>OU015531.1:15502584-17902584 GCA_907165065.1 Caprimulgus europaeus | reverse complement strand
AAGCTAAATTTGTACCAGGTCAAAATCCATTTTAAATCACTGAATTCACTACAGAGATACTATTTTATAAGATCTGAGGCTCTGCAGTCGATCTGTTTTCAACACACTGGTAAGAGCAATTGAAAAATACTGTTTCTGTAGCATGGCTGTTTGTCACAGCTCAGTAGGTGCTGTGCAAGGGCAAGAATGCAACAGCTACCCAAAAAATATTTTAAAACTTATAATTATGCTTATTGTGAATCATATAAGGACTAAATACTATGCCTTTTCTGCACAGTGCCCATACCCAGCTGGCATAGCAGATAGCAGATAGCAGATAGCAGTAAGAGTAAAGAGTTGATCTAAGCCCTAAAATTACGGAGAGGGGGGTTTTGATACAAACTTTGGTACTACAACTGTATACATAATTTAAACCCCACCCAATGTTTTATCACAGAATCACAGAATGGTTTGGATTGGAAGGGACCTTTAAAGATCATCTAGTCCTTTGCAAGAGCCTGGCCCCATAAATCTAGTGGCAGTAAAAATTCTGTTATAAATCTGCAGCAGTGCAGAGAGGGAACACTAGACATGGATTTTGGTCAGCAATTCTGAAAGCAGTTTTCTCTGACAATGTTTTTCTCCAGATGTTCTCTAGCATCAGGCTCATATATGCTGCGATACACAGTTTATCCTCCAGATTCCTCCAAACAGCTGTGTTTTACCTTTAAGGATTTCTGAACATGACATGGGGAAGGACACTCGGTGATAGGAAATTTTTAGTGTTCACCACGTTCAATAATTTAAAGGGTGGCTACAAAGAAGATGGAGACTTTCTCTTTACAAGGAGTGACATGGAAAAGACAAGGGGTAACGGGTACAGGTTACAATTTTTCACAATGAGAACAATCAGCCATTGGAATAATCTTTCCAGGGAAGTGGTGGATTCCTCAACATTGGTCACTTTTAAGATTTGGCTGGACAGGGTGCTGGGCCATCTTGTCTAGACTGTTCTTTTGCCAAGAAAGGTTGGACCAGGTCATCCTTGAGGTCCCTTCCAACCTGATGTTCTATGATTCTGTTATTCTAGTGCTGCTCTTCAAGGCCCTTTTGAAATACTGATGCTCAAGAGACATTTCTGACCAGCCATATTAGAGAGTGATGGGTATAAACTGAAATGGGTGAAGAAAAGTGTTTCTGAGATGACCAGGAAAGGGAGAGCTGATTTGGCAAGAAAATCGTGATAAGCTTAGGTTATGTAGCCTGCCATAACAGAGGCTAAGAGAGGACAGGTTTGCTTCCTATAAATACTAGAGATAAAAGGCAGGCTGGGGGAATGGCTACTTAAGCAGGAGGGCAGTGCTGAGTACAGAAGCACATTTTTTAAAACTGAATGTAGGTGCGTTTTGAATGAGAATTGGAATTAGAACTCAAGTTTAGCATAAATCTAAGGCTCTGGAGCTGCTTTCCAGCAGGAATAGTGGATTAAAATAAAAATCTGATAATCTTTATGGTGCAGCTGGCTAAAGTGATGACAAGTTCCAGAAGGTAAAAGATTGAAAAAATTTTGTTGATAAAGAGATAATGTAAACCTTATTAACTCTGTTACCTTTTAGTCTACAAAAGCAGCTCTATCCCCTTGCTCCTGGTGCAGGGTGATTGGGATGTCTTTGGCAGCTCCCCCTTACAGCCAGGGTGAAGCTAATGTTGAGGTGCTGCTGCCTTTTAAATGTGTGTGAAGTTGCCTTAGAAGTGGACAGAATTGGTGCCTGCACTCTTGGAGTATGAAGCAGTGCTCAGCCACTGCTGGATGCACCCCCTACAAATGGGCACTCTCCCCTGAGCCAGATTCCTTATTGCTTTTTTATTCTCACAGCACAAACCATGAGATCCTGCACACTATTTTTCTCCCCTTATACTATTAATTTTTCTCACAGACAGCCCAGGTAGAAGCCCTGATTACTCAATGGGAGTAGCTGATAGCTCAGTGTATTTTTTTGTGGTATATTGTGTTTTCCATAACATTAGGTCTTTTTCTTCTGCGTGAACAACAGGCCATCTGCTGCCCTATTTTGACAATGTCGACAACAAAGTTGAATCAGGGAGAGACCTGTTCATCATCAGTAACATAACTGAAGCACGACTTTCTTTGAAATGAAGCTATTTAAAATGTGTTATCCCTATGGGAGTTCTGTTATTTTTCCTTAAGCTAATTTGAGGTTTGTTTCTCTTTGTCTCAGCCTGACAGTTTGGGCACTAATCCTATCACAGAAGTCCTATAAACTCTGACAAGAACATACCATGCCTGAAAATACCAAGTACTGTGAGTGATATTTCTGTTGAAACTCGTGCTTAGCACAACTAACCAGCTAACTACAGGGGGTTCAGAGGATTAAAATGTTCTGCCAGGAACTGCCACAGGCACTTGTATTAACTCAATTATTAATCTTTATAAAGTACTTAATAGCTAAATAGAGTTTTCTCTATTTTCAGATAGACTATTCTCAAAGATGCCTGTGTGTTAGATTTTCCAAAGGGAACATAAAATGTCACCAAAGCATTTCCATTAAGGGGAAAACGAGACCCCCAGGATGTTAATTCAGTTCTTTGAGATACTGAAAATCTCAGGAGGCAAGCTGAGCATAAGCCACTCCCAAACTTCTGGAAATTCATTTTCATTTCTCTCCCTCGCTGTGTGTTGGGGCTGGGGTGGAGGGGCAGGCAATAGTTTGGTCTCAGACAGCTCAGGGTGAAGTTGTGGGCCTCACACCTTCTCCTGGATAGAAAAAGACCTTTCTATTAACAGCACTTTTCTCCTGAAAAAGCAAGCAAGCCTACACTGGATGGCAGGAGGTACTCAGCTTATATCTATATATCTAGCTCTGAAAGTTTTTGGCTTACTAATATTCTGGTGTGTGGTATTATTTAATAGAATTGGGTTCTTTGATAATTTCACCAACATTTTATGCAACCTTCTTTTCTTCAGAGACTCTGCACTTTCAGCTATTCTTGAGAGAATTTTCCTTAAATATTTTTTCTGCTTTGGGTAACACCTTTAATCTTAAATTGTTACCACTTTTCTTTTTCACTGCTTGGAAAAATAAAACACCGCTAAATGTGTCCCCAGGGTTAAGGTTATTTGGGCATGACACATAGTTTCTGACTAACTTCTGCTTCGTAATACTTCTGTGTTACATCTGTCCGTGTGTCCTGGTTTTCATTCTTTTGTGAAACTAGTAACTATTATTCCCATACTGCATAGATCTATAGCACACAGGGACAGGCTTGTAGTAGTTGGTCATGTTACGAATTAGAGTAAAATAATTCTGTGCTTTAAAGCAGTGTCTCTTTATTTTTTTTTGTGTAACTGTGAGATTAATGTGATCCAAACATGTTAAATTTCATTCTTTTATAGAAAACAACAATAGATTTCTCCCAAGAGCAGTAACCTGTGCATCTGTAAAAATTGCCATGGTTACAGTTAATGTTAAATAATATTAACATCGCAACTGATTCAGGAAGAGAGTTGCCTAATGTAATTTTCTCTAGAGAAAATGATCACGGTTTCTAGTTGTCTAAATTAGCCTGACATGTCTGACCAGCAGTTTGCTCTACAACCTGATCACTTACTAAAGAAATCTGGCTGGATAGTGCTGGTTTAAGATGATGACGGTTCTCTCAAGTGAAGTTCAAGAAACCTCCACTCTTCCGCACTGACACTGCCTAACTAATGAACAGACTGGTTCTTGGAAAGAAAGATGATTGAGAGTATGAATGGACAAAGAACATCTTAGAGTCAAATTAGATTAGAGCAAAGGCTGTCAATAAACAACACCTGAGGACAAGAAAAGGAGGAGAATTAACAAGAGGAAACAAAGTATTCTTAAGAAATAAAAAGGTATGGTATTGTAAGCAAAATGAAACAATAATCCAATCAATGCTTTTAGAAAAAGTTCTGGTGCTTTTTAAATATGCAGCATAGATCCTATATGACAGCAATACCTTCTAGACCCACAATCTCTGCTATAATTTCTCATTAATACAATCTTAGATTATTTACTTCTCCACTCATATTATTAGAAATAACAATAAAAGCAACAAAATGCAGCCTCAGGGTTGGCACAGACTTGAGACCTATAAAGATATATTTGTTTGGAGCATTTTTACTGCCTATGTTAGTATTCACACTCCTTTCAGCTAACCAAAGTAACAAGAATATTGTGTTTTTCTTTTCTAGCTATGGTTTGGTCACCTTCTGGCAGATTTGACTTCTTGTAGGCAATGTACAGAAGAGTTGATCACTCCATCTCCTGCAATCCTGATTCTCTGGGATAAAACTCCAAGCATTGTATGCATTACGGAAAAGGTATGCCTCTGACTCCCTGCTGTTTTGGTTTTGTTTTGTTTGGGTTTTTTAACTTCCCTGATTCCAAGTTATCAGCTGCAATTCCAGTTTGTCAATAGAAATGCACTCAGTAAGCTGAATCACAGTGAAGTCAATAAGTTATTATAATTAACTATAGATCTAAGCAAATCCTATAGCAGGATTTTAATTCAGCAACTAGATATTATGAACCTCTAGGAGTCTCACTTAATTAAGTAAAATAAAATCTCTTGGAGATCAGTGCAGTTAGGAGCATCAAAACTAGGAAATCAGAAGAAAACACTTCAGGCTGTTGTATTTGTCCTTAAAATTCTGTGACTGCAATTCTATGTTTTGTCATTTCATTTTATTATTGCATAAATATTTCTTTTGTGCACCTAGGCCTCACAACACTGGGATCTTTGCAAACAACTACCAAAGATGTCATGCTTGCTTTGAGCTTGTAGGTGAAACAGCAGCTGGATGAGAAGTACAGGAAACAGGTAAGCTGAGTGCTAAGTAATAGGGAGATTATCTTTTGTGTGGTAAGCAACAGCCATGAGTGAGTGCTTTGTAAAAGGAAGAGCAACGGTGCTTCACAAAAAAATTATCTTTGTATTGCAAACTCCAGACACTCCTCTTTGTCAACAAGTCCTGTTCCTCTTCTCAAGGTGCCTGGGGACAGAAACTGAATGACATGTGAAATAGCAGACACACATAGTAAGCCATGGTTGTCTTTATTTTGCTTTGACTCTGATTTTTACCAATTTCTTGCCTGGGTCAATATATATCCTCAGTTTTATTGTTGGACCTTAATGCTTTCCCTTCTGCACTAAGGAACAGTTTGACCTGTTAGCTTCCCCTTTCAATAGATGTATATGTGAAACCCTCAAAACATTAGCTGCACAGCACTCTGAGATAAAATATCCCCTCTATGAAAAAAGAGGTTTAATAATTATACCTGATAAGGTGTAATCAGTTATAATACCAGCAACATCAGCTTTGGTATGCATCCTATTCCCTGTGAAGCCATCTCCTTATCTAGATCTTGTTATCTCACTGCAGACTGACCTAATTTTTTGGTATTAAGTGGAAAGAAGGAAAAGGGAATGAAGTGATTGCACCGATGATAATTTGCAACCCATGCCTGATTAGCCAGTCCTTTGGAGTTGTTACTGTTCCAGTAGCTAAGGGAAAATGTTGTAGGTAATGGAGCAGGATTTTCTGATCCTGTGGTTTTTTGGTTCATGTGATGCAAGTTGAATGTTGGCCCCTTCATACCTTCAGTCTATCTACTGCCTGTCTGCCCCGGTGGGGAGCAGTGACAGTGCAAAGGGCTGTTTTAAATATTTTTCTTTGTAATTCATTAAAGATGAGAAATGAAGCCTCTATGAATTAAATCATTCTGATGCTGAATGATATCCAGCAGTTTGCAAACCCATCCCCTAGGTTTGAATGTTAGTCAAAAGAGAACAAGCATTTGTTTTAATGTTGATTTTGTAGACTCCCATAAAAAACCACAATAGATATATTCTTTCTGCATCATGATATTTCAAAGAATAAAATATCCATGTCATTTGTATCAATATAGAGAAAATTATTTGACTGCCTACTGAGGTGGGATGATATTTAGTAATTGCCCATGTCTCCATGCTGCTGAGTAATTAAAATAATCTTTCTTTACTGGTGCATGGTGTCAGGGCCTGAGAAAAATATAATTGTGCTACACCTGAATTTTTTATAAATAAATAGTGGAAAGTGGGCTAATGATAGTGTTTCTTACAGTAATTACATCAATTAAAATAATGAAACACTGTGGGAGCTTCATCTCTAAAGTTCTTCTTCTTTTAGATCCCGAAGAAATTCACAGTAGGTCTAGGGCTCTTTTGCAAATGGTTTACATAAAGTTGAAGCCTGGTAGGGTTTCAAAGAAGTTATGCAATAGTAATTAGATATTTAATTACTCCATTCTATTCAATCCTGTTCTTAAATGCACTTTATAAGGGAAGTGTTCTTCAGAACTCATATACATTATAGTATTAAAACAAAATAGCAGATTTAAAAAAGAAAAAAAGGAAAGAGATCCCTTCAGTGTTATTTCTAATTTGTTCATTCATATCTCATTTTTGAGATAAAACATAAGGATCTCAGCTGTATTTTAACAGCAGAATAGATATGGTTCTCTCCAGATTAAAAAGAGGGTTTACAAAATTATACTTAACAGGAGATACTGGTTAGATGCTAGTAGCGCTACTTTATCTGCAGGACCTGAGTCAAGAACATTTCAAGGCTGCTGACATGCAATTCATGTTAAAACCTAACAACCACAACCTGCAGTACAGTACTACAGTAATGATCCCTTGAGGAAAGATGGGGGGTGTTGGGTGCTTTGCAGCCCTAAGAGCAAGTCCAGCTCCACAAGGCACTGCAGCTCATCAGTTCTTGCATGCATTGTCTTGATTTCATGATAGTTAGGCAAGTGGCCCTATCAGGCTTTCAAAGAGGCTGCATAGATGGATTATACTACTTCTCATAAAATTAACCTCTGACTTCAGGGGCTTCATCTGAAACATGCCACCTTTACTTCTGCAGGATAAAATCCCGACCTTTAGCCAATTTCTAACATAGTTTTTCGCATGAGGCCACTAATAATGTGGCTCTCAAAAGTTAATATATTGACCTGAACCACAAACTAAATTTTTAACTGAGAATTAACTGGAACCTGGAAAGCTATGTTCAGTGAATTAGGTTTGTATTGAATAAAATGGCTGACATGGAAGTAGCACAAATTTCTTAGTGAGTTTGCTTTAAATATGCCTTAGGATCCCAGTAACATAAATCACAGTACTTCCATTATTTAATTTTTAATCTCAGCTCTTAATAGCCTCATAATTCACTGTTGCTTTTAATTACCATTCATATCTCCAACAACAAAAAAATAGGCTCAAAGAAAAAAAAATCAAACATCAGAACTTGGTTTTGATTTAGAAACATTCACCGTATTAAAATAGAAATGTTGCTTCTAGCTATACTCTTTGAATTATACATTAACTCATTTCATCTTGTTTTCGTGGTGCTGTTTGGGATTATTTTTTCAACCATTGATTTACATTTCATTTACAAGCTAAAATTCCACTGTTAATATTCAAAGATATTAGGTCAGCTGTATAATTCATTAATTCATCCAAGTAAACACTGTATTCCACCAAAAGTGTCTCATGTTGTACTGGCTGCTCACTGACTAGCAAGTGCCACAGGGACAGTGAATCAGAACATTTCCAAGGGGGTTGCAAAAATCTAAGATTCAGAAAAGCAAATGTAAACCCTAGTGTGCTGTGGGTGACAGTCAGCCAGAAGGCATGTCAAAGTCCCAATGGCATCCTGAGGCAAATATGCATGTTGTTAACTATGCCACTTCAGTTTATATAAAGAAGTAAACTCATAATGATAATAATAATGCTTTGTCAGTCATTTGTTTTTCCTAATGTAAACTGCAGTCAATGTATCTTGCACTGCTGTAGAATCTGGAATGCATTGGAAAAAATCCTGATACACTTCAATGTGAGTACAGCCAAGACAAACTTGTTGCTGTAGAGAAACAACTCGATTTAAACTTTGCATTTATTTGAGTCTAGTAGTGATACACCTTTCAGTGCACCCTTTTGTAGTTTACAAGTAGCAAGAACCAAGGTGAGCCCTGCTTTTAATTTGTTGTCACAACTAGATTTCCCATCAGCCAGTCTCCCTGGTTTCCTGCTCTGGAGCTGTCTAGAATCCAGCATGGAGAATGGCATGGGAAAGGAGGCCACTCCCTGCACCCACAGAAGTCCCCACTGCAGAAACACCTGAGTGCCATCTCCACCCACTCCAAATCTGTCCTCCCCGGCAACACTGACTGCAGTTGTCTTTGCATCAGACACTCAACAGAGGCTAAACAAAACTGCTTCAATGTCAGGAGTTAATCATGATAGATTAATTAATGAAAAATTAAACTGCTGTCATCACTCTTCTTGCTTTCCCATCAGGACATCTTCTTTATTCACTTGCAAAAGAGTTCTGTCTAGGCAGAGCAGAGCAGAATGCAGACATGTAGCTTGCATAACTACAGTGAGAAGTAGATGTGGGTATCTATGTATATACACAAAGACATATGTTTTTAAATATATGTATATACATAGAGATATATATATACATGGAATAGTTACCACTATAAATAAATACTGTAAGGAAATGCAATGTTTGCATATAAATTTTAAATCATAAGCTCTCGCTATCCAGAAAATTAGAAAACAGCTTTTCTGTCAAATTCAGAGGAAAAAAAGTAGAGAAAAATATAGATTTATCGCCATCTGGAGGGTGTCTTCTTTACCTGCTCGTAGTCGTCATTCTGGGCTCCACAGTACAGGATGGGTATGCTGTCCTCGAGAAGAAGGGTTTAATTGTAGAGGTATGAAGTTTCTGGCATTGGGGTTATCATTAGGGGTAATTTGAACCAGCTAATTGTGTAGTTATGCTTTTCATCTGTCTTTGGACCAGAATAAACAACTCCAAAGCCTGGATGCTTATTTGTTTAGTACTGTGCCCTACAGATAGCATATCTGTGCCTTCAGAAGGAACTCCTGTATGCCTTCTCTTGCTTAAGGGAGGAGGCAGGAAGGATAGCATTGGCAGTGGAAGGGGTTAGAATTCAATGCTTCTTTTCAGATTTTTTCCTTTAAATTTGGCTTGCAGTTTTAGGACTCTTCTAGGGCTGAGTTAGGGAGATGGGAAGGAAGCTCAATTTCAAAACCAAAAATTAATTCCAAAAATTGGACCCGTTTCATTCCCCCTGAGGAGATATAAAAACTTGAAATGGAATCCAGCTAAAGCCATTAAAGTATCCTTACTCAGGCTGACAGTTCTTCCCCCCTCTCCCTGCTGCCAAGGAACACTCGAGGGAAGAAATGGTCCCTGCAGCAGAAATTATCCAAGTATGAGGTGTAATATTCCTTGGAGTACAGCGTGCATGATCATCCCAGCATGGGCTGCACACGATGGACTTATCTTCCAATTATACATTTACAGACACCTCATCAGTGCTGGTGCGAGTGCACCGGGATACTGCAGCCATGGCTTTACTGCGGGCTCCAGGATGTCTGTAAAGGACACAGCCCTCATCACGCTGCCCTCCCCACCTGAATAAAATAGCTTTTTCCATTCCTCTGACACCCAATTAAGATCTGCCTTGAGGATAGTTTCACTGAGCACCAACGACCAACAGACTCATATACTTCCTCTCCTTAGCAGGTCTGAAATGGGTGTTTTGAGTACAGGAGCCTGGTTAACAGAGGCAATACCAGAAAAGCTTGTAAATGCACCACCCAGTGCAGTCTGAGCCTTTCCCAGGCAAGGAAAGAAGTTCCTGCTACAGAGCAGGCGCTGGGCTGTGTAGGGCTGCCAGGACTGTGGCAGTGTACCTCTAACCCAGCAAGGAACACGCCAGCCATGCACTCAGTCACGTAGGTCAGCCAGGTGGGCCTGCACGAGCAGTCACTGTCTTGCCAGGGGATCAAATAAATGGCAGCAGCTGGCAGCAGGTGACTCCTAGAGGAGCCATAAAGAAGCATGGCATAAATAATGCTGCCTGTCAGCTATGCAAACAGGAACGGAAAGACAGAGAGAGATGAAGGGCAGGGGTTTCGACAGCCACGCACCCCTCTGCCTCTCGCCCCAGTGAGGACGGCACACCCGGCCGGGGCTCTGCTGGAACCCGGCTGCTGAGGTAGTCCAGTGCCTCCGAGCACAGCAGGCATCACGGGTGTTGTGGCCACATGCACCGCCCCTAGCATTAAGGTACACGGTAATTCACTTGTCAGCCTCCCAACCCCCGCAAAGACCCGCCTCGAAGCCACCGAACGCGTAGTGCAGTCCTACAGCGATTGCTGGTCTCCTGTGCCACTGCATGGCCACACGAAGAAATGCAGCTCTCAGGAGTAAGAGTGTCTTTTGTGCTCTTTCCATGCGATTATCAGCAGGAAAAACAAATAAAATGAAGCAGGCAGTAACAGAGAGAGCAAAATTATGTGCAGGCACAACTTAAATTGAAATAAAAATTTCTAAACACACACATGCTCAATGCTCAGGTCCTCTCATTATAATCTTTTTGTACCATATTATGATCTTACTTAGGGAAATTAGACGTTTAATAACCTCAATATCTTTCACAAGGAGTAGTAACTTTTATTCCTGATCATTAGTGAAACCTTTGTTTTATTCATTGTTATGTCTGGAGAGATGGCAGCCATCCTAAATATGTCTTTACAGTACTAAAAATAAGATTTTAAAAATAACGTTAACTGAAGAGAATACTAGGTGAAGCAATATTGCATATTGTTGCATTTTAATTGCCCAGAAAGGAGTTGCCAACAGCTGCCACACAGTAGCTGAAGCATTGCATTTCTCCTTGTGTTAACCTAGATAGTGCAAGAGGGCAGTCAGCTGCAAAACATGCTTCCCTGCAATAATTGTACATAGCTAGGAAATAATCTGTAAAGAGCCATCTGACAGGCAGGTTGTCATCCTTCTATTCTTCAGCAACCTCTAATGCCTCTTTTGAGGAGGATTGATCAGCTTCTTGAAGAGCAGACAGCAGAATTTAAAGAAGCCTTTCTTTTCCTCTTTTTTTTTTTTTTTTCCCTGCAGAACACAATTAATGACGCCCCTACAATGACACAAATCGAAACTAGGAAGAGCTTATTAAGAAAAAAACCCAGCAAAATCTGAGCTGCATGCTGCAGTCAATAAGGCAATGCCAATAACAATAGCACAAATGACGTTTCAATGTAGTTGACAATGAAGGTAATGAAAATGAAATGCACCACTCTATGCAGAAAATTTTTTTGGAGAGAAAAAGTGAGAGAAAAGTGGAAGGAAGACTGCATCTTCCTTACGTTACACCTTCTTGTTCCTATTCTTCCATTTGGTTTTATTTTCTCTCTTTCTTGCAGCTCTTAATTGGTAACAATTCAACAGTATATGTGTTGGAGTTCAACATATAAGTGATCCCACTGAATTCAAAGGGACTCTTGTGGCACCTGCTTTAGTTGCTTGCCAAGGTAAGGCCCGTTAGTGCTGCCTTTTAACTGGTTCCCTGTTTTGCTTACTCATTGTCTCTAGGGTCACAGCTTTCTGCTATAGACTGCTCTTCCAACAGTTCTCACTTAACTAAGCAAGTGTATTTTAAATTAACAGTGTATCTACAGTGGTGTCTTGAGACAATTATTTATGCAGTGATATTCCACAGTGTGAGAAACGTACCTACTGTTGTCTGTCTCACATTGGCTGCCCTTTGCTTTCACTAGATACCTGCCTGAACCTTTCTGTTATGCCATGAAGAAAGCAAGGGTTTCTTGTGGGCACAGGGGTTGTTTCTTTTTTTCCAATCAGAGAGGAACCAGGAGCAAGGAAAGGGTCTTTTCTCTCTTTCCCATGGGTAGTGCCCACACTCATGTCTTCAGCTGATGCAGATAACTAAGGACTCTGACAAAATTTTCTATAAACAGGTCCAGATCTTAGATCAAGTTCTTGCACCACTGAATAGAGAGGATAGCACAAGATTCTTCCTTTACCTGCTTGTCCACTACCTTCTCTGGATACAACTAGGTCAATACCTAACCAAGATGCTCAGATTGACCTATTGAGCCTCAATGGTTCAAGGATACAATCTCGCTCAAACATATTAGTGGTCAATCAAATTCATTGTCTCACATTTATTCGTATCAATACAGAAATTTTCAGGTATCCATATAGATGTCGTGTAGAACCAATTTCACTGGACAAGGCCATAACTGAAATGAAAAACTGTTCATGCAGGATGTATTTACAGATATCTTCCCAGTTGCAATGAGTACCTGGAGTGAGTGTGTCTTGAGTTTTACTGCCCTTTCTTTTTGGTGTGAATGATGGCAGCAACAGCATTGGTCAGAATAGGGGCACACATCAGCAAGGTGGACAAAGCATCTGCTGCACTTATGGTCAGTTTGTGGGCAGTGTGAAAGTATATCTACATTAAATTCATCAGATCAATTAGGCAAAGAAATAATTAACACATCAGAGAATGGTACAAGGGGAAATTCTTGGCAGGGAGGAGTTTGTAAGTAACCAGAGGGTTTCATTGCACCGGACTGTCCCTTGTAGCTATTTGCTTTTATGGAACCACAATTTTCTCAACAAGGATCTCCCACAGAGGAAAAAAATCTTCCTTTTGCAATAGACCTCAAAATAATTCAAGCTGTCTGCCAGTAATTAAATCCATTACATTAGCAACAGGTGGTGAAGCTGTAATTTTTTCACATCTGTTATCATTTTCATGAGTCAGTATGTATTCATTGCAAGAGCCGTGTAAACCACACAGCAGAGAGAGCTGAGTTGATGGCTGTCGTCCAAACAGCCGCTGTATTCACTTCTGTAGTTATCTGAAGAGCAGAGCAGAGGGGATGTGAGAATATGTGGTAGGCAGGAAGGGGTTTGGGCAGGATCCCAAAGTGTAAAAAGGCAGGGATTTAAAAGAATGTGAAGAGATTTCATAGGTTCTTATTAGACTGAAAGATGAAGGGAAGAATAAGAAAGAAAAAGGAAACTTGTGTTGTGTTTAGAGTATTACCTTGGTATCTGTTTCAGTTCCCTGTTATACCATAGACTTTCTGTGTGGCCTGGAGCACGTTTCCTGCTCACTCTCATTTAGTAAATTTTTAAAAATTAAAATCCCTGAAAAATTTAATAGTCACTGAGAATAGGCATAGAACAGCTGCCATTTATGTTAGTGAATTTGCCTTGATCTCCAAAATACAATGCGTTTGTGCATACTGGCTGTTGGGAATGGTATACCATGGTGAAGAGACTGTAAGTTGCAAGATGAATTTCTGGATATTGAAGAACTTGCTAAGACAGGAAGCTTCTTTTAATGCAAAGAACATGTGGAATAGCCACAGTTCTGGGCTGTGCCACAGCTGGTTGTACATATCACTCCTATATAAGAGTAGAAAGGCATCCTGCTGCTTGAGATGGGCTGTGTCCTCACATAAGCTATGGAGAGCAGCTACAGCTCATTTTGCATTTCAGGATGATGGACTTCCCAAGAATGATTTCCATATCTTTTCCACCTTCCTCCAAACCCCACTTCTCCTTTGACTAAGGTGAAAGTTTATATAATTTCACAGAGCTATCTTTTCCTTTTCTGAATACTGAGTGTAAGTAAGTATGGAGAGGTGAGAGAAGTTCACAATCAATTTACTTCCATTAGTAGTGACACAAGGTTTCAATTTTGGTTTAGGACATGCTGCCTTTATACCTCTCCTCAAAGACTTTTTTTTTTTTTTTTTTTTTTTTTTTTTATCCAGTAGCTCCTTGCATGGCAATATTGCATTTGTTATTGCATTGAGCTACTGTTTTGTGGTCAGTAAATTATTGTTCACTTAAAGAATTTTTTTTTTTTTTAAAAAAAAGCAGTTTAGAACAAAAACTATATAACATTGAGTTATTTTTGGAGGAATTTATTTAATTGCATCTTGTTCCACTACAATGGATAGACTACTGTAATTCTTTTCAAATAATCATCATTTAACTCTACCAAACTTTGAGCTAATAAAATTTTGCAGTTTGCTTAATGTTTTGTCATTAAGCTGAGGTTACTTGGCTGAGATCCATTGTGAGGGGCAGGCTTTACCCAGCAGGTCTTGGACTTGCTGAAAGCTCTCTCATGAGCAGAGCTGAACATCACTCAATTCCTGCCTGTGTCCTGACAGAGTTGTGTCACTTAGAGACTTCCATGTGGTCAAAAGACCATCAGGGACCACATCTTTTTCTCTTTGAATAGAATTAAACAGGCACAGGAAATTAATAACCCTTAAATTTTCTAAACCTCAAAACAACTATTGTGGAGTTCTGGATGGAGATAGAAATGGATGTAGACCCAGTCAGTTCAGGCATCCTTCCCACTCTCCTCCATTTCATATCCTTGATGTTGCCTGATCTTGGAGCCAGGCTTGCAAGTCAATATTACACTTGTGGAAGACAGCGGAGGCACTGCCACAGTCTCCTCTTCTGAACTTAAGAGGTCTCACTGTGCATAAAAATCTCTGTATCTGCCTTCCTCCTGCCCAGCTCCTTTGGATGCACCAACAACCCAGTCAGCCCCTGCCTTTAGTGCAGTCAACCTCACAACTCAGCCATTCTTGCCCAAAGGCATGCGAGATCTGTCCAAGGTCCCGGTGGACACGAGAGCATCACCCTAGCTCCTGGTGTGAGTGCCGTCTCCAGCAGTGGCTCACACTGAATCATCTGCCAGGGTGGCAATAGGGCCTCCAGGCAGCCTCCTCCTTTTATTCCAATGAGAAAATGAGCAGGAGAAAGGCAGGATTTGGGATAACTACCCCTTAACTTGTGGGACAGTATTTACCCACAGGAGGCAAAAGTCATGATTCAAGTCCTGTTCGTCACTGAAATCATTAATTTCAGATTTTCATGTGATGTCATTGACTGATACAGGGAGTCTCCAGCTTTTCAAGGGAATGAACTGAGGAAGATTCAATGGTCTTTGGGGAAGGATAATTTATTTGTGAGGTTTAGTAGTGTTATTTGATTATTTGTCTTCAAGGCTTCTGTGATAGAAGCAGTCTTCCTGGGAAATCCTTACATGTGGCTCAGTGATTCACTGACTGCTGGCCAGAGAGCACTATTTGTAACTGATTTATACAAATCCTTTTCAAATCCTTCCCTCTATTAATGTTTCAACAGTTCCTCTGTAAGTTCGTGGCAGTTATGTTACTCAGGATGATCGTATGAAAATGGTTTCAAACACAATGATTACACATTGAGCAGATGAGCTGTCTCAGGTTTATGTCACAGCCCATCTGCCTGTTTTAAATGGGCTTCCTGCATCGTGCCATTTCCTCTTCATCAGGTAGGCAGTAAAAAAGACTGCTTGCATGTAGCGTCTTCATTACATTTGACCTTTCCACAGTGATATTTCACATGCATACTTCAAAGTTTGCATTTCCTTCTGCAAACATAATTTGAATCTCATTTTATTCTGGCAGCAAGTGCCATTGCAACAAAAGCTTTTCCTTCTTTATCCCACTACATTTAGTGTGGAGGCTGAAGTACGATGTGCCAGGCAGAGATGCTGCAATCTGAGGTAAGCTCATGGCACACACTTCAAGGTTGAATCCCACAGAGATCTGAATTGTAGGGAGAGTGGAAAATGTATAGGTCTTGACCCTATGTTCAGCACTGAAGGTCATATATACTTGAATTTGAACTGGTATCAGGCTAAAAGTAAAAATTGAGTTTGATCTTTACCAGGCTTTATCAGGCTCCCATCCACTTTGAGTACTTAAAATGAAAATATTTTCCCTGCAAGTTTGATATTATAATCCCCTTTATTTACACTACCCTGGATGAATACTTTGCATTATGACAAACCAGCCACAAGGTGTCAATATAGCGTAGCAGATTCTTGGTAAGGTTTTGCTACTACAGCATCATTTGACTGTTAATACAATTAAAACCTGTTTTCTGGACAGTTATTTGAATAGTTAATTGCAAAAATTCAGGTCAGATCACATCTTTTGTACCTGATTTATTTCATCAATGAAGTCTTCTCATGCTGTGGTGGGGGAGGGGAGAAAAATTAGTATAAAGGTGTGAAATAAAAAATGTGACAAGCCACAAGCCACAGGCTACAAATACTGTAGCATTGTGTTTTAGAAGGAAAGGATGACAAAATGGGATGTTAGACTGGTGGGGATTAATTAATTTTTATCACAATATGAGAAGTGACCATAAGCAAGAAACACAACACGTGAATTAAGTAACTCTTCACAGTAAGGAGTCAAAATGTCTAGATGAACTGGCACCTATGCTTTTATAAGAGGCGCAACAACTGGTGAGACAGGATAAAGATGGCAAAGCAATATTAAAGAGTTCCATTTTGTCTCTTTTAAACACAGATCTTTGTGTGTCATTAAATATAAAAACAAATGCCTCAAAAGAGTCAGAGCTAAAGCTGAGGTCTGAATTACAAAGGCCATGGAAGTAATTTGGTTTTTGTACCCCAACAGGGGGTTAGGATCTAGGGAAGAAGGGCCTGTTAGAAATGAGAATTAAAGGCTGTTAGGAAAATTACTCCTAGAATTGTGAACATTATCTCTTTGAAGTGTGCATTAATGGGTTTTGGCTAAGAATTTTCAAAGGAGTTAAGGACTTAGCTCCCACTGAATGTCAGTGGCTTTTGGACATTTCACTGCCATAGTCTGCTTTGAAAATCCCAGCTTAGAATATTAATTTTAATGTATCTTTTCCACTGCAGTAGGAGGGAGCAGATCGATGACAGAGAGGCGAACAGACAACCTACAAAAGAAAATAAGTTTCTTTGTACTACAGTTTTTCTTCATAAATTATTGTACTTTACCTAATCTACTCAGTCAAGTACAAAAGTATATAATAGGTAGCTGAGCAGAGGATATTATATTACATGACATCCTTCACTTCTGTTAATGACTCTGTATTGTGCTTTGCACAAAGTGGAGGGCACTGCTAGCAGATAATACCATTAAAAAAAAAATCATCGGCTACATTTCTTGAAAGGACAAAGGGAATATGGAGCCTGTTTATGCAAAGAGCTGGTTTTCTCAGGTTCTAAACCAGCTGTGACACCATGCTGTCCTTTGAGAGATATTTTATTGGGCAACAGATCAGTGTTGGAGGTCAAAAGAGCAACAGCAATAGATGCATCATGTTCCTTAGAACTCCCTGGGGGCAAGTTGGGACAATAGTTAGAAAAACTGCAAAGTCTGTGGGAATAAAATTCTTGCTGTTCTTGTGCTTCTCTCTTTTGCATTTCTTTTTCACATCATACATCTTGATGAGAGGAAAGACCCATGCGCAATACTGGTGTGATAGTGAATAAAATGCTAGAGGACAGCTTTAAGCTCTTCAGAGTGAAAAGATGTTGAAAACATGGTTTTGTATATCAATGGTGGAAATTAAATATGATGGAAAAGCCAGCAGAGAAACACCCGTGCTAGTCCCATGTCAGATCTCGCTGTCAGACACTTGATTTTCAAGTGGAGATGAGAGAATATGTTTGCTCCCCTTTAGTGGTCTAGTGACACTGTCAGTTTTAAATACTCTTTTTATTTTATCTGTCTTCAAAGGAAAACAAGTCTGAGCATTTTATTTCCTGGAATAAACTGGGCAAAAACTAAAATAAATTACCACTGGCAGCTCTTTTTAGGAATAGGAAAATGAAAATTGAAAAAAAAAAACAAAACAAAAACCGGAGTACTAGAGCTGGGATGTAAAAGAGTTCCAGTGAATACATTATTTCCAACAAAAGTTTGTTACCTTTGAATTTTCACTATTACTACCGATGTAAATAGCAAAAGAATTTTTTTAATTAAAAAATCTCAGGCCCACAATAACCCGTAGTAATTGATTACTATGACTGAAGTGCTTGTTCCTAGACAAGAGCCCAAATCGAAGGCTTAGATCTATGTAAATCCAAAATGATCATTGGTACAAAACCAATAAACTCCTCTCCTGACAGATGCACAGGTTTCACTGTGTATATCCTAGTCAACCTCCATCGACCTAATCTGTTCTCTCTTTGAAAAATGAACACCACTTTGCAGCAGAGAAAGCACTGAGCACATAGCACCATTTGTTGGGGTTTTAACTAGCTTTACCCAGCCTGGACTAAGGAAGCCCTTTCCTGAGATAGTGAGGCTGAACTTCCTTCTTTTACACAAGACTGTAACATGCCCAAGACACAGAAACTTTAAGTTTTACATGAGCATCAGTAAAGGGTTTACAACACGTCATAAATACATGAGAACAGTTCCTGACTTAAAAATACATAAATAAATAAATAAATAAAATAAAAAGCACCAACAAACAAGTAAGAATGTAGTAGTGTATCTTAATTACCTGTTGTATGCAACTTGGTCTGCTTCCTGTCAGCTTGAGCCATAGAAAAAAATTGCACTTGTTTGTCTACAGAAAAGATTTATCCTGCAGGTTGTTGATCAGTCTCCTCCAGATCTTCCAGGGCTGCTATATTCTTACTGCTACTACGTGAGCATTAGTAGTTTTATTACTATCGTTCCTGGGAGCCATTTCCTGGACAATGATTTTATTTTCTTGGCTGTGAACAGAAAGTGGGAGTTCCTGCCATGCTGTATTTACAAGGCCAGAGATAACACGTGAGCCCATGCAGCTGGGGGATCACATGGAAACCATGAGCCAAAATCTGATCAGCATGTTGAACAACAGCCCTACTGCATCGGCAAGCTTACCTGCCATCAAACCTCTGCTAGGAAAAGCAGAGCTTAACGTAAGGATTGGAAGGAAGATATTGTTATTGCTTTGTCACTTTGTTGAGCCACATTGGCTGTGTGGAAGCAAAGCACAAGGATACTTGTGAGAAAACCTAACAGCTAAGTAATCAGAAAGGACACTGGATCTACTATCCATGAAGTGTGTTCGTGCTTTGCTGGCTCAGGACCCAGGTCTGTTGTATCTTGAAAGAATAGAGTTTCTATTGAAACAATAAATTATTAAGTGAAGAACTTCGCAACTTGTGTGTCCTCTGCTACTACAGATACTAGCTTTGTGCCCTTTAGTATTTCACAGGAGTCAGCAATAAGGAAACCATTTAACTTCCACCATAACTAGTCACTCCAGACTTCAAGTTGTCCTGCACTTCCCCCAGCTTGGAGTGTTTGTCCTAAGAACCTGCTCTCTCAAAGCAGGGCATGCACTTAAATTCAGTAGACTGCTTTCTTCACAGATTTTCATGTTTTAGCAGTTCAGCCAAACACAGATTAGATGTGGGTGGCACTGTTCACTGTGTGAATCATAGAAGGAGATTTAGAAGCACATTGTCTTCTCCTTAATGATGTTATTCAAATTGTAAGATCTCAGAAGCTTTCTTGCAGCACAGACGCTTGTATGACTTTGTGTCTGCCAGCATCCATAGACAACCCTCATGAGAAAGGGGCTGCTTATGATGTCCTTCCTTTTATACTCTTTCACAGACATTTTCTACAATGCCTGAAATACAGTATCGTTTATAGTTTCAGTGTGGAGTAGTCCTTGGAGAGACCTGTGAGTCATTCCTGTGGCTACTGTTGTAGCGATAATTAAATATACAACCAGAACTAGGGAGTGAGTCTTTGCTGTTGGTTAGATCTCAGTACAGCCTTTGATATCACTGACTATAGCACAATTCCTCTCAAATTGTCAAAAGAACTGTCAAGGTAACTGAGAGACATCTTTAATTTGGTTAACAGTTCACCTACTTGCTTTCTTCCTCTTAGCCTGCAGTTCCTCCAAGGTATGTTCTGAGTACCTACAGTTAGAAATTATTATCCCTCAATCTCCTTGCAAAAAATTGCTAATTTTCTTGGTTTTATTTCTTCCTCCTGTTAAAAAGTCTTTGCTTTAAGAAGCCTGAATCCCTAGTGTCTTGGTGCTAGTGCAGTCATTGCTAGCTCTGCAGCATGCATCTGAAGCACTATCATTTGGCCAGTCTTGCAGTTCCTTCCAGCCACACAACACTGAAGCATGCAGGGATATAAACCAATCTATCAAGGAGGGGTATAGGCCAAGATGCTGCTGCAAAGGATAGGAGAGCTCTAACTGGTGCTGCCTCTCTAACGCTGTACACTGAGAAGTAGAGGAGACAGAGGGATAAAAAGCATTTTTACTGTTATCTCCAATTACATATATACAATATACACACACACACACACAAACATACATATATATATATATATATATATATATGTAGCATATACACAATATTTTGAGGGTATCTCATTTTGAAATTATTGCTACAGTTTGGAACAGCTGGTGAAAGTTAGGGAGAACAGCTCTTTGCAAGTGCTTTTGAAACACAGCACTTTGCAACACGCTGGTTGTACTGCAATAATGGCATTGTGACCTGAGTGCACACCACCTTGACCTCAAGACCATAAGAAAAAATGATCCAAAATTGTTGTTCCTGAAGGCATCATTCAGAACACTGCCAGACTTGGTGTCATTGACCGTGAGTCACAAATCTGATAATGCAATTTAAGATATTGAATCATATCCTCAACTTGTGATTCATTATGGGATTTGAATGCCACAAGTGGTGTCCTGGACTCTATTTCAATATATATGGGTTCAGATACCCTTCCAAAATAAGTAAGTGACTAAGAGCCATAAATTCAGTTCACCTCAACCACTAATAGTGCCCAGAAATACTATGCTTCAGCTTTTCTGGCAAGGACAAGGTAATAAACATTCCAGTACATACTGGCCCCTCTCAACCCCACCTCAGATCTCCTTATTTTAATCTGAGGATGGCAAAATGAAATTTTAAGTATTTCCAGAGGGGTTAATTCTGCTTCAGGCGAAGAGAGGTAGAGTGACCTTGCAGCTTTCATTAACTAGTGTGGTAAAACTCCAATTCTTGAACCACAACCTATGAATAATTGTGTTCGTGTCAAAGTGTATGGGACAATGCAAGTGACGTGCCCCACATCTGGTCTGAAGGGAACATGCAGCATCTGAAGAAAAGAGGACTTGTCCAGAGCAGATCTGACAGAACACACTGTGTATGTACATGGCCAAAGTGCTGCTTTCATCTCTTGAGAGTAAAATACTACTTGCTGAAAAGCAACCATTGCCTATCAGAGGCAATGTCTCTTTCAGAGTAATATTTCTAGGTTTTCTTTATTGGTGCAAGCCAGCACACTCTGTCTCCCATCAGCAAAAGTTATTCACGGTTTGGAGTTGCTAGAACCATTATTTTGAATGGATGATCTTGTACTAAAGTACAACAGCTTTTGGGCCTGTGTTCGACAATAGACAAACTAAAAATCATGGCTTGTTGAGTCTGCCACTGTCTCTGAATACCATCTGCTGGATAAACTGTATTTGTATCTACTCTGTGCAGTTCCTGTGTGTTGTGTTGCTTTTATTTAAATTTGTTTGTTTTCTATAGACCCTCAGAACACTGTATGCCTGCAGGACATAGATTCCCACATTGCTGTTTCCTCTTTTAACAGTTCCAGTAATGACTTCCCATTACTCAGCCTTGTATACAGATGCAGAGAACAAGAATTCTGCTAATTTCAGCACGTCATTTTGATAGAGGACCCATTTATCAAACAGCCAACAAGCCAAAGGTCCAAAAGCTAAAGATGGACACTCACATCAGAAATGAGGTCACCTGTATATGCCAATAACTCACAAAGAACATTCATAAGCTGGGGAGAAGATATTACTTGAGATTGGAAACTCACACTTCTTAACACATAATACTCCAAATATGATACTTGCAGAGCTGTTTTAAGTGCCCTCAGCACTGTTGCTCACATTATAACAATGTGAGGGTTTTTTAGAATTGACAATCCCAAACATAAATACAGGCTGGGTGATGAGTGGCTTGAGACCAGCTCCAAAGAGAAGGACTTGGGAGTGGTAGTGGATGAGAAGTTCAACATGAGCCAGCAACGTGCGCTTGCAGCCCAGATGGCCAACCATATCCTGGGCTGCATCAAGAGAAGCGTGGCCAGCAGGTCGAGGGAGGTGATTCTCCCCCTCTACTCCACTCTTGTAAGGCCTCACCTGGAGTGCTGTGTCCAGTTCTGGAGCCCCCAACACAAGAGAGACATGGACCAGTTGGAACAAGTCCAGAGGAGGCCACGAGGATGATCCAAGGGCTGGAGCACCTCTCCTGTGAGGACAGGCTGAGAGAGCTGGGGTTGTTCAGCCTGGAAAAGAGACAGCTCCAGGGAGATCTTATAGTGGCCTTCCAGTACCTGAAGGGGCTACAAGAAAGCTGGGGAGGGACTTTTCATAAGGGCAGTTAATGACAGGACAAGAGGTAATGGCTTCAAACTGAAAGAGGGTAGGTTTAGATTAGATATTAGGAAGAAATTCTTCACTGTGGGGTTGGTCAGACACAGGAACAGGTTGCCCAAGGAAATTGTGGATGCCCCCTCCCTGGCAGTGTTCAAGGCCAGGTTGGATGAGTCTTTGAGTGGCTTGGTCTAGTGGAAGGTACCCCTGCTCATGGCAGGGAGGTTGGAACTGGATGATTTTTAAGGTCCCTTCCAACCCAAACCATTCTATGATTCTATAATTCAAATATTGACATAGAGATTTGTTAGAAGAAATCTGAGCAAAATAGTGTGGGAGCTGGATTGTATAGTAAAGAAATATTCTTACTAGGAGAAGAATATGGGGTTTTATTCTATGACTACTATTTGTATTCTATTCTGTGCATCTGCTTACATCATTGTGTTATATTAATTGGTTATTGATACCCATGAAATGCAATATTTTATATAAAAAGCCAAATCCAGTGGACAAGAATGTGATTAAACTAAACCTCAAAGCTGAAGTTACCTTTTCGCTGACAACTGAATCTAAGGTATAATTCCATTGGCTTTATAATTGTTACATATGTGGATGTGAATGGAGACTCAAGTACAGCAAATATTAAGCACAACTTAAATAGAACTAAATAAAACTTAATTGACATCTCCAAAACACAGTATGAAGATTAGTAGGGAGAAATGCTTGAATCAAAGCAAAATTTCACTTCAGCCCAACTGGCACATTTCATGTTATCAAACTACATACAGCTTCTGATCTTTTTAAAACAGGAAGTAAAGATACAGTGAGAGTTTATAGTACGTATTAACAAGGAGAAAACAAATTCTTAGTTGTCAGCATCAAAGCAGCTTAGGAAGAAAAACTTTAATAAATTTGCTTTTGAACTACTGCAGACAGAATAGTCTGTCAGTGCCTGCCTGAAATGCCCTGGTTGCTGGGTGTATCATCACAGTAGATGCTGGGCTCATATCAGATATGATATCTTGTGAAAAACTGCAGAGATAGTGGAATTGCCGGAAGATCTGTGTAACAAGGGGCTTCAGCACGAGGGGGATGACTAATCACTATGTCATGTGCAGGACCTGAATGGAAAGGATCATAGTACACTTTCAAAATGTTAGCCTCAGTACCATGAGGAATTTGGGGAATACAGAAAGTATTGATAATGAGCTCGTAACAATGGAGTGTAGTTCCAGAAAGCACGCTGATATCAAGCAAAAATGTCATTCAAGGAGCAGAGTTTGGCTGGTATAAAATATATGAGCCTGTGCAGGGTATCAAACTCCATGAAAACAAAGAGTGATTAAGGCATTTCTGTTTCTGAATTGTGTTCTGAAAACACACCAGGAGGACAGTAACATCTCACCTGATTTAATGAGAGATGGAAATGTGCACCAAGGGTCCTGGCAGAGCAACCCTTCCCTGGAGCCAAGTGCAGCACTGCCAGATTTGGGAGCCAGGTTGGAAATTGTCCCTATTGTTCGGCTTGTCCAAGAGACGGCACATAAAAGAGATTTGATAATTAACAGAATAATTTCTCCTCACAGTATGAGCAATAACTGTTCAGTTGCCTTTCCAGGAGTGTTACCTGCAATTAGCTCCCTGAAATGTTGACCAATAATAACAGTTAGAAGGAGCTTTCTGACAAAGTCTCAGAGCGCTGAGTGGTGGGTGGATGGAGGCTGGTTTAGACTGGCCTTATGCAGTGCTGACAGGTGATATATTTCAGAGGAAAAAAAAATAAATTACCGCGAATCACCATTTTCAATATTTACAAGGTGTTCTGGTGTAAAGTATGCATGTGAAAGCCTTAGCTAAGCTTTGCTGTCTGGTATATGCCCAATTTTAAACAGAGGATTAAGCTCTGGCTATCAAGATGGAGTTAAGCAAATGCTAACTATTGGTTCAGGTGGTGCCAAGGCACAGACTGTGCAGTGCCAAAAAATGTGCAAAAAAATCCTGAACTGCAGAATTTCATGCTCAAGTCTGAGCCATGCTACTGTGGCTTTTGAAGTTAAAAGCTAGCCAGGTAAGATATGGCTTGTCTTTTGTACTTTTAAACATTGCACTTTGCTTACTTTTAGATTAGCTACTTCATTTCAAAAGATACATGGTTTCAAGTACAAATTAGATTTTTTTTGCACCTCTAACTTGAGAGAGTGATTTTCAGTTTCCGCATTGACAAGCTCTTCTACCTAACAAAATAATTCACTTCAAATGATTTAATATGACCTGAGAAAACATTTTTAGGCAGTAAAAATGGCTTTTAGAAAAATACAGTGTAGCATTCTATCTCCTAAAAGATCACAACAGGATGTGTTTGACAGCCTTGGTTTATAAAGGTAACAGTTATATGTACAAGAATTGTCAAACTTAGTGTTACTAGAGGTCAATTTTCATGTTCTCACTTAATACAAGTGTAAAATATAGGTGACAAATTTCATTGTAGCCTGACAGTTTTAGATGTGCAGTAGATATAATATCAAAAGTATGTCTTAAGCTATAAGTGGTATTTTTAACATTTCTCAGCTGAATACACATCCTTCACAATGTGTTGATCTTTTTTGTAGCAGGACATGAAAAATGTACACTAGTAAGCTGCCTCATGCTCTAACAAGCTATTTCCTGTGAGCCAAGCATTTTAAATGCTGCATTCTTTGTTATTGTGAACCAGTGCTGTGATAGGAATAAGCCTCAAGAGAGTTCTGGCAGATTCTAGGGCAAAGAAAGTTTCAAGAAACTATCCAAATTCATACTTTTCTATGTTAGTAGTTTTAGTGTCTTCCTTTTTTTCCTCTTGCATTATATTCTACCCTGTTTAATGCTCACATGGTTCCAATTTCCTACTGTGATTCTAGCAGTTGTCAAGGATGGGCTCAACTCTACCTCTATTCATCTTTATGATGGTGCTCTAGTAACCTAGAGACTCGTGAAATCTGCTAAATTCTCAGATAGAAGTGATCTGAATAGTTGGCCTTATATAGTCCCTGCATGCCATATCTCCCCAAGAACTGTGAAAATACTAATGATAAATAGATATCTTCCCTTTGAGCCTCTTTTAAGACAATGCCATTGTGTGAGGCTAAGTGAAACTGCATAGCTGGTAGCAGCGGCTTACAGATAAGATTCAGTAACTTCATTTTTACTGTATATAAGATGCACATACATATATGCACACAGACACATATTTTAAAGATTCCAGAATTCTTGACACAATGAATTACCTGCCGTATTCTGAGTCTTTATGGCTTGGACAATAATACTTCTTCTTCACTTGAAAGAGTGATTCTCAAAAGTTTAATATGGGAGTGAAGAATATATTTCCAGGGACAGTTAAAGAAAGAGGTTTGATATTTCACCTCATGGCTAGATCTAAATTATGCTGATGTCCAAATTCCAAAGTATTTTAAAAGTTCTAAAGGGACAGAAGTGTAAAATCAGTTTACAGCAGCATGGTACTCTGTTATATCCCACATAATATATTATTGCTAGCAAACTGGGAAGAATCTATGATTTTTCTTTTTCTGTGGTGTTTTTACATCTTTTTCCCCCTCTATGAATACATTACAAAAATATAGGGGAAAGTTCTAATTCTAGTAAAATAAAATAAAATACTTGAATTTGTACTGAGATGAAATTACATCAGAAACAGTTGCAGCTGGACTAGAAGATCATTGTAGGTCCCTTCCAACTGAAATAGCCTATTCTAACAAATTGTTTTACTGGCTGGTCAGTCAAACCTTTGCGGTCTATAAGCATTTATGATGCCTCATGGCAACCCTGAGAAAGGACATCTCTTTGTACCAGTGATCATTAGAGAGGCTGAAGACACAGGCTTGGTAGGCATTTTTCTAACCTGCCCTGCCTGTGTGGATACTGCACTTGGGTCAATTAAAATTCAGTTACTTTGGAGACAGAGAGACTGAAATGTTGTTATCCACACAGGGGGACAGAAAGGACCAAGGAGCTATACTTCACATGCCCTGGACACTCAAACCCACTTTCCATCTGGCTAATGGAAATTAGACAGGAAAGGACAAAGGAAGGTGTTTCTCTCTTGAAAGAAAAGGTGAATACAGTGAGTATCTTCCAAAGAGGTATGTGACTCTGTGAATACTTTGATCTGGCAGCGACAGAGAATTATTGCAGCCTCAATGGAACCAGTTACATGAGGAGGTTTAGGAACTGTGTCTGATCAGCAAAGGAAAACTGGAAGGCAGACACCAGTTTGTGCTGTGAGGCACCAGTTATAAATAAAATAGCTCACTGGTCTAGATTATTGCTGGAGATCAGTAAAATATCTCCAAGAATTAATTGTTTCAATCTAGAATCTGGGAAGGATATTTTTTTTTTAATTTACCTTTTTTTAACTGCAATCTGAAGTTGCCCATTAAAACTTTCCAGCTGTGCTATTAATTACAGTATATGACAGCAATATTTCCACTGTGTTACATATATTTTTCAGCGGGGAAAAGAAGCCTGATGTTCCAACAGAGCAGTGCAGTCACCTCCCCAGCAAGCGTCACTGCCTCAAGATTGTCTGTCTTGACAGAATATTAGTGACCATCATTCAAGACTAAGGCAGTAGCTAAGCAAAATCTTTTAGTTATGAATCTTACAGGAGAAAAGGAAACCTTTCAAACTAATATTTGTAACTAGTATCTTTACAGATGAGGAAGAAGCAACAATAAGATCATACTAGCATTTCTTCAATATGCATTTGCCAAATTAATGATTTTTCTTCATGCTTCTTTAAAAAAGACCATCATTACCACATCCCATTTTCACATTCAGAAAAGAAGTGAATCATATAAACCTTTTTTTTGCAGCACTTGAATGGGCTATTAATACTTAAAAGACTGTTTTTCTATTTTTCTGGAAAATTATTCAATTATCAGTTTTTCTCAAAAGAAGAGAAGTTCCTTGGCCATTCACTGAGAAATTGTCTCAAGAAGGTGCAACATCAAGGAGAAACTTTCTGCCAGCAAACCTTCTCCCACATTAGCCATTGAAGAAGCTAAAAACTCTACTCCTTCCCAGCAGCCCATCATCTTATTCATTACTATCAGCTGAAGAAAGTTATGTGCACTAGACTAAAAAGTTAATTGCATTTTACAGTGTGAGCATTTTTTTCTGGTTCTGTGCAGTTGCCAACCTGTCTGCTCTCCCAAACGTTATGGGACTCTGACAATTTCTAATGATGACAAAGTAATTCAGTACTGTCTGTGTTTATTCCTCCAGGAATACACTGCTTTAGCAGAAGCACATTTGCAATGTGCATGCCCTTTGCTCTCCCTAATAACTCTTTTTGACAAAACGGAGAGACATGGTAGCATTTTAATGGAAGTGTACTAAGTGCTGGCTCTTCCCGATTTAGGAGCTGGTAAAAGAATTCTCAGATTAATTTAACCCAGTCTAAAATGCATTTTTTACATAAAGCTGCCAAGCAAATCAGAGAAGCCCAGGAGTGCTAATTTATTCAAGAGGCGATGGCTAAAGGTGGAACTGATTTCATTTGGAATTGTGGGTCTAAGCTGCTCTCAAAGGAAACACAATCACTAGTACAGAACTGATGCTTCTAGAAATAATGGCTCAGATCTGTAGGACCACCATGCCTACAACAAGAGGGGAAGAAAAGTTTCCTTAACATTATGCTTGTCTTTCTGAACTTCTGAGGCTGAGCAGTTCATTACTGACACAACATGGAGTAGCCCCAGACACTTCTGCCTCTCCATGGTCCCCTAGATGTTATGAGCAGCCAAGAACAACTGAAGAACTGAGTATCAACCAGCATTAACCGCACAATAAAGTTGGATAAAGATGTAGGCTAAAAATCTCATTCTACTGAGTGGTACATGCTAGCAAATAATGACTTTTTAATAATGCCACCCACCATTAAGATAGTCTGGTTCAACTTTTTTCACGCTCCCACCTCTGCCACAGTAGGAAAAGAGTATGGCTGCTGTCAGGAGTATTTAGGCCAGTTTCTCTGATCTTCTGCATGGAGGCTCAGCCCCATTCCATGAAGGTTTCTGTCATCATTCTAAAAATTTCACTTTACAGCTTTTATTGAAAAAATGAAATGTTGAAAAACAAAATCATTTTTCTTATTTCTGGATTTGAAATTTGGTGAGCGTCACTTTCCACCGTTCCTAATGGAGCACAGGCTAAAATGGCTCTCATCTGTGTTATTCATCCACACAGCAACATCATTCATTCTTTGAGCATGAACACAGCCTTCTGCACTAAAGAAATTCAATAGTTTTGCTCTGCATCACAGAAGAGATTCATATATATTCAGATTCTTATTTATTTATTTATTTGGGCAAATGACTGAGAGAATTAAACTCAGAGGATCAAATACAGATCTAGAGCCTGCAAAGCACTTCCTAATTGAGAAGAGCCTCCATTTGTATTTAAACAATGTTTTTTAAATTATTTGTTATGGAATTGCTTTTAAACAGTGCTATGTGATAAAAAGATACAAACTGAAAAATTAGACCTGAGCCCATTTCTGACTTTTAGGGAAGTCTTGACTGAAGACCCAAGATGTTGTTGCCTGTCAGACCCTGTTTCCTTAAAAGACTCTGAGGAGACTTCAGGATAAAAGCACTTTCAAGTTTGGAGACTTACATACTGAGTTCTGAGCTGAACTTTCTTATGTGGAATTATCACTAATTACCATCCAGTTAGTAGGTTTTTGGAACAAAGGGAGAAAAAAAATCCCCAACAAATGCTGAAAAAATCTGATGCTTTTCTGTTCAAAAGGAACTGCAGTTTTTTATCAGCTAATGCTGTTTAAAGCAGCATGGGCTAACAGTGAAAATAATGTCTACAGTCTAGTTACACAAGCAAGCAATTTTAATTGTTGCTATTGGAAGACAAGTATCAGCATACTGCATCTTAAATCATCTGGAAAAATGTATTCCTTGGCTTTTTTTCCATTGAATGAAATGTTGTTTAAAACAGAGAAAACAGTTCTACTTTCTTATATGTTTTTAGTGTGTCTTCAGGGAATTGCTATTTATTTTGCAAGGTCAGAGTAACTGGATGTTATTCATTTCACTGAATTTTTGAAATATGGCTTAGCAACTATCAATTAAATTGACTTATTGACTAATGTGCATAGTACTTTTGTCTGTTGTAGGCTACAGTCACTGATATGTCAGAACTATTTGCTTTTACATCAGTTCTCTACCTGACTATTTTGCTTATTTATAGCTTTAGAGGCAGTGGACTTTGAACAAATTCTAAAATGCCAAAAAGGGTCCAGATTAAAAAAATAACAGCTGAATAAGAATGGTTATAAATATAAATAATGAAACAACTAAAAGCTAAAATGTCACATTGTGGTTTTCTCTAATTACCAAATAGCACTGGTGAAGTGGATTTCTCAGTTAAAACATCTCCAGGATTTTGATACCTGAGCATAGTTTTGATGGCTGCACATTGGAAAATTGATTTAGTTTTTTGGCCAGGTTGTCAGTATACTGGAGAACTACTAAGCAAATTTTTAATGGAAGAAGACTGGGAAGGTCATGTAATCTTAATTTCATCTTTTTAATACATTTTCTCTTGCTGTCATTGCCATCTTAGATATATTCAGATTGCCATTCTGATCTATTTTTTTGTCCAAACCTGCCTCCTAGTTAATATGTTCAGGTTCACTATCTCAGAATTACGACTAATAGGAGCCAGTCAGGAGACAGGGACTTGCTCAGGCATTTCTGGGAAAGCAGTCTCAGCTTAATTTTATAGTGCACATTTGGCAGATGTGGTCACTGCCTACCCTGCAGCAAGTTCCTCTTTCATATCCTCTGATGTGGATAGTTTGAACCATTCCTCTAAGACTTATTTCTATGTCTTTTCCCCATCATCACTGCCAGCAGCCTCCCCACTCTTTATAGTGTCTGGTGAGTTAATAAAATTACATGGAGTATGAATATGTATGTAGATGTATGTATATAGGTGTATAGGGATGCATCATGGTCATGTGTCAGTAAAGCCATGCTCTGTTTTGAATGGGATTACAGCAGCCCGCCTCTGCCCTGGAGCCAACAGCAGGTACATTATGCTGGCTGTGGATTCCCTGAAGAAACACAGCCCATATTACAACCACAAACTACAGTATTGCTGCAGATTGCTAAGCCTTAGGGGCTGTATGTCCTGTTCATGCTTATAAAGCTGGATTGTGTATGGCACCCAAACTGGCTGCTTGAGTTAGCACTGCCCCGTTCAACAGATGCAATAGGCCTGCTGTACAGTTACAATCTCCTTCTATACATCTGCACAAGCACCATATTTTGAGGCTTATACTTTGTGAAAAGATAAAACAGAGTACATTTGAAATAAAACTTTTATTTAAAATGAGCTCACATTACTAGCTACAACGGACTCTATCCCACATATGGCAACTCCTTTTTTGCCACTGTGGTGGGGGGCGGGGCAGCAAGGGCAAATGAGATGGGTGAAATGAGAAGCTGTACTGATGTAGACCCATTAGCCTCTCAAATAACAGCTTTACACCAGTCCTGCATTTTCCTGAGAAATTTAGCCCAGCTGGGATGTTTGAAAAATATATCCAGTGTAAAGCTAATTTTAGAACTTCTGTGGTTTAACCTCTGTTAGACAGTCTAATAACTAACTGTGCTGTAATTTATGCTGAACATTTAATTAAAATCAATTTCAGATAACTTAATCCAGTAGTTTGGACCATGACAGAGGTAATGTTCCAGCATTCCAGCAGTGATACTTCAAGCTGCTTGGAAGTTGTGGGTCCCATCCCTCAATTCCACAAAGCAGGCTGAGCAGCAAGGTGTGAGAAGAAAATCCCCAAATCTGGTTTATGTAGTTCATGGGTAAAAGATTGCAAAACATCTAGAATAGATAAAGGAACAGAATAGAGCACAGTAGAGCAGGAACACCCAGGAACAACCAGATGATGCAAATTCCATATCTTAGTGTGAAAAATATAATACATAGAAAAAGAGGCAGACCGATAGGAACATAGAGGTGGAAGGGAGCCAGTACAAAGTACAGAGCAATAAAAACCGTACCAAACTCAAGACTAAGTTGTTCTCAAAGATGCACTGTTTCTGTCCAACAGCAGAGAGCTACTAAAATACCATAAGATATGGAAAGTATCTATGTGTAGCTGTTGGTATTAATCGCTGCATCGTAATGTCAAAACAGATTTTTCAAGTCTGCATTGGTTTTGTACTGAGGCTCATAGCATCTGCCCAGTGCATGGCTAAACAAGTATTCATATGTTATTTAAAAATAATTGTACTCTCTTGGGTAGTCTTTGCCCTATATTGCCATATGAATGTAAAACATCTGACAATGTGATCTGTTGGAAGAGACTTTCTTAGACGTTCCTAATGATGCATTTATTATGTATTTAGATATGTTTACTATTTGAAAATGTTTTCACTGTTGTGCTGGATTTCTAGATAGCCAAATAAATAAAAATCAAAATAAATTTGAAAACCTGCAGGCTTTAATGTACTGCAACCTATCAAACAAAAATACAGATTCCAGATGTATCACAAAAGAAAGGGGCCAACAGATTTTTTTCCCTAGATTTTGGTCCCTCTGTTAGCTGAAAGAGAACAAAATTTCTATGCAGGTTTAAAAGTTGGACAACTTCCACAGAACATATTATTTCAGGAATGTGAATATCTTTTCATTTTTACAAAAATGATGAGCATCTACAGTTGATTTCAGTGGCAAATAAGAACACTCTGCACCTCAGAAACTCAAGCTAAAGCTAGCAATAACTGTAGTAGCACCAAGGAGAAGTAAAAGCTGTGGATACCCAGACCAAAGCAATTAGTGCTGAGGAACCTAACACCATGCTCTACATGTCTCAGGGGTTTCACTTCAAGTTAACTACAACCTGGTGCTGTGGACTGAATGCCAATTAGCTGTTGGAATGCATCAGGTGCCCTCCCAGAGCCGCTTTCTGCTTTGCCTGTATTCGAAAGGAACCTAGCCCATGCACTCCAAGAGCACCACACAGAGAGAACCAAGAGCACAGTAGGTCAAGGTGATCAGAAGATATGCTTCAAGAGCACATTCCTGATCCAAGTTGAAATATTCTTGTAGATGTATCTATTATTTCTGAGAAGCTCTCCCAGCTGTAAATTAGAGGTTTTTTCAGACTTTTCAGAACTTGGAGCAACCTTGCTTTGGCCCTTCTGGTTTGCATTTGCACATGGCAAACCTGCCCATAGTCTTCACTCCTAAATCTTTTTGTTCTGGGGACTCTCCCCTCCTACCATTCGCAGCAGGAATTGACACTCAGTATCTCACAAAACCAGTCACTTTATGCCTGGGGAGAAAATGATGCAGTGCCTTAATATCCTTAATATTTCATAAATGGTAACAGTGGACTCTGCTAGGGAGTCTGTATATTTGTAACACTTTCCCTCTGTGCAATATCTGAATTGAGAGCTACTACAAAAAACACTGCTGGAGTGCTGATTGTGTAGTATTTTGATGGATTTAGATGAGATTTAGATTTGGAGAGATCAGACAGGGAAAAGGTGCCCATTTAGTTTAAACTGTGATTGCTGAGCAGAACAACACGCCAGCAATAAAGCTGTAAGACAAAAAACAAAGGTTGTACTTTTTCCTTCACTAGAAACACCAGTAGCGTGGGACTGGAGAAGGGTGAGAAAGTAAACAATCAGTTCAATATTCACACACAGAACCAAAAGGAAAAACACTCTTCTCATGACACAGAACAAAATTTCATGACAAATATATTTGTATCATCTTGAACTTGTTTGAAGTCATAAATGAAGATGAAAGAGAGAAATAAAAGCAGTTATCACTAAGATAGCCAGTAGAGGGATTATGAGTCTCTGCCCAGAGACTGAGGATGATTTGTGCCATTGTCCCTCCCTGCTCCTTGTGGCCTTCAGTTAATCGTGGCCAGCCTGGCCCCAGTATCTGTGTGAAATGATGGTGAGAACAAAAGCCAACTTTTGCAGGGTATAGCATAGTGTCAGCAGTCTAAGCACATAACAACTGTTACTGCTTGCTGGCCTGGGAACAATCAGTATCCAGGTCCACATTTGTTCTTCAACACTATACAAGGCCATTGCTAGCCTGCAGAAACAGATCCATAGCAGTTTCCATGAGGCACATCCTCTGCTCCAGCTGAGGAGAACACATATGCCTGAGCTGAAGGTCTATCAACAGTGGAGGTGGTGGCACAGCAATGCAGAGGAGGCTGAAGAACAAAAAAATGCTCTTTATTTCACCTTCATGCCAGTGCTCTAGACTCTGATCTGCAGTAGTCAACCTTTGCAACAAAACTCACAAAAGAGCAGGTTTTGGCCCATGTAGACTTGCAGTCCCATTTAGAGGTTTTTTTCTCTGATTGCACCAAGATAAAATGTCCAAGATGCAAACTACCACCACAACAGTGAAACCTCCATAACTCATCAAGTGATGTCCTAACAGTGAAGAGAAAATCAGTGAAATAAAGTGTATAACTACACGACTTCCTTAAACAGCTGGATAAAGGAGTAACTTACCAATCTGCAATAGATCTTGGGTTTTCCCTTAGCTAATTGGAAAGAGACTTGCTGGTATGCATGCCATGCCATGGACTGGCTATATGCAGGCACCCAAGCTATGAAAGGAAGTTCTCATACAGTGAAATCAACAGCTTCAAGCTGTTGGGATTAGTCACATTTTGAGTACGCACTGCTTGACAATGTGAACAATACAACAGCAATTCATTGTCACAGGAAATTCTGACTCCATGTCTCTTTCATTAACTAACTTATTTTGTCATTATTTCTAGCTAGCAAAATAAGTCAGTATCAAGTTAAATGACTTCAGAGCCAAAAATTTGCACTTAAATACATTTTTTTTTGAAGTCTGGAGCCCTCCTGTGAAAAACAACTATTTGTCTGTCCAGTATCTTCTGAAGAAGACCTCTTTCCTGAGTATGCCAAACCAGCTAACACAGTGAGGATCTGATGAACCCTAAAAGAACAGAATGTCTTGTTCATTTACATACAGTAAACACATGTTTCATCCAAACACAATTGTGAAATAGTTTTGAAATCCTTCTTTCATTGCCGTTTGGAGCCTGTTGGCTAACAAGAGTCCCAGAAGGTTGTATTGTCCCTTGTTTACATGAGAGGATCAAATTACAAAAAATATTTTGGAAAGATCATTTGTCTTTTGTTCCCTGAACACTTTATTTCCGTTGAACTACTATTTCTAAAATTAAGCATCAGGCACCTTCAGGATCCATCCAGTATAAACTTATGCTTTAAAGGAAGACATGCATAAAGGCATGTCTTGGCATGCATAATGATAGTCTGTTTTTATCACCACAGTCTAGATAAAATTTAGAAGCTGGAAACATGGCTGTCTAGCAGTCATAATTCTGTCTGCATTTATCTGGCACCAGTTTCCTTACTCTTTCTTTCGATTCATTCTGTATTTTCTTCTCCAAATATTTTCTTAGATTGAGTACCTATAGAACTAATGCCTGACATGCTGAGTAATTCCAATTCTGGTCACTTAAGGGAGTAGATGTTGAACAAACTTCTGTGCAAGACTTCACAGAATCAAGTCCAAAAGGCAAAACAGCTACAGATTGTAAAATCATCATATCAACAGTAAACTGAGGTTCTATGAAAAGCTGTCCTGGGGAAAAATCTATGTATGCCAGGGATGGATGTTGCAGAGTAGTCCAGGTGATAAGGCATGCCCAAAGGAAAAAAAAAAATCAGAGCTGAGTAAATTAGATAGTTTTGAAATAGCTGTAAGTGTAACAAGCTTGGTGGTCTCTCCTCAGTCCCTGGTGGTTAGGGGAATCCACAGCATCTGACACAACTGGCAGTTGTGGAATAAGAGAGGCCCCAGCCTGAGCCGCCACAGCTGTAGAGCACTTTCATTGCCACAAAACAGCAAAGAAAACCGTGTGCTCTCCTCAAATAGAGGCGGTTGGTGGAAAACTTCTCTGTTCACAAGAAGTAAATTCTACAACTGACCCAAACTCAGTTCAAGCAGCTGTCACAATCTTCAATCTTTAATGCAAGTGAACTGGCAACAGACAGGACCTGTTCAGAGAGAGGCCAACTCTTGTGCACCCTTCAAAATGTATTATAGCAAAAATAGGGTAAAACTGGAAAGGAGGCAAGAAAGGACAACAAATAGCAGGAGATGCATCTAGGCACAGCATTTTTAATCTTCAGAAGTAATGCTTTGTAATTTCTGTAATGGGTTTCACTGATGAGCTTAAAGAGATCTGTTAATGAATTACTTAACTCACATAATGTCCTTGTGGCATAGGAGTATATCAAATTGATCTATGAAGGAGTAAACTGAGGGACTGGGAAAGCCCATGACCTGTCCAAATGTGCACAGTCCACCAGGGAGCAATGGGGGGAACTTGCAGGTGCAGCAGCACCTCCCAACCCACGGCACCCACTTCAGCGATGCACACACCATAGGTGTCACCAAGAGAAAGACAATATAACAAGTGCTTCCTCTTCCCTTCCACACCTCTCTTGCTCATCTGTTTCCTTCAGTTCCTGTGAAGTTCCAGCTTTTGTTTTCAGTTAGTTGTAAAACAGAATAGATCAGAGTTACTACCATCAGGTTTAGTGAAACTGGCATCAAACCTTTGAGCATCAGTGGTCCCATAAGTATGTGCATGGTATAGGAGAAAATTTAACCCAGTCCAGCTCAATACCCATACTAGCCAGTTATCAAAATCAGCAATTATCAAAAAGTCTAATAGTAGAACACTGGCAATGTGGAAAAGTAAATGATCTTATGATTTGCCTTTACCAAGATAATATGTCTTATAAAATAGGCACCAAACATAATTTCTTTCTACTTAAATTGTACTTGTGTGCTTCCTTTTTCTGAATAAAATGTCCGTTAAATATTTATGAAACAGCATGAGTCAGAGGAAGCTTGCATGGGAATCATAGTGTGCAGTAGAGAACTATAGTTTTAAAGTCATCAACTGGGGAAGGCTATCAGCCCATTAAGAATGATCTGCAAAGCCACAAAAAAGTAAATTTTAGCCATGACTAGACCTCTCTATCTACTCAGAATAATTGCAAGACTGGAACTTTTTATTCTGTGAATAATCAGGAACCACAGAAATGTTGATGAAAGCAATAGCATAATGCTGGTCAGTTATGGTGTATGCATAGTCATAGATGGATCAGCTCAGAAAATTCTTCTTATCATTAAAGGCAAGTAGGAGCCAAGCAAATGAAAAATAAATAGAAATTTTCAGCACTTAATCTGTATGTGCAGGTCCTCACAGAAGAAGAGCAATTTAAACATCTGTTACTGCCAGCTACAATTTCCATCTTGGAAAATCAGTGTCATAAATATCTTCAGGAATGGAGCCTGTGTTGTGACTCAGTAGTTGGTTCAAGCTGTACTTAATTAGAGTAAATCAGTGCTGCAAATGTCACTTAGTTCTAATTCAGATAGAAATAGAGCCCAAATGTAATTTGATTTACAGCTGATAATAATTTTGGGAGGTGATTTCTAGAAGAGGTCATTCCAGAAAGTCCTTAAGGTAGTACTGGGTTTAAACATAGATAAAATTATAAGGGATTTCTTACTGGCAAGAGGTAGAAAGGTCAAATCAAAGAGGTTTTTTTTGTTACAGAAAGAGTCTCAATACAAAGGCTGCACTCAGATAAAATAGTATGACCATGTTCTCATTCCCTAACAGATTAAACATATGGAACTGGCCCTAATACTAATAAAAATCCAGTTTCAATATAATGGCTGCAATTTACTTCTCATAGACAAGAAGCCGTGTGGCCAGAGGGACAGCTGCTGCATAGAGACTCACCTGTGGGCTGATGGAGATGTCTACATACTTTCAAATTATTATTTCTCTACACCCATGTTAAACATACCCAAAAATTCAACTTTGGTTGAAATGACTTTTCACAGATTTAGGCCCAAATTTGAAAAGATTTTCAAAGGAAATAAAAGCTGAGAGTTTTTTCAAAACCTCTTTTACTTTACCTTTCAGACAATAGTCCTATGTTAGCAGTGTATATCTGCTTTGCTGAACAATAGACTCATCAGCAACACAGCAACTCAGCAGCAATTCATTTCTGTTTTGCTTAGAATTTAACTTTTTTTTTTTTTTGAGACTAGCTTGACAGAAATAAAGCCTCATTCCATTTTAGAAACATAACAGAAAAGACCACTCATTGCACATGCACATGCTTCAGACACTGGCTGGTTTTGACTGACACCACTAATATTATGCAGATCTAGGCATTTTATGTCCCTTGTTGGGACCATTCCAGGTGTACCTTTGGCTAATTTCTACTGCTATTGTAGATTAGCTGTGCAAATAATTGTAGCACATGAGCAAAAAGATTAAAAAAAGTAAATGTTGAAAGCATACCACAATATGAAAGCAAACCTTTGACTTGACTTACCTTAGCCCTGAAGGGTATCATCTGACACGTTTTGTATGTCAAAGCCAAAGATGGGTCACCGAGTAGATACTGAAAGGAAAGAGGCACCATATCACTTCTGATTGCTCATGGTCACCCCACAGAAATCTCTGCTTATGCCTCAACTTTAACACTTTCATTTTCTTATCATATGTAAAAGAGCATTGAACAGGGAACACTTGCAATATCCCAGCTGGGAACCAGCACCCCCTCACCCAAGCCTGAGCCTTCCCAAGTGACCCTAGCAACAAACTTACCTAGCCCTGTTACATATAGAAATGTTGAGTTCCTTCCCTTTCTTTTTTAACTTGTTTTATTTTGTTTAATAGCCAGCCACTCTGTGTAGTCCCCATGGGGACTTAACTGGGGGTGGCTGCATTTCACACCTTTGAGAGGCACCGCATTGTTGGGCAACAGGTCCAGGGAGAGACCAGCCAGAGCAGATGTGCCTGATTGTCCCCTGTTTCTGCTCCAGGCTGTGGGAGGCAGGCAGGGAGCAGAGGGAGTAAGGCAAGCTTTAGACCCAGTCTGATAGCTGTCCTGTTTTTAAGAGTCAACCAAAGCTCTCATACAAAGGAACTGAGAGCACAGAGAACTGTTTTTCTTGATACATGATGCTTGCTTCTTATGTTTCTTGGGTTCAATACCTATGCATAATCTTTTCGGTGTTTTTTTTTACAGCAGCCTCTGAGTTCTCAAGTTTTTTAGGGTTCTACTAGTTTTTCCTCTTACTCATGTTGCCTTTCTCTTTGATGTTCTGTTTTTCAGTGCATCTGTTACGGCATTGCAGGCATCGCCCAGAAATCAGTGTCTCACTTGGGCATTACATAACAGTTGCACCAGATATTGCTGATCTTTCCCACTGTTTATAAAGCAATCTTAGTTTCTTCTTCATGTTTTCCAGTACACAATTGTCAGTTTACAAACGAGCACTGACTGAGTCATGTTTGTCAAGCCATCGTCCTTCCACTCACTGTAAACTAATCCCAAGTGACAGGGAGTGCGCAGCGAGAACAGTAATACCAGAAGAGGCATATAATCCTGTGCTGTAAAAGAGGGAAGTTATTTTGACTTGATCTAAAATGTTATTGCAATGCTAATAATAAGTCTTTTAATGTGGCAGTGTTGATGCAGGCTTTTTTTTTTTTTTTAACTGGCTGTTTTCCTTTCAATTTCCAACATTCATTATTAGGAGCTAAATCTTTGGACACAGTAAACTAACCCTGACTTCCCTGAAGTTATACTGGATTATACATGCTGAGGCCCCCACCTCATAAACTGAGAGAGTTGGGGCTGTTCAGCCTGGAAAAGAGAAGGCTCTGGGGAGACCATACTGAGTCCTTTCAATACTTGAAGAAGGCTGGTAAGAAAGATGGGGACAGGCTTTCTAGCAGCACCTGCACTGAGAGGACAAGGAGTAATGGTTTTAAACTAAAAGAGGGTAGATTTAGACTAGATATAAGGAAGAAATTTTTTACAATGAGGATGGTGACACACTGGAACAAGTTGCCCAGAGAGGTGGTAGAAACCCCATCCCTAGAAACATTCAAGTTCAGGTTGGATAGGGCTCTGAGCAACCTGGTCTAGTGGAAGGTGTCCCTGCTCACTGCAGGGGGGTTGGACTAGATGACCTTTAAAGGTCCCTTCCAACTCAAATCATTCTATGATTCTGTGATTCTATATCTGCAGCTACAGATCTTGAAGAGGTGCTAACACATACTAGAGTTTAAAACTGAAAAAAAAGTTGTTTTGGTTTTGCCTCCTGTGTCCTAGCTTCAGGTGTAACAGAGCATATGCAGCCTAGTCATATGTCAGTCAGCTGCACTAGTCTGCTCTCGTGACCCTGAGCTGGTCCAGGATGCAGGTCAGTGATCCTGAATGAGTCATAGCTAGCTTTTGTGCCAAATCCTGTCTCTTTTCACTGAAAGTTTACCTCTTTTAGTAAGTCCCTTGCTACCCCTGGCATAGCCCTTTTATATGCACATGCTTTGGAAAAGAGGCCAGGTGACATACAAGGGAAGAAATGTGGGCTATGCAAAGTATTTATTCTCTTTGTGTATTTCCTAGCATATGCTATGAAGGTAAGCAGATCTATTTCTCACATATCACAGCTCTCTCTCTAAAAGTTTAAAGTAATTAACATTTTTCCCCCCAGGCTAAGAAAGAAGGTTCTCTCCAAAAAGCCAGTATGCTGATCCGCTTTCAGACAGGTCCCCACTCCACTCTTGTGCATTTCTAATAAGCACAATAATGATGTAGTTCCAGAAACACTACCCTGCCCTTTTAGTGATGGATGTTAACAGTCATAAATAATCACTGAATCCATGCTAACTAAGAGGAGCGTATTCCTTTGCAGTCCCAATAGTCTGTCACACCATGATCCATCATTGTGTGTCATAGAAATGAATTGGTCTTTTCTCTTTTTGTTCCTGCACATTAGCAGCCATTTGCATTTCCCTCCAACTAATTTTATAACCAGATTCAGTGACAGATTCTTTACAGAAATGGTTTCAGATTTTCTGAGGCATAGTGGAGGAGGAAGGATGTCACACAGAGGGCTTCACTATTGCTGTGATACCTTCTGGGTTGCAGTGAACTGAAAATGTTTTCATTCTAAAGTCTTGGCTTTAAAAGAGCAATTTCACCTTCTGAGTTGCTAATGAAATAACTACATTCATGCCAAATTAAGACTGCTACTGCACGCTAAAAAGTGACAAGAAGCAGCTGTGTTTGATATTATGGCTTCCACTTACAAAAGGGTTTCCTCCTCATTTCCTAGGAATTTACATGGAACAAGCAAAGTCACAGTTGCACATCTTTGAGAGCCCCAGCGTCCCTGTCTGATACATATTTTTCTCACAGCTTGCTCTGAGGCTGCATGGATGAAAAGTAAAGAAGTGCTGGATATAGATGTCCTAGTTAATACCGTTCTCAAAGTATTTTTTTCTAAACTCATCACCAGACATTTGGACTTAAATGAGAGTAGCCCAGGCATACTGAAAATTGACTTCACGTGACTGCTTTGGTTGTTTAGGGTTTTGCTTTGTTTTCTTTAATTTTCAAGAACTCTTGGATTACTCCAAAGGATCTTAAAAAAAAAAAATAAAAATCAGAAGTAATAAACTAGCTCCACCTTACACATGCACAATGATAACCATATTAATAACATGGTTCCTTTTTCTACTATGATAAAATAGCATTCAGCATCATGATCATCACTTTCCAGGTTGTACAGAAATACCATAGAGAGCAAAAATTACCTGCTCCCTGAATACTTTGCCATTAAAAGCATTGCATAAGGAACTCTGCATAACCAAAAAGGGCTTTGAGTCACATCAGTGTTTTACCCAGGTGACTCACTTCAGTCTTCCTTGCACACACTTCACTCTTATCTTTTTCTACCTGAGCAAAACTGTTAAGTAGGTCATTTAATCTTTTGCAAAAGACTTTTAACATTTTATTATGCATTTGCTCTATTCTTCACCTCATTACTGCCCATTTTATGCTGTTTCAAATTATTTCCCCTCACACATGCTCAGAACATCTTGTGAACTTTTGGTTTCCAAGTTCATCAGTGACACACATGGCTGAAACGCACCCATTTGACACACTGCCCTGAACACTTCCATCCAATAAAATCAGCCATACTCTGCCACACGCAATTGCTGGAAGATGATTATATTTCATTGCCTAATCTTTTCTCACAATCCACACTGCAATTTTCTTTGAGGCATAGCCTTCCCGCCAGCACCACCACCTTTCTAGCAATCCCCTTTGCCATTACTCCAAAACTGCAGTGATAGCATAGTTTGAGTGTTACATTAGGTAATACATCAGGTAGTGAAAATTGCACCTGTCTTGATCACTTCTGTCTCTGTTAGCAATTTGCCTACTTTTTTATGGCTTCATCTAACACCAGATTGCTTGTACTGAGATGTGGTGAGAGTGTTTGTATGTGGTCCACCAGGACTTCAGTTGACATGGTGCCAGCCCTTTCCTGTTCTTGGATAGTTTGATCTCCGCATTTGTAGAAGTGAGCCAGGAGGAAGGTGCAACCAAGGTATTTATCTGCGTCACAAGCAGCTGTTATACAGGATCTGAGGAGGTAACAGCAATTGCTTTCATGCTTCAAGAACAATATTCAAGCTGTTTGCAAGATGGAAGCAGTGAGCCAGCATTGTTACTGAAAATCCGGAATAAGAAACTTATCGACACCAATGTGATGCGGATAAGCAGACACTTCTTTATTAACGGCCGGGTGCGGGAGTGAGTCCTCTCACGATCAGCGCACACCATGCCCCAAAATTATACGTCTTATATAGAGCTTATTCATACGTATTCATTAAGTAATCATACATAAACATGTTATTTCCAAGAAATCATTAGCATATTCTCCTCCTATTTCCGATTCTGCGCAATAACTGTTAGAATCATCTGGAAATGAGTCTGGGGTGTCAAATGGGTGGGCGATCTGTGGATCGGTAGTCGCAATCTCCCCCTGCTGGAATTACCTTTTGCTTAAGGACATGGCAGGCATCTATAAACCGTTACAGTAGGCTTCTCTTCCCATTGTTTCCCCATTCTCATTAATCCAGATCTTGACAGCTACATGTATTCTTCTAGTTTTCTATATAAGTATCATAAATCACTTTACAGATCAACTTGTACTTGTTACCTAAGTTACCGTTCCTACCAAATGATTTTGACCAATCCCTTCGGCCTTGATACGGGGCTGTACAGGGATCTCATAGTAGCGTTCGGTTGCTGTGCAAGCATACTTTTCATTAAAATATTTCTTATAATCTTATACTATTAAAATCAAAACTAATAATAAATTATTAATTAATTCTAACATATCAGTAATAGCACTGGACACTGTTTCCTTGGGAACAGTCAGGAACCCCAGTAGGCTTGGATTAAATGGTGGCTCGGGTTATGTGACAGTCATGTGGGCACTTGCTGCAGTTTATCATTCATAACTGAATTTGTGATCTCATAGCAAATGGCTTTCAACTTAATCTTCTCCTTAACACTTATGAACTCATTCACTGGTAGTTACCAGTGTTTTCTGGCTTCTTGCCATCTTTGAAGAAGATGAAGTAGTTCAGTCTAATGGAGCAAGCATTTTTGGCAGGGAAAATACGTACTATTCTTTTTGTAACAGGTTATTTGTCCCTTTACCTGACTTCTTTGGTACAATGGTGGTCTGCAGAGTAGGGAGTACCAACCCCACATTTGGCAGAGAAGGCAGCAAATATAACACATGGCTTTCTCAGGAAAACCACTTCGGGAGTCAGGAGTCAAAGCTGACCGTTTATTCAGACGAGCAGGTGGGGACCATGTCCACATTGTTCACTGTACTGAGCTCACGTGGAGTAGTCTATTTGATGTATAAAAAATTGAAACCTTTCTTGAGTTCTGGACCAGATCTGTAAGTCTGAAGTTAAGTATCTTTCTTTTAGAGACAAAGGAAATTTTGCCTGAAGGTTGTTGGATTTGCTTCATAGTAAAGTAGTTTTCATTTAAGATGTCTTTGTGTGTTGACAACCTTGTCTGAAGGTTATTTCGTTGGATTATCCTTGATCAAATGCTATTCACAATACAGTGGATGTCATGACCCAGTAATCCCGTTTAATGAAATTCAATGTCTCTTGACTAGCTAGCAAAGGAAGGTCCCATTCAAATAATTATCAGACCTTAGCATTCAACTTGTGACTAATATCAAATCAGAAATTACTCTTACTTTTCTCCTTCTCTTCACCTTCAGTGAACATTAAATTGATTAATAGATCTAGGTACCATCAAAGTCCTGAGAATCTGCACACACACTATAATAAAGGCAAAAAATAATTTCTGATGGGTACATTTAATCCACCTCATAAGATGTTCTGTTAATTCCCTTGTCCCTTGAACTATCTAAAGCTGATGATGTTGCACATTTGTCTCACTAAAATAATTAACTCTTATGAAAACCCACAATGCTTCATTTAATCAACCCTAACAAGCTGTTGCTCACAACACACAGTTTGTCTTTCATATCAGAAACATGAAAATAATGTGAGAAAAGAAGGCTCTAGATCCATAAGGGAAATTTAATCTCAGCTTTGCAACACTCATATCTTGGTATCTTGCAACCTTGCCATTGTGGCCTTGAGGGAATTTCCAGACATGGGAACAGTAGTGTGCCTAACAACATGGTTGACAAAACAGCAGTACCCCACGTCAGCTTCTGTTTGGAGCACCAAAGGAAGCATATGGCTGGGACCTACATCCAGGCTGGAGAGAAACATGATCTTCTGTGCAGGATCCACAATTACTAAACCCCTCCTAAATGTGGGAGTATGAGTCAGACTAACTCTCTCATAGGAAAAGGTGCTGACACTTTTCTTCTTTCCATTTCTCAGCCCACTGATCAGACCCCTTAAGTCGGATAGGGAAAATCCAATTCTGAGTACTTCTGATATACAATTTGGCACAGCCATTTGGACTATTATTTCCTTTTTCCCAAGGGAATGACTTCAGCTTGTGCATTTGTCAAAGAGCTTGGATGGTGAAACTGTTCACTATGCATTGTGCAGGACTAATCTGACTAATTGGGTAAAAGGGAGCAGCTTCAGCAGAAGAATAGGTACCACAACACTGGCTCTAAGGAGACACTTTTCTCATGAAGTGCTCCACTTTTCCCAATACTAAATACTCATGGAGCTGTGGAGAAAAATACAACTAATAAATGAGCTGTTAGGTCCTCTGCAAGGAAAGAGATGGGAGAAACTACCTTATCAGCAGGATAATCTCTGGACTTGAGTAATCATATGTCCAGTCTACAGGAGAAATTGAGATGCCCAGATATTTTTATTTTTTTTTAATGGGAATTTAAGCATCCCAACGGGTGCTTTTTCAGTGTGAGTTTCATACTTGCACACTTTCATACATCCAACGTGGGTGAACCACTTAACATCTAAGGAGGTCGGCAACTCTTTATCATCAATACACAAGAAAGGTTACGAGGTTGCTAATGTTGAAGTGAACAAAGGCTATTGCCTTTATTGCCAGCAAAGTTCCAAGCATTTTTCAACAGGAAAGATTATTAACGTCTGTGCAATGAAGACAGAACAACATGGGTGTAGCCCTCCTTAAATGCCCTGGAAAGTCAAAAGAAAAGGCATCCTGCACTTCCTTTTCTCAAGGATCACATACAGCTGCTGTGTGTTTCCAAACAGCTGCAACATTTGTCCGAGGAAGATGCAGTGATCTGTTTAGTGTCTGCATATTTGTCTGAAGAGCTCTTAACAAACTATTGTGATGATCAGCACTTTTTAAAAAGTACCTTGCTATGGGCCAATTCCTCCTCCACGTCTTACACTGCAGAGACCTCAAACATGACTAGTGTAATTTAAACCTAAATATGCCGTGAAGATAACATACACAAATATTCAGCAATAGCCACAAATATACTTACCACTGTGGTAAAAGGTGGTAAAGCAATAAAGCTTCCATGGGTTTCAACACACAGAGGTCACGATTAAGCACTTTTGAAAATATCCTTCTCCAAAGTCTATAAATACCTGTAATTACCATACAACTGTTCTTCAGTAGCTTATGGTGACGTGTAACAGCCTTATTTGTATTCACATGGAGAATTTCAGGCACAAAATTCATGGCTGCCTGCTGTCCCAAAGCTGCGGGTCTCTGAACAGAGGTCAAACAGTCTTTGTAGCCACAGTGAAGTTCATCATTGGCGGCTCCCTGCCAAAGATGAAAAATGATCTACTGCTCCTGGCATCTTTATCCTTTCCCACTGGGTCAGTGTTCAAGTGTCCCAGCAGAGAGGAAGGCAGCCTGGTCATTCAGACCCATTTCCACCTTTCACTGTGATGTCCCAGCATCAGGTTAACCTCAGACACCTTAGGTCAATGCCTTGGCGGGCTCACAGCTTTTCCACCAAGCTTTCCCTCCAGGACCTTGTACCTACCTGTCTCCATCTGCCCTGTGCCAGTCTGATGGGCTCTGAAATAAACTTCATCCCCGCTCTTGTGACCTCTTCCTTGGTGGGGCAAAGCATGGCACCCATTTCAGTACCTCCCTCAGCTGGTTTGCAGAGTTCTGGATGTATTTAGTGCTGAGCCCAGAGATTCTGTCACACAAAGTCAGGGACAGACCCCCTTGTACAAGCACAGAGGGAGAGTCAAGTGACAGCATAGGTTAACCAGAGGGCTGAGAAGGGTGATTCTTCCAATCACAGCATGGCTTCAGCTTGGGTGACAATTGTGGCATCTGGCTCTGCAAAATACGTGGGGATCAGGGGGGTACACAATCATGAAACAGCATTATGATAAACACAGTTTTTTAGATTCTTGAAATTAGTTGTGTTTTTTTCTGGAATGCCCAAGACAGGTTCTCCAAAAACCAGTAGTCTGCGAAAACACTGGATAAAAGGTGACTGTAATGGCTGAACTACAGGCTGTGGTAATTAATTGTAGGGGTAAGAACAGGAAAAAAATACCAGCAAAGTAAAACATTTTTTTAGAGGTTAAACAAATCTAAATGTGAGTGAATCAAATATTTAAACTAAGACTTCAAATAAATTGGTGTCTTTTACCCTTTGGGTTGTGTAAATGCCATTTATATTTTACAACTTTAACAAACTTCACAATTTTATGGTAGTGCATAAATGCAGCACATGTTGAAGATAATGAACTAACTGTCCATGTACATACATAAACCACCCTGGAACAGCTAAAGCTAAAGCAATTAATGAACATATTAAAGGCAGACACAACAGCATTCAAAACAAACCAAGAAATAAGGTTATTTATAGATATTAAGTATTACTAATAGTTTGCTACAAGTTCCAAATCAGTTGCTTAGAAAGTCACTCTGCAACTCTGTTATACAGATTTATTGTCACCCTCCTTCCACCAGAAAATCAATAGACACTTGTCTGGTATGATCACATAACTTTTCTTGGGAAGAAAGTCTATACATTATGAAATCTAGCAGAATGGACAGGGTATTATTTCTTCAGTTCCTTGTTTAGCAAAATCAGTTTTATCCACAAACCTGGTACAATTAATTTGTATTGACAAGATTTCTGTAGTGTGAATATCTATTCCAATAGTTCCCAAGCTGTTATAAATCACTGCCTTCAAAAGCAAACAAACAAAAAGAAATCAAACCCCAGCAGACCCTAAATGTGGATAATAAGAATGCTTTGTTGTCTTCTGCAGCAAATGGCAGAAAGTAACCTCATACAAAGTTTTGCCTTTGTTTTGGATTGTGATGGATGTGAATGTCATTGTACCATGAAGAGAAATGAAGAACCTGAAAATAACAGTGGGCATTAGCATGTCTTTGGACACATAATCTCAGCCTTAAGGCTGAGTTGCAGTAATTAAATAAACAAGATTTCAATATGGGATTTGCTGTGGAGTCATTTTTCCATCCTGACCCTGAAGAAAATGAGTGGGGTTTTTCTAATGGATTCACATAGGACCTCAATGCTGCAAAACAGCCTATTAGTTTTGTTATTTAGCAAAGTATTCTAGCTTAATTAAAAGCCCCTTAAGGCCTTTTTTCTTACCAAGCCTCATGTCCTCACCACCTGGTTGGAAGCTTCAGTCAGAAATCCCAGTTGTACACTGGGAGCAATGCTGGTTAATGTCTCACTAGTACTCATGGCCTTCATTCCTTCCAGAGCTCCCTGGAGATAGCAACTGCTGATATCTATTTCAGTATTATTATATGATTGACTTACAGCTGTTGTTGGCCTGGGAAGGAAGAGATGGACCAAATTCACTGGCATGGAAGCCAAGGGAGGTCAGACCCTTTCTAGCTCCGTCCTAAAACATGGTACTGAGCTAAAGAGATCAGTGGAGCGGCGCTATACGGGATTTCATGCCACAGTCCTTGGACACCCATCACCACCACTGCAGGGTATGCTGAGGGCTGGGCTGAAGGCAGGGAAAACCAGGAGTAAGCATTTGTCCAGGCCAGCAAACTCTGTTCCTTGCACTGCTGTAACCAAAGCTAGCCCCACAGGCAGAGGAAAGCAGCTCAACTTTCCCAGCTGGCAAACACAATTTCTGTCCTTTTGAGGAAAAAAAAATAAAATATCATTAATTAAAGAATAGTTAAAATATCATTCATCATTTGTTTGGGTTGATTGTTGTAACAGCATCGTGTGGCTGATGGATCCCTGGAGTAAATGAGCCATTTGCTGCTGTGGAAAGGTATTTCTGCCCTGCTGTTCTGGTCCTACTCTCTTGACTGCACTGATAGATCTAATCAGATACTTAATTGTGTTCTTTCAAAAGTGAACAGGAAAGGCATTCAATGACCAGTGAAGACATTTCCAAAGGAAAACACTCAGTTTCTTCTGAAAAGAAAAAAAAAAAAAATAGTTCTCTTTGGGACTGTGTTATTGAGAATGAATGGCTGTAAATGTGGATTGCAGATTATTTACTCTATATCCCAGGATTTTGGGGATGAGTCATATTATTGTACCAGACAATGGCTGGACAAATTAAAAAAATCTGCTTCTGTTAGGAGAAAGAAATATATAGCTGAAAAAAAAAAAAAAAGAATTTTTCAGTATGCTGATAAAAACAAATAAAACAAATACATATTTAAAAAATAAAATTCTTTAATGTCTAGGTTTTTCATACTTGTTTATGTAGCAACTATATCATATATACACACTATGTTTGCATTCTATATATCTGTACATATATATAAAAACTGTACATTTTTTAAAACTAAGTACTAATGCATTGTTTGGCATGTCCTCAAGCCCTGGATCACTTCTGGTCTGAAAGAAGGCAAACCCTAGAAATCTGCTTACTTTGGATCTGGCTTCTGATACTCCTTAATGGATAACAGATAACAGTGTCATTTTTAAAAAAGCCTTCAGCTGAGATAAAAATCTGTATATTAACTGTCATATTTCTGTGCTATATCAGAGAATGTAAGAGACAGGGTTTGGCTGAAAAAATATTGACCCCTTGGTATGTGTTGATATCAAGGAATACTAAGTATTTTCTTACAGCTCACTGAGTCCTCACAGATTTAAGGCAGACTAGTATAACCTAGTTTGCCACAGCAAGGTATTACATAGTACAGGCTCTTTCTGGAAGAGGTCTAGGAGATAACCAGCCTCAGGAAAAATGCTGAGCCAAATTCAACACAATATTATTATTCACTTCTCTGCTCATTGAAACAGACTTAAAGAAAGTCAATTTAAGCTCTACAGTGTGTGAAGTATATATTAAATAAGATGTTTAACCAAGTGACTATTTATTAGGAAGTATGGCAGATGATAAGTAACATTATCTATCCTAAAACAAGTCTGAGTTGTAGGAATGCCAATCCACACAGCCACCAAGAGCAAACCCTAGAAACTGCATTCTGAAATGGGAAATTGGAAAAAAAAAAGAATAAGATACTTTTATAAGTGTGGTCCTTAGTATGAAACTACTTAAATGAGTTTTCCCCAGTCTGAAAAGTGCAATGTCATTAAAAGTAATATATATTTGTGGGCAACTGCCAGCCATACTTTGCTCAGGATAAAGAAATCAATGCAGAATTATACTCCATCATTCACCAGATTGCTTAAACTCCTTTTACTTAAATCGAAGCCCATCATAATATTACAGAATACTTTAAAAATGTTCTGTAATTGGTTTCCAGAAATAAATTAGCTAACAGTGGATGAATCGCAGACTTTTTTCTGCACACCACAGGCTGATCAACCCTCAGAGATACTTGAACCTGGAAAAGTCACAATTGAAAACCATGTTATAGCCTTGCCAACCCTGTACAGCTTTCTCTTAATCAGGTCCTGGCTTTCATTCCCTTTTCTTGCTGTCTCCAAAGACATCCACTGCTGTTGGCGTGATACTTGTCCTGCTTTTTCAGGAGTGATGTGGAAGTATAGCAGGGTTTTACGTGGTTGAACTTAGCTTCCAGCTCCCTTTGAAGTCAAGAGAATGGCAGACAGTGCATGTTAGAGTATTTCTTTTATTGCATTTCCCAAAACAGTGCTCTTGTGAGCTTGCCAACAATAAGCAGTTACTAATTTAGCATACAGGACAGCAGCAGCCGCTGGGCACATGCCAATTCTTCTATTACATATCAACAGCACTGCCACCTGAAGCCACCAAGAACATGCAGAACTAAGCAGAAAATGCCACAAACTCATCTGTACATTTATATTCTGTGCTGCTGTTGGCAGGCTGCAATAATCACATAAAGACCCATTCAAAGCAGGGCTGATGAGAAAGCAACTCCAGATAAAATGCAGCTAGGAGTAGAGGTAAATGCAAACTTCCAAGTGACTGTCCCCCTTTGGGGTTTGTTGCTGGTTTTCTACTTTACTTCTCAAATAACTGTACTGTTGCTTTGAAAACCTCTGATGCGTTACAGCTGAAGTATTAATCAGCAGTTTACTTGTTAATGTTCTGATTTGGGCCAACAGTGGAAACACTGGCTGGTTTGTTTCTGACAAAGTTGTAAAGAAAGGGCTCTGGGTGCACAGAGCACTTCAGTTTTGATTTTGGAGAGCAGTGAAGATTGCCTTTTGATGTACAACTGCTTCCATCACAGATTTGATACAGGGCCTCCAGCATACAAAGCTGTATCCATGATTATGGAAATAAAGCCATAGGTTGGTTATAGGACTTTGGCAACACATCTAAATTAGTTAATTTAAGTCCTCTACCTCCATTACTGTCCATTGGTTGCTGACCTCCGCATTTGCCATTTACCTCAACACATATTGGGGCAACAAACATTGAGTTATCACACGAGATTCTGCAAGATTTACAGAAAGTAGTCTCATTCTTTCTTTCTCTTTTCTTCATACCATCTATAGTAAAGAAGTAGTTAAATAATTACTTTAATCCCACTCCCATTTTGTCCTACCTTGCAAAATGAAGGGAGATCTCACAGTAGAGAGCATTTCCTGCTACCTTGCACAAATGGCATCTGTAATCAGCCTCAACACACTGCCCACCACCATTTTTGAGTATGAAGATCTCCAGTTGCATTGCTGGTGTGAGCAAGATGTTTCTGAGACAGCCCCGTCTCTGGGGAACAAACACTGCCTGCTGGAGTGTTCTGCAGAATTTCCTCCTTCTCACGGTAGGAAATATCTGAGACTACCGAGTCTCTATTCGGATAAACACTAGGAGCAACGTACACAAAGATAGCTCTCGAAAGCCAAGCCCAAGCCTTTCAATGGCAACCATTTTCCTAGAGCGCTGGCAGTGGCCGTTGTAGAAGCACAGCTGCACTCTCAGAAATCAGGCATTTCAGATTTAGGTGCTAAGCAAAGAAAAACTTAAAAGCCTGAATATTGCTGGGGAAGGGAGAGGAGCCAAGAGAGATTTTTGGAGTGAATTTATGTACTCAAAGTTAAAAATGGGAAAATGCTACTCATCTGGGACATGCAATTCTTGGAAAAATCCAGACTTAGTTATCTTACTTCTACTGAGTCTGCAGATGTTATTCTGACTACTTTTCTTTGATTTTTTTTTTTTTTTTTTAGAAATAAGATCACAGCTTCTGTAAGAATTTAAATTATCTGCATGCCTAATTTGTATTGTTTATCTGTGTTATGCTATGAAAGATGGATTACATATTCAAAACTCACCAGAGTGGCTGCAAAGTTTAATGAAGGCACAACTGATATGCTGCTGCAAATGTCAGCTGGTGTACACAATAAGAGATGAGCTGAGGTAAAAACAAAAACAGTTTTCCTGCACCCATGCTTATTTTGAAATTATTATTAAAAGGCAGCTCCAACACTGTGTTAGGAAAATGGACAGACGAGTACCAAAGACACTCTCCTGTCCTTACAAATGCCTCTTAACAAAGGACAATTTAGAAAAGTGAAAATATATTACAACCTAAATAACATATCCAGGCAGACAAATTGTTTCAAACTTACAGACAGGCACTGGGGTGAGGTAGGCCTTGTATGTGGATGTCATGGTGGTACAAAAGAAATGCTATGGACAGTGAGTGACCTATAGTTTAAAAGTAGGTCATTCATTGAATGGGATTAAAAATTGGAATGGAGTTGAAGAAGACAGAGGAAAAAAAAATGGGCATAGAGATACCATAGGATAAGTGAGGGTAGCAATCCAACAAGAGCAGACTGTTGATACGCTGCGTGTCACTGACAGCAGCAGAGGCAGAGCACTAAACTCCTAACCTGGGGTGGAATGGTCCATATCTATCACACAGAACATAAGTGGTATGCGTGAGGAGTGGAGTGGGTCCATTAATAATTGTGGCAAAGCTTAAGAGAATCACTAAAGGTTTGCAAAGAAACAGCCTTTGAAAAGGCAGGGTGCAAGGGTGGGCAGTGTGGAGTGCACTGGGGGCTGCATCCCCTTTCTCATCCTCCTCCCAGAGATACTCCAGTACCTGTCTGGTGGGTGAGCTGGTGCTGGGTGTCCCCAGCCACAGCTCCAGGGTGCAAGGACACAGCTGCTCGCCCAGACATATGCCCGTGTTGTTCCCAGTGGGGCAGTGAAAGCCTTCACAGAGCCACTAACCCAGGAGAGAGAAGGAAAATGTGTGTTTGCATTCTATTCCCCAGCATTTTGCGCCCTGCTCTACATCATTTCAGCCACAAGTGTCAAACTAATTAAGAGAAAACAAGACCTGATTTGAATCCCCAAGCTGAGACTTCAGCCTTGTCAAATGTCTTCTGTTGTCAGTAATTTGTGTTTTCTTTTTCTTTCTTTCTTTTTTTTTTGTTGTTGTTTTTGTTCCTCTGTCTGGTTTAAACTGTCTACAGGAGGGGAATAAGCCCACTCTGAGGATATTTCTGAGGTATTACCTCTAATAGGCCAGTTTTCAAGAATGTCTGTTTACATTAAAAGGCATCTGATCTTGTCAAAAAAGCTAATATGGGCTGCAGATAAAATCCTAACTAAGCCCCTTACCTCTCTGGATGTTTATCTACTGTGGTGTTGAATTTAGTGTGTAATGGCTGAGGTGTGCTGCCAGTGATGGATTCAGGTTGTAATCTCTGCAGGAGAGGAAGCTGAGTCTTCTTCTGTATGCAAACTGCTGACGATGTTAATGGCCATCAGCAAAGAACAAAAAAATCCTACTAATAATGCCAGCACCAGTTCTTGTCTGTACCACAATGCATTCTTAGGAAACAGTTGTAACTGAATGTAATGTCTTTTTTTTTTAATTTTTTGAGACCTTTTTTTGTCACATTTATGTGAAAATGTTCATCTTGCGGGCTTTAATCCAATTAAAGCTTTTTTTTTTTTTTTCCTTTGCAGAGGCATCCAAAAAATAAGGTGTTCTACCCAGGGATGCATGTACATTATAAGACCTGCATATTTGCATGTCTTTGTTCTTCTTTTATTAAAAAGAAAAAAAAATCCATTTGAATAAGAATTTTAGACAGCAGAAATATGATTTACACATACAGTTGAACTCCACAAATACTCGCCACGTGGTAAGATACACAGTTTGACAGATTCTTATCTCACAAACGTTCAACCTGTTCACTAGCTGGCAATGCTTAAATCCCTATCCCTCACAAACACTCCTGAGCTTGTGTCACTGATCTCTTGTAATACAAAAGCTCACTGTCTCTCTTCATGGTCCATCAAATTTGAAGGTACCTTACTGATACTACTGGAAAAAAAAAAAAACCAACCCTGCACCAATCCTGCTCATTTACAGGAGGTCGCCCTAAGGAATTGGTTTGAAACTGGAGACTATTGGCATTTGGATTATGCAGCTAAATTAGTAAACCCATCTGCTCCCATGAAGTTGGTAATATTTACTATAAATAATTCTTTTGGACAGAAAATAAAATGTTGGGGATTTGCTATATCTTGCTATATTTTCTAAGCAATGTTCACAAAAGATTGGCCATTTTGCATAATTAATAATGATTCACTGAGAACTGTTTTGGAAAGGTTGAGTTTTATGAAATAGACTAAGTTGCAGCAGTTTGATTTCTCCGAGCGTGTTTCAGCAGTGCATCAGCAGCTGAAGGATGTACTGAATTCTTAGGTGACTGTTTTGGTACCAGCAGCAGTGCAGAGTTTATTGTCTGCTGTCATTCATTAAGCTATACATGTTTAAATAACAGAAAGTACCTGAAGATGATTAGCAGTGTAAATTACCTAAAGTAATACAGCTGAAGTAGCTTTGCGGTAGCTCTACAGTATGCCAGTGTCACTGAGAAGACTGTTAGGAAAACAGAGTACAGTTAATGAAACATCACTTTCAAGAGTGGAAGCACAGTGAGTGCAGGACTTGTTAGGACAAATTCTGGTAGTGGTGAATGAGGACACAGCTGGAACGGCGCTGGAAAACAGGACCTAACATCAATTGCAATCTGTGCCACGAGGTAGTGTCAGCTGTCACTGTCATTTCTTACAGTGATCTCCATTACATTTTAGTAAAATACCCCATGACCCCAAAGCCCTATTTAGCACCAGTGCTGGACAGCGAACAGGGCTAAGCATGCAGTGAAGAGTCACTCACCCCTGCGGTGGGCTTCCCTCTCTCTGACAGCTTTTTGCCAAGATTTCTATGCCATATGTGTTCTGCGGAAACACACCAACTCCCAGCCTGTCAGCTTTTCAGTATCATCTCTTTGATAATATTTGTATTGGCTACTTTGCAAAATAAAGTCCGTGAAATCATGTATCTGGATATATGTGGTCAGTGAAATACTGAATAGTGACACAAAAGTCTCTGTATGTAACAACCTCAGACTTTTCCAACCTGGCAAAGAACGACTGTTTTTTCAAAGCAGATGTGCTCATTTGGGAGGTGGCAGGAAACTTCAGGTGATATAGACCAGTGTGAGCTGATCACACCAGCCCCCAGAGGGATAAAGGACAATGTCAGTGCTGCTCCAGGATGCCCAGAGTGCCCAAGGGGCTATCTGGGACTCAGGGGAAACAACAATGCAACCAGATCTCTGAAGGTGTTCGGACAGTATTACACAGCTCCCAGGAAGGACTCAAAAAATCCCACAAGGCCTCTCTCTGCTTATGCACCTAAAAATATTTCAACAGTGTGTCCTCTTCTTTCACTGGAAGAAAACTCCCCATCGACTAATTTTGGGTACATTCTTATAAAATGTGCACTACACCCCTTCAGGGAGCTGTCACAACCTTGCTTTTATAATGAAAAAATGATTTGTACGAACCTTATGTGACATGGCATCAGGAAGGAGACTGATGAGCTCTGCAGACGTGGAAGGAGCCTTCATGAGCTGGACTCAGACAGCCTCATCCTTGCCTCCCAGCCCTAGCCAAAATCCTCAGGGGAGAGTGCTGCACTGGTGCCAAGGAAGAGTCTGAGCTCAGAAGGCATTGCCCACAAAATCCTTCAGGAGTAATTACCTGTGCAATATTTAAAATGCTTTTAAAAGGTCTGTTTGCATCAAGACAATACTGTTTTAGGTGTAACCACTCCTTGCTACAAAAATAGAAAACTAAAACATACTTGGGAAGAATGACCACTGAGAGCGTGAATAGCGAATAAAGTTCCTTGACCACCTTGAGGAATTCACATTATTTCAGTAAATTCTGGACATTTCTTCTGAATAAGGTCTGGGAACTTCTAGCTTACTGCTTTACTATGCTTAGAACCAGGAATGCTTTTGTTGTACAAGACCAAAGCCACTCGTTGAGAAGTTGTTTGGAAAAAATAATACTAAATTACAAACCAAACAACATGTTGCCTTCCTATGTTTAATGGTAGTTTCATTTTTCTTACCTTACCAAGTCTGGGATGCTCTCAAATTTAAACATCATTCCTGAGCCCTAGAGACTTCAGGTTGGGTTAGAGCCAGACCTAAGTGAATCAGAAATTGAAATATTTATTGAATTGTAGAACTAGAAGTAGAAATATATAAATGCTTCCAAAACCATCAAAAATCTTTCCAAAGGGTACATCACACTGTAGCAGCCAATGACAGATTGTGGCCAGAGCATATTTAAACAAAATGCAGAAAAAGCTATAGAGGAAAAAACAAAGCTTTCCTTGACAAAGTCCTTATTTGATTAAATGTACAGCATGTTTTTTTGGCTTTAATTCATTGTGAAGTTCAGATCTGTGGGGTGCATTAAACCTTATGCAAGCTTCCCAATGCTGTGTGTTTATGGAATCACACCTTTGAGAAATATTTTCAGGGAGACTACAAAGTGGCCCCAAACTCAAACGTTTCTGTTACATCACCTTCTCTGACAGCAAGTGCAAGATACGTATTCAGCATATGCATGGTCTTCTCCATGCTTTGCTGATGAGGACTAGGCAGGAGCATACGCCAGGGACCCACCTCCAGTTACAGTCTCTGCTGTGGCAGCAAGTGCCAGACTCCCTAAACCCTAGAGGTGTGAGTCAGCATGCTCCTCTGAAATGAAGCAGAATAAATAGTAGTGGGAAAGAAAATATGGAGGCCAGAAGCAGCTGGGAACACTCATCTTTCCTCTGCAGGGGCTGCTGCCAGACGGGGGACTAGCACCCTCTGAGCTCCCTCATCTGGGCTCCAAGAGGTTCATTGACTGTATAGATACATTTAGAGGCTTTTGGCACATATCTGCCCCTGCACTGGCTGAAATTATTTTACAAGGTTTGGAAACCTCCATGCAACCTTTATCCACAAAATGGGCTCTGCATTTCCTCAAATCTAGCAAACCCTTATATTATTCCTCTTAATATTTAGAAGTAGTCAACCAGAAGCATTATCCCTGCCTTCTGCTAAGCAGTCTGCTTGATGCATGCAGTACCATGTAGCTCCATGACACCACCCTACATGGCAATAAAAAATCGTGGGTGTTGCTTGGAAGACATTAATCTAAAGAGAAAAGAGACATTATTGAACACTATGGGAGTACAGTAGTTTTATCTCTCTGTTCTCACACCCTACTTTTCTCGGTCTGTCCTGCCTCTCTGGCAACAGTTGAGGAAGAGCAGCCTACAGCAGCTGCAAAGCTTCAGCAAGCACAGGAGCTGCCAGTGCTCTTTCCCTTTCTGTTTCTTACAGCAGGACACACAGCTGTACACTGAGAAAGCAGGATGTTAATCCAGCTACTTTTGCAGAAGAATTAGGACAATTCTCAGACAAACACGTTAACATCCAAATATTAGCAATGACCACATGACCACCACTTCTCAGGCATGTATCTTGGAAATATTATTTTGGTATTAATGTTTTAAAAGAAATGCCAATAGTCTTTCTGTCATGGAAATAATGTTTTCCAAAAGTGCAGACAGCATCAAGAAACACCTATTCTAGCTCATGGAGAGGGTTCCTGGTGCTTCTGGGCAGGGGTGGAGGATGCTAAGGCTCTGCTGAGTTATACATAACTGTTGTTGCCATTAAATTTATCTGTGTCAAGGTGGTGCTCCAAACCCCAGGTGAGATCAAGAGCCAGTGCACCAGACATAATGCAAGCCAAGGGGTAATTCCTACCCTGAAGTGTTGCCAGATTCGGTAGCAGTGGAAGCAGGCAGTGAGAATCCAAGTGTCACTGTCTTCAACCAACAGGTGAGGAACCGAGACAGGGAGAAGGTGATGGCAAACTCTTCTTTTCTATGTGGAAAGTCGAAGCAGAGTGAGCTACTGAGGCTTATAGGGAAGAAATCTGTGACTGAGCTCAAAATCATAACACCATCTCTGAAATCTCAATCCTGAGACTGAAATAGCCAGTCACAAGGTCTGGCTTTCACAAGCAAGCACAAAGGGACAGAAACCACAGGCTGTCATTCAGAGCTGCCATTGGTTTTGATACACCACTTCATTTATTGTCAAAAACTGAAGTTGCTATCAGGAAGAAATTAGCTATTGAATAGAATGAAAGTGTGGCCTTCCAACACCTTTGGGAACCTGAAGAACACCTTATTTTTTATTTTCTTTTTCCTTTTTTAAATTACCCTGTCATTATTGCTCCCTAAAGTCTTACTGCTAAATATTCATTAATTTAAATGGTCAAGAACCAATTTTTAGACTAGACTCAAATATCTCTTATTTGCACAAGACCTTGAATAACATTATACAAATTCCCTCTTTCTGATAAAATACAGCTGATTTAGAGGGAGTTGCTCACACTTCACAGCAACATAAATGAGAGGAGATTCGTGTTCAATGCTTCATTTTCCATCTGCATCAGAAGTTAACTAACAGCTTTATTCCCTGATCCTGCTGAAAGAGCTGATGACGGTGGTACACAAAGGCGCCTTCACATGCAAAGAGTTGTGTATGTTGTTGTTGTTAAACAAACATGCCCATGTTAACGTCAGCCTCATTAAAAATACAAGAAAAACATTCATCCTGGGATCCCAGACAGGCAATTGGTACAAAAGGATGTGTTCAAAGCATTAAAAAAATCACACAAAACACTCCAAAACAAACAGGAAAAAAACCCACTGTAAACACAGGGTAGGTAAATACCCAAAATTATAAACCTTTAAAAAGAAAATAGGTTTTCTATGTCTTGCCTAGTATGTCTTGAATCATGGATAAAAGGATTTTACACTCTTTTTCCTCTATCCACTTTTAATACGAAAATCCAGGTGCAGATGTGGGCTTGATTCCAGTGACAAGCTGCCTGTTCTGTTTAATAAAGAGTTTAATGCAATTTAATCCAAAGCAGCAAAGAGCCCTAAGATACCAGCACTAGAGATTCAGAATCCTAATTAATTTTCTGTTGGTCACAGTTGTCACAGAGATTCCCTTGCTTGTGCTTCTGCTACTAATATGGCTTAAAAAAAAAAAAAAATCCAATAAACTTTGTTTGCACTCAGTTGCAACACCTCGTGAAATTATTAATATTTATATAAGAAAATAGAATATTACCAATCAGAATTATTCAGTTATCTCCTCCTTCCCCTTGCTTCATCCCTGCCCATAAGGTTGTTCTGTCATTAACGAAGGAACAAGCACAAATGCGTGGAAATACTGCTGTCTGAGCCCGCCTCGTTGTATGCTGGTGTTGAGGAATGGGAAGCAGAAGTAGATGTTCTCGCCTCTGCCAGCAAACCTGCAGGGAGACTTGGTGCAAAAACCTTTCCACCACATATAGGAGGAACAATTTCAGGCTTGCAAAGATGAGCAGTTTATTTGAATTTCATGGGCTAGTGACACCATTTTGCAGGAAGCAAATGTGTGTCATGCTCTCCTTGACCTGGAAGAAGTCGTTGACAGAAAAGCCATTAATTATTGTACATGCAGCAGCCACCGCCCTCCTGCCGTGCAACACACAGACAGGGCCACACACCCAGGCCACCCACAATCTCCAAACCTAAATGACTCAGGAAGATGCAAATTCATCAAAAAAGTGCTGGACATGTCTGCAATTCCTACAGGCCGTGTCCCTCACCCATTTGGAAGCGGGCAGCTGCTGCCTGCATTTACGACACACAAACCGCTGTCCCCCGGGGCAGGCGTGGGGCTGGCCATGTGCCCAGCACACCCGGAGCAGTTTGCGTGTCCAGTGCCCACACAGGGCGATAGGGACATTTTAAGCAGCTGTTTGTTTCTAGGAACATAGACCATGTACTACTGTTTGCATTTTGTTCTGGACTAGAGTGAAATTCTGATTGAGAAAAACACTGACAAGGACTCAAATAATGTATCGCAGATTCAATATACTCAATACAAATGAACAAACACCAGAATTTCTGACCTGTAGCTATAAAATCACTTTTGTAATATGATGACACCACAGTAAGTGATTTTATTTCTCCCTGATTCAAGAGCCAAATGTTATTTGCTGAAAGCCAGTTCAGTTTGTCTGAAGTTAATAAACTATCCTTCTGCAACCAAGCATGAGGATTTCCTTCTGAAAGACAATAATAAACATTTGACAATTTAAACAAACTGAACCCTGCTGAGAACCTTTGTGGCTCCAATATATTGCTTTTTTTACTTCCCCCCAAATCACTGATTTTAATTAATGACAGACGTAGGCCATGTTATACAAGGGATTGTTATTAAGCAGATTGGGAAAAGTACTAAATGTCCAGTGTCTGCCTGCTCATTGCATTAAATTGTCTCACTTTTATCATTTTCACTGCCATTTAAAGACACCTGAAACTAAATTTGTTCTGATAAGGACACAAGGACTCATAAAATACGTCTGTTTCTGTTCAGTGGAAAGTGATTCCATGGTGTGCCAAACGATGCACAAAGCAAGGGCAAGGGATGCCTTCAGAGCTGGAGAAAACAGCTGTGGCAGTGGCAGTCCCACTGGCCAAGACTGCAGCCATTCTCTGCTGCAGGGGTTTGGATCTTAACTGATCTTCATTTGAAAACTTTCAGCTTTTGAATCTGCTCCATCCTCTGCTCTCTACCTTCCCCAGAAGGCTGAATAGAAAGTTACTGCAAAGATCAAGAGACTAGCAATAATGCCTCCTCTCCCAAGAAACTTGGCGATAAAATTAAAACTACTACAACCCGGTTTTAAAAGAAGCTTTCTATAACTCTTTCCCATGGGAAGACAGAACCACTAACCAAGCACAAGGCAGTCGCCCTACAAACTGGTTTTCACTACTGCAGCAAAGAAGACTGTCAAAGATTTGTCTTCGCCCACCTCCTTCTCTTTATTTATGTACAGTAAATTACATTTTTTAAAAATAATGAAAAAAATCACAAAGCCTATTACATAATTAATTTTAGGAATGACGCTGGGCTGTTTTTTGGTTTTTTAATAATGCATGTGATGACCAGTTTTTGGAGAGCTACAGATCTCGCCACATACAGAAAATTTAATTATTCTTTAAATTATTCAAAGGGCAGTGGCCTTCTTCATCAGATAACACACCTGTCAGATTATCTCCTTGGAGACTTGAGTTCTTTCAGTCTAGAGTTCATAACAACCTGGAAACCTTAAGGGCTGATCTGTAATGGCAATCAGAAAGTCACCACACGTGGGCAAGGAGCTATGATGAAGCAGTGCACAAGGCTTCACCTCCCCCTCCACCGCACCCGACATTACCAAAAATGTTGGCTGGTGCCAGAGCCAGAGGGTCAGACTTTTTCTTTGCAACTTTTCTCCTTTTTGCTGCTGATGGAGCTGCAATACTTGTACTACCATGTAGTGTTGGTTGCACTAGCAGAAAGCAGCGAAGTCAGGGCAATACACAGGGCTTGCCTGTAGAGACCTGGTGAAGGTAACCTGCCATCACCTCCTTTTAGAGTCCATCACACCAGGATGCTGGTGGGGGAGCCTTCTGGGTACATTACAACAGTATTTATTATGTCATGAGAACATCTTAGTCTATATTTTGCTGTAAAGACCCAAAACCCACAGAGGACCCATAAATGCTGAGCTGTTTTTTGATGACTACCTAGAAACAGTGGCAGGGCAGCCCTTGAGTGAGGTAACACCTGAGGGCAGTTGGGCTGCCCAGGAGTTATTCAGCATCTGGAAAGATTGCACAAACCACTTAGAAAAATACCTTTCAGCCTTCCTTTTTCCAAAATGAATGGTACCTCTACAGGTTATGAACATCGATTCTCTCCCCATCAAAGGGAAAAACGATTTATTGTCCAGAACAATGGTGACAGAAATAAATGTTTTCAGATTACTGAGAGGGTTGTATACAGGAAGAAGAGAATTTAATTTGAGGTTTTGCTTAAAAGAGAAAACCCATTAAAGCCTGATCTTTTTCTCTGGTCTGCAGCCCTTTGCCAGTGCTTTCAATGCCAGCAGGAGTGTGCCTGTCTTCCTTGTAAGGAAAGACTCACTCTGTGATGATTGCAAATGGAAAGGCTGAATAATACGTGCTTCTGAGAAAGTGCCGTGACTGGGGGAAATTCCTGGCATCTCCTGCTGCTGCTTTCACCATCATCATTTGGGTTGTTTGATCTGACAGTAGCACTCACAGGGCTGGTCAGTGCCACAGGGGCCAGCTCTGATGTTCCCAGCTCCAGGTCCAGCACTGTAAGTGGAAAGAGAAGAGCAGGTTAAGACAAACCCATCAGAACAGAGAGCTAAAGGCAGCAAGAGACGAACCCCTGCAGTGATGGAGTTATCACAGTTGGGCTATTTCTAGGTTGTAATTTCCTGCTGACATCCAGGAGGAGTGGAAAAAAACAACTTATATGTGTTTCAATTAAAACCATTGTCCTGATCTTTATGCCTTTCAAGATGAAAAAATAAGTCTCAGTGTATCTGTATCTGAATCTGAGAATGCATTTTCCTTCTAATTTCACAAGACCTCCATAGCTGTAATTAGCTATTGAGACCATTTGTTTTTTCTTAGTCCCACCTAAGTATTCAACAGCATTCAATACCAAGGCACATTTAGCACCTCACCATTTTCCCTTTTGGTTCGGTGACAGCATCCCCCTAGATGTCAGTGGGAACTGGAATAAGCTCTGGAAGGAGCCGTGAATCTCTGTTAAGCTAATTTCCTTCTCCACAGAGTTTTCGAATAACCACTGTTTTAATCATATGATATTTCACCAAGAGTTCTTTGTAGCAATCTAGTGCACTAAAACATATCACCAGATGATAATTATCAGAAAAATTCACTCAAGTGCCAGAGCCAGCCCACTAAGTTGCTTTAAGAGCCGATGGGGCAGAAAAGTACTTGTGAAAACGTAAATGAGTGAGTGACTTGACTGGCTCTCAGGGGTCCAGGGAAAAAGCACCAGCAGTCAGGCACTGGGGGAATACATGACAGTACTGAAAAGTCAACAGCCTCAATGTGTGGGCAAGGCAGACTAAAATGTCTTCTTTTTGATGCCATGGGCAACTGGTAGTTCATATTTATATGTTTAGGGACAGAAAAGAATTCAAATACTGATTTTTCTCAGCAGGAAACAGATGTCTACCCCACAGTAGAAGTCTTACTCTGAATTTTCACTGCAGAGAAAAAGTGACTTCTCTCTTTTCATTAACAGTATTGTACTTGTCAAGCAAAAGTCAAGTCAATAGTTAATAGCTTCTTGAAACATAAGGTCTTGACATGTAAGGTCTTTGCTTTCATTTAATGGAAACAGGTTGTCAAAAGAGAACTCAACTGTACCCTCCTGGTCTAATCCACCTCAGACACTGCTGAAAGATGGTAATCAGGGTGAGTGGGAATTGACTATGGGTCTCTGGGGCCAGAATTGGTCCCTATGGTTTTTCAGGACAGAAGAGTGGATTCTTGCAAATTTATTTGTAACATTTTGCCTGCTTCTCATAAACTTACTTTTCCTCATTCACAGTCACCCACTAGTAGCCTAATCATCCCTTAACCACAAAATTTACCACAAAGACTTATGTAAAGGTGTGCTGAAGGAAACTAACTAAATAAATAAAGATAATGTGTAAAAGGGGAAAAAAAATACTTTGTCCATTGCTACAGATATCCCATGCTAGTGCTTCCTACCAAGAGCCACTTTCAGGCTTATTAAAATGGGATAGAAATGGTTTCATCAATGTGCTACTGCTCCCTCAGCCACACTCTGACCTTGGGCAGGTAATTTATCTGGTCTGTGCATCAGTTTTCCCTTCTACAGAAAGGTAGAATTGAATTTTACCTTATAGGGGCATGCTGTGAAGCTGCAGAGTTTTAAGGCTGACAGGAGCAGACCTAATAAAGGGAGAAGATACAAGACCTTGAGGCAGATGCAGCTCTTAGGTGTATTTCCCAGGACTTTGCCCTTACAGTGCATTTTACAAACAAGAGCAAAACCATTTCTACTACAAGAGGAAAGAAAATAAGGAAAAAAGGAAGAAATGTAAGTCTTAGTAAGAATTAAACATGAGATGAGCTACCACTCAAAGTCATAAAATTAAATTTGAAACTTAATTGTGAGAGCTTTCAGATCAAAACACTACACAAATAGCTCAAATGGAACAGAAAAAAAGCATTTGTTGCCAGCTGTCTTCCTGCCCACTGCTTCTTTGCAGGATGGGCTCAGCTTCCACTTCACAATTGCAGTAAAGGCGATGATTTTCTAAGTTGTAACAAACTCGCTCAGGAACCTGAGGAGGTCCCTGTGGTATCATTCCCCACGCTATGGCCAAGCCACTGTCCATGCACTCCCCTGCCCCAGCAGCGCAGCAGTCCCTGCCCTGTGTCCCAGTGTCCCCGGACCACTCCCATCCTGCAGGAATAACGATGGCTAATGGTCAGCACATAAATAACCAGCTGCATCCCTTTTGTCTGGCTGATCTGCTCATTGATGGACAAGGGCAAATCAATGCACTACTGATAGGAGAGGAGAGGGATAAGAAATATGAACTGGTTTTGATTGAGAAAGACCATCCTCCCAGGTAGGTGCTCATCTGGGCTCGTACCTCCATCAGTGTGTGCATGTGTCCACAGCCCCACTCTGCAGCCATGGAAACAAAACATCTCTGGGGCAGCTGTCAAATCTCTGTCCCCCTTGCTGGTTTTCTGGAGGATTTTTTTGGTGGTTTTTGCAGGGGTTTGGATTTTTTTATTATTATTTTTTAATGACAAAAGTCTAAAATGGCTAAACAGCATCTTTATTTTTTCTCTAAACACTAAAACTAGTCTTCAAAATTTACAGTTTAAAAGGTATCGGATCCTCGAGATGGGTCCTGCTGGAGCGAGGCACGTTGCCTGCCAAGGGGAAAGGGCAGCACTCCACTGAATCGCAGGGAGATAGGATGGAGAGCGGTCAGTGAGACTGCACAGCTTTCCTACTGTAGTCGATACAGGCAGGGCTCCCTGAAGGGCCCGCTGATAACAGCTGCCTTGACGTGCAGAATCATGAATCCATGCTGTCTTCTGCTCTTCACGCCATCCCACTCCTCTTGGCTCTCCGGGTGACCAAGTGGTCCGCCTGAAACGTCTCATCCCAGAACATCCATTTATGGCAGTTTCTCAAGCAGCATTGCTTGCCAAAGATTATTTCTGTTAATTAGGCATTTGGCTGCTTGACATGCCAGAAAATTCATTTTTTCTACTCTTTTTCTCCTGCTTTTGAGTTGTTGCATTTATTCAAGATGAAAGCCAGATGTTATATTGGTAAGAGAGCTGCCTTTCCTAAAGGGAAACATTCATCAGTGCAGAAGCAGACATCATAGCTTTGCTGTAAATTACTTAAATTCCTCTTTTTTCTTTTTTTTTTTCTTCTGAACAGGAAATTCAAGAAGATGTATTTGAAAGCAATAGTATTGTGACTGCAGAATAAAAGCCATTTACCCTAATCCCTTTAAAAGCTGGTAATAGAGATTTAAATGTACTGAAGTTTAAAAATGTTTAAATTCGAAGGAGAGACAAACATAAATCCAAAATATTTGGAAATTTTACATATCAAATACATTTCAAATACAACACAGATGATTATTATCAAACCAGCTGGATTTTTTTTTTTTAAATGGTCAGCAGCTATGGATTTTCCTACAGTGTCTCCTCCTAAAGCCAGGGCCTTAGCACAAATGAACCTAAATGACATTTTACTTTATACTAAAATAAAAACATTCTACAAAACAGCTCCTACGTATTGTGCTGGACAGGTATACTGTGATCATTTTGATATAGCTGGTGGGACAGGATGACTCAGGAAAATGTCATTTATGCAAAGACAAATGTATAAACTATAATATTCTCTATTTAAATTATATATATATATATATTTCTAATATTGTATGTTCATAAAAACAATCATAGTCCTGATACTTCACTTCCAGGTTTTAGAAAACTTGTTAAAGATCTGATGCAATTACCTGTTTGTATAGAGTTTTATATCCTTATTATTAAATATTTCCATTATGCCGTTGCTGGAATATTTTTAGAATTAATATAATCTGTTGTAATATAAAGAAGAATACTAGCATAGCTATTTTACAAAATATGTTCCACTTGAACGAGTTAATTAGCTTTTAATAACGAGACCCAGACAATGGATTTACAAAGCAAGCTCCTGGAGTTTAATGATTTCAAAAGCTATCACATTTACAAGTTAATGTAGTGTAAATTATTCATGAGCATCTTATAAATAAGTGTAATAAGTTATTTCCAGGGCTAGTGTTGTTTTAAAATGATATTCTTCTGAAAAGTGCCTTTAGAAATAGAGCTTTGTGTGATCCCATACTTACTGTGTTTTTTTAATTTTTTCACATTAAAATGTATCCGTTTGGAAGTAGAATGTCATTTACCAGCCCAGATGTCCTTCAGTCCACATCTCTGCTGAGCCCTGACAATCCCCATGGTTAAGGAGTGAGCAGAGACATCAGGGGCACTCAGTGTGAAGTCCAACATTTCGGATTCCCTCTCTTGATGGACAGGACTTCGACTGCAGATGTTCAAGATAAGGTTTCAGTTTGTTTCACCTGTGGATGCTTTTCTTCATTGCTTAGAATAGTTAAACTGGTTCAACAAGAAATTGCTTTAATTTGTGAGAATATCTGAAAGGTAAATCTAACGTAGAATCACCTCTGTCAAACATTACTTTTTATGCAAACATTACTTTTTATGCAAAAATAAGTGTTCTAGGACAGATTATTTTATTTTATATACAGTATATAAATTTACAAGTTCTAATTAAGACCAACAAATAAGCACACAGCAAGATTAGGCAGGGATGCTTTCCCTGTTTAATTGCCTGTCTGAGTTACAACTTGGCAAAGTTCCTGATTATTTGAATGATATTCTAGATATTTTCTCCATTTTGTTATTTCACCTGCCAATATGGGACCTTAGATTCCTCAATTCCTGTAGAACTGCAGAAGAAACACCCCTCTTTCCATTCAGCTGTCATTATTTAGGATTGTTTTGATTTTTGCTACATTTTCTGGTGTTTTTAAGTCACAGCAAGATCTCTTCAGTCCTCGGAAGGAACTATGTGGACTTCCTCATATTTCTGATGTGAATAATTAGATACAAATGGTATTTTTAAAGAACAGAGGAAACAGTTGATTTCAAAATTGTTCATTGAGAGACAGAGTGTTGTATTTTCTCTCAAAAAAGTAACTTGGCAAGATTTATTTATATTATCAGGAAATAGGTTGGGAGGAAGACATTTGATGAATCATGTTCCTCTTATTCATTCACTACACAGAGAAGCTGTTCAGTACAAATTTGAATGTGCAGAAGTTCATTAGATGCATTAATCTCAATCTTAAAAATTACAACTGCTTCGTTATCAAAGTTCATTTACACAACAGGAGGAGATAAGCTTGAATCAGAGAATTTCTAGCAAAACATGTACCGCTTACAGTAGAGATTTTGTCCTCAGGGATCAGCTCAGGAACATGAAGTCACTTCTCAAGAGATGCTAATTATTACCACTGGGATCTCCAGCTTCCCATATCTGTTCAAGCTGTATTGTAGCCCTCGTTTCTCAACTGTAAGCATAGCAATCTGTGACAGTAAGGCAGATATGTAGACATAAATATCCACATGTGCATAACTTGCATGAGCACAGACACACCACACACACAAAAAGAAGTCCAAAACCTCTCCTCATAAGGAAAGGAAATAAGAGCAAACATTGTCCCACTATTAATTAGAAAATTAACACTATGTTTTTAAAAGGGGACAAAAAGGCACATGAATCCATGAGGTAAAGTCTTCCATTTGGGCATCTTCCATATGGTCACCTCAAAGTTAGTCATCTACAAAGTTAAAATTCAGTTTTGCAGCAATAGCAAGCAAAGCAGACAGATCAGCTAGTCTGCAGGAAGCTAAGAGGGATGTCAGCAGTTAAAATTTGTTTTAGAGGCATGAAAAGATACTCAGTGCATGCTCCCCCCAAAAACCATTATGGATATTTAGTGCTTCATGAAAGCTTTATCTCCTGTCAGCTGGACTTTGAGAGGGCACCCTCATGAAGATCTGTTTCAAAAAACAAATTGGTGTGATTCACTTACAGGTCTCATAGAAATAAATCTTCACAGGCAACACCAAGGTCCTTCAGGAAGAGACAAGGAACATTCTAAGTATTCGGGTATACCTATCAAAGTTGTTTCCATAAACATCCTAACAGCAGATAACAAAAAAAAGTTTTTCCCAATCAATTTAAAATACTTAATTTACAAGATGTTGGGGGCAAAAACCCCACAATTTTGCAAATTGTTTTGAGCTCTGTTTTCTTCTCTCCTTTAATTAGTAATTTATTAAGCATTTTTAAACCATTAAGGTTTGACAAGCAGTTCCATCAAACTCCATCTATCCATCAATGAGACCACGAGTTTTCAGTTGAGTGAAGAATGAACGAGCAATGTCAATGAGACATTCAGCTAACGGGAACCAGGTGGTGCTCAACACAATATTTTCAAGTTGTGCGTCATCATGTTGCATTCTTGAGCTTGGTGTGACTTCCTGGGAGCAGTGCCAAGGTCAGGCAAATCATTATTTACAATTAATGACATTTTGAAGATTGTACACTCTTAAATTTCTCTTGTCCTTGTTTCTTTTATACTAGTCTTTGTCTTTTAGTTTTGACTGCAAGCTCTTTAGAACAAGAATCATTATTTTCAGTGCTTGGAAAAAGGCCAGAGTCTCCACAGATCACCCTTCACTCCTCCACTCACTAGGAAACAAATGATGACTTCAAAGACATGTGAAATGGTGCTTCCTTCTCCCCAAGGAGCAGTTTGTTGTTCTCAAGCTGCCACCCACTATAAGGTCCCTCATTCACTCCTACAGCACAACTCAACTCCTAACTGCCTTTCTGCTGTTCCTCAACTGTTGCATTTCTGTCCAGATTAAACTCTCAGCCACTCCAGCAGTTCCCGGTGCCTTCTCCTCGCTACAGGCACCACCCTGACAAGCAGAGCCCACATCCACCTTCCACCCCCTTTCCAAACTTCCCTTACCTGCCTCAGTCTCCACTGCAATCAGCAAGTCCCCTCTGACAGACAGACCTAGGACCTGAGCACAGTCTCTATCTCGTTCCTCCAGGCTCAGGGCATGGCTTCACTTTGCAGATTCCTGCTGCATAATATCTGTTAGATGCAATTTTCTTATATAATCAGCAATAATAATAATTTAAAAAAAATTTCACCAGCAATACACCTCCCATCTGATACTACCTTGCCTCAAAAACTTAATCTTGTTGCTCACCCTCTTTCAGAAACCTTTTGTGAACTGCTGCATGGCATGTACCACCCACTAACAAACACAGTCATCCCCCACTGCCTTGTCACTCACCAATTCCCAGCTCCAGGCAGACTCATTGCAGTTTCACAGACAGAAACTTATGTGATTTTTCCCATTCAGCTCCTTCAGGATAACATCTCAGATACTTTTAAACAGCCTTTTGGGCTGAAAGGCTTCCTGGGTGCCTGCAGCATGACCCATTCACTGCGTGTACTCTAAACATCCCAAACCATCAATGGAGAAATTATACTCCTATTTCCTGCAACTAGGGAAATGATCTTTACTATAATTTTTTTTTAAAAAAAGAACATGCAGAACCAGGAAACGCACCACGTGAACATGCTTGGATATAATTTCCCTAATGCATCTGTTCAAAGATGGGCTGTCGATACGAGCTTTCCTTATAACCAGCACTACTTGAAAAACACTTTTCCTGAAAAGTCTTCAACAGTTTGCCATTTTGTAATTATTTTGTTACCTTCTGCATTTGTAGTACATTAAATCTCTCATTAGTTGTTTATCCACTAGGAATTGGAGATGATTATCACTTTGTTGCTTTGAATTTATACTTTGATATGATAATTTCGTGCATAGATGTTATCAATAAGAGCAGGAGGCAGCAGCTGAACACCCTGGCTGTAATTTGATGAAGGATTTGTGGCTCTCCTTGTGAGTTCTTTAACCATCGATCTGACCATGCAGAGGCTTTGCCTAACCACCCCCTCCACCTCCCCCACCCCATGAATTACATTGTGGTGTCATGGGAGAAGTGATTATTCCAAAATATTACTTCTAAGTCAGAGTGTCTAAACAGTGTCTACAGTCCTTGTGGGAAGAGATGGTAGTAAAGGACTTGTTTACAGCCCTGAATGCCCACTTCCCTTGGAATTTATTAAGTAGTTAAATGGCACAAGAAGTAGCCAGAGCTTGTGTTTTATGTCCTGCTGTAATTCAGTTGTAATTCCACTAAAAAGATTGTCAGCAGCCTTTGCCAGTTCATAGAGTATATCTGAGGCAAGAAAAGGGAGCTTGTTTTTCACTACAACGTATTCATGTATTTATTCATTAGGAGGCTAACGATAGGCCTCCCTGCTAGCAACACATATCAAAACTATACCTGAGCAGAAGAGCAGCACCAGAGTTTTCTGTTTGACCAGTCTTTAAGAGGATAGTCATGTTTATTTTTGCAGGCAACACAAGCAAAATTCAGCCATTCACCTTAACGAATGTTCACCCCACAGTGAAGGTCCCTGCACTGACCCTGTATCTCACTTTGGTTTAGGAACAAAGCCCATGGTGCCTCTCCTCACAGCCCATCCCCGCGAGCTGGGCTTTGGGCTCAACCTCACCTTGAATCTGCGCTGCTGCCAGAGGGAAGTCAGGCCCTTGCTAGCTCTACGGTTACAGGGGGAGTTTTCTGGATTCAATGCAAGCCTCAACTGAAATAATTAAAGTCCCTTGTCAGCTGCATGTACAGAATGTCACTGTCACCAAAGCCAAATTCCCAGAGTCTTCTAGTCCTCAAAACAGGCTGACAAACTGCACCTGAGACAACATTTCTACAACCCTTTGCCAACATAGGCTAAATAAATTCAGAAGTAAGATGATGACAAACATGAAAATAGGAAGCAACTATAAAATTCTGCTTGTTTGTATTTTTCAAGACAATTCCTGTTTGTAAAAGTTCCCAGTTCCTGGACTCCTCAGCTCAGCAGCTGCTGGCTTGGTTGCATAGCAACTTTCTCTTCTGCCTCTGCTTGCCAGAATCAAAAGGCCACGTGTTGCATAAAATAATTAAAGTATTTCTTGGTTCAGAAGGATCAAAGTTCAAGCAGGCTGGCCCTGCACTGCTGTCTGACTCCAAACTCCCACCTTAACAACAAGTGATATTCATAGCACTGCAATCAGAGACCTACTATTTGCTTTCTTTTTTTTTCTTTCTTTCTTTTTTTTTTTTTTTTTTTTTTAGGGGCACAGTATGGTTCTTCCTGTCACTGCGAATCTCCTGCTCCAAAAGTAAAGATCAAATAAGCAAGCATACAAGATGATGATGATCCAGCACAAAGTGGGAGTATCCTATAAGAAAAGTTTTTTTTAGTAGCATCTTGATTAGAAGACCCAAAGCTCTCTGGGCCTTCCCCAGTGAGACATATGACAGCTCTTTAATACTCGATAAAGATGCCAGACCTGACCATAACAACAACTGGATGCCAGTCATGAAGGTGAAGGCGGCCAAGTCTGAAGCCCATGGAGCACACAGACAAGCCCAGGCCCACAGCCCTGGCATGGCCAGACTGCAGTGTGCCATAGCCAGATGACAGCCCGTCAAAATATTGACACAGCTTTTGCCAATTTGGTTTGCTTTAGAACAAGACCGGCTGTATTTCAGCACGTGGCTGAAGCACTGTGGGCTCTCAGGATGCCTCACTGGCTCCTTGCAGGGCTGTGCTCTACGAGGTTGGTGGGTGAACACCATTTTGATGGCCCTTTGTGTATTTCTGCATACCTGCGCATTTCCTCCCGGGGCTGTAGCCCAACAGCAGACAGCCTTTCTGTAACAGGGACACCCAAGCTGTGCCCCTAGTCACTGCTCTGTTTCATGCTTTGGCTGTAAAATTGGTAAGGGTAGACAATTATCCCAAATTCTTCCCAGCCTTTGCAAGCATAGCCATATTTAGGAGCAGTCCAACGTTCAATAGAAAAAAAAAAAATCACCCTAAAAAGATACTTTTTCTACAGGATCTTTAGGGCAAAAACCTGCACAAGCATAAAAAACCAAATTACTGCCTTTGATGAAAATATGTAGAAGAATCCATGCAAGGGCCAAACCCCGCTCTCCTGTATTCCTGCTGTTCCTGGGAAACAGGATCATGGATTTAACACAATCGTGCTCTCATTTAGTTGGCCTTACAATGAAAACTTCCCCACCTATTTTTTGCACCTCATAATTTGCAAAGCACAATGTCAGCAGAAAAGAAATCACAGTGAACGGTAACTCCGTCCCCATGGAGCAAGTCTGAGTTGCCTGGGTAATCCAGTCTGGTCCTTGCTGTGTTTTTGGGCCAGGACATCCATCACCAGCACCAGTGTTGCTGCCAACCAGCAAAGAAAAGCTCTGGCCTAGCAAGCAACCATAAGAGTTCACATTGGCCATGGCCAATCCTCACCGCTTCGTGTGAGGTCAGCTGGCAAATGTGGCTTCCTGTGCTGTGGACATGAGCAACACAAAAAGCCTCCGCGGTTCAGGGAAAGCTTCACAGTGGATCAGCCAAAGCGCCTGGCACGCAGCTTCTGAGCATCCCACTGCTCCCTACTAGCTGAGCCAGAATCACCTCCTTTCTTCCCCTTTCCAAAACCCTGCATCCCCCAGTTCTTCTCTCTGAGTTTAAACAGGTTACTCAGATGTAACCCAGTGGAGGAGAATCAGCCCTATCTACCCATATCCCCTGCCACAGGTCCTGCACCGGCTTCAGAGGAGTCACGTTTAATCTACATCATCTTCAATGAAAGGAGAAAATCCAGCTATTTTCATCATCCATCCTCTTCCTACTACATATAAAGCTGCTTACCTTGCTGGAAATATGTTGAAATCCCAGATTTAAACACCTAGGAGCTTCCGAATATGAGTCCAGTGCTGGATTTGATCTGAAATATGCAATGAAGAAAAGAAGGGCAAAAGCTCAGATCTTTCTTCTTAGTCTCTATGCACCACTAAAATACACATTTTTGAAGACTCTGCGTTAGTTTCATCCTAATTTTGTTGCTGTTTTTTTTTACATTAAAGAGGTGTAAAAACTTTATAAAAAACAAAATCCTTAAGAACTGCTGCTTACAGACAGCCTCCTCACTATTTTCATTTATTGATGAGGGAACAGAAAATGCACAGAGAACACCAGAAAATTGAATTGTCGGTTGTAATTATGTCTACTTACTTAGAAAGAATATGGAAAGAACTCAATTAGATTTTTACTGTAGACAGAGTAAAAAATTAAAATCATTTATCTATTACCTCACATGAAATTACAAGACAATTTAACAAGAACATTTTATCATAATGAACTCAGATATATATTGCTCAGATATCCAACACACCAGAATTTTTATGCATAGATACATACGTAGGGAAAAGGAGATCAGCAATATTTACAGGCACAGGTTCTGCGGACAGGAGCAAGTGCCTGGTGAGTGGCTGAATGCCCTGCAACAAGCTCTGCCCTTACCACTAATGCACAATGAATTCATCTCCTTCATAAATGCCATAAACTCATAGTGTGTAGTGCCTGCTGGGAAGAGAAAAGGAGGTAATGGAAAGACCAAACTTTACAAATATAGTGCTGATTTGGGGTACCTGTAGTTTGCACAACCACCTGTAGATGCCCTAGGTTTCCTTTCCTTGCATCTCACTTCAGTTCACGGAGTGTTGAGGGCTCTTCAGTATTTCTTGAAAGACCAGCTGGAGTATAGCAGCATCAATCTCTTAGCCAAAAGTACTTGGTGACTCTGAGAAGTATGCATAGATCTTTTTTCTCCTGTCAGAAAAGAGAAAAAAAAACAAACACCTCCCTCCCCACTCCCCCAAAAAAAATAAAACCCAAACCAAAACATAAGCATGTGTACTTGGTCAAAAAGCTGCATTAAAATAGGTAACATTAAGAATATGAATATTTGCTGCTCAGCTAAGGAGCAGGGAGAATCATGTGTCATTCCACACCTTCATGAACATCTCTTCTGCCCTCATTTTACTCCAAAACATAGTGCTCTGTTGGAAAGCAAATCCCAAGAAGCAGCACCCAGAGTTAGCACAAGGCCTTCTGATAAGGACATACCAGCTGAAGCTGGGAAACTGGGCCAAGACTGGCCAAACATGGAAGGGAGAAAGGGCTTTTCACTTAAATCCAAAAGAAAGAAGGAGTTCAAGCAGTTTCATGCTGTATTGAGCTTTTCTTCTCAGCAAGGACTGGTATCTCAGCCCTCTGGCAGGCAGCAATGTGAACATCCAAAGCAGCAAAGCGAGCTGTGACCTCCTGCCGCACCACCACAGGCACCTGCCTGCTCCTGCCTCCACGCCCTTGCCAGGGTCCTTCAGGCTGATATTTTGAAGGGAATTACATCTTTTGACGTTTTGCTCATTTTGCATTCTTTCTTTTCCATTCTGCATTACTATGAGCAATCACCAGGTGATTTCAGGTTTTGGTTTTCAAAGTAGCACATAATTCAAGGCTTTATACATTGATGTTTTGCTAACACCCAGGCCACCTCCTTTCAGCTGAGGAGGAGGAGGGCTTCAGCCCCTACTCTTGTCTGCATTAGAAAAGGGAAAAGTCATATCACATGTGGCTGATTGCATTTTCCCTTAAAAATACTCAGGAGTGGGTAGAAACTTGAAAGGACAATTGCTGTCTTTGCCTTTTCTGCTACCATTTCCCCTTACACATCACAACAAATTCCAGGGAAAAAGAGTAGTCTCAAGCTCCCCCATCCCACATACACGTCTTCAACCCAGTAAAAATTAAATTTTAAGAGGGAAATGGCACAGACAGGTCACCTACCCACCTTACAGTAGGGGCGAACCTCCACCTGGAAAAGCCCAGCTGTGTGTGGACCTGGAACAACCAACATTCAAGAGTAGTAGTTTGGGATACTAATTGATCTGCAGGTACCTTCTCAACTCTAACTTAATTCTAACTTATCTTTCTGAATAATGTCTGGACACCAAGGCATATATTTGTGCAGGGCATCAGTAATATGCAATTTATATGTATGTGTGCAAAGCTAAATACGTGTCCTAATTAGCAAGTATTGATTTTAGAGGGAATTAGGTATCTAACCATTTTTTAAAATCTGGCTTCAGCTGCAGGGTGTAGCAATACTCTGCTCCAAACATTTAGCAATGCATAAAAAGGCTGGTGCCTGATCACCCTGAGGACACAGAGACAACTAAAGATTATCCCAGAAACAGTTTGTTTCATTAAAATCAAATATGCTCCAAAAGATTCCTTCCACCCACATTTCTTCCCGTCTGTCTGACACCTGTAGAGTGTAAGTGCACACACAGAGTGGGCTGCCGTTTTTTGAGAAAGAAGCATTCAGCATTTAGATTAAACAGTTATAAAATTCTTCAGTCATCCTTCCAACTTAAAAAAAAAAAAGTAAAAAATATACAAATATCTTTCCTCTTCCCATAAAGCTTCCCCAGCCAATAAAAATCTTGGTGCCCAAGTGCTGGTGCGCCCGTTCCCCTGAATGACCTGCCATCCCTGTGTGCTCCTGGGCTTCCCCTGCCCTCAAGCTCCCCGCAGGTGCAAGAGCTATTTGAAGGGATTCAGGGGAGCACAGCCTGTCTGCTCTTACTCACTGCCTCAGGGGATGCAAGGATGTATTTTCTCCATTCATCACACATTACTTTGGAAACTATATGTCATCTGATGGAGATTTACATGCAGCCAGGATTGTTATTCTGAGAAAAAAAAAACACGGTATTTTTTCTTTCTCACTCTCCCACCAGGCTTATCCCAGAGCTGAGCTGCTGGGTTATGGCTGCTCAGCATCTGCAGCCATTCAGGCTCTGGGCAGCAAGTTGAGCTCTGGTCCTGCTGCCACCTCCTTGTTGAACCCCCTAAAGACCCCTCAGAGAGAGTGCAAAGCCATCACCCAGCTTCACTGTTCAAACACACATTGGACGGCTAAATGAGGAGAACATCACCCTCGTGTTGCTGAGGCCATCTGGTGCCATAGGTTGTTCAGAGGGATTTCCCACACGTCTGCCTTCAAGCTCCCATGAGCTGTGGGACCTTTCATCAGAAATGAATCAATATAATTTCCCCCTTCTTTTTTTTTTCTTTAATGAATGCAACAAAACCAGCACAGTTATGATAAAAGGTTCCCTCTGGCAAAAGAATCAGAAATAGGAATATGATAAACTCTCTGTCTGCTCAGAGCTGTATATTGGTTCTGGCACTTTTATTTTTAAAAAATTCCACTCCAAAGTACATAAACTTGGGCCAAAGCTTATGGAAGATATTTTATTGATCATGAACATGATTTGCTCTTGTGAAATGTTAATTGCAGCTCCTCCTACTTCATACTCCTAGAAATAGACACAAAAATAGCCATAGAAAAGCAAAGATTCCTCATGTCATTGCCCCTGTATTTTCCTTAAAGGCAAGAAAAAATCCTGCTCACCTTCTTTAGATCATCTTTACACAAGTATTGGTTCCAGTCCCTCTATTTCCTACTGAATAGTATATTGGCAACCCAAGACTACACAAGAATGGGAAAGTTTGGCAGGGCTTTGCTGTACAAGAATCACCATTTGGAAGGACAGCAATATAAGATAAACAGCTCTAACAGGTTTAAATACATTTTAAAAAATACAGTCTAAGGAAAAGCAGTGCAGTGATGTCAAGTCTCCAGACATCACTATGGGCTGTTGTTCTTTCACACCCTGCCCTAAGTCCATGGTCACCAGCCTCAGCTTCCCCTCTGGACAATGCTCCCCACCAAGCTGGGGCTCTGCATCCCCCTGGCACAGACTGGCCTTCATATTTCCATCCATTGTTCAGAAAAGAAAAACAATTAGAAATCAGCTTGTGAACAGAGGAGGGATGGTGAAAGCTGATACTGCCCAAATAGCTGTATCAAATAGGAAATGGGAGCTGAACCATCAGGAGAAAAGGAACCTCTTCTGTCAGGGTAAGCATGGGCTTTGCTAGCACTTTATCTGTACCTGATAACTTAAAATACAAATCACAGCAATGGTCTAGATAAACCTTCTTAAAAACCACCACAAAAACATGTCAGCGCTCCTCCACCAGAAAGAATTCCTGCATTTAAACTGACACTTCTCTGGCGGTGTCATTTAATGGTGACAGCATATCTATCGTTCCTGTGTACTCTCCAGGGAGGTGCTGTATATAATGCTATTCTTCTGAATATTTAAGGGGGAAAAAATCCAAACAAACAACAAACATAAAAACCAAAACAGTCCCCCAAACAGTTTGCAAGGCTCTGGCTTTAGCAGAACACAGGAATCAATCCCAAAACAAAATGGTAACACTGAAGGCTGCTTTACACGAGACTGTATTTAGACACTGAAATGAAAGTGCTCTGATTTTCAGATCACTGAAGAATATGGGGAAAAAAATTAGGGTCATTGAAAGCTGCAGGAGATCAGCACTTATGAAAACAGCTGGTTTATTGCAGCTAGGGTTATTACATTAATATTCATCCTCAAGGCCTACTTTTTATCAGCCTGTAAATAAATCATGTATGTTAGAAATGCTCTCACCCAGCAGCAATGTTCTGTGTTAGAAGCGGGTCTGAGTGCTGAGCTGGTGGTACAGCCATATGCTCAGACCAGAAAACCACCACATTGTTTTCAAATACCTCTTCATCACATAAATAGAAAATATCTACTAATTGATTGGCTGCCACAATTGTCAGGCAGGTAGAAAGCTGCAATGTTGTCAAGACCAACAGCCCACCTTGTGAGAGGTACAAGCACATGTCAGCACCTGCCAGGGCTCTGCTTTATGGCTCAGAGAACAGCCGATGGCCTCACTAGCACCACCGTTTCCCATGCCCACGTCTCCAAAAGTATGATTAAAGTACGATTAAATGCTAGCAGCCAAACCCCACCAGTCAGGGAAGTAGCAGACAGCAGCAAAACAGCAACACACTCTTTGGGTTTAGGATAAATTAATATTACAGCACTCCATCTTTTCTGAAAGTTTAAAGGTTTGATCATTTTGTGTTCTGCTTTTGCTTCTCTCAGTTGCTTTAGGTTTCAGTGTATAACAGTTGTAAACCGTACAACTGTATTACAAGATATTGATTGCTATTTGATAAAATATGCATCAAAAAAGCAGTAAAACAGCAGAGCTTCAGAAATATTTTTCCTTGAAAAGACTTGAAAACAAAGAAAGGCAAAACAGAATTATTAATTAACAATAATAGAACTCACAAGAGAATAGAAACCAGACTTCTGTTTTGAAATCCTATTTGTTCTGTGTCCTATAAACTGATTTTAAGAGGAATGTTTTCACAGCAAACAATGTGAATTGTGGCTTACATTTATGAGACATAAAAATTAATAGACTTTTTTATGAGCACATTTGCATGCTCAGTTACAAGAATTTTTATATCGTCTTATTGTAGAAATGGAAACAATTAAGCGAAGTGGTGCCACGTCTGAACACCAAGGACAGGGCTGTGGCAGGCGAATTCCCCATGGATCTGACCCAGCACTTGGAGCTTTCACTGAAGGTAAAGGTGGCTTTACCTGCCCACCATTAACAGAGCAGCTCCATAAGCTGGTGCAAGGCACGGGCTAAGGAACCACCTCAGTTCTCCAAGGGTAGGATCTGGGTCTGCAGCAGCTGTGGTGTTGTTAAGAGAATGCAGAGACGAGGCAGGGACAAAACAAATTATCAGGATGTATTGCAACTTTTAGGATGGGAGGTAACAAACAGGGCAGGACACAACCTGTAATTACATAAACCCTAATAATCGAGTCTTTAGGTCCCCATGAGGCTGTAAACTATTCCTATTACCAATATCATGCCCAAGTGACAGAGAATAAAATACAGGAAAAAATATCTATTTTAAACAGCATAATGAACTATTCATATGTAGTGCTGAGCATCTTCAGTAAAGACAAAACCTTATGGAAAGGGCCTGAACATCAACCCCATTTCTTATCATATGTTCTTACAGATGCATTGTTCCTGTAACAGGGGGCCAGCATTGGCTTATTTGTTTTTGTGGTTTTTTGTTTTGTTGGGTTTAAGTCTATCAATACTGTATAAAGGTATACCAAATCTTACATAGAAGCAGCTCAAAATCTTCTGTCACAATTACCAACCATGTTGCTTCATCATTAACTTGCATAAAATCACTCTTGTTTTTAAGAGTTGTTCTCGTGAGCTTTGATGAACTGTATTTACTGAAGTTGAAACTAAAGTATCCATTAGCAGAACAACATGTTAATATTCCATTTGAATAAGTGCTGCTTTCTGTTTGACTTTTTGGGTTTTTTAATGGACATTTATGAAATAACAGTGCTCTTTGATTGTCTAATACTCCAAAATGAAAAAGGTAGTCATTTTGAGCTACGATCAACAGGGAGAAACAGGCAAAGTGGAAGGCCAAAAGAAAGATCTCCACATAAATAACTGCGTTAGTATTATGCAATTTAGTGTGAGTCCTAATGAAAATCTAATCAAAGGCAGCTTTATAGAAGTGAAGTACTATCAGCTCATATATATGTAAAATATATCCTGGGCTGCATCAAGAGAAGCGTGGCCAGCAGGTCAAGGGAGGTGATTCTCCCCCTGTACTCCGCTCTTGTAAGGCCCCACCTGGAGTTCTGCATCTAATTCTATAGTCCCCAACACAAGAGAGACATGGACCAGTTAGAACGAGTCCAAAGGAGGCCACGAGGATGATCCAAGGGCTGGAGCACCTCTCCTGTGAGGACAGGCTGAGAGAGTTGGGGCTGTTCAGCCTGGAGAAGAGAAGGTTCTGGGGAGACCTTACAGCGGCCTTCCAGTACCTGAAGGGGCTACAGGAAAGCTGGGGAGGGACTTTTTACAAGGGCAGTTAAAAATAGAACAAGGGGAAATGGCTATAGACTGGAAGAGGGGAGGTTTAGATTAGATATTAGGAAGAAATTCTTCACTGTGAGGGTGGTGAGACACTGGAACAGGTTGCCCAAGGAAGTTGTGGATGCCCCTTCCCTGGAAGTATTCAAGGCCAGGTTGGATGGGGCTTTGAGCAACCTGGTCTAGTGGAAGGTATTCCTGCTGATGGCAGGGGGGTTGGAACTAGATGATCTTTAAGGTCCCTTCCAATCCAAACCATTCTATGATTCTATGAAAATGAACTCACCAGTAGTTTTAACGGTAATAGTCTACAACCTCTCTTGACACTGCTCCCAGGAATTTTATTTATAAATTAGCCCCATTTTCTGTCTGTTGAAAGGGTGGAAAAGGGCAGACAGGCTCTGATGTAATTGTTACCTCTGCTGGTTTGGAGAAAGGGAATAGCAAGGAAACAGACACTGCAGTAATTTTTCTTCACTTCTGCAACACAAAAATAGCCATTTTTAACATTTCACCTCTGCTTTTCTGAGGAATAAATTTAAAAGCTCATAATTTTTCAACTAATTTTAAAACATTGCCTGTGCTTCACAGAAACAGTGGAAGTGCCCCAGTCATCAGTCTCTATTCGCAGAAGTATCTCTGGACTCTTTCAACATGTTTGTTTTCTTCCCAAATAGAATATAATTTTGTTTTCATCGTTAATTATCCAGTCTGGTTTTTGTTTTCCTTTTTCTGCCCTGCATCAAGTATCTTTAATTTTCCATAATTTGCTATCTTCCTGGTAGTCTTTCTAACAGGAGAGGTCCCTCATTAGTTGCTTTCAGTGTATGTATTTTGATACCGTTCCTGTAAAGTCACTTGAAATAATCCTGCTCCTGCATCCACTTGTTAGGCAATAGAAATCAAATACTTAGGAATTATCTCAAGCATAATTTGCCTAGTTCTAGCACTGATTGGATTCAAAACCCATCTGAACTCTTTTTGATGCCAACTCAGATGCAACCACAGCAAGAAGAGTCTTGGACCATGAGCAGAACGAAAGATACACAGGATCAACACTTTTTCAAGATTGGGGCCACTGGACAAAAAAATAAAAACAAAACAAAACCAAAACCAAGTCCAGATTTTTGCACTCACCCACACTCTCCTGGTGACTCCAGACCTCTGTAATATTAACAGATAACAGTGTCTTACCCCCGTCTTTCAGTGGCCTAAGCCAGGCTCCCCAGCCTTTCACAGCTCTGCTTCTCTGGCATACTGTAACGAGCTAATAGTCACAACTCCTGTTGAGTTCAATTCCCTCACAGAGAACTCCCAGCTGAACCCTGCCTACATAACTCTGCAGAAAAATAAAGAGAAATTTATGTTGTTGGAAACTTCACTCTGTTATTTCTTAACTTTGGGTGCATTGAACACGGCCTAGATGGATTTTAAAACTAAGGCAGGAAAGTACTGTAAGTGCTCTAAATTGCATATGGGACACCTCATGAAAAACAAAGTAATATCAGCCATCCTCCTCACAGTCACTTCTAGCTCAAAACACAAACTGACACCTGAAAAACCTCCCCTGAGAAGTTCCACAAACGCCATAAAGCAGAAGGTCCAACGCCCAGCACAGGACCTCCTCCCAGGCACGGCCCTTTGTGGCCACTCAGCTCCATCCTGGAGCTCGGGCAGCCAGCTCCTGGCACTGCCCTGCAGGCTCACGCCTTGGGGTAACGCACCCGCCTGTGTTTTTACTGCCAAGTCAGAACAGCAGCTGCTTCACAACCTGCTTCCAGTGACCAAGATGTGCTGGGAAGCCAGACAGCGGTCGTGACCTCTGGTCCTACGTGGCCCTGCCCTGGCCACTCACCCACTGAGTAAGCAAGGGGGAAACTGGCTGGGAGGAGGCAGGTGGCACTGTGTGACACAGCAGTGACACCCCAAATCCTCTTGCCGGGGCAGGGGGAGAAGGGAAATAAATGGGATTTGGGCTCTGGTTTTGGCAGCTGTAATCAAGGTGTCAGGTTTTTACATACAGGCTGCTCTGCCAAAGCCTGCTCGCACCCAGGTCCTGCTCTGCAGGCAGAGCTTTTGTGTAGTCGGTCGTTCAGGGAAACCCAACCGTAGGCAGCTGTGCTGGCGCTGGGGCTGCGGGACACTGCCGGTGTCGGGAGTGAGCAGAGACGCACTGAGCACCTGGGGAGGGCAGCACAGGCACCACCAAAAGGGACAGGGGAGCTGAACCTTTAATGAGGCTCCTGCCCCATCACAGAGGATGATTCCTTGCTCCAAGATGTGCAACTCAGGAAGGCAATGAACTCCACAGGAAAAATGATTCATGACAAAAATATTCCTCAGTGGCTCCTCATTACCCCTGTGAGCTCTGCAGCTGTGGGCAGGCATGCTCACATGGAGCTGGCCTGGGCAGGCACGGGACAACATCAAGAGAGATTCAATCCTGCTCCAGCCACGGCTCAACATGAACCCCGGTGAGAGGAGACAACCGCTGCTGACAGACCCTGTAACCTCACCACCGCTCCTCCAGACGCGTCCAGCTGGGGCTGGCAGAAAGAGTACATGTCCAGCCAGGGCTGGTATCTATTCCAGGACTGCAAAAGGTACTAATCTGTTTCAGTAACAGTGATCTTGGCAGGCAAGAGGCAGCTCCAGCATGCTTTTTTATACATACATATTTTGGACTCCCACCGAGAGTTATTAGTTATTAAAAAGCAATTAAATGAGGCCGGCTTTGGAGTACATTTGTTAGCCATATGATATCAATTAAGCCCCAGTCTCCTGACTGCAAGGAATTGACATTACCTCATACTCAAGCGGAATTAAATTCCTTCTCTCCCTCTCCCCCTCTTTGAAGTTGGCAATGCCAAATATCTCCCACATTCCTGGGGAAAATGTTGCTGTTATCCTGAATATGTGGATGCCTTCAATTTGTAATTAATAGAGCTGCATAGCAAACACTTTTGCTGGAGTACTCAGCAGCAGTAAAGGATTCACTTCACAGTATAGTGCTAAATAATGTGGTTATCAGTCCACTGAACAAAGCTGGACTGGTCAGGTGAGCAGCTGCCTACCGAGTCCCAGGAAGACTCACAGGTGAGATGTTACAGCACCTGTTAATTACCGGAGAAAGTGAGGGTTCTCTTTACTCACAAATAGTGGATCACCACTAATGGCAAGCCTGCCTTTTCTCAGTGCTTTGCAAAGGCCAGCACTGCAAGCACTCCCTCCCCTGTTGTGGGTTGAGGCAGCCACTCTAATGTCAGTAGCATTACATATGGAAGCTGACCACAGAGGTGGACCAGAGGCCATAGATGGGATGCTGAGCTGGTAAAAATGTAGCTGCAGCTTTTGCAAAAATTAATAAAATCAATATTATCTACTAGCTCCTACAACTAGCTCCTACAGAGCTATGAAATGAGTCGAAAGCTTCTTTGGTAAAATCAAAGACCACACTTGACATCAACTGGAAACCCTAACAGAAGGGTTAAGACTTGTATTGACAATATGATGTTATTTTTACAGATTTCTAAAACTCCCAAATAAGCCTCATTTAGATTTCTCTACAGATCTATGTGTTTGCTTAGCAGGCATGGCCTGGAATTGCTTCTGTAATATTCAAGACATTTTCAAGCATCAAGACATTTCCTTCTGGTACCTCTGCAGATGTCAAACTGTCCTCTACACACCCAGCAACCCAGTCCAGCAAAGCAATACAAGAATCTACATAGAATATTTTGTAGGCAAAATAATTGCTTAAGTGAATGACATATTTACTTTTCAAGGCAATTTTATCTCTTTGTGGCTTGTTTTTATCATTTTATCATGCCCATTTTAATACCAACGCTGCAATTTAAGACTAAAACAGGGAGAATACTTTTGTCAGCCAAATTAGCAGAGGTTTTGTATCTATAGTGCTATGCAAAATACATATACACAACTGTTCTATCAGAGTGCAAAACCACAAACAATTGCCAAATCAGTTGAAACTAATGTATTCCAGATTAACAGCTCTCTTGCCAATTAGTGAAAAAATACCCATTATCAACTACAATGGATAAAAATATTTTTTTCTTAGTTAAGTCGAACATACAGATATTTTTATGAGTGAGAATAGGATGATTAAAAAAAAAAAAGCAAGCTATAAAACATTCCAGTACAAAACACAGATATTCAAGGTTATGAACTGTGGTTTTAAGAGCAGACTCGTTCAAAGCAACAAAGCACTGTGGAACATTTTTGTAGTTATCTAAGGAAGCTGTACTGTACATATACCTGTGTACATGACATGTCCTGTAATGAGATTTTGTACTTTTTTTTTTTATGTGCACTATGTATATATATTTATTTAAATGAATATTTGTAAGAAATTATTTAGCTTCTGCTCTACAGTTCAGTTACAGCATCTTAATTGTTTTTACTTGAGATATTTTATTGCCAAAATAGTGCACTGTATGGGAACTCCTACAAAACTTTAGACAGATTTACTGCATTGTAGACAAGAAATACCATGCATTCATTATTTCTATCAGCTTGGACCAGGGCTCAAGTATTGCATTTGGGATTTGCATTTAGGTGTACCTGGGTTTATTGTTGGTAAAAGGGGTTTGTTTCACAGTCATAAAGAAAAGACCTATTTGCAAATCGTACCTTTCTGAGGCTTACGGATGGAGGGATTTTCACTTCCCCTTCAGGCCCAGTTCAAGGGCTGAGGTAATATTTATGACTTTGATAAGGTTTCACGCAACTGGACGAAAGCCAGAGATGAGATGTTCCTGACTGAAAGGACCCAAAGCACTGAGACCAGACAAAACAGGGGTCCAGCTGTTCTTAACCTCTCCTGTAGGACCTTTTGCTTTAAAAAGTTTTTTCCACCATATTCCATAGGATAACACTAACCTGCACCTTTTCCACAACAAATTGTCAGGAGCAGGTCACACCATCCTCAGAACTGCGCGCAACCAAAGGCTCCATGATCTTGGCTGTAGTTGCCGCTGTCAAAATCTGGCACCCCAGAGCACACCAACACAGAAGAGAAAAGTCTCCACATTTCCCACTGTCATAGAGAGTTTAAGGAGAGGTTTTCTCTTGAAGCACAGAGGTGATGTTCAAGCAACACTTATGTCAGATGCTACTAACATCTAGTGGTGCCCAAGGAAGGAGTGAAAAGCAGAGTCCCATTGCTGTGTGTCCCACAGTGAACACCAATGTCCTCTTGGCCATACTCCTGTGATCAAAATGGAGAGCCCAGACCTTGTGTAGGACAGCAAGTGTAGCATTCAGGAAAAGTGAGCAGTGCAATGAAAGACAATCTGGTTTGGGGAGCTGGTTTATTTGATAGGAAAGATCAGCTAAAGGGGGAGAAAAAACAGAAGATGTGAGAGGACACAGCAGGTGTAGAGGCTGCTGATACCTGCATTTGAGCAAGGAAACTGAACAAGCTTCACAATCCTGAACACAGAAAACTTGAGTGAGAAAACCCTGGAGGAGTCCACTGGTCAAGTAATGGTATCAACAGAAAGCAGCTTTCTGCAAAGACGCAAACATCCATCCCAGCTCAACCCACTATTGCATTATCTCAATTTTAGAGTTTTCTGCCACGGACATAAAGCTATTCAAGCCAGGTCTACTTTTATATTATATTTTTGGCTGCTATTCAAATAGCTCCACCATCAGTCTGGTCTCTCTTTCCCAGCCACATCTTGGCTTTCTCATTTGTTACCTGCCTTTGGCTGTTACAAATAGGAGCAAGGCTTACAGAGACAGCAGGAGCCTCCGTGCAAAGCCCTCTAGCTTTCTTTGAGAGCTGCAATACCACACACTCACTGAACAGATGTGCGTAACCAATGTGTCTGCCATTCACTGACAAAATAAAGCTGAGTTAAAGTTTTCCAAAAACCCTTATTGTTTGACAGTTCTGAACTTTGGAGAGCTTGACTTTCTGAAGTCAATGTAAAAAGGCTTGAAAGACAAGAATATTTGTCACAAAGGGGAGGTATTTTAGGAAGAATCTCAGTCAGCCTCATGAACCAGCATTGCCCCAAAATGTCTGCCCACCAGTCTCCAGGTGCTTGAGGCCATATTTCTTCTCCTGATGCCTGTCAAGCATGAGAAACTGTTAATAAACCATCAGGTTTTCAAATGCTCTGGAATCTTTTATATGTTTCCACTGGTGCAAGCCTATAGCAGTCTCCCCAGTACCAACAACGGAAGGACCACTCTAAGAGAAATGTTGAGAGTTTTGTTGCAACTCAGATTGAGTGGCTGGTCCCTATTACAGATAGTACAGGGCAGAACTTGGAGACCTACAGGAAAGAAATAAAAATCAGCCATGATATGCTAAGTTTTCAGTTGGGGGCAGACACAAGCATAAGGGCACATATTCACTTGCATAAATAATAGCATAACAGGAAAGAATGGGGTGATTTTACTCATTATCACTGTATCAGAGCAAAGAATTGTGCACAAGGGAGCAAACAGATTTTAAACAGCTTTAAAGATTTACTACTGATTTAAAAAAAAAAGTTGCACAGCATGTGCATAACCTATTAACTCATTGCCACGTTATCATCACATTCAATAGCTTAATAGAATTCACATACAAATTAGGTATTTCTACAGAAAATGAGAACATCAGATGGTCCTGAATGAGGTAAACAGGTTTAAAAAGATGTAAGCACTCATATTTCAGGGCAGACTCACGAGACTTCAGAAGAAAGTCCTCCAGTGGGCAGGTACAGCAATACAGGACCATCATCTGTAGCCTGGAGCACAAGCCACTCTCAAAGACCTGACAATGCACAAAATCACAGAATCAGAGAATCATAGAATGTCAGGGATTGGAAGGGACCTCGAAAGATCATCTAGTCCAATCCCCCTGCTGGAGCAGGAACACCTAGATGAGATCACACAGGAAGGCGTCGAGGCAGATCTTGAATGTCTCCAGAGAAGGAGACTCCACAACCTCCCTGGGCAGCCTGGTCTAGTGCTCTGTCACCCTCACAGGAAAGAAGTTTCTTCTCAAGTTTAAGCGGAACCTCCTGTGTTCCAGCTTACACCCACTGCCCCTTGTCCTATCATTGGACATCACCGAGAAGAGCCTGGCTCTATCCACCTGACACTCACCCTTTATATATTTCTAAACATTAATGAGGTCACCCCTCAGTCTCCTCTTCTCCAAGCTAAAGAGACCCAGCTCCCTCAGCCTTTCCTCATAAGGGAGATGCTCCACTCCCTTCATCATCTTGGTAGCTCTGTGCTGGACTCTCTCAAGCAGTTCCCTGTCCTTCTTGAAAGTGGGGCCCAGAACTGGACACAATATTCCAGATGTGGCCTCACCAGGGCAGAGTAGAGGGGGAGGAGAACCTCTCTTGACCTACTAACCACACCCCTTCTAATGCACCCCAGGACACCATTGGCCTTCCTGGCCACAAGGGCACAGTGCTGGCTCATGGTCATCCTGCTGTCCACCAGGGTTCCCAGATCCCTTTCCCCTACACTGCTCTCTAGTAGATCATCTCCCAACCTATACTGGAACCTGGGGTTGTTCCTGCCCAGGTGCAACACCTTACACTTGCCCTTATTATATTTCATTAAGTTTTTCCCTGCCCAGCTCTCCAGCCTGTCCAGGTCTTTCTGGATGGCAGCACAGCCTTCTGGAGTGTCAGCCACTGCTGACACTGGACCACTGCTCTGCCTGGTATACTAATTCCTGGTTACTAAAGGGACTCTTACTACATTTTACTCTGTCTTCTTACATTTACATCTGAGAAAAAATAGTATTTGCTATCCCTGAAGTGCACACAAGAATTTTTGGCTGCTTACCCACACAAATGTAAAATTGCACAATTTGCCTTGGGTTTTCTACTGACATCCTGCCCATGCCCAGCACCTCTGAGCTGCTTTCAGACAGGAATTCCTGATTTTCTAGATGGAGCTGATGGTGAAGCACAGCACATGGAGCCTTGAAGCTGTGGTTAACCCATAAACAATTTAGCAAATTGCTACCACTATCTCAAAATTTCAAGGCATTAATCTGCAGCCCAACGTTATTGTTATTACTTTATCTCTGATTATCTCCAAAATCCAGTGTCATGAAGCTCATTTATTCATATACTTTCAGTGGGGCCCATAGGCTATCAACCCAAGCACTGAAAATTAGAGGTGCAACTAATCTAATTAAACCTTTCTTCTGACCTCCTTAGCAAATGCCCTTTGACACTGGCACTGCCACTGGCCCATACAAAGATGCTTTGAGAAGAAAGCAGGGATGGAGAGCTGCAAAGAGCCTTTAACACTGTCCCTCTGCAGCTCCACCTGTTTATCTGACTTACAACCTCAGCCAGGGCTCATCTCTCTGTCATCTCTGTATCATCTCCTCTTCATCACTGACAGCATCCAACCTGCCCTCGACAAGACAGCACTGAAGTGGCAGGGAGGATTGCTGACTGCAGACTGTCCCAAGGACAGCAGCATTGGTGGGACAAGGGCAGGAGCCAGCTCAGTACTGTTTTGCCTTTGGCTGTTGCAAACACTGCTGGAACCTGCATGGACACCAGGTTCACCACTCAGGGAAGCACCAAGCAATATAAGGGTGGGAAGGGGAGAGCAGGGAGGGAAAGTAAGATCTAAATAAAATAAAATAAAATAAAAAATCACCAATGCAGGCAAGGAAAAATACTCGATTTGAGGTTTGCAAGAGAGCAATTATATTTTTAAAGCTAGGCGGAAGCTTGCCCTTTGCCCCATTGGGTCTAATCCAACGCCAGCTGAAATCACTTGCCAATGGCTTCCACTTGGGCTTTCACGTAATTTAATAATTCACATAAAAACTCACAGTGCAAAATTACCCAATAGATCTATTTGTAATAAATACCTTTCTATAAAATATTGAGCAAATAAGCCCTTATGTTTTTAGAAGCATTTTAAATGTTTACTAGAAAATTTTATTATGTATTAAATTTAATTACTCAAATTAAATTCTCAATTATTGTACCTGTGCATGTGCTCTTTTATTTTTTGCATCACTAATGCCAGATGGTATTCATTTTTATTTTGAAATTTTGATTGCATTTTCTCAGTTATTTCATGCTGGTGATGAACTAATGATAGAACCTGATTAAGCTTCAGTATTACTGACAGAGACCACACAGGCTATACACTGCCAATCACGGCTGGCAACATACACTGGGACTTTTTTTGAAGAAAGGCTGCAGTGATTAAACAAATGGGACTGAAAAGTACTGTCTGCTAGGACCTAATGTTGAATCAAAAGCAGATTTCCATTTTGGAGCCAAATCTTTCTTGAAACCAGGTTTTCAAAGATTAAAACATTACATCGCCTTGGGGTGAAAGGATAAAATAAGAAATTTTAAGGCAAATGAACCTTATAGTTTGCCAAGTATATGACTGCTGATGATTAATTTCATTTATGCATTTGTGGAACATCTTTTACATTTTTCTATCAAGCATAATAACCTCCTGCCCCCACACCCTGAGCCTCCACTGTATTAAACTACTGAAACAGGAAGTTACCTTCTCATTCTTTTGATTTGAAAACTGAGTTCCCTGTTTCTCTAAATGTTGTAACAGGTATATATTTTCTGGTAAGCTTAATGATGAGCTCTGATAGCCACACAAATAATACAAACATAATTCACTGCAAGGATATGCCTCTGTCAGAGACCACTTCATTTATTCTTTGTAGTAGCAGGGAGCTGAAAAATCCAGGCATGAAATCATGTTTTCCAGATATGCTTTTTGTTTTATTTATGGCCTCTTTGGTAAAATCAAAGGAATGCACTTCTGTGTAATGGGGCATAGTTTGAATGGCACAGTAACCATCACGTCATAAAATTTAGAGTTGAGCTGCTTGATTACAAAAGCATGTCCCCACTCCAGCCTTTGCACAATGCAGCTGTTCAAATCACTGGGAGTTAAAATTGGAGTCACTTGATGTGGTGGGTTGACCCAGCTGGATGCCAGAGGTCCACCAAAACCCACTCTATCATTCCTCCTCCTCAAGTAGACAGGGGAGAGAAAAATATAATGAAAGGCTCATGGGTGGAGATAAGGAAAGAAAGAGATCACTCACCAATTACTGGCACGGGCAAAACAGACTCAACTTTGGGGGAAAAAATGAATTTTTATTATAAATCAGATGAGAGGATAATGAGAAATAAAACCAAATCTTAAAACACCTCCCCCACCCCATTCCTGCTTCCTGGGCTTAACTTCTCTCCTGATTTCCACCTCCTTCCCCCCAGCGGCACAGGAGGACAGGGAATGGGGGTTGGGATCAGTTCCTTACCTGTTGTTTCTGCTGCTACTTTCTCCTCGGGGGGGGGACTCCTTCCCCTGCACCAGCATGGGGTCCCTCTCATGGGAGACAGTCCTCCACAAACTTCTCCAGCGTGAGTTCTTCCCATGACTGACAGTTCTTCACAAACTGCTCCATCCTGGGTCCTTTCCACAAGTCCTGCCAGCAAACCTGCTCCGGCGTGGGCTCCTCTCTCCACAGGGCCACAGGTCCTGACAGGAACCTGCTCCAGCGCAGGCTTCCCACAGGGTCACAGCTTCCTTCAGGCATCCACCTGCTCTGGGGTGGGGTCCTCCACAGGCTACAGGTGGTCATCTGCTCCACCATGGACCTCCATGGACTGCAGGGGGACAGCCTGCCTCGCCATGGTCTTTACCACAAGTTGCAGGAGAATCTCTGCTCTGGCACCTGGAGCACCTCCTGCCCCTCCTTCTTCACTGACCTTGGTGTCTGCAAGGGTTGTTTCTCTCATGTCTTCTCACTCCTGTCTCTCGCTGCAAAGTGTGCAGCTTTTTTTTCCTCTCTTCCCCTTTTTTTCTTAATTATGTTATCACAGAGGCGTTACTGATGGGCTCGGCCTTGGCCAGTGGTGGGTCCGTTCTTGTAGCCGGCTGGCATTGGCTGTATTGGACATGGAGGAAGCTTCCGACAGCTTCTCACAGAAGCCACCCTTATGTGTCCCCCCCGCCATCCGCTACCAAAACTTGGCCATGCAAACCCAATACCCTTGAGAACTAAAATCACATGTGATGGCAAAATAGTAGAAGATATTAAGTCTGGACTGCCAATTTCAGAGCAATTTCTAGAAGTCAGAGAGCTTACTGATAAAATTATGGGATGTAGAACACGCAGCACTCATTAAACTCATTTTCTTTTGCTTGCATCTTGAGATTTTCTATCTCTGCACCTCATTGTGAGACTCCTTGAATTTAGAAACAGGTACGAACAAACAAGAATGAGCTAAGGAGATTTTGAGGAACGGAGCCTTTAACTTCTGATGGTTTTCTCCTGAGACACGCTCTCTGCTACCACACATTCATTTATTACTGCGTTGGACAAAATCTTGCAATCCCTACTTGGTTTAACAACGTTCATGCAATGATCACCCTTCTTTTCCCTTTAGGCAACGTGCCACAGTATGGCATCCCAGAAACCATCAGTCAGACAAGACACTGGGGTTTACAACCTCTGGTACCTCACGCTGCTGACACAGAGCATTCACACAAGGAGGTGGAGGTCCTCTGTGACCACCAGGTTCCGTGCAATAGGGTTTTCCCTAAGGTTTTTACACAAGTCTCCAACCTATTTTTTGTGCTCAAGTTATCTGTATCACAGCTTAGTTTTGACAGCGGAGCCACCTCCAATTGCATCATTTCTGGCAGGTGGATGGGGAGCTGGCCTCCCCCATCATGTTGCTCTCCATTGGGAGCGCACAGCAGAAAGACCTGGCGAGATGACACCTCACCACATATTGCAAGTTACAATAATTGCATCTTTATAATAAACTACGGGGGCTTTTTTCTTGTATTTTTCATACTCCTCCACAGAACCATCCAAATCATGTAAGCTGTCAAGGATACCCAGAATGACAAATATTGTGGCTCAATAAAATCAGGTTTAATAACATGTTTTTGCTGCTTTTCCGAACTACAAATACTAAATAGCCCTCAAGGTAATTCCCAGATTTCCAAAAGACAGATAAGATGAGACTCCTCCACCCAAATATTACACACTGAAAACATACTCAATACATTGAGTTTTATCAGAAATACATAAGAAAAATGCTGTGACTATCAGTACAGAGCTAATGTCTAACCATTGTCTCCTCCGGGTGATATCTGAAACACCAGATCTCCTGTTGAAGCATTGGTTACCGCCCATGCAGGGAGGTTTCTGCAGGACAAAAGCCAGTGCAGAATCTGTCCTTCATCGTCCCTCAAAGCAACTCACACAGTTCCCACAGGAGAGGCAGTCTAAGGATTACCAGACACTCTTACAAGTCTGCCTCTTCTCTTTTTCCTATACTATTTAACCCTCATCCCTGCTGCCAACAAAACATCAGTAAATTCAGTAGCTTCCAAAAGCCTGTGATAACTGTGTGACACCTGCAAGAGCACAGGGATGAGGAATGGGGCTTGCAGAGAAGCCCTTCCTTATAGCCTCGAAACTCTTCAATTAGGAAATGAGTAGGAAGCCACCACAGAACCAATGCATCAAAGGGAAAGAGGGGTTTCAGCTGTTAAATGGCTTTAGATTTTTTTTTTCTGCATTTGCAGCTATTGTTTCTCTCATTTTTATTACATTTTTGTGTATACCAGTTCAGACCATTTTGACTTCCTATATGAAAGTTACATACATCTTGCATGGTCTGACATCACTTAATCTCCAAGATTAGAGTTAATTCTCTGTTTTACCTAATTAACTCTGCTAGATTGATCACACTTACTTCTCTCTGGCTAAGATGCATGCAGCTGCTCATCTAAAGCATACAAATTATCTCATAGCCTAGTTATGCTGCTGACACAAGGTCATGAAAAATGTGCCAACAAAACAGAATCCCCAGCGCTCCAGCAGACAACAACGAACCTCATATTTCACTATAACTTGGCAATTAAGTCGGAAGAAATACCTCAGGAGAGGAGCCGTTCTCCAGGATTTCAAGCAGAACAAACCACTGCTGATGAATTAGCTGAGACCCACTGCAGCGCACAGGCAAAATGTGAACCGTGCTGAAACTCTTTGTTCTTAACATTTCTAATGGCATAAATTAGGATTTCTGTAAGTAAGGCACAGGGAACACGGTGACCTGCTGCACGAGACTGTGCTGCCTTAGGAAAGCTCGGCACAATTCAGCATCACTTCATCCTACAAACAGATGAAGCACGTCTGCCTGCCTGGCACCCCAGCCTGTGGCTTGACCGAGCTGCGAAAGCACCCCAGCCAGTGACACCAGGGATGACCTGGCCCCATGTGCCCACTGGTGGCTGCTGTCCCAGAGATTTGTGTGCCAGCTAGGACCACTAGCCCTGTCCCATGCCACCATCCTGGTATCAAGACTTTAATGACCTCAGGCAGTACAGATGTGGCTCCCCTACTGCATGCACACCAGCAGAGAACTGTAATGAGTCAATCACTAAACACTGGGCAATTATTGTTGGTCATCCTTCTGCAAACTGCAGGAAGGACACTGTGGCCTGTCCCCCTCTGCTCAGCACAGACTAACACATCACTATATAAACACTTCCACAACACTAGTAGGAAAAAGATGTATTTTTCTGACAGGTCACACAAATTTAATCAGAGTACGCTACCTGCAGAAGACACGGTGATGGCCCAGGAAGCAGAGCAGGGTTCATTGGAAGTGACAGTTAGCTCCTCCTGGGGACACTGAGGACAGGTGATGCAGGATGGCCGAACGTGGCAGAGGAACAGGCGCAAGGATCACACAGCTCCTCTTACAGCAGACCTGGCTCCAGCTCATCCCAGGCCATTCCTTCCTTACTGAATAGCAAAGACTGTTAGAAACAGGGAAGGGAGATGCAAACACCTTTTCTTTGTATGGCCAGAGTTGATTCAAAAAAACACAAATAAATCCACTTGAAAACCCCAGAGAGAATCAGGTCCCAAACCATTTTGGAGAGCCTGGGTAGACATGAAGCACGGTCTGTTAGTCAAGCACAGTTTCAGATTTCACCTGTTTCTGCACTGGGATAGGTCTGACATCTTTTATGGATATAAAAATATCCCACAGTTGACTGTATCATCATTTAACCTAATTTTTTCCTTTCTAGAGGAGTTTCCTTTGAAGTTCCTCTGCGTATTTCATTATTGTCTTGGGATCTGCAAAAGCTGCTGTTACTTGAAACCACAAGATCTGGAATCCATTAAGGATGAGACCAAGCCAGGGAGCACCGGCACAGTACTAAGCACTCAGCCACAACAATTTAACCCAACTGTGCAAGAAAAACCTTGATTAATTATATCCTCAGTAATTATGTCTAAAACTATTTCTACTAGCTCTAAATGAGAGGTAACTAATTTGAGATAGCAAGAACTTACTTTTTTCACATGCACACAACTCATATCAATTTTTAAAAATTACTTGCTTTCCAAGAATGAAATCCACTCCTGCCCATCGTTCTCAGAAAATCTACACTGCCCACAGAAAAAGCATGCCAGCCATCTTATGCATTATTCACAGGATTATAATGTTTCCTCTCTTTCCAAAACCAATAAAATTTACAGGAAAATAACAGAGAATGTAACTCACAAAGCAAATCAAAGCACAACAGATAAAAGTTACCTCGTACTACCTTTCTGCTCTGATAGTGGAAGTTGGGAAAGGCAAGAGATGCTCCAGCCTGAACAGTACCAGCCCTCTCAGGAAGGGACATGTGGATTCTGTACTGGGACCTGAACAGTAATTCAAAGGCACTCCTTTGCCATCAGAGCTGGGCTAGAAGTAACGGCTTGTTTTCAATGGGTGTTCTGCACTTGCCAATGTAAACACACAAACAAGTCACTGTGTTAATACGTGAGCAGTTTTCTCCTGATGAGGAAACATTAACAGCCTTTTCACATACACCTTCCACCACAGACATTAAAAACCAAACCAAAACAAACACCCCCCAGACACCCCCTCCCATCTTTCCAGCAATAACTGGAAATCAGACGACTGCCTACACAACCTATTGCTAAAGCATTCCTGTGCCAGGCTTGGGCTTCCGCTCCTTAGGCCATTAGCACAGAGTTAGGATTATCTTCAAATGCACTACCAGGGCCTGCTCAGTAGATAGAGATTGTTACTCCAAGTATTTTCAACGTTTCCTCAGTTGTACATTAGAAACCTACTGTCTCACTTCTGGTTGTTCTGAAAAGCGTTTGCAGCAACCCACATCTCGTGCTAAGATCACAATTGGAAGCTCCTCTATCTTTCACCAGGGTAAATCAAGTACATAACTATTTGAAAAAAAACCCAACTGATGGAAAAGGAGAACAGATAAGAGACGGTGCCACCCAAGCACCATGCTGTGGGCACGTCCCACCAGAACACAGCACCTTGCTGCTGCTGTTCTGCACACCCCGTGAAATCCCAGCACTGGGCAGGAGTCCAACCCACACAAACCCAACTGCCTCCAGGCACTGGCTGTACCAGAGCAGTCCTAATCTCATCACCGCTGCGGAAGCTGAGGTCATCACATTTATTCATTTTGGTGAAGACTCTCCTATCACTCATCTCTACTGAGGATCTCTGCTGAACCGATCACAGAAAACTATGCAACAGCTTATCCTCACTCAGTCTTCACTGAACTGTTCGGTTTGGGGAAGCCCTTCAAAGAACGATGAGCCACCTAGTTTTTCCCATATGCAGTTCATGCTCAGACAGCAAAAATCTCAGCCTGGCCATCTCCATTGTCCCGTAGACACACACTTCTCTGCTGGGGCCATGCCATGCCCTTCCACCCCCCACACAGCTTTAACCCCATGTGCAGCACATGGTCAGCACGTGCATCATGTCCGTGCTTCCATCGTATTTCACAACCCTTTTCAGGGAAGGCACCACATGAGACAGGATAATATCTCTCTAAACATACAACTATTTTCAATAAATCATTGTATCTGCTTTAACAGCCCTGATCAAAATTAATTACCATCCTAACTGAATAAATTGTCATGGTACTTACAATGAATTACTGCCACACAAGAGAAGTCTTCCCAAACTTCCAGCTTAGCCTGTGAAATTTAGCTATAAAAATTCAAATCAACAGCCTGAGCCAACTTTCTTACAGCATCCTGTAGCTGCCCAGGGACTCCTCCAGCCGAGCCCAGCCCGGCCTCCTGCAAACACTGAGCCCCTGTGCAGGCATGGACTCGCTGTGGCTGCTGCAGCACAGGCACGAGCATCTGGTCCATATGCCCACTGGGCAGGAGGGACAATCCTCAGCCTTCCCCAGCCTGTGTAGAAGTCACGTCAGGGAGAGTAAAGAGCCTTGGGGCAATGGGTAAAAGCAACCAACGATGGTCAATTGCACAATGAAAGGAATGAAGCATTTTAATAAACTTTAACAAAAAAGGAACTTTTAAAAACCACCTGAATCTGTTTAAAATTACAATAGAAAAAAGGTATAATGAATGTTTCTATTTTCACAAAAGGGTATATTCTCTTACTGTAAACTCTTGGCAGACTGAAAACACTAGTCTATGGGATAATAACCATACATTTAAGCTATCACTTCCCAATTATACACACATTAATAATTCAGTGCCACAGGGAAAACAAGCCCAATCATACATCATTATTACAGCAGCTAATTGGGCATGGAGTGGGCCAGCTCTGGTGGTAAATGGTAAATAATGCATATAGTATATCAGACTTTGCATATAGACAGACAAGTTCATTTTCTTCCTACTAAAGGACTTTTAAAGAAGTAAACCATTTATCTCAACACCAACATGAAAGACTGCCTTCACTCATACACCTGACATTACGTATGTCCATCATACAGAAAATATTTATTAACAATCATTGTGTTTCAAGATGTGTGTGTGTGTATGTGCATATATGCATACATATGTGTATATAGACACACAGAGAACCTTACAATACAAATAAAATTCACTGTGAATACGCAGATATTGAAGTCTCAAAGCTTCCAAGAATAACATACATGTAAAGTTTTCTGAGAGACCAAGACAGGGTTGTCTCTGTATCAAAGGCTTCTCAATCACATGCCATTTATTTGCAGGTTTTAGAAAAATTCAATGCAATTCATTGGCAATGTCCAACTGCTTTTTAAAGTAAAACTGAAGCCACTCACTACTGTAAAGTTAGGGAGTGGAACCAGATACAGAGCAGGGGGTTTATTTGGTTGGGTTTGGGGTATTTTTTTTGTAAAAACAAAACAAAACACTGAGCTGTTCTTAGGAGCCTTTTTGTTTAAAACATGAAAGAAGATACTCTGCTTTTCTCCTTCTCCACAGGTAAAAAACCTCATACACATCTAAGCAATTCTTGAGCTAGTGCGGTGTGTTGCTCTTGCCATAGCACAACTGCTCCTGAGCTACAATCATTCACTCACAGCTCCACAGAAGACTTGGCATGAACAGGAAATATTCAGACTTTAGAGCCTGAAAACTGAACAAACTTACTATATAGAATAACACTTTCTTTTTTCTTAAGGCAGTTACGAAAATTATTAAAAGTAACCTTGATAAAAAATTGCATATTGACATTGATGTGTAACGACCTAAATGCTCTCTACTTTTTCTTCAGTTCTAGTAACACACTTAGATATTCAACCATTTCCTACTCTCCACTACATATAGAAGAGGGAAAGAAATCCCTTACATGTTTTCCTGGCTGACGCCGAATGAACTCATCAACCCACAGCAGGATGCAGCGAGATCCAAAACTGGGCTCTTTGTAGTTGAAAAAGAAAGACTTTAGCCAACTGGAAATGACTTCTGATGGAAACTTCATGATTTTTCTTTTCCAACAGATTAATTGAAGGAAAAGTTTAACTTGATGTTTCATTCCGGTATCTATTGGCAACTGATATTCAGTGATAACTGATATGCTTGCAATTTAGGAGTAAAAGCTTTTCTCCATGCAAATATGGCATTACACATTTGGTATTGATAATGCAGAGGGATTTGGCCTGAATTCCAAATTATCTAAGGATCCAAACTCATAATACTGATTATTTTTCAAATCTCATGTTTTCTAAGACAAACTGGAGTTCACATTCCCTCATATTCTCTTGCATGTTTGAACCCTTAGAAAATAGCTGGTTTGTGTTTCAAAGGGTCTGATTTTCTAATCACAAGGAATAGAATTTTCTCCTTTTTGTATTTTATTTTTATAATTCAAAATTCTCACATAATCCACAGCTTCCAAATGCTGAGGAATTATCATAGACACCACAATACCAAATACCTTTGCAAGAGCTCCTCAAACCACTGTAAACCAGTGCAAGGTCAGCACACATGGCAGCTGACTTGTGTAGCAGTCCCTTCAGGGTCCTAATTGGCACCTAGGAACAGATTTCTAAATGCATAGGCAACTAGCAACCAGGCAAGCCTGTTGAGTTCTCTGACACCATGCCATGAAATGCGATAGTCCAAAACCACAACCGGGTAACCCACATCCCCATCACTGAGCAAGTGCACCGTGGTGCTGCTAATGTCAACGCATGAAGTCACGCCCTGACATGGAGCATCACCATAGACAATGATCAGCAGACAAAACAGCTTAAAATCACATTCCCAGATTATTCCTGTTCTGGGTAACACCATGTGGCTGTGGGCTATAGGGGCGGGGGAGTCACACCATAGCCCAGGGCTCCTGCTGGCACATGCTGCCAGTCACAGGTGTGACAAGGGGAGCAGAAGGCACATCAGGGTGTAGAGTAAAACCACACTGGAGCGACCCTTTGCACTTCTGTCTATGGATTTTGTGTATTTATCCCAAATAAAGCCAGCACTCTTTGCAGAAATGTAGATTTTCCTTAAAACAAACAAACAAACAAACCACAAAGAAAGCAAACACACACAAAAAAAACCCCACAACAACAGAAACCTCAACAAAGGTATTCTTTGCATAATCCACAGCTACAGGTGATTTAGGGAGAGAGGATCTTTTCAGCAGATCCCAGTATGTTAAAGGAAAGATCATGATTAAAAATAAAATGATGACAACATCTCTGTCCAGTTGTGCTCTGGCCTGGACTGCTTGGTGAGAAGAGCAGGCTGTGTCAATCTGAAGGATCACAACCACCCCCATGGCAGGAACACACTCCACACTTCTAAGTATTTGTTCCAGAAGTGGAAATTCCAAACCCAAATCATCCATTGTATTCCTCTGTAAGGCAGGCAGGAGGCATCGCAGCTCCTTGGCGTGAGGAGAGCTGGTATCTTCCTTCTTCCCCTCCTGCACTCAAGCAGCCCTCAGATAAGAGCTGGGACCCAAAGTCAAACCTCTTTGTTGTCAGCAGGGACATCTGGCTGAGAGGATGAAACAGGATTTCACATGCCGATTCACAGCAGCTTTGGTGGCAGAGCATCCAAACAGGTAAAGAAACTAACATGATTACAGCTCTGAGCAAAAGAAAATCATTTATCAAAAGTTGAAGGAAGTTTTGCTTTTGGTCAAAAAGACAGATACGTACATGGCAGGACTTTTTTTTTTTTTTCTGACCAGCATGTAGCCCACACATGACCCTCTACTTCCAAATGAGCATTGTGAGAAGAAAAAAAATAAATCCCTTTTAGAGCCTTATTTGGAAACACTGGATTATCCAAAGATTCAGAGACAAACAGTCTCTGTAAGCAGGGTAAGATACTGCTCCCACTCAGCAGAGCTTATTTCAACCAGCCAGGGTAGAGGGGGTATCTCTGTCACCTCCTGCAAAGCAGAAATTATAAACCATGTCCACACAAAGCAAAGTTGTTTTTTTTAAAAAAAAACCAAAACTCACTGCAATAATTTACCTAAATATTTAAAGCAAAATATTTTTAAAATATTGAAAGTAGTTCTCATGGAGACTGATACAATACTAAATGGAAATAAATTAACATTCTCATTCCACTAAAAAAGAACATAGAATCCACATTCACAAAACCAGAGTTTGCATTGGAAAGACAGCTTAAAACTCTCAAGATTTAACTCAAAACATTTTTTTTTATTAAAGTATGAATGCATTTATGCTGGAGAATAGTTTGCATACATTGTAAAGCAACAAGCACATTTTCAAGAGGTGTGGGCCCTCCTCAATATGTCTCCGTGCTCAATCTACATGCTTTAACACTGGACTCACACATACACTCTTACATACAAACATATAGACCCACAAAACACAGACACAGAGCTATCTGCTTTGATTAGCTTTCTTTTAAGGCTTCTGTAAGGTGCCCTAGTGCCCCTAACATTACCATAATTACAAACAAAATTGTATAAAGGAGCAGCATTACTTGCACACTATCGATCTGCTCTCAGCCTTAAAAAATATCAAGTGAAACAAGTTTTTCCTTTTATTTGAGTTTTATTAAACATCTGCATTTAAGAAAGGCATGACTCTGTATATCTGTGAACAAGGAAAGATAAGTGAATCTTAACATCAGCTTCTCAACCAGAGCAAACGTTCAAACCTGACTCCTAAGGGACCAACTCCTTTGATCTTTACAGTAACGCAGCCCTGGCTGTGTGACGAGGCGCTACCAGCTCCATCCCACCAGAGCCACTCGACCAGCAATGTGGAGACCAATAACATGAAGCTAAGGCTACCATGCTCACACCACTTCAGACCTGAGGTTGATGAGAAGTCACAGTTCAAACACTGACAGACCCGAGTGTCCCTCAACTCTTACCAGTGGGCCTCCCTCCTGCAGAGCACATCAGGGTTGGAAAATGCACAGATAGTGGTGCTGGCTCACTGTACCCCCAGCCATCGCAGAGTATTTTTGCCCATCCCTTTTTGGTATCCTGCAGTCTGAAACTGCAAGTACTGATGTTGGGTGAAAGATGTGGCAGCAGGTATATTAAGAAAATAGGTACAATGAATAAAATAAAGGATAGCATATGATATAATGTGTAAATACAGGCATCTTTTGTTTTTTATCTGTGAAGTGTGAAGTAACTGCAGAATGTCAGGCCATTAGTCTAAAAGGCTATGTAAGGCTGTCTTAGCCTACATATGCTCAAAGGATTTTTGGGATGCATCATGGAGAAAGATTCTTCAGGAACTGTTAGGGCTTTCCAGGTCTACTTGCTCTTGTGCATCAGCCCCCAGCTAGGAATGCCAGAGGAGCAACTAATAAAATTGCCTGACCAGTCTTACAAGACAAACAGGACTGACTCTACTTCATGGTATGCACCTGAACTACAGAGACAAGAAACAGACAGTAATGGGTAGGTGAGAGAGATGGGAGAGGGAGCTTTTTTCTCACTTTTACAACAGCTGCAGATTTCAATGTAACGTAATTACTTTAATGATGCATATCTGTAGGTACTGAATTGCTCTTTTGATTGAAAAAGCTGGTCAGACAAGTATGTGGCAGTCCTTTCATTCCCCAGTTTCAATTGTTGCTTATTCATCTCTCAGCTCTTATTCCCTAGGCCATTTCTGCCTTTGCTGAACGTGAATGAGTTCAGTCAGCCATCGTCAGATTCAAATTCATGAGAAACTTCCTCTGACGAGCTGTTCCTGTGGATCCGGCCATCGCTTTTCATGCTGTGAAAAGTCTTCTTAAAAGCCTCCATCATGGCATGGGCCAGCTTCTTGGCCTCCAGCTTGCTTTCACACTCTACAGCATGGCAGTCCATCTGGTAGGACAAGTCATCGTTGATCTCCCGATAGACCCAAGCAAAGATGTTTGGGCTGACGTTGTGGTCAGCTGTGCAGTAGGCTATACGTGCTACCTGAAAGGTATCCATGTGGACTGTCGCCTCACCTTTGAGGTCCAGATGATGCAGCCAGACTTGAAAAGGGCGAATTTCCAGAAGGGCATTAGCTGGGTAAATATCCTCCCTGGCGAGCGTGTGCTTCTTCCACAATTCAATGACTGGCTTCTCTGTGCAGCCTGACAAAAATTGCATCCCTGTTGTGGAAACCTTACCCAAATACGTAACCTGCAAAGAAGAGCAAAGATAGGTGAAACACAGACAGCAGACTCCAGGGTTGCTTTCTGCCATCCCAGAGAACTTTCCTTTATCCATGAAATAAAAGCACCCTCCCCCCTCTGAACTCCTAATTTCCCCATAATCTTCGGTAAAACAGTTTTGAAACTGCCTTCCAGATATTTTCTTTTTCAGATGCTGACTTCACCATTGAAACTGAGACATTAAAAATGTTCAGTCTCTGAGTTTCAAGGGATTTCACTCTCTTCAGCTCCCCTGAAAACTCAGCTTTAGAGCCCATGACTGTACCTCTAAGGTCCCATTAGCAATGTAAGTGCCAGTAGACAGGCCCCACGGAGCTGTGATGCTAACCTTTTTTTTTTTTCCTTTCTACTTTATTCAGATTATTTATTTGTATCATATTTCAAACATTAATATTGGGGAGACTGAGATATTCTGTTCAATAATGCAAAGCTGCAGGGGGTCAGAAAAGCATAAGGATTTTAAATGGTTTGAATTTTTTTTTTCCAAAATGATCCTGTTTTTCCACAACTTCTGCTGTTTCTACTTAAGTATTAAGCCAGGAATAGCTCAAAACTGTTCAAAATGATCTTTGAGCAGGGCTGAGACATTTATTACATCAATTTAAGAAAATACGCTGTTAAAAAAAAATCTCGTAATAAATCTACCTTAGTTTAATCACATTATCTCTGTGCTTTCCTGTCTAGCTCTTCTGAACAAATATCCTGTTATCCAATCTTTACAGGAAAGCAAGGTGGTTTTAGTGCCCTTACTGTATTTTGGTCACCAAAAAAAATCAAATTCACTGAGAGGTCCATATGAAAATTCTGTATTAAGCCTGTGCAGAAACATTGCCCTAAATCTGTGCAGCTGCTAAAGAGGCTTTCTTCCACTTACAGCTGAATAGAAGATTATTTTATCTGGGAAAAGGGATTTTCTCTAAAAAGACAGATCAATGCCACATAGATACAATTACGCAGATTATTCTATTTATTGCTGTGGTCAGAACAGTGCATTTAAGAACAACTAAATGAAAAATAAAAATTGCTTCTAATTTGTCTCTTGCAGCAGTAACTGCTTGAGACACAATCTTGTGCCTCTTGCTTGATGTCTTACAACCTCATGTGTATCTTACTCAAGCCGTTTGGAGGAAAAAAGTAATCAAGTGCACTTTCCAAACTAATTCATTCAAAATTCTGTATTAAACACATAGTATCAGCTATTTTTATTTTGTATATGCTTTAAGACATGCAAAGAAAAAAATACAAGATTTCTACCTTTAAACACATTAAAAAATCATACCCACAAGGCACATAGGATTTGTATTCCATGCAAACAAAATTTTCCACTAGAAAAATATTTTGCTGCAAGCTTCATAGGTTTTGTTAAACTCAGAGACCTAAATTAGGCCATAATTAAAGAAAAAGCTTACAAAACATTATTGGAAGTCCGTGTGGCTTAATCATGCCTGCCAAAAAAGCAATTTCATAGCACTGACATTTCAAAATGGGAAGTCTTATTCTTTGCCTATAAATATTCATGCTTTGCACTGGGAATATGTTAAATCTTATAAAGCTTTATATTTTTTGGAACAGTGGAAAACACAACAGCTAGAATAGTTAAGAAGGCAAGACCTACCATTGTTTTGCTTTATTTTATTTTATTAGTGATGAGAGTTGCGTTCCCAAAAGTACTGTTACACAACTTAAAAGAAAACCTCAGAGCTCATAGTACCAACTAAACATGTACAAACAGCACATAAAAGACCAAAAAGGAATGTGTCTGCAACATACTGGGGGGTATTTCAACATACATCCACTGTCATATTGCTTTGAAAAGATCAAGATCAGTGTGCAAAAAATTTCCACGTTCAATATATTCTCTGAAGGTTGGCTTAGCACCATTTCACATTCACAAGCCATCTAACAAGAGACTAACACGCACTGTAAATTAACTGAGCATTTGGGGTTAGATTCAAAGCCCACTGAAGTAACAGAAGTCTTTCACTGACTTCAAAGTGATTTGCACAAAGCCTTTAAACCCTGAGGCACAGAGAATTAGCCTCTTGCTCATGTACTTTGTCACTGCCCAAGACAATTTAGAATTCCCGGCCGAAGGAGAGATGCTGCCACCATTGCAACACTTTGTCCCCCCAACTGCTGTTTGGAGAAGACTGGTGTCACTTGGAGCATGCAGAAATAAGCACCTCTCCTTAGTGCACAACAGTAAACACAGGGAATTGTTTCATTATGGGCTGTCTGCAAGAGGAAGCTGTTGACAGCACATGGGCTGCCCTGCTGCTGAGGAATGGGAGAGGAGAGGAAAGCAAAAGCAGCTATATCCCACTTAGGAAGCACTGCTACAGGTCTTCCCAGGCAGGTAGTGCTGCTGAGCTCCGTGCAGCAAATTCACCCCCAGCACACAGAGCATCAGCTCCTCAGCACAGACAACTCCCAAGTGATGCTTAGGACACCCCTGCCGGCTGAGGAGCAAGACCAGTGAGGGCTGTCACACAGGAGTGTAAATTGAGTTGAATGTTCTCTCTGTTCCTTCCCCGCCACTAACTGCAACCCCCTGTTGGCAATCAATCTGCGTGGCCTGCCTAAGCGTGAAGTCAAAACAAACCAACAAACAAAAGTATTTCTTTACAAATACAGTATTTGTATTTACTGAAGAAACACGGTGAATTACTCTGAAAGCAGCCAAGGCAAAAGTAACTAATAAAACGGATTAGATGATGGCTTTTTTACCAAAATGGGATGTAATGGTCTGATTTACTGGTCCCAGTTCTGTCACAGTATAACTGTGGAGGAACCTTTGGAAAGTTGCTTCCTTTAACACCACTTTGCATCTCCTTTATATAAATTTCATTTTCCTTTGAGGACACATTCATAAATATTTATAAGGTGTTTAGACATAGCAACAAGAAGTTCACAAGAGAGAGAATAAACAAATCTCTGGTTTAGGGTCTCTCCTGTGCTGTCTTACACAGAAACATCAACATCTACTAATGTTGTTATTTTTTGTTTCTCTTTAAACAAATGATCATTTTTTTCCAAGTTGAGATACAAGCATTTCACAAGAGTAGCATTACTGAAGCTCTTAGTGAAGACATATCTAACATTTCACCATTTCATGGTCCCCTGCTAAATACAGAACACGGATACAGGGACTGGCGAGACATCTCAAATGTTTGACACAAAAAAGGCAGCATCCTGCTCAGAACAAAGTTTTCTTCATGATTAAATATCATCTACATATTATCCATTACACATTAATCCATCCTGAGCTGGCCAATTTAGTAACTTGGATATTAACATTTGCATAATTGCAGAGATGGTACCAGTGTCACAGAATCACAGAATGTCAGGTATTGGAAGGGACCTTGAAAGATCATCTAGTCCAATCCCCCTGCCAGAGCAGGAACACCTAGATGAGTTCACACAGGCAGGCGCCCAGGAGGGTCTTGAATGTCTCCAGAGAAGGAGACTCCACAACCTCCCTGGGCAGCCTGTTCCAGTGCTCTGTCACCCTCACAGGAAAGAAGTTTCTTCTCAAGTTTAAGCGGAACCTCCTGTGTTCCAGCTTGCACCCATTGCCCCTTGTCCTACCATTGGACATCACTGTGAAGAGCCTGGCTCCATCCACCTGACACTCACCCTTTATATATTTCTAAACATTAATGGGGTCACCCCTCAGTCTCCTCTTCTCCAAGCTAAAGAGACCCAGCTCCCTCAGCCTTTCCTCAGAAGGGAGATGCTCCACTTCCTTATCATCTTGGTGGCTCTGTGCTGGACTGTCTCAAGCAGTTCCCTGTCCTTCTTGAACTGTGGGGCCCAAAACTGGACACAATATTCCAGGTGATGTCTCACCAGGGCAGAGTAGAGGGGGAGGAGAACTTCTCTCAACCAAAAATGGCAAAAGATGGATTTATAGGGCACTTCTCGCTCAGCTCTCAGTTACAAGGTTATTCCACAAGCAATGCTCCCTGCATTTCAGCTCTTCCCTCATCATGTCTCACAGCACACCCACCTTTATTTAAATGCCCAGAAAGCACTGACTGCACATATCATTAAGGCAATTATAGTACAACCATCTTCCTTTCTGATTTCCAAGTTTGCCAACCAAAGATCAAAGAACAGATTATTCCTTCCATTATCAGATGGAGAAGAAAATTATTTTGAGGCAAAAATTCCCACTGGTGGTCTTTTCCATTAAAATCGATGATGTCTCATCAGTGTGAAGCCAGCAGGAAGTACGGGGTGGGTGGGAAGTAATCTTTAATATCTGTAAGAACCAGATGTGAAGGGCTCAGAAAGACACCATTATTATTAGCGCATGTGCAAACACACACAGAAGAAGTGCCTGAGCAAAATCAACTGTACAGCCTTACTAACTAGAAAGTAATCATTGACAAGGACCAGCAATAGCCACAGCTCTGACCACCAGCCAAAGTTCACCAGGATTGAATAATACTTTTCCTTCTTCTGAAACACTGGACAGAAGTCACTTGGCAGCAAACATCAGGAAGATGACTTATTTGTGACAGCAAATATAGCTGTCCTATAGCAAGTGTCATCCTATACACATGGAGGCCAGTAGCTGCATTCCCTTTCCTCTAGCCTTAGTGCAAGGCAGAGTAGCCACAGGTTGGTTGTAATATCCAAATTAGGATCGAGCTGTTGCAGCCTTTACTTATTTTGGATACTGTGTTTTAAGTGAGAAAAGGAATGGAAAATCCAGCTCAATGCTATTGTGTTAACCACAAGCAATAAAGGCATTTCATATCGTATCTTCTTCCAGGGGTAGGAATATATTTCTTTATGACACTTTCAGTCCTTTGTTTTTGTGTTCCATATTTCCCATGGATTTCTGGAAGATACAACTTGCAACAACTTCTTGTGCGTGTTAAAAATTATTCACATTCTTTTCAGCCTTTCTACGGCAAACTGGCATTTTCCATCTGATCCTTCAGTTGCTGGCAAGCCACTGTCACCCAACATGACATAAAATACCCTTGTGGTTTCAGCATTTCTGCGCTTGCAAACATTCAAACCTTTTGCAAAAAACAAGATGCTCTGAAGGTCTCCTTATTTCACCCTAGAGACTTGCCAATACCAGTGTCAGTATCTGACAAAACTGTCCTCAACAGAAAAATGCTGTGCCTTTGGCCTTTCATAACACAGCTACAGCCATCTGACATGTAGAGATGTCTCATGTCAAAGGACATGAAGATTAATTGATGTCGCCTTCATGCAGTGTCCTGCACACACAAAAACATCTCTGTATTTTGACAATGTTGTTTTCAACCCCTTCAGTCCAATAGTGTATAGTGAGAATATCTTCTAATAACCAGGCTCAAGAGCTTACCAACTTTGAAAAGACCAATATAGCAGCTGCCATAGATATTTTTACTTCCAGAGCAGCACATTTGTCAGAACTAATAAGGGGGTTTTACTTTCCATACACAATTATCTTCCTTCTCATTGACCTCGCATTGTTCACTTGCAGTTCATATGAGACAAAGAACAGCTTAGCTCCTGCATATGTCATTCCGACTTCAGATCTGACTCCCCTGTTGGCCATAAATCCACACTGCTCCTAACACGCAAGCCTCAGTTGGGTACCTAAAATTTGGTGACCCAATTTCCTTTTCTCTCTCTGTTCCCTATCCCTGGTCCACAAACTATTGTTGCTCCAAGAAAACAGATCCAGGTTGTAAAGATCCATAATGATTACATTACACAAGGGCAGATGCTTCCTTGGCACAGGAGTCTGGCATGGGAACCCATGTGCCCACAGGACTCGGCTCTCTCACTATTCAAGACCATGATCAAAGGACCATATGGAAAAATAAATACTTAATTATTTCTTTAATATATGTATTTCTTCCACACCAGATAATGAGAGTCTTTGTCACCAAAATTAATAAAGAAAATTAAAAAAATAAAATAAATAAAGCACTGAACTTGAGCCAGCATATATTTACTCTGCATACTTGCAGTCACCAGAGGATGCCCTAGAGGATCATTCTGGGTTTTAAAATAAACGCTCTTTTAGCCTCAAATCTTGTTTAGCTGCAACTGATAATGTTTGATGAGACAGAAAGATATTCCTCAGTTAAAGGTAGAGGCAAGCAGAGGTAATGAGACATTTTCTTCCTAAAATCAAATGAATTTATGCTGCAGCAACTTCAGGACATGTGGTAATGAAAAAACAATTAGAAGGATCTGTGTCAGGATGCATGGGTATAGGCCCTTCAGTCAGCAAATAATCCATCAGCTTGTCCCAGCCAAGAAAGAAGCGCCAGCCTAGAGATGGGGTAAAGTCACAAAAATATTCAAAAGGAAGACAGAGGAGACTTGAAGAAAGGAGCAGCCAAAAGCAGGTATGGGAGGACACATGCATGTGTTACTATGAATTGCTACTGGAAGAGAGAGAAACGTGCAGACGCTCTCTGGGTTAGCAATACAAAAGCACACACAGGGCAAGAAAGCCCAAGCTTCACCCAGCCTCCCTACATGTCAAGACCAGAACAAAGCAATCTCAATCGCCACATCACTACCAGGTCTAGAAAACACTGCGAGAAGCTCCTACTCAGAAAACCTGTGCTTGAGCCTCCCTGTGCCGCAGCAGCCAGCCACAACACCAGGCACAGGGCTTGTGGTGAAGTCCAGAGCTGTCTGGATACAGACCCATATCCTCCAGTGCCTCCAGAAGGCATCAGATGATTGCATTAGATATGGCACTGGTGGATGCAAAACATCACTGTTTTTCGTTTAGAGACTATATGGTAAAAAAATATAAAAATATATATAAGAAAAAAAATAAGATTAAAAGGGCATGTTTCCCCATGGCCTCTGTCACCTAGAATACCTCCCCTTAACGTAGCATGTTACCCTCCTGTCCCTGCTCACAAAGTTTTGGAGAGACTCTGTGAGAGGAGCCCTGGGCAGCCTGGCAGAACCCACCAGGCTGTCTGCTGGACACAGTGCAGAGTTTGGAAAACCAGGCAGAAGACAAGGTGGCCAGTGAGGAGCTTCACTGCAATGCCAGTGTGCAGAAAGCCCAGGGTGCCTCCCACGCTGGGTGGGCCAGGGAAGGTCAAGGCTCACCAGAGGGTCGCACAGCTTTGAGCGCTGAAACTGGATTCCTTTTCATTCACAGCAGACCTGGGATACAAGTGAGACAGGCCTGCAAGCAGGCTGCCAAGCTGCTCAGTCAGTCATGGCACATCTTTCATTTCACTAAAAACAAATTTAACTGTAGAGTGATTTGTAACATCTTTAATTAACACACCCAGCTGTGCCAGCCAGGGTGCCCGTCTTGCCGCACCACCGCAGCAGCTCGGCCCTGCTCGCCCTCAGGCACAGTAACTGCCTCAGGCTGGCGGCTTGGGGATTTTGAGCCAAAACCCAGTTTTTGGCTCTGGAGGAAAAACAAAAATATCCCAGACATTCCACTGGATCACTGAGCAAATACCATGAACTGCATTCAAGCAACGTTTGCTTAAGGAAGACCCAACAAGCTAACTCAGTTAAGGAAAAAGGCTGCACAGTTTCCCTCTGCCTGTCACTGCTTCCTCACCCACGCTGCCTGCCATCCAGCCAAAGCCTTGCCAGCAAACACGAGGGTCTTAGTGGGAACTGCAGGGCACCTCAGTACACAGTAAATGCAGTAACGTGGCTTACGAAATACGTGAAGAACTGTTTTATTTTGGAGACAAAATTCAGAGGGAGAGGACAGTGAGCTGGGCAACTATTTAATGGAAAATAACCATTGACTCTGAAGGGAGGAGCAAAGAAAGATCAGTAGTTAATGTCCGATTTATTCCAAGGAATCAAAGAGTAACTCCAGAAAAAGCAGGAAGTGTCAGCATCTCTTCAGCAGTCAACAGTCAGCATCTGACTCCTTTAGTGGGAACAAAGCAGAATCTAAGTCTTAAAACAGTGCTAAAGTTCCACTTTGAAAACAAAAATAATAAACAAGCCCAGCAAGAAATGCATTCAACTCTCTACATCTTCAGAACTCCTTCAGGAAAACAACCGCTGGGCAGCAGCTGCTCCTTCCTTCCCTCCCTCCCTCTGTCTGTCCCTCTGTCCCCACAGCCACGCTCCCAGCAGCACTTCACAGGTGCGTTTATTTTCCCATGTGTTTCTCAGCTGTGACCGTGCAGCAGACCCTGCCTTAGCTCAGTCCCAGGAAGGGTTCACCACACAAGTAAGGTGTAAAGTCATAGCATGGGGCAGCCACTTTGGACATAACTCAATCCTCCAACTAAATGCCTTTAAAGGGCACAAGAGCTCTGGATATTTTTAACCCATCATTATTTTTTCAGGCTTTACAGCCCTTGTGCTTCCAGGTCGCTGTAGCAGGTGGAGCAGGAAGACCTGGGGCAATGTGAAAATGCCTATTCTTTAAAAATGGTCATCCCCAGTAGAAAGAAAAACATATTACCAATTTCACTGCTGCTTCCAAGCTACTCTATGAAAGCCCTTTAACAGAGCACCAGGCAGAACATAGGAGCTACCGTTGTCCAGGGAGGGCTTCCCAACATCTAGTCCCACATCTGCCAGAACAGCATCTCAGGCATGGGGCTTTTCTGACGGAGGGCTGAGCTCAGCCATGAAGGGGCCTCTTATTCCTCCGAGCAGGACAAACACTCCAGGGACTGTGGACAACCAATGTAAAGCACAGGACACATCTTTGAGATTCTGTCCCAGCTTTGAGCAAGACACCCTAGAGCACACAGACATCCCAGAACCCCTCTTCCCACCCAAATAAAACCCCAGTCCTCCCAGAGCAGAGCTCTGACAGGAGTCCCACTGATAGCACGTAGGGAGGAGAGGAGGGGACATCAATGTCTGGAGAGTCCCCACAGGAGCAGAACCCTCCTTAGCCCAGGTGACAAGCCCCATCATTGACACCACCCCACACCACCTGAGGGAGAGAGGTGGGATAAAAAAAACAACCAAACAAACAAAAAACCCCAAACAAACAACAACAAAAAACCAACCGCAAACCACACTGATATTTGGCAAGTTTAAGATTTAGTAATTAAACATACTGGAAGAGAGAAAAATTATCCTTGATGGCTTAATTTGTAAGCTCTGAGAGGAACAAAAGCAAACAAGAAAAAGCCCACTGGCTCCATAAGCCAAACAGCCAGGGCAGGAAATAAGGCAGCAAGAGCTCTCCTTAGGAAACACAACCCTGAGAAACACAACGGTTCGAGCTTTTCACCTTTCATTACATCAGGCTGTTGCTCAACAAGCCTCTTTATAAACTACCCAGGGTATTAAGCTACTGTCTCAGTCAGACCTACGAGCATCTAACTTATACCCAGCGACCAGGAGACTCTGACAAATTGTCATAAAGGTTAACCAAGCCCAAACACAACCTCAGCAATAGCCAGCTCTGCTCCCTGCAACCTCCCATTAGCAACAAAAGATCGCCTCTCGCATTTCATTTTCCACTGGACAGAAAGCTCTTTTTGTGGTTTGGCTTGCAGGAATGAGTCTGAAATGAAATCAAGTGGAACTGGCAAACTGCAGCTAGCTTGTAGTTGGAGACACTTGGGTCCTAGTGTGAGTGGAAGATTTACACTGCGCTATTTAAAACTCAAGAAATCAATTTAATTCTAGCAGCGATTTTAAAATGTTGCAGTGCAAGACATAACTGAATGAACAAATACATCAATTATACATAACCTCAGCGGGGCTGCTGGACACCCTACTGTACAAGTTGATGATTACTTTTATTCCCAAATATTTTCTTTATGTTGCTATTTAGATCACTTTCCTCCTTTATCTCCTTTCATTGCCTCACATAACTTCCTTTCTCTGTGCCCAGTTACCACTGGGTTGAAATTAATTCTTGGATAAGCCAGTTAATTTCCCATTGTCCTTCAGAAGCCTTCCCAGGGTGAGGAGAGATGTGGAGGTAGGGAAGCAAGAAGAAAACTAACCCACACTGCAGTCACTAGCTGCAATTCTTGGAGTTTTCTTCATACAAAGTCCTTCCAAAGCCTTTCCTCTACCACCTCAAAACCCGCACTTCGAGAATGTCCCTTCTGCCTGGAGAAAGTGGCATAAGTTTGTATGATCATGATCTACCTTCACATTTATGTTTAAATTACACACGAGTTTTTTTTTTCCCCTGCACATTCTTTATTTACATGAGGTTGAAACCAAGCATGGAAATCTGATTAAGCAACTCATCATGTTTGAGAAAGCTTGTCGGTCCTAGGCTCCTCACAGCTGTTGTCTCACAGCAGAAGGAAGGAGCCCACGGGCGGAGGGGAAGAACAGGCTGTTTGCTTTTACTTTGTTCCCCTTCCTTTCCAACCCACAGAAAGCTCACTTTGGCATCAGTCTTACAAAAACTTCTCCAAATGTACTTAATGGAGCATGCAAAGAGTGAGTACAGGAATGCTATATGACTTGGGCCACCGTTTCCACCGAGGCATGTGCATTTTACATACTCTCCAAGACTTTGGGCACTGAAGTACTCCCAGAAGCCATGCAGAGTGCATGTTTTTCAGCATCTTTTATGGCTAAGAGATCTGTCTTCAAGGTTCCCTTCTTTGAGCATTCCCCATCAGATCTTTGTATTTCCCCTTTAGTTCTTCCATTTAAAAAAAGATGCCAAGTAATAAAACTGAACAAAGCCTCTTAGTAAGACATTCAGTTCTGGAAACCAAACATCTCAACTGCACTTGCTTCCTGGCACAACTTGGCAACACCTGAAATTAAGAGCAAAAGGGAAGTGAGCCAGCTTCAGGGACCACTGAAGATGACTACAAATTGGGTTGCTATTTCAAGAGAAGTGTCAGGCATACATCACAGGAAGAATAGAATAAAAATAATGACAACTAAACCATTTCAGTTCTTCCTCCCCATGAGTACCCTAAGACCAGTAACACTCAAAAAAAGGAAAAAATTGCAAAACAAACCACAGACACGAGAGACTCACAGAAAGAGCAGCACTTACTCCTTCTGCTGTCCTCCACACACTGCAAATGAAACACATTCCCTGAAGAGAAGGAGGGAACACAGAAGTATCACCCCCTATATAAATGTAACTATACCCACATCTGCAGTCTCCTACTAAGGTGTTCAGTCATTAGTTTTACATCTCCTTCATGCATCACTATGTGAAATGAGTTCCATGACTTAGCAAAACCCTTAGTGATTTTTTCCAGCTCTCATGAGTTTTAGTGTCTCCAGGAAAAGTCTTATTCGAGGGTTGGAGAAAAAAAAAAAAATACGACTACACTAGGACAGAGCATTGCAGCAATGAAAAACAGATCTTGCATATTTCTACTTAATAAAAAGCACTAAAAGCACCAAATATATTATTAAGAAGAAAATAGAGTTAAACAACTCTTTTTATTGCTAAATGAGCCCTTAGATAAATATGCCTCATTTATCATTTATGTTTGTTTGTGTTATCAAATTCTGGATCAGGGCCACAGCATCACAGGCTCTGCACAGACAGAAAGAATGCAACATCACTGCCTCTAAGGTTTATGACACTATGCTACAATTTAACCAGAAATTTCCAACTCAACAAAGCAACAGTATGTTAGCAGACTAAACAAAAGATTTTAAAATAACGAGTATATCCCTTAGAGTATAATGACAGAAGACAATGGTGCCATGCAGTTTTTAATTCATTTCTAAAGCCATGGTTCCTCTTTCCAAAGCCTCCAAGGTCCTGTTTTCACAACAGATTTAATGCTTGCCTGTGCCTTCAGTACAGTCACTTTCCATTTGGATAATGTCTTTCCAGCCAGTACAGAAAGATCCGAAAGCAATTCTCATCTCCCATAATCATGCAGTGAATTTGGTATCCACGCAGGCTACCTGGACTCCCGAGAGGTTCATCTCCTGGGAATTCTTCTGGGAAGCAAGAGATATTTTATGGTGACACAGAGGGAGCTTCCCTCCTTTTCTGGCTAATTTAATCACAGCATCATCTGTGCATCACCCCAAAAGCAGCTACATTGCTTCCAATCCATTGTCTTGGCATGTATTTCAACTCTAAGGCGATGAGCCTACACAGCAGCCAGAAAGCGGCATGGATACTTTTATGGTGCTAATTTCAGACAAGAAGAAAGGGAAGACCAAGCCTTAGTTTGGATAGCCTGGAAGGCAGCACTCCAGAGTGAAGGACTTTCTGGAGGAAAGAAGGGGAGGGGGGCAAAGGTCCTCTTCTCTGGGGACAGCTCTACTTATCACTGCTGCCATTTAAATCGTCTATTACAGCAGCTTGCCCCTAGTAAAATTCAGACGGCTGCAGGTCAGACCCAATCACTATTCACACCAGTTGTACAGCAAACTCCTAGGAGCTCACCTTCGTACCTGCAGTTCATCTCTCTGGTATTATAGAGGTCAGGGCTTTTACAAAGGGCAGGAAATTAATTTTCATAGTTTTCACTGGCCCCAAAGTTGACTTTGCAAAGACAAAATCTACAGTGAATAGCCTTGCTGTTGATCTGTTTGACAAAGGACAAACCGGAGTAAACTTTAGGGATTGAAGGAAAAAAAGAAACTACTTATGATGGAAATAAATAAACCTTTCACTGTTTTTCTTGACACTTATGTCTTCATGCAACAATAAATACCTGCAGCTAAAAATATAATAATCAATAACATTACAAAAAGGTCCCAGCCTTGCAGTTCTCATCCAACCAAAACTGCCATCTGGATTTAAAAAATTGCTCCAATTTATATTTTCAGAGGATTTCTGTATTTGTATGAATAGTAAGAAAGAAAGGATATAAAGATACAGTAGCAAAACACAACAGTGGGATCAATATTGATTTGGAGTAACTGCTCAACCTGCAGAGCACCACATTCATCTACCCTCCGTAGCCTGTGTTGCTTTAGGAGAAGTTAGGGCAAAAGAAATACAACAGCAGCTCTGCTCATTCCTGTTTTCTGTCTTCCTCTTCTCAGTTTGGCAGTCACTGGGACTACACGGCCAAGTTGTAGGGAGAAGAGCCTACCAGGAGCTTTGCCACTGAAGCTGACACACCTTCACTCCAGCCACTGTTTGGCCCACCTGGAGACAGAGGGTCAGTTCAGGGTAAAGCAACACTAACTCTCTGAAATTGCTCTTCAGCACGATGACAGAATACAGCTTCCTAAAACAAAAAATGTTACAGGCTGCCTATGACATTGTCTTTAAGCAAAATACATCCATTTATGAAGCACAGGCCATTCCATAGCATAAGAGGCTCAATGAGATCTCACCACCCAAAAGTTAACATATTGCTAACTATAACTGCAATATATATCTGGTAAATATCTCAGAAGCCATATGATTGTTTTTATATAAACAATTACTCGAACATTTTCCATTAACAAGGTGTTTCACAGCTCTGTAACAAGCAAATACTTAGTCTTAGCCATTTATCATGATCCTACACTTACAATATTCCATTCAGTTATTAAAATTAGTTAATAGAACAAGCAGATCTTTTTAAGAGCTTAATATTTCTTGATCATATCAAACAGAATCCAACTAGTGCCTAATACTTTCTCCAGCACTTTCCAGTATCACACAGAAAGGGAAGAATAAAGAAGCAGGGTCTGAACTGACAAAGCAATGGCCAAGACTGGAATAAACTGCCCACAGGGGAAGGTTTCTCTTCCCCAGATAGCAGGAACCAAATATTTCAAGGCATTTCAAGAAAGCCCATGGGTTTAGAGTGCTCTCTCCCTTTGCTTTGAGATATTGTCAGATTTTCAAAAGAGCACAGATAGCAACACACGTTGAGCACTTTAAGAAAAAGCTGACCACTCTTTCAGTATCTAGAAATAAAGACAGAAATTTGTCAAGAGATCGGTGTGCGCATTAACAAATGGGGAATTACTCATCTTTTTAAATTCTGTAGCTTTCCCCATCTAGGCTGAACCAAGCAAAGTCAAAGCGCTCCTGTTCCTAAGGAGCCTGACATAACACTGGTATGAGACACAATTGTGCTTTCACTCACAGGATTAAAGCCCTTGCTAAGTCTGTCTTAACAGTCTTGTTTCCTACCAAATCTGTTATTATTTTGGTCAAATACTTTTAAATAGAAAATAACATATATTTTAGGTTTAATTATGCATGAGCTTAAATATGACAGCATAATAGAGAAAACAGCATTTTGGGTAACATAGAATTTAATTTAGATGTACTTTATGCTAAAAATGTATATATTTACTGTAAAAGCACACACTATATTATTTGTCCCCTATCATCAGTCTCTAGCTTTCCACTCTTTTCCTCTGATGCCACCTCATCAAAACAAGTAGAAGATTCTTTAATTACAGTGCAAACCCACAAACAGCATTAAAGTTCAAGGCATGTATGCAAAAATCAAATCTGAACAGGCCAACCTAGCTATTCCTGTGAGGGAATCTTATTTACAAGAAGACATACTTCTACAAGTGTAAAAAAAGAAAACCCAACCAGACAAAACCAAACCAAAACAAAAAAAACACCAGTGTTTCTCACTCCAGGCAAGGGCAGCCAGCACTCGATGTTTCTTTGGAGGATCTTTTTTACCTCGTCTTTCCCAAGGAGAAAAAAGCTGAAATAGAGGTTAGTCCCCACCTGACAAACCAAGTACTACTGCAGACAATATAGATTATAATTTATCTTAATGTTTTGTCATTAGCAAGGCAAGGTTTTTATTTTCATTTAAAAAAAAAAAGTAGGTACAAAACAACGGTATCTCCCTTCTCACAAAACCACCGAAGATAGATTATAAAAATCTCCACATTTAAAACAGCCACAGCAAGCACAAGGCAGTGCCTCCCATGGCAGCAAGATCACACAATATGCACTAGTGAAGCACAGCTCTGCTGGGGATAACTCACCAACACGCAGAAATGGCACTAATGCATCATATTGTAATGCCCGTCGCAGCCTTGGGTTCCTCAGGTCCCAACTTGTTCATCAGTGCACATAGCTTCCTGCCTGCATGCATAAAGTGACACTAAGCTATTCTAACAGGATGTGATAGATATATGTATGCACTTCAAAATAATCCCATTGAATTATTTATCACACCTTTCTCCTCAAAGAAGCATTTAGCAAGCTGTATCATTAAAACATAAAGCAGCAGCTGCCTACATGTCCCTGTGTACCCCAACTCTAGAGTTCAGAAGAGGAGGTGATGAATAGTATTACCAAGGGAAGCAGCAAGGGCAATTTATGAGGAAGTAGTACAATTAATGGAAACAGAAATTGGGCTCCAGTAGCCATGCTTAGAGTGCTACCCTTGCAAAAAGAGACACAGTTTTCCAATGACTGCAGCAGTCGGGACAGTAGTGTCTGTCTCATTCACAGCACAGTGTTGTTAGGAGAGGTGTCTCCCAACAGCATCTTGGGAGACACTGATTTTACACCACGACATCTGCTATGCAGGTCCTGGCTACATTAACACCCAAGAATCAGCAAATACAAAGGAGAGGTATTCATGAAGCAAGGTAACTTGCATCTGCATTCCTGCCTGCCTGCCATTTGCTCTGCTTCCTTCCTTCTCTCCCAGGAAAGCTCAATCCCGGCAGTGGACAACTCCCCCACCAGCACTGCCCGCACTGGCTGGGTGATGGAAATAGGCGTGAGCTGCATCTGCTCGGGACGGAGGCCAGACAGAGTGTGGAAGCTATGAAAACCACAGCAAGTGGGAACTTTATATAGGGAAGACTGGAAATGTATGGAACAGGGAATGAGCCACAACATGACCCCAAAAAAGCTCTTGCTGGATATGCAGCTGTTTCCAGAGCAGACTGCAAACCTGAGTACACTCTTCACAGGAAAGTGTGTGGATGTCACTGGATGATCCATAGGATACTCCTAGGCATCTCAGAGCTACTCTGATGGAGTCAATCTGATCACAAACCAGTGATTAGAATGAGCACTGAAAGGTTTACCCAGACATTTTTAATTTAAGATATTGGGAAGAAATTTTAGAAGGTGAACAGAAGAAATTCCATGCAGTGGTCCAAAGGAACTGCATCTCAGGGGTGGGTCATACCGTAGAGGATACCAGCCAGAAAAGCCAATAAAACCAGAGAAGCTGTGAGATCCCAGCAGAACTGCCACCTGTGCTCTCCTGGAGGTGGTCCAAGAGGATGACGGCACAGTACCACATGCCAAAGCAAAATCTACTCTCCGTTGTATAAGGCTGCTGCACTTTGGAAAAATGCATAACCAGCATGATTAGGTTTAGCAAGCAAGAACTTGAGAGAAGGCAAATCTCACTTTAGCTACTACTTATAAATTGAGGTAGGACTTGTATTACAAACTATCTGGAAGAGATCAGGAAACCTAATAGTTCTCTTTGAAGTAGAGCACAAACTGCTCTGGAGTTTCTTTTTAAAAGGAAAACAGCCTTTTCCTTTTATGCTTTAGGCAAAGGAGACATAATGTCCTTCACACTTCCAACTAACACAACTCTCACAGAATACAGTATCAGGTATAACCAAGACCTTGCATTTGAACTAATTAAATCAAGGATGCAACAGCAAGAACAAGTTTCATCATGCTTCTTGTATTGGGTTTGCATGGCGAGGTTTGGGAAGTGGTGGGGGGAGGGAGGGACAACACGGAAACACAGGGGTGGCTTCTGTGAGAGAAGGTGTCGGAAGCTTCCCCCCATGTCCGACACAGCAAATGACAGCCAGCTACAAGATGGACTCGTCGCTGGCCAAGGCTGAGCCCATCAGTAACGCCTCTGGGATAACATAATTAAGAAAAAAAAAAAATAGGAAGAGGGGGAAAAAAAGCTGCACACTTTGCAGCTGGAGAGAGGAGTGAGATGATGTAAGGGAAACAACTCCACAGACACCAAGCTCAGTGAAGAAGGAGGGGGAGGAGGTGCTCCAGGCGCTGGAACAGAGATTCCTCCGCAACTTGTGGTGAAGCCCATGGTGAGGCAGGCTGTCCCCCTGCAGCCCATGGAGGTCCATGGTGGAGCAGACGTCCACCTGTAGCCCATGGAGGATCCCATGCCAGAGCAGGTGGACGCCTGAAGGAGGCTGTGACCCCGCGGGAAGCCCGCGCTGGAGCAGGTTCCTGTCAGGACCTGTAGCCCATGGAGAGAGGAGCCCACGCCAGAGCAGGTTTGCTGGCAGGACTTGTGACCCCGTGGGGGACCCAAGCTGGAGCAGTCCCTTCCTGAAGGACTGCACCCCATGGAAAGGACCCGTGCTAAAGCAGTTCGTGAAGAACTGTCAGTCATGGGAAGGACTCACGTTGGAGAAGTTCATGGAGAACTGTCTCCCGTGAGAGGGACCCCACGCTGGTGCTGGGGAAGGAGTTCTCCTCCTGAGGATGAAGAAGCAGCAGAAACAACATGTGATGAACTGACCCCAACCCCCATTCCCTGTCCCCCTGTGCTGCTGAGGGGAGGAGGTGGAAAATCAGGAAAGAAGTTAAGCCCGGGAAGAAGGGAGGGGTGGGGGAGGTGTTTTAAGATTTGGTTTTATTTCTCATTATCCTCTGATTTGATTGGTAATCAAATAAATTTGTTTTTTCCCCCAAGTTGAGTCTGTTTTGCCCGTGCCAGTAATTGGTGAGTGATCTCTCTCTGTCCTTATCTCGACTCAGGAGCCTTTCGTTATATTTTTCTCCCCCTGCCCAGTTGAGGAGGGGGAGTGATAGAGTGGGCTTTGGTGGGCATCTGGCATCTAGCCAGGGTCAACCCACCACACTTGTGTTCTCCAATTCCAGCAACTAAGCTGCCACCTTCAGGTACTTACTTTTTTTGAAATGAATATGAAAAGAAAACACACACAGTGTAAAAGAACAGAACAGAAATTTGTGTCCAAGGGTAACCTGCAAGTGTAGAAAGAGAGATAAAGCTCTGGGCTTTGTCAGATGGCACAATCATCATCTTAGGCCTGGAAAAATTCTGCAAGAATCAACAGAAGACTAACACAAATCCTTCCACATAGGTGGATACAGCTACACACAGGTACGTGTACAGTCACTCTCCTTGATCACTATGTAATCTGTTAAAGAATGCAAACTCTCATAATCCTTGTAATCCCAGTTTCTTCTATTTCATATGCACTTCTCAGCAGATGATTCACAGATGAACAAACCCCTAATCACACCTGAAGGACGTTATGACATGCATAGCACTGTTGGACAACCGAACACCTCCTATTCTGAACACTCACTGAATTCCTGGTTAAAAGGAGCTATCACTCTTCTCTTTTCCAACAGATTATCAGGTTTGGGTTTGGGGGTTTTGTTGGGGTTTTTGGGGTTTTTTAATTAAAAAGAGAGACTCATGTCCAACTCCAGCAAAGCAACAGACAGCAGGAACTCACCAAGGTCACACAGCAAAAATGACTTTGGGCTTTTCAGTGCTCCGTGTCAGCCTATGTGAATGTAGCATGAGCTCTGGCAGCAGAGCACGGCAGTGCTCTTCCCTGCTCCTCTCAGAGTAACTTAATGCAAGAGAGCAACAGCTGAAAGGAAAAAGTTATTTCGATACCCTTGAACAAGAAAAGGGGTAAAAACTGGTCAGGATGCCCAGGCCAGGGAGAAAACCAAGAAGAGAGCTGAGGGCCCTGATAACATATGTGAGGTAACTCCTGCTAGCAAACGCTGGGGAAAACAAACAGTCCTCTCCTCAGCAACAGCAGTAGTAATACTTTTCCAAAAACTTCATGAATTCTATGATATGGTCTTGTTTGATCTATCACAACCAAGATAAGCTAGCCAGTAAAACAACTTGAAGCAACTGCAAAGCCCTGGCTCTGGTTCATGGCTTGAATACCAATCTGTCATACGGACATCTATAAGAAGTACTTCAGGCTGCCTCAAAGTTATTTCTAGCCGTTGCCTACGAGGAAGGTTGTTTGGGCTTTGACCCGCTCTGCACTTGGTCACCAGCGTTTGCGAAGTGGAAGAATTTTTAACCTCTGGCACAGAGCACAGAAAGCAGAAACGTGGCAGCCAGTGCAGTCTTTTACACACTGATGTCTGTCATTTGAAGCAAACCCCATATTTTAACGATGAAGCCTTTTTTAAGTCTACTCCTTCACCTTCTTCAGCTGCACAGAACGTAGCCACTCGCATTAAAGGGCTTGTACTGAAATGCAAATCTGGAAAGGTCACAGAGACCTGACAAAAAACTGTCTACATAAACTGTGTTTTCAGTGTGGCAATCTGTGTTCAGTACATACAACTAGACAACTCATGCACCATGTTTATGTGTAGTGCAGTAGTACAATGTCACGTAGGGAAACATGGGACTACTACAGCTTCTCCCATGAGAGATGAGAGCAAAGCTGTGGTGCCATACGGTGAATAAGAACCAGGAGCCAAGATAATCACAGCACTTGTCCCTAATGTAGCTGGGGCACCACTGTAATAGCTGTGTTGCACCAAATCCAAAACAGAAAGAGATCAAAATTCATTCTGCTGGCTTATAAAGTCTTACAGCATGATCAAGCCTATTTGGAAGGATGGTCATACAGAGATGACACAGCTGCTTGGATGAATTAAGACTAGTGAGTTAAGTGCAGAAAAGTTTTTGTGCAAGGCACGTGTGATCTCTCTAGGCTGATAGACGAGGAGAAGGAAGGGAAAAGGACATTGTACATTAAAACAGAACAACATCTGGAAATCCCAAGAAGTCAGATGAAGGACTTTTACCATCACTGTAGCATTGGTACAGCTGCAGCAGGAATATGACCCCTTTCCCATCTTCCAGTCACACCCCAGAAAACATTTTAAACTAATGTAGGTTGGACTTTTGAGGAGGATGGTGTGGTTGGGCAGCACCACCCCAGGCAGAGATGGCAGCTGATAATGTTTAATTTTATCTCAATTAAGTAATAGCCTAGAAAGTAACGGCTATCATTGCAACTTGAATACAACCCAGAAAACATACAAAGATTTTTGTTGCTCAGGTGTTTGCATACTAATCCCTAGAGCATTTAATGTCACAAAAAGACAGCCCCCATGAGTACACATATACAGTACACAGTCACTTGTGCAATTAACTTATATAACTTGAAAAGAATCAAAGATTCCTGAAAATATCAAGTCAACAGAAAATACAATTGGCATTTGAGGTCAAAAAAACCTGCAAGAATTCTGAAACTCTGAAATTTCATTCCTGGTCTGATATGGCTTCCCATCACAGGAAGCTGACATTTAAAACACTGTTTAGAGAAAGCTGGATGATGTCTGTGCTTAGTGCAAATCTGTAGCCACAGAGATGCTACTGAAGCTGCAATCATTAATCCCGCCTGGGGCTGTGTGATCACCCCCAGCCACTATGTGGAACAAGGAAGTGACCTGCAGTGGATGGGAACAACAATTCCCTCTTGTTTAAAAACAGTTGTTAAGCATGACAGTGCTCTGTGACAGATATGCTCCAGAGGGAATCATAATTCTTTCTTAGCTACAGAGATATCCCATCTTCATTAGAAACTGGAGCTGTATCCAGTGCATTTACTCAGAAATATAGCTTAAGTTCCTCTTCCAACAGCTGCCTTCACAGTTATGTATGCAAAATAGTAGGCTGGACTTACCCATTAATCTCAGAACAGAAATTAGATTGATGTCATGTAGTTTGAATAGTAATTATAATCTGAGCTAGAAATTGTTCACGGTAATAAAAATGGTTATAAACAATTCTAGATCCACAGAGTATGATGGATGATTTGTTATGACACTGAATAATGTTTTAAATATTGCATTGCCTAAATTCCAGCACGCAGGACCATATTAAAATCTAGGGGAACTCGAACTGGATTCACACCAGAGGTTTGCTTGACCCACAATATCTTAATTTAAAAATACGGATACAGTCAGTTGCCCACAAATGGTTTTACCCACAAGGTCAATTAAATGTGACGTTTTATTCAAGCTGTGCTTGATTAAAAAACAAATCTTGGGCAAGCTACTGGGAGGATTTGGTCCTATAAGCACAACACAATCTCAAAATGTCAAAAGGAATCTTGGAAGCAACACTAAAGCTGGATGAACAAAATAGCATTGCCCTAACAGTAATAGGTTATAACCAGCAATGGATGCAGCAGCTTGAACATCTGCCTCCAACACCAACACTCTTCATAATGGTATCTTCTGGGAAACAAATATTTTAGCAAACCAACCAAATACCATTTTCAGTGGATATTTTTAAACTTTAATCCACCTTTGGCAAACAGCTATTTTTTATGATTTTTCCTACTATTTTTCTGGAGTAAAAATGATGGAAAGATGTTGGTTTATTTTTGTTGCTGCTTGACAGCTAATCAAATTTGATATTTATATTCTACTGGGATAATGAAATGTCAAGCTGTATATTATAAAAACACTTCTGAAGATAGTGATTTAACCTTCAGTGATTCAATTTAAGTCAATGGTGTCTACACACCTGCAAATAATTGTATTTTAGAACTTTAGAACCCGATGGCAGAAATAGACCCTTACCCTGTTAGGCTGGTGGGTCTGGAGTGCCACTCGGTGGTTGTAGTAGACACCTATCTAACACAAGTCAAGTGGACATACAACCCATCAAAGTAGTCTCATAGAGTCTACTGTTGGGGGTATACTAGATTTGTAAACAAGCATTCTGCAATTGCTTATATGACAGCCCAACACAGTAAGAAACATTTTTCTACCTCATATAAACTCTGGTCATAGGACTCTGGTGAGAGTCAACACACCCTCGGTGAACTGGAGAGCCTCTAACTCTAAAAGCCAAACCTCTCACCTCTCAGGCAAAACAAGCAGCTCCAGAGCCAGGCTGTAACAAGCATGTCCTTTGTCCGCTGAACACAGAGAGGGACCTGTAACCCATCCTCACCAGTGGGTAACTTTGGATCTCATAGCACTGGGGAGCTTGTATTTATGTATTTATTTTAACCTAAACAATCAGTTTCTTCATATAAGACAAAACACCTATTTTAAACAGAGAAGGAATGAGAAAATAAGACGGGGCATGCAAACAGCAGCTTGTAAAGCTGGGAGCATTTCATCATGATACCACTTGTACACTGCCATTGCAGGAAAATAAATTACTATTTATTTACTTGTAGTACCTCAGAACTTCAAGCCAGAGCTGAACTTGCATCACTGATCTATCCAATCTTGAGGGAAAAGCACTCCCTGTACCATCAGAAAACCTCCACTTCGTGTTACTCAGCTGCCTCCCAGACACCAAGATGCAACAGGAGTTTTTGTGTTCCTACTTGCTTCTTTACAGAAGCAGCAGCCACCAGCAGCAGCACTCACATTCAGCACAGGCGCCATGCAGCAGGCAGGTGACAAAGGAAAAGATGGAGAAAATCAGTTTATGCATGACCCACATCTTTGGTCCTTCAGAGAAGAAGAAAAGTTTCAGGTAACACTACAAAAATTTGATAACTTCCTTAACCTGAGTTAGTTGCACTGTTCCTTTTCCTCTTGGATAGTATAATATATGGGAATGGAGATCAGAAGTTAATAACTTGGATAAAGAATCTTACCTATAGAAATAAGATTTTATTATATCAAGCAATGTCAAACATCCATTATTATTCATATTTTTACTATGAGCTTTCCAAATTGCTGGCCAGTCTCCCCGAATGTTTTTACCTCTTGTTTTCTCTCAAGAATAAATGGCTCATGGTAACATTTAACAAATATAATCAGAGTGCACTTTTATGATAAATATTACTATCTGAATAAATCCCAGTCAGATCAAATTAGCTGAATATTCAGCCTTCTTCAGTGACACATCCACATCAGTTTAAAGAGATTAAAAAATACTGCCTTATTATAACTTGGTACCAGACCATAAACAACTGTCAAATACAACACAAATCAGGAAGACAATGATTCTTAATTCTTAATTCTATGAGACATTAACTCATCCTGCATCAAACCATGCCCTTGGGCAAGGCTCCTGCCCTGACATGACTAATACATGGGTGTTAGTCTAAAGGAGCAAGAAACTGCCTGTAAAGCCAGAAGTTGATGTATAGGAGACTCATACCCATGTGGGAAAACCTAAGAAGCTCAGGACCTACTGGAAAGCATGTTTACACTTCTGACTTCAGCTGCAGCCTGGGATGCTGGAAATATAAAGGACACTATAACTGTGTCTGCACTGTGACACCACAAATGTATTTCTTTAAAAAAAAACAAAAAAAACCCCCAAAAACAAAACCAACCAAACAAACAAAAAAACCCCACAAGGTAAAGTCATCAGACAAAACCCACATTATTTTTGTAAGAAATCTGGGAGCTCACTGTTCCCTATGATTTCATCGTATGAGGAGCCACGAGAAGCAGCTCTGGAATGCAGAAGGTTCTTTTCAATGCCATTTTCTTAAACCAGAAGGTTAGAAACAAACAGCCATGATGTGCTGAAGCCACATCATCCTTTCACAGAGGATATGCTAGCAGAGCCCTGAGAGATGCCAACATTTCCATCGAATCAGCTACAAAGGCATCGTCTGTTTTCTCCTTCAAGGATATCAAAAGCATTATATTCCAAAGAACTTTGAATCCCTGTGTCCTAATAAAAAGTGTGGTCCGACAAATGAACTTCTGCAGGGAGCTGCATCCTGTGTTAGTCGGCACTTGAAAATTTAAAAAAAAAAAATAAAATAAAAAAAGGGACAGGACTTGCTGAGACCAGGTGAGCTACACACTTGAGATGTGACATGTGCCACAACCACACTTCAGGGAGGCTGAAGTCCAACCAGTTTCATGCTTGAGGAGAACAGCAGTGGGCTGGGACAAGCCCACAGAGCCCACTGCCGTGGGAACAGGAAGCTGTGCCGAACTGCTCAAGTGCCTGACTAGTAGCAACGAACTGAGCTCACCAGCTCCTTATGCTTTTCCTATGACCTCAGCGAAGTGCTTAAGCACAGGAACCTACCACATGCTTTTGTATAATAGGAAACATTTACTTTTGTGAATGATTATAAACAGAAGGCTCTTGAAAGAGCTTACTCTCCAACAGGACCCCTTAAATATTTACATTCTGTGGGCTGACATGCAGCAAGGAGTGTTTACTGCTGAGGCTGCTCGGCCATGGTGGATGGAGAGCTCGCCCACAGCACAGGGCTGTGCTGCATCTGTCACAGCAGGGGCTCAGCTTTGGAAAACAGGCTGCCATGGTCCAGCTTCTGCCTAAAGTGCTCCTCAAGCTCATTTGCAAAGAAGCCACCTGCACTTTTTCCTCCCAGAACATGGCTCAGCCACCACCTCAAATGCCTCTGAGCAGCCTCAAATGGGGACTGGATGAAGCTCTACCCTCCACATCACAGCCTTCCTGAAGCAGCAGAAATAATTCACTGTAACAAATAGATCTTAAGGGTTTTTTCTTTTCTTTTTTTTTTTTTTTTCCTCTAGGAACTGAAGCTGGCTATCAAAAGAAGCTGCTAATACAGCCCTTCCTCCCCTCCCAAGTGCAATTAGTAACTTGGTATGCGAGAAACCCAATATGAGTGAAAATGGGGAAGGAATGAAATAGGGACATTTGTGTCATTTCTATGACATGACTAAAGCCTTTACTAATTGTGAAAGCACAGAATGCCCATTCACCAACCTGTATTTTAGCTTTCCATTTATAGAGGGAAGCAGACATTTAAAAAAGCAAATAAAAATCCTGAAAATTCACAATAGGTGATTCCTGTTCTGAGACAGCTCTAGTTTATAATCTTTTTTTCTTTATTGCTATTTAATGACTCATATCATGCAACTCTTTCCCCATTCCTAATGTCTGCTGCTGAAATCTCTAGAGATAGTACTTGGATGCCTGAGGGAAAGTCAGAGAGAAAGATAACTACAAAAAAAAAAAAAAAAAAAAATCACAGGAGTCATCATTTCCCAAGTCTGCATTGAAACAGATAAAACTTTCATTGCCAAGATTAGCTCATATGGTACAATATATGTGGAGATCTCTTTATATGGGATTATAGGATGAATATTTCCACCAGATATATATGCAGACATATATGAAATAACATCTTTGAAATCAGATGAATTACTTTTCACAGCCAGAAATCAAAGGTCTGAAATGAGCTTGTTCTGTGACTTGGTAGCTGGAAAACCCAACTTATTGTCAGAGAAAAGGTGCATCCTCCTTTGGGATAAAGCTAAAAACTGTCAGCAGAGAAAACAAAACCAGATGTTTTTGTAGCATAAAGACTCATTAGTTATTAACTAATATCATGCATGACAACCTGTTAAACTAAAGCTGTAACTGTCACAAACTGGTCCTATCTCTGTTTCATCATTACAGGTTATTTGATTCATCTTGGCTAAGTGTGGGCCATATTGTAATTACTGCCATTAAGCAGTTGCCATTAAGCCCCACTCTTCACTTCCATACATTCTCTACAAAACACACAGAAGTCCTAAACATTTTGGTATGGGTTGTTTTATATCATAGCAACTAATATGGTTGCCTCCTGCTCTCAAAACTTTAAGTCATAAATCTGTTTCCACAAATGTGTATTATCTCACTGCCAGCCAACATCCCTGACAGCACAGGTAAGTGAAGATGTTTTATACAGTACATAAAATGGGAAATCAGATCTATCCTGTGGAAATCAATAAAACGTACATTATTTCACAACTAGGCTTGCAGATATTCCTCAGGGATTTCCCTAGAGAATTATGGCTAAGAATTTAAAAACTGAGGATATTGTAAAACCAATACTAGGGCATTTTCCAAGTAGGCAGATGACTTAATTTAGATCATAACATCAGTAAAACATACATTATAGCTAAATAACAATAGAAACTCTTTTTGAAATAAGCCTGGCTCATGCTCTTTCACCAGCTCTGCACATCTTCTGACACCCAGCCAAGAAAACCGCTATGAGCAGGTCACATTCTCCTCTCCTGCCCACCAGCAACCACTTTGCAGCCCCACGCCTGGGTACTTCACCTCACTGCCCTTCAGCACACACTCTACAGCGCGGTGTCCCACCAGCACTGGCTGGATAGCCACAAATCTGGCTGCAAGGCACTCACTGGTGGATCACAGTGTGGTCACACCACCTATGCTCCCCATGCCATGTGCCACAGGGCAGAGGGAAATTGCCCAGGTGGCAACCTGCCAGATAACTGGGAGGAGAGCTGCATATAAGCAACTGCATACTGAAAGAAACTCTGCAGAAAGTGGTGGAAAATACTTTCCATGTTTTCTGTCTTCCTTATGAGACTGCAGAAGTTGTTCCAAAAACCTCTGGCTCCCACTGAGAGAGAAACTAATTGTGCTCAATAGATAATGCCTTTAGAAAGACTTGCACAGAAACAGGAATACGTTGTGCCATGGGCTGTGGCTGAAGCAGCAGACTGCCAGCTTGTTCATCTGCAGACTTGATGAACTGCTGTAGGAAATGCCTCACAGAGTTGAGCCCCAGCCTTCCATCCTCTTCTCCAGAGCAGTGTGAAGCAGTGGGGTGCTGGGACCAGTCAGTGTGCGAGGACCACAGCCAGATCTCGTGCACTGCATTCCTGATGCTCTGCGCACACCGGTTCCCTATGCAGCACTGAAGGCAGGTCTGACATAGAAATCTGATGGGATTAAGATTTTTTCCTACACTCTACTACCTGACTTTAAAATCTGGCTTGGTTTGACTGTAGTTACCTACTTACCTGACACCTGCTGTGACTCCCTATCCAGAGCATTGACTGCACAAAGGTATATATGGACAGAGAAGAAAGTGTATCTCTTCCTCTTTCAAACACCAGCTGATGCTCTACCTGCCTTTGATGCTCTGCTCTTGCCATGCAAAGCCTCCAACAGCATAATTAAATGATTCCCCAGCTACAAAGGAAAGCAATTTATCCTTGCGGTTATTGGAATGCCTCACAAATCTTCCAAGTGCCCTTCAAACAGCGTTGGATTTGTACTGACAGAAAGAGTAATTTATTCCATTCTGGCAAAGGTGGAAAATTCAGGGACATGTTAAGACTACGGTTGAGATGGCAGAAATGGGGTGCCCTCAGGAACACCATAGGTCCTCTCTGGCTCCAGGGACAAAATCATCAACGCTTCACTGCTAAGCTGCTGCAGATGAGCTCCTTGAAGTGTAGGTCTTTCATCAAGGATGCCTATTAGATAACCATCAGTTCCTAACATAAATAACAGATTTCCATTTCAATTGATAAGCATCACTTAGTGTGCATCAAAAGGACCTCTACTGGTAGAAGAGATTAGAAAACCAGGAGCTGACTCAAAAATGCTTTGAAGCTTTTCCCTGATGAATTTCTTCTCCCAAATCTCCATCATTTGCTTACTTCCATCTCCGTAAACAGCATTATTTTATCCACCAAGTTTTGCAAAGTCAGGTAACTTTTGTAGCAACTCTCCTTAGGTGGGGAATCCAGGCCCAGAGTTAAATAGTGTTTTGCCAATTTTGTAATGTCATTAAAAACCAAGGAAAACATTTGTGTTTGCCATGACTTTGATGTGAAACGCATTTAAATGAAGAAATTTAGCCTGAGCTTGGGGCAAAATTAAAAACCCCACATGGGACACAACCACATAGGAAAGCAAATTCAATGAGCTTTGCAGAAATCATTATAGCAATCCAAGCAAAAAAAAACCCATACACTGTTAACTTGCTGTAAGAATGGCTAAATTACAAAGACAACAGTGAAACATTATAGTCAAAACACGTAATCATGAAAGAATTTAGGATTTTTCCTTGAGGCCACTGCAGCCCAGGCTCCTAGTGGGACTATGCACAGAATTTCTATTCTCTTCAGCAGGAGACTTTTGTATGAAAGAATCACTAACTAAAGGACAGCCCTAACAAGGGTAATCTTTTAATCAAAACCAATTCATTACTTTGCATACTGGTTATAATGTACAAGAACAATTTCATAAAAAAATTGACACCAAATTAATTTGAGAGGGAAAGGAGGAGGGAGACCAAACAAACCCAGAGTAAATTCCATAGAAGAAAATGCAGAAAGTATTCCATAAAAGTGTTTTCATGCCATTGAAACAGGTTTAAAATGTTATATATAAGTACATACATATACACAAATACAAATACACATATATATTTTCTCAAAAAATCTTCAAAACCAAGCATTACAACGTATTTTCTCAACCATGAGAGTTGGGAAGGGTACCTAAAATTGTCATCAAAAGAGAAACCCATTTTCTAGAAATACAAAATAAGAAGTAAATCTATTTAGAAAAAAATACTTCAAAACTTCTTCTTGAAATCAGTTGATCTGCTAAATACTCCCATTTTTACTACTTTTCTTCTTCCCAAATCTGTTAGAAAGAAAGATAGCCTACTTCCTTTCCAATCCAGTGGGCAAGGAAGCCATCTGGCCATATGTGGTAACACCTACTCCGATATCAGAAAACATATTCCTCTTCATTTTGAAATGCAACATTAAAAAAATAAATTGCCATACCCTTGCTGCGCACTGCAGGACACCTGCACACACACAGTGCCTCCTCAGACCAAGAGGCCCTCCTCCAGCTGTGCTGGCAGCAGCAGCTGGTGGGGCTGAGCAGTCGTCTCCACTTGTCACCTCAGCAAAAGTGTGACCTAAAGAAGAGACCTGTCTGCCTCACCACTGCAAAGATTCCAGGAAGAAGCGTTCATTTCAGCCTATACTGCGAGTGGAGAGATTTGTGGCCTTCTTTATACAGGAGTTTTAAATCTGTAGATGGGTTTTGATACTTTACAAGGCTAAGAGAATGTTAAAATTAAATATTAATTACTCTCAGTATTTTGTGATGAAACAATTCCACCACTGTAATCCATGGCCATGCTCAAGCCACATCTTGGGGAAAAGAAAAAAAAAAAAAAAAAAAAAAAAAAAGACCTCTAAACATGGTTGCAACTGGTTACCATGGTCCAAACTGCATGCCAAAGAACATAGAGAACTGACAGCTCATGTTCATAACCTGCATTTCCTAGCAGCCAGAACTTGTGGAAATAGATGTAATACAGGACATCCTAAAAAAAAGACCTGCAGGTTTGCATTAATGTACGTTCACACAACCTGCAAACACCACCTCTTCTAGCTATATGATGGCCATTTATCCTGCAAAGCAAAAACCCTCAGCAGGAGAAAACAGAAGGCCCAAGAATAGGCACGGATGCTCTGTCACATAGGGCAGCCAGTTCTGCCATAGCTCTTACCATGTCCACGGTGCCATGGCCACACTCCTATCCCTGGATATACACAGCAGTAACATGGAGAAAGTAAGCACATGTGCAACACAGACCCAGACATAAAAATATATAGTTGAAGTAAAAATGTTTCTAAAAATAGACTTACTATAAAAACAAATCTGTGTTATTCTTAGCATTGTTAAAACATAATACAGTGCAAGATAAAGCAAACTAGAATGAAATAATGGAAATTTCAGGATCTAGAAATAGCAGTGCAATTCTGTGACAGATTTTGATTCAGTTACTGCCCTGGAATGACTCCAGGTTTACACCAGCCTGTCAGACTACAATTTGCCACCATATATGCGATAACTTCCTCTGAGTCAGTGCAAAGAAACTCTACAAAAAGCCTGAAGAACTCCAAGAATCTCTGTACAACGAGAGGCACAAAGGAGAGCCCAAGAATCCTAAGCAAAAATATTTTGCTTTGTCCAAGTATGCACATGTGGAAAAAGCATCTCTGAAACAAGTGCCGTTTGCAAAACATCAGCACACAGAAGTGCTGAAATTATTTCTCCACCCGAAAGCGAAGTGTTTGCAGCTGCTGCCATAGGCTGTTCTGGTTGGTTGGAAACCTGTGTGCTGCACTCCCTCCTCCTGCCCTAAACCTGGAGAGGAGGGAGAAGACAACATGACCTTCCTGTTTGCTTTTGGCTTTTTGGACTGCAGTACATCAGCTACAGTCTTTCTAAAAAACAAAGCTGCATGTCAAGAACTGAAAACTTCTATTCTTGACAAACATGGCAGAGCCAGCTGACTCCTACTTATTAAAGCACCTCCATAAAGCAAGCTATATTTTAATCAGCATTTTCTGCCCAGACAATATTTTTCCCTGAGCACTGTTTTCCCCTAGGAGACTGTCCTACAAGAGCTACCAAAAATGATGTGTTTTAAAACTAGAGGGTTTTGGGACCATGAGATATGATCTCAAAAACCTCCTGCCTCTGGCTCCGCAATGTGTTTGGGTGCCAGCCGTAGCAACGTAAGGGTTGGGCAGAGGGCAAGGACAGATATGCAGACAAACAGCTCAGCCCTCCAAGCTGGCACATGCCAGGAAGAAATACCTCAAAGTTCTCAGCAGAGTCCAAAGCAGCAGCAGCCCTCAGCCAGGGACTGAGGACAGGCAGACCCAGCCTCTCCAAGCTGTGTCCTTGCAGTATGCTCTCACCTCCTGGTATCACAAGGCTGCGATAAAATGGGCAATCTCTCAGACAAACGTGGAAGGCCGCAATGTTTCTCTTGCTTGCTGGTTTGCACATCCAGAAGCAGTAAAGCCCTTCCCAGGGCACCCTCACACCTCTATTCTCAATCTGAAAGCAACACAATGGAGAAGGCACAAGCCCCAAAGGAGAGGGGGAAGGAAAATCTTGGATGGCCTCGCAGCCATTTTAATCAAACAAACAGTTTGTAAGAGTACAGGGGGCAAATAAAATTCATCAGGCATGTCAGAGATATAGGACATATTCTTCTCAGCTCCAGCTCCTTCATGCTTCACCCCAACCTGTTCCCAGGAAAGCCAACTCAAGAAAAAAATGAAGCAACATGACTGCATGGGTGCCCTTGCTGACCATCCCTTCATGAAAGCTATCTATAATTCAGCACACTCAGCTGACAGCAAATCAAGAAACACAGCACAACAGAAAAGCAAAGGACAATTTCTCAAATAAGACAGATGTGTGTAATAACAGTAGCAACAAGATGAGACTGAGTATAAGCATTCCAGGTTAACAGACATTTCTGGCAACTCCTTCCTTCACCTATTCATATTTCTGTAAGACAGGAACACAAAATTATCCTGAAGGAAATAGTCATCCCAAAATGATGATGTCCTGTCAGTATTCACATAGCTGCACAGCCCTTCCCTTCCATGTGGGCACTCTAAACCTTCTCTCATCCTGTTTTACATCATGTGTAAAGCACATGCACAGCAGGTTCATACTTATGTGGAAAAAATTACTTTTTTTGGCACAGTCTCTTAACTTGCTTCTATAACATCCTACATGTTTTACAGTTTCCCTTGTTCCTTCACCCTTCAGATCGTCGTCAGCTTGGCTCTTGGCTGTGCTGCTTCAGCTAAGAGAAGGGAAGAAGGTGGAGGAGGAGGGTCTGGTTTTGGCTCTAATTCACCCTTCCCAGAGCAAAGAGTCTGAAAACAGTTTAAGTCCTGCTGTAATACGTGCTGTGGAGTTGATGCTGCAGAAGTCCTAGAAAAGCTCTTTCCAGATCAGCTTGGCAACTCAGCAGCAACATGCATCATTAAAATCCCCACCAGCTTTCCACTTAATCAGTAGAGATGTATGTTTGCCTGTATGACCCCCAACTGGGGTCTCACATCAAGAAGCATATTGTTGTCTAGTTGACCAGAAGCAAAAAGGTGCTTCTAGTCAATCTACATATGGATTATTTACTTTAAACATCCTGTAATTATTCCTGCTGCAACATGCTCAAAAAACACGCAGCATTGACTGCAAAAGAAAATGAGTAACAGTGATGTCCTTGGTTTACAAGCCTTATAGAGAAACCCATCATTGAAGTCTACAGATCCATCCATGAAGCATCTTCTTCCCTTTCTTGACTCCCATAGACTTCTTACAAACTGCATTACTGAACTCTTACACTGGACAAAGAGCTGTGCTTGCATGTGAAAAGTAAATCCCTATTAAATCATTAGTCACAGAGAGCCTTAGGACAGGGCAGAACAACATAACTAAGTTTTTTGTAGCTATTTCATAACTGGACACTGACTGTGATCCAAAGATGATGCTTTGAGTCAGTGCTGGATGGTCAATTCCTTCTGTGCACAACACAGGGGCCACCACCATGCTGAATACAGCCCTGTGGCAGCATGTGAACAGTCCCACTTAAGGACTGCTTAAGGGGCTGAGATAGTCACACCCCACCTGCCCATGCTCAGCAGGCTCATGTGGGGCAGTTGTTGTGAACATGACTGGGGCCAAAGCCACGAGGATTGTTTTTAAATGTACTTGTTATTCGTGGTCAGTGTATCTTTACTTCTGTCATCTGTATGGAATTATTGCCTCTTTCAAATTTGAAACTTAGTACATTTTATTTCAAGATGACTTTACAAGTCCTTCTATGTGATACTCATTTCAACAGCACTCTAATATTGCACAACAGTCATATGATCCAGTGTGTGTGTTTTATGAGACAGACATGACACATGAAAATTAAAAACAGGTTCTTTGTCTCGAATACAGAGAGGAACTGCAGGGGAAAAAAGAAAAAACAATAAGAGTGTGTACCCAGAGATTAGGGTGGAGGAAAAAAGGGAGGAAAAAACAGGATGAGACATCAGAGTCATTTCATCCTGCCTAGAGTGAAAACAGCTTTCATCAGTATGAAAGACAATTAATTTGCATAAATTTACTGCAGAATATAATTGAATTGTGCTGCTGCATTTCAGGACTGGCACTAGAAATAAGGATTGCTATGCCTATGGCCCAGTCATTTATCAATAATTTACAATATTCCCTTCTGCAAGCAAAACTTTTTAATTGCCCTTGCACTTAAAATTACATTTTCTGTAGATACTACATCCAAGGAGAAATATGGAGAATCAGGTTTTAAATGCATAGGATTTGATGCTTATTTTGTAAGCCATGATTTAAGCACTCAGTAAGAACCTGGAGGTATTTCCTATGATCAACAGTATCCTTCTAAATATTCTGCTTAACATGGAGGATTTAGAGGTATTTCAGATATCTCAGCCCTGATCTGAATGCACTTCTCACTCAGACCCACCCTCCAGATTGCATGGCTGAACCATTTATAAGACCACCAGCAGGTGCAGTCATTTTGGTCTGTTTAACTTCAAATATATTTGTATTGTCATGTATGCATCATATATTATACTGGGAACAGCACAGGCAGAGCAGGACACCTCCACCTGAGGGGTGGTGTGTAGCAGATATTGTCTATGAGCTTTTGCAGAGGTCACAACTGGAAAAATCACTTACACTTTGGCTTGATGTTACTGGCTGAGACAAAGAGGCTCCCTCTTTAACCAAGCATACTTCCTTGGTTAAGGGGTTATAAAATTAGGTAATTTTACAAAGTTAGATAACACAGCAGGTGTTATATTTACAGCTATGTGAGCATGACCAGAAAGACCTGGGGTAATCAAATCTCATGCTTGAAGGATAAGAGAATCTATTAGATAGATGATCTCTAGCTGAGATCAGGCACAAGCTTCTTCATCCCACACCCTTTTAGACACTGAACAATCAGCCAGGTGCAGGCACCATCTTCTTGTTTACTTTTCAGTTTCTCTTTCTTCAAGGCATCCACTGCTGCAGGTCAAACACAGAATAAGATGACAATCCAGGTCTGTTTCACCCCATATAAGCAAGGTGTGGATGAGACACAAATACCTCAGCACATACCGATAGTGGGGAGGCAAGCCTGGACTAGCCAAAATGCTTGTACTTCTCCGTATATCTCAAACACATACCACAGGATTACACGAAACTAAAGCCATTCCTCCAAACATGTGAATGATCCTTCACTTTTGCTGCCTCTCTCATTGATACATCCCTAGAGATAGTTAGTAACATTGTTTGGGTAAACATATGTTGCATTGTATGGAGATAGACTGTTTCTCCAGTGAGTTCACCTCTGTGGGGTTTTTTGGAACATCTAATTTTAAATTAATACCATCACATCCATATGCATCTTATGACAGCCTGCCTTTAAAAATATATTTTTAACCATAGATGTTGATTTTATAGGTAACTTAATGCCAAGAAGCAAATAAGTATAAAAATACCTAACAAAAGAACAAAACCATTTCCTTATAGTCAGAAAAGCCATTGGAAATGAACTCCTAAGAAGTCATTTTTATAACTTCTGTTCTACAGACTACTCAGGTCATGCAATACACAGAACATCAATGGGCTTGATGTTCTAATCAAGTTGACTTAATTGAATCTAAATTAATTGATAATCAAGATCACCACTAAACCGCTTGCTTCATACTCTCCACTGCTTCTAGCACAGAGTATCACAGAATGACACACCCTGTTTTTTCTCATCCCCAAAGAGCAATCAACCTCTATTCAATCTAAAGAAAATGACAGGGGAAAAAGGCAATAAATTATTTTCTTGCTGGCACTCTGCAAAGGGGAACAAAAGGGGCCCCAGATAGTATTATTTCTGTGGGCATCAAAAGAAAAAAGGAAAATGATCCTTGTAATGTTTGTAATTTATTTTCTTTGTTTTTAAAGAAAATAAATTGGAAAATTGTTTGTTTGAACCAATCTTTTGGATAATTTGTTAAAGGACTTTACATAAATGTGAAAGTAACATCTCCAGCCAATGCTGCTTCTCAGACAAATCCATTTTGCTCACAGTCCTGCAAAACTGCCTTAATCTGCTTTTAGTTGTCTTGAAGGATGCTGAAGATACCACATAGTAAACTGGAATTGTGCTTGTGTGCACACAACCTTTCGCATGTATATCTTACCCCCAGGAAATACATGAAACTTGATTAATTTTGTGCTTAAATGCAGACAAAGGTAAATATACCATAATATAAATATTTTTTTTAAAAAAGAGAAAGAAAAGAAGGTGGGGGGGGGGGGGGGGAGGAGAGGGGGTGGGGAGGAAGGGCAATGTCCACCTGACATCCTTCCCATGCTGAAGTGAACCAAGTAAATCAGTTTTGATTTACTGAAGCTTTGGTAAAATGAAATAACTTCATTTCTCACCACAAGGAAACCATGAGGATTTAGACATGGTACCAATACCAGAGTGTACTGCTACATATCCAGCATAACCACTCTCCCAGCTTTTCTGTATGGCCTCTACAAAACAATTCAGAGATGAACAGTACTATATGTCTAGGGTCTGTGTCCTCAATGCAAAATCTGAAACCTAAATTGAAGCTGTCTGCATTTCGACCAAGAAGTGGTCAGAAGAGAAGATTTGTAGGGTCATACTTTTTTTAATGACGTGAAACCCAAAACCACTCTTGTACCCATCTCCTGCTTTAATCCAGTCACTGGGTGTGCGAGGTAACTAGACATGGAGAGGAGTCAGGGATCTGGGCATTATTCACACTTTATAAGGGTATCAGGACAATAGTGGCCAACACTACCTTACCCTTCTTTTATGTATAGAAGGGGGAGAATGAAACACTGGATTATGTTAACAGTAACATATATATTATTTGTGAGGAATGCATGGCTTTTTTGGGGGGTTTCATTTTCCACTAAAGATCCCTGCTAGGGAATAGCAGCCTGACCCATAGCTTTTTTTTACATGCTGAATAAGCATCTTAAAAACCTTAGATACATTTTGATTATGTCAAACTGTTCCAGACATGAAAAGACTATGGTTTGCTTTGTGCTATACAGCAATGTCCGCAATCACTTATATGATCTGGACACTCAGCAAAAGAAATACAAAACAGATTTCACATGGTAGAATATGAACAATATGTCTCCCATATTACACAATATGTAGGGGGTTTTTATGTAACACATTTCTGATCTTGGAGCAATTTAAAACAGTGCCTTATATTGCAGTGGTGGGATATCGGAGCAATTCCACAAGTTTAGTGCAGTTGCCGTGGAGTTATACTGCTATAAAATGAACAGGAATTTGCTTATGAACATACAGTGCTCTATTAAAAACATCTTTTCATATCTGTACAATCAGGCAGCACTTTCACCACCACCTGACACATGCAGTCTAATACATTTCATGTTATTCAGTGCATCAGCCTTGGGAGAATTAATTGGAAAGATAGCCCTGAGACATGAACGAACACACCAGCTTAACCAAACCCAAGGGTTAAACCACAGGGCATCTCCAGCTTATTCACAATGATGATCCTCATTTATACCATCAGTCATACCTCCTGTCAGCTGGAAATAAAGAAGCACTGCTCATATCTTGAGGCCACAGTCAAGCATGACTACAGGATAATTTGTCTATATACTGTCTGATTTCAACAAGAGCATGAGATACTAGGAAACTAGGCAGGTTTTTTTATGAATTCTCTGCTCCCTGAATAACAACCTTTGGGGAGGGGCAGGGAGGAAGAGAAAAAATGTAAAACACCTCCTTATCAGCCTGAAGTCTTATAGGGAAAAGCCTTGTACCTCAGGGATGACATTTCTGACACCTCCCTCTCAACTGCAGCCTGCAGTCTCTCACACTTCCTCCCCACCCCACATGTGTCTAGAACAGACAACCCAGGCACCATAAAGTCATAAAGCAAGATACCACTCTCATCCAAGAAACAGATCATGCCACTGAGGAACAACTGAGTTAGCCATATATTTGTATGTTTTAATTGCACTTTTTTGGCCTTTAAAGATGGTGATGGAAAACAGACAAATAGACCGTTTTAAGTGGGTGCAAACTTCAGAGAAAGTAGTGAAGGCCATTTGCTCGTTTCACACACATGGTCAAATCTTGCATGCCTGCATTTTTGCCTAGCCATGCTCTTAGAAGAAGAAACCATTTATTTAAATAATAATAATAATAATAATAATAATAATAATAATAATAATAATAATAATAATAATAATAATAATAATAATAATAATAATTCCCAGTCTCTTTTTTCTTGAGAAGGCAAGGCTTCCTTTCATGTACTGGGAAATGTCATTCTTTGTCTACGCAATTATCCTAGTACATCAACAATGCGCTTGAAGTAGAGAAGTCAATTAATGTCCAAATTACTTAATCCTTTATATTTGTCCTTCATATAATAAACAACCTTATTTCTATCCTATACACTGTTTAAAATTCATGAAAGATGTTCTAAAACATACCACATAATCATTGCTGTAACTTTCATGTTGTATTCCAGTTTCCTTTCTGAGTGAAGGTAGTGCCGCCTTGCAAAGACATAGGACAGGATGGAACTGAACTACCCTAGATTCACTGTGCAACTATGGATTAGTCACTTAACCTCCCCAATTTCCAGTCTGCCCGTGGGTATAGTCATGCAACTCTACACAGGATTGTTAGGAGGATTAACTAACTGACACTAAAAGGTTTTGAGACCTGCTCAGTAAAAATTATTTCTATAAAAGTGCATATGCATAAAGTGCTAATTGATGCCAGCTGGCCTTTCATCCCAGCAGCAAAAACAGCTTCTTACCACACACATTTCCTTTAGTGGGCACCAGCAGCATATTTTTTATTCCTAAATTCCTGGGGTTTGCCTTAAAACATACAACCCATTTGATTTTCAGGAATACTACAATTAGGAGATTGATGCAGCAATGTATTTCAGTGATTACCTCAATTAACCCTGCATGGGCAAGAAACGCAAGCATTTTAACACCCTTCAAACTGAGAAATGAGCCCTGTTTGCAGTACACAGCTGTAGATTCAGGAATTTACATCTCGGAGGGTCTGCAGTGTCCTGTTCACTTCCTATACAAACCTGACAATTGAGTTACAATAGCCCTTGAAATAAAGCAGAAAGCAGCTGTTCCTGGACTGGCCTTATATGACACAGTACCATCAAATTAAGATATATAAGTAATTATTTTTCTTTCAATTTCCCCTCTGTGCTGCAAACGACTGTGTTTTCTGGAGCCCCTCCCTCAGCTGCAGAAACTTGGACGTGCTCCACCTGCTTATGTTTGCTGATAGACGCCAGAGGAATTTTCACTTCATCTGTTCCACAGATGCTCAGACTCGAGTTTTCTCAAGACACATCATACAAAAATGTCTCCAAAATAATTAGCAGGATTTCAGTCGGCATGACTGTGATGGCTGTATGTAAGGTAAAGCTCAGACAGCTCTTGAGAAATTGCAGCTCTGGAATGAGTGTCTGGGACCTTTACACCACTTATTTACATCTTCTGGCATGACACATTTATAGTTTTCCATGTAGGCAAAAGGGCAAAAGGGTTGGTATGCAGAAAGCTGCTACAACATGAGAAACATTATGCATTTCTAGAACCCCTTACACTTATACTGACATGAAGGCAATTGCTAACGGAGAGCAAACACACCATCTAACTCAAAGAAGGGGCAAAAAATTACAGAAGGATCTCTGTAGTCATAATCTCTGTCTCACTCCAAAATAAAATGCACCGCTTTACTGAGGAGCTAATTGGAATAAAAATAATCTTATGAGATGTGTTGCAAAGTAGTATTTTAATACTAAAATCCTTGTTAATACTAAAATCCTTGTCCGTTTGTCTGGCAGCACAACTGTCAAGTGGGGCTCTTTACCATCAGAAGCCTGCCCCTGCCTTCCTGCTCTCCACCCATCAGCCATGCCATACTGAGTCGCACAGCAGAAGATGATGACTTGACTGAAAACCAAGGGCACGCTAACACATTTAAAGGGACAGCAAGAGTGTCTCACGATTGTTCACAAGGCTCACACTACAAAGTCTAGGGGCTAAATACCTGCACTTCTCTCCTCTCATTACACAATAGACTTTCAGACTCCTCTAGTGTCATAGTGGAAGACCCTAAACCAAAACTCTCTTGGCTAAAATGACAGGAATTTAATTCCCACTGCATAAAGTCTTGATGGGAGTATTTCAAATGGCCACAAGTTACCAATGTGTTAAAAATGTCTGGTTTGAGGCCTACAGCAACACACAAGCCTCCTCAAAAGGGCCAACAAGGAGGATCTATGGAAAGGGATGGCTGCTCTGGCTTTCCCTTCACCCAAAGACACCCCAGAGGGCTCTTTTTTGTTTCCTTTGGAGGAGGTAGGAAGCTTTTATTGCTGTTTACTTAAGTTGTCAAGATGACAGAGGTTGCAGAAAAGCTGCAGGTGCTCTCACCACAGCCCTCACACACAGGCAACTGCCCACTTAGAAGATGGTGGGACCTTTCAGAGCACACACAGGAGCCTCAGGATTTGTCTTACCTGGGCCCCGCCCACATCCTACCTCGGAGGGGCATCACGGAGCTGTCGATTGAGACACGCTTCCCGCTCCAGCCAAAACTCACCTACCCACTCTGTGTTAAACCTCCCTTGGAGCACAGCTACAGCAATAGCTATACATTAGTCCCTTGCTTTGGGACAAGTTTCACCCTGGAGATGCACAGTCTGCATAAAAGTGATAACAAAAAGTGATAAATAAAAAACTATATACAGAAATAAGAAAAGTCTTGCAGAACAAAAAACCTTAAAGCAGTTCATCAATAAGTTGCTGGTAATTAAAGTAATTCAGTTTATACTCAGGATTTCTAAGGAATTGCTGTAAACTATTCCAAACTTAAATTATATATACAATATATTTATTAGATGTGTATCATATTTCCTACTTGGGCATGCAGAGTCACACAATTTGTTTGGCCTTGTATGAAGACCTTCAAATGCAACTCAAAGCAAAACTCTGGGGTGAAAGCACACCTTTCTTTAAACCACTATCAAGCTGTTTCATAAAAATAAGTTCAAGAATTACTTAATATTTTTAACACTTCAGCCTAATAACAAATGACAAACAGCACCAGTTCACATATGCTGTACTTAATTACTTTGATTTCATTAACAGACTGCTTTCAATCAGCAGGAATCCCAAGCCACATGTCAAACAAAGGCCAAATGCTTAGACAAGATAACTTAGCACAGCAGTAGAGTCAAAGCAGGTACGCCCATTTATACCATAGCAAAGCCAAGCCAAAACTGCATTCTATTAACAATGATTTCCATAGGGATTCTGGCCACTGTGGTTAAAATCGCTGACAAAACTGAAGTGTATTATTGTGTTATTTGTACAAATGAATCAGACATCCTAGCCTATGGATAATTCAGTCAAAAAAGCAGCTTCCATAAAGAACTAGAACCAGTTTGTTTTCTGCCCATCCTGTCCCAGAGGATACTTAGAATCAATTTCAATGACATTCTCAAAATAATCATGACACACGTATTATTTTACCTTATTTTATTTTGCATTTTCCTTATTAGCTCTCCCAATTTAGTACTCAGCTATACCAATCTTTACACAGATCCTTCTCATCTTGGAGATATCTTCAGTGAATTTTATGATGTACAGTTATAAAGACACTTTCAACTCACTCTTATTCCAAAATTGGATCATTTAAGTTAAAGCACTTTCCTTCTACTTTAAATGTTTGTGTACAGGCACCTATTAAATGTAAGGTTATCCATGTCTCAAGATTGTTATTATCAAGTGCAGGTCACTGCTATGCCATTTAAACCTTGAGAGCACCTTAATCAGAAGGTCATGGCATCGTCACGGCTTCACGGGTGAAAGAAACATGAAGAGCATAATGAATTAAGATCATCTTCCATCTGATTAACTCATTAATTTCCCCTGCACAGTGTGCTACACTCTAGCAACCAGAAAGCAACCCTGACACCTAACAGGCAAATGAACAACAGCTCTCAAAAAGGAACAGACCATACTCTCAGTAGGTATAAAACAGTATTCTGTTCTACCAAAGTTAACGGGACCCTACCAATTCAACATTAGTTTTTCATTCACTGATAAAACTTTATAAAATTCATTGCAAATTTACATTGCTGTGAAATTCAGTATCTTATTTCTGTGACAAGATATATAATTTAATAGGATCTTGAAAAGATTAACGGGGAATACCAGAGATTCTTAGGTTAGTAGTACAAAGAAAGTTCTTAACCTAGGAGTACTTACTGATTTTCAAACCACACTGCAAACTTTAAAAAAGGAGACATATCGAATTTAAAGAAGGAATTCAAAAAAAAAAAAAGAATCATACTTCATTATTCCTATACAACTGAGAATCTAGAAGAAAGCTTACCGAATTACCACAAGCCTGAAGTCAAATATTCAGAACAGATTACAATAAAGGCAGCTGATCAGCAACAGATAACATACATCAAGCCTTAAAATTGCCCAGAAGTATTACCTAAAGATGGTTATAGTTATGAGCTTTTAATTAACTATACAAAGAAAAATCTTTTAATGAAATAAACAAACAAAAGTTATTAGTCTCAGACACTGATTCCAACCCTAGACATGGAAAAATTTCTTTCCTCTTCCAAGCTAATGTATTTATACATCACACTACATTGCAGACTATATTGCAATAGTATGAGGAGAACAGGATTACCCCTGGGCCCAGCAGAAAGAGAGGTGGCCCACACAGGGCATTCTTTCCTCTGATGGCATTTTTTTTTTTTAATTTTCTTTTTGCAATACCAATCTACATTCCAGCAGCTTGCGCATATATGAACATGGCCAATGGTACCTCATCTACAGGAGAATGGATCTGTAATCCAGTTGCAGCCTCCTTTTTGCCAATATCATTTGCCTCAGTAGGAAGCTTTCAGCACACAGGATCAGCCTCAAAACAAGAACTGATGGTTTTGGGCATAGTAGGGCTGTAAGCAGAGACTATGTATTCTTGAGAAGCCTCATGCTGGCTCAGACTAATGTGAGCAGTAGGTACCAGTGCCAAATGCAAATTTTGCAGTATTCTAATGGAAATCAAAGAAACAATATCCATGGCTTCAGGGGAAGAACTGCACAGAATACCTTCACAGAATAAGCATGCATGTCTTTGTTCCAAAAAAGCAGGCCTAAAAAGATCTGACAACATCTCTCCTAGCACATTTCATGCTGCTGAGTGGGGATGTACCCACTGCAAGGGCACAAGGGAGCAACAGCCACAGAACCATAAGTTCTTTGATGTTATTAAAGAATAACTTCATGTGCTATGAAGGAGGGTGCCTCCTCCTCCAGCTCACAGCAGGAACCATAAGCCCTAAGGGCCCAGGAGAAGCACCTGCTTCCCTGTGCTCTCCAGCAACACTAATCACAGTTCTATCCTTACAGTGGAAATAGCCACACCAAGATGGAAGTGTTTCTCAAGGACATACTAGAACAGATGCGACTGCAGCATCTGCTTGGCGTAACTACCATAATAAATTTCAATCTTATTTTAATTTTTATATGTCAAAAGCTATTAGGTCCTAGATATTTGAACCTTAATTTTTATGGAAGCAATTAGCTCCTATGACCAGAAGGCTTTGCCTGAGCAATTGTGATGAGCACAATATTTTCTACAGCGTAAAAAATAAATATCCTAACGCATCTGTAGCTATCTAGGACCTTACATTTGCTACTGTGCTTCATACTGGTACCTTGGCTTTGTGCCAGACTGCAAAAGATAGAATTTATTTGCATGTACCATATGGCATTATATATTTGTGCAATTGAAGATTATCTCTTAAGGAATTCTGGACATTTAGAATTTCAAAATTTAAATATTTCCTGCTGTAGAGAGATTAAATTGGTTTTAAATATTTAAAAATTCTTCCAGAGAAAACTATTTTGGTATGCTGTCTCCTACAAAGACAGCTATACCTAGAAAACAGCTCTAAGTACCCTGAAAAGTAAAAATTTGTAGAACTGACAAAAAAAGTCACATTTGTGTTTCAAGGTACAAAAGTACTCCATGGAGTTTTAGGCATCAAAGGAATTTCATTAATATATATTGCTTTTTAGTACCATTGTATTACCTTAAATGCATGACTACTTAATAGAAGTATGCATTTTAATTCTCAGCATCTTTTCTTTTTCCCATAACATATTTTATCCACAGTACGGTGTGTCTACGCAGCCTTCCCCTGGGCTTTGCTGGGCTGATCTGACCTCTGCAAATGAGGCTGCTGGCAGAGAATGGCAGCTGAACAAGCAGGGGACAACAGAGCTGTTTTAGAGGCTGTTTTGGGATCTTTCTGGCTGAGAAATACTACAGAAGTACAAATGATACATAGTAAAGAGCTACTGAGTATTCACCAGCACACAGTGCACAACCTCGTTGGTACCTCACCACTTTCTCAGTTGCTTTTAGAAGCAATAGTGAAATTCAGGAATGGACGGTGCTCATTCTCGACCAAGTCACAGGGAATATCTTTAATTCCTATATATTTGTATTTTATACAGTGCTCTTTGATTGTCAATCACTCCCTCTTCCATAACTAATGGAAATGCAAACTTTTTAGTGTCTTATTTTACATTAAGAGGTTTGATTTAGATTACCATTTGCTAACAAAATTAAGGGATGATGACTTCCAATTCAAGCTTTTGTTGAATCAAAGGCAACTAGTAACATCAAAGCTCTGAAGCCAAAGGAAGGACTTGATTCTAGTCAAAGAGATTTCTGTTTATGTGAAAAAAAAATCTTTTTCCCAGGCTCCATATCATGCATTATCACCCATTTTCTTCACTGGGACTCACGGCATCCACTACAGGGACAGAACTACAGTGATAAGAAGAGCTGTCCTCCCAAGGTGGCTGTCTTACTCTTTTCATGGACTCTTTAAAATGCTTTGAGACACACATTCTTAATGAAAACCCAAAAGTAAATAGAAATACGCAAAACTTTTCCTTTAATTAATATACATATATTCAGAGCAAAGTTACTCCAATGTATGTAGAAAACAGCCACATACTTTCGCCTATAAAGCTAGTTAAAGCAGACACATGAAGCAGACTGAAATATATGACCATTTTTAGATGGGATGTAAGAACTTCCTGAATAACAAGATGCCCTTTACTTGAACCATGGCTTGAAAAATGTCACCAGTGCAAATGCTAAGGAAAACAAAACAAAACAAAACAAAACCACACCAATATATTTGACAGGACATAACTTCCATCACCCCCAGAATACATTAATCTTGCAATGCCACTTTACCAGTAAGCAAATAAAATTATGCCAAAATACATGCAACATATCAAAACTGAAGACTGCAGAACTTATTTGAAGCAGGCTTAGTTTAAGATTAATTCAATTGCTTTAGTCAATTTATATTTTCCACGTAAGACTCCTGGACTTCAGGAAATTAAACATTATGATGTTTTAACAACATTCTCCACTTGAATCTACCCTTCATATTTCTATTAGCTCCTCTGCAGTCATTTAAAGCATAAATCCTCACAGACATAAATGGGCTTTCCGTGCATGTAATAAAAAAAAGAAAAAAAATGCAAGAAAGAAACTGTACAAAGCTGAAAGCTGAGAGCAGCCAGTGCCAAGCACCATGCAGTACGCGCATATCCTGCATGGGATCATCCCACCATCCTCACAATGGAGCCCATGGCAAAGCTCTCATGAATTTCATATGTGTAGGGCAGGATCTTACCATATGGTCATGTTTTGAAAAAGAAATGAGTACATGCAACTCTCCATTTTCAATATTAGAACAAGACTTGGCCAAATTCTCTAAAGCATCCTGGGATACAGTCATGTGTAAGGCTTCTGCAAGCAGTTTACTGTTCCCTAACTTCAGCACTAAGTTGTTTTGTTTTGGTTTTTTTTCATTTCGGTAACACTACATGAAGAAAAAGTAAACAAAATACTTCATCTTCACATAGCATACTTCTTGGGGCATTAGTTTGTTTGATGCACTTCACTTTTGGGAAACACATCGTTAAAGCCTCTGTACTTTTCACCAAGAAGCACTATTTCTAAATGCACTGAAGCTATTAAGATTTGCCCCATGCAAAAGTTCACATTCATCCTTTTGGTTCATTTGGTGAGGGCAGAAATAAGCAGAAAAATAGGCTCTCAATTCACAGTACAAAATATGTAATGCATAAGAATAACAACAGAAGGCTTTTAATGAAGCAAGAAGAAACTAAGCTCTTCTGTTCTCTACACTCACATTAAACATGGTGGAAAACAGTAGGCTAGGGAGTGATGGCACAGTTTAGCTTGTCCACTTATTTATTTTTTTCTTTGTTAAAGTTAATGGTCATCTTAATATTACAGGCTTACAAAATGGTAATGAAGATCAGGCAGCTAGCTGGACTTGTATTTATAGCTGGATAAACCTGCACTCAAAACAGTCATTCCTGACCATGCTAAAACTGCAAAGATAACATTTTTATTAAGCTTTATAAGGACAAAGTGAGGTGGTTTTAAGAATACGTACATCTTCCAACTAGCTATGGTTTCAGTAACAAATAGCAATAAATACTCAAGAGGAGTAGGGTTTATAAATGATCTGTAGAAATCTAAGTAAAACACTAGATTGTTAACCACCCACTTACGTCATCTAGATTTCCCCATCTTAGAAAGTCTTAGGGCACATTTTCAGCCCTTTTGAGCCAATTGCACAGTACAAACAGGAAATAGTACCTTGGTCTCCAGGTACTGAAATGAGAGATAATGTTCTCTTTGTGTTACTTTTCTCTGATTCAGTATCAAGACACACAAAACCAACCTGCACACAGTAAAAATTCAGCAGTGGGGAGCAATTTGCCCACTCTTCAGCTGGCCAGAGGAAAATACTTTGGGTCTGGGGAGCAATGAAGGGGAAGAGACATGAGGCTGGGGTTGCTGTATGGGCTGCTGAGCTGCACGATGCTGGGAGGATGGTTCACAAGTGGCAAAGGTTGCACAGAACAGAAATGCTGAGCAAAACTGCTTGGGAAAGTCTGATCTGGGGCTGGGAGGAAGAACAACAGTCTAAGTTTTAAAGTGCAATGACCAATAAAAACAGTAACACAGCATTAATGAGTTTGCTGTAGAGGTATCTAGGGTAGAGAAGAAATGGGATTTTTGCAAGCATGTGGTAAGAGACAGTCCTGCTGCAAAGCCTTTGCAATCAAAATTAGCAAGGCAGAAAACCAGAAATAGGCAGTATTTGTTATCTGAGCAGACATTATTCCTAAATTACTCGCTTACACAAGGAATTACAATCAGGCCTAGCAGGGCAATTTTAAGACAATGTTTTATTTATTTAATATCCCAATGAGAAACATTTTATTTCTATGGATTATAATCAGATCATGGTGAATATTACTCGCTATTCATCCTATAAACTTATTATGTGTTTTTCCTTTGCAGAGTAACTTCCAATCTCCGCTACACTGGTGTAAATCCTGTTGCTCAAAGCCATCTTGAGACGGTTTTACATGCACAGAGATTTACTACGCAGGCCCACAGTTGATGTCATGCGTTGTCCCTTAATGGGGAAAGTTAATTTTGAGAAAAGAAGAAGAAAATTGGGAGAAAGACAGAGAGACAAAAGGGAAAATGAGAACACCTGGCAGCAGCCAGCAAGGCCAGGGCAGCAGCACCAAGGGCAACAAGCTGTCCCAGTGGCACTGGGTGCAGAGTGGAGAGGGGAGGGCAGGCTGCAGGGACGCAGAGGCACTGGGCTTTGGGCACTGCACAGGTCAGGGCCCCTCAGGCACTGCCCAGCTCTCCCTGAAAATGCCTCAAATCCAGTTCATAGGTTGACAGAAGTGAAACAACATCAGGTGTGTCCCAGAATTGCAAAAGTCAAGCTCAGTGCCTAACTGCTGAGACCCCACTGTGCCAGGGAAGCCTGGCTGTGGCCATGGTCCCTTCCTGCCGTACAGGCCCCAAATAAACCCCACCGTAACCACCACCCTGCAGCAAGCTTAGCACAGGAACCATTTTCTTTTGCTTTGTGAGTGCAGCAGTTAAGGTATTCTGAAAGACCAAGCTCCATTTATTTATATTAGTTCTCGGCTAGTTTTCAAATCTCAACCAACACATGCAAGATTTGATGTTAAAATGCCAGCACCATTCTAACACCATTTATACAAATTGCTAAACAAGACTTTCATCAATCTGCAACTAAGATACACCATCACAGAAATTTGAATATTGTATCTTCCACAAAACCAGAATTAATAATCTCACCAACTCAATCCAGTAAAACAGGCAAGTAACGAGTATCATGCCTGCAAACACCATATAATTAATACCTATTTTCCCATTTAATAAAAACATACTCTTAAGAATACAATCATTTAAGAATGCAACTGTTTATGCTCCTCTCAGCCTCCCAGGCTGCTGAGGAAAGTTTGTCCACTGGTGGGAACTGGAGGAATAAGATCTTCTTACCCAGGTGGATAAAAAGCTACCATTTATTCAGCACTGACTTCAGTTTGAAGAGCATTCTAATAGAAAGAAAGAAAAAGTTAAACCTATGACACCCTTTCAAAAATCACAGGCAGCATTTTTAACCTCTGTCCTTTCATATTACCGCAACAGTGCCTGGAAAAGCTACAGCAGAAGAGAAGGCAGTTCCCTTCATGCCACCACCATAGCTCAAAGGGACAGAAATCAAGAAACGTTAGAATCAGTGTAAGCCGATTAAGACATTAAGGAAGAATAAAACACACAAAACTTAAACAAAATCTGTTAAAAGGCACAGAGAAAGCATGCATTTCTGACTACTTATTTTCTGGAGATACTCCAGATTTTCAGTTTCCATCTGGTGGTACTTAGTGTTGTGATAAGGGAAGAGGAGGTTTCTAGCTGAAACACAAGCGTGCACAACATTTGACATAAAAGACCTACAAGCAGGACAGCCACAGTCTAATCAAATTCCTTAGAATCTGAACAAGGATGGACACATTTTTATACATACACACATCTAAACCACACTCATGACTGTATACAGAAACATGCTCTATTTAAATAAAAGCAAATTAGGAACCTATGATTGAATGTGTGGTCCTGCTAGAAAGAACAAAATACTACTTCTCACCTTCCCCATCAATGGGTGCTCTAGCTTAAGCTGAGACTTGCCATTTACAGGCATACAAAAAAACAGTTTTTTCATTTTTCAGAGCAGCCACTGACCTCAACACTTCGTGTTCCAGCATTCATAAACAACATGTCAGTCACAGGTTGCAGGGAAAAGGCAGGATGCACATCGGTGCTGAACTGCAGATGCCAGAGAGATGACAACCCTCTGGGCACTTCCCTGCACTGGCAGTCTCAGCTGAAGGAGGAGGATGAGAAGCTTCGGTTCCTCTAGGGCCAGAGACCTGCCCTTCATCTAATGTATACCATGGCTTAAACAAAAGCAAACAACTCCCCAGGAAAAATTCAGAGTCTGAGTGCTTTATCATACCCAGAAACCCTGCTCTGTTTTTGTCTGTCTGCTGAGTGGGGCTGCAATAGTGCAACCCCAGGATGCAGGGCTGTCGCTCCTCATTTGCAAGCAGGACTGGTGTGGAAAAGAGGGGAAGAGGGGCAAGAGGGTGCCCTTTGAGAATTCCAGCCTCCAAGTCAAGCCCTGTCTCACTGAGCAACCAGCACCACAAACTCCAAAACGTATGCACCTGAAGCTGCATCAGATCTGTAATTGGGCAGGAAAGAGCAGCTCTCTGAATTCATTCAATTATTTAACTTTCCAGATTTTGGAGGGTTCCCCCTTGATTACTTCAAGCAAGATATTTCTCTGCTATTCTTAAAACCATCTCATTCAATTACAGAATGAGATTGGATCTCAGTAGAATTTTTTTTTTCTTCAGGATTCAGCAGCTAACACCAACTGAAAGAGAAAAGAGAAGCCTGCCTTGTGATGAAAGGATAAGGGAGAGAGCAATCGCATAAGAAAACCAACGCCCAGACCTCTGAACAGCAAAGCAATTGCACGTGTCAAGTTCCCATAACAAGATTGTGCCAGCTGAGGCTTATGTTAAAACTGCAATAAAATTAGATGTCTGGAGCCTCTGTCAGAAGAATGATGCTATCTCATTAATGGGATTACATAAAAAAATTGAAGGGATTTCAGTCAAGAGGAATAAAACGATTAAGAATCAAGAGTGTGACTCATGAAAGAAAGTAAAAACTGGATGCTGTGCTCTTGCCTGAAAAGCCCATGTCTCAGAACCAGAGAAGCTCAGTGGTACCAGTGACACCACAGCATCTACCCCCTTACACCTGGAATAACAGTGCTAGGTCAGGTCCCATAGAGCAAGAACTCGTATTATTAAGTACTGGCTTTGTTATGGCAATACTATTACCCTATAACTCAGCAAGAAACTAAGAATCAGAGGGGAAATAGGAGATGAAGGCTAATTACTTATAAACAGCTGGAGGATACAAGCCCATAAGAGAAGAATACCTTCAGTCAGAAAAAAGTAGAGGGGAAAAAGAAAGAGACTGTGACTAGAGAGACTGGGTAAAATCAGAGTCTTTCAGTTAATGACCAGAGAGGATTTCTTAGCTGCAGGAACAACATATATGTGGAATCACCTTCTCAAGGAGGGTACTGGAAGTCACCACTGCTGAATCATCTGAAGAGGAGCTTGCCATCACCCCAAAAAAACCACCATAAGTCTGCAGCACTGGCTGAAGGTGAACTAGCTAGAGGGGGAAGGGGAGAAGCAGAAACAGGGGAGGGAGAGAGGGAGGAAAAGGGGAGCGTTGTGGCAGCAGATGTTCCTTAGTCACCACTACTATGTTACATTGCAGGAAAAATAAATGAATAAATAAAAGAGATCTCTAAATATAGAATGAGATTCTCTTCACTGAGGAGGGTTCAATATCTCTCTGCAATCCATCTTTTCCAGTTGAAGAACTGTAGGTTAAGTAAAAAGGTTCATTTAAATTCTACACACATTCATAGAGATAAACTGATTTCAGAAAACATTATTATGTCTGAACTCTCTCTCACGAGGGGTGAAAGCCAGACACTTTGTGAACCAGTTTTATGATAGCTAATATTCTCTAAAAATTCATTAGATGTCAACATAAAGGACAAAACACATCAGCCTGGAAGAGCAGATGCGACGAGCTACCATACAAAGCATATTAGGGTTACTTGCCCTGCATTCCTGTGCATCAGCACAGGGCAACACTGCTTCAACACCCAGCAGCAGTCTTGTTTCTTAGCTATTATGGCAGGCAAAAAGTCAAACAAAACTGACACTGCCCAAGAAGAAACTTTGCTGAGAAATGCCAGACCTGGAGGTTCCTCAACAAAGCCTTTCACAGCATGCCCACATCCTGTGCCACCTGCACAGTAATCCAAGAGCAGCAGGGAAACACACCAGGAAGCAATTTTCTTCCAACCCCATCTCACTCACATCAGCTCCTCCAACAAGGAAGAGAGTGTGCGCACACATGTGTATAAACACATGTGGCAAGGGAGGAGGTTAGGGCATTTAATTGCACTTTGGGCCTTTTCCAGTACAAGTAGCATCAGGCAATGGCTCTTCTAGAGCCAACACTCTATAGAGCAGTGGAGGCTGAAGTCCAGTTCTCTCCATTTTCACCAAGACCCACGAGGACACGTGGATACTCCCTACAGCTGACAGCCAAGCTGGGTGGAGGCGACATGGCTGCCAAGCCCTGACTGGCCAAACTGGTACCCAGCTCAGTCTGCAAGGCTGCCCATGTCTCTGCAAGGCTAGACAAGCTCTGTGACCAAGGAAAATGGCTTCAACAGAAGATGCAAACAGAGCACATTTGTTTGCTCTTTTTATATGGTTTCTTACCACAGAACACACTCGAAGCTCTTAGGCCATTAAACTTTAAAGAGCAGCTTTTTCAGAAGCTGTGCTTTGATATAATTGGGTAAATTCCTCTTGTTGCTTAGCCAAATCAAGATCTAAGTGTCCTCCTTGCCCCCTTTTTCCCCTCTCTTTGAAAAAAAACAAACAAAAATACCCAACACACAACACTAAAATAACCTTGAGTTTTAAGCTGCAACCCTGTTTCAGTAGATATATACCCCTCCCAGTAGAGATTGCTAAATGCAAATACACAGCATTGGCCATTCAGCGCTAGCACTTAGAGAAACAACAGCAGTGTTTACAACAATCGATGTTCATTTCAGGCTGTTAGAAACCCTCCACAATTTGCATTGTGCCGTACAACCCAAATTTTTTTTTTCCCCCTAAAGCCCAAAATTTCTGGTCAGAAACACTCAATGACTTTTTAAATTTAGAACCTTTATAGTAATAGAAGCAGTTACTGGAGATCCCAGAACAACAACAATGACCATGTTGGTTACTTTGAGCTCTTTAGAATCCTCATACACAAAGAACATCTCCACAGTGGTCTCATTCCTTAAGTTTTTACTCCCAAGTACCTTGCATCCAGTGTGAGTCCTGGTCTTCATGAGGGGAGTTGTGGTGCACAGCTCAATGGCTTCTGGTTCATGGAAGAACACTGTCGGGAGAGGCTCTTTCCGAAGAGTTAGGACATTCAGCTTAGTCTTTAACATGGTCTGAAAGTGCTAAACAATGAAAGAAAACCAATTATCGCCAGTTCTAGTGCAGAAAAATTAGAGTTAATGCTTGGACGTGTCTGTGTGTTTCACTTGCTGCTGCAGTGCCTTGGAAGTTTCCACGGGGAGAGTTAACAAGTTTTATAACTTAAGACAGTGAACAGTCATTATTACTATTAGTAATGTGGAGACTGCTTTTAATTAAAAGACATATACACACACAAAATGAGAGGATTCATTAGAACCCATGTATGTCACAAGAAGGGTCTAAACTCAATTTTTGATCACTTCCAGGCATATTATAAAACTGTTCATATACCTAGTTCCTCTACTAATGACCATATGGAGGAAGAACAGAGGATAAAAGACCATTCAAAGAACTATGGATTCATCCATTCTTGTTTTCCTTGCTCTGTACTTAAACCTATCACACTGACCTTTGTAGATGTTACCATTCCCACTGAGCTGAATGCCTCATTGGTTTGCCTTTAGCAAGTGAATTTTAAATTCTCTTCCTTTGTAAGCAATAGTTCCTCTAGTCTCCAATGTAAATGCCACTACTGGTGCTACCAAACAGAAGTCATTCAAAACTTAAGAAATAACTCTCCAGACTTAGGTGAAGAACTATCCAAGTGGACAGTAATATTGCTGAGTGAAAAGTTTGTCAGCAATTGCTTAGAATGAAGAAAGCCAATCCTTGAAAGGTTTCCAAATCAATTTTGTGGAATCAGGGAAGTCAGAAATTTTTCAACACTTAGATGTTTCTTTGAACTGACTTTACTTTGAGAAAATGACCATTTTCACTTGCTACTACACATCTAAGGGGGAAAATACATAGATATGAAGCAAATCAATGTAGTATTCCCAGCTAGTAATATACTGCAGCACTGTCTAAAGAAATATGCATTTATTAAAGCTTCATAACTTGACTCTTATAAATCAGCAGTTATTAGATGTATGTGCAATGACTCCAGATTACTTTCACCAAATCCAAACCATTTGTTCTGATTTTCGATGAGAGATTCTTAACTTGTTTTGCAGTCACCCCTTTCCTCAGCCTCCCCTTCACCTCTGCAAGGCAGACAAACATTACGGGGTCTGGCTTGCAGAAAGAAAGATGATAAGTGATTTCCCAGAACCATACAAGAAGTCTCTATCAGACCTAGAAAATCAACTCAGGTCCTTGCTTTTCAGTCCTGTGCTTTAGGTGAGGACAGTGCCTATTAAACAGTTTATTTATACACAGGGGATGAATCAACTAGTTAAAGACAGTGCTGTTTTCATATGGACTTTTGTGGATTCAATTATTCCATTGAAAATGTATGAGAATTTCTTGGAAATAAACCTCCTACTTAATTCATAAATATTTTATCATTAGCTAATTGACTGTCTGTTAATATACTGCTAAAACAGTTTAATCCTTAGCTCAGTGTTTAGGTCTAATAATTATTATTATATTGGATCTACAGCACGTTAAACACTCTCATAAGCATATTCAAGGTATAAACACTAACAGTCTGTGAAAACAGTACTTGTTTTCCTACCTCAAGCATGAAGTTACAGCCTGTTACAGCAATAATTAGGGCCTCTGTGCTGTTTATGTGGGTATTCAAGTTACCATCCCAGTGAAGAAATCTACTCACATTATTTTTCATGTGGCTTATATTACGCGTTATCCCATTCACTTTCCTGAACACAGCTCCAGCAAAAGAGTACTCCATTTAAGATGATTACACATTAAAGAATATTCTTTGACACATGTTTCTTAAGATAACAGAGCTCTTTGTCAGCCAGGATTAGTAAACTTATTGAGAAAACCTATTTCATTTTACCTTTCAGTTGTGATTAACAGGCTTTTGTTTGGAGCTTCCTAGGCTTCTCTGGTGAAGTTGTTCAGAGGCTAAACAACAGCTAGATAACCAGCTGTGATGAGTGTAAAGCAAGCTCAAAGTTTGAGATCCTGAATTTGAAGGAGCACCGCTGATTACCAACCACAGCACTGGGCTTGCTAGTCCCATTAACTAATTGCTGTCTACTACAACTGTAGTTCTCTTTATTAGCTTGCCTTACTTTTATTTTTATTGACTTGCTGCAGAGGCTGTATTTCTGGAGAAGAAAATACACAGAAGGGAGAGTGCTGGAGATCTGCCATGCATAGGCCATTGTGACTCCCGGCCTGTGACCAGCCCATTTTCAAGTGCAGGGAAATGCTGTCTCCAAGGTCATCTGCTGCCTTGTGTGTGCAGGGCATGGGAGAGGAAGGCACAGGTAGAAAACTCACCTAAATGTATTTTTAACCTGAAGTTGTACTATTTTGCTGCTGGGCTGATTTTGGATCAAACCAGAGATAATGGTTGCAAAATATCAGATTGAAGTGGATCCCGTCCTAGCATTTAACTTCTCCCTCCCCATGTACTGAAAGAACTCCGTTTCCATAGATGATCTGTTTCCAGAGGTTCTCAAATAAAGAGCAGTGCTTCCATTAGATACTCAATAGATGAAAAAACTCCATTTAGGCCCTCTGAGTACTGAGCTCAGACCTCTGAAGTGGTTGTTCTCCGCTAGCATCTCTATCAACTTCAGTGGGACTACCGACAAAGAAAGCACAATTTGACCAAAATGAGGAAAACGATTACAATTATCTACTTTTTATATTTTATAACAGCCACAAATACAGTCTTAAACAAGGAAGAGACTACTCTCTGCCTTACAAAGGCAATTCAATACTCCTATGAGCAGCAAGTTGGAGTGGTTGGGTGCCAAAAGACTAGAGCACAATTGGCAGCAAACAGATAATGAGTTGCCAGAGAAGTGCAGGATGGACTGGGGGTGGACATAGGAATAGCTTTGTGCTTTGGACTGCACGGCTAGCGCAGACAACACTGCGCTCCCTGCACACAGGTCATATGATTGCTGCCATAAGAAAATCAAGCCTCTGCCAGGAGACATCATGCAGTGAGCCCCCAAATAAGCAAATTATTTAAACACATGCCTAACATTCACTATGTGAGCAGTCCCAGTAAAGTACACGTGGGTAGTCAATGGGATTATTCATGTGCCAAGAACAGGATAAAGTGCTTTGCTGAACCCATTTCTTAGTTTCCACTCCAAACTGGCATCTCCTGCGGAAACTGTTGGCAAATGCGGACCTATAACAGTAGCCAATGTATTTTTTGAGAAGAGGCATTAGGTCTCCACTGCTGTGAACCCAGAATATTTCTTTAAAGTGCTTTAAGTTCACAAAGTTCTTGAAAATCATTACTTCGGCAGTTCAGTGAATAAAGGTTCAGGAAACATTATACCATTCACATTTCATGTGCCAGAACCACAAGGTTCATTTGGTACCTCATACTGAAAATCATCAAAAGAATGTATTCTTAACTGGCTTGACTACAACAGCTCAAAACTGCACATCCTTTATCCATTCAGATGCTGCTACTGATATAGACTTTATGTTTGAAAGAAATACAAGGAGCAACATAACAGTAAGAAGTTAAGGAGCAAGTTTTTAAATTCCTTAAACAAACAAAATAGCTTAATTTCCAAAGAAAGGATCAGAGCTATAACTAGCATTGTAATTTCCTATTTGCTGAACATGAAATAATTCCGAGTAAAATTTAAGTAAAGCCCTTAATAATATTGGAAAATTATCTTAATACAAAACTATAGTTTTGCTTATTCAAGGATTCAAGTTCCATCAATTTGTTTTGCTTAATTTACCAGTCTTAATGGCACTCTTCCCTGGTAGAAGGAAACTGAAGGGTGTATAACAGATAGCCCTGTAGAAGGCCAAGACTGTCACTACAGATGTACAGTGCATGCTTGCCTCCTTGGCAACCTTCACATTGCTCCCTACTTCAATGAAAACCCTGCCGTCACTAACCCTTTTGCTACAGGTTAATTGAACCTCAGAACCAAGAACTTCTAGATTGTTTTCAATACATATTTTGTTATGTGCTCAACAGTCATACATTGGCTCTAGAATAACTAGTTCACAACTTTCAATTTGCAAATTTTAAATGCTATGTAGTTAGTCCAAGTACAACTTCTGTTGCTGTTAAAACCAAAAGTTAACAGTTTTGGTTTTGGTTTAGTTTGTCAGCAAAAATGCAGTCACTTCCATAACGTAGACAAATGTCTTGGAGAAAACAACTGTGACTCTATACAATTAAACATACCTCAGAGGAGAAAATATGCACTGACAATTTGTAATAATAATGCTTAACACTTCTGTACAGCTTTTCAACTTCAGATCCTAACTTAATAGTCACTGTTGTTCACAATATTGAGTACTCAGCAGCCAAGCCTGGACTAGTGGCTCTTTTCATTTTCATGATGGAAATAATACAGACTCCAATTCAGTAAATCTAAGAAAGGGTTATATATTGGATGTGAACATAAAAAAAAAAAAAAAAATCAAGAAAGAAGGGACTGTAACTCATTGTAATCTGTAATCCAGTAATAGAGGATGAGCAAAATGAACACAGTTTACAAGCTAATCAGGTTGCAACATGGAGAATGTAAGTAAGAAAGTCTTCAGCACCTTAACCCTCAGTCCCCATAATCTCTTAATGTCACCATTACAACTAACACACAACTGCATAAACTGGCATCACATTTCCAGATGACCTGTATTTGGCCAAATTTTGCCAAAGACACAGACTGAGTGCAAATCCCAAAGTGACAGGGTGTTAACTTGTGAAAAAAAAAAAAAAAAAAAAAAAAAAGTGGTTTTAAAAATTCAGAGCCTCTGAAAGAGGGGTTTGACAGAATGAGAACCAATCCTCTGTGCAACTCACCCTTCTGCAGCACCTACAGAGGAATGCCTGGATTAATCCATGTTAGAGCATCAGCAAAAGATCAGTCCCTGGGAAATTCAAAAATAACCTCCAAAATTTACTACTTCAGTTCAAGTACTTCCTCTACCTTTGAAATCCATTTAGTTCTAGATGGTAACCAAAACTTTTCAACAGCATCCCACAGCAAGACACAGCAGCCTAGGAGGGGAAAGACACAACCAAGTGCAATGAACTGCGAGAGAATTTTAGAAAGTCCAAATATCCTTTTTTGCCTGTTCCCAGTAGAATTTGACTACCAGTGTATCCTGTCTGTAGATAAAAGACTCCACTCTCTTACTCATGGCCAGAGATGACAACACAGTAGTCCTTTAGCAATACAGTTACACCATCAGTGACATGAACACAGCTGTTACCTGAGGACCACCACACCTCAAGCCTCTAGCTTTTCAGCAAGAAAATAATTCTGATACCGTTCATATGAAAACTGATTAATTTCAAGGCTTTGTTTTGTTTAAAGCAAATGCTATCCAGTACAGATAAATGTCACATCCGATCTATTTCTTGTTAAACAAATATTGCTAATACAGTTTAAATACTTTCCCCTCCCCCATATTAAACTTTACTGTGCTGTATTTATCCTTTTCTAGCAGTTCATATAGACATTGTACTGAACATTATAATAAAACCCTCTACAGAGGGGATGGAAGCACTTATCAAAGTCACAAATCATCCCATCAGCAGCCTGCTCTGTAACACAAAACTGACTGGCATGCACAAATCCAAGATCACGTCACAACTCTTTATACTCAAGCAGATCCGGCCCAAGTAAACTTCTTGAAACCAATCCAACTCCAGAAATCTGGTTATTAAAAGCCTATCTCATCTGGCATGTCGAGAGCCTTATTTTGGCAGCCTATCAAACCAAATCCATTCAATCTCTTTCAGGTAACAGATGCTACTTAAGTGAAAAAGCAGATAACTATGCCTGAACATACACCTCTCAATTGCAAAGAAACAGCAATGGGCACAAGGGGATGATGGACTCACACGGAGGCACCCTGTGACACATCCCTGTGATACATTTTGGAAGCAGAGGAGCTTAGGCAGCCCACGGCATGACTCAGCATGCCCACACCGATGGCAAGGAGGATCTTGGGGCAAAGCATCTGGGAAACATTGTGCCATCAAAGAAACCCAACAACAACAATAAAAAAACCCTCCAATGCCACCCCGCATGAAATTGAGCATTAGAAACTGAACTAATGCCTGCCACCATTTCCCCCCTCACATCCCCCTGTCAGTTCAGAGGAGAGATGGTGGCAGTAGGGAGCGTCCGGGGACAGAAAAGAGTAATCTGCATTTACCAGGGTAAGCTCAGATCTGTATAACTGGACAGTGAGCAGGAGGTGGCATCAAAGCAAGCAAGGCATGAGACTGGGGAAAGGAAAGCACCAGGAGAGGCAGCACCAGGTGTGCTGCAAGCAGTGCTCCTGCTGCCAGGCACAGAGACCCTCTGGACGTCTGCCATTACTGAGTGTAACAAGGGAATCGAGGATAAAGCTCTGATGGAAAACCCTGTACTATACAGAAAAAAAGACAGATGAAGGGAAGGGGGGACAGCACTGCAGATAGAAAAGCAGGAAAAAGACACAGGGAACGTTTTTAAGATGGCAAGCCCAGCTGCAGTGTAGAGTACAGAGGAAAGCAAGATCAGTCGACTGTCAAAAAGCCTTTCAGCAAAGATACTACTGGATCTTTGCATGCAAGCACTGAGTTATTCCATCTCACTCTAATACCAGTTTGCTGGGGAGAATTCTTCCTGCAGCAATAAGACTTATCTCTTGAAAACACATAACTATCAAGATTTCATCAATAAAACTTGCACTCTCTATTGATAGCCCTGATCACACAGCTGTCTGTGGGACAAGGCTCACATTGCCTTGTTTTCTTACAAGTTTAAAGAATTTCTGTTTCCTCACAATTTAATTCATGTGAAACGTTTTGTTCTCAGACCCTGTGTACTTTGAGTTTGCTCTGGCTGGATGCCTCCATTCTGCTGCCAAGCTTATGTGATTCCAATCAGCAGGATCGCTGCCCAAACAAAACACAATTCCAGATACAAACACCCTCCAAACTGCAGGGAACTTCAGAGCCAGATGAAACTTTCATGACTGATCCTCTATCTCTCTACACTCGGCCCAACTGAACCCCACAACCTAAGCGAATCTGAATATACAGGATATTCAGAGACTAAGTTCTCAGTTTAGCCATAACTGCTCAAGACCTGAAGTCCCACTATAAAGATCCACATCAGAGTAGGAAAAAGGCAGTATTTCAGGATACTCAGAATCATGAAAATAAAACAAGACCTCCCTAAAACATCAGTGGGGGAGGTTAAAGAAGTCACAATACTACAATAAAATGTTTTTTGACCATTCTCTACATTACAGTACCTAAATTCCCAGTCCATTATTTCAGTGGAAATTCAGCATGTGGATGGAAGATGAACATCTAAATATGTCTGTTCGGATTTGGGATTTTACAGTTTATTATTTACTGATGACTGTTAAGCATATTTAGAAATTAGTTGTAGTTTCCAATGCCTGATGTTCGTGGCATACGTTTTATACCAGAACAACATTTTTTTTTTTAGCATCAACAGAAATAAAACTTAATGACTTTCACAAAGGCATCAACTGAGCTGCTCTCATAAATAACTGCTTCCCAAAATTTTGGCCCCAGAAATCACTCTTACCTCTCAAATTTTAATAAATTTGTCACAACTGAACTAATTACATGCCATCCAAACCCAACTAACAGATATCTGTGTTGTATATTTTATCAAATACAGTCATTGTAATGTAATCATTTACACTTGCAGTAACAACTCTGCCTTTTTCTTCCATCCCACCCCTGATGATGTTAATCTTCAAACTACATTCAGAAGTCCAGCAAACAAAACCAGCCTGGGAAGCACAGCTCCATTACATGGCACTGAAGGAAAATAAAGTCATGCCTGTTATCTGCTGTTCATCTTATCCCCAGAGCAGCAGTATCTCCCCAAAGAGCACCATGTCTGTGTGCAAGCCTGGAATTTAAAACTAGATTGCAATTTCAAAAGTACTAGTATGCCAGAATTTCTCTCTGCAAGCAGAGGTATTTATCAGCACCAGCATTTTTCAAGACAAAAGGCAGTCAAAATACAAGACCAAGACAAGACAAATGGTTAAAAAACAAAAAAAAAAAAAAAGGAAGAGTGCAAATGAAGAAATAGGAGCTGACAAGAAGACAAAGAACAAAATAGGACATGCAGCAGCATAGATATATCAAGTTCATTCACTTTGATTTTGAGCTGACCCCTTAACTGCTTTCCAACATATTTTTCCCCTAACATGAGTTTCCAGTAGATGTACTATTTGGTATAGTTGGCCCAATATTAAAACAATGGAATCCAGCAGCATGAAGGCGGCTGTTGCTTTTTCAATTTGCTCTTGGAGGCTTTCCAATAATTTCTGTGTCAGAGGATGCTTTAAAAAGTTCTTTCTCTTCACTCTGTGCCTGGCAGAGCAAGCCCATCTCATATAATACCTGCCAGACAGCCACTGCATTCCCCAACACAGCCCTTTCAAAGCCAGCATTTCACACTCTCACTCTTCTCCTTCATTTTTTGCAATAAATCAATAACCCGTTAAGCAGTTATGTAGTTCAGTGACCTCTCTCCTGCCTAAGATGTCTCCTCCGAGACAGGGATATGGCCTGGATGATGTACATGCCTGCCACAAAAGCAAATTTGGCCTGACTATTTGCTAGAGGTAACATTGTGCCTAACACTATGCAGAAACAAAGGTTACAAATTCTTACCAAAAAAAGATATGCATTGCTTAAATATAAAACAAATTAACTTTTGGCCCCCCAGGATTTAAGCCTGGCATTTTTGAGGGTCTCTGAGAGGGGATCCTCCTCTTCTCATGGAGAAAAGCCATCTCCATCTCCAAGAACCTGCTTCTTCAGCAAGTGAGCCTTTTTGGAAAGCCTACCTCAAGCCTTACAGAGGGCAAAGAAAGCAGCCTGGTGATATTATCCTTCCCGCTCTCCATACATCCTCCTGAGCATCAGCAGTACGTGCTCCAGGGCATCCCCAAAGGAACCACGTCTGGCCAGTACTGCTCTTCTATCCCGTGCACCTTCCCAAGAAGATTTCCCTGGCCCAAACTACCCTGACAGGCATTTTATCTCCTGCAATATTACTCCTTTCATGCCTCCACCAGCAAATTACTCATCATGGGGGAACTCTGACAGGATTTATGGCTATGCTATGAGCAGATGATGCAGAATATAGACAAAATTTGGGTCCCACTGCAGTGCAAACACATAACCCCCACCCCCAGAGGTACTTAACACAGTAAGTCTTCCCACTTCTTAAAGCCATGAGTAAGAACAGTATAGCAGAAAGCCTACATCAGGAATACAGGAGTCTACAGAAAGTGATCAAAAATACCCTTCTACAAAGTATCTCATTAATTCAGCAAAGTGTTAGAGTTGGATAATTGACAGGACTCGCACCAAGAAGCCTTCACAAAAGAAAATCAAACCAACTCATTTACATTCCCGTTTCTCCTGCAACATTTACATTCCTGTTTCTCCTGCAATTACCTAACTGGTTAAGCTGAGCCAAAACAGTCAGAAGCAAAACTACTCTGCTTTTTCCAGTGCAGAATGAGTCAAATAAAGTGGCTGAGGACAGCACTCCCCTTTGCTGGTGCTAACTTAGAGCACCTGCAGACAGGATAGCCCTCTCATATCCACATCCTCCAGATATAAAGGTTAATCTGCAGTGTTTTCAAGGTTTTTCAAAAGTAATTAATCTTTTCTGATGTTTCTTTTTTTTTTTTTATTATTTCCAAAGGACAAGTCCATAGTACTTGACGAGAAAGGAGATAAAGCTTCCAAGTTCTCACAATTTAAGCACCCAAATCCAGAGATACTGAGAAATTCCGGCTGCTCTGTAAAACCTCCATTTCTTCTTCTTTACTTGTCAGCGGAGTTCAGATAATTTTGCAGAAGCTTAACTAATCCCTCAGCTAAGTATTAAGTTTCAAAATGCTGGTGATTATACACATATATACATATCTGTGGTTCTTAGAACAAAGGTGAGGATGGGGGAAACACCAAACAAAAAAGCAAATCCCTCCCGAAAAGAAATAAAATATGCACCATGAGATTCAACTAGACGCCCTTATCCCCCCAAGGCATGGTTAATATGCTATCTGCCAGTACATATGGGACCAATTAAAAAGAGCTAACTCTTCACATAGGCACTGCAGCGTCACTCTGGAGGAATCCACAATTGATTAAACAAACTCAAGTAATTCCATCCTGGAAACACGTGCTCATTCATAACCAAATCCCAGTCTTTAGGAATCCCACATGCCATGAAAGAAAACATCCCTGCCTCCACAGAAATCTGTGGCAAAACAAATCTGAAGTTCAACAGGAACAGAACTTGTCCCCATCTTTACTGCTGCTTTACATGTGTTACTGTATGCATCTATATGAAGAATATAGATGCTTTTTCATTTTAGTTTTAATTTTTTAGCAACTAAATTGCTATTTCAGTCTTATAATTCAACATTGCCAATGAAATGAAGAGCACTGAATGATAGAAATACTAAATTGTTTAACTAAAGAAAACAGAAGAGCTCCAAACAATGCAAATGTTCCCTTCCAGCAAGACCAGCAGAAATGGAAGACTTCAGGCCTGTACAAGGACCATCATTCAATCTCTTTTCCTTGTGAAGGCCACTTCCTCTTTTTCCAGTCATTGTCCTCTCACTTTTGTCCAGTCTGCTCCAAACTTTGACACAGCAATGACTTGCAAGTTTTCCACACAGAAAACAGCTGCAGAATAAAAAATCCCACACAGTGACAAAGAACATCCTTATTCTCAGTACAGCCTCAACTTTCTTCCCCCCTCCACTTACTGCTGACCATCTTAAACATAATCCATTCTCAGTCACTTTACAACTGAAATAATTTTGCATCAATCAAATTTTTAATCTGTAATCAATTTTGAATCTGTAATTTTTGTCTCAACTTCAAAGTTGCAGAAGAAACAGGAGTGTAAGTGAGAGGTTTTATTGTTTTGGTTTTTTAATTAAATGTTTCTTGGTGCAAACTCTGTCAGTTATTGCAAAGAACATTTTAATATGTTTCAGGCTTAGGGAAAGTGAAACAATACAGAACATCAACATCCAGGGAAAAGGGCCTGGGCTGTTAAAGCCCTGAGCTTCTCTAGACGCAGATCTAAAATATATTCCTGTAATACAACATGATGCAAGAATTCTGAATACCCATGACATTTACGGTCTCCAGTGTACCTGTGTCAGGCAGCTAGTTAAACAGATGTGAAAGAACCAACAAAATTAAAATAAATGAACTGCCTGCCTAGCATTTCCCCACTGTCTTTTTCCTTTGCCCCGTTCAATTTAACTTAGAAGCATTACTGATGTAGTTATTCCAGCATCCCTCAAAGCACACAGAGCTGTAATTCTACAGGAGATGTTAACAAGGTGGCTTTTATCAAACTTGATGCATCTGAAATCTAAATTATTTACCCTGAAAGAGAAGGGAGTGAAAGAATTTAGGGGCCTCCGATAAAATATTCAAGTATTGAATCTTGTGAATACCAATTAGTCATTCCTCTGGGGGAAAAAAAGTTTCAGACAAATATTTCTTTTAATCAAAAAAGGCATGTATTTGGCTGGAAAAAAACCCACACAACTGTGATGCAAAATGTTTGAGCAGTCCTCCATAATTATACCAAGACTGCTAAAAAGTTCATTTTCACCACAAATAAATAATTGGCAAAATAAATTCAGTAGATTACCATGCAGAAATGTGTCTTCTACAGCTTAATCTTATGATAATGCTTTTTATAGCATGTTTCTCTTCCCAGATTTGCAGTTTTTGTTATTTGCATTTTGATCACTAAACACAAGGGTTATCAATCTTATAATTCTTTTTTTATGTATACTTTATATTCTTCATGCTGCAGCTCTACTGATGGCTTAACTGTGCTTATCTAAGCTATTTACATATATAATGGCCATACAGTCCTTTAAAAAAAAAATCTCCAGGCCAAACTAAGTTATGTCAATGACAGTAATCCAGCCAAAACAAAAACAAAACAAACAAAAAAAAAAAAGAAGGGGGGGGGGAACCAAACAAATAACCAACAAACCCAATTCTGAACATTTACTGATACAGTAGTAACCACGTACATTGCAAATATGAGGCAGACAGATGCATGCACACAGGGATTCAATATGAATCTCCAGTGCTGCTTTTGTATGGGTCAGCCCAAATTCTGCAATGGAAGAAGAATCCACAGAAGATTTTTCAATCTGTCAAGCTTCCCAGCCTCTTCCACATATATTTCTAGGAAAAGCAACTGTCTAGCTCAGTGCTAATTGCAGTTTCTTACCTTTGGAAAGCAAGGATCATTTAGAAAGCAACTAAAGCAAACACCAACCTATGAGCCAGGATCATCAAGGCCAATTGCTCTGATGGAGCACCATCATCAGAAGGCAACCACAGTGGAGAACTACTGTCAGTGAAGCTATACAGCACACAGGGAACAGTGCAACGGCTACACAAGACTTCTGCCTCATCACCTCTCACTTCCATCAGAGTTTTTGTTACAGCTGCTGAGATCCTCAAGACTGCCCACTGCAAAGCTTCCCTGCCGACATGCTAGTCCAGAACATTCAGCACAAAACATTCCACACAGGCACAAAAAAAGGCCTTGCCTTTAGGTTTTCACTTGGGAAGTCAGAGGGTGGCCAGAACTGAATGCTCAAAAAAGACATCTTCCTGAGGGTTGTTTCCAAGCTAGATACCTGAGGGCTAGTAGCATTACTTAAAAGAACGTCTGTAAAAATGTTTGTACTATGGATAAATTACTTGGGATACCACCACAAATAAATATTTTATTTTTTTTTTTTTAAAAAAAGAAGAAGAAAAAAAAAAAAGGTATGCCATTTCAGTCCAGAAGCAAATCTTGAAACAGATAACTTATTGAAAGTCTGGTCAAGCTGTTAACTAAAGGTACAAATTTTGAGGTGGAACTCTAACTCCATCGCAATTAATCACTGCTAGTTCGCCTTCAATATACTGACCTTTAATCCAACTACACTATTTTCAGTCTAAGATGGTTCTAGGAGCAGAAGGTATCCTTATTTGATTTTAATTCAGTTTTGGATCCCAGGTTCTCTGCCTGGAAGATTTTTAGCTAACATTAGAAAAGCCTCTGAAATAACATCAGTCAAGTTTTGCATGCACAGCTATTTCCACAAGCCAAATCTACAGTTTTACAAGACAATCAGCTAGATAAACATCTGTCTGCTCCATTCTGAGCAGCTGATGAGCATAGGAGACCTTTGATCATATAACAAAGCATGTTCCCTCCTGGGTGTGATCCAGCAATCACCATAACTAAGTGCTCCAAGTTTTGCTTTTTCCCCATCTTTAAGTGCTGATCCAGTATCATGTGCATCTTAGTGTCATCCATACCACAATGAGCACAACATAGAAAAACAAAGGTTGAAGTGCTACAGCATCTCCCTGTGGAAACAGGAACACAAACTACCAAGATTTTCTGTTGTTCAAGTCAGGCAAGTGTATGCAGTAGTTATCCATAAAGGATAACAATAGGTTTTAACTCTGGCACAATGAAAAAACGGCAACAAGTGCATCTGCTTAAACATCAATTTTTTAAAAGAATTAATTTGTAGAAATAAAGGTTAGAAGTAATTGGAAAACCATGATATTCCATGCAGCACTCCATCACTAGTATGAAAATTAAAAGGGAACCAGCTTCAATCAGCACATGAAACAGGGCTGGGGTTATAATCTATTTCCCCTGTAGCATCTGTAGAAAGGTGATTAGTTCCAACTGCTGTCCTACAACATGAGCATTTCTACTTTCAGGTTTTATCACCATTATAGTCACAAATGAACAGACTCTGGTGGCTATCACTGATAGTCCCAACCTGGCAGAGTAAAGCTGTTCCTGAAGCAGATTTGGGAATGCCTTTTCTGCTTACACAGTGGACAAATCACAAATGCAGTTCCCTGTGAAGCTGACAGTATTTAATAAGTGTTTAATTGTGCAGTATATATCTGAGTGGGAAAAGGGCACAAACATCTATCTAGAGGACAAATCAGCTTGTCAGCTCCAGTAGTTTCCCTCCTTGCCCTCCTCCCTGAATGTGTGCTGCTGTACTGGAGAACAGGAGTAACATGCTTTATGGGCTATTTATTGGCTGAAACACCGCCCCAGGCAAGACGACTCTAGGGAAGAAACAGGAGAAAATTCTGAAAACAGCGTGAGGAACAAAAACACTTCTGATGAAGTAACACAGGATGCAGGGGTAAATCTCAGTGGTAGCTTGGCAGAGCTATCTATGGTAACCCATGACACCTGCCCTAGGTTGCAGAAAGGACTCCGGGGTGTTACTGCCCCATAGCAGATTAGATTGTAGCTAGACCCACTGCCCCCCACAGCTGCTTCACCATCACCATCAATTGTCACAGAAGGTGGCTATCTTTCCATTTATTTACCTGTACATATGCATACATGGCAGAAGGAATGAGCAATACAAGGCTCATTTCTTCCCTAGCCCATTCACTCTGGAAGAGATTCTTCACCAGTTCAGCACACAAAGCATTCTGGCTTCAGCCTCGTTTCTGTTTGGCACACAGTCAAACTGTATTTAGAGGAAATCTAATTCTTCTGTAAAAGTTGCATCTCAATAAATTGTGTCTTACCACTCTTACCTATCCAGGTTCAAAGGGAGAGAGCATTGCATGGCTTCCAAAGCCATTCTCATTTGAACATTACTGTCCATCCACACGTTTCAACTTTCAAAACTGCACTCAGAATGAAAAAAAGCACAGCAAAGAAGGAAGGTTGTCTTACAGTATTATATTCACTTAATAATCACAAGCAATTTCTCAGAGAAGCCCTCCAGGCACAGTTTTAATGTTAAAGCAATTCTTGCTCCATTTTAACCATCCACTGATGCAGAGCTGATAGCCCAGCTCATTAAAAAGTACAAGGAACTATTTCAAGAAATGCCATAATTTAATCGGGCAGAGTTTAGTCACGCTGCACACAGCAGCCTAGATACACAACACCAACTGCCTCTGACACTTCCCGAATCCAGCAATGAAGTCCCTCGGCTCTGGGCTCAGCTGCCCATGGTGCATGAAGCTGCACAGCAAAGCTTCCTGCTATGGTGACCAATAGACCATCTTCTACCTGCAGTTTTTTAGCTACATTTAAAAATGCATGAATCCCACTTAAGCAATAACCCCTTCTTCATTTTAAGCATTAGCACCCATTTAACCAGATATAAAACTCATTACAGGAAGGATGATTGAAGAGCAGGTAAATATTGCAATCTTTTTTTTTTAACTTTATGATATTCACATAGCACAAAAATTCACATACTAGTTTGATTGAGGACTTAAGTCCAAAACAGTGACAGAGCTCTCACTTTGGGCATCAGTTGTTGGCCAGTTGATTTGATATCCCAGTGATTAGATCCCACATCTGGACCATGCAAGTTATAACAGGCAAAGCAATGAATCATTACCTGGGGTAAGGTTCAATCTAGGCATCAAATTATTCTTTTGAGGATTGTCTTTTAACTTCTCACAAGTACTCCCCAACACACAAGAGATAACGGTCTTTGGACTCATGTAAGACAGGAATGAACCACCTCTCCTACCCATCAGTAGGTATTCTTCCAAGAGAACATGGATCAGAAGAAAGTGATAAACTGTTCCCACATCCTTATTAGGAAGGTGCATATCTGGGACCATGCAACCTATTGGCAGCCAGGTGATAATTCTATTAGCAAATTCAAGTGGTGGTTTTGCTAAATTAGGTGCTACACCCAAGCAAGACATTGCAAATCCAGAGTACACCTTCCAGAACCACACTGACTGCAAACATCACAATGCTCTGCTTAAGGCTTTGTGTTGCTTTCTCAAATAAAACCTTATTTTTAAAATAAAGCCCAGTAGAAGGTTATTAACTGCCCTTAAAAAATACTTAACAACCTCTTTGCTTGTTATCGAGTGGCCCATACACATGCCAGATGAGCACTATAGACGATGATGATGCATTAAATAAACACTTCTGTTAAAAATCCATAAGCCTACTTATGACCAGTTTGAGACATACAAATATCTACAGCTTATTCAGTTCAAGAATCCTCTGCTCTCAAAATGTCCATTCAGCAGCCCTGCCAGATACTGTTTCACAATACTACAGGCCCACTTATTCATAAACAAATCATTAACATTCTTGACATAAATCCATAGTGTACAACAAATCCCAGCTATGATAGTGTTTTACTACATTTGCTGTGCCCATCATGAATGGGAGTTCTGTTTTCACAAAGAAAAAAAAAAACACTCTCAACAAATAAAAGGCAAATTATTCTCTGTGAGAAAACCTCCAGGATGAAATGCCTATGCACAGATTGCAAACTAATTATCAAGTTCATATAGCAATAAACTGGTGCTCAGTTAGTGAAATGGGCTGCCACAATTTATGCAAGAAATTTTCTTGCTAGAACGCTAATAACTATGAGACTCTGATAGTTAAATACGCCATTAAACACTTAAAATTTCCCCAGTTAAAAGTGAAACCTTTTACACATCCCCATTCCTCCACACACGGGCACAAGAGTCATCTGAAAAGATGTTTCTAAAGCCCTTTGGCATTCACTCACTGCCAGGGTTTTATTTACAGCCTTGGATCACAGGGTTTGAGCCAAGCCCCAAAATGATCAAGGTCCATTTTTACACATATACAACACAGCTTTAAAAATTAGACTAATCAAAATGAAGGGAATAGCTTAACAAATGCATCAGGACCAAGCTGCTTATTCTCTCTGAATACACTCTGCATAGATGGCAGCACAGAGCAACAGTTTAAATCAGAGTTCCCCCAAAACACATAGTCCACAGGTAAAACCTCTGCAGGTGCCCCAAAAAGGCTCCAGCACACAGCCAGCGTACCCCACATTTAGGGGCACGGCAGGACATGATTCTCTGCCTGGCTGAGGCTGGTCCACAGCAGGGGGGATGCTCCCACAGTACAGACCATGCATCCTCACATGGCATCCAGCAAAGCTTTGGAAATCACAAGGTTAAACCCTCTGCCCTTAATTCACTAACACCTTCCTCACCATATGTAAAGAATTAAAATGCCTCCTGGAATGGCCATATTTATGTAATTAAAAAAAGAGTGGAAGATAGTTGCAACTTTCTGTTGACGCTCTTGGCAGATGACAAATAGGCTCACAAGAGCTGGACTTCTCCCTGGACTGATAAACATAAAGCAGACTGCCTTCCGTACCGCCTGCCAGCTCAGCCCAGGGAATAAAAGATGTTTTCAATTCAGGAAAAGACACATGTGCATCGAAATGCTGAATACTCAGCAAGGCCTCAGTCCTACAAGAAATTGGTCCCCTACATACCGTGCAGTGCACAGGCCTGTGGGCACTGGCGGCTGCTCACAGGAGGTAAAAATAAGCACATAGCTGAAACTTTGCAGAAATGAGACATTTAAATGTTTTGTAAACACATGCACGCTTTTAATAGCAATTACACTACAGCATTCACTGGGGGGCATGCCCTCTCTTTTTATTATTTCAGTTGGCACAGCTTTTCCCTTTACAGCTTGCTTTAGCTCCAGTTTTGTGAAAATTTCACTGCAGTACGCTCACATATGAACATACACAGCACAAATAGCTCGCGGTCTCCAGGTCTGAAGGATGTTCTGCAGCTCAGGAGAGCAAGTTTACAGGAACTATTTATAGGTCTCAAGCTGTACCCAGCCTTCAAAAACATTTCAAACCTATTTTTGCCCAAGAACACAGCTAATGAAGAACCACTGGGGTTGTCTAGTCTGGCTTATGGTACCACAGAGGTCACCACCCCCAACAGTTAGTTCTTGCTTTCACCTCTGATCTCCCAAAGTTGTAACATATCTGTTAGTATGGAAATGGTCACGGCTGAAGGAGTGAAAGGGATGAATAAATTCAGGAATCTTCTCATTTGCCTCCAGGTTTTCTGAGCACCTCAGAATCATAGTTTTAGATATTGTCTGTGACAGTAACAGATAAAAGCCAACTTGAAAAAAGCAACAACAACAATTTAAGGCAGAAAATCACATGTAATCACACATCTATAGAAAATGAGGCACTACAGAAATCCCAGACTATGATGGTCAGGCTAAAGCAATACATGATTTGAAAGAAGGCAAACAGCTCTGCTGGGAACCGGGAAGGAAACCAAACAAGTTAAGCAGTCATTTGCAGTATGATACAACAGCAAAATGACACTGAAACCTTAGGGTCAGGACACCCGACAGGATGGCTGCACTGCACGGCCGCCCAGGAAGCACCTGGTTAGGAAACACACTGCACAGCTTTGCTGAGCACTGGCTGGGAGAGGGTAGGAGTGGAAACAACTAACTAATACTGAAGAAGTCCAAGGGAAAAGAGTACTCACAGTCTGGAATAATTTCATCTTGATGAGTTATGGGTAGCTCAGGGCTCAAACAGGGCAGCACACCAAAAGGAAGCAAGGGCAGAGAAATCCCACCCGCAAAGTGCCAAAAGCCCCTGTGCTGGCCCATGGAGACCTGCAACTGGCAAAACCAGGAGACAACAGCAAAAACCCTGCCGAGCAGAAATCCTGAAGACATATGTGTTTGCCACCTTTCATTTCTCCTTTTCTGGCAACACTAGTATTGCCAACCCCAACTTTACTTCACTGACTGGTGATGGCATTAAAAAACACCATCTAAGCTCTGCAAACCAAAAGCTGCTCATTGCCTGGTACTGCTAACAGCTGTTCACTAACCTGGTTTAAAAGTTGGATGCTACACTTCTGTTTCTAAAGGCAAAAGCTGGTCATCAAAACCCACCTGTCACTGGCCGTGCTCCAAAAACGTCTCATGAAGCTCCAGCTCACGCTTGCACAAGCGCATGTGGTGCACACCCCACACACGGTACTCCAGTAGGCACACTGGCCTCACCCACACATCTCCTTCACTACACCAATGCTGTATTTTGCCCACTGTTCTAGTTCATTTAAAAAATAATATTTTTTTAAAAAAAAAAAGGAAAAAAACCCCAGGCACAACTCTCAGACCCCTGAACCAGCAGCGAAGTCATCAGTATTTTAACAGTGATTTCAAACAGGAGCAAAGCCAAGCCAAGCCTGAATCCTCAGATTATCCTTTGCAAAATCCCAGCATTGGCATTAGCAAAAGAAAATAAAAGATCAAACGAGTTGGCTCAGATGGACTGTTATTTCTGTGCCTATGTTTATTAATATTAGGTACATAAAACTGAGAAAAATTGAGGGAGGGCTAGAGAAACACATAGTGATGTTAACCACAATGGCAAACTAAAAGTATGTACCGACCCTTTCCTTCGGCCAGGAAATATTTTCAAGCTGTTTCTTTTACAGCTAGTCACTGGATAGGAAATGCTTTTTAGATAGAAAAATATTTTCTTTTCCAGAAGACTCCATAAAATCCACACACAGAGCACAGTGTACGTTTTGACGAGAATTAATTACTCGTTTACAGTGGTAGTTCAATACACAGCTAACCCCCACACACTGTCTAAACAACTTATTTCCTCTGTTAAGTGAAGAATGGTTAACAGAAACAAAACAGCTTGACTTTTAAAAAAGAAGAGGTACAGCAATGGCAACGCATCTGCAGACCATAAAAAGCTGAAGAAAAGTGTTAGAGGATACACGAGTATGTCCTTTGTGCATCTTCCGGGTTTTTTCCTAAGTGAAAGTATTCCAGAATAAAACATTACCAAATTTAATGGAATTTACATGCTCTAACATACAAAAATAATGCCCTAAGCCCAGAGCTATTAATTCTTAAGAGCTGTGGGCTGTAGCTTATCATTATCATCTAGAAGTGAAGGATGGTTGGAACAGGCGATTCCATTTCTCCCCAGTGACTAAATCATGTACAAGCTAAATCATTTATTAATGTCAAAGGCTGACATGTTTCAATTAAGAAAATGAGATTCCAGAGGTTCTGGCCATCTGAACCCTGTTTATGCATACTCTCTTACCAATTTTTTTAAAATAAAATAATAACAAAATCAGTTTGTCAAAAGTCTGACAAATTGATTTTACTTAAACTGAGTACTAACAATTTAGCACTAATCCTGCCACATATCCAAAGCTACATACATAAATAAATATTTATACTAGTAACTACCTGGTGTTAGGGGTTAACAAGATACTAATCAAAACACACATGTTATAAACTGAAATCATCTTGCCCTCCATTGTACCTCTTTGGCTCCTCAGGCAAGGACCCAGCCTTTGTCTACCCAGTATGTCAGCAGACGGACACACAGCGTCCAAGGTCTGGCTGCTCTGGGAGGAGAGGAACAGGCAAAACAACTAAGAGAGGAAAACAAGGACAGGCTCACTCATACAGCAGGGCAGTGGGCAGCCTCCCTGCCACCCAAAGTGCACTGCTGATCCTCTGCCAGGTGCAAGGGAGAAGGACACATCCCTCCAGCACCAAAAACTGCCCAGGAATGCAGATAAATTCCAGATCTTTGTAAACACAATCCCTGTAAGTGAGTATCCTGCACATTAGACCCTTCACTGTTAACTTCCAGGGGAGTATCTATAATGTAAATGCTTGTAGCAACAATTCCCCCCACCTCCGAAGGTCTCCCACATCCACGGTTTAAAATAATTCTTTATATTAACCCCCTGGCTTAGGGAAAAATAATAAAAAACAAACAAACAAACCACCACACAAAAACACACAGTGAAAGTTAAGACAACCTACACAGGGTAAAACTTCAAAATTCCAGCTAAGTTCAGTAAATCAAGTCTGAGAAATAATACGGCATTGGACTAGATGGTTCAAACATTTCTAAGAGCTGGCCAGAATCCATACGCTTCCTTTTTGCTTTATTTTACTTACAGTTAGTTTGCAAGAGATGATGATTAGCTAGAAAAAACACATTCTCTTTTGACCTCCAGGTGTACAAAGCAGAACAGCATTAAATATTTCCTAGAGCAAATGTTGAATTTGTACACAGGGTGCAGTAAACCACCACGTGGGATAAGCAGCCCCAGCAGTAAATCACCGCGCAGCATTTACAGCATGAACCCTTGCTATGCAGCCCATTAGCTCCTGGCAAAGCCCTGTTTGAAGGCTGGATCCATACAAACCACTGCACACATAAGAATTTTATAAAGCACAAGATGACAGCCCAATTCTGTAGGGCTGTGTGCATTGCCAGCCCAAGTCCCTGCTTTGCTGGAGATCTGGACTCCAGCATCTCTGTAGCCTGTTTGTGCCCGTACACAGGATTAGAAGGGCCAAAGACTGTGACAATGACTGCTAAGTTCTGTGAATCATCTGGACAAAGCAAGGGGTGTTGCTCTGGTGCAGACAGCATTACACCAAGGAAACGTTCACTGCACAGCATCGAGGATCCAGGGCACAACATCACCTTGGCACTGCCAGCGCTGACACTGCAACCGCCTCCTTTCAGGTGGAAAAATTGATTCCACTGAGGAGGCAATGATATGACCATTCCTCCACACCCAAGGAAGAATAATAGATGGACAAGTTGTGCTGCGTCAGTTTGTTCCCACTCCAAAATAATCGCAGAGTCCCCCGCTGTGGTCCCAACATCCCTGCTCCCTCCCTGGCCAGCTGATCTCACTGGTCGGATACAAAGTGGCATTGCAAACGGAGCTTTTACCTGCTCCTTTAGCCAGAGAGCCCTAGTAAAAGGCCTTTAATAAAACTGTATCTTAAATAAACCCATACTGCTGTGTGTTGACAACTTCTAACTGGGATGCTACAAAGACTGTAATTTTTCTGGAAACTATATTACACAGCTGTAACCACTCTGCAATGACAGCTCTGCAGCACAGAGCAGTGAATAACAGTGAATAACTTTGTTAGCCAACTCCTCAAACTCACAATGTCACTTTACTATCTATATGGGAAGTCATGGACAGCTCTGTAAGGACTAGGTCATTTTTAAAGCAAATGTTGGAGTCCAGATTTTAAAACCTCACAGAAAACTATCAAAAAAAAAAAAAAAATTACCAGACAGATTTTGGGTAATAGAGAAGAATATGTCAGCACTTTCCTATTGTCCCACATATGGATCCGAGATTGAAAAAATGTTGGGAGCAAAATTTTTTTATGGATGAGGCAGATTGTTCTCTAACTTCAGCTCTGTAACAATGGATACTGGGTAAAACTTTTTTTGCTCCTCAGAAATGCTAAAAAAAAAAAAAAAAAAAAAGAAGCACGGAGTGGGCATTTAAAACCCTTTGAAGAAGTAAATATATTAAGCTTCCATGAGAAAAATAAGAAAATAAGGAAAGGTCTCAAACAGCCTGGATTCACAAAGGAGAAACAGAGTTTTCAGCTGAAAACCAGCAATATTTGCTGAAGCCAACTGGGAGCCTCGGAGCTGGGCAGCATGCTGGACACTGTGCCAGGAGCTCACAGTGTGACACAGACGTTCCTCTGTCAAATACGTAGCAGCCCCTTATCCAAACAGTGTTAGGGCTCAGTCCAGAATTACTTCAATAACACATGCCTTCCAAAAAGAGTAACATAGAAACGTTCAGTTCAGCTCTCTCAGACATTAAATCTTGTCACATATACCTACTCTTAAAAAAAAAAAAAAAAAAAAAAAAAAAGGAAGAAAAAATCTATTTAGACTCTCAAAGAACACACTAAGTAAAAGAAACACAGGGTAACTCCACTGGCATTAGCAATGGCACTTAGATTTATACTATTATCAAGATCTGAATTTGGGCCAAAAAAAAGACCCACATATAGACAGGGGCAAAGTTTATACCCAAGTGAACAAAACGACATCTCTTTAGACATTAATGGCTTCTGAAATTTTCTAGCTTGATACAAAATTAGTGATTTAAATGCCAAACCACATTCACTTTGTTTATCTTGGAAAGTTCCATGTAAGAATGTCCACGTAAGAGCACCCTCAGACTATAACAGAGAAATGAAAGGTCAGGCTGTTACTCCCAGAACCTGCACAGTAAACCTCAGAACAAGGTACAGGCATTTCCCTGGTCAGTGGTGCCCACTGCATGTGCCTATTTTTCTAATACCATATAACCAACATGAATAACTTTTGATGTTGAGAAGTAAAAATCATAATCTGAAAAGACAATATAAATGCCCTCTGAAAGTCATTTAAAATATATGTGTTTCTTGGAAACAACCAGAAGCAAGTTGTTTCAGCACAAGGTTTCTGCAGATAGGGCTTCTGGGCTGTGTCTGCCCCCAACCACTCACAGACCTCTCTGGTCCCCAGCTGCCAAACTGCTCTTCCCACCCCGCCAAAACTCTACATCTCTACAAAGCATTTTACATTAGTCCAAAGCCTCCTTAGAGTCTGCCTTTCTAACAAACATCCCCAGACACCTCCACCCATGCAGACCTCACCACCCCACACAGCAGGACCCCTATTCTGACCCGCTGGAGCCCTGTCCTGCGCTCAGAAAACCAGGAGGAGCTTGTAAGGCCATGGAACTGAAATCCCTAAGCTGTTCCTTTCCAGGTGAAAATAGCTCATTTCAGCTATTGCTTGCAGCTCACCACGTCTTCAGATGTGCCTCTCCTTAGGGCCAATGAGCTCCACCACTTCTGCAGCCTGAAACTTGTCAGGATTTTAAACGTGATAAGGATGTGGGAGAGTGGCTTTGGAAAAGGAACAATCAAAGAGTGACTAAATAAAACTTCAGTGAATATTCTTCACTGTCCTGAAGTGCCAGGGCTTTTCACTATCCTTGATTATGAAAGGCAGTCATCTCATTCATCTAGGGACTGGTGGCAGGCTCGCTGTGACATAGTCAGCCCTTCACCTCCACAAACCCTGTGCCAAGCCCGATATTTCTGATGGGGCTATTTCCTACACCAGGCAGTCCCAGTCCCCACTGGACACCTCCAAGGAAACGATCTGAACTCTCTCTGTGACAGCTGTCGAGGAAAACAAAATCTCAAGTCTCTGCAGTGGGGTAACTCCTTGGCAGTATGTGTCCTGTTACCAGAAGCTGCAGGATTGCGAAGGGGAGGCACAAAGAGTCATATGCAACCTCAAAGCTACAAGAAAGAGAAAAAATTTAATATTGCAACACTGATCTGCAGGGAAAAGCAACCTTGGCTCTTTTAACCTTTGAAACTGTGCAACTCTTACTTCTACAGCAACTCTGTATTTTGGAGGGAGAAGATAAAACATTGCCCTTTGAAAAATGTTATACATCCTAGCACCGAGCTCCAGGCTCTTTAATGCAAAAAAAAAGTGTCTCTAAACATCAGATCAAAACAAAACAGTCACTCACAGACAAATGCTGCCTAACATTCCTTATAAACCACTGAAAAGTTATATTGCCATCTCAAATGGCAAGATAAAAATTAATGGATTCAAGGACATGGAGATAAGACCACATTCTTAAATCCATCTGATTTAACGCACATTTATCAAAGTGAACCCTCCAGTCTCATAGAAAGTAACACCCGTTCTGCAGCCCTCCGCACTGATGTTCCACCTACAAGAACGCGACAGAGAGGGCTGTACTTCCCCAGCCACCCCAATGCGCAGCTGTGTTGGTGGCCATGCTGCCCAGCCCAGGGGGACCAGGGTCACAGACCCGCGGCTCCAGGGGCAGCTCAGCCACCATGGGGACAGGCTCAGAGCTGGGGCCAATGCCCGTGCCTTCTCCACGGCTGGAGGATCACAAGGCTTCGGGTGTCTCGGGAATCACGGCTGTGTTCGCTCCTCATTGCCTACCAGAAAAATTAACCACCCAGCGCTCTTTAACAGCATGGCACATCCCTCCAGCAGTTCATTTTAGCAGGAGGCACCCAAGCTGTCTGTACTACCAGGATTTTCTCAAACACACAGTACCGAGCTCAATAGGCCCTTTCAGCCAAACTATCGAGAATACTGGAGTAAAATTTTCAAAATATCCTTCCTTCTCTTTCTAATCCAAACAACAGAGCACAGCTGTGAAAACTGAAGCCTGTGCAGATCCGTGTGGTACAGGCTCCTTCTTAAAAGCACTGGCACAAGATTCAAGCTTCTACATTTTCTGATTCAAGTTTATAGTCAGGCACAGAAAATCCCTGTGGACTAGGGAAAAAAGAAAAAGAAAACAAAACAAAAAAACCCACAAACCACAAAGAAAAAAACCCACCCCACATTAAAACTGATTTAATATCATTCAGCAGTGCTGGAACTGGCAGCACAGAAAGCCGTACGGACACAATGGGATAAGCAAGCCAGCCATAGAAATATCTCACTTCATTCCCTGCACATACATGCAAATGCTTCCAGGTTTGGGTTCACCTCTGCCTTAAAATAGCTCCATATGAGAAATCTGTTAAATTGCTTGTTTCTGTACCTGGAAGAAACACTTCCTCAGTTCCCTCACAAAAGTCCCATTAAAAACATAATTCAGCCCATCAGACAATTTGAAATCCCCAGCTACAAAGCAACACACAGCCGAAGTGCCCTCTCCAATCTTTGTATTGACTCACTCCTGCTAATACGATGCTTAAGCTGACAATTTTTTGAAAAATTAAAGAAGTTCACTGCTGTCTTCTGCTGATGCACTGTGCAGCAAGCCAGGGCAGAGGTACATGCCATTCCCCGACACCCAGGCAGCTCAGGGACAAGCAGCTCAGCGTTTGCCCAAGTTCCAAAAAGTACTTTTCTGGTCAAAAACTAGGAGAGAAAAAAAAAAATCCAGATGGAAAAGCAAAAAATGGGCTAAAGGTTCTGTTAAATAAACAATCTCAAATCAAGGAAAGAAAATTAAAACTCTGTTTTTGAAGTCTGACATGTTTTTTTCTAACAGTTTTGCTGTTTGTCTTTACACCCTCCAGCTCCAAGCTGGAGCCAGAAGAACCAGCACACCACGACACAACTCTTCTTGTGATGTCCCTGATTTCTTAACATAACACTGGAAAGCAAGTTCAGCACATTAATTTGGACTGGATAGTTTTAATAAACAATAACAGAATTTTTGTTAGCCTGTTTTTTCAACCAGAATGACTGGAAGGAGGGTTAATGCCTGCCTCCTCCTCCCCGCCCCAAACTATACTATTTTCAGGTCAGTATCTTCATCATCGGCTCAGAAAGCACAGATTAATCCTGACAGTAGGAAAGCTCATTCCCAGCTACAGGAAAGCTGCAGAGCAGCTGAGATTTGCTCCGGAGTGCCTCCCCCTGCAGCCATTTGGGGAGGAAGTGCTGTGTCTGCCTGTCCCCTCTGTCTTTCAACACCCAGGCTCAAGGGGGAATGGACAGCTAGAAACTTGCACGCTCAGATAATGCATTCGATGTTGCCACCATCACCACAGAGGTCCCATGTCCTTGGTCCCCTGCAGACCGCAAACTCCTCTGCCCTGGCTTCCAGCCAGCAGGCACTCTCAGGAAGAAGCTCCATAGCATGGAGAAATGTTTGTTTTAAACAAGACTACACAAACTTTCTGGATCTCCTGTAACAGCCCAATGGGTGGGATTGCTGTCCTGTTCCACAATCCAGTCAGGCTCCCCAGTGGAGCTCGGACCAGATCCCACTGCAAGATCTTCAGGGCAGCTACTCCGCCAGTGGGACCAGACTCTGAACACCACTTCTCCACTCCAGGCACTGAATGAGTGAGCAAGCTTTCAGAAGAGTTCGGTCCACTAGATAAAAAGCTCTCTTGAAAAACCTGGCCCTAAATTGAGGCTCGGAATACTTGGAAACTTACTTCAGGGTCATCCTGAAAGCTTCACATGAAACATATGGAATAACCATTTCTCAAACCCAGAGGGAGCCTGCCATGGGAAGAAAGAGGCAGCAACAAATCAGCACTTCAGGACATTTAATTAATTTTCTATCTGCTGTCAGTGTTCTTGGCAGTTACCATCAAATATACCTGGAGAAAATGCATTCACATGAGGAGACTGAAAGTTGTCTGGCATGACACAGACCCAACACCACACAGGAGTAGGGCACAAGAGTGATGACCACGCCAGTGCTATGGCAGGGAGATCCCAAACTGAGAAGCACTGCACTCGCAGCACAGCTCAGTCAGTACAACTTATTAACTCAGGTCAGAAATGTAGCTGTTAACATTGCCTGGGATCTCACAGCCATTAAGCTGTGAGAAGGGACTGAAACAGCCCAAAAAAGGTCCCCGACCTGCTCCAGACATCCCATCCCCTCCCTTGAAGCACTCGGCATGACACAGTGGGGGAAGCCTGCAAGGGAACAGAGACAAACAGCTGGAATGGTCAAATTTACATTTCCAAATCAACATTGGAATTAGTACCACTGATAATCATTCTGTCAGAAAAGCAGTTACTATTTAAATGCTCCTGATCAAAACACATATGGAGGTTCTTCAAAAAGACCAATGCTTCAGAAGCCATCACTGAACTGCTAAGGTAAGGGTCAGTGCAACAAGATCAACTTAACCATTCTGAGGCTGTGTATAATTTGGTTCAAGTGCCATCATTAAAAGAATATCAAATATCAGAAATACACAACTTGTTTATTTTTTCCCCTTAAGATTTTGCACAGCAAAGATTTATATTAGTCACTCCATATTTTCAGTATTTCAGCAGGAAAAACAAGTCATGAAAAGTCATATTGGGTCTTCTGAGGACACATTTAATAAGATCCACATTTAAAATCTTTGGTCAAAGAGCTCTGATGTATTCATTCAGAAACAGCCCCAAAGACGGACACAACTGTCACCCGTAACTTTACCAGTCATTATTTGAAGTGCAAATAAATTCAATTATTATACATTAAAGTACTCTGGAAAAAAAAAATAAAAAAGAAGAAAAAAAATAAAAAAGAAGAAAAAAAAAAGAGCAAGTACTAAACATTGCTTAAAGAGGCTTAGCTACACATCTACATATCTCTGGGCCAGGCTCTCATCTTGCACAGAGAGAGACTCTCATCTGGCAGAGGGAGCTAAATTGCAAATGAAGTCACCTAAGTGAGAGGATGGGAGCACAAAGCCTGGGCAGCCCAGCACACCTCCCAGCACCCAGCTAAGGGCCTATCTGCCACGGACACAATCACGCTTGGAGGGAAACAGTAACGCTCTGGACACCCCACTGCTGACTGTCCTGCTGGCTGCCACCAGGGACGACTGAGAGAAAATAAGAAACAGGCAGTTAAAATTCTGAACTACTTAGACTGAATCCTTTAGTTTGCCTTTCTTCAAGGAAATCACTGCTTTATTTTTTTATTTTTCTTGGTCATCAAACAGGCTGTCAGCTTCGTAAATAGAAACTAGTAGTACACTATAAATGAACCCTTAAGATCATTTCCCAGGGGGCTTTCCACAAGGCAGTCACTGATTTTGATTTTCTTTTGGTCATAGAATGCTTCCCAAAATTAGCATTTTTCCAGAGCCATTCATTTTCTACAAAGAATAAATAATGTAGAAAAAGGAACTGCCCAAGCTAAGTGGTGCCAGATGAGCTTGCTGGAATCACAGAGCTTTGTTTTAAAGATCCCTGACTGTTGTAAAGTCATAGCAGCAAACTAGTGCAAAAACTCTGATGCCTTGAAAGATATCCTGAAGCTATACAGTGCCAAAACACTGGGCTGTAAGACTTCCCAGACGTTTGCATCCACATGACTCAAGCTTAAATTTCAAATACTTTTCACTTTTTCCTTCTGACATAATATTTAATAAAACCAGCTCTCAGTAGTAGTATCAGTCCTGCTACACGCCTTGCAGCGGTTTCTGCCTAGACAGCTCTTTGTGTGCTTTACACTTACAACCTGTTTGTGTTTGGCTTAAAAAACTTTTTCCATACGCTTTTAAAAATTGGAAAACAATGGTTTTGACTGACTGTATACTGCATTTTTTTTAAAATAGATATATGCATCTGAACATCAAGCATACAATAGAAAGACGAGAAGTTCACTTTGAAAGCACCAACAGCACCTAAAGCCACACTACACCTGAACAGATGAAGACAAACATTGCGTGTTTGGTTTGGGGGGCGGGGACACCTTGTGACAGCGACAGCTCCCGTGGCTCCAAGGAGCTGTCCCGAGGCTCCCGTGGCTACAAACAAGGCTGAGCCGATTAGCACTAGAGAAACACCTCTTCGAAGCCATATTTGTGAGAGGAAGGACTGTCTTGAAAAGGAGGTGTAGAGAACCTGGTGGAGAGGCCATTGACCTGAACAAAAGACGACCATCGGCCTAAACAAAGAGAGAGCTTCATTGCCAGGAGGGGGGATTGGACAGAGAACCTCAGACACCCAGTGCAACCGCAGGGAGTAGAAGAAGGCAAAGGAGGTCCCTGCAGCCCACAGAAGTTCAACAGTGGAGCAGATACCCACGTGTAGGCTATGGAAGACTCCACACTGGAGCAGAAAAGCTGAGCCTGAGGGCAAGTGTGACTGAAATTGAGACCCCAGAGTCACTCAATACCAGAGCAGAGTTGGACCCCCAGACCAGGGGGGTGAGTCTGCAGCCTGTGGATGTCCCCATGCTGGAGCTGGGAGCTGTGTTCAGAGGGTCTGTGACTCCATGGGAAGCTCGCTTTGGAACACTTTGTTCCTGGACTTCCATGCTTGGAAGAGCAGCAGAGGTGAACTGACTGAACCCCCATTCCCTGTCCCTGTGCTGCTGGGGTGGAGAAGGTAGAGAAATCAGGAGCAAAGTGATTTGAGCTTAGGGAGAAGGGAGGGGTGGGGGAAGGTGTTGTAAGATGTGGTTGTTATGTCTCACTGTGCTACTCAGATGAATGGCAACGAATTAAATTGATCTTTCTTCTCCAAGTTGAGTCTGTTTTGCCCATGATCATAATGGGCGAGTGAGCTGTCCCTGTCCTTCATCCTAATCTGTGCTCCATTTGTTGTGACTCCCTTCCCATCTCACTGGGTGGGGGGAGTGAGTGCAAGTCCACATGGTCCTACTAGGGTTAAACCACCACATATTGTCATAAAACTATGGCACCCATGAGTACCTCAAAGCCATCACATGTAGGTAACACTGCCAAGAGCCAACTTCTCTTTAGCAAAGTTCTAGGTGGCAGTGGATGCATGTAATATTTAGCAACAGAGTCTATCATCCCCAAATCTGAAAGTATCAGTAGATTCAAGATGCACAGTTACAGGGTACAGTAACAAATCCCAGCAAAACAAGCTATGTGTTCATGAGGCTTCAGAGGACAGTGCTCACAGGGAGGCCAGAAAGTGAGCAGCAACACCCTCAATTCTGCTGCTTTCACTTTTTTCACTTCCATCAATACCTGTACTGTGTTTTTACTGCTATATCTTAACAATGAGGAGGGAAATTACACCATCAACTCAAAGACTATGGTAAAGCAACCTTACACCAATGTATTTCCCATGGATTTCAGCAGGGCTGTGTAAGTTACATGATGGCAAAATTAAGCCTCTGGGTTCAGGAAATCAAACTTGCCCAAGCAAAGAAGGACTTGAAGCTTCCTGCCTGACATTCCCCACTTTGCTGCATCTCGTCTCGCCCACCCTCAGCTCTCCCCGTCAGTATTTTACAGCATATCAGAAGAGATGCAGAACTCTATTTTATGAAAGAAATACATTCTAGCAGCATGAGAATATGCTGCAGCCAACCACTATTAAAACCTTGCCCAGGAATGGCCCAAAATTGGGGGTTTGGGTAAGAATATCAAATTTCCAGATGAGCAGACAGAGAAGGACTGAAGTCCTACTGTGAACACTTGGCCCTTTGCACGTCCTTATAAAGCCACTTCACCAATGTCCATCCCTGAAGCAGGGAGGCAGCTGGCTGGGCTGGGACACAGTGAGCAGCAAGAGAGTCTCTCCTGCTGCTCTCCACTGGTTTGGTGCAGATCCAAATGGCAGCATAAAACAAGTGACCGCTTGGCAAGAGGTGAGTGCATGCCCAGGAAAAGCATCTGAAACAGCAGCATTTTCCCCTTGAACCCAGGGGCAGGACATGTGATGGGAGCCAGCTCCTCAACACAGCACCCTGTCTGCTCCCCACTACCTGAGCCCGGCTCATGCAAGCCCACCAACTGTACCACCTGCAGGAGATAAGCAAGCACAGCTCAGATCAGGGATGCCTGGTGTTACAGCACAAGGCCAAGCAGCACCATCACCGCTGTTTCCTGTGCTCCAGGGAAAAATGTATTTGGACACAGCGGTCCCCATTACTCATACGTGTTAAGAGAAGCAGGAAAACTTATAAACAGGGCTTATAAACAGCATGACCTCGGAAACTACACACCCACTGGGATTTATTATCTAGAAACAATGTCTAGCATCAAGCTCCCAGAAAAATTTAGGTTTTGAAGCAAATATCAGTCATCTCTGACAGGCACGCAAAACTGCATGAAGACCTTGCTTGTTTTCAAAAACCACTTCAGAGTCCTCAAAGGAGGACCACCAAGGCCAGCAGCTCCAAAATCCCAGCTGCTCCACTGAGGGCTCCTGACCCTTACATCCCAAACCAGGCACAGAGGGTACATTTGGAAATAATTTAAAGAAAGATTTCAGAAGATTTTCGGCATCATTTCAACCAGTGCTGTTGCCACAAACATCAAGCCGAAAATCAAAGTGCACTGCTTACAACCATCGATAAGCTCTGCTGCAACCACAGGGACAAAAACCATACCCAGAAGGTACAGCGAGCCCTGGGGTCTGGCATTCCCAGCAGGAAGAACAACTTGAAGCACTACTCTAGTCGCTGCTCCAGCAGAGGAGATGGGAAGGCACTCACATCTTGCATGTTCACCCACATTTTACTGAACACAAACCAGGAAAGCCACCACAGAAATCAGAGGGGAAAAAGTCTTCAAAAAAGACACAGTCCAAAATAATTTCTTTTACATTAAATGTTAATAATGCTAATGTGCCTGTATTACCTGCAAAATCACAGCCTTCTTGAGTACCACACTAGAGACTTGCTGATCCCCATGGTATATTGCTGCAACGTCCCAGCTGTGCAGTTTCCCATGTAACCGACTGCCCCATGCATGCAACTGCAATGTTGCTATAGATGAATGAATCACAAAAGGGGAAATAAAAGGAACTGTAGAAGAAAAAGCAGGCTTCACTGTTACATTTTCAAGGAAATTCCAGAAACCTGGATATTTACATTTTTCTAACTTATTCTTCTAATCCATTTAATTTAATTCCAGAAACAGCAAGGCTTCTTCATTAAGCAGCAGGATAACAGGAAAAGCTTCCATCAGAGAGAAGGACAGCAGAGAGCAGAGTGACCAAAAAAACTCCCCAAGAAAACCCCAAACCAAAAAATGAGTGATTACAGCTTCTTGCAACAAAGCCAGAAAACAAAGCCCCTGGAAGAGGGGTGCATTTCAGCAGCAGATGAAGCTTTCAACAGCAAGTGGAGATGTCCAGCTCATGCCCCAGCTCACCACATTTTTGTAGCCCAGCTGCTGATGACACTTCATTCCTATTGCGTATGCGTGAGCTCTGCGGCTGACCTCACTACTGGAATTGTACCCACCTAGTCAATGCCAACAATTTCAGCACAAACTGTGAAACTTGACAGGACCAAGCACATTTGGAACAAAATTAGCTTTTACATGAACAGCCACAGACTAGGAACATGCATCCTTGTTCTATACCGTGTGGGACTGGAAAAGACGACTTGCGAGCCATAGATGACCATGTCAGAACATGACAGAAGTCTTCACGCCATGATGCTCACTGTCATTTAACTGAAACATACGCAGCTCCCTTTAGCAATGAGGGCAGAACTGATTCACACCAAGGCAATCACTTCCAAAGTCAGTTCATACTTTCCCTTACTGAACCAGGCCAAAAGAAATATTCTGAAAAATGAAAATATTTTCACTGTCGCTTTACTTAGGCCAGAGCTGCACTTTGCCATGGCTGGATATTAATCACAGAATCACAGGATCACAGGATCTTAGGGATTGGAAGGGACCTCGAAAGATCAACTAGTCCAATCCCCCTGCAGGAGCAGGAACACCTAGACGAGTTCACACAGGAAGGCGTCCAGGCGGGTCTTGAATGTCTCCAGAGAAGGAGACTCCACAACCTCCCTGGGCAGCCTGTTCCAGTGCTCTGTCACCCTCACAGGAAAGAAGTTTCTTCTCAAGTTTAAGCGGAACCTCCTGTGTTCCAGCTTGCACCCATTGCCCCTTGTCCTATCATTGGACACCACTGTGAAGAGCCTGGCCCCATCCTCCTCACACTCACCCTTCAAATATTTATAAACATTAATAAAGTCCCCCCTCAGCCTCCTCTTCTCCAAGCTAAAGAGGCCCAGCTCCCTCAGCCTTTCCTCATAAGGGAGATGCTCCACTCCAATGCAAGATGCATTTGGGTCAAAATTACACCACATACAACTCACACATGAAAACATTAAGAAAGCTGTGCCAGCTCCATGCTTTCTGCACCCATACATCAGCTCGAAGGAGAACCTATAGAAGATAGTGCTGGACCACAGCAGTGATTTGGCATAACCAGTTATCACAGAACACATGAATAAGACCACAAGATGTCACCTACTCTACCCGGTGACAAAATACCCACCCTGCTACAGCCAAAACTCCATGCCCAGCACCCTCCTAACACATGCTTGCCAACCTGGAACAAGCAGAGGGCCCCCCTTCAACACTCCAGTGACACCACGATTTGTTTCACAGCAGCTGGGAGCCAGGAGAGAGGAGCTTGGGACAAAGAGGGAAACGTGGGACGCCCAAAACTGAATTAAGATGTTGAGGGAGAGAAAGAAGAGAAAAAACATGTATTTATTGCCTTGCACAAGCTCTGCTCAGGGCGGGGCTGGGCTGCATTGCCAGCAGCTCTGGCCAGGCTGGTGATGCACAACATGTAGTTCTTGGGGGACAGAACGGGAGATTAGGTTAGTTGAAGTGACCAGGTTTCAAAATTCTTTTCAAGAAAAAAAAAATAAAAATAAAAGGGGCTGGGGATATTAGATAGTCTATTGCTCACACAACTCTGGCTCATGCATACGTGGATTAGGATCTAGCTCCCAATTACATGATCACACCTAGTTACTCCCAGTATCCTTCCACTCATTGTATTCATTTTGTCCACTGTTCACTATGTTGTTATTTAAACTCTTGTGTGAACATAGAACTACTATGGGCTTGTGGCTTTTCCAAGGCTTTCCCCTTCTCATTTTAGGAGCTGATACAAGTCCAAAGCATCATTTAATTCTGCAGTTTTGGGTCCCTCTGGCTTGTTTTGTCAGAGCACTTGTAGATCTTCTTACACTTCCCCAGCAACTGCTGTTGCCAAGAAGCATAATTCTGAGCACTTAGCATTTTAGGAGGCTCAGGATGCCTGGAGTCTCCAGCTAGAGGTGATCAACAGTAGGTCAAACAAAGTCAGCGGCCACTGCTAAGAACTCTGCTGCTTGTGGCTCGCCTCCAGCAGCAGGGAGGAATACAGGCTCCTCTGGCTACTGGCCTGTGTTGTGCTGCAACAGGTAAGTGAGAGGCCGAGCAAGCATCCCCTTCCAGGCAGCTCTGGCTCCCCACAGCTCATGGCTTTTCCCACCTGTACCCTAAGGCAAGATCCACACCGGTGTGCAGGATACAGGAGGCAGCTGAAGGTTACACATACAACCTTACTCTGCAAAACATAAGCACTTGGTTCTTTTTAGCCTTGCATGCTCTTGTAGGCAGTATCAGATATTTGTGATATTAGTACCTTGTTATTTTTAACACATCCTAATTCCCCAACAAGGGTACGCAGCCAGTCCATAAGACCCAGACCAGCATACCACTATTAACCTCAGCTTTCTCTTCTCTTTCCCTTCCCTCACCTTCTCCTTTGCCCCCAACAATTGAGTGCAGCCCCACCTCAGGTCTTTCCCCCCAGCAGCATACCCCAGAGGACACCACCCCACCAGACCACAGGTGACACAGGTACTCCTGCCTCCACAACCGGCCCATGATCATTAACTCCTTAACACAGGGCATCTTGGTGCTTGTGCTCCGTACAGAGACATTTCTGGCCAATATGGGGAAACAAATAAATAATAACGTGCTCACATAGTTTTTATCCTGGAATCCATAAACTACGGATGTGGCACATCATTCCTATCCACTAAAAATCAAGTTTCACATTGTAGAGAAAAGTATGTCTTTTTAAGAACAGGAATTATTCCCGTTACTGGCTGGCGTGGATTAAAGCTCACGGATCTGCTCGGCTTTGCTTTACTATCAACTCAGATCACACCACTGAATTTTCTGCTCTATGATATCAGAGCAAATTCTCAATTTGAATGGCAAAAGCAATAAAAAGCTTTTCTTGTCATCAGCTAAGACCATTGATTGTTACTCTAAATGTCCAGTTCTCTCTCGCTAGACAATTGCTCTGGAAAACTATATAAAGTCGACACAGTGGAACTACGAGTTTTATTTCATCTTGTTCTCTCTCTGTCTCAGATTTCACCCTGAATACGAAACGTGCATAAAGCGCACATTAAAAAAAGACGGAGCCCAGGGCTAGCAGAGCCCGACCCGCTGCAAGAGGGTGCGGGACACCCGACGGGGCGCGGAGAGCCAGCGCCGGCGCCCCACGTTTCCACGGGCCATACGGACCTGTCAATTTGGGGTTAGCAAACAGCTCCCGCGGGACTCTGTGTCTCCCGCGCCCCCCTCCGCGAGTTCCGCGGGTGCAGGCGGCGGCCGGGCCGGCGGGGCTCCCCCTCACCTGAGGGGTGCGCGGGGAGAAGCCCCCAGACGGTGCTTCCCCCACCGCGTCGCGTCGCGCCGCACCGCACCGCACCGCCTCCCGAGGCCGGAGGAGTCGCAGCCGCGCTGTCCCCTCTCGCCGGCACTAAAGCTGTGCCGGGGCCGCCGGGCAGCGGCAGCCGGGACTCGGGATCTGGGATGCCGCCGGGGCAGCGCCTCCTGCTCCCCGCACTGTGTGCGTGTGTGTCCCGCTCCCTCCCGGCTCATTCACCCTCCCCGGAGGCAGGGGGAGAAGTTGCAACAAACTCCCAGTACCGGGAGATTATGATGCTCTGCCGACCCCGCTCGCACCGCCACAGCCCCCGCACCACCCTCCTCGGGCAGCTCCGCGGGCTCGGCCCCCCCGCCCCGGGCCATGCCGGACCCCCGCCCGCGCCTACCTGCAGCCGCTCCGTGGCCGGCTGCCACATGGTGCCGCGGCGGCGGGAGGCGCTGCCGAGCGGGTGCCGGTCGCGGCTCTCTGCGGACCCGCTCCCTCCGCCCCGCGCCCCGCCCCGCCCCGCCGCTCCGCCCACGTCCCGCCCACGTCCCGCCCACGCGTGTCCGCCGCGGGGCGGCGGGGAGGGGGTCGCGCGCGGACTCGCTGTCCCGTGGCGCAGCATCTTCTGCGGGGACGGACCGGGGAGGGGGAGCGGCGCAGCCACCCCCGGCTGCCAGCACACTCCGTCCTTCCCCCGGCACCGCTCTCCCTGGGCAAAGGTGCCAACCTCCCCACGCGCATTCGCTGTGCGCTGCCTGGCAGGGTGGCGGGGGCTGTCCCGGAGCCCTCCCCGGAGCCAGCCTTCCTCACGGCGGCCGAAACTTCTTGCTCTCCTCTTCCAGAGGTTTGCACCGCGCACAAGTCAGCGGGAGGCTGCCCGGCTCCGTAGGGCCCTGCCTGTGCCCGGCCTGCTCCTGGCACTGGAGGGGCTGGGAGCACGGGGAGCCAGCGGCGGGGATCAGGACCCTTCCTGTCCACGGCAGCGTGGAGCTCACGCTCGGCTGTTTCACAGCACCGGCATCAACAGCTCCGGCGGGACAGGGTCCGGCTTTGGGATCTGCGTCCTTCTGGCTGTGGGGCAGTAAAATATCCCATGGCGCGTCTCGACCGCCCCACAAACAATCCGAACCTCTGGTGCTACATTTGGGCTGCGGGTGGAGGAGCGGGGGCACAGCGCTGTGGGGCGCTGCCCCAGCACTGCCGAAGCTGCACTGCCCCTCGCCTGGGATACCCAGCCCTGGCCCTGCAGCCCCTCTGGATCCTCCTGCCCCCTGCCCAGCATGAGGCCTGAGCTGGGGAGCAACAGAAAAACCAACATTTCCACCTGCTCGGCCTTGCGAGTAGGGAGCTGCAGATTAAGGCATAGCACTTGCAGTTAACAGATTTGTTTCCAAACACTGATGTGCAAAACCTCTCCTCCTCCTGTCCCCAGTCTCGGCTGTACCCATAGCACGTGCCCACCCGCCTGCCCCAGACTTACCATGACACAGTCGCACCGCGGCCCACCTGAGCTGCACCACAGCAGCAGCACCAGTCGCAGCACCAGTTGCAGCTCCAGCCACCACACCAGCATCTTAAGAAAAATTGTTGTCAACATTATTAAAATAACATATGAATGGCAGCATTCATATCAGCCTCACAATTATCTGACTTGATGTTTCCATCTCAGATGGATCCCCTTCGTGGCACCTGCCAGGTGCGCGAGCTGTTGGCTAGCAGCACCCTAACTGGGCATGGGACATCCCTTTACACAGTAAAGGGCAAAAAAACAGACCTAAGTCCTCTTTCATTATCTGAGAGGTTAAAGACAAAATCTCCAGAAGTACCTGGAGTACCTGGTGCTTGGGCCACATTTTAAGACACAGCGGAGCCACATCCTGGCTGCCACGCACAATGAAGGGAGCAATGCCAGGAGCGCGGTGCAGCCGCTGGGCCTGGGCTACCCCGATCTGGCCCCAGAGGAAGCAGTGGGGGTGGTGGGGTTGGGGGCTCTCCCATGGCTCTGCCCCAGCACTCACAAGGACACATGCACGCTCTGCCCCAGCTTATGTAGGGACATGCAGGCATTGCACTTCCCATTGGAGATTGGAAATGCTACAGAAAAGGAAAAGTCTCTGCAGACTCCTGAACTGCATCAAAGAATGTTTCTCCAGCCCTCCCTGCTGTCCCGAGGCCACGTGGGCAGTGTCTCACACTTGGGTGCCACAAGAATGTGGTAAAAAACCAAAAGAGTGTGTGTCAGGCTTGTCCCAAGCACTAACCATCACACCCGGCAGCCTGCAAGCCAGGCTCCCAGACCCACTGCAGGTGCATTGGCCTGAGGAGCAAGTGGGATATCATTTTGGTGTTAGTGCTTTAAATATCAAAGCAAAGCAATACTTAAGGGCATCTCCCCAAAAGCCAGGGTTCAGGTTCACCTGCAAAACAATGCTGTCCCATGCAGGGCCATACAGCCACTGTGGCATCTTGGGCACCAACACCCTGGAGACATGTTGCAGGAACCAGGTGAGGCTGCATCTGGTCAGAGAGTTCTCAGTGAATGTGAACTTTTAAATTCTTTCTGGAAACATTTCAGCAGTACATCCCTTAGCAGTGACAGCCTCATTAAAGCTCTTCAAGTCTTACAGCTTCATTTACTGATGCATCACTGTCTTCTCTCCAGGAAAGGAAGCACTAACCCTGCACCAGCTCCTGACCGAGATACCCACAAGAGCTTTCCCCTTCCCACTCGCTGAGCAAACACTGTTCCTGTCACCCTCTTGTTTCTTCTGACTGATCACAGAATCAGAGAATCACAGAATGTCAGGGATTGGAAGGGGCCTCGAAAGATCATCTAGTCCAGTCCCCCTGCCGGAGCAGGAACACCTAGACGAGTTCACACAGGAAGGCATCCAGGCAGGTCTTGAATGTCTCCAGAGAAGGAGACTCCACAACCTCCCTGGGCAGCCTGTTCCAGTGCTCTGTCACCCTCACAGGAAAGAAGTTTCTTCTCAAGTTTAAGCGGAACCTCCTGTGTTCCAGCTTACATCCATTGCCCCTTGTCCTACCATTGGACATCACCGAGAAGAGTCTGGCTCCATCCTCCTGACACTCACCCTTTATATATTTCTAAACATTAATGAGGTCACCCCTCAGTCTCCTCTTCTCCAAGCTAAAGAGACCCAGCTCCCTCAGCCTTTCCTCATAAGGGAGATGCTCCACTCCCTTCATCATCTTGGTGGCTCTGTGCTGGACTCTCTCAAGCAGTTCCCTGTCCTTCTTGAACTGTGGGGCCCAGAACTGGACACAATATTCCAGATGCAGCCTCACCAGGGCAGAGTAGAGGGGGAGGAGAACCTCTCTTGACCTACTAACCACACCTCTTCTAACACCACCTTCCTGGCCACAAGGGCACAGTGCTGGCTCATGGTCATCCTGCTGTCCACCAGGACTCCCAGATCCCTTTCCCCTACACTGCTCTCTAGTAGATCATTCCCCAACCTATTCTGGAACCTGGGGTTGTTCCTGCCCAGGTGCAACACCCTACACTTGCCCTTATTATATTTCATTAAGTTTTTCCCTGCCCAGCTGTCCAGCCTGTCCAGGTCTCGCTGAATGGCAGCACAGCCTGCTGGCGTGTCAGCCACTCCTCCCAGCTTTGTATCATGAGCAGCTGACACTCCTGCACAATGGAGGCATTTTCTAAAAGCCTCGCTCTTCCTCAAGTGAACTCTGAAACAGTTTCATGAATCCTTCCCACATGGATAAATCCACCCTCCATTGCTGCCTGAACCACCTAGGAGCAGGCACAACCGGAGCTGTTGTCAGCAGTGGCACACAAAGGAAGTTCAGGTTCTGCAATTAGCAGAAGGAGACCAACCCTGTGGCTGGAGGCTGCTCCTCTCTTAGTTTACGTGACTTTTATACAAATTAAAATAACTAGGGGGGAAATGTGCCTTTACTGCAAAATGGGTGCCAGGCTATTAGAACGAACAAGCAGAAACAGTTACCTACTCAATTTCCAAAAGGATGTGAAAATGAAGGAAATGAATACTGTAGGCTTCAGGCTGAGGTTGTATGAGAGGAACGTAGGAATATGCTTATGGCAGAGAGGAGCAGCTCTGCAAATTGCAGATTGCAGATTTCTGAAATCAAACTGGTTAATTAAAAAGCAACCTGTGAGCTGAGACAGTGAGCAGCACCGTGAGGACAAGCCAGCTATGGAGCCACCCTGCTTGGGTGTTCAGGAGTACTCAAGCATCCCATGGGTTATGGCCATGTCAGGAAGGTCAGCCCTGCTTTTGCCCTTTTGGACGTGCCCCATGATGCCTCTGCAAGAAACTCACTTTTTGGCTGGACCATGTGCTGCTGGGGTGGCCAGGGAACCAGCTAGGACCCAGCTCAGGAAACGATCAATTAAACTCAGGTGACTTAATGTCACAATCTCACTAAGATGAGGTCATTTTAACCTAGACTTCCTAATATTTTAATCAAAGCATCATTTTTTTATTGGGTACCTAAGCTGTTCTGCATTAGGCAAGTTCTGCCCCCAGCCAGTCAGATATCTTTTGCATTTGCTTAAATAAATAGCATGAATTAATATTTCCAGGATATACCATCTTCCAGAATGTGTATGTAAGAAGATATAGGGGTTTTTTTCTATTAATTTTCCTTTTACTATGCAAAACTGTGGAGTTTCTCTTCTTGTAATGAGTTACTATCAAGACAATTCTTTCTGAAGACTGCAGTGCATTACACCGGTTGGTCCCACTTCTCTCAGTCACAGGACAGAAATACTGGAGCCAGGGGAGTTCTCTCATTAAAGGGAAGTATTTGATGCAATAGGACTAATTTAACTTCTATTCACACAGTAAAGTTGAAGCATTTCCATTGACTCCAGGATATTTTCTCTCTTTTAATGGCTCCTAATTATTTAGTTTGTCTTCCTTTTGCACCACCTCATACTCTAATGTAAGGTGTTTATATCAACATGGCTCTTCTACATTTGAAAACAATAAACTTGTTTTGTTTTTTGGGTTTTTTTTGCTGTGGACATTGCCTTTTTTATTAACTACATTCATCTAATTGCTGTTCCTAGTGAATTATTGGATTTCACAAGCTCCATTTATCTTTAGGGCCACTGAAACATCACCAGAAGAGTCATTCAGTTATTTAAATGCTACTTCCTCAAATATTGTGCAGACTTCACAAGTCCTGTTTCCAAGATCCTCTTTTTGATTACGCAAGTTTACCAAGTGTACACGAGTCACTAAACACATCTTTTTTTCCCTTAAGAATCCAGTTTACCTTGGTTTTGCTTTTGCAGAGTAAGTTTGCCTAATTAGCAAACTTAATGTTGTGTAAAGTGCTGTAATTAATAACATACTTCCAAAATCTAAATACACTTGTTAGTCTTGTCAGCTCACTCCAAGCAAATGCAGCATTCTTGCATAGATAAAGGACACCAAATACACTGTACGAATTTTCTGATAGCTTTCTGAAAAAATGTTTTGTGCCTAAGCAACCCAAAATGCAGTCTCCAAGTAATTAAAACTGTTTTCTTTGACAACTATCACATTCAAGTTACTAATAAATATATTTTTTCGTAGAACTTCACCTCTTGCAGAAGGCACAGCTAGATCACATGGAATGATCTCAACTCTATGTCTAAGTGATATAAATACAGCAGAGTAAATACCCAAGTTGGAGATTTCCAGCTCCCATCACACGGGGTGGGGGTAGCGTCAGAGCGTTGGCAGTTTGCAAATGCTGCCCACGGAAACCTGGATTTTGAGGGGACTCAGTCATCTGCAGGGTTCAGGGGCTATTGAGAAGCAGACCAAATTACACTGACATCTAAATGCAGCAGCATCTAAAGATCTGGCTCTGTACTCCTTACCCGGCAGCTGCCTAAAGTATGGCCGCTGTTAAAGTAGCAGCAATTCAACAGCAAAGATGTTTCATTCAAATACTGGCAAAATACAGACTACGTATCCCAAAGGTCTTTGATTTCCTTTCAGTATTATGTTTCGGTAAATTGGAAGGGAAAATTATTTACATACTTGCTTACTGTGTAAGCCCAGCGGCGCAGTACTGTTATTTAGGTAGTCATTTTTATTCTGATTATGTAGGTGCATTGGGATGACTGCGCAGACATGGGAGTGCAGCTCCACCAAAGGTGGTTCAGCCAATGCCTCTTCTGCTCGCCGTGCATCTGGCTCATTATCGCCTCTGCAGGTATTTTAAAATGGCATCAGGAGATGCTATAAACCTGGAGCAGCGCGGTGTTAGTGATTTGTGAAATTGAGACAGCAGTAAGTTACCCAGGGAAGGGAGATAATTCATGTTCAGATATGCCATATTCTCCCGCCCATCCAGGCTGGGCTTGCTGGGTGTAATGAAATCCTGATTTCCAGTTTGTTTGAGAAGCTCTTGCTGGGGTTCCCATAGCAACCAGGTGTCTTTAATGACCTGTGTTGGTGCCAAAAGAGGTTGCGTTTCTGATTACCTCTTCAGCTGTAACTACCCCACCGCCTTCCTCAAGTACCAGAATAGCTACCTTTTCTTCTCCTACCAAAAATAACTTGGAGGATGATTTTGAAGGTGCTGGACTAAATAAATGCATGCAGTGCACAGGTAGTGAGTGACCTGTTTGGCCATATTTATGTGATAACTCCTTTTTCTTCTCACCTTTTGGCCTCATCTTTAGAAAGGCAGATATTTGGTCTCACTTCTCCTTCATGTTAGGGCTGTATCAGTCCTACTTACAGCAGTGAAAATAAACTCAGAGTGAAAATAAACCACCAAAGCCATGGTAGGTCAACAAGTGCAGAAGGAAGATTGCTGCAAAGTTCTTACATGGATTTAAAAGGCCACATCAGTCCTGCACAAGACAAAATATGTGATAATAAAGGGCCAAGCAGGCTTTATTCTTAGTATTCCTGTCAGCTCTGCCAGGCAGCACCTCCATCGCAGCTGGCAGGAGCCCTGGTGAGTGAGTGGCGCAGGGACGTCAGCCTCCTAGCAAACAGAGTTGATCTTTCAGAGCTGCCAACCCCCTCAAACCGCTACCAACCGTGCCCTTTTTTTTGCTAACCAGCATCAGGAAAGAAAGGACGGGTCTGTGGATGCTGGCAGCAGCCGTGCTGCAGGGAAGGGAAAAGGCTCTGGGGCTGTGGCTGCAGCAGCCCCCTGGGTGAAGGCGGCCTCCTGGCTCTGTGCCCCAGTGGCCTCATGTCAGCAGCAGGAAGAGGGGCCAGGGGAATCCAGGCCACCCGGATCTGGGCCACTGAGGCACAACAAAAGTGCCTGGAGAAAGCAGGAGGAGGCGGATGCGGCTCAGAGGCTGCCAGCCGGGCACCAGCCCCACGGCAGGAGACAGGGGCAGACAGCATGGGGAGCAGGGAATGGCAGGGCAGGCGCAGGGAGAGATTATGGTAGTTAGCAGTCTCCAGCTGGGAGCTAGGTAAGGCTGAGCTGTGCAGGGCACAGGGGGTCCAAGTGCGGAATGTCTCCCAAGGGATCCCCACAGAGGAAGTGGGACCAGGAGGATAGAGGCAGAAAGGATGAGAAAGGGGAAAAACCTGAGGCGCAGAGTCTGAAGAAGCCAAGGGACAGAGGGGTTTGGTGGCGGTGATGATATGCAGGGGCAGAGGAAAGGTCAGGGAGACAGGACAGGAGGAGAAATCCTCACCTCCCCAGGGAGTACTCCCACCATAATGCCAGTGTCACGGCTGGTGGCCAGACACCTCCTTGCAGGGACAATGACATTTTCCAGACAGCCTCTAGCAGCAAATATTGTATTAACATAGCCAAAGAAGCTCAAGTCCAGCTTTTAATGCACCAATAATCTTGCAAGCAGCAGAAAACAACTGGTTTAAAATCTTCAGGTTGACATGTGCCAGATACTCACATCTTCATTCTCTCCTAGGTACAGAAGAACTTGAAGCAAGACCTGTTAAGACCCCTGTCAGCTCTGTGCACCTTTGACTGTATTGTCTTTATTGTGAATTACCCCTGATCATTATTAAATACTTATTTGTCTGTGTACCTCCACAGCTCTGTACAGAGATCACGATCATCTTACACCAGTTTTACACCAAGCTAAATCCATGGCATCTTCCTAGCTCCTGTCCGTGACTCTTTTCTGAGTTGCATAGATAAGACTCTGTGAACTTAATTTAAACTACTTCTGATTTTTAACAGCATAAGCAAGAGAAGAATCTTGTCTATATAGATAAGATGTTTTTAGAGACAGCACTGAAGACAATGGAAATATAAAACGGAATGAAAATTCATAGGTGATAAATAAATATTTGGGCAATTTTCTGTGCACTGGATATTCCCTCAGAATAAGAAAATTTACCAAAAAAAGAGACTTTTTACAGTCTCCAATCAAAATTTTTGTTTGTAGAACATCACTATAGCAAGAAAAAAGTTTGGCAATGTCATCTAGATTTCACAATTTCCAACTACTAAAATTTATCTGTTAAAATAGGAAGTTTACTAGAAGCCACACTTCCTGTTCCAGTGACATGTAACCATTAGTTATTCATAGGCATAAGGAGACTGGCCAGCTATGTGGCAATCTGGGAGATGTTCCTCCTTCCCCCACTTGAGCACAGGGATGTCAAGAGCCACTGTTACAGCAAACAGAATCCTCCTCAAAACGTCTGTGCATACAAAGGTTCTTTCACAGCTAAAGCCAGGTAATTTTCACATTACACGGCTGAGATGTTCATGGCAGAGGCTGTAATAGGATGAGTAGCAGTACAGTGTCATTTGTGAAATGCACTCACTGCACCACAGTCAACCCCTGGTACCAATAAAACACTAATGTCTGAGTATGTCAAAGCGCATAAAGGGGTAGAAAACCAAAGGCATTGTAGGACAAAGGACACATATTCCCTGCTCTGCAGCAGTTCTAGAGCATAAAATGTGTGAGACAGGAAACAGAGCAGATTTCAGGGATGAAACCATGTTCCAATTCATCCAAGTCCTAATTAAGAAAAGCCAGATGGGTAACTGGGCTGTGGAGGGCCTCCTTCTTGGTCCATAATCTGGGCACTGCATTGATTGTCAGGAAGACTTTTAACACATGTGCTACTGGGTGAATGTGAACTGATTTGTTGGCAAATACCTGTAGAGGTTGTAAATAGAGATTTACAAAACAGCCAGAGAAGCCCAAGAATCACCCTCTTGTGCACAATAATTTAGTGGGACTCAAGTCCCTTCTAAGTTTTTGGGAACCAGAGTGAATGCAGAGCCCCCAGTGCAAGTATAAGGCTGATCACCATTTCACACAAGATTTTACCAAGTTCTGCAACTCAAAGAAGAACTTATAAACATGTAAAATGTCTTCAGCCCTAGAAGAGGCAAAAAAACCTAACAGAAAGGTAACAAACCTCAGAAGTCCATCATTAAGCTCATGCTTAAATTTCAGCATGAGCAGTCTCCAGTACATCAGTGCAGCTAGACTCACACACTTTGCTCAGCACCGTGTGGGAACTTGCTTCAAGCCAAAAGCAAGAGATTGGTTAAACAGACTGGCCTGTGGCAGCCAGAGGGACTCTCAATGGACCCATCACATAAAATGCTGGTGCCACGTAGCCAGAACAGTTTTTGTACAAGTAACACATCTATGTGTAATTATGAGATGGATTATTATGAGATGGAATTTGCATTTTTCCTTTCAAAAAGCATAATAAGCATTGTCTTTCTAGAGAAATTTAAGGGTTGTTTGCCTCTTTGCTGTGTAACAAAGAAGAATACATCCCCAAGCTGAGGGAAGGGATTTGCCAGCTATTGCTGCAGAATATTACACTGCAGCAAATTGCACTTGTAAATTACTCCTGACACTGAAGTTTGAAGAAGAGGGATGTAAATCAGAGATGACACATAAACGAAAAAGAGAGAGAGAGACAATGAATTTTCAGAGATCTCAAAGCTGAGTTCCTTTTGAATGAAGAGCACATTTAATGTTAATTTGAAGTCTGTTATTATTTTCTTGCCCACAATTTCTGTCCTTCTTGAGAGGTACTGCCAGATGGAAGAAGAGAAGATGACTATATGGCTTAGGCAAAACCAGGGCTTCTTGAAAAACAATTGAAAAAACGTGGGTAGCGCCAGCCCTACTGCTAGGGTAGGGTAGTGGTTTTGTGGGGAGATTTTGGTTTTCTCCACAGACAGGAATCACATAAAGTGGAGCAAAATTAGAAAATATTAACCAATTTGTATAGAAATTTTGTAGTATATTACATGAAACTTAAAAATGTCATCAAAGCATCACCGTATTTACGATTCAATAATCTACTTCTAATTAAATCTTTCAAAAGTTAGTGACATATATCACTAAGTAAATCACAGCTGTGAGACATTTTGATTTAAACCTAACATATCTGTTAATACTGCTAATGTACTACCCTATTTTAAATATCGCATGTATTAAAATATAATATCTCTTCAAAGCGATCAGGAATTAAGGCATCTCCATGAAACTGTTAAATATTCTCTCTGTGGAAATGAAACAGGTGAAAGATGGGGGAAAACTGATAAACTCCACACCTAATTCACTGCTCTAAAAATCTCCTCCAGGCTTTGTCCTTATCGCATGTAGGACAACACAGGGCTCGGGGAAAGAGGGCAAGCAGCGTGCTAAGTACTAGAGATAAAAATAACTGGTCATCATCTTTTATATGTAGAATAATCTCAATTTCAAATTCGTGGCACGATGAAAGTGCAGATCCCTTCTTATTTACATGATGTTTTGCTAGCTTTGTTTTGACAGACCATTCTAGGAAATGCCATACAAAGGGAAAACAACTGAAATATATGTTCAAATTAAAATAACAGGAAGTGTTAGTGTCACATACAGACCACAAATAAGACATTATGCACAGCACATCTTAGGTACAAAATCTTTCAAAGAAATCATTCTGCATCACGAGTTATTGCCTGGTTGCCTTCTTCACATGACAGATGCAATATAATAAGTCAAATAACTAGAGGCTGCTCAGTAGACTAAATATCAATGACATACAATGGGATCTACAAACACAAAGTTTTCATCAAGTTAATACCAATTTCAGCTCTCTGCAACCTATGCATGTGTTGCACTGTCCTCTTTAAGACACAGTCAGAACTGGAACCTGTTGAATGTGCTCTCCCTGTCTTGATACAGTGTAGGAAATAAGCTGATGTCTAGGAGACCAAAGAAACTGTATACTTGAGCCATTATTTTTCAAAAAAAGAATCTAAAGCCAACCTTCTGGAAGGTGGCTAGGGTAAATGAAGCTTTATCATGCATGAAGTTGCCCTCGTGGCCTTCATACTCATCACCAAAGAGTTTTCTTGAATCTTGTAGTGGTCAGATATGCAGATGAAAGGGAGTAAGAACTGAGGTTCTAGGTCTTTGTTTCATAGCCTTGTGGGCATAAGACATAATCCCCAGAAAGATATTGCTAGTAAATACACTATTATATTTCAATTCTTTTAATAGAAGAATGTCTACTAAGCCATCATATGAGACAGCTGTTTTTAAGCAGCCTTCCTGATGCTGTTTTCACAAATTGGTGGTTGCCCAAAAGCAGATACACTAGGCAAAGAGTATACAAGAGTTGGCAGTGAAAGCCTGTCATAAATGTCCTATCTTTGTTATTGTTACAAGCTGCAGATACTTTCCTCTCAGGAAGAGTTCCAAGAAATCTTGACTTTATGTTTTTATGCCAAACACCCCAAAAGGGACAAAAATGCAACTATGACAAAATGCAGAGACTTTGAAAAAAGGAAACAATATGAAGCCATGGCTTTAAAACAAGGGCATTCACTTAGGCTAGAGACCACCATCTCTATTAATGCATCATTTAGGTGCTAAACATTAGGCCTGGCTGAGCAATGTCATGCTGAGATATTGCTGTCCTGATGCAATACCGGATGCAGTCTTTCATCAACCAAAGCATTTATGGGAAGAGGGAATAAAGAGAATTAACTGATCAAAGACTTACAGAGATAGATGAGTCAAGAAAGTATCATAAGTTCATCCTGGTCTGGCTTGCCAAAGAGATTCACAGCTGAGAACTCTTTGCTGACCAATTTTCATATGGTTTTCTTGCTTGTCTTCATCTGTGGTGTCAATGGTTAAATTTCTCCCTAAGATGCTAATGCCCTAGAGTGGTAAGGCAGAAAATACAGCACAAGCAAAGAGGGAAGGCAAAGGATGATGAGATACCTTTCAGCAATGTTCACCCCTCGAACAATTACAGCTGGGGGTAAGAACTAAGTCTTCTGCTAACAAACTGATCATAATTGCAGCTGCTACGTGCCAAAATAATCTAAATTGCATTAGACTGTTTTCGCTTTCCACAGCAGCTACACACATTTTTGTTAACTTGTGCAACTTGTGTCTGGTTTGTAGGCTCAGATTCCAGGCAGTATTACTTCAGATTAATTAAAATCCACATAAGTCAATAAAAAACTCTGGTGAAGATCAGAACAGTTGCACTCCCATTTCTTTGAGCAGTGGTGGAGTGGCATCCATGTACAATCGTGCATATGCACATGAACTTGCTCATATAGAAATATGAACGGAGTCCAAAGTTCAAGACACTGCAGATTCAGAATATTATCTCTGTGTGTACTAATCCCAGGAGGTTGAAAAGAGTCACAGCTGTCTTCATAAGAGATCTCTGTTCTGCTGCAGGGAGCTACATCTGAAGGGAAGTAGACTAGTCCACAGGAAAATAAATAAATCAAAGATCTAGACTGAAAGGCATCTCCTCGAGGAGATGGCATTGTTTCCAGACTGATAAACATGATCTCTCCTGGTCTATGGGACTCAAGCAAAAAGTCTAGGGTCAGCAAGATAGAGCAGATTGTTTCCCTTAGACTCTTCCAGATCTGTTATTGAAGTAAGCACAGCAGACCTGCTTATTTTCCTAAATGATTAACTTGCTGATTTTTCTGCTCAGCACATCAGATAAAGAAGTTTATTCAGTTAGCTTATTTATTTACATTCTTTTGCCAAAGATCTCACCAAACAAAGCCTATTTGATGATTTATTCTTTGCTAAAGGGGAAGCTTATTTACAATAACCATCTTATCATAAACTTGTTAAAAGGAAGATTTGGAAATGGAATTCATAACAGAGAAATCTGACTTTTCCAGAGAGGTCATTTTTGTTATCCATTTTGCACTGTAGAAGGAATGAAGCCAACTGAGCCCAGATGGGCTGGATGTGGCAAAACCACTTTGAAGTTTTGTTTGTTTTCACTGTTTGACCCACTTTCCATCAGAAGGGATCACCTTCACCTAATTGGAGCTCTTCCAAAATATGAAGGGGAAAAAGAACAGAAAGGACTCAGATGCCGAGTCCCACAGAGGGTGCTCTGTAGCACAGAAGTTGTACAAGAAGGATTACTTCTAGTGAAAGCAGAGAGGAAAGAGTCAAGAACTACAAAGACAACTTCAGAGTGAGCCCTCTCCGGTGACCATCACATCAGACTGAGAAGCAGCTGGTGGGAGCTGAGAGCACATAGTACTCCACCCATCTTTGAAACAATTTCCAGCTATTTCAGGTAGCAGCAGTATTCTGATTACTCTGATTTCAGATTCAGACAGTTCCATCTCCTTGATGAGACATTTAAGATCGACATAAAGGTGGCTCAGAATCAAATTTGCCTTATGCCATCACTCCTGACAACTGCAGTGTTTTGGTGGATGCTCAGCCAAAGTCTCAGGAAATGGAGGGCAAACTTGAAAACAGAAGATAAAGTGGATCAGCTCCATATCTCTCATTTGGCACTGGCTAAGTGCTTTGCCATACTCTCACTGCTAACCTGCTTGTGCAGATCATTTCACAGGGGTAATAGACTCCAAGAGATAAAACAAATATTAAACAAACATATATACAAATAATCCCTCACACTCACTTTTTTGTTATAAAATAAAAGCTGCCTGAAATTCATAATCCAGCACCTCTCTCTCACAGTAGCCAACAGGTTTGTGCCCAGAGAGGGTCTGGGCACGTACTGGACTGGCCTGACACTCCCATTTCTTATCTTAGGAATGTGTCTGAACTCATTAGCTCTTGATAATACACTCACTATTTTAACAATCCATAGCAGGGAATGGCATGGGACACTAAACTCTTGCCTGAATTAAACAAGTTTTCATCTGCCTCCCATGTTCAAGCCAGAAGAAGAGGTCCACAAGAGGCCTGTACTTTTGCACCCGCTCTGAGGACGGGAATGTGAGAGCAGAATAACAATTTCAGCCTAGTCAGTACTGAGCAGCACATGAAGCCTGGAACCATGGCAGTAGGGAAAGAAAGAGAGGTTCTCAAAGCTGGTCATGCAGCAAACAGCTCACACACAAACCGAGCTGGAGGCAGCTGAAGGGTGGGTGGGCTGTATTTGCCCAGGGTAAAGATGGGGTACAGCTCTGTCCACTGCAGTATGCTGGTCTCTGCTCTGCAATAGCTGAATGGTTGTTGGCAAAATGAGAAGGGAATCTCAGGGAAATTTTGGGCAGGGAAGGATTTAGCCATATGAAGGGGCAAAGGAGTTCCCTGTAGATATAACTCCAGCAACACAAGTGAGGAGGAGCAGTTCAAAATCACAAATACCACTTTCAAACTCCCATCATTTTCAAAGGGTTTAAGCACATAGAGACTTCTGCCATTTGAAGACTCACTTTACTGAGCTTAAAACTCCTCTCAGTTCTCCTTTCTTTCACAGCAGTGTACCAGTTGGCTATGTTTGTAGTAAAGGGAATGACAGCAAAATCAGAGCAGTGGTTCTGGTGCAGGATGTTACTCAGCCTGGACTGACAACGCAGAGGATGGATCAGGGTGGGGGGTGGGCCTCAGGTCTCCCTCCAACTACTCATAAGCTGCCTGTGCCTCCCCTGAGCTCTCCCTGTGTCCCTGGCCTTCGCCTCCCCCTGAGCCCACCATTAGATTAGTCTGTTAACAGGAACAGAACAAACAGAATAAAAGCAGGGCTCCCACGGGCTTGCGTCGGCCGCTCACTCAGGGCCCAGCTGGGTGAGAACCACATCCCCAGGCCGCAGCAGCCCATGCCAGCACCACAACCCAGCACCGGCACTCACCAAGGCTTAAAATGGATCTCCAAAGCAGCCCGATGGCTCTGCACTCAGCAGCTTTCTCCAGCGGCAAGGCCAGGTCCCCTCACCCAAGTTGCAGCACAGCATAACTCAATGTGCTGCAGTGAGCCTCTGAGATGGGGACACAGCCCTCCTCACTGGCAGGGAAACCTGCCTCCCTCACAGGCTACCCACACCCCTCAACACTACCATTCTTCACCGTGTATTTGGAAGCAGATGAAGTGTGTTAGAATTAGGGAGCCTGGAGATCCAGTTTCCTCCCAAGTGCAAGGTCTGCTACTGAAAACCAGTCCTAGCGGGGGACAAAGGCTTCTGCCCCAAGGGTTTGGCTATGTGCCACCTCTGGAGCCCACACAGGTGATGTGCAAATGCCCAAAGCACCTTCTAGAGACATGACGCAAAGAGAGGCTGAAGCTGTGGCAATGGTCTAATTTTTCTCAGCTAACGTTAGGGTTGCATCTATAGGTTTTAATGGGGATAATTTGAATGTTTTTAGTCAACTTATGTTTCCTAGCTGTTGTGCTCAACTGTTCCCTTGGGTCTTGTGTTTATATCATACTGCTATTAGTCCACCCACATGGACAGAGCCAGTATCTTCATCATTTTGGACTGATTCCATCCAGAATTCATGTAAATCATAACATTTTCCTGTTAGCTCAGGTATCACAACTCCAAGTTGTAACTGTAAGTTTCACACCACCTCAAGAAGCATGCAAGAATAGATGTCCATGCTGCTGGGGGAAAAATACTCAGGGATGTTCTCCTATTTCCAGAGGTAAGAGGAAGAAAAAAAGGGCAAACTTGGGGACTGCAAAAGTACTGGAGGTTAATGACAAGCCTGGAGACTTGTCCTCATCTGCAGGAGGAGCTGGAGGCTGTTAGTCCATTGCCAGGACAAAGAGCACAGTCACCCTTTTCTGCATTTGGATGATTTACAGCAAAAAAACCCCACCTAAATGTAGTATAATAACAGCAGGTGATATTTGCTATAGATCTATATTTGCTCCCTATACAGAACAAACTCCCTCTGCTTTGGGAAAAGTACATGGAATAACTAGTGTCTTTTGTCTGCATTCGTGTATATCCTCAGAAAAAGATGATTTGGCATATAAAGGCAGTTACAAATTTGTTCTATCATCTCCTTCAGAGCTGGGATAAAAACTTAGGATGGGTTTGTTCCCTCCAGGTCTGAGGGGTGCTTCATCTGGCAGGCAGTGCCGTGCCTCACAAATATCTCAGAAGTACATGGATACAGGCATAGTGCATGCATAACATGCCATCAGAGCTCAACAAAATAAATTGGAAGGAGCAAAAATTATTTTCAGAGCACAATTCAAAGGGAGCACAGGATACTTTACAGAAGCTAGAGGCTGCAAGCTGACAGGAAAATAGCTCCTCATGAATTACTTATTTTTCAGGTCAGTCACTTGAGAGAAATATAGGATGGTCAAGAATCACTACCAAGGTGTGATTTGTATGCAGAAGGGCTGCTGCTCATTGCAACATCTCTCTTGTAAAATCTGGACTATGAACACATATGTTTCCTAGAACAAAAGAGTTGCTTGTTTCCCTGCTCTATGTAGATTTGTATATCTTCAAAGGTAAATCAGTATTTTACCACTGAAAAGGCCAAAAACTATGAAGAATGAGTATTTATTTTCTATCTGATCAACAAATCAATTATAACACCAATGTATTTGCCCTTGTTCCACACAAGTTACAAAAAGTGGCAGAGCTTATAGCTTCTCCCTGGCTCTTCTTTCTAAGGAGATCTTAAAACATTCCTGGAAGTCCCATAAACAAAAGTTTCCGTACCTGGAGAAAAGCAGCAGCAGCAAACTGTACCAACGAAAAAAGCTAGTCTGGCATCCACCAGATGCAAATGCACAAACTTTGTCATAGAAAACTGTGCCTGAAAAATGAAAGGGAGGCTTGAAAACTGTTTTTTTAGGTCTCTTACTAGTAATTGAGCCAATATAATTGAAAGGCCACGGTAGCAGATACAGGATGTCAGGAAAGGTATTCTGGATTTCTGAGATGCATTTGGCATTTCCATAATTCAAATGCAGCACAGTGTTACTGACCTGCATAGTCACCATCCAGCCATTCCTAACACTAGGAGACTCTTTGAGTAGTGCTCTCCTTTAACAGGTAATAATTCTACTAAAAGATATTTTCCTTTGCTTGTCTTTCTAATTTGGCCTGTATCTGCTGCGTATACTCTTCCTTTTTTTAAAAATTATGAACTAGAATGTAACCACACAATAAAATTTACATTTTATCAAAAGTAACAGCTTGATTTACAATAATTTGTCTACCTCTTGTCAGCACTAATTGTGCAAGATGTGGAAAATAATTCAATTGCTATAATTGTAACCAGAAGCAGTAATAACAATGAAATGCAAAATTAAAGGTAATATACCAGATGCACTCTGCCCACCTAAACAAGACAGTAAAACCACTTGCAGCTTTCTTATCTTTACAATTCCTAATTATGTTCATCTTTAGTGGTTGATCTGAGATCTGGAGATGTCAGCAGTAGCAGGGAAAGGGAAGGACTGCCTGAGACAAGGGCTGTCCTCACACAGAGGTGATCAGAAGTTTGCATTTTCCTGGGAATATATTTTTTCTGTCTGGAAATGTTATTTATATGACCTATGAAGATTTTGGATGCATTGCAAGATTTTACAACATTGAGAGGTCAGAGCTTAGCCCTTCAGTGCTTATCATCCTGTAATACAAGTGCTGACTGGACCTAGCACGGCACCATGCAGCAGGATCTCTAGGGAGCTACAGCAATTTGCCCCTATACCATGCAGTCTTCTCTGCGCTAACAGCAGGACTCTTTGAAACACAACGTCAGATCAAGCCTACTCACATAAACACATTATTCTGTGACAAAACCTTACTCTTGCTATAACTTAGAGCCCAGATTTGCAGTCAGATTCACTCAGGAACAGGTGTGGTTCGTACTGCCTGGACTGCATCTTTACTCCAGTGCTGTAGTCATCTCACTGCTAACAAGGTAACCAGAGATTACCTTGTTAATAAAGTCAATTTTTTTCCTTTTCAAATTAACAGCTGGAATATCTTCTTTCAGTGTTATTTATATGCTCATGTCCTTTCAAAAAATATAGATAACATCACACTTTCAAATGAAGAAAAACAAAAGAAACAGCTTCAGCCTTCACTTGATAACATTTATTCAGTATTTTCTGAAATAAGCAAGAGTTATAAGAAGCCCATAAGCAATCAAATACAGCCACAAAAACCCCATACTGATCCTAAATAAGAAGCACTATGAGAAATACACAATATTTCATTAAACGATACTGTACATCAACAACCCTTAGGAAACAAACAACTCAAACTATATGTTTAGTTTACTCACAATATAAAAAACTTTAACCTTTAAAGAAAAATATAGATTCAGTCCAATTGTAGGATCCAATCCCATGCCCACTGAAGTCAATGGAAGTTCTCTCATTGATTTCAATGTTTAAAGGATCATGCCCTTACTTTGCCTCAAGAGGCACTTTAATTATTATACAAGGCGTAGCCTGAATACTATTACAAAAATTTCAAACATCAACTTAAGAGTATGTTTCAGCAACTTTCAGGAAATAATGGAGAAATAGGTTATCTATCCATGCATGGAATAAGGCAAAAGCTAATTCATTCAGATTAGGAATAGTAATTTTTACTAGTTTCTCTTTCACAACACAAACATTTTAGACTTTTTAATTAATGGATATATTATATATCATATTATGCTTCACGTTTTTCCTACCTCTACTGAGAAAGCTGGCACTGACATGTCATAAAGAACTCTTCATTAATTATTGTTTTCTGTTCTGTAACAACCACAAGAAACTCATCTGGGTTTAGTAATAGTGTCTACCAAGAAAAAAGCACACACTATCATAAGCTTATAGTTTATAGAGCTTAAGGTACATTAAAATGTAGTTCATGAAGTTCACAAATTCTGTTTTAAAATATTTTTCCAAACTAAAAGCTGCAGAAAATTGGTTCTTAAATATTCTACAGAAAATTCTGAAGCATCTAATGGTTTAAATTACTTATGCTTTCTTCTTAAAAATATTTAAATTAGGTTAGTAGCCCATCCTTTTGAAAAATTATCCAAAAATGATACACTAGATTACAAATCTTTTGTCTTAATCAGTGTAACCAAAGGTTTGTCATCCGGGCTGTAATCTTCGTAAGCGATGGGGGTTGCATCATACATGGCAGGTCGGGATTTCTTGCCAAACCTGGAAACAAAAGAAAGCTTCCAGTGACTAACAGGCGTATGAACAAAATAATGGCAACAACCCACTGAGTTATGGTAAGCAGTCGGAAACAAAGCCAGAGAGCCTATATAAATTCTAAACACTATTGCAATATGTCAGAAGTACAGAATTTTAAATATCTGAACTGGAACTTTTTAAATATATGCATCATATTTAAAAAAAAATAAAAATCTTCTTGCAAACAAGAAACAGATTCCATATCAAAGGCCACAGGAATTCTGTTGCAGAATTCAGCAGGATCAGAATATGGAAAGACTAAGGAAGGCAAGAGAGAAACCGATACAGTTTCAACAAGGCCAGAACTTTATTTTGGAGCCTGCTCTAACAATCAATATTAAGGTCAGGTCATATATATTTACAAAAAATAACTAACAGACAAATATGTGACATTAGCATTTGGAAATGCAACAGTTCTGCACTGAATTGAGTTATCAGTTGTAGACAAAGCATTTAAAATATTAACTTGAAGACTTTCCTCACCTGAGATCCACTTGAGAAGCAAGTTAAAATTATCAACATGCTCTTTGCAACACTGAAAAAAAATAATGGCAGTTGCAATGCCACATAAACACACTAATCTAGCAGAGGTTCATGAGCAACAGAATCCTACTCCTCCTGGGCATGCACTGCTGCTCCAAACCAGGCTGTCCCTGCCTGTGCAGAGAATCGCTGTGGCTGCATGGTGTGGCCACAGTGCTGGCACATCCTGAACTCCTTTAGGTGCCTTTGCACTGCATAGACAATCTATTACCCTTCTGCTCATCTATTAAAAATAGTACTAAAAATTCCACTTGAAAGTGGAAAGACTACTAAAGTGGTTTGACTACAATTACAGGAGCTTTATATAACAAAAAGGATCATGAGAAAATGAGGCAAAGAGGAGTCCAGTCTGCTTTCCTTATGAACCTGATGCAGAGAAAATATTAACACAGAAACAGAAAGACTTATATATGTAGTGATCTACAGAAAGGATTTTGTTCTCTGCTTCTTCTGTACCATATTAAGTCTATAGTAATTTAAGCTGTGCACACTGGAAGGTGAGATTCAGAAAATTTAGATTTTTAGGATAATATTTGGACCAAAATTAACTTTATTTTCTTCCAATATGAAACTTCCTGACTGTTTCAATTTAATTCTTTTCTGTTTTCAGTGATCTAGAATTGTTGACAAGACTAAAATGGCTGGAAGCATTATTATCTATGTGGTGGAAATTTCATTTTTCAAAGTACTTCAGCTGTCAATAAGGTCATACTAGATACATTCCATGCATCAATGTCTACTTTCTTCTGTAGTTTCCTTTAATAAATACAGACAGATCATGTTCGTTCATGATGGATAAACTTGATTTTCTGTAAATGAGATAAAATTCCAAGAATCAAATTAAGGAATCAAGTTATGGCATCTTACTAAATCAGAAGCAGCAATGGATTCTCTATCATCCTTTTTCTCCATCGCTCACAAGGGTTTAAAGGAAAAAGAGCTTATTCACAGATACAAATGATGCTTAACATTGTCCAGTGACTTAAGTCAAATTTTGCCCTTTCTAACATGTAGAGAACACATGGCTTGTTGCACATGGTGAAACAGTACAAAGTCTGTTCTCTTGTGTAGGTCAGGGTTGACATGTGCCCCTAATTAGAAAACACTGAGGAGAGACCACAGCACATGTGCTAGCTGTTTGTGGCCTGGCTGAGCCATCTAGCTGGTAGACCACACTGCTTTGATCAGGCGGTTCAGAAGCCAGTCCCCAGTCGTAACACTAAACAGAGTTAACACAAACCTTGGAGGTCTCAAAACAGAGTTGTTAAATGGGAAATCTTAGTTCAGTGGGTGTGTATCTAGTAGGACTGCACAAGGATCTTATGCTATTTTATTGTTTAATTGATGACATAAAAGAAAACATAAAACAATTACCAACACAATAGACAATGATTCAAGGGGTAATAGTGAAAAGATGCAGGTGTCTGCCACAGAGCATACTGGGTCAATTAATAGGCTGCTTATAACAAAAGCACATACAAACAAATAAAGAAAGATTTTTTCCAGTGCAACCAAATACAAGATTATTCATCTAACAAAGAGTGTACACCAGGTGGGGAAATCTCAGTCCTGGGAAACGCTGAGTCTGGAAAAACGCTGAGTCTGGAGGAACGTGTTGGATAATCAGTTTAACATTAGCTTTAATGCCATACTGCGTCTGATGAACAATTATGTGCTTCGATTGGTAAATAGAGTGTATCAGTAGGACTAGGGAAGTTCTCTGGCCTCTGTATTTACCACTGACATGTCCATTCATGAGTGATGATAGTGTTCTGACACATGCATCAGAGGTACTTACCAGTAGCATAAGGATCATCACAAAGTCAGGTAAGTGACATGAGAATTAGAAAATATATTTAGCAATGAAATATTGAATAAGAGCAACCTGGGTAACTTGACAAAGAGAAATCAAGGGTTCCATGACAATATTGGGGACAGTATACATTCAATGTAGGAATACTTCTTGGCACAGGCAGCTCCACGCATGTGTGTGTATGTGTGTGTGAGAGAGACCACAAATTCTACTTCAGATCTGGAAGGATCCTTAGAAGGACATTTCTAAAGGTGGCTAACCAGAGTCATTAACCTCAACAATTCCATTCAAGTAGAAGACTTTTGAGAACATTGGACAGCTGAACCACAAGGAAACTATCCTCCAGCTTCTGTGGGATAGACTGGAATTCAGAGTTTTCCCAGAAGCATAATAAAGAAACCACATGTTGCTACTCTGTTCAAAAACAGCAACTAGTATAAGGAGTCCACAAATAAAATTTAAACAAGAGAAAGAAAAGAGAGACAAGAATTTAAAAAAAAAATTAAAAATGCATACCCACAGGAGGAAGGGATTATTTTTCCCTCTACAGGATGAGAATAATGAGAAGAATCGTTTCCTTTGTATTATTCAGAGAAAATGCCACATGCACTGGTGGTATTTTGTGTTCCTTAGTATAACTGAACTGTAATCCTAGAGTTGCCATGAAGTTGATACTCTGGCAGAGGACCAAACAATTGGCATGTGCTATAAAGGTCAGAGTACTTGTGCATGCAGTCACACTTTCACAAAGAGGTAGCTGACTGAAACTCATCATTGAAACCTACGTCATGAAATGGTAAGAAATGAGCATGTGCTGAAGCTCATCAGATTCAGGAAGCTTAGGACATTGCAATCTAACACAGACAACTTGAACACAGGAACGTAGAGAATGTGCAGCAGAGAGAAGCTTACCCTGCTGTGACAAGATGACTTAATCAGAGTCTGATGAACCAGACTCTTCAACTCAGACAGAACAAGAGTCAGCATGTGAAAGTTAAAATTAAAACCACTACACTAAGTAGTGTATGAAGTCTGCTGCTAGTGATATCTAGACACACAAAAAGTTAGTCTTCATAAGCAGATATTTCATTAATTCAGTGTGGATGCCTTTTTGAAGTGAACGATCCAGATCGCTTCAACAACAGATCCTGGTTCCAATTCAACAAAATCTTATGGCTGCAGTATCCAGTGGTCAACTATTTCATTACAGTGTTCTCTTCTGGCTTTAAAATGCATGAGCTTTAACATAAAGGAGTATTCATTTACTCTCTGCATAATGAATACTAAAGAGAGCTGTGCTTAACCTTGTTAGAAAACTATCTAGTTCTCATTTGCTAATCCCAAGAATATTCACTAGAAGCAGACATTTATTAGTAATGATCCTTGAGCACATTCATTTTCTCTTACAGCAGGTACCTTGATTAGCACAGATCACATTACAAAAAACGATCAAGAAAAAGACCCGCTGAGAAACATGACCGAGTAGTTTTTAAAATAATTTACTGAATACGCAACAGATATCCACACTCCCTGGACATCTACTGAGTTTAATATGAACCTTACATTTAAAGAAAATAATCTACTCACTTCTCCTTGGGCCTCCATTTTCCAAAATTACTAATAAGTTCAGGTGTCTAACTGGGAAAGGGAATGATCTTCAGAAAATGCTGAGAATCTGTTGTTTGAAAGTAGGTCTCAAATACAGCAATTCTGAAAATTCAGACCTTGGTATTTTTAATATGCAGATTTAAGAGTTTATGCAAAAATAACTGTAAAAGTAGTGCTCCTTTTCCTGGATGAAATGATGAAGCACTGGTTTGTGTCCTCTTGAAACCAAAATAAACACAATAATCTGCACACTAAACCTCTGTGAATTACGCAACTTAGCAGCTCTATCTTGGATTTTTATAAGGCACCCATTCTCTGAGAGGTACAGAAATTAAACATCTATTTTCATTTGCATTAAGTAGAAACACCTTTCCCAAGACAGGGAAAAACCTTTATTGACCGGTTCCCATAATGTGATTTTTAACTGCATAAGATGGAACTGAAAAATCGTCATTAATATATCCTAATATAAGAACTCCTTCAGAGGCTGTTTAGCCTTGATGAAAACTTGTTTTTCAAAATTTCTGCCTTCAGTAATAAAAAGATTCATTCAGAGCAATCCAGACATTAGCAATAAAGACCTGAACTAGCCCAGCTTCCAAGATTTGAAAGGTTCAATACAGGAAATCTTTTACCATTTCCATTACCTGCTGGTGAAATGGTAAAAAGCAGATAAAATTCAGATTAAAAAGATCCTGCTTTGCTCATACACTTTTCCTTGGTACCCTTAGCTAGAAAGCTGCCAAATTTAGTCTAAGAAACAAGTAAGAAAACCCAAGTGTTTCACGTTGTTCCTCAGGAGACCGATTCCAGTCCCCAGGGAAGTGCAAAGTACCACTTCAGCGAGTAGCAACTGAACAGGATTGACACATCCATCGCTGCTGCAGCAGGAGGAGGGAGGTGTTTAATTTGAAAGATTAACAGTAGCATTTTGCACCTTGCTCTCTGCCCTTGGAGATGTGCAGTACGTAACAGTAGTCATTCAGAAGGCCAAATAATAAAAAACTATAAAGCTTTTTATAGGCAACTTCCTCTTCTTCCAGTACACTACTGCAGAAAAAAGGAGTTCTTAGGATGTGTACAGTGTGGAGATGCTGAGCTCTTACTGGAAGAGATGTAAGGCTAAGTGGTAAAGGAGACTTCAAGAAAAGATTTAAAAGAACACGGACTTTTCTTGCTATGTTAAATCAACTATATACATCTTTCTTTTTAAAATATTTACTGACTAATACATTTTGACAATGAACAAATGTTTTATTGTAAATCTAGTTGGAACAGTTTCAAAGCTGTGATGTGATTAACTGAGTCTGTGGGAACTCCTCATCCATTTCAGATAACTTTAACTACTTCAGTAGTGGTACAAATTAACCTATTTAATTTGCACTGAAACAGAACTGGAGTGTTCAGAAAATGAATTACCAGCAATCACCAACCAATATGTATGCATTTCTTAATATCAATGCACAGGAATGTGTCTCCCTCCATTCTTTTAAAATAATTTTAATGGTAAGATACATAAACACTCTTGTTGGAATTTGAAAGGATCTTGATAAATTGAAGAGACAGGAAAAAGAAACAACAAAACTGAAAGTTCTACCCTATTAAGAGAGATGTCAAATATAGAAGAAACAATGCTGGCTAGGAAGCAAAATGGCACAAAGGATCTTTGGGTGAGGAAAAGGTCTAACAGATCACAAAATTAAATCATCAGTCACTACTGTAATGCAAATTTTTTTAAAAAGCAATCAGGTTTCATTTTCAGATGTATGAACAGAAATGCCATAAATAAGATACAGGAGGTGATTGTTTCATTTGGTCCTGGTAAACCGTCAGCTGGAGAACTATTTCCAGTTTTGGGGATCACCCTTCAAAAAAAAGAGAAAGACAATCTGGAGTGCATACCAGGGAGACAATAAAAAAGCTGACATGATCCAGGAGTAGATACTGAGAGAATGGGTTAGTTTAGTCTAGGGAAGAAAAAAGTTGTTTTACTTTGTTTGGTTTTATTATAAAAAAGATGGGGGGTGACACAACGTCCAATGTACACAATTATTATAAAGGGAACAGTGATAAATTATTCTTCATGACAACCTGAAGAGCAGTAAGAAAGAAGTGGCCTAATGCATAGCAAAGAAAATCTAGGTGGAATTTTAGGAAAGCCCTTTCTAACTCTATTCAACTCATTTGGAGGATTTTAAACACAACTGTTGCCAGGGAGTTAGGTATAATTAGTGCTATATCAGTCCAATGACTTACACTTGAGCCCCTGAGTCCCTTCCAGTCCTACTTTTGTATTATTCTGACATGCAATGCTCAGGCTTGCAAATGCTCCATTAAAATTAAAAGTTAAAAAAAAAAAAAAATCAATATCTCTGTGAAACCAAGTAAGAAATATCTTAATTTCAAGGCAAACAGGAGCACAAAAATGAGTGATTTGAAGAGACAGTCATTAAATAATCTGGTAAATTAGTCACAAAAACCAACATGCCTTTGCTCTCTAATCAGATTATTTGCATGTATCAGTTAAAGAGCATATATATTCCAAACAGAAGATCTTACAGGCTAAGAACTCTGTATCTGTCCCTCTTCACCAGTTACACCAAGTAAATTCAGAATAACTCGCTCTATTTTCAAGGAGTTGTGCTGGATTATCACACTTCAGATGAAGACACAGTACGGTTCAAAAAAGAACAGTGAGCTATGCTGGCGACCCTGTCTTTTAAAAGTGAAGCAGCCAATTCTCTGCCTACAGCAGTTAGATGCACTATGTGTGGTCTGAAATTACGTATTGTACCAGATTTCTTTTAAATTACCATTCCCAGAACAAACCTGGCATGTCGGATAGAAGCAATTGCACTACTGAATTCACTGTCAATGCTTCTGCAGTTGTAAAATTCTTCGTAGGCTGGTCTGGAAGAGCCTTGATATTCAATGCGGCTGATGCGACATATTCCCACAATCAGAATGATCAGCATCAGGACAAACGCTACGCAGAGAGCCCCGATTATGATGTAGAGGGAGTGACGAGGCATATTTGTTAGACTCTCTGCCATATGACCAGACTTCCACTGCAGATCTGCCGATAAGAAATAAAATATTATCATTAATTAGCAATTTATATCCCTCCTGTTGAATATAATTTTTTATGGTATTCACTTTCAATATTTCTGTGGAGACTTTTGAAGCTAGGGGAATATGTAACTTGAACCTTCCCAGGCTCCATTATGGATATGTTACCATGCCTAACTTGCAACAAATTTTAATAGCACTATCCTGATTCTTCATCCATCTTTTATGTACATTTTTAAGGTCATACAGGAAAACTTACCTAGTTTGATCCCTGTACAACCCAAGTCACAGAAGTGATCTAGTTATTCTTTCATTATGTTATAATATACTGTATGTTCTCTAAAGGCAGGCACGTTCTATGTAAAAGCTTCTAGTAATCCAACAATTCTCTGTGCAGTTTGTTCTAATAGTTAGTGAACCCCTCTACTAAAATGTGTGATTTAATATGCATTAAACATACTTGGTTTTTAATTTGAAACACAGGTTTTTGTTATGCCTATCTCCACCAGACTGCAGACTTCAAAAGCAGCATTTCAAGGACAAGAAGGGCATCGCATAAGGTCCTACAGTATGGAACCCAGGAGACTAGAGTCTTCTCTCATGCATAGTTTTCCAGAGAGGTCTCAGAGCAGACCTTAAAGTCAAGTCAATCTGGAAGAACTTTCTTGTATTTATGTATTCCAGACCTTCTTTATAAATATTCTTGATGCCCAAACTATTGTCTATCAGTGCCAAACAGATTGTCTGTCAATTGCTTATATTCTCAGATGTGTTTTTCTCTAGTATGGGTCAGAGTATTTCTAATTAACCTGTACTTTCCTCTAGGGTTCATTTTTGGCAGTCTTTTAAGCCTATGGTCTCATAAATTATTTCACATCAGGAACAGACTTGAATCATTCTGACTACAGAAATCTGTCACTCTGCAAAAGTTATTTCTAGCAGGTGGCTGTTCCTTTTTCAGATGGACTTCTGAGTTGCACTGGTTTAGAAACTCCCTTTACTTAATCACAAACAATCTGGGAACAGGGCTATCAAGCATACACTTTAGGAATTTAAGATATTAGAAGCCACCTCTCAAGGGTGTTGATGATGGCAGGTAATAGATTTGAGCACCTGAGCTGAAATCACAAGTTTAGTGGCATCTGTGTATATAATCTCCACCTATAGTAGAAATACAGAGGAATGCATAAGCAAAGAAAAAAAAAAATCCATTTTAGAGGAAGGTAGGAGGAAAGCCTAACGCTGTAACATGTGGGATTCAAAGAACAGTTGATCTTTGTTTACAGTAGTAAAGGTTGTCCTGAAGCATCTCTGAACTTGGGCTTGCTTAGACTTTTTGTCTACAAACGTGAGCTGGGTTTACAGGACTGCTTGTTTGTGTTGTCTTCTTCGGAGATCAGTAAAGTTTTGATCACCCTGAATCTTTCAATGTTTTAATGTTTCTAAAGTGCTCTTACTGCAATCTGCCCAGTTGGGATATAAGGGAGAGAATACAGCTCTGCTCTGTGCAGTTTGGGATGGGTTTCTATTTCTGTTCTGCAGCACATTCATCACTCGCGGTGGTTTCTGTCATGTTGTCAGGCTAGGCCAAATTCAGGTCAAATGTGTGCAGATATATGGCAAGACAGTTCTGATTTAGACTCCATGTCTTCCATCTCTAGATTATAAAAAAGAGAAATTTCCTCCTACAAAAATATGAAGATTAACAGTTCATACACCAAAGATTAGAAAAAACGTGACAGCTCAAAATCATAGTATTTTCAGTTGTCATAGTAATGTTCATAAAATTAATTAAGAATTAGATTTCAATATGCACGACACAGTCTGTACTAGAAATTCTTTGTAATGTTCAAGTAACCATATGATTTCACTTACCTTGGTAACTACATTTTAATAATTACAAAAGCAGTAAAGGTCATGATATTGTCATGATATTAACAAATAACCAGCAGGCATTAGAGAATTCATGAGACATTTTGTAGGCATTTTTACAGTGGATGCTCCATTAACATTTAGGCAAATACATTTAATTTTGAAAGAAAAAATATATTTTTTATAATTAAGATTGATTTAATCCTATTTAACTGGAACTGATAACACTGGTAAAGACCATAAGATGATATAATAAATATCACAGTTCATCCAGGCAACATAAATCTATCTCTTGTCTAGTTTGTTGTATATACAGCACCTGCAAATTATAGAGTACGCCTTGACAAGAAGAAAACCTTGAAATCCTGTTAGTTACTTCAAGCAGATAAAACAGCTGGTGAAAAAATGAGTAACTATCAGTAGTAAATAGAGAGTTGTTCTACAAAAAAGACTGTGGTGGTTTAAACCACAGGTAGACCATGTGGTCCTGCACTCACTCTCCCCACCCAGTGAGATGGGAAGGGAGTCACAACAAAGGGGGCACAGATTAGGATGAAGGACAGGGACAGCTCACTCACCAGTTATGGTCATGGGCAAAACAGACTCAACTTGGGGAAGAAAAATCAATTTAATTCACAGAATCACAGAATAGTAGCGGTTGGAAGGGACCTCAGGAGATCATCTAGTCCAACCCCCACACCAAAGCAGGTTCCCTACACCAGGTTGCACAGGAAAGAGTCCAGGCAGGTTTTGAACATCTCCAGACATGGAGACTCCACAACTTCTCTGGGAAGCTTATTCCAGTGCTCTGTCACCCTCACAGTAAAGAAATTTTTCCTTAAGTTTATATGGAACTTCCAGTGTTCCAGTTTTTGCCCATTGCCCCTTGTCCTTCATTACCATCCATTACTATCCAAGTAGCACAGTGAGACATAACAACCACATGTTACAGCACCTTACCCCACCCTTCCCTTCTTCCCAGGCTCAAATCACTTTGCTCCCAATTTCTCTACCTTCTACCCTGCAGCGGAAGGGCAGGAGGTTGCAGTCAGTTCACCACTGCTGCTCTGTCCAGCATGAAAGTCCAGGAACAAAGTGTTCTAAAGTGAGCTTCCCGTGCAGTCATGAACCTCTTAGGGCACAGCTCCCAGCTCCAGCATGGCGATGTCTATGGGCCGCAGATGGGTCTCCAGTCCAGTGCACCTCCTACCCCACCCACAGCTCTGGAGGTCCACCCCTGCTCTGGTGTTGAACTTCTCTGGGGTCTTAATACAGTCACACCTGCCCCCAGGCTTGGCTTTCTGCACCTACACATGGGTATCTGTTCCACTGTTGAACTTCCATGGGCTGCAGGGACCTCCTTTACTTTCTCCTAATCCATGCAGTTGAACAGGATGTCTGAGGTTCTCTGTCCTCCCCTTCCTCCTCGCAACGAAGCTCCCTCTTTGTTTAGGCTGATGGTCGTCTTTTGTTCAGTGGCCTCTCCTCCAGGTTCTCTCCATCTTCTTCTTTTCAAGACAGTCCTTCCCCTCACAAATATGGATTCACAGAGGCGTTTCTTTATTGCTAATTGTCTCAGCCTGGGCTGGGCAAGTCTACCTTGGAGCCAGGTGAGCTTCACAAAGCTTCTCACAGGGTAGCCCTTTCCCCCAGTACCAAAAATGCCCCCCCCCCGCCCCCACACACAAACCCAACACAAAGACTAAATACCAACAGCCTCCTTCATGACTAGTAACTGAAAAACACAAAAGATAAAATGTGACCCATTTTAGTCAAATGACTCCAGACCACCAGCTCGTCCCCATCCTGAGAAGTGTCAAGCTTGGCTTCATCATGTCTTTTTCTAGCATTCAGAGGGATGGTCCAATACAAAGGAAGCCAGTATGCAGCATTTAAATTTAATTTACAATACATTATTAACCATTATGCACAAATTGCTGAAACAGAATGATAAATATGACAAGGAAATATGGAAAGATGAAGAGAAGCAGATTTACTAATAGACTTAATCTTTAGAGCTGAGCAGAAATCCATTGCACCATTTACTCAACTCCAGTGAGATTGGATGTGCTGCATCTATATATAAAAAAAAAGCTGGATATGGCATTTGTGTTTCTAGATATGATCAGCAATGAGTTTGCATCAGCTGGTCAACTCATAGCTTAGGGAGACAGTACAAAGACCTTCCCCCATGGACACATAGCTCTGTAGAAAAAAAACTGCAGATCAAAATGCTTTCAAATCCTTTCTGCAAAGTTATTTTTTTTTCAAAACTCAATCTCTCTCTGTTTGCATAATCCTTTATATACCTGTTAAAATCCAAGCACTTTAGGAAAGCTTCCACAGCTTTGTGTATAAGCCACTGCACTAGTTAGAGAGGCTGCATGTCCATACTTATGTCTGACTATTGTGAAGTATCATGGTGTCCAAAAACAACACATCATTTTACCTTGATGCTGTGTCAAAGTGACTTTAATAGCAAGGGAACATCAGACATTTGCTGATGGTAATCTTATTGAAGACACTATTGGTAACCCTCAAATTTTAAGCTTACTTTTTCTTCAAAATATATCTTTATGTGGCTATGCAGAGATTTTTTTTTCCTGTTTTCATTCCTTCAAGACCAGTCCAAACCAGAACTTCCGGAATTGTATTTTCATATCCCCTATGTTATTATTATTACATATATATACACTTTATTAGTTATCCTGATTTTTTAATTAAAAAGACTGTAATTTCAACCCCTCTTCAGTTAAGAGCAATTGCCATGAACAATACTATATAATTTATTCTCCAAATATTGAGACGAAAAAACTCTCTGGTTGAGAATCAGCCTTGCAGTGTTATCAATGCCAGTTAACACTCAGATAATTTCCTGGCCCCTGTCACAACAGTCACAAGATAAAAGACAAATCAGTCAGTAAAAGGGTTAAAACAACAACAAAGTGCTGTTGCTTCTTCCCATCATTTTAACTTTTACAGTTTGCTGTTGTGTAATCCGAGCAGAAAGCCCAAGTTCTTGAGCAGCAGACAAGGCCACTGCAGTTCAAGTATAAACAGACGCATCACGTAGAGAAATACGCACGAAGCAGAGACAATCCCCTCGCTCAAGAGAACAAAGTTTAAGCAGAGTTTTATCCACTCTGCCTCTGGTAGACTTACAAATGAGGTCAGAAAGGAGTTAATATTGACCAACCACAGATATAAGTTTGAACCTACCTGTCACGTATAGTGCTTAGGGGCATGCATCCCTCAGAGGGGGAAGCAGGAATAACTGAGTGGCTGGACAGTCGAAAAGACTCCTTCCACCCTCTGTTCTGCTTCTTCCATTTCCTATGTGCTTATATACACCTAACTATGTATCTGTGGTGTAAACAGCCAAACTCTTAGTGACTAGAGCATGACAACCAAAGGAGGACTCCAGAGCTATCATCACTGATCTCATATAGCACATCTGCATGACTCAGAAAGCATGCAAGCCCATCTGTTTCCCTTTGGCGTCTATTCATTCCATAATGCAACAGAAATGTAATTGTCACTGTATCAAGGCACTCCAGGAAGTACATTTCCAGGATGATTATTGCTTTCTCCAAGAACACTCATCTGTCTGTCAGCCCACTACTTATTAGCTAAGGCAGGCAGAATTACACTGCCTTGCTGATCAACTTGGACATCCATGTTTCAGGTTATCACTAACAGCAGTCTTGTCAGTAAAAGCTCATCTGAGCATGAACAATATGGTGCACAGAAAGCACACAACACTGTGGCCCCAACACCACGATGAGAAAGTGCATGTGCCATTCATGGACACAATAAAAAGGCAGTGCTGTCACCATCTCTGAACTAGCTAGCAGTGCTCTTCTGCAGTCTTGACTTTCAAGAGAAAGCACTGAAACTGAATTTGTAACCAACAATTTCAGGGAGAGGAGGTTGAAAACCTGTCAGTATAAAACTTTTGTGTCAGTCTAGGTGTGAAGAGTTGTCTTCTGGGTTAAAGACTAACATCAAGAATAGAAATAAACTTAAAAAACAGTTGACATGTTTAAGTAAAGTTTAAGTAAAAGAGAGTAAGAAAGAGAAGCTTTATGTGCTTCTTGTGTAAATGAGATCTAGAAAACATTTTTTTATTCCAGCCTTTGTGTAGGCATTTTCTCATGAATGTACAATAGGATAGGAGCTTTCTGAGTCCCTTCTGCTGTTTATTTTTTAATCTTTCCCTTACCCCTGCAATATTAGTTGTGCTAAGTGGTGTAAATCCCCTCACACAAACATGTCTATCTGTATAATAACTTGAGGGGATCTATGACCACAGTACTTGAGCATTCAAGCAGTTAAATACACAGCTAAAGCCCCTAGTAAAGACAACAGCTGTAGCCCAAGAACAAGACATCAGGGAAACACAAAGCAGCTCTGTGAGAAGCAGAACTAATTAAGCCCAATTTCTGTTTTAACTCTTGCACAGTTGGGCTTCATGCTTTCTTCCACTCATGGATGCTCTACTGCTCCATAAGGGTGCAGTTACACTGAAGCTTTTCTCTGTATGAAGAAACAAGGTCACACTGAAGCTGTTCCCTCATTAGACCCACTAATAGAACCTCTCTAAGTCTTACTAAATGCTTAGGAAACGGTTTTAGTTTGGAGACATTTACCTTTCTAAGAAAACTGGCAGGAATTTGCCTACAGTTGGAAAAGTTATTCCTGAAAATGTTAGTAAACGCATGCACATACAAGTCACAGCACAATTAGACATAACATTTCCTTAGGTAAGGAAGTTCAAAATTGTTTTGCTGAAACATTACTACAACTGCAAGTCAATACAAGTCTGTTAGGACCACCCCTATAGTGCTATAGAAGTACAACTTACCCAAGGTAAGTATGAAAGTAAGCTCTGAAGCATAAGTGCAATTAAAAGGCAAACTGCTTAGTGCCCAGCTGTGAGATAACATCTCTGACAATCTGTTCCAAAACATCTCAAAGTAAGGTGCCCAGAAAAAAGAATCTTCTAACTTTCATAGCTGCTTTTGAAAAGTTACAGCTTAAAATAAAATGCATTTAACAGAATTTTAATAATTTACAGATGATTCAGAGTATTTGTGCAGATAGGTATTTAGAGACAAATACAAATTTCTTTATTATATTTTTAGAAATGTTTAGAAAATGACAAAACTTACGTATTTCGCAGTTTGCACCGACCCATCCATGTGGACAATGGCAGGTGTAACCACCAGGCTGATCTATGCAAGTTCCAGCATGGTGACATGGGTTGCTGTCACAGTCATTTACATCAATTTCACATTCTTCACCTAATTTCAGGAAAAACAATTAAAAAACCACACTTCTATATAGTGGGTGCCTCATGTAGCAGGTCCATTATCAATCATTTAATTTTTTTCTAGCCGCAAAATACCTTATAGCATCTTTGTTCTCAGAACAACAAAAATATTCTATAACTGTTTCAAGAAATAAATCTCACGTAGCCTCCAAGAAGGAAATATTATCCTCATTCAACCAGGTGAAAACAAAGTCTGAGGGCTAAATGACTTGACTAACCTCACTCAGCTTATGTGTATCTCATTTCTTTAAAGGCAAGTTCCATCCCAGTAAAATGTAGCATAACAATTTATCACGTAAATTCTGAAGTGCTATACTATAATGTAGATAATCAGCGCCTCTGAGAAAGAGTCACTGTACAATGGAAAGCTAAGTCTGTTCAGGAAAAATGCCCTTTAATTAGCACAGATCAAAAAGCATGATTTGTTCTATGAAACAGCTACAACTGGGTTTATGTCTTATTATTACATTGGATACTACCCTACATGACTAACAGAGCATCAGGCTGTAAATTATCTTGACAGCAGATATTTGGATTACACCAATCATGTCAGTTTAAATACAAGGTCAAAGGACTAAATGGGCTGCTTACCATTACTCTTGAAGTGTAAATTGATTCATAACAAGCACTTTAGGGCTTTTAGCAATTGCATATTTAGGTAATGGAATGAGTTGTTTCTCCAGCTCACAATAACTAAGGTCAATGTTAAAATATTCTCCAGTTTCAACAGTGTCCAATTAGTATGTTGGCTTACCTGAAAGTCTTCAAAATGTTATTTTGAAAATGCAATCTAGTCTCAAGCAGTAAGGTCATAAGGCACGTTAAATAGCTGTTACCTTAGTGAATCCTCTTTAGTAAAGGGCTTTTTTTGCTGCAAAATTTTTAAGATTCAAAGCAGTTGTAAGTAATACCAAGAATTTTCATTCTAACTAGACTGATTAAAATTCAGCAAAGTCAAAATAAATTCATTTCCTTGAAGAGACACAGCCTTACTTGGTATTTGTCTTCTTTTGGACACAGTGAACACTGACAACTAAACGCTCTGTGTAATGTACAAATTACTTGCCTGTATATCCAGGTGCACAAATACATGTAGCATTTAGACCTTCACTGTCACAAGTGCCACCATTCTGACAGTTGATGTTAATACAAGGATCTTTGTATAATTCACAATGTCTTCCTGAAAAGGTAAAATCAGTAATTGCCATTAACATGACATTAACATGACTTATACTGACAGCATGAAATCAGTACATGTGATAAATTAACTTCACCTGGATGAGAGCAGTAACGTGACCAGTCCTATGAGGCTAATGAGATAAGAATAAAGCCATATTTTTTATGGTGGATACAATTTTTACAAACATGCCTCCCTTCTGCTCTTCCCACCTACTGAGGCTTTGGGACAAGAGAGGTAGGGCAATTTCTGCTAACAAGAACTGCTGGAGTTTCTATGAAAAACAAATGGTATAATAAAGCATAATCTGATCAGCTATCTAATATTCTTCAATAAATTGTAAACAATAATTGTCTTCAGTAAGAATTTTATTCTTTAATAATATACGTAAGCATTCTAATGCTTCTTATTTACTTTTGCAGGAAACTGAGGAGTATAACTAAGGCAATAAAAAGAGAAAATAATTTATTCAAATGAATAGCTGAAAGTAAACAATTGGGTTACTGAGCTCCGTGCCACTAACTTCACTCTCTCATTCCTAGATGTAGGCTATGTCGATGCAGCAGCTTGGCAGAAGACAGTGGAAGCCGTATCTGGCACACACAATGTAAAGCACAGGAGATTCCTGGGGATGGGGGCAGAGGCTCTACTGCCACTGCTACATGCATCATTTTCTCTGGATCTACTTTTCAGATAACACTAGGAAAACCAATGCATGAATGATCTAATCAGTGCATAGATGGCACTGAAACATGAAAAAATAAATGTACATATGTAAATAATGAATGACTGCTGGGACTTCATTTATAATGTATCTACTACAGTGAAATTAGCTTGCATTTACCTGCTTTATCCATTGTAAGTTTTAAGTCTAAATCTATGTCTTATTACCATTCTTTGCTTAGGAATGAATCCAAAGTGACTACTTAGCTAAAATCCTAAATTATCTTCAAGTTTTTTCATTCTTATGCTTTTTATGAGAATTTCAACAAACTGAAGAGCAGGACAGGATTCTGCTGTTTCCGTGTGATAACACAAATTACAAACACATTTTTCACTTTTTAAGGTGGTTCATGTTTATAAATCCTTAGTGTCCTGCATACTATAAAGATATATAATCAATAGAAGCATAAAGTCATATGGTTTATTATGTATAAAAAATGCAATACATTTTGGGCATCAGGAAAATGTATTTAATCATGAGATAGTGAATGACAGTGAAGGAGTTATGTTTCTTGTACAGATTACAGAACCTAGAGTGACGGAGGCCTTGAAGAGGTTAGACAAATACATGTGAAAAGCAGACATGCAGCTGATCCTGCCTTACTCCTTACCAACTTCTTTCATGAACACCAAGTGTGTTGCACTGGAATTGGGCAGTTTCTGAATTTGAATTTGGAGAGTCTGAGACCAGAACTATACAGAGGTAAAACTAGTGAGGAAATAAAGCCTTTAGAGAAAAGAATATGAGAAAGAAAAATCAATACAATAAAAGGAAGAAATTGGACACATAATATATCAGACATATGTATACAAGTAAATTTATTTAATGGGTGAATGATTAAAAGGAATGAAGTTGTTCTCTAGTGTTCCACATTGCAGTTATGTACAGCAATGGAAATTTACATGAGTTTTATAAAAACAATCATCTGAAGTAAACAATGATAATTAAAAATTCAAACCAACTTTTATATATATATATATATATATATATGTATATATAAAGATGTTTTTATATATGCACACACCCACACATACTTACTCACTACAGACTTGCTGAAATAATTATTTGGTCAGTCTGTCATCAGCAAAAAGGCAGAGCACTCTAGTCTGAACATCCTGCAGCTAAGCAGGAGGAGGCAGCAGAGCCAAAAGCCCACAGGTACATGCTGGCAGACACTTCAGTCCAGACCAGTGACAACAGCTCTTGTCTATGTGCCAGCCAGGAGAGCATATGCAGGAAGGCATGGGGGTATGGAGGCAGTAGGGGGGGACTGCAGACAGGGAGGTTGTTGGTGTGTGAGGCCTCTAATTTCTCACATAGTATCTCGAGCTGGGTACCTCATCACCTGTTCATTAGTGGCACTGAATACCTTAAGTATGGGAATGAAGAAAGCTCAGTAATCAGCAAAAGCTGCGTACAGGACCAGATCCCCTGCTTTCATTTAAAGCAGAATGTGCTGCACACCCTGTGCTGTCAGCTGCAAGTACAGGTCGGCTGAGAACAGAACACGAAGGCATAACATTACGGTTAAGTGGTCTTTAAACTGTCATGAAAAGCTGAGGGTCATCTCCTCACTAAGCCACTGAAATGATGAATTCCGTATCTCTTGTCAAAGAGCAGTGCAATCACCAGCATGAAATACATACTTAGCTTCAAGCAGCTGTTAAGCAAGCGTTACTTATCAGCACAGATAAGGATTGATACACTTAATGAGAAAATGCTGGGGTAATGTTCCTTAAAACATAGTCATTCTATGTAAAATATCTATATGTTTTAAAAGCAATAACATATAAAATTACATTCAAAATGTATGATTCAAAACAGAATATACAAAAAAAAATAATTTTAGCCCTCCACAGAGGGACATGTCACAGACATCTGATAGGTACTGCTCTGTGTAAAGCTGAAATCCACTGCAAGATAAAAGATTTTGTATAGCAAAACACATACTTTTTTTCTCCATTTTATAAAATACTTAATAAACACCGAAGACCAATTCCATTCAAACACGTCTAGGAATAGCTGCAGTTAACACGGGAAAGCAATCACAGACCTACTACTGTCTCTAGACTTTATGGTCTTCTAAATGAATAATCAATGTAAAACTTTCATTTTTACTCCTTTGTGCTAATCTGTTTCAAATACTAATCTTTTATTGCTACTTTTTTAACTCACTTCACTGGAGAAAATAAATTTTAAAAGACTTTATAAAAGCACTCCATGTAACAGCTTCTAATAATAAGTGATTAAAAATTTTATTTAACAGCTACATTTTCTTTTAAAAACTCATAACTTTCTAACATATAGTAAAAACAGCAGAAAAAAAGTGCACCTAAGAAGAACAGAGAAAAGCCATTTGTTGCCAGAGAAGAACATGCAATTCTCACAGACCAGCTAAATCTGAACTACTTATTTGAATAAAGATTATGGGATCAGGTCCACACTGAAGTTTGTTTCCAATAATTTTAGATCTGGGATATATTTCTGCTCAATAGTGGATATTGTATATCTGTTTGTAACAGAACCTACCATAAAAAATACATAGAACAATTAAAAAAAACAAGAGGCAAACCCCATCCTACCTTCATATTCAGCAAGGCACAGACACTCATAGCCATTGACGAGGTCTCTGCAGCTGGCTCCATTCTGGCAGGGTGCAGAAAGGCATTCGTTATATTCTTCTTCACAGTAAAGGCCATGGTAACCTAAATCACACAAAGAGGAAATAAAACAAGCTATGAAACATTTCCCAGTAAAAATTAACAGTTAGGCAACTAGAGGCTGTGGGCAGATGCTTGCTAATTGAAATATACTGCACAGATATGTGTTAAGACATGGATTTTAAGGACATCTGCTGCCCAGGTGAAATAAAAAAAGTAATCCTGTTAGCACAGCATTCTGAGAGAAGCCTCAGCCACTGCCCCTGTGACAAACCACAGCGAGGCCATAAGCATGGGGGCTGGTGACCAAGGCCACTAGGAACAGCGTGAATACCTCCACTGAAATTATAAAAAGGAAAAAACTAATATCAGCCTATCTCCTAGCTTTCTTGGATCCTTGCATCAAAGGCACTTTTCATCAAACTGGTGACAGTTGCATAGTAAGAATGATTATGTATTTTAAATTTAATGCTGCACTGTGTTAAAACACTGTAGAAGCATACAATATTTCTTTTTTTTTACAGTATTCCTAAGCCATAGGCAGGTATTATGGTCTGATTATGCAGTCATAAAAAGTAGGAGCACAGAAAAGCTACAAGACCTGTTAGTGACCACTGAGTCATTTGTATCATGAGGTAAGAAATAAGGAGTTAATCCACTTGAAATAGCACATTTTTCATTATTCAGTGTGTCATATGATCATTAGTCTTAACAGTAGTTGAAATTACTTTTTAGACATAGTGTATGTACCTACAACGGAGTAGTATTGTACCTACAATAAAGTAGTACCTACTCATAACAGTATTACTTAGTGTACTGTGACAGAGGAAATAAACTAGCTGTAATGCTAAAATATGTTTGCCTGATATTATTGGTTCCTTAGTATTAAATATGAAGAATCATAAGTCTGGTCATTTTGAAGACTATTATATTTGATAGCAAGAAGCTTATTTAATTCCTCTTCAATAAACCCAGGTTATACTTTTGTTAATGAAAAGCTTCTTCTCTTCTTACTTTTTTCTTGTCTTTTTTTTTTTCTTTTTAAAATTTTCTTAAGGTAGGGGCTTTCAAACTCCAGAAACAATGTCTAAATTTATAGGCAATTAATACATCAACAAGAACAATAAAAACCAGATTGTTCATAATGGCTAGTAAGTACAAATAATGCATTTAAATGCAACAGAAACACTGCTTTCTCCCTGACAGATTAGCATTAGCACAGAGGAACTGTAAAACTGCTGGTGTGTTTGACCAATGAAAAAAGTACAAGGCAATTTGCTCAAGTCTTTCTAAATAAGGTTGCAGGAAGCACTTCCTAGTTAGCCAAATTACCTCTAGGGCAAGGTTCATAATTTAATAGATTAAGCAAAATATGTTCTTATCTTTTTGAGAGTACAAATACAAATAGTACAAATATTTCTACTAAAACATGCATCTTTCATGTTTACCCCTCTCCTGGAAATTACAGCAAATAATTGAGTGACCAGACTTTTGCATTTTCTACATCTCTTCAGTTGTTAGCTACATGCTGCTAATAACTGTTAGTCTTGGCATCTGACTTGGGGCATCACAGAGAGTATTCCCCTCCCTCTCAAGCAAACCAAAGACCACACAGTTAACTTCAACTTCACTGACTGGATAACTAACAAAAATTAGTGCTTTGGATGTTTGAGTAAACATTTTGGCTTCATGAAATCATAGCACCATCTCATCTTCACCTATCCATGAAAAGGTGAGGATAGAAATTCTGGCCCATACTATTGTCCACAGAGTAACCCTAGAGACACTTTGTATGCAGTGGTTACTTCCCACTCTTTTTCCTTTTGGCTTGTTATTTTATAATATTTGCCTGATACTGAAAACAATATAGACTGGAAAAATTTGTATTTGTTTTAAACAAAAGCTTGCTTCTATTTGCCAGCTTTGCTCAATTTTCTTGAAATTTCATTCTGATGAAGGTCTACATCACACATTTAAAAAGGCAGTTTCAAATATGGTTTTGTATAAAAAACATTGTTTCACAAAGAACAGTCATATAGAGAAGATATGTCATGGTATGTTAACAGAACAGAAGGACACTCTTCCCACACCCCTACCACAGATTAATTTTGGTTAAAATCAGTTAAATATTTAACCTTCTTGACTCCTCGATACTCTTCCAATTAATGTGACATAATACCATGAATAAGTACTTGTAATACATTATATAATACCATGCATTGGAACAGTGTTTATATACTTTTTAAAAATACTGATTTACTCATTACATATAGCTATAAAAGCAATAGATGAATGAGCATACAATGAATAAAGATGCCACGGGCATGAATGAAGAAGCCAGGGAAAAGGCCTAAAATACAAAGTGTTAATTCTGCAATGTGATTTTTCTTCTTCGGACAATCACTATTTAGTAGCAAAACTTACAGACATGAAGTGAGAGTATCTTTCATGAACAAAGAACCAGAGGGGGATAGATTCTCATCTTCATTAGTGGCAATCTATAGTCACTCTCCTGGACTAAATTTTTCTCACAAAACCATAGAAAATATGACAAATGCCACCTCTAGACACCATTTCTACCCCCCACCCCCTCCTTACGGATAAATAAAAATAAAACTGTATGAAGATACAACATGTATTAGTACTACACAAGATGTATATGAAAAATATTTGATTTTGCACAAAATTGCCTTTTCATAGTAAATAGTTGTACTAGTAGCTTACTAAGAAACATTTCGGAACCACTTTCTCCAAAGCTGTTAGGCAGGCAATACAGAATTAATTATGTAAAATGTGATGGGTTTTTTATTAGAAACATAGAACCTCCTGGTTGGAAAAGACCTCTGAGATCACTGAGTCCAACCATATCTGTCCACTACTAAACCATATCTTTGAGCACCCCATCTTGCCGTCTTTTAAACACCTCCAGGGATGGTGACTCAGCCACCTCCCTAGGCAGCCCATTCCAGTGCCTGAGAACCCTCTCAGTTAAGTACTTCCTGCCATCATTAGCCTATCGTGAAGTTTCTCTAGCTTATGACAATGGGAAATATCCATACATTGTGACATTTGTAGCCAACATAGAAACCACAAAAATCAGAAAACTTAAAAGAAATATATAGGGGAATTCCCTGTATTGAACACAGATGTAATTAGATATTTTGATGGGATGTGTTACACACTTCTATGCTTTCAAAGGGAGCAGAAGGAAATCTGTGACTGACAAGTTGTCTGGTTTCCAAAACGGTCTGAACTATTGTACTACCCCTAGGATTAAGATAGCCCACCCTGTCAAACACTGCACAGAGTAAAGGAAAGATATTTTTCTCTCTCCACGAGAGGGCAGATCTCACCCACACACGATTTCACCCTCATCATCCTCACCCGGGTGCTAGCAGCTTCCTTCTGCTGTAACCTATGTGAACAGAGAAAGTTCTGCGGTGGGACCAGGGAAAGGCATGTTTCTTCTCATGGAGCTAAGAGGCAACATATCATTCTTAACAAGCATTTCTCTTTGTATTACTGCTTTTAAATTATACCACTATACAAGCTATGTATTATACTAAATTCATACATATAACTTCAGAAAGACTACATAAATATTTTTTATATTTTCATTAAAGAACTTAGATGGAAATAGGATGATTTTTCATAGATAGCTTCAGAATAACAGACTAGTATAGTTGCTTCCTTTCTTTCTAGTAACACTACGATTCTGCTGCTTTTATGTTCAAAAGCAATGCCAAATACAGCTATTTGCATCTTTCATGGTGTATTACACTTCTGTGGACATATTTAGAAAGAAAGAAACAATATCTGTATTAACACTTCTCCAGCTGCTGTGTTCTGAGCAGGGAAAAAACACGCATTGGGCACTGCATCCTCAAAAAGGGTAACTAATATTATTCAGCTTTTTTTGTCCAGGTCACTAGAAATTTGGTGTCTTCGATAATGGTACCTTCATGAACTCAAGCAGAACTTGCCTCTGATGTCTCTCTTCAAAGACTGGGGAATGGACAGGGAACCTAAAAAAACCCCTTAAAATAAGGATGTCCCTATGTTATCTCTTCTCCCTCTACATGACTGTCCTTCTGCTAGTGGTCTTTACGAAGGCAGAAACAGATCTGTTGCCACTCTCCTCTAGATTCCCAAGTCTTTCTATTTCTTAAGCAACAGGGAGGCTGCCTTGAAGAGGCCAGGGTATTCATGCTGAGATGCACTCTCTCTGCAAATGGCTACATTAAAAACTGCAAAGGGAGAAAATGTGAAAGGGAACACATAATCTGTGTCACGCAGGCCAATGAGGAGAAGCCATGGGTTTTGTCAGAGCCTTTGAGAGCAGTTGATAAAGCAAAAGATACAGCAGTGCTTGTCAACATCTTGAGAATATCTGCACTATTAGGTTAACAAGAAAGAGGGAGAAGTTTACTATTCCCTTTAAAAATTCAGAAAGAACAAAGCTGAAAGATTTGAGGCTCCCTTAGACACTAGCTCCTCAACAGTGAACTCCCGGGCTTATCCACACTTATCACTTCAGCAAATCAAGGCAGCAGGACAAAAATCCCATCTTTATGGGAAGGCCTATCGGGATACAATGCAAGAGAGCTTTTATTTTACAGGGCACAGCATCAGTTTCCAAATGTTCTATATCTGCTATCATAGATATTTATAAAGAAGAGGGCAAGTGTTAATGTCTGCACATGTGCTTTGCAGTTCCAAACTCCATACCCCTATAAGGAAATCAAATGCAAGACTTTGCTGTGATATTAAGTTTTGCAATTTCTAGATAGATTTCTTTGCTTTGGGCCAGACAAAATTGAAAAGAACATATTAAATATTTGCATTTGAAATTGATAACAGAAGCTCTATTAAAATAATGGTCTGTAAAGAGGGAGAAAGATTTAAGTGGAGGAAGAAACTGCTTTTGGGATTCAGGGACTAAATAAACGTTCTATGAACAGACACAATGAGATCTCACTGGTTCATGAACCAGGCTGAGAAATCCAATTAATGACCACAATAATTTTTATCAAAATTAGTTCTTTAACATGGGGTAAACATGAAAACACAACACAAACTATGAAGCTGATGTCCAAACACAAGTATTTCTTTGTTGCCTGTAAAGGGACAGGTGATAAGTACTAATAATTTGTGTGTGTAAGCATACAATTAAAGATTTAGAGAGAAAGTTTAGTGTGCAATTGAAAAAAATCACACACATAATACAAGGTAGGTATTGTTGCATAGACTTTTGAATTCCACATAGCCCTCCCAGCAGACATTTTAAAAGGTATATTCAACCTAGAATAAACTTACACATTTTTTCCCTCCACACTGGAAATGGGAACATTCAAAAGCATTAGACTGCTTTCCAAGTTAACTTATACAAATAAGGTTTTCCATACAAGCTATTAGATGATGTAGGTTATCCATAACAATGATCACAATGAAAGCCAATACACACAAAAAAATAGTAAATGCCTGGTTGTGTGTGTTCCACAAACTTTGCAGATATGCAAGTATATTAATATCATTTATCATCCTTCAAATTTGTACACTGGCCAAAAAGCACAGAAACCAAGCTGTCTACCAAGCAAGGAGACTTTCACAGTCCTTTGTCTAATTGGAACTGTTTAAAATTCCTCTCTTGTTTAATTTTTGAGGCAGAAGTAACACAGATTAAAATCCAGCTGACACTCTGCTTGCTAGCAGGAACAGTGCATAAAGGAAGGATGGCATTCAGGTCACACATATAAGCAAAACTCTGCAGTGCTTTGCTTCTGTAATAAGAAATTATATCCTCTGTCAAATACCTCAAAAAAAGGAACATGGCATCCTAGAATTGAACACAAAAAACTTAGAACCTGAGGCTTATTTTTTAAAACAGTGTGTTTCAGATATACCATATAACCAATATAGAATAGAGTGTGAAAATGTCATTTAATAAACTTACCATTACTATATCTAATAAAATAATGTATATTAATTCAGGGACATGTCTGGAAGTGAAAGACTCCTGTACAAATAAGTCAGTAGTCTAGGAGCTGGCATGCTGATACTGAAAGCCTGCAAGCCAGAAAGTCTCAGGGTCAAGAGGCAGAGGTCATTTATTTCCTGCTAATGTACGGTAATATCTTTATGTGGTTCAGCATGTTTGTTATTAACCCTTGATAATGCTACTAAACTGCCCACAAATTTTATTCATTCACTTTACAAGTAATTGTAACAGAGTCAGTCAAGTCAAAGTCTCTGCAGTCAAAATTATAAATAGAATCCAGAGACGTAACTCATACACTCTATCAAACTGCTTGTTGATAAAGATACAAAAAATGTGTTTGGCCATGCTTTATAGTCACTACTTCAGAGGGTTTTTTAGGAATTGGAACACAGGAATCCTCAAGTTTAATTGTTATCTGCTTTACAGACAAGCCACTGGCAAAGTGTGTATTATGATGCCTTCTAAATGCTGATCTACAGAGAAGCTGATTCCCATGTGCTATGCCTTTAACTCATGAGGGAAATCTCTGAAGATAATTGGTTCAAATCCTGCTACTAAAATTTAAAAAAATAAATAAATAAAAAATATAAAAACCCCACAATGGTACATTCATAATAAAGAAAAGGCATAACAGAAAAAAAAAAAAAATCCTGAAATCCTGACTACTCCTACCTTGCTACCACTTAGGTGCAGTTATTTAATGATCTTTTAAAATAAGTTACCCAAATTTTAAAATTATGAACAGATTAATGACAACTTCTTATAATTTGGTCTTTAGTTCCATCTTGACATGAAGCAAGTAATATTATGTGTAGAGGAAAGTCCTTCTAAAACAAGTTGTCATTTTTAAAAATGAAGTTTACAACAGTCTACAAAATTTTTAGGAAAAAAATGTTTTTTTTTAAATACTTACCATTAAATTTCACACATAGAGCAACACAAAAGAGTTCAGTTAAAGAAGTGCTACATGTGGTCTGGAATGCAGCCTCTATGGCTTCTCATCTGGCTAACTTTTAAAAGCACAAATATTATTTAAATAAAAATAAGTCTCGATAACATGAGACATGTGAGATTACTTTTAAGTCCTGTGTGACTCAGAATTAATTTGAACAAACCTAACCAAAAACTTCTAATCAGGTGTAGGTGACAAATTTCAGAAAAAAAGTTTTTATTTGTCCAAGTATATTTAACTAGTTTTTTGTTGTTTGAACTATAGGCAAAGAACATGCTGAAGAAGATTAAAACTTCCCTGGTTTCTTGGAAAAAATATTGCCTAGTTTTTCCTACCATGGACAACTCAGGAAAGGGCACTCGTGCTGGACAGCTCCTGACACTCCAGTTTGGAAATTGGATCCCCTTTTGATACCAGAAATGTAGAAGAAAATTTTTTTACACTAATTGAGAAATTCAGGTTTCTGTTGACTTGACCTAACTTGCCATTGTTTATAAAAGGGCAGAATATCTCTTTTTGTGTTTTTATTTCTACAATTCAAAGCATTTGAATCCCGACAATTCTTTGCAGAACGTCCTAGAGCATACACAGCACTGGTATTCTTTAAAAAAGCTCTTAATCAGTCTCTGTTTTTTTCAGGCAACTGTGGTTTCAGTCATATATTATAAACCACTTTCCTTGTTACCCAGCATTAGGCAGCTCCTCATCTCAACAAACTCTCCATCCTTTGTAGAGAATTTTCTTGACCATGCTCTAACTGCTGGTATCATTCAAGAGCTAGAAAAGCAGCAGTTTTCTGTTATGAATCCAAACCACTTAACAAAATATTTGCTAGCCAATCAAGGAACAGGTTAATGCTACCGAGTAACTCATGTATTCCTACCTGCTGAGCACTTTTTTCCTGTCTTTCTGGATTTTTTTTTAACTTCAACACTTTTTTTTTTTTCCTTTTCACACCCTCTGCTATTTAGTCCTTCTAGGGGCTGGGTGAGGAGAAGAATATAAAAACTGAAGGGGTAAATATTAAACTATTAAATTCTCAGTTCTAAAAATGAATTTAAGAAAACAGCACCTGGCAATTTCAACTACCTGCAATCAAAAAGATATTTTGCCAGACATGAAACTAATTATCAACTGATATGAATTCTAGTTTGTGCTCCTGATAAGATATGATATGCTAGCTCTATTTAAATATGATTAGGCCTGTTGCTCTTCATCTCAATACCCAATCCTTTTCTCTAAGGGTTCCTCTATTATACAAATGAGCAGCAAAGCAATTAAACACTTCAAAAATGAAGGCTGAAAATTTGTAATAAAAGAATTATCATTTTCACCTCCTGAAATACAGAAAACAAACCATGTTAGGAAATACTCCTCTGCATTACATAATGCCATTCTTCTGTTCAGATGAAAACTGCCCACACCATTCATGGAAACACCTGAGCTGAAAATATTTGAGGACACAAACATCTGGACCTATCTTGCCACAAAAATCTACTTACCCTCTGTTTTCTGAAAATTTGCAAGCAGAAGAATTGAGGATGCTTCCTGAAGTACTGTCCATAAAATGGAGGCGGGGGGGGGGGGGGTTGTTAAATAAGTAAATACATCTCAATGGTTAAAGCGATTATATGAGATACTTATAATCCTGTATGTATAAATTCACATTTGCTGGACAATAAATGAATTATGAGACAACACTACTATGGTATTGTCTGCATTTCACTTTTATATATTTCTCCTTTATAAAGAGATATGTAATTTAATTATAAATCTGTCAAATCCAAACTACAAATTTCCATTAGCTTCTGTTTATTTGTACCTCTCCAAAAACCAACTTCTGATGGCCCTTTCCTTGCCTCTAAATAGCAGTGATTAATTCTGACACCTTCTAATAATATTGCATTAGTAGATTTCACTACAAACTCCCCATATCCACAAACAAAACGAATCCATTCTCTGGTGAAGAAACAACTCAATACAAAATGCCCAGAAGGTTAGTTTTCTATACTAGTTAAATTCAGACCTATCAGAATCAATGTAAGAAAACTAGACAGTCTAGAAAAGCTAGGACTGCTCATTGAACTGAATTTCAAAAAGTACCTTTTTTCAACAGGCTTTATAAAACTTAGTCAAAAGAGACTCCACTGTTACATCACACTCTGGATCAGGATAATCATATTATATATGCACAAACTTTGTAACTGCACTAAGTACTATATAGCCAGTTCTCTAAACTATTACTAAAAGTATCTTCATTCCCAAAATCAAAACACACTGTAAGAAGAAAATTTCATCAATAAAACTTTGAAACAACACAACTGTGTTGTGGCCTGCCTCTCAAGATAGCACACACCAGTAAGAATCTTGCTACACAACACAATGCCTTAACCTGAGGTATTCATAAAGCTGAAACCTGGTTTTCCTACATTTATTGATTTAATGAGTGATGGCTTATTTCCAATAATCAATCAATCATTCTTGCAAAGTGATGAATGCTTTCAGCCTTAAGTAGTTTCAAACTTTATTGTCAGCATCTGGAATTTCCTTGGAGATCACGTGCATCAATTACTGAAAGCAACACTTTGAAGTATGCATTCGATATACTGTCCAAGACATTGTAATTCGATATACTAGTAACTATTGTGTCTTCAGGGATCTTTCTTGACATGAGATACCAGTTTTATAGACAACAGAATCTTAGATAAAAGTGCACTTTTCAAAGAAAATAGAATTCTCTATATTTCACCTTGCTCTAAAGCTGTAAGAAGCAGAAGCAGCAAGCAGTGATAGCTTTCTTCCTCAAAATGCCAATAATACATGAAAGTCAAACAGTTATTTTAATTTCTTTTTGTCCTAAGCCTCACTATCCTAATCTGATGTGCTCTAGGAACAAATTCTGGACTTTTTGGGAGGAAAAGGAGAAACTTCTTTTTGGACGAGAGAGAAAACTGACTTCTTTCTATGCACAGGGCAAAAAAAAAATATCTGGATGCAGCATGTACTAACGTTCAAACTCACCACCTATAGGAGTGCTTGCCTACTTCAGGCAAAACATTTGCGATTGGTAGGATACCTCCATATCCTGCCAACCGAGAAGGAAGGAAAAAGAGCTGAGAACCGTGACTATTTTCCTACAGGGCAAGGCAAAGCAGCAGAGAGAAGGTATTCCTATGAAAGGAATTTCAAAGAATTTGCATGCCACAGCATTATCTATATGCAGAGCCACTAACTGTCCACGGTCACTCCTTAGCTTATTCTGTGTACACTGGGGATTTATTTTCCCCTTAACTTCTGCAGTTTTCAATTTTACAGCTTTATAGGAACAGACTTTAAAAAAAAAAGTGCCAAAATTGTTCAAATTAAAACAAAGGTTTTTGGTTTTCACTCTGTAAGTGCTTAAGCAGTAGTGGACGTGCAATACATGATGTGTTCATTCTAACTGCTGTTTCACCTACTAACTATCATTGCTAAAATTTATAAATGGAGCTATAAGCACCCCAATATTCTGTTACATTGGTACAATAAAGTAAAAAAATCTAGAGGTAAAGAAAATGCACCCCAGACACCATGCATCATTAAGCTGTATTATCAAACAGTTACCAGCTGAGCCTACTAGCTATACTCACCTAAGCAGTACCACTGGAACTTCTGAAAAGAGATAATTTATGTAAACACGGATGGCAGAACTAAACCCTTTGAGGTAACCAACTTTTTTCTTTCCGTGCCTTTGTTCAGCTACCTTGCCTGTTTCCACTCCTACCCCAATGGTCAATGTCACATTTTCCATTCTCTCTACCAAATTTTGTAATTTCAGTGACGGTAACACCTCACCTTATAAAGACTTATCCTATGGTTTTATAACACAGCTGTAGATATTCACCAGCCATATGGATCTCAGTGGGTATTTTCAGTGCTCACTCTGCAATTTTTTATTTTCCAAATGGAATGTGTAGATTCCTGTCATTATTCTAAACAGACAGAACATCTGCTCAATGTGCTTTATATACAGAAAAGAAAAAAGGAAGTAATTTAAAACTATATATTGGAATCTACATACAAAAATGTCAGAAAATTTACAAAGCGTGTAACTGATACAAACCAGGGATACAGAGGCATTTGTAGCTGGTTCCAACACTGCGACAAATGCCATGTGCACAAGGATTCAGAGCGCAGAAGTCAATCAGCTGAGCACATGTAGGTCCTGTAAATCCAGGACTACAACTGCAGGAGAAGGCAAGCCTGTCTGCGTAACATGTTCCGTTGTTCTGGCAGGGAGATGACGCACAAGGGTCTATTTTGTCTTCACAAGAGATTCCTAAAAAGCCTAAAAGAAATAAATGGGTTTTATAAGTAAATGTTCTAGTATGCATACAATTTTAATAACTTAAAAGTAAGCCATTGACATATCTATCTTCCTTTTCTTTTTAAATCTATGAAAATTACAGAAATACAGACTTCCTATATGTATTAAACTCTAATTTTACCTCTTTACGTAGTGCGATATGTTTCAGGTAGAATCATACTATAATAAAATTAAGGCAGTGAAGTGCAAAAATATTTGTTGAATTTGACAGTGTTTATCCATTTTATGAAGTGTATCTGGCTAGAAAATAAGAGATTTTCTAAAGATTAGGAACAGACTAGCCTGGAAAAAAAAGAAAAGCTAAAACTGTTTTTTTTCCATTACTGTTAATGCGTATGGTAAGAATAGCAACCTCTAAAGCAGAACGTGAGTTTACATGAGCTTCAATAATTTAAAATATTACCTTCTAAAAGAACATACTATTTATTAGCAGGAGAGACACTGATTTATTGAAGCAACACCATGTAAAAATTAGACATAAAGAAAAGGATATCCTTGCAAGAGAGTTGTTTTAATCAGGTAAGAAAAGACTAATATTTGAACAAATTGCAGTATGCTAACTATAATTTTTATCACATACAGAGTAATGGGAAGTATGGTTATTGTACCTGAAAGCGAGTCAGAAAAGATTATTCAAATACTAGCACCCCTCTAGCACTTTGGTCCATTTGTACAGACCATCACTTTTCAGGCTCAAAACTCCCTGGAACATCTTACATTGTAGAACAGCTCTATGTTACAATACACTAATTGCTGGGAACGAGAAATGAGGAGCAATTCAGGCCAGCTCCCACTCAAGACCCACCAAGCCACTTTTACTAATCTACTCAAACAGAAACAGAAAGTCTAAACCATGGCAGTTGTGCCAATTTAAAAGATAAAAAAAAGACCACATTGTCACTGCCAACTAGGAGACTGTAGCAACACTTCAGACACCAAATTAAATAAGTAAATGCATGAAAAACTATTCTGGGATTCAAAGAAAATATTTAGTCAGAAAGACTAAAAAGAAATAAAAAAAAAACCACAACAAAACAACCACAAACCACATAATGTGCTCAATGGTGAGACAAAGCATCAAGATGGAGGAGATGTCTCTGTTATAGAGCAGCCTGCTAAGGATCAGAGCATGAGAACAAATAACGATAGGCGACACTTTGGATTAACACTCAATATTTAGGTCCTTTTCCTGATAAAACGAAGCATATTTTTTGCCTTACTTCTACAGTTTTGTAACTATAAAGTCTCGCTGCTGGATTAAAAGCATTGATACACTAGAACTGAACCCCTGTATTGTGTAAAGCTTATGATGAATACCAAAAGTTAGACCAAATACCACATTCAATACACACTTTACAGTATTTCATTATCTTTTACTGACTCATTAAATATTTTTGTTCTAAATACTGTCATTCCACATTTTGAGGAAGATACAATTCATCAGGAAATAGTTTTCAGTTAAATTTGACAGATACATTACTTTTGGGGCATTTTGATTTTCTTTCTTTTCTAATTATTTATGATTCACATTCAGGTGAATTAAAGTGTAACTGTTTAACTGTAGTTCTGGCACTGCAATCATAGATAGCAAGTCAGGAGTTGGCATTTCTGAAAACAAGTGCATAAGAAATAGATTAATTTATATTTTAAAGCATAGTTAAAAACCCCAAACATTTACTAAAAGTTTCAAACACTACAGTTGGTTCATGATCTACTAGATTTGTTGAAAACCTGAACCAGAAAGATCTAGTGAACTGAGCATAGTCCGTTAACTTGACTGAGCTCCAAGACGAAAAGTGAGGGCTGAGATAATCAGCCTGAAGATATTAAAGTTTCCAGCACACACCAAAAAGAGGGAGACCAGCTATTAATTTTAAATATCATGAGTGCTTTCTCAAGGAGACACACTCTGTGTTTTATAGATCCACAAAAGCTCAGTGAATTGTATCAGAAAGAGGAAGAAATTAATATTAAACAAAGGTGAGTAACCCACACAAAGTGTACTACAGGGATCTACTCAGAGAATCAACAAAACCTGGATTATTGTAACTAAGAAAAAGATGGAAAGGCCCCAACTGCCCTGTGAGTTTTGGACAAAAGTAGGATATTTTTGAGCACTGTTGGCAGCAGGATTTTTAGGAGCATCCTCAAAATATTAGGTGCTGAACAAATAACTTAAAAAGCCACATTTCCCTCATATGTTCATAAATCTTATGCCAGACTATGGAATGAAAAACAAAGAAAAAATTAAAAAAAAAATAATTAAAAAACCCCAAAACCACCCAAACAACCTGCAGATTGAACTTTTGACAGTTTAGTCCTAAGTAACTCAGCAACACACCAGGAAAGAAAAGCAGGTCTGGCAGGGCACAGCAAAGACCAGAAGCAAGAGCCTTCTGCCCTCTCCATTTTGCTGTCCTATGGCTCAGATTGCTTCATGGGATTTATCAGACCACCTGCATACCAATGTTGAAGAGGGAGAGCTTAAAAACAAATACTGTGGAATCCCATATTAGAGGGCCCTTCTGTAGATGATAACAACATAACCATCAGAAACTGAAAAGAATGGAAACCCTAAAATCAATAAACTAATTCCAGCAATGGTTTGCTAACAAACTGAAAAAGTCTGTACTGTTATCATAAAATCCCAGGCACATTTAAAAGAATCTCCAAGGACTTTTAACTATTACCAGGAGGAGATCAGCCAATGAGTTCAGTGAAATCTCTACACTAACTCTGAAACCAGATTAAAAAGGATCAAGGAGATCTGAGGTCACACAACGACACTAATGCTGCTTCACTACAACCTTTGCAGTAATCTTCCCTACAAAGAGAAGCTTACTGGCAGATGGCTAATGTTTCAAGTGACAAAGCACTCCAAGAACATATGCAGTTTTAAAATACTCTAAAACGTGTTGCCCTTGTGCTATCTTTGACTGCACTGTGAAATCTGTTTAGCTGATTCTAGAAGTTTAAATCTTATGTATGAGTTAAATAACTGAAAATACTCAAAGCAGCAGCAGTTACACATCTGAATTGAAGACCTATTATTTTGGCATTTCTAAATGTACATTTAAGTCCATATCAATAAAATCACTAAAAACCAATACTGCAAATAATAAATTTAAAAATCAAATTCAGAAGTGCATTGATAGAAAGTAGAATAAAATATTGTAGGGGAAAAAAAAATATGATTACTTATCTGCAGATAAATATCCTCTGAATTGTTTTTCAGCCAAATAACAGAAGCCCAACCCTGCATCTAGGTCATTATTGTTGTAACAGGGACATGACTGAAATATAAAGACTACTAGTGATTTGAAAGATTTGGGTGCCAAATTTACTAAAGGAATAACACAGAAGGTAAAGGGGAACAACAATATTTAAAAGATTTATACTGCTAAAAACCACAATACAATATTTGTGCTTACATGGATCAGACCATTTGTCTAGTTGGCAAGAAGAATAAAAGTATTAATTCAGGTGATATTCTTCATATACTGCTACAGACACCCAGGGCAATGATAGAAACTAGATCAGAAAATGTTTTCAGAGATAGAAGAGCTCCATTAAAAGTCAGATTTCTCATCATAGTGGGATTTTAATTCCTTGGCTGTTGAAAGCAAAAGAGCCATGTACAAATCAAGGAAGTTAAATTTTATCTGAAGTACAACTGCTTTGTACACAGTCTGTGGAACAACCAACTTGCCTGAATGGTACACTAGACCTAATTCCAAGAATTACACAAATGTGAAAAATTCAGTCTATGAATTGCTAGAATTAGGGATTACAAAATCTATTTGAAATACAGTAATATATATATTAAAAGAAATACAAGCAATTCTTTATTTTCCCTATAGAAAATTGCCTTATGAGGATGTCTGATGGAATTTAACTACAATTCTGCAAAGGGAAAAAAGTTACTCATCATAAGGAAACAAGAAATCATTAAAATGTAGTTGTAAGATTTTGACTGAAATTCACCCTTGCTAAGTCTTAACATATAAACATGAACAGAGGCTAAACCTGCTAAGTCATTAAGGAGAAGTCTATTAGAAATAGCAGCAATTTGGGACGATGCCAAGTAAAAACATTAGATTAGCAGGAAAAACTAGAAACTAAACAGCCATAAAAAAATTTAATTAACAACAAAATGTTCTTCAGGTAAATTAGACTCTCTTATGGTAATATGAAGAATTCTGTATTCTCTAATCACTAGTAACCTTGGGAAATCTTCCATGTGCAACAGCTGTGTGACCTAGTTTCATGGAATCAAGATATTAAATAGGTTTATTGTACGTAAACCTAAAGAAGTTAGAATCACATCTGCAAGATATAATATAGAAAAAGGCTTTTACATCAACAATGAAGCCAAGAAAAAGTGAAGACCTTAAACCATTCTTAATCTGGGCAAATAAGTTCTGTTCTCCCATCAATTAAAATTCATGGTGACAATGTGCATTTTCTAGCTGCTATTGCAAATCAACACATATGAATCACAACTTAGCATCTTCTATATCTGTCAAACTCTATTTTTTTAAGCCACAGAAAACACAATAAGACCATTCATAAATTTGCTGCTTTCCAGTATTTCCAGAAATACCTGCAGGTATTTCAGGGCACTTTTGCTCAGTGTGTTGCCTCAGTAAGTTACCTCACCTAGCCAAATCAAATTGTCAATAGTAAAATAAAATCAGTCCTGAAATGTAAATTTCAAGTAATCTAGATATTAAAATCCTAATCATAACATTGTTTTCTCTCTATTTCCTTCTACAGGATGGCTATTAAATCCATTACTGCTGATGAGTATTTTTCAAAAATATACAAATCTGAATGAAAAGATTTCTGCTACTTCAGTCAGAGCAGGTGATCTCAGCACAGAGAAAGTAACAAAATCCCAAGAATCCAAGCCAGTTTCATGTGACTGGCCAGCTGAATGCTTGCTATTTTTATTTTTAAAAAATGGTTTGTTATAACTCTGAATTCATCTGTTCATATTATCAGGATATTAAAATCGCATGTAATTTCAGAAATACCTTGCAACAGAAGTTTATTCCTTTATTATAATAACTAATCTGTGCTTCGTTCATTATTATCTGTCCTTGTTCAAAACCATATTCCACTACTCATTTATTTTATTAGTATCTTCTGAGTAAAATTAACAGCAGCTGTCCAAACGTTTAAATATGTAAAATATACATATATATACAGAAGCATCACGTCTTTCATTCTAGCAACTTCACAAAATTTGCATGTGAAAGAAACAGATTAGTGAGACTTGCATTTCCTCACCATGCAATCAGACTGTTTCCATACACTTTTTTTTTTCTTTTGTAATTACATTTGCTTAGTCTAACTAGCTTTTTTTATGTTTCTAATTATTATTTATATATTGATTTCCATTTCAGGGTGCTTTAGAAATTTATATAACTCCTCAGTGACTTAAGGCAAATGAAGTAACCAAATTTAAAAATGATGAGCAGGACCTCAACCAAGTCAAATAAAATGAATTATTATTATTATTTTAAATATAGTAGTATGTTATACTTCACAATAACTGGAAGAAAATCAGAGGAGATGTTTAAGAGTGATATAGGAAAATAATTCTGAATATAAATTTCAAATATCCATGCTCAGGTTGACAGATGTTTACTATGTGTAGGTTTTTAGAATGTCTAGAAATTTCTTTGCATGATCATTTGAAGGTAATATTTGCTAACTGTATGTTTATTATCATGAAACTTTAAAGATTATAATCAAAGATCCCTACTCGATTGTAAGTACAGCCCAAACATCCCCTTCACAATAACAATAAAGTCAAAATTTTAAACAAATTCCTCAGTACTTAGCTTAAGGAAGAAGCTAAAGCTTCTTCATTATAAATTTGAGTATTAAATCTAATTTTCTTTTTAATACAAGGTGACTCAAAAACTTCATATAGCCATTTGTTTTCTGATGTATTTTGGACATTAAAATCTACAATACATCACCCAGAAAAAGGAATCTGCAAGCCTAAAGAAATTGTCTTTATTAAAGGACTCTTCAGACAGTAAAATTCTCTAAAGAATAATCATTAAATGTTCATATCTGATCTAGGCTGCTTTTTAGATCTCACCTTCTGTAAGTTATCACATGCTGCTTCACGAACCACAGATCTCAGTTGTAAAAGAAATGCACAATCTCAAGATCATTCCTCATCGTTTCCATCTCATTCCTTTTTCTACCATCTTTTTCTTTTCCCTTTGTGATACTTTCCATCTTCTCTTATCCTTTTCTGTCTACCCACATTATATCTCCAGTCTTTTATTTTTTACTCAGATATGAGCTCCTTGGCTACCTTTCCCGCACCGTGCTGAATTAGCACAAAAGAAAGAAAAGCCTTTTCTCAACCAGCAATTGCTATTAAGCACAGCAGGAGAATATCAGCAGAGCAAGAAAACTCACTTAAATTAGAAACCTATCATGCTTTTGGTAGAGGTTTTTTAATGGAAAATTTGAGGAGATGCTAAAAATAGAAGATCTGCAATTTTCAATTAACTATCCTTTGCTGTATTTACAAAAATAAACAAATCTCTTCAAAACCCAAACAAAAAGTTCCAAAATATGCCTCTGTGAGAGGATAATACCTCAAAAGAAGAAAGAAGAACCATGGGAAAGACAGTCACTAGTAAATTTAGACAACACATTTTGTTATATAGACAATAATTTTTTTTAATCAACCCTCTCTTTCCCTCCAGAAAATATGTGAATTCCTGAGCTCGTTGGCACTAGTAGATCCTCCAGAACAAGACAGAAAAGCAACACCTTATCACCTAATGTGCCCATGTGTGCAATGCTCTCCGCTCTTTATGGTGAGGGCATGAGTAGGAAGTACAGCTATGTAACTTCATGGGAAGCATTCGCTCTTGGAAACAACGGTAACGATTACAGAGTCAGGGAGAACATTTGGGCTGCTGTTGAGTGATCACAGTCTCACTCAAGAAGAGCAACCATGCACACAAAATGGCACTTATTCCTGCAAACCTAAGAATGATTTTGTCACATCCAAGGCACTGAGAAACAGACGTGGTGTGCACAACACAATTCTCTCTAGGAGAAATAACCCTGGGCAGTCTGGACAATGATTCCTGAAACTTTCTAACCACTCCAAAGGCTTTTTCTACTTTGGAAATAATACAGATCAATGTATGAAGACAGATTTTAACAAGAGTTGTATTTCAGTAAATTTTTTTCTTGTGTTATCCCAGTGCTTTTTGAAAACATTTATACCATGTGAGTGTGTTAGACATATAAATAAGCAATCAGAAAAACAGCTCTTCCCCCAGTTCTGTCCTTGCTCTGTAACATAGCTGCTCTTGGAAACACAGAAATGATACTGGGAGATTAGAACTGGTAACTCTGCACAGCAAGTTTCAGAGAGGTGACTCAAAAAGCACGTTTGCCTATCAACAAAGTCCATGAGTAGAGAGGTACTTCTTGAAGTTGCTAAGTAATTTATTTTTTTTCTTTCCTCTGCAAGAGTCAAAAAGCACATTGTGTCTTTAAGGAAAATCAAGAAACCGTAGAAAACCTCATGACTCCAAGCAGAAAAGGAGCACAGGTTTCTAACACATGTTAAGAACAGAACTACCAACAAAGAAAAATACCAGAATAATAAGAAAATGGTACCAATGTTCCCAGAGGGACAAAGAGCAAAGTATACAGCCTAAATACTAAGACAGAATATGTCTACTTGAAGCAGAGTGTACAACAAACAATTGGGAACTTATCAAATACAAATATGGATCAGTGGCAAAGGAAGGAGCAAAAGGAGCAAAAGAAATATACAAGAAAGAAAGCAGGCAGCAAGACTGTAGGATCAAGAGGCATAACACAGACAGCCAAACACAAGCGAAACAGAAGAGAGAAGCGCAAGTAACTTGTTTCTCCTGCAGCAGAAGGGCTGCTGTAAATAAGAATGCAACACATCAAGCAGTGGCACATCAAATAACTTCTGCATCACTCTCTCTGGGGAGAACAGCTCTGGAGAGAGATGAAGAGAAGGTTTTCCTCTCCTGTGCTCCAGGTCTCCCACATGGCACAGGGGAACAGCATGGGGCCCTTGGCACAGCCAGCTGGTGCACTTGCCCGAGCAGCCTTGCTGCCTGCGGGCCAGGCGGAGCTGGCAGCCTGCCCCGCTCCCTTCACAGCCTAATTGCCACTGGCACGAGCTCCCAGAGAAGGAGAGCAGCCATAGCCCTGCTCAGGAACCAAGGCACAAATGCCTTTCAGCAGGGCACTGAAGAGCTATGGTACAAGCATCATACCCCAGCCGCAGCAGAACAGCAAAGCATCCTCAAGGATCCTTGAACAGATTTCCTAAGAAAAATGCAATTATTGATCAAGTCTAACATCTAAGAATTTTCTCACTGAATTTTGGTGCTATTTATAAGGCAAACAATTTTCAAAACTCTTCCAAATGCAAGATCTGCACTGCTGTCAAAATGTCAGTGTCAATGTTTCAACACTGTTGTTAAGTGGGTCACTCGTTAAAGCGTAACACTAGCAAAGCAAGGATTCAGTCTAAAGAAATTACAAATAATTTCCATTATTAAGCAAGTATATATTACCAAAGCAGCTATCAAAGACTTGTACCTTTAGAGCAAGCATAAGGTGCTGGCAGAATAAAAACATATACACATCAAGTAAAAACAGAGATATAATTAGTTTAAGGTTCTACTCTTAATTATGAATAACTAATAGAAGGCTTCGTAATTGAGAGCTTTCACTCCTGCTAATTTTTTTTTAGCAATTTAGGCATCTGCCATTGCAGTCAAAATTGTTATGAAAGCAAACACTTTAGCATGGTGGTGTCCTCATTTCATATAGTTACACTTACAGTGCTTACCAATGAGAACCACTGAAAGGCTTTCATGTAGAGAAAGGAATAAGTCCAAATAGAAAGGAGAATGAATTAAAATTTTGGGTGACTGAAATCATCCCTTTACTTTTGAATTACTGCTCTTACACACATTTTAGACAACTGACCCATATGCAGAAATATGCAAATACTACAAGGAAGGCATCTCTTCTCACACATTTACTGGACAACACAAAATCAGACCACATCCTAAGTCTCCTCAGATTCATCCTTCTCACAGTGTTGGAGCCTGATTTCTACTGGAGAGGTGCCAGAGAATGAGAGAACATTTCTGTGCCACATATACACTGAAACACTAAGGTCCTACCATACTTTACATATTATTGCTGATTATACAAAGATCTGTCTTATGTTTTTTTTATTTTCTGCCTATAATAATGGCCTATGGCACAATTTTAAAAATATTTAAACATATATATAAATATAATGGAAAATTTAGACTAAGTACACCCTGCAAAACACCAATTTGTATAAGGTACCAGATAGGTCTTTACCTTCTGGGCACTGACAACTGAAGCCATTAATGTTGGATGAGCAGGTGCCTCCATTTTGGCATGGCTGCTGGATGCAATGATCAATCTCTGACTGGCACAGCTCTCCAGTGTAACCTACAAAACAGCAGACAACATTCAGAAAACATAGCAAAAATGAGGTTTTATCACTAAATGTATTACTAGGTCATTCAAACAGTACCATTAGTTTCCTTGAAAAAAACAGAAATAGAATCCAGGACAGTTTCCTAATTTCTTATAAAATTAGATTTTTAATTAGAACTTATACTTCACTGGAGAAACATAAATAAGTAGTGGAAATCTAGAGATTATATCAACTGTATTTTACTAGCAGCAAAATTCTGACAGCACTAGTATAATGGAGGTTGGTGCTGGGTACTTATCAGCATCCATATAACAAAAGAAGTCATTTTTAAATGTTTTTCAAATGCTTCTTGAATCCCAAGTGAATAACCTTTAGCAAGACTTTAAATAAGACTTGACATTATGAAATATTTGTGCATATGCTGAATGACTGTCATTTGCTCCTACTTCTGGGATTCAAAAAGAGTGTTTATTTTAAGTGGGAGCTGTGAAGAACTGCTGAGTGCAGTCACAAACTCTTCCAAATAAGCTCCTATAAGTTCACAAGCTACAGATTGTGTGTACTGTACTATTTGACCATAAGTTTGCTTTGTTCCATCTGTCTGATGTCTATAACACATCCTCAAAAAATGAGCAAACTTACAAAATACGATCTAAATGATTAAACACTCCAAATTTAAATTCCTTAACGGATACCACACATTCCCCTTTCTAATTTTTATTTACCTTCAAGAAATTATCTTGGATGCATGACTGAAGAAAAAACTACACAGAGGCATTTTATTTTTTAAAAGGAACCCTACATAAAATTGTAAATATCTTCCCTAACAAGCATGTTTAACACAATGGCTGGTGGTAGAGACCAGTAAGCTATGACTAGGTGACACTGTTAATACACTGCTATGAATTGATATCTAAGACAAAGACCTCAAGGTGGGATAGAGGACATACCTGGACTAGAATTTTGCTTACGCAGGGAAGAAAAAAGGAAATAGAAAAAAAAAAAAAAAAACAAACAAGCAAAAAAACAACCTTCTTTTTAATAAATAATTAATTTCAATGCAATTAAAATTAACGTTTGTAAGTCTTTTGGGCAGGCTAATATCTATACTTGTTCAAATCTCTTGATGTCACCATAAAAGAGCTCTCAATATAGGTATATTTGGAGTTGCTAGAGCACTACTATAGAACAGGATCTAGAAGACTTTCCTCTCTGTGCACCTTACTGCTTCTGTATGCTATAGAGAGCTTAATTATTATCCTATTTTCTGCAATGTGAAACCTGGAAAAAGAAACCCAGTTGCATGTTGTATCTGGATTAACACCCATAAATCACCTAAACTGGAGAAAAATAACGAGGTTGAAAACCAGAACTGAGATCTCACGATGTAGCTCCTCTGAACCATATTGAGGCACATGGAAGGACATCAGCCTCACTCTGGGTAACTATTGATTTTCTGTAATTCTAATTGGTCTCAACTTAAAATTTACAAAAACAGAAATGAAGCCTTCTATCAGACTTCATCAACTGATTTTTTTTTATCTATAGGCTTCATATTTTTTCAAGTTCTCGCATTTAGCTCATTATTTTTATGAATCATAACACAGTATTGAATATGCTCATTTAAACATTTTTTCATCTTCAAACTGTTACCAAGTTTGTGAAAGCTAAAAATAACCCTCGGATTCAACATGTATCCAAATGAACGCTGGCACAGAGAGGCAGAAATGATTGTCTTGCTCTGAAGCTTGCTACAAGAATCTGACTTCCTGCAACTGTCATTACAGCTTGCAGAAAAACTCACCAGAGATAGTATTTTATGTCACCTTTACGAAAATAAATATGTCCCATCTAATTATAATTTATACAGTGTCTTTTGTCCATCTGAAAGAGAATATAATTCTGGAATTTCATGGCAAATATGTCATAAGTGCTACAAATTAAGTGGTGCTAAGCAACCACCATGGTGAAAGGAAAGCAGTTTTATGGTGAGATACATGTTAAGAATCATTACACCTATTCATTTTGTGCTGATACTTATCTTCATAATTTTTTCTTCTATCAAGATTTGGGAAACATGATCTTATTCACATATAAATGTTTCTGAAACTTGCATATGGAGATATTTATTCTAATTAAACTCTTTACTATTTTTTTTAATATTTCCCATATGCAATGAATATTTTTCATAAATTTGTAATTACATGAAAACAGCTAGTTTTCCTGTCTATTTTTTGATGTGTGCAAACAAATTTGGGGAAAAAATTATAGGTAGAAACATAAGCCACTGAAGTTGACAATAAATAATATTAGAATAATATTAGCCATCTGAATAAAATTAGACATTTGCTATTTAAAAAAAATAAGAAAAAATACTTTTAAAAACCCCTTAAAATCTAAACATAATGTACGAAGGCCATTGAACACAACCTCAGAATGTAATAAATTAACTATATTTAGCTTACTGAGGATTTACAGAGGGACTCAATCATACTGTCATTCAGAAGGGAAGCCTTCAAATATGTAAAACAAATAATTTCATACCATCTATTGTAAGCTTTGTTTTATACCATAAGAAGTAGGAGGTGTTTTGTAGGAGGAAATATTTGGAATTTTTACTTTTTTTTTTTCCCCAAATAGGAGCTAACAATTGTTCTAGAGACAAGGAGAAGAAATAATTATGAAAATCATAAGGCATATATTATATTTTAGATAAATAGTTTTTAATTCAAAAGGATTAAATCCAAAATTAAAAGACAGTAAAGACATCAATGGAAATATATTATATTTTCAAATATGCAAGAGGAATAAATTTTCTTCAAGGAAATGTCATGATCTTATTCATTGTTTCCTGGTATTTATGGAATCAATTTTTCTACAAATACGTTAACCCTTTATGAAGCAAGCAACTGAAATGTCTGTCCCTAATAGCAACTACATTTTTACCTCATAGGGAGCTTTTAAAATATGTTGAGGCCAAATTTTAAAAAAATACATAAGCACTTGATGCAGATATCTGGGATCACAATAACCAAAAAACCCCATGATTTTATATTATTACACAAATAAAATAATATTTGCTTTATCAAGGCACTATAATTTGAAACTCACCAATAGAACCAAGAACTATCGCAGACTTGAATTAAGCGTAACAGCAGTGATACCTTTGGAGTCCTATATGTAAGTGGGCAGTATATTTATGTTACCCTGCAAAACTTACCTGTTCAATTTGAAAATATTAAGTCTTCCTAGTGGAAACACTCTTAGGCTTTACAATAAGCCAATCAGAATTATTATAAATATTGTCCCTAAAGTTTTTTTTACACAACTACAACAAAGAATCCTGAAGTATTTGAAAAATATTTTATATTTAAATTATATTCCCTTTAAAATTTTGATTTCATGGAATCCAGGCAGGGTTTTTCTAGAATTATTCTTGTATTTCTTCTGAGGCACGGAATTTGAAAAAAAGAAATCTAGCTTAATAGTACTTGACATAGAACAATTTCCAAGATAGCTATCTCAGTAAAAGCAAACAACACAAACATAATAAATAAATACAGTTTTTCTTTTCTAATTGGAAACTACTTGTCAAAATCCAAAAGAATTCTGAATCAACTATATTCAACATGACAGTAATGGTAGGGATTGTTCAAACATTTGAAGTTTGTTCCACTCTGATCTTTCTTTTCTCATATTTAAATCTTTCTTCAACTGTATTTACACATCTTGTTAAAGTTGATCCTTTGGCAAATTTATGAAATAGAATAGTGTACACCTGCATAATAATTTCACGTCTTATTTTCAGAGCAATATAAATCCAGGTCATTATATAAAAATACAACTATAAATCCCTTTCTTGCTGCACATTCACTATAGCGGCTTTAAGCAAAGAGAGAATAAGTGGAAGTCCTAGAAGCAGAAAAAGTATAAGTAAAAGGAAATGCCTGGGCCTTAATAACTTGCCATTGCTGATTTTCTGAACTGCAAAGTTCACAAAACATTTCATAGGATAGTACATTGCAGCCACATTAGAGCATCAGTTGCACTCACCTACTTCCAGCTCAGTCATTTTTTGGGCTGCTACTTAGAGATAATTTAGAGCAGCTACAAGTTTCTCTAGTCTGTGCTGACATGCATTAGGGTAAAGAATAAGAATATTCCCATCTTTAAGGAAATACCAAAACACCCACTCCATGATCCTGCTTTGGTGCAGAATAAAGGAAGTATTACTTCATGTACCTTTTATATATCTTTAATGCACACAAAGACCCATCCAGTGTTGAAGCCAGTCAATAACCATTTAGACACAACCACTAGAAACCTGAACATATTATTCATTCATCCATCTGCTTTTTGTTATATAGTTGCCCTATTCTGCAGATCTTATGACGTGCTCTGAAAGCATCTTTCTTCCTTTTTTCCCCCTCTTTCTTTTTTTCCTGTTTAGATAAGTCCCCTTTTGCTATAGTATCAGAGAAAGGGGACTTGAGAGAGTCCAGCACAGAGCCACCAAGATGATGAAGGGAGTGGAGCATGTCCCTTAATGAGGAAAGGCTGAGGGAGCTGGGTCTCTTTAGCTTGGAGAAGAGGAGACTGAGGGGTGACCTCATTAATGTTTAGAAATATATAAAGGGTGAGTGTCAGGAGGATGGGGCCAGGCTCTTCACAGTGATGTCCAATGATAGGACAAGGGGCAATGGGTGCAAGCTGGAACACAGGAGGTTCCACTTAAACTTGAGAAGGAACTTCTTTACAGTGAGGGTGACAGAGCACTGGAACAGGCTGCCCAGGGAGGTTGTGGAGTCTCCTTCTCTGGAGACATTCAAGACCCGCCTGGACGCCTTCCTGTGTGATCTCATCCAGGTGTTCCTGCTCTGGCAGGGGGATTGGACTGGATGATCTTTCAAGGTCCCTTCCAATCTCTGACAATCTGTGATCCTGTGATCAACTGACCAGTATTACAGAAATGAAAGTGCACATTAAAAGGTTTGTAGAAAGCAAAATAAATTGTCTGCTACTTATCCTAATTATAGCCAACTTTTTAAATAATTTTAGAAAATATATGTTAAAGTAACTGTTCTATTATGATAACAGATTTTGGTTTTGAAGCATAAAATTCAGATAGTAGAGTTTTCTATAATAGTAATTCTATAAAGTTTTTTCTATCAGCATATATCTTTAATTTATCCTCCAGTTTATGGCCATTATATTTAGTTTAATTTAATTTCAATGAAGATTTCTATATTCATTTGATCAAATTTTAAAGCTAATGTTTTTAAAATAACTTCAGAGAACTCAGATACTTGTTAATTGATCAAAACCACAAATTACTCCATTTAGTTTATGAATTTTTAAGCAGTTTTCAAGATTTAAGTTAATTCTGAGGAACAACTCAACAACTGCAAAGTGAGAAGAGAATTTTCTTATATTTGATCGGTGCAACTGAAGAAAAGAATTTACTAGTTACAATGAAAGCATGCTTATTGAAAGGTTCATTATAACACACACTTAAAATATATATTGAAAAGAAAAAATAGATTAAGAAACAGCAGATGTAAGTTAAATTTTGGTCACTTAGTAGGTAAAGTTCTATTAGTTATGAATAATTCACTCATTATGTTATGATGCTTTCAATGTGGATGTGGGCTTTCAATGGCATTTTTCACAGCTAGAGAATCTTCCACAGCCTTTTAAAAACTGCCACTACATTTTGTTGTGTTTTTCCTTCTTTCCTAGTATCTAGAGTTGCACTGTTCACTGCTCTGCAAAAGATATGCATGGAATGTGGAAACAAAAATGCATTATTCAAAGTGTAATACAAAACCTACCAGCTGGGCAGCTGCAGGTGAAATTGCTCCCGTTGTGTCTCTGTGCTACATCGGTGCAGGTTCCGTTGTTCTGACAGGGCTGGCTCTGACAAGCATCAAATTCTTCACACTGCGAACCCTGATACTCATCCTCACAGTTGCAGAAAAAAGTTGCCTAAAAGCATATAGGATATGTACTTCACAATAAGTTTTCAAAGACTATGTTTTCATTTAATGCTCTACTGAATAAAGATGTTTTTCTTGCTTTCCTGTTCATAACAGTAGCTGCCATAAATACAACAGCTGCACAAAGCTACACTTTGAAATACTAAACCTACACTAATTCTTCAGCTAAAATTTTTAATGATGTCTGGTAATTTCTTCTAGGTGAGGAGGCTGGTATCAGATCCATAATATCTAAATAACTATAGATTTTTTTTCTTCCATTCCAGAAATTACATTTATATACTGGAATAACTGTCAAAATAAGCAATGTGCAGATTTACCACAACAAAATCCTACTACAAAGATGCACCCTTTATGTGAAAGGCAGGGCTAGGCTCACAGAGGTTCACTTCAGTGGTACTTTAGCAGTGACACACCTCTTCAATTCTTTCAAAATATGTCTTCTTCTGAATGTTTTGGGGTTTTTTTTAGTTTTCCAAACCCTGATGCTTAATAAAAGATCAAGAGCACTACACCTGTTATAGATTTAAAATACCTATAGTAGGCACGATATGGCACATTTTTGTTAGTAATAAAATAATTAAAATTAGTTTTAAAAGAATCTTTAGGTTGCTAAGATTGCCAAGGAAGTCTCAAAGAATGAAAGCAAGGAAAGCTCTCTCATCTGTAGTATACATTTAGATTAAATATTTTACTTTCTTTGTTCATTAAACACTAGATGGCAACATCAGACGCTCATACATTTCAAAGCCAGATCATTAGGGCTGGAACACAGCTGTCCCATACACAAGCACTGTAATGCAAAGTACAGAATGTGCTTGGAACTAGCAACAAAAAGATGGGGTTAGTATTTTGTCTTCTATTTTTAGCTGTGTTTGCTTCATATAAATAAACAGCTGTGAACCAAGTAGAAAATAAAATAATCATCTTCATACAAATACAAAACTTTACTCAGGAAAACTCAGATTTCATTCCTCCTTGCAAATATTACACTGGTAGAGCTTAACCAAGGATTAATACTATACATCTCCAAAACTCAAAATGATGGGTATGTTATTTATCAGGAGTGCTAGAAGTCCCTGCTAAGTGTACAGTCTACACATGTTCTGATATTTACTCAAGCCCCTTCACAAAACAGTTCTGAATATCACACACATTAGCAATGACAGGTTTCCAAACCAGGCTGTAGTTCAATGTAAAGAAAAGACAGGCAAGCAAAACACAGTCAAAATTATTATAATCACATAACGCAGTAACTTACTTTGAAGATAATTCATATGAGCTACACAGGAAAGCAGCTAACAGAGTAAAACATATAATCACTTTCATTTAAGAACTAAACAATTAACTAATTACACAGTATTTCCAGATTTCCATATAGATTTGGTGGAAAACTCACCAGCACAGGGATCACTTTGGAACCTAAAGACAATGGCGATCAGTGGTTCAAAATTGGTGTTGTCCTCAACACCTCATCATTAGAATCATGCAGTACCATTGTGCATATATAAGATCAGGACCCAGGCAAATACCACACATAAACATGTTGCCTGCAGCATTCTTCCCAGCTGTTCTAACTCTTATTGATACTAAATCATGTTATTGACTTAAAGTGTTCGTTATCATTCCTGGAATGGAGTGTTGAATTTAGATAGTACAAAATCAAGGTTGTATCAGGACTCCATTACTCATCTGTTCCAGATGAACAAAATGAGATACTATACTGTGAAAAAAAATAGCATTTTTTTTCTTAAAATCAATGTGAGTAGAGCACGTGGAAAGATATAGGCACTGTACCTAGACTCTGCGCCATTTAAAGAGATCAGTCTTGATCTCATTTAAATGTGTTTCTGGTCCTTGTGTATGCAGGGGAAATGAGAACAGGCTTGTCTACATCTATCTGACACTAAAGACATCCCTAAGCAAGAGATCCAAGTAGTACAATATCCTATCAAAGTTCACTCAGAACAGGGAGGTAGCGTGTTTGTTAGGCAGACTCAGGCTCATAGTTATTTTACAGTAGATCTGAGAGCAAGATGCAAAGAACATCATCACCTGATCCATCCATCAGAGTGGAAGGGAATGTCTGTAGTCCACAAAGACACAAACAGCATGGCTCTGCCTGCACTAAAATCTCATTTCAAAGCAATGGAAGCTGATTATTACATTGTAAGTATTAATATTTTTAAGCAGTGCATCAATTATTGCCTCAACAATATTAATGGAATAGGAAGTTAAGAAAAGCTCAGATAATATTGATCTCTATAAGAGTATAACGTAGGGATAAATTTACCATAAAGTGTAGCTAACAAAATGGGTTTTGAAAGCAGCAAAAGAAAAGTATTGTAATACTTCAAACTGAAATGTCTAGTGACAGATAACAGGTCTGAGAGACAGACAAGTTATTCTGTACAGAAGATTGGGTGTCATCGCATTTTTATTAGGCATGTCATATTCACTTTTCCCAAATTATACTTTTTTTTTTTTCCTGAATAGATGATATGTACTAGCATATTTGAGAAAAACTAAGTCAAGAAGAAGCTACACATTGCCATAATGCTAATAAGCCCAAATCTATCATTTATCATTTTGGATAGCAATAAAAAAAAATCTTTAAAATAATTTGCTATTATCCAATCTGCAAGTATCATATTATAAATATAGTTGGAGTATAACACTTTTTTTCTCTTTTAAGTAAGCAGAGTAATAACATGGTTATCAGATTCTAAATTTCAGGCTAGAGAGACCATAAAAGCTCACCTTTTCCCTTTTTCCCTTTTTTTTTTTTTAACTGTAGTAAAGATGCTGTAAAGATTAGCAGAACACAATGAGTCTCCTCTCTTTTTGAGAAAGACTCAGTATTTGTTACAACTCACGGTGAGCTGCTATAAAATTTGAGAAAAACATTGCTGTATGATAATTATGTATTTTATATTTAATATCATATTGTACTTAGGAAACTAAGTCCATACGCAGAAGAGCATGACTTCAGGCTTGCACAAAGCTTTTTTATCTTTATCCTTTCTACAAACATAATCAAGTGGACCTACCCCAAACCTTCTACCCCATATAAAAGACATGGAAATCATCACCATTCAGTTCAATAGATTATTTCTCAGTGCAGGCAGAGGCCAGTTATTTTTGTGCAAGTCTCAAGAGTTCTTATTCTAGCAATGAAATTTCATATTTACACAGTCAGCTCTTTCATGTTTTACATGGGAGACTCCAAGTTATGGAGCAGAGCAATATGTGAAAGAAATCTCATCCCGATAAGTAAGCAAAGCTGTGGCTCTTCAAACCCAGTGAATGGCCACAATTCACCTTAAAATCATACACAGAGTCAGAAATTCACACCAAACAAATCTCTTTCTTTGGGTTAATACCAAGATTTTTGTCTTCCATTCACAACTAACTGGACTGAGGACAACTTATTCTGGTGCAAAGCTGAGTATATAAATGTGAAAGTGGTATTTATACTGTGATGATGCCAAGACCATTATTATCCTTCTGACACATTCTTGCTTCCATTGTGGGAGAATGGCAAGGATGGCAGCAAAGCAGAGGTACAAAGTTCATACAAAAGGAAAAGGCATCATGTCACTTTGACTCAGCATCTCCTCACTTCACAGAATTTTGTTCAAAGTGGTGAATTTTATGTTCCTTTCAAAAGCAACAATAACTGGAAAAGAAACTCTGACATTAAAAGCTTTCCATTTCATATCCACATTCTACAAAAAGCATCCAGCTGAGCAGAAGCTAAGTTGCTTATCAGTAAGGAATGAGTAAAAACTGGCCAAGACTTCCAAGTTAGACCAGAATTCATTTGTTAATAGTTTTATGCACTCCATAGATAACAGTATGCCACTGCTCCTATATCACTGCAGACAGTTAATTACATTTAACTTTCCTATTAAGTAGATGTGTTACTACATTCTTTTACATTAAACTAGATTTGGAATAGAACTATGAAGTACATAAAAACACAAAGACAATCATTAATCATCTCAGCACTGGAAGCAACAACTACAGTCAGTAGAGCTCTTGGCTTATTCATGGTATTAGGCCTTTTATGCATTCTTTGAAGTTGCTTTGCATCCTGCCAGACTACATTGAGCAAAACAGAATTAATTATAGATAAAAACAAACAGCAAATCACAAAAGGCATGTTGTGAACCTAAAGAAAACTAAAGTTTCAGTTCTGCAAAAAGAAGTGCAGAAGATGCATCATGTGGGAAACCAGCACAATGGTTGGTACCTGTTAAGCACCTAATTTTGGCAGTTGTTTGCTCCATCATTAGGGAAATCACCAAGACATTTTAGGACATATCTCACCTAAGATGAGTGAAACGATGCCAAAAACATCCTGCTAAATGAAATATGCACCTTCTATTTTTACCTATGCTGCTTATGCTGGTCCTAAATCAGTTTCCTTGTTGACATTCTATTATACAACTAATAGCCTAAAGAGCAAGGAAAACTGACAGATTTTAAAAAACACCATGGATGAACAGATGACATGACATGTTCATTCCTCGTGGAGTAGGAAGCTGGACATCAATTACATAAATTTGGAAACACTACATCTGAGATTTTAGTGAGTTACCCCAGCCCAGCAGGCTACCAGGCATAGGTTTGATGGCACTTGAGAGGATTGCTGGGGATATTCCTCATTTGTGCAAGTTCTAGAAAATTCAGAAGCAGTTCGTGACAGTGAAAATAGAAACAATTACATTTCTGAAATCAAAATTTTATTTGAAGGTAAGAGATACCGAGAATCCTGCTAATTCCAGTTCTCTGACTACCATGAATTGACAGATGTCTCTTCAGTAATGGACTTCAATATGATTTCTACATCCCATAGCTTCAGCCACAGGGGTGTTGGGCAACTATAGTCTAGTGTTTGTTGCATCAAAAACACTTCCTTAATAAACTTTCTTGTTATTACTCTTAGGTTCAAAGAAAAAATAGGTGAAAAGAAATGAACAATCCTAAATTTTTCTATTAATTTTCCAGAGAAAGCAACACACTGTATGTGCATGGGGTGGGGGGGCATTTATCACTAACAGTTCTAGCTTTAACATACAAAACTTTAAATGTCAAGATTACAGATGGGAAAGTACAGGTACTGATTTATCTTTTTTTGAGTGACATAATAGATCCTCTTTCTTGCCATGAAGCAAATTTGTCTCTCTTTATAAAAATTATTTTATTTTACTTGTCATGTCTCAAAGATTTCTAAAAAATGGGTAATTATTAAAGGCCATATATGCATTTTCCTTAATGTAGAAAAGCATTAATGCTTCTGCATACATACAGGAAGTAATTTATTTTTATTTTGTGACATATGGCATGCAATAAGAGAAAGAAATCAGAGTAATAAAAATTGACAAACAACATGAAAAAATAGAAAATAAGGCTATTTATCAAAGGCTTTAACTCTCACCTTGACAAAAAATGGAAAAAGACTTTTATATGCTGTTATACATAGCAAATTTGAATATATTATTTACATAAATCAAATTCAAGATGTTGAATTTATAAAATAAAAATGTTAAATATAGTAAAGCAGAAAAGCTAAACTGGACTACGAAAGAGGACACTGTATCTGAATGAATAATTTATTTGGATATCAGCCAGCTGGTATGGTAAAGTAGCACTTACTTCTTAATGCATTTTGCAATAATTGCATTCACATATTACCTCAAGCATTTTAAAATTTCATTTTTGAGAAACAAAATAAATACTTAATTATTCCAGATGTTACCCCTACCATGGATTTATAGATTACTGCAGTAATTTAATTATTGTTGTTACAATTCAAAACGTCATTTTTCTATCAAACATGCTTATTGAGAATTTAAAACAGAAAATGGTAGCAGATGAACTAGCAGTGAATGCCCTAAATATGCCAAATTTTCTGTGCTCACAGTAGGCTCACAGCTGTTAATATTTACCCAACAGTTACTATTGCTTTTATCTCCCAAATGAATATTAATAATACCGAAGATTAACTGTGCATATTTGTGCTGTAAATGACTTTAAATCCATGAAATAAAGTCAACATGTATAGAAGGTAACAGAGAATACAGGATCTCATTCACAGAAGGCCAGCATGGTTTTGTAAAAGCAGTACACATTGCAAATCTGGCACATTTGGTTCTTGTTTTCTCATGTTACTACATCGCTCAAAAAATCCACAGTGGCCAGTGGAATCGCTGTCGCCATTATAATCTATCAATGTAATATTACATAGAGAAAGCCACACAGGAAAACTTCCAAATATTACCAAATTACTCCATTCTGTTTCTTCTCATAATTATGCTCTGACAATTTCATTGCACTGATCAGTGATTTCTGAGTGAGCAATTATTGAGACATGGAGAGAGAAGTACTAGATTAAATGAGACCTGAAACCAAAAGAAGGTTGAAGACTTAACAAACTGGAACACACTGGCCTGAAGATCAGGAATCCCAAGTGCCCACCACATACTCCTCATCTCATAAATATTCTTGTATAGTGACAGTAAGATGCAGTACACATTACCTTATACCTGATTTGAATAATTGTTTTTATTGCCAGGGCAGGATATGACTCTGCATCTCATATCAGTTATTTCTTACTGTAAGTGCTCGATGTTTAGGAATAGCAAAAAAATATATTGTTATTATTTAGTGCCATCTGTGAGCTTTAGAAGCCTATTATGCAGCAAAAGTGTGCACACACTCAGTGCCAAGTACAATTTATCCTGTGTTTATATTATCATGGAACTTCCACACTCCAGGGAGGTCTTGATAAGTTCATCTTACCTCATCTGGTTTGGTGATACATTTTCCTTTCCCCGAACACTGGAAGTTATCTGAATGGCTTCCCACAGGCATGCAGGTACTGACTTTCACTATCACAGTCAAGCGTAGAGCCACAATGCATTTAGAAATGGAATCATTCAAAAAACCTTAAAAAAAAGAAATTATTTTTACTACATGAGAAAATATGATAAAATATATTAATGTTCTACTGCTAGATAAACAAATAAAACTGAATTGAAAGAAACTCAACTAAGAACATCATTGCTCATATTTCACATACATGTACCTAAGTTTAATGCATGTTAATACAAAGTAGAATATAGTTTGGAAACAAACACTCACTGTATTGAGTGACAACAAGGATGGCAGGCTGGTGAAACAGATCTACCTCCAGAGCTCTGATCTGCTATAGTTTTTTAGGTCTCAAACAATCAAATGCCTTTGTCTGATATCTTTTTGATAAGTTAAAAATATATTTCCTTAAGTTTTTTAATGACAAGGAGTATTAACATTACTTCAGAGCTAAAAAGCACACATATCAGACTGCTTTACACTGGTAAGAGATGGACAGTCCATTTGGCTGTATTTTTTATGAAGTTTGCAAAAACATACATACACAGCTTGACAGCATTTCTTTGTATATTTGCAATACAAGTATTATTGAAAATCTGACCACTCTATAAGGTGATATACGAGGTAGAGATGAACAAAACTTGAAAATGAATGCTTTTGACAAGAAAGAGGAAAATTCATTAATCTCTGCCTAGCACTTGTAATTGTATGGAATGAAAAAAATAGTTGGTTGGAAGTCATTAAAATACACTAGAGCATAACAACATCCCTATCACCCATATTTCTAACAGATATATCTGGAAAATACAATAAAGGACAGCAGGAAAGATGACATGAGGTAGATACATAGCCCATGACATACACAATTGTACTGCGTTTGCATGGCAAGGTTTTGGTAGCAGGGGGGACATAGGAGTCGCTTCTGTGAGAGAAGCTGCCAGAAGCTTCCCCCATGTCCAACCCAACACAGCCAATGCCAGTGGCTACAAGACAGACCCACCACTGGCCAAAGCCGAGCCCATCAGTAATGCCTCTGTGATAATATAATTAAGAAAAAAAAAAAGGGGGAAGAGAGGAAAAAAAAAAGCTGCACATTTTGCAACGAGAGAGAGGAGTGAGAAGATGTGAGAGAAACTCTGCAGACACCAAGGTCAGTGAAGAAGGAGGGGGAGGAGGTGCTCCAGGCACCGGAGCGGAGATTCTCCGACAACTTGTGGTGAAGCCCATGGTGAGGCAGGCTGTCCCCCTGCAGTCCATGGAGATCCATGGTGGAGCAGATGACCACCTGTAGCCTGAGGAGGACCCCACGCCGGAGCAGGTGCATGCCTGAAGGAGGCTGTGACCCCTTGGGAAGCCCGCGCTGGAGCAGGTTCCTGTCAGGACCTGTGGCCCATGGAGAGAGGAGCCCACGTCGGAGCAGTCCCTTCCTGAAGGACTGCACCCCATGAAAAGGACCCAGGCTGGAGCAGCTCGTGAAGAGCTGTCAGTCATGGGAAGGACTCACGCTGGAGAAGTTTGTGGAGGACTGTCTGCTGTGAGAGGGACCCCACGCTGGTGCGGGGGAAGGAGTCCTCCTCCTGAGGAGGAAGGAGTGGCAGAAACAACATGTGATGAACTGACCCCAACCCCATTCCCTGTTCCCCTGTGCCACTGGTGGGGAGGAGGTAGAAATTGAGAGAGAAGTTAAGCCTGGGAAGAAAAGAGGAGTGGGGGAAGGTGTTTTAAGATTTGGTTTTACTTCTCATTATCCTCTGATTTGATTGGTAATAAATTAAATTTGTTTTTTCCCCCCAAGTCGAGTCTGTTTTGCCCGTGCCAGTAATTGGTGAGTGATCTCTCTCTGTCCTTATCTCGACTCAGGAGCCTTTCATTTTATTTTTCTCCTCCTGCCCAGTTGAGGAGGGGGAGTGATAGAGTGGGCTTTGGTGGGCATCTGGCATCCAGCCAGGGCCAACCCACCACAACAATTAAGTCAGAGTTTATGTCAAAATACATATACCCTGCTCCTACACTTCAGTTGTGCTCAAACTGCGTTGTTCCACCACAGCGATTACGCTCCTGGGTTACAGCCCTGCCATGTGTGGCATCAGACAGCTGTTTTGTTCTGGAAGCTTGCAGCAAAATAAATGTTCAGTGACATAAAAGGTGTGGGTTTGGTATGGCGTATACATTGTATGCAGAATATATGCATATAAAACCCCAAAGATCCTTCCATAAATTGTCAAACTTAAATTTGACTTAATTATCCTTAATGTAGGTCAACTCCTAAGTGTCTAAAACCCTGTAGTATCAGCATGAAAAGTTACAGACGCAGAACCATTGCGGAATTATAATTTTCTTTAGAAATTAATAGAGAATTTAGGTAAAAATGGATGCTTTTTTAAATCTAAATATCCATAATTTTTAAAAGAATGATAGTGAGCAGATGCAGGTGGTGTATGACAGAGAATTTTTTCTAATATTTTCTGCTTTAAATTCTAGAATCCATTTACAGCCTAAACCTCAAAGAAATTTCAAAGACACAGTCTAGCTTCTAGTATTATAGACTGAAGGTAGCACAACTTTTAGTGAAGGAGAAAATAATTAGTACAAGATCATATTTACAATGTACAGTAATAAACCAAAGCTTCATGAAACACTCAACTTCAGGTGAATTCTCTTCCCAGAACAGCTGCTAAACATTACTTACATTCTGTATATGAAATGTTAAGCATGACTAATTCTACAAATTCCATAGAAAAATCATATGGAAGACTTTCACTCTTTGTTCTTCATTTTTAGATTTCACTTTTTGAAATGCTGCATCCTTTGAACAATTAGTTGTCTATGCTAGAAACAACAATCCCTAAACCATATCTTCAAAGTAGGAAAATCTCATGTCCAATATAGACGTCATCAGCTTGAGTATAGCACCTACAAGTTAGCTGAATATTCTAAAAGATCACATTAAAAAAAATGTATTGGTATAGTTCCAAATGTCTAATGGTCTGTTTTGGCTAGTGAAGATTATTGTAATCTGCTGACCTCTTCAGAGCAAGCCAATTTATTCTGGCCTTAATACACACTCCAGTTTTACCCATCTGTTCAAAGATGCAACCAGAATTATTTCCTTTAACAATTGAATGTGATTGTCACATGCAGTCATGTAATTATATGTGATTGCTTGGAAGAATGTGGTCTTTACGAAATGTCTTTGAGTTCACATTTGCTTGTCTGAAGCAGATCGTTATGTATTCTTCAGGACAGTTCCCTAAAGGAATATTAAATCAACCTTCTTTGTACTTTGAGTCTTGTTACTATTTTAGTATCAAAAGCCCTTAGGCAAACCTCTGAAAAAAAATCATTATTCTCACTGGAATGTCACATATTTTCCTGTAATTTCTAATTACCTCACCTAATTTCCAAAGACTAGAAAAATAAAAACACAGCTATTTATTTTCATTCTATGTAAGTTGCATACTACTTTCTGAGATCTCTGGGTTTTCAGGTTAAAAGAAGCTTGTTTGATCATCTCAATATGACTCCCTGCTTAACTCAGGTTACAGCACTTCAATTAATTTCTACTCCAATTCCCATAACAGTAACAGAACTACAGTTAGTTTTAAGTTGTATTTTTAACTTCTAGGTAGATGAATAATTTCAGAAGCATGTTTACAGCTCCCTCCATCTAAGGAGGGAGAAAAACATTACGGCTGTTTATAGCAAAAGGTAATTTTGTTCGGTTTAACCTTGCCAGTGTTCTAAAGCTAGTTAAAACACAATGACATCAGAGCATTTTAAGTTGAAGACTTCAGGTTTGAGTTATTTACAGTAATATTATGGAAACAATTTTAAAACCTAATAAATCATAATATGAGTAGCCATTTAGAGTGTAGAGGAGGCGTTTTCAAGCTTTGTACACAGAGGGTTGATAGATAGTCTGGGAAACGCCTGCGTGATTTCACTGGCACTACGCATGGTAAAGTACTCTACAGTTTATTCCATCCTGGTAGCTTTACCTACTTATGCCTGGTTGCAGAAAGCACATATGCTCACATCAAGAAAGACAAGAACAAAAAATAAGGAATAAAGTCAAAATAAAAAATGATAGGCTTCATCATTGTGTCCAGGTGCTTTCAGCAAGATCATACTATGCTGTTCAGATTATCACTATTCAAACATTAATTTATTGATTGTGATTTTCTAGACTACACAAACTGATTCCCCTCCTTTGTAACCCCCATTTCTGAACAAAACCTCCTTCTATGCATGGCAGACTGAGGTCAGCAAGGTGATCCACAGCAGACCTTCAAAATAAGGGAGACTGAAGCTAATAGGCCAACAACTTGGAACATTATCCGATTGCATATCTTGCTAATAGAAGGCATAAGACTCAACTACAAATTGTAACTAACTGTTGGTATGCACTCAGTGCCATTACACACACAAACACTTCCCTATTGCAACTGCCTCAAATTTATTTCTCTGTATTCCAATCTTAACATGTATTTACCTACAGTTGAAACTACAGGTTATAGTTTTACAGCAGAAATACAGTAACAGTTCCCCACATTATAGTTCCAGTTCACAAAAGTATAGGTCTTTGAGTCCAATTAAAAGTTTATTGGATAAGAAAGAACAACTGCCAAGGGGTTTGAGCATTTACTTACAATGAAACATCAATCCCCAAGTTTTCAACTTATTTTTAGCCTGGTTTCCCAAGGAAATGAGACAGCAGTGGGAAGTCTATCAGTTTCCATCTGTTCTCTTTTTCTCTCTCAACACTTTCCCACACCAAAAGCTTTTGGGGTCAGTAGCCAACTTAAACATTTTGCAAAGCAGTGGAGTTCCCAAAGATACTAAATGCCTACAGTTTCCCTGCACAGTATATAGTCCTGGCACTATGTGAGTTGGTAAGTCAAAATGGGTAGGAAAATGAAAAAGGGTACCAGAATAAGATTATGTCATTTTTCCATCCCATTCCCAGAGTACAGTACAGTCAATTATTCATTATTTGGAACATGAGAAACTGGGGTATATACAAATGGAAGAAAACCACACAGTAACGGTCCCTCAGGAGCAAGGCAGTGGTATTGGGTGTGCCTGCACCACGTCATCTGTTCATGTCATGTAGTAACATCATGAAGCTATATAATACCTCCAGACATGATTTCAGTTTCCAAAAACAATGCAGCTGCTATCAGAGCACACTGAACCATAGTTTATAAGCCTTAGTGGCCCAGGATAGAAGCTACATGGGTATGTCTACCAGTTCATTCACAGATAGCAGAAAGTTATAGAATTAACCTAAAGTGTAAAAGATTCAAGAGGAATTTTCTGTTTGACCACATCAATCACATCACAGGAGAAAATGTTATCCAGCAAGCTAAACAGGAGTGGTCAATATGCTCAGTCTTTTATTTTGTGGCCATTGAACTGCAGACGTAAGAATAATTTAAAGAAAGGAAGCTAGGAAAAAAATAACTAAATTTTGATTATGCTATTTACCAGAAAAAGGACAAATGGAGACCTGAATTCTAGTCCTTTCTTCTAAAATTGTTTATCTCCAAATTTTATCCAAAGATTATTTTATATTAACAGCACTCACACTGTCCATGTATCATATGGTATAGCTAACATTCAAGACTATGAAGACCACCACAGGGATCTACGCTAACCACCATCCATAAGTGCCTTTTTTGATCTAACCATGAAGTAGTAAATTTAGTTTAACTATATAAACCAATTTACCTCTCCTATGGCACTGTATATCACAATCTCAAATAGTGGTTACTCATCTAGCAAATCAAAGGGAGCTCAATCCTTCCAGTCATTTGTGGAAATTGTGTTCAACTCATTTTAGAGACCTAAAAAATTAAAAAGCATAACAAGATGTTCTGATGACACACTTGATTGTGAAAATTCACCTTTACATGTGGAAATAGCAGAGGCGTGCTTTTAATTTACAAAAAGACAATAATTTACCACCTTTCCATGACCCCTAAAGTCAGGGTCATTAAGACCTACCAATACCCTCAGGGCCTTGACACTAATACTGTTCTACAGAATCTGAAAAAATGGGTCAGGAAACCTTCCCTAGTTTGCCTTAGGATAACTATCATCCATAAGCAGAAAACAAGAAGTGAGAAACAGGTAATCAATGCCATTCACAATCTTTGATGCAGTACTTCTGTGCCATCGGTACCATAGGATACTTGTACAGAACATCTGAGATCATTCGCCAATGATACTGCTAGGCAGCATAGCATCTGGGGATACAAAAATACTGCTGCAATAACAAAACTGCTATTTTGCCCACAGATAGCACTATTTATAAGTGGTACAACTCTCCCAAATTCTATATAGATCAGCATGCTTACTGCATTTTGTTACAGAAGCCTTGGTCAGATATTGCTTCTGAAAGGATATATAGATTTCCGTGACAGTCAATTCAAGAACTGTTTCAAATACTTTATTTTTCAAAAATTCTCATGAAACAGCAATTTAAATAATTTTGTTGTTGTTGTTGACAAGTAACTATAAAACTTTTCATTGCATTCTCTAAATTGTTATTATTCACATTCAGTTTGAAAATAGATATGCTTTCTTCCTTCAATACCAACACTGAAAACTCATTCTGGGCTATGAAAATCAAACATATGCTTTCTTCTCAGACATAACCACTGTTACAGTGATAAAGATAAATGTGCTGCTGGTTAAGTTATATTCTCAGTAATATTTCTCCAACACTATCAGAGGCAGACTGACAATGACAACATTGCACCGGTGCAATAGAAAGCAAAATTTAGGTGTCAGAAAATTATTACCAGAACTTTGGGAAGAAATAGCACACAGCTTGACTTTCAAGCTGGAGCTCAATTTTGTGGGGCTGATCGTTAAAATATGAACTGGGCAAACTAGTTGGATTCACTTAGCATAGAAAAATCCCCAAACACATGCTCCATTACATTTCCTCTATAGCAATTTCTGAATTTCACTGTTACTAAACAATTATCCAATTTAAGCGTTTGACTGGACCAAAACCCATGATAGGATTATGAAATAGTCAGCTAAAAGGAGTACACTCACACTCATGAAACCACTTCCACACAGCTTATTAAGGAAATGTGACAGTAGCTTAGAGTGTGACCTTCTGCCATGGCTTCAAGGACTCTGCTTACAGTCCAAAATAATGGCAAAAGCCCAGCGAAGGGTGACAAGACTAATCTTCTAGTAGATTTCCCGTATCACAATTTCCCTGTTATGTGCTTATTTATCAGCATCTCCACAATGCTGCCAAGCAGGCAGCAAACTATTTTGGGCACAAATGTAGACCACCAGAATCTCTAATACCACACTCCAGGAAACTAGTTAAGTGTGGTGGAATACAAATGACATAGCTGGGACTACGATAAGGGAAGCTGCGGTAAATTGCATGGCAAGGTTAGCTAGGATTTATCTGTTGTGACTGGTTCAACTTAAAGACTTATGAGTAGCTACCCTACTATAAAATACACTGTACAACATGTTAGTCTACTGGCTGAAGGTCTCTAAGCATTTTACAAGGATTATTAAAATGTGCCTCACATTTTCATTTAAATTATGCATTAGTATCCTTATTTTCTAGAAAAGGTTAAGCAATCTATCCAAGATCTCACAGTGCAAATAACCGTGTGATCAACTGAATGTAAATATATTGACTGTGGATTGTTCACAAAAGTCGTATCTGAAGAAAGAGAAATATCCAAAATAACTAAACAAAGGTATATCGCCAAGCATTACAAATTTGAGCAGATGAACTTCCAAAGACAGACTAGAAAAGTAATTTCCTACCATATATTTGCTATAGGTAGCAGTGAATAAAAATTCATTTTTAATAATTTACTGATTAATTCAGGACAACTCTAAAGAGTAAAAATTACTTAGATGCTCACTTAAAACAATACACTATAAAAAGAAGCAAATAGTCTAATGTTTACATCTACTTGTGAAACGAGGTACATGTAACTTGATCACGAAGGGCAGGGCAGAGCAGGATATTGATTTTTATCGTATTTCTAAAAATACTCTTTATCATATAGCCTAATAGCATTCTTCAGAATGGTTTGGATTTCAGCTAAATGTTTAACATTTTGCCTTTAAAAGGCCATCTTTTAAAAAAGTCATTGAAATTAACACTTCATCAAACTTTTTGTACTGTTGGCACTTCTGGTGCTGCTGTTGTTTATCAAATGGCCATTTTCTGCAAGGTTAGCTATTATGCTCAGAACCCCAGGGAAATGTTCACAGTTGAGCACAATACTCAATACTGCCTACAATGGGGCCCTTCCAGGCAAATTGCACACATAAAAATGAAAACCCCATTAACTAGAGCAGTTGTCACCAAAATCCCCCACCAGCAAGGCTGACTTGCACAAAAGTAACTAGTCACTCACACGCACACACACGTTACCGCACGTCGGCTGAGCAGCAGAACTCAGCGAACACTCCAACTGCGGCACGTGCAAGGCAATGTGATTTAATTTAGTGCAGAGTGAGAGAGGTCAGTTCAAATGACTGCACATATGTCATGAGCTAGGAGCTCACACAGATGCTCCAGTGACACATGGTAACTTGTTAAAGCTAGAGTAACTTGGTTACATGGCTTTCAGTGGATTCAATTCATGCATCTCTTATTAGAAAATAAAATGTCCTATTAAATTTTTGCTTAAGTAAAAACAATTTCAACACTCAAAGTGCTTTCTTTCGAAGGGAATATGTACGCGTTTTAAATACACATAACAACATAAAGCACACTATCCAAAAGACACAGTGACAACTTCCCTCCTAGTCTGAAATTCCAAACCCAGATTAAAAGAGCTAAACAATCAGACTGACTTGTTTCAAAACATCTCTCTAGATTATTTATTTTAATATATTTTGTACACTAAGCTTTATTTTGCCTCTTCAGTATACCTGTGGTCATATTAGTGGTAACCACTTCTTAATGTATGATGAGATGTTGCAAGGAGATTTATTTAATAACCCAAAGAGCATTAAGAGAGCAAATAACTGCTGAGGGTAGAGATATTAGAGAAAATACTTTGTAGCATTAGAAAGGCAGGATGGCATTGTGGACATTATTCTTTCTGTATATATATACATATGGTTCACATACTTTTTAAAATGCACTAGATCTCTAGCACTTGAGGAGTCAAACACTAATTTTCCCTTGTAAGCAAAACTTCAAAAAGTTTTGTGGAATTCAAGCAAGCTACCTTACAGGTGCTGGCATTTGAATAGCATCAGTATTCTTCATCGCATCATAAAGATGTTATAGCATCCATTTGGAAGTGAGTTTGTACAGCTACCATTTTTATTTAAGGAAATACTTTTTAAATACTTTATAATTACAGTTTAAAATAGTTAAATTGTATTGATCTAAAAGGCTGGCCATCTTGCAGACACATTACACACCTGGTCTACATCAGTTTTTCTTTGCTGTCATGAAACTAAGCCTTGGAATTTAAAGATTGTGCTGCAGTATTTATTTCATATTCAGATAAAAATATTCATTCATATTAAATGTTAAACCTTCTACCTTATTATCCGTAGGGTCTCATCTGAGAAAAAGCTATTTTGCTTATAAATTTATTCCTCTTATTTTATAAGCAGACAATAAACTAAAAAACTAGTGCAGCAATATCTCATGAAAGCTGCTTTTTAAGTTGCATCATGGAAGTGCTAAATAAAACACAAAGTCAAAAAGCAAGTAATTTCAAGCTATTTACAAGCATTTTTTAGCAACTATAGATATACAAACTTTTCTATCTTATTATCTATAGGGAAATGGAGGCAAAATACTAACATTAACTGTCTAGTTTACTTTTTTTCTGAAACAGCTCTCATCATTGCAGCTTCAGAAGTAGGCACATCAAGGCAAAAAAGCAATTTTTCCAGCATTTAATCATAGAAGCTGATGAAAAGCATGTTTTCTCAACAGAGGTAATATCCTAATAACCATTATAAAGACCTGAATATATAATTGCATTTTTTTATGTTGCTGGCAGAAAGGAAGGAAATAGGTTGCATGCATACAGAGTCAGCACTGACAACTTCATGCTCTACATTATGCCCAAAACCTCAAAATAAGCTTTTTTAAAAGCTGAAGCAATAATCATACAATATACAATTTTATTATCCAGCTTCCAAATTAATCCAACAGAAAAAAAAGCTGTGGTGGTTTTGATTACTAGCAGAATCAGACTGCCAAGTATGATTTGCTAACTATACCAGTATATGTATACTTATACTAGTTTACCAAGTACACTGGAAACTGTGCAAATTTACAATCTCATGCCACAGAGTCATGAAGCACATAATCATTGCCTTACTGAACAGGTATATTAACTTAGCATCAGAGTAAATTAACTGACTCCTGAAGAAATTAGATGGTATATAGTCACTGCAAAACTTCCACAATGTATTTAAAAAAAAAAAAAATTAAATTAATGCTTCTATCACATGTTGGTTTCGGTTTTTTTCACTATTTCAATAGCAGACTGTATTTTCAGAATACATGTTCCAGTTGTCAATCAGAGTGTGATTGCATGTTTGGATAAAAAAGATGCACACAACAAATCATAGAAGATTTTTGAGAGTTGCCATCCAAGCTGAAAATGGCCTTCAAAGTCCTCCAGCAAGGCCTTTTTTATTTTCTAAAGGAAAAATGTTAATGCATTATTTTCTCCAGAGATACACTATTTAATTAATTTAGTAAGCCCTATGCACTTGCAACAAACTTTTCTAGAAAATGATACAGAGGTTCCTGTACGTGTCCCCAAATCCAGTGTATAATTTCCTGAAAGAGAGAAGTGCACAATATTGGGTGGATTAGATGCGCCCCAAAACACATAAGTTGCACTTTCAACTCAACAGAGATCCTTAGCTGTAACCTATTAACGTTAGTGAGAACTTCAGTCTGAAAGACTCATGCACAAACTAACAGTGCATCAGGGTACTCTTATCTCATTTTTCCATTTGTAAAATGTATTTCCTCTGATTTCAATATTTCAAAATACATTGCAATGAAGAATAGGTGTGTGCCTGTAACAAGGTAAAGTTTTGCAGTTACTAATTTTTCAAATATTCTAGTACCATTATTGATAGCATGAAGATATGAAGATGCTGAATTAAAACAAATACTGATGAGACATTGCATAAATATGATGAACATATACAAGAATCACTCACTAACTTCAAAGATCATTGGGACAAATAGTGTGAAGCTGTAACTCTATTGAAGTAAAAGGCAGACTTTCCATTAATTAATGTGTTTTAAATCTTGATCCCTTTATTGCCATCTCTTAATTTTAAAATATCACTAATTACCTCCTCCTTCACTTCCCAGCTATCTCTTTGGCAAATCACAACATCCACCCATAGCAGCCCACAGACTAGATATTTTTCTGTATATATATTAAAAACATTTGTTATTCAGAAATGCCCTCAATAAAACACTTTTTTTAAAAAAAAAAAAAAAGTCCTGGATTTGGGCACAAAACCTTTGAAATTCTCTTGGCATCAAATGAAGCATTTTTGTTGCAAACAGCGAGCATAGATCAACAGTTCACCTGGCTTGTACTACATACAGATCAACCATCTAGTGCTCACCTTTGTCTAGTAGTAACTTGACATCAAAAGCCACCAGCACCTTGGGATATGCTGTGTGCTTCATCCTACACCTAACCCACCTGACCTACTAAGTGAATCAGAAATTTCAGTGGCTTTTTCACTTCAAAATCTGAACCATGTTGGTCTTTTTTCCCCACTGCCTAGTAAGTACACTTTCAAATATAACATAATAAATTATTTTAGAAGATTGGCACATGTGCAGTAGCAAATCTAACAAACTCACTAAAAATACTCTAAGCAAAGCAATCATGGCAAGATTATGTTACAGAAGGTACAAGCCAGTCTTCAAGTTAGTACTCCTTCCCATCTACTGGGGCTTATTTTAATGGGGTAAATGCTGTAATTTAACGACACAATCATGCTGCATAATCACAGCATCATAACTTTTTCCTGTGCTGCAAAAGACTGTTTGCAGATGCAGCAGCCATTTTATAAATCACATAATAGAAAACAGACTGCTCTTTTTTGTTTAGTTGTGTTACACTCTTCTCCTTCCTGCAAACCCTCCATTCTCGTACAGGGCAGGTACTGTCTCTGGGGTAAACAGCACTATAATTAAGATGTGTATTTTTAGATCTCAGAGATAGCATTCCTTCCAATTCTAGACATTGTGCCCTGAATCATATGATCAGAAAATCAGTACATGATTGCTAGCTTTTAAGTCTTTTCAATCTTGTCTGAACAACTTTAAACTTGTGTCAGCATGAGGTAGCACAAAATAAATAATATTTCCCTAAATGTTTTTTCTTTGACATAACTATCTTATTCAGAAAAATTTGCAAGAGGTAATTGAAGAACTTCGCTGAGTAAAAAAGTTGGGGACAACACAGTAAGAAGTGACTGAAATAAGACATAGATCAAAACACACACACAAAAAGCCAAACAGCAAAAAACCCACTCAGATCTTCCTCGTTATTCTTTAACAGTTCTAATTAGAAATTTTTTTTAAAGACAACAAAATTGTACAGAAGTCACCAATTAAGAAAATAATCTTTTAAAAACTCAATTGAATAAACAGAAAGAGAGTGGTGGAAGAGGAAGTAAATTTATCAACTGGCACGGTCCACAACCTTACTGCGTGATTCCATGCTTACAGCATTTTACAGGATTTGTGGCCTCATGATTGTTCTAGCTTAAATATCATCAATATCATCAAAAGCACATGCTACATTATTGCTTTATCATATAAAATCTTCCATTTTAATTTTTTCTACCTTAGAATAAGTTTGTCACATATATCAAGAAATATATGGGAAGTTGTGTATAAGAAAAACTTTAGTAAACTGATCTCATTGAAAACTAAACTACTGAAAGCTAAAAACTTGAGTGAGGTGTGTCAGACACACAGATCCTTTCCATACATCTGGATCAAATATGAAGTAAAGATTTAATTATTTTATATAGGCCTTAGCTGAATTTATTTAACTTGAGTTCAGATAAAATTCAGCTTTTTCCACACCAAGTGACTGAGTTCCTTTTCCAGATTTACACCCAAGACTTACACTTTATTGGACAAGAACAAATTCATGTTTCACTTTCCCTGTTCCATTAGTATTTAACCCTTTTTCTGCTTAAGTGTTTTATTAAAAGGAAATTATTCTGGTAAAAGCTATAACTATATTAAGGCCACATAAAATTATCTACTTCAGAAAAACAGATGAGTTATCTCATTACTTTATTATACCATGGTATAGAGTTACAACACCTCATGACTAAAAGATACACAGAGGGAATGTTTCATATTAATTTTCTATCAGAAGCACCACAGGTAATCCTTCCATTTGCTGAAGTAAATAGTATTTATAAAAATTCAAATGCACTATATCTGCACTCATCTTTTCTAAGCGCTCAGATGCTCCTGTTCATGAATGTATCACTATCATTGGAGTCTCCCTGCTGCTCCATGCATAAACATTTATAATCATGTTCTTAACATAAACCAAATTACACTAAAACTGGAAAATTCTACAAAGAATTTCACTATCAGGAAATTAAGAAGATCAAAGAAAGCATCAAAACTCAGATGGAAGTAACATAAGAGGTCTCCGAAAACTTGTATTGCATGAAATAAGCAAGACCACTAGTACAAATTTTATGAACTAAACCTTGTTTTATACTCATCAAGGAAAAGGTGTATTTTGACCTCATGTTGCCTAGCACACAGTACACAATTCAAAGTAAAAATTACAGTGACAGAAAGACAGCTACAGAGAGAAGTAGGACAAGACAAACTATGAAAGAGTAAGACAATATTTGGTTTAATTATCTAAATTGATAGCCTATGCTGTAATGATGTGTACAGTCAAGCAGAGCCTTCACAGAGCAACTTGGGCCCTCTATTTGGGAGCTTATAGACCAAACTATGCCTTTAGGTACTTTATGAGTGCATAAAACTTACAAGTTATCCTGTCTTCTGCAACTTTTTACTTTTATCCTACATTAACTACCACAAGGCAAATGCAAAAATTTATTCCTGAGGAAGACACATGAGCAGAGTTTTAACTCTGATAAATTAAATGCAAAATAAGATTAAAAGAGATAAAAGCTAAAACTAAGTATATTGGAAGGAAGTAAATAATAAAGAAAATATAAGGAACTGGAAAATTATTTTAAGAAAAATAAATATCACTAAAAGAAACCACTGCTGACAATAATTAAATAATTATACCAACAACCTTAAAACAATACATTTGCTAAGTGACATGTCAAAAAGGAGAAACATGGCACTACTACCACATTTGGGTTTTTCTCTGTATTAAATACACCCTTGGAATTTGGCCCAATGTTTTTAATTTTACATTTATTAGCATGATAAGTTGCTGAATAACAATTTGTGGCAGTTTATACTTCATTATAAGATATACAGCTTTTCAAGAAGATTATAATAAATGCTGTTATTACAATGACTTTGGTTTCATGTCATTGGTATAAAGCATCTGCTCAGAAAGTTCAGTTTAATTAAGTCTATTGTGTCTGTGCATAAAGACTGCATTAAATCAGTACCATTTTCCATACACTTAAAAATAACATGTCAGTCTATTTTCATTACACCCCTTCCATAAAGATGCTTAGCATTTAATCACCCTATGAAACTTATAGTATATTTCTAAGGTTTCGTATTCACAGAGACAAAACAAGAAGAGAAAAAGTAGTGTAAGTAAACACCGTTAGAAGATCAGATTTTACATTTTAATATATTTTTTCAAATTTATTGAAGCTAAAGCTTCTTTACAAATTATGATACAATATCTGACAAAGAAACACCTCAAACATTCAGAGTTATTTACTGTAGCATTTACCAAAAGCTTCACAGCTGATTAAAATGCAACATATAAAATACCTTTCATCATCTAAAGGTATCAGGCAAAAATTACCATCTAGATTTTAAACTGAATGGTGCCACTTATGTAAGAATATAGTGTACTTCTTGTCTGCTTTGAATGAACCAATGTCTAAAACATGGTCCCAGTATCACATCTGGATTTTTCAGCAGCACTTTAAATTAAAGGAATTACCTCTTTGTTTCTCTGAGTTTTGGGTAAACCATTGGCTGTCACCTAGACTTGATACACAGAAACTCAGCATGTTACTCACCAATAAAATAGTTGTTTCCTAATGCAAGCATTTCTTCAGAAAGAACAAGCCCACCTAGGGCCTGGAGAAGAGTGACGCTTCTGCCATCAATAAGTGAACACTGTTTAAATCCAGTGGTCGTGACTTTCCATAGCAGGATAAGAGAAGCAGTAGCATCTTGCCTTATTCTAAGAACATAAACAATAAGAATAGTTACACTGAGGGAAATTGGTGTTATTAGGATACACATCATTGCAGAATAAAAACTTACCAAAGAAGGAAAACTTAAATATAGTAACTATGGAATCAGGAAAAGGACTGAAGGTTTTCAGTATGTCCACAAAAATTAAAAAATGCTTGAATAGTAAGATTTCCATAAGTAATAGCAGATTTAATCATACAAAGTCACCATTTCTAATACCTGAAGGACATCATCTTAGAGCCTAAGAAGAGTTTTACATAAATATTACAAAACAGTAAAGCATCCTTATTCAGTCTTTGTATTTGTGCCTTTTTGAATAGTAGCTCCATTCTACATCTACAATGCCATCATTTTCTGCAGCTGAAGTACCTCCAGCCCTCTTGTTTACCAAAGAACATTCAATGTTCGTTCAATACAGGGAGACAGATCCTGGTAGAAATCCTCATTTGTTTGACATACCAGATCAAAGGTTCAGAACAGTTTATTCTTGTAAATCAAATGAGTTATGTAATGCTCCCAAGGTCACTGAGTCCACGGTGCCTTCCTGAATATTGACAGATTGGATAAAGTAATATCTACAACTGCATATAAACTGTCAGCTCCACTAGGGAGCACTGTATCTATGGCAGTGTTTCTTTCAGGATATTTTTTCCCTACCCACCTCAGTAAGGGAAAAATAAAACTTGTCATGTTTCTGGCAAGTTCCATAATACTTGCATTAATTTCCTCTGAAGGAATCCCAAATGAGTGTAAACAATCATCTAAAAATTCAAACACAACTGCATCCAGCTACTGTAAACTGATAATTCTCTCCTCCTGAAAACAGGTCTCCAAATACCCAAGGATTAAGTTCTGTTCCACAATTTGCTGTACTGAAATTGTTTCACAAAAACACAGGGCAGTCTCTCCCTTGTCACTTCTTGAGTTCAAAACAAGAAATGCAAAGTTTTCTAATTATGTTTGACACAAGTTGAGAGTATGTTGGAACTAGACCTCATAAGAAGCAAGTTTTTGGCTATATTTTGGGACCTCTTCAAGAACAACCCCTACTACTACCCCAAGAGCTGACCAACTCACTTTTAGAACTTGAGAGCAACTAGTTTCACAGTCTAGGTCACACCTGACAATCAAAACAAAAGAAAAATAACTAACTTGAAATTATTTTCCTTTCATAGATAGCCGTCGAAACAGAGGTGTTAACTGGGCCTTTAATATAGGAAATACAGTTAAATAAAGATAGATACTGACCTGCATTAATTTACTCAGATTAACTGCCAAAATAAAACACTACTAAAGATATGTAGTGTATAAAAATTACCAAAAATTACTGTATACTCCACAAACTTTTAAAATGGGGTCCCTCCATCAAAGATCTTAAATACTGCTGTAAAATCTACAAACATCAGCTTATTCCTGATTTCAAGAAAATACACTTGTTTGTTACAAACTCCAGCCAGCCAGAGCATCCACACTTACAGATCTCTCCTTGAGTTAGGCTTAAATGCTCATGAATGAGTATGATTCAAAGTCCCGTGGGAGTAGGACAGCTCCCACATTTACTAGTTACTGCTCCAAACTGTCTGCAGTTTGTCTGCTTGCATCAGTTTGTTTTTTCCTGCAAGCGTGGCCTTTTTTAACTGAAAGCTGGGATTCTGAAAGATAAGATGACAGTATGAGAAAGTAGGCTATTTTAGGAAAATCTAAGTCTAAAATTGCAGTAAAGCTGTGAGCCAGAGAACTACGTTGGCAGATTTTTATTTGAAATAAAATTTCCAATAAGAAAATGCCTCAACCCAGTTGACAGAATCGGATCTTTCTAAGAAGTCAGGTTCTGTTAATTAAAAGTAACAACCTAAGTAACAAAGCGTGAGTTTGAAATGTGAATAACACAGAATAAATTCAAATTTTTGAGAAATGTCTTTGGTAGGACATACACAAAGATTTCACAGCTGATGATGACACTCAAAGCAATAATCCAGAAATCAAATATAAGTGCACAAAATACATGCATTTATATAGTCAATTATAACACTTTCCACCATCAAATGCATCTTGAAATTAAAGGGGGAAAAAAAAGTGTTCACTGCATGAAGGAAAATGGAAATGTCTTACCTCCTCCAAATTGACATTTTCAACACGTCTGCCCTCATTTCTAATGCATCCTGATGGCCCAGAGACAGTTTACATGCTTACCTCTTCTAAGACATTAAATACATGGGGAAAATTATATCAAGCAAAAAGCCGTGATGGCACTGCTAGATGCCTGAAGTCTGTCTGGATTTCTTTCATACACTTTTAGCTATTTGACAAATCTGCCTATCTGAAAAACTGTTGTCTAAAATATCCAGGCAAATTCAAACAAAAGCATTTTTATATTTCATCACATACGACAAATATTCTTACTTTATTGATGTATTCTGTGGAACTTCAAAGGAGATAAGTCGGCCTCCAGCAGAGGTATTGGAACTTGCATTTCCACAAGCTACATCTGGGGTTATCTGAAAAGAAAAAGTTTTATTTAACACTAAACCAGAAAATCTGACCAAAGTAAACATGAAAGATTTATATTTTTTTTTAAATAACACTAATAGTCCAGCAGTCATCTTTTAAAAATCACCAGGATGGATCAAAACATTTATGCTATAACAAACGTTCTGAAAATTCCCATAACTATCGTTTTAGGTTTTTGTTTTAACAAAAATTTCCTGCACATAACAGTGAACTTCTAAAGGCATCTTGCTTTAAAAGTGATCATGTTTAGAAAAAGATGAATAGGCGACAGGTCTTTTAAAATAATAAATAAAGCCACATTTGCACATCCAATAAACATTGCATCATTAATTTAGCAATCTTGGAGGATTTACAATAACAAATACTGATATTGTCTTTCTACTATATTGAAATATGTTTTTTTCCAAACACAGATTACTTAAAAAAAATACTCTCCCACTTGCTCATTACTATTTTCTCCAAGTAAAAGTTGCTTGGAAAAACAGTGCTTTCAGATGGAAAAATTTATGAGCACAATTGAGATTGAACAGATGTATTAGCCAAATCTGTGATACCTAGTAGGCATAGAAATCAGTTACTGTGTTAACTAAATCAAGACACCGTAAAGGATACCATACAACACAGAGGAATCACAGACAAGAGTCCTTAATTATTCGTATCTTGTAAAGTAGTAATTTTCCAAAGGCAGTTTGCAAGCCATTAACGTTTCCAATTATACCTTTATTTCAAATAAGTAGTATTTCGTGTCATATAAATGAGTCTATTGCCTACATTAACATCATCAATAGTTTTAATAAAGTAGTTTTCAGGTATCTTCATCAGTTTGCCTATGAAGTACCACACTGTAAAAAAATCAGTCCATTTCATCTTCAAATTGTTAGGCAGATTTTGCGATGCTTTTTCAGTCATCTAGAATATGTCTGCAACCTTTTTTCAACAGCGTTACTTGTGAAGTGAAAATACAACCTGACACACTTCCATGAATTAATCATCCATTAAAGAAAAAGCCAGAATCTAAATTTAAGTAAAATTCAAATTCATATTTTGAACATTACTATGAAACACTTCTGAAAACATGAACAACAGAAATCCAGAATAACACCAACTTTTAGGAGACTCAGAGTTGATATTGACTCAGGCAAGACGAACAGCATTCACATTTCCCAAAAATGTCTAGATTACTCGATTCATTGATGAATTCTCTGGCATATATAATAGAATACATGTGCTTATGAAAATAAAGTGAGATGCAATTTTATTGTATTTGCTCAAATTAATTTTGAAAAAATAAAATAAATTAATTATGATTTTTCAAACTTGGAAGTCAAAATTACGGAGCTAGCATTCAAAGCACAAATCAGTTTGGGTAACAATCTTTCTTTTACATTTGCCAACATTTAAACTTTCATTTTCTTTTAGAATCTATATGCCTACTGGAACAAAGGGAAAAAAAGAAATCAACATCTCTATTCTCAGGCTTATACTACCTCTAAAAACACACTCGCTTTTGAAGCATTTATATAGTTTTACAAATTCATGCATCTATTACCTTGGAACACAAGTGGGTGGAAAAAACTGTAATTTAGGCATTTAATTTACCTTACTAGTCAATATTAGAAGTTTGCAAAGTATTGATCTTTTTGAGATTAAATTAAAAAATGACAAAAACATTAAAGAAGCAAGAGCTGAACAAAGTGGCTGCCTGACAACAGCTAAGATTTAACCTTGTAAAAATTGAAAAAACAAAAACAAACAAACAAAACCCAAAACAAAACAAAAAATACTTTGGTTTGCAAACACATCAGAATTAAGGATTACTCAGCATCAAAAGCACACACAGGCAATACTGCAATGATAATCAGAAGAGCAAAAGGCAAAATGTAGGATTTTTACTCTTCTATTAAGCTGTGCAATGTTTGATGTCCTTATCAAGGAACTCCATTTGTAATTGGCCCTGTCTTCTTGCTCTAGGAATCTGATAAAATAATCATCTAAACCAGTAGGACACTAAAACTAGGATTTTACAACAGCTGAAATTTGATTTTTTTTAATATATATTAAAAAAAAATCTAGTACTTGGATAAAAAAAAAAACCACAGGAAGAAGCAGCAGCTCTCATAAGGAACAAAAACTAGTTCCAGCAGTGTCCTATTTCAGATAAATACTATAGAGACAAAAATGACAGCTTTGACACCTGCATTAGGAAACAAATTACAGTTTTTCCACAGCTGTGGGAAATTTGTATAAAGATTTTTAAGTCTCTCCCCTGTCTTAACAGAGCTCTTTGCAAAACTGAAAGACTGAAGAATGAGGGCAAAGACCAATATATTAAGAAGAAGAAGAAAGGACACTCAGAAGGTGAAAACAATCTGTAAGTGTCTCTCTCTCAAAAAAAAAAAAGCTGCTAGAACTAGAAGGATATATTTAAAACAGAACTCACTGGAAAATATACTTAAATGGCTCTCAGAAGGTAAAATAAAGAGCATTCCTACCCTAATTTCTCTTTAAAATTTAAAAAATGGGATGGCTAAGGTAAAAAATACAAACAGACCATCTAAAGTCATTTAAAGACCATCTTAAAAGAATATTATATATAACAGCAATGACAAACGCTTCCAAAATTCCCCTGAAGCATTCAATAGCACTGAATCTTTAAGCCAGCAAGAAAGCTCCTTGAGGAACAGACTTACAGATACAACACAAATGATGCAGCCACTTTAAAAACAGTCATCAAAGAAAATAAAATCTTCATGCAACTGCCAGAGCCTAAAGTATGTTTAGGAGCTGCTTACAAAGATAAGCTCTACATCAGCACAGAATATATTGAACAGCTGCTCTTCAGTATATTACTTTGAGTTTAAAATTCTTAAATATCAAATTGCTGATAGGAAATAGAGAATTCCTTTTTACATACATGTTCCATAAGTTTGCATCTAAATCACGTTCTTGCTTTTTTAAAAGAACGTAATATATAAAAACTACATTTCTGCCTGAACTGTTTTAACAGTGGTGACTCTGAGTCTTTAAAGGGCTGGAGCATCTTTCTTATGAGGATAGACTGAGAGAGCTGGGTCTGTTTAGCCTAGAAAAGAGAAGACTGAGAGGGGACCTTATTAATGTTTATAAATATCTAAAGGGTGGGTGTCAAGATACATATACACAGCCTGTCACTACTGAAAGTGGTTCTCTGAAGATATTTGTTGTATATGAAATTTCATAGTATGGTTCTTGAAAAGCTGACCAGACATTAGTAATTCTACAAGGCCTTATCAACACGAGCAGACTAATCCTGAACAGTGCAAAATACAGCTATTCTGCTGCCATGATACGTGTTTGCTTTTCTTTTGTATCTCAACCCTCTGAGTTTAAAGAATTGCAGAAGGCTTTTATTTCTTGTAAAACATGCCACACTTTCCTCAAACTTAAAACTGGTCTGTAAGGGGAATGACCAAATTCACATTAGCCTTAGCAATTCCACACTACCCTATTAACAAGATATTAATATTTCTGAAAACTAACAGATACTTCTAAACACTGGAAGAGGCTGCCCACATATCTTGTGGACTCTCCATCCTTGGAGGTATTTAAAACTCAGCTGAACAGAGTTCTGAGCAACCTGCTCTAGTTGACCCTGCACTCTCCAGAGGTCACCTCATCTGCACTGTGATTCTCTGAGTAAAAATTCACATCGTGAGCCAATTAACTACTAAGTCTTCCTGTAAATTGCCATTGTAACTTCAGTGACACCACGCTTTCACAAAACCCCACTCCAGCATATGAGTGCTTCATTTAGAAAATATCCCCAAAGGTTACACAAATAAGCAGGTGCGCATGTGTGCGCACACTCACACATACACACACAGCAACCTGCTTATTTTTAATTGATGCTTTTCTCCTGCGCTAGCTGTGAAAATTCTCCTTGGCTAATCTCTTGTCTTTCCATCTCAAAAAACTGTTCTCCTGTTTTTACCCTCTAATGGGGCAACAAAAAAATCTGCACGACCCTGCAGCCAAAGCAAAGTGGGGCAAATTAGTCTGGAATTAAATAGAACACACAATTACACACATCATTCTTCAACTAAATAAAAGAGATTAATACAAAGGCATCTTATAGAAAAGATCAGTGCTTAAAAGAAAAAACTCTATACTTTAAAATTTAAACATGTTTGAAAAAATATTATGTTAACAGAAAGAGGATGAAAGTGAGTTCTTTGAGAAAACAAGGCTATGTTCTGGGGTGGTCTCCCATGAAAATTGACATGGTCACTAAAAAAATATAACCTTTCATTTCTTCAGTAGGACAGAAACTGTCATGATTAATGCACTATGAGGAATGCTCTTGCAAATGCTAACTCATTCAAACCTTTTTCCAAGGGATTACATAGTAACTTTTAATTCAATAAAGCAAGTTTAATAATGTGCAATTTTGCATTTCCTGAACGTACAACTACTTTTACAACAGGACAAGGCCTGCAAGATTTCTTCTTTTCCAACCTTCTAAGAGTGACAAGTTATCTTTTATTTTCTAAGAAATAGAAAATTGTCAGCCTTCCTTATGCATGGAAAAAATAAAATGCAAGAGAAATAAAACAGGATAGATCCTGACTATAAGATCATGAACAGCTGTCAGCAAATAATTAAAAAGGGAAAAGCGAAGCAGAAAAATAAAAGGCAATATAATAGACCCAAAAGAGGGGGGCCAATTATTGTCTTCCTGTAGTCAAGATGCCAAGCAATAAACCAGGATAATTTCTGGCACAGAAATCCCATTCAAACAGAACAAAATTATAAGAGAAAGAAAAGCAGTTCCCTTGTCCTGTGGCATGGGAAAACTACTGCTTCTGAAAGTCTGGTGTCATATAGCTTAACTTCCACATGAGTGTACTTGTTTCCACTCTCCAGAGTTTCATATGGGACAATGCTTGAAAGAAAACCAGAACAGAAAGAAAATAAAGGCTTACTTCTAACATATCTCAGCAGTGGGAGAGAAAAGCAAAAGTGTTTAGTGGGAGTAGTGCCTCTCTGCAAAACACCAAGGGAAGACCGACAGACTGCAACCAAAAACAGTATCAAATGAAGAAGGCTTGCCAGTTATGGTGGCACTGAAATGTGATGCGTGGAAGGCTGCATACCACCCAGCAAATTCTGTCACTTGGCACTGAGCTAAGATCACTTTGCGGAGTCAGCAGTCACACAGTCGAGGGGGTGCAGTGCACTCTGATGTATGGCAATCCTCTACCAAACTTTATTAAAACTTCTTATGTCTGTCACAGGTTAACAATGCCGGTGTTGCACCAAGATGTAGATGCCTCAGCAGGCCCAGGTTGTCTCACACAATGGAACTTCCTCAGACAGATTACCTGGGAAATCATATTCACCAGATGTGTTCTTGTCTCAAGATGGCCATCAAAATCAATGTCAACTTCAGAAAATCTGACAGTCTGTACTGGTTTTGACTGGGGAAGAGTTAATTTTCTTCACAGCAGCTTGCATGGTGCTATGTTTTGGACTTGCGATGGAAACAGTGTTGATAAAAGGGATGGTTTAGTTATTGCTGAAAAGTGCTTATACAGCATCAAGGCCTTTTCTGCTCCTCAGACTGCCCTGCCAGTAAGTGGGCTGGAGAGGCACAAGAAGTCTGGGGAGACACAGCTGGGATAGCTGATCCCAACTGACCAAGGGAAATCCTATACCGCATGATGTCATGCTCAGCAATACAACTGGGGTGCGAGGGGTGGAAGTTGGTCAGGGTTGCCGTTGCTGAGGGACTGGCTGGGCATCGGTCAGTTGATGGTGAGCAACTGGGGGTTTTTGCATCACTTGTTTCATTTTGTTTTATTTGAGTTTTTTCTTTATTGTCTTGGTTTTTTCTTTCTTTTTTTTTTTTTTTTTAATTATTAAACTCTTCTTATCTCAACCCACAAGTTTTTGCTTTTACCCTTCCAGTACTCCCCCCTATCCCACTGGGTGTGGGAGTGAGCAAGCAGCTGTGTAGGGCTTATGTGCCTACCACCTGGCTAAACCTTGACACAGTCACTCAATAAATATTACTTCCCTGAACCAGTAGTGGTCATGTCTATTCCAGAGTGTACGGAGCTGTTCCAAATAATAACGGTAAACACTGTGGAAACAAGCTCATTGAGCAAAAATTCCACATAATCAAGTCTTTACATGCAGAGTATGAGCTTAGGTCACTGAAGAAAAAGTCAGGATGTAAACTTCAAACATAGTCTGTCAAGTCAGCCTTAGATACTTCTACACAAAAACACTGAAAGGTAGTAAACACATCAGGCAGTTTTTTTGCTCAGACTCTCAAAAACTTCAAGATGGTACGATTCCTGAAGGAACAGCCAGAATCCACATACGTTTTAAAGACAGCATTGGATAACCAGAAGTCCTGAGCCCACTCACAAATAAAGATTTAGACAAGCAGGGCTTCAGTATCTTGACATAATTGCATTCACTAGGATTTTCTATAGGGTATTTCTCACATGAAAGGGGATATGAGAGTTTTGATTTTAGGAAAGCTAGTATTTATGACTATCCATTCAACATCTTTTAGCAATGGAGAATACTAAACTATGATTTGTGTGAACTTCACATAAGTTTTGTTTGAGCGTATTGAGCTTTTAAAGATGTTTTGGTTTGTGTTTTGAAAATAAATATAATAAAGGGTATCACCTACCCAGAGATGCTCACATCAAGTTGTCTATCAGAATGGCATTTGTACAGAGGGTTCCGTACACAAAGGTTTAGTGAAGTTACAGATTTATCCCAGAAGAAAGTTAAGATTATTCTAGCAAAATCTAAGTTTCCTTCAGTCTCCTGTATTTGTTTGTATAACATGTTTTTCTAAAAGCAAAAGAAAAATAACAGAAGCTTCCAAAACAAATCTTATATACAGGTATAAGAAGAGCTGCCTTAATTCAAACCAAAAGTCTTCAAATTGCAATACTTTAACTCCAAGAGCAATTATAAGAGGGAATGCCAAGAAAATAGGATAAGAAAAAGGCAGGCATATTTCCTCCAGCTTCCACCCATTTCCAAGTCAAAGATTTTCCTAAGCTCTCATTTCTAAGGATGGAGTTTCTATGTATTTAGCGACCCCAAATGGATCTCTTCTCCATGATTTGGCTCAGCATTCTTGTGCACCTATAGCACACTTTGGTAAAAAACACATGAACATTTAGCAAGACACAAAGCAGTCAAAAATTCAAAGGTCTCTGTTTCAAGCAGAATTACTCCTCGAGCATTTTCCCTTGCTGCAGAGCAGAAGCGCTCTCTTTCAGGATTTTCCACCTGACTCAGCCACACTCCTTTTAAAGGCTTATAAATTACTGGCTAAGAACACACATAAAACAAATGCTGTTTCCATTGCAAGCAGAACTGCAAGTTTGTTGTAGCCTCTAATCACTGGTTCCAAAAGCTTGACTCTGAGCAGTAGTATTGCAGTATAAATAAAAGGTTAGACTAGGGCACGTGCTTAGCATTCTAACTCCTGGCTGCGCACCTGGCAAATGACTTTACTGCTTTGTGCTTCAGTGTCTCCATCTTTAAAACATGAATAATACTGCTGATTTCCTTTGAAAAAAGAAAAAAAAATGAGACCTATTAAGTAATGTATAAGAGTAGGGTACTGATACTCTTACAGCTGATTTTGTATACTGAACCTTTCGTTGAATCTGTTATTTGCGTAGGATTAATGAGATGGTGGGTTTTTTCTTCCATTATTGGCTAATATATATCTTTTCTACACTGTAACACAAAAGATTATTGGACTGGACAAATGTGGGTTGTTGGATGTATCCCTCTTGCAAGTGGAACAACTTAGTTGCCCAAAGTACCAAAAAAGTTCTCTTTAAACAGTTGATCACGAAGATAAATTCCTACTAAAGAAATCAAAAGACATGAAGAGCTCTTGAAGAAATCAAACTGTATCCAAAGACATCTGTATATTGTCTGCTGGTGCAGACATTACCAAGAAAGGTCAGTCAAGTAAGAGCTGACAAGTATATCCCTAGTATCTAAGGAATACAGAAAAAAAATGTCCAACTGCAACCATACACCATGTCTCTTTTAGGCAGTTTACTTCTCCCAGGTGTCCATTTTTGGAGTTCTCAAAAATTCCTGAAAAAGCTTCCACGGAAACTTCATGCAATATAGTGAGAGCTTTCATTTGGAGAGATTCTGACAAAATTTGCTTCTGGGCAGACAGACAAAAGAGAATGAAGAACATTGGTTCACTTGTGGTATCAGTATAGAATAACATGAAAAACAGGCTGATTTGGAAAATTTAAAGAAAAAAAAAAAAGGAAAAAACCCACAACATAATAATAGCAGCCTTTGTTGCTTCTGAATCTCAAGGAAGATCAAACCAGTAGATTTTTGCTATACTAAACCTACGGTTACGTTATTTTCTTCCTTTTTAAGATGGCAAGAAAGGACCAAGCTTTGCAAAGCTTTTAAAGCTATGAGGAAAGATAGTATTTTCCTGCTTAACAATTTACTTTTGAAGTCTCCACCAAAGAGGCTTTGGAACACAGACTTTCAGGCAAACCAACTCTCTTTAGTTTAATAGAGATGAGAGACAACATCTTGAATTAGCAACTGAAATGTCTTTCTTTTAGATAAGCATCTCTCACTATGAATTCCAAAGACCAGTAGGTCATTATGTTACACTAGAAAGATTGTGAAAAATACAAGACCCATCATATCATATTATATAAAAACGTATCAATACAAATAATTTCATAATAGGGTAACAAGTAATTTCCATATTAGTGTTAATAATGCAATTGCCATTGATAATCCATATGTATTTCTCACAGAAGCACGAATTTCAGCTGTTAAAATACCCACTTGTGGATGATCTGTTTGGCTGAAATGATATGCTTAGTGAATCTACCTCAAACATAAACCAGACAGAAATATTACTTAAACAATACCAGATTGCAGATTGAGAAAGACACACAAAGGAAATCTGGTACAGAGAAGGGCATGTCCTTAATTGATCAGGACATATGGAGTAATCGCGTAGAGATGACACTGCATTCAAACTAAGTAATAAAAGCAGATCATTGTCTCTGCTTCAGTGCTCTCTCCAAACTCCATACTTGGTGCCTGACATACATTCTAATATAAAATAATAGATATGTGAGATGGAATTCCAAGAAATAAAGCTCTGTTCTCCAGATATCATCCACCAGAATTCCCACTGAAAATGGGACACTGCCCTGTAACTCCTTGTACCTCAGATCTAATAAAGAGTCATAGCACATCAAACACTTATTTCACATATATTGATTTTACTTTGAAAAAATGTTTTAAACGTATTTGTTTGGGCTAGTAAAGAAAGATGAAAAACATACTTTTTCCAAGATTAAATTCATGTCTGTTCCCTTTCTCACTATGTAGTGTTTGAAAACTTCTCAAAAGAATCACACTCCTTGAAACACTTCAAAAAACAGACAGTTGATATTTTACCTATTTATTCCGGAATAAATGCAAATGAAATTACTCTACAATGCATTTTTTGTTAAGAAAAAGATGTCACAAAGATTTTAATTCTTTGTCTACTGAAATTATAATATTTCCTCACCAACAAGCTGCATTACCCTAGTGCTTGGTACTAGGTTGATCCAAACAAAACCAAAAAAGGCACTACTATTACCCCCAAAACAGATTCTCACTTCTCTGGCAGCCTATACTTTGGGATGCATTTTGCATATATGTAGTATATATATGTAGTATTGTAGGTGGGGCATCTATGGATCAGATTGGAGACTTCCAGTACCAACTGCTGTAGGAACAGCATATGTAGAAGTAGTGGTCTCACACCTCCAAGTCAGAGAACAGCAATGAAGAGAACTATAAATTATTCTTGCAGGGATGGACTTTAAAGAAGAAGTGAGAAGAAGTGAGAAGAAGTGATAAAGAAGAAGTGAGGGGGATAATCACATGATAGAATTAACTTAATACATGAAGAAGTTATCAAGAAATAAATAATAAGTTCTTCTTTGTTTGAGAGCAAACATACTTTCTATCTATAACTGGCTTTCACATGTAAAGATTAATATTTAACAGTAACTCGGTTAATTTTGATTATTTTATTTTTGCAGATAGTAGATTCTATGCAAGATATCTAAGAATTACTAATAAAATTATGTACAAAACACTAGAAAGCAAAGATCACTTACCCAAAGGATCATGTTATGTGCTTTCCAGCTGTAGTTTTGTCAGATATTAAGTTTGCAATTTTACTACAACAAATGTTTAAAAGTTTCCTCCACCATCATTACATCTCTAGAGTTGTGTACTGTGTAATATATTGATTACCACTTTTAACCCTCAAATAGATATGGTTTTTTAACAGTGCAGGGACCTGTATTTTTCCAAACAACCTGTGATTATAATAGCAAATAGGAAAAAAATATATTAAAGGTATTGCTTTAACCTTTTGATTTTCCTAAATTTATTTGATGTTTGGAGATATGGTGTCATACGAGTGGCTGGAAGAAAAAATATTATCCCATTTCAAAGAAATACCCAATACAACATGTTGGCCAACTTAAGCTCATTACTTTTAAAAAGTTTCAAAATTCTTTGCATTTCATTTTACTAGCATATTAACTCAGGCCAGGGATCATATCTTTAGTTCTGTTATGTAGACATCTGTGAAATCATGCACAAATGACAACCCAACAATGATAATACTTAGAAGTTCTTTTCCATGCATTTTAATTTAAACGGAATATTCTCACCTCTACTTCATCCCATTTCAGATCTACAACTTTCTGTCCTGCTTTTGGCTGCCATGTAGGTAGCATCACAGTTGCTCTTGAACGAGGAAGAACTATGTCAGGTTCCAAGGTAGATGAGACCAGGTTGCTCTGTCTTGGTGACGACGACTCTGTCTGTTCGGAGACTGGAAGGCTGTGTAACGAGTGTTCACAGTTTGTTCCCCCATAGCCTTCACTACAGAGACAGAGGTAGCCATCACTGCTAGTGCTGCAGTTACCATGGTGACAGGGGTTGCTGGCACAAGGATCTGAAACAAACTGAGAAAAACATATCATATAGGTCAATTACTGCATATAAAGGATTTATTTCTAAGGTTTACAAAGACCATAAAACAGGATCCTTTTCCCCTCCTGTATTTATCTTCTAAATATATTTATGAACCAAGCCCATCTTTGATGTATCTTCAAGGAAGTAAATTCAAAGGATTAAAGAAGAATATAGATTAATCCATATTAACCACTTTTTTCAGACTATTTAATGCTAATTCACTGTTGACACAGCCAAAAAAAAGTGATAAACACGAACTAGGAATTTGGCCACTGTTCATAATAAGGATTTGCAAAAACAGTCTTAAAAGAATAGCCTATCAAGGGAAAACAATAAACATTAGAAATTTAATGCAGTAACAGAAATAGGAATGTGGAACATTGCTCATACAGATCACCAGGTCACAAAGCAGCTGTGTGTTGTCAGAGTTAACCATACCACACAATCCTATTCATGGACACAATTTCCACTTTAAAGCAGCTGGACCTTTTGCCTACACTTTGTTTAGTGGACAGCAGTTTCAGAATCCAACTCATTCTGGTGCTGAAAACTAACTCCTTTCTAATTCCTGTTAGAAAGTTGGGGCAAAAAAGTGCCTTAAAAAAAAACAAACCCCAAAACAAATAAACAAACAGCATTTGTAATAGTATAGGACAAGGCTGAGCTCAGTGATATAGGAAAAATCCTGTCCTGGGCTTGCCTGCCTTCTTCTAATTTCTAGCTTAAATTTGTCTACAGATAGTTTGTACTCGGTTTCTTATGTCATCACTGACTTTCACGTTAAATGTCTTTTCCCTCTTCTATGTTTCCATTCATAATGTATTTATAGAATATATCTATAAACTCTTCTCAAGTTTCATCTCACTACATGAGCCATGTTTGCTCAGACTCCTTGTGGAAGACAAGCCCTCCATTCACATGCTTATTTTTGCACCCCGGACTTTGAAGTTTAGCACTGCCTTTTGCAAATGCATCAATACTTTTGTTTGTCCTGGAAATAGCTTCCTTGATACTCCTTAAGAAATGCTTGCCTTAGCCAGAGTTAAATCACACTGCTGACTCACTGTCATCGTTTGACCAGCTAAGAGAGCCAGGCAGTTTCCTCAGTTTGTCTTCACATCAAAGTGATAACCCATCACTGGAAACAGATGTTTTCTCAGTCCTTAAATGCAAATTTCACCCAAGTGCTTCAGTCCTAAAGGTTATCCAGTTCTTCCCTGTACACCATTCCAGTCCTTCCCTGCATAATCAGTACTTATTATATTTCTCAATAAAGCACCACAGTTGTTTATTATTAAACATTTGTTTCAGTTATCATAAGAATTACATAAACTCTATCTGTCATTAATATAATAAAAACAAGTATTGAGCCTACACTAGGAATTTTTCCTTTCCATCACTTCAAAGGCCTGATGTCAGGGACACCAAATCCTAATATTGTATTTTCTTATATAAAAAAGTTCTATTATTGACCTCAGATAGAATTATTTCTTTGGCTGGAATTTTTGTGTACCCCAGCCTCTGTAACATTTTTGGACAGAAAACAGAGGAAATTTTATTATGAAAGTTAACTTTGGAGACAGTTAATAATGAATGTCAGATTTTGTACTGACTGATACAGAAGAGTTAAAGGCCATGGAAGGCAGTCCAAAATATATGGTCTACTCATTTATCTTGTGGTTCAGTTACAGCTCTGAATCTTATTTACTTTGCCTGGGAACACATCTCATACATACCAGGTCATACATTAGACATCAGGGTCAAGCTCTGACTCTCCTTCATTTTTAAAACTCTACTATATAGCAAGTTCATATGCACTTAATATATCAAGTATCAAGGAAGTATGCAATTTTATGATCAGATGGACTTATCTCTTTCTCCTGCAAATCAACAGAATATGGAAGTTCTCAAGGAACAATTTCTAGATCACTTCTCCACAAAACAATATTTAAGCGACAGAAAAGAACTATTTCCAGGAAGGAACAAAACCTAGTTTGTACTATGGTTTGTCAATTACATTTTAAGCTTGCTTCCACTGCCAAGCAGCAGAGATTTTTCACAGAAATTTTCTATTCCTTTAAGAGTGTTGGATATAAAAAGTGTTGAAGTGTGAACAAAGCTCAGTTCAAAAATTGTTTGCAACAGTTTTTTCATGTTCTAGCTGCTTGGATTAGATCTGAGTTTCAAAGACATGCAGCTCTCCTCTTGTTGAATAAACTCTTTACTCATTCTTTCTCAGTTAATCCTAATTGACATTAACTCACTTTTTTATTAATGAATCAGCATTTATTCTGTTCTCAGGAAATTTAATTGTTGTCATCACACCTAAAATGTTAAGGTTATTATTGGCAAACCTAGAAACAAGAAAGGAAACGTAACATTTTCAAACAATCAGAAAGGGCACTTTTTCCTCTTAGTGAATATATCCATTCATTTTACAAGCAAAATAATTAAAAGTGCTCTGTGATACAAATTATTTGCTGTAAACTATTTTGAGCTTGTTTGACTGGCTGCCCATGCCATGCAATGAGGAACACCTTGTGCCTTGTGAATCGCCACTGACCTTCCACACACGCTAGAAATGAAAATAATTAAGACCGGTTTAGATGAAGAATAAAAAAAGATTACTGCAGAAGTAGAACTGCAGCCATGGGCTTCCTTAGAATTGAGTTTTATGAACTATTTCACAGGATTTTAACACATCATTTGTTTTTCTTAGTATTAATTCTAAAGCTCATTTTTCTTTCAGTAAGGCTATCAAAACAAATCGATGTCCTTTGTTTTACGTTGAACTAAAGTTAATTTTGATTAGCAGTTAAGAAGAGATGAGGAAATAAAATTGATTAATTGGTAGGTTGTGATGTTTCTTTGTCTCCTCTAGCCCTCTCCAAAATGGCAGCAATGGTTAGCAAGGGCTCTGAGAAACATCTTGCATGGCTACATCAGAATTAAAAGGTAGAAAAATTTCAAGGCTTACCCTTCAACAAACTTTTGAAGCTCACAGGAAGAAGTAAAGAACATCCTTGATCTCATAGCTGAGAGCTTAACATAACTATATTGTTAGGACACAATGAAAAGGGCCCTTTTTTAGCCATTCTTTGTGAAGTTCACAGTATTTTAAAAAATGGTTGCACAAAGAAAAGGAGGAAGCAAGTAATATGTATCCATATAGCCCATCATTAAATAAGAACACCATTTTTTTAGGTGTAAAATTTCAATAATCTAGATTAAGAAAGTATATTTTGTATATAGGTCTCTTGTTCTCATCTCCATTTATGAATCTGATAGTCTGTCTGTTTTCATAATATGCTCAGTGACTAAACAGGCGTAGTCAGTAGCTGCAGCTGACCAAGCTGAGCTTAAAATTGTAAAATGTATTTGCATACAATTACTATTTTATATGCCTACACAGTTGTAAATTTTGGACTATTTTTCCAATAGAATCCTAAGATATTTGCATACCAAGGTGCCCTTCATATTGCTGTCAGTTTTTCAAAGGCAGACTGAGTAGTACAAATATGGTATAAACATTGAGCTTGTTTAAGAATCACACTTACAAACATGGATTGTTTGCCAGCCAGTCAAATTGTTTCCTGAGGTTTCAGTTTAAGATAAACCATTGCAAGGTGTAAATCTGCAAGATCTTTCTGCCAGTACCCTTTGTGGTGACACCAGCTTGTCATTTAATACTCATTCAGCATCTCTTTAGAGTGGTTCTACTTGTTCTACCTGGAGACAGTCAGAAAGGATCCTCCAGGAAGCTTCAAAAACGGGAATGCTAAACCTAAAGAGCAGGCTACAGATGAGCTCCTAAACACTGTGCAAGACCTGTCTTCCACCTGCGACTCTCCTCTTAGGTGTGTTAGCACAAAACTTTTGGCTCAGTTTTTATTGCTGTAGCCTACAACCACAGACATTATACCAGTTTTCAACTTCAGTAAAATATGGAAAAGACAGAGTAAATCCAGACCTCAGATTAGGAATTCAGTGGATTGTTGTCAATCTGTTAACAAAGCCAAATTGCCACAACATTGCCAAAGGCTGACATTTTAAACGTGTGTCCAGTAGCACTCACAACCTTTGAAACAATCTTCAGATATTAAAAGACAACAGAGTCCAGAAGGTTCTAACTCTTCAATGGCTCTCTGAGATAATTTTTCCAGTTACAGGGTAAAATATTGTGGTTTTCAAATACATAAAGTGACTGTAGTTGGTTGGGATTTAGCCAGTTAGCTTCTTCATGTGTTCTTAGGAGAAGTTAAATCAGTAAAAGAAACTGACTTTGCACCTACATTGCTGAAAAAATTCCACAATACTAAACCAAACAACTGTTCTTCAGGAAATTATCACAAGAAGAGCCACCACATACCACCAGCAGAGAAAGGGGATCAGACAAACCAATTTCAAGCTATGCACAGTACATTAAAAATTATCAACTTCTGAATACTTTAGAAAGAAAATAATTAAAACCAACAGTCTAAGATATTATCAGTTTGTTTTTGATAGAGTAAGTAGGGAAAAAAAGTGTGGTTTTTTTTCTTATAGGCACATCTGAAATATCATACCATCTTTGCATATGCATCGATTTATAAAAGGGATGGAAACATTTAAATCTTTTACATAGCAATGGCAATAAGGATTATCTAGAAATGTAATCTTTTTAAAAGAATGGTTTAATTATGTTCAAACTGTTATTTAAACTCAGCCTCATTCAATCATTCATACAGTGAAGTTTTAAATCCCATTCTATCACACATCAAATGCTAATGCAAATTAGGAAAAAAAAGGCAAGAAAACAGGATGAATTGAAACAAAAAAACCCAAGATGTTCCAAAAGTCCACAGAAAAAGTATTATGATGAGTATATTTAACAAATGCATTTTCTTCTATTTTGAGAAAAGACTGTCTTGTGACTCAGTTGGACTAAAGCAATACACGTGGGTTCAATTTCTGGCTCTGCCAGAGACATACAGTGTGACCTGAGAACAGTCAGACACTATCTCTGCCTCTTTCCTAACTGTAAAATGGAGATTACATTTCCTTTCTCACACTGCTTGAGTTGTCTGGTTAGAAAGCAATTTTTTTCAGGATGGGAAGCACAGAGACAGACATAGATAGGAACTCTCAAGCAGCAGTGAAATGAAAATAAATATATTAAAGAAATAAAGCTCTGTACAGCAAGGCTAAATTTGTAATCTGTGTCTATTCAGGTTTGTTTCTTTCTTATTCTTTCTGTCTTTCTCTTTTGTTTCTTTCTGTGGCTATTCGGGTTTCTTCTGAACACTTCTTTGCTCAGATGAAACTAACCGTTGGAAGAAATATCTAGCAAAGATTCTTTAAAGTTAAGAAAATTTTCTAAACTATATTATCTTTTCTAATTAACCCACAAAACTCAGCAAAATCATATTGAAGAGGAGGTCGAGGGGAGACCTTATTGCTCCCTACAACTACCTGAAAGGAGGTTGTAGTGAGGTGGGCATTGGTCTCTTCTCCCAAATAACAAGTGACAGTACAAGAGGGAACAGCCTTAAGTTGCACCAGGGGAGGTTTAGGTTGGATATTAGGAAAAAAATCTTCACTGAAAGGGTTAAGTATTGGAACAGGCTGCCCAGGGAAGTGGTGGAGCCACCATCCCTGGAAGTATTTAAAGGATGTGTAGATGTGGTGCTTAGGGACATGCTTTAGCGGTTAACATGGCAATGCTAGGTTTATGGTTGGACTAGATGATCATAATGGTCTTTTTCAACCAAACTATTCTATGATTCTATGACTTTAAAAGAATGGCCAGGCCACAAAGTAATAGCAAGTGCTTTATACAGAAATCCTGAAAACCAAAGCAATCCAGGCTTGCTTTCCCATCCCTCAAAACAATGTAAGGAGGGCAAAACAATTACATCTTGCATAAAACATTATTATGGCAGCTACATCAGTTTCAGTTATTGGAAACTAATGACAAGCTGCAACACAGAATTGGAATTAATCAAGATTTAGAAGACTAATGCCAAGAACTGTATCATATTGAAACTACAATGTAAGAAACTTCTTTTTAGAAGTAAACATTTACTGTTTTCCTTTAGCAGTTCCACTCAATGCCCCAGCCCATCAGGAAAGACATAAACAAATCTAGTAAAGTGCAACTTTTATCAGATAATTAGAACATGATTCTTTGAACCACCATTAACCATAAGCATTTTGGATTGTTTCCAAGCTGCCATTCTCATTCTATGAGTGTTGAATATTCAGCGTAATGAAACTGCCAGTGAATGCAATAAATGGATATAAAACATTTTCTTCACTTCAGTGAAGCAGCAAAAAAATGCCTAAAGAAATTGTCTGTTTAATTGAGAACCAAAGCATGGCTGCCCAAAACTATTTGAAAAACCAGCAAACATAGCAAGGCAAATTTTAAACAGCATGACAGATTTTAAAAAGAGAGCTCAGGCAAATGGCTAAGTTACCCTTGCATAATAAGGTACTATATATCAACTGCTTTGCTATACCTATCCACAGGCACATCCTTACCTCAAGGCATACTGAAATAACTACAAAATAAATTGAGATCACTTTCCCTCTCCCTCAGCAAAGGAAAATATCCACTTCATACTAACTACAGAGTGCTGCTAGGTGTGAGCAAGTACATAAACAGTTGTTGAGAAGTACCTTATAGTTTTCCTCAGCTTTTCTTAACAGATTATTTTTAATAGGTTTTTTGTATATTTTCCTTTATCCTGTTGGGAAAGGCCATTCAAACTGTTTGGTATTTGTCTAGATATAGTGGATTTAATATTATATTTCAAGTAGATAAGCTAAGCTAACTTACTGTGGTTTTCAGCAAAACCCATACTTAGCAAAGATGCTTTTTAGAAACAAAATTATGTCAGAATATCCATCCTGAAGATAGGTCAACTACTTATCAGAAAGGATCTAAGAAGTACCAATAGATCTGTGAGGACTAGCATTGAGGTTTTTTACCTCAGCACCATCTTATCTTACTCTCGGTAAGGGTTGGCAACCTACAGTATAAGTATTAAATGGGACCCCAGTGGCACTTTTATTACTGGTGGTGAAATTAGGGAGTAACTCTGAATACAAAGCATTTGTTACTGTAACACAATACATTTGTTTGTTTAGATCTTATGTTATTATTTCATTATGAAAGCATTACACAGTGAGGGAATTATCAATGGTGTCTTTATTCTTAATATTGTTTTCCTTTCTTAAAAGTATCTTTTCTTGAGTAACAGTAGGGTGCACAAAATATTTTTATTATAGGAAATTAAGATATGTAATGATATGAAAATTCATAACATTATTTCTAGAATGAACTTTCTGCTAGTTTCAAATACACTATTCACTTGTGAGAAGCTGAAATTAAATAAATACGCTGCTTCATATTATTTTAGAAGTTATTAATTGACCTTAAAAATGACAGGTAGTATTCTATAAAAAACAAACAAGCAAGTGTTCCAACTTCAATGCAAAAGATTCTAAAAGACTTTTTCAAACAATAGATTAATTATTTCTAAATAATTTAAGTTTGAAGTTAAGCATATGGGTTACAGTCTAATCCAAGGCTAATAATATTACTTCAAAATCTTAGGTTCTGCCACAAAGACTCTTGAGTTATGATGAGACTAGAACTAGCCCAGGGAGGAATACAATTCAAATATCTTTATGAAACTAAAAATCCCCCCAAATTTGACGCTGGGATTTTCAAAACTGACTAAAATATTACTTATCCTACTGAAATGAAGAAAATGTTGAATTCCTAAATTCTTAGGTGTTTTAAAAACAACAGCATGCTATGGCTCTATTCAGGTATGCCAAGTTTTACACAATCTATGTGTCTGTCCACTCTTACAAATTTCAATCCCAGTGAGCAAACTAGATTTGACAGTTTTCTAGAGAACTTAAAAATAATTAAACTTCTTTTACTTCTGTTGTATGAACAGATGCAGATAGAAGATCAAGCCTAAATAAGTGCTCTAACTGGCAAAAGACCAGAGCATAAGCTCACACTTTATTATACAGCAAGCTAGCTACAGGACAGAGCACCCTTACAAAGTTTTACAACAGGAACAGCATTCTTATATTCTTTAGCATCAACACCAATCAACAACAAGAATGAAACTCATATAAAACAAGACTTCATTAGTTCAAATGGCACTTCTTGATTTAGAAGGCTTTAGTCGTTTTCTAGATGAGATACAGCAAAACAAGCACCCAGTTCTTGTAAGAATAAGAGAAAGACCGAATAAAAGCGAGTTGTACAGTAAAATGATACAGTTGAACCATCAACACCACATGAAATCCTGAAAAACTCAATAGATGAGACAACTGGCTACTCTCATAGCTTTTTTGTCCACAAGTGGCTACGAAAACAGGAAAAGATAATAAACGCATATGTAATGTATCTAGGAGATGCAATATAATCAGCGGTTCACTGATGCCACATTTTACAAATCAAGTATTGAAAAACCAAAATTTGAAGAGTCTGAAAAGAAGTAGTTGTTATAATTTCAAGTCACAATATTTTGCCAGTTGAGACATTTGGCAATCAATAAAAGAGAAAACACTTATGCATCTGGTCAAATAGATGAGCATTATACAGGTTCTGCAGCGCTTTCAATCAACCAGCATTACAACCAACATTATTGCACTCTGTGAGGTACTACCAACAACACAGTAAATCACATGTATTTGGCCTCTATCTTTTTCTTATTTCTCATGTTGAAACATCTGCCAGATTAAAAGTTAAGATATCATCTAGCTGGAGAAATACTGAAAGAAAGATGAAAAAATTGCAAACACATGAAAGCATTCTATCAGTATGCATTCTCCAAATTGCTGTGTTGGATTAAGTTACTCCCCATGATCATTATTTTTAAAATTATTCCCTCTGTTTAGTAGTATATATTTGATTTTAATCATTCAGGCTCAGGATTAGAATTCCAAGACTCAGCTACCTTTTAATATCGTTATTGGGGGCTACACATTAAGTACTTAATATAATGAACATGCTGAGCAGAAGTGACATCTAAAGAGAATCAGTGAAAAGGGATACCAGTGTGAAGTAGCTGCCCTCAGTTCTCTGGCTGTTACAGCAGACAAGGACTCACAGTTTTCCTTCTTGGAACCTTAACAGTTTTCTGGTCAAAAGTGATTTTTTTTCTTTTAAGACAGGGTCAGAGGCAGTATAGAAAAGTCAGCATCTTCATCTCATATCAAAAGACCTGTCTGCACATAAGAAGCAATGTCCAAAGTGTTTCAAATCAACATCCAGTTCCTAATCCCTGAAAAACTTACCATTTAACTGCAAGAGGTAATTAGATTAAATATTTCAACAATGTTGTGAACAGAGATAAAAGGCAAAAATTTCTCTGCTCCTCCTTGCTTAAACACCACTCACTCATGTTGACTCTCTCCTATCATCACACTCTGCCCCTGTGATTCTTCCTCTGTGAAAGCCGTTTAAACTACAACGTTTTATCTCACATTTTATGACAAGCTAAGTGTGAACTCAGTTACTTCATGGCAGTTAACACGCAGTAACTTCATAAGGTACAACAACAGCAGCATATGCCTGAACCTTGAGAATAAGCCAATCTTCAGATACATAAAATAGGTCTTATTCAGTGGTTAGAGGCAGTGCTTCTTTTAACCTCATCTGAAATAGCTGGTTTGCCCGGTCAGTAGAACAACTTTTTGGGGGTTATCTTTTAAAACCAAATTTATCTTATGGTCCAAAGACCTTCTAAAATTTGTATTAAAATAAAATGGAAAATCACTTTTCCCATAACATACACAGTAACTATTGTTTAGGGTTTTATCTTTCTAGACTATGCCAATTAAATTTTTCTAATGTCAGATTTTGATTATTTTCCTCATAATTTCAGCTTCTCAATTACTCTCACAACTTCTAGTTACATACACAGATTTTTAATTTCTTTAGTGCAGAGGACAGTGCCCTCCTGCTAGGAGAATTCAAACAGGAAAATACCTCCAAAATCTCTAGGTCTAGGGAAACAGAAATTCTGTGTTTAGTCCAACTCTCTGGGACACTGGTATGCAATCTCAGGTCTCATGCAGCAAGTTACAGGGGACCTGTCATTACAAATAGGAGAATTACTCTTTAGTGTGTTTACTATTTTTCTTCTCTGTCACATCATAGACAACAAGCAGAAAGTTGTTTGTTGTAAGATCTTCCTATCGGTGTCTCCGGGATGCCATGTATACTCATTGTTCAACATGATAAAAGATACACGTAGAAACAGTAAAAGGAGTCAAATTTCAGTGAACTAGTGCCCAGCAATAAACTCATCATCCATCCTTTTAAATCTGCCCTAAAGGTCACAGCTGTTACAAATTGCATTACAATATTAATGAAAAGTTCCTGAAAGAAATGACAGGATTTGTGCCCCCTCTAGATGAAAGGGCAGAAATAAAGGGGCCCTGTCCCTTTAGAGCATCAGTTATCATAGTACTTTTTTTGCTTAAGTCTCTCTTGCATTTGGTCTAAACACTAGAATCTACAAATTCGGATACAATACCTTACAGTCTATTTTTCTAGCACTGTAGAAAGCAGGGCTGTGACCTAAATAAGCTCTCCTATGAATTTTGTTCATGAGGTCATATATCAAATGACCTTGTATCTGTCATCAAACGACACTGTATACACGCTGTCATTTTGCTGTTCACTATAAAATCTGGAAACATGAGTACTTTTCTAAGCAATACTGTTCTATAATTTCTCTCACTCATACAAATTTCTCTTTTGATGGCTGTCCCTCATGAATTAGTCTGTACACAGACAAGTTGAAACTTATGTCACAGGTCATTGCCCAGAGTTTTTACTTCTCAAAATCCTTTCTTATTCTCTTTGAATGACTTCAAATCTGCTGTCGTCATTAATAATCCCAAAACTAATTTATGTCTATAGGCCCAGTCCCTTAATGTTTTGATGCTATGAAGTAGATTTATCGCTTTCTGAACTCAGCAATAGTTCATGGCATCTAAAAAAAAATTATGGCAATAACTAAATGGTAGAACTTCTGTGCTGCATGAGGAAATATTCCTTTTGTCTGATTTAAATTTTCTGTTTGGTAATTTTATTACATGCCCCTACTCCTTATACTGTGGTATTTAGCAAATATGTTGCTCTCTTCTTCACATCACTTATGCTTTTAGAGACTTGTAAAACTGTGTTTGGAAAAGAGGTGAACAAGAAAAGTCCTAGATATTCAGAAATACACCTTGTTATCATTCAGTGTCCCTTTTTGAGGTGGGGAGAGAGTACCAGAGATGTGAGTATATTCTGGTATAGGGATGTTACCTGCTTTTTTCTCTGCTCCTTTCATCATAGTAATCAAAATATTAAAACCAACTCTTGCAGTGATCCTCATTTGTTGTGCCACTATATGTCATCTCCTATCTATATGACACACACCTCTTTTTCTACTCACTCTATTCAAGGACAAAATTGATTGCCTTTACTGGTTTAGACACAGATCCTCTGAGGTTCTGTACATCACCATCCTCCTGCACACATCTGATACATAATGGCAATTACCCACACAAATGAGGAGGGTAAGGATTTGCAGATCTGATCACAACCATGCTAGAAGTTTTGTATTGAGTAGAAAGATAATAGTAGAACTATTTCCTGCAGATAGCTCTAGCAGCCTTTTATTGCTTGCATTTTTAAGTTTTCTGTGTATTTTTTTGCAATATTCCATTAATTCTTACAATAAAACACTCATTTTTGGTGGAAAACATCAGGGCTTTTGAAAGGTACTCTCCCGTACTGATTTATGGTATAATGGGTAGCAATACACACAAGAGTGTTTGATAGCAGTCCAGAGGTAAGGAGACATGTTCACAGATATTCTTTTCCTCCAGAATATCATGTTTTTAGGGGCTGAAGAACTTACCTCCTTTTGAAACAGCTACAAGAATTCAAGTGAATTCTGCTACTATCAAAGAATTCTAGGCTGTTTCTGGGGTTATCACCCAGCATGTTGCCTCCAAGTCACATGCACGAGTAAGGCACTGGCATACTGTCACTTATAATGCTTAGCTCTGATGTAAGTGTTAGTCATAATATTAGAAATGCTACTTTTCCTGTTGTCACTGTATTGAAAGATGATGATTTAGGAAACATTTGAACAGGCGGCCAAACACTGCTACCAATAACAAAACAGGCCAGTACATTTTGCACAGTAGCGTGTCTCTGGGGACCCATCCAACTCGACATAAAATTCAATTTGTACATGCATGTATTTACATCACAAGATGAGATGGCATCTTTTCATAAATGTCAAATATTTTTTCAAATTATTGAAAACTACACATGCACACCTTGCATTAGTATTTTTTCCTTGCCCTTCAGCAAATATGCTTATACTAAACCAAAATTTTTAAAAAGACAGGAAAAATAGGAAAAGAAATGTAAAAATTTTAAAACACTGCTATGGGTATGCCTTGCAGGAAGCTTCTTGTCATGGACAAAAAATGGCTTATTAAATCCCTGCTGTGCCACATCCTACATATCCTATTGTGTCAGGTTACATGATATTTTAAGACACTACACAACTGCCATTCCCTCTGAGGACAGAAAATGCAGTAGATTAGGATAGGATTCTTAATGCTGTATTTGCAAAAAATACAATAGAACCTCATTGTGGTGTAAACTCTGTCATTAGTCTCTGTTCCCTCACTGTTAGTTGGTTCAAAAATTGTTTTAATTAAGATAAGCAGTTAAAAGGTTAACAAAAATATGGACAAGAAAAAGAAAAGTCATTAAAATAAACTTCTCGTAATTTCTCTTGCTTCTGGTTTGCCTTATTATGCCCAGGAAACCTTTCAGACTTACAGTGTTCTTTCAAGACTACACTGAAATTAAAAAAAAATTGAAAACCATGATATGATTAACCAATAATCCTGGCAAACTATTTCCCATTAATATACTTGCCTTTTGCCTTACAGAAATTCTTTTCGAATTAAAGACACAAAATATTTTTCTGATAAATAAGATTTTAATTTTTTTAAAATCTAAATGAAAAGTTCCTTTGCCAGGTAATTTCTTGTTTAATGTAGAAGTAAGACAATTCTGAAACAGGATAGGAAATAAATACTGGGGGAAAGAGTCTAGAGCAAGAACAAAAGAAGCTAAGACAAGTTGACCAGGAGAGACAAAAATATATTCCGAGAACATAAGAGAAAGAAGTATTGGTTAATTAACATCTAGTCACAGAATCAGTCTGATTTCCTAATATTAAAGATGATTAATCCTGGGTTCGGGATTCTTTCTTGCAACAAGACACTGAGTTACAGATGAAATAGAGAGAGAGATATGGCTAGTGGTACAGTTTTCAGTCCAAAGAAATAGATCTGCATTGCAAGGACAGAAGAATACAAGTATTTTACATAAGAATATGCAAACATTTAAAAAATTAGTCAGCACTAAATACTTGCTAGACCTGGTACTGTATCTTTAACCTGAAATTTTCACCTACAGGTGTGATCTTGAAGCATTCAAGCTGCAAAATACTCATAGAATATAAATTGCTTACTTTAAAACAAAAAGCAAATTAGCACAAGTACTACTTTCTGAAATTTTAGTCTAATGAGACAAAGGGGAAAAAAGTTAAATTCTAAACCATTAAAGCCAAAACTGTTATTTATGCACGTATACCATATAAGCTTTCCATTATTACTTATACTTACAAGATGAGTATGTAGGAGGAATACAAAAATCCATCTATTGCAGGGCACACAGGAGAAAGAATCTTTAGAACTATTGAGAACTATGGTTTGCAACAGAAACAATCTGATAATGACCTTGTACCATCTCTCTCCTGTTCTGGAAAAATCAGGCAGTTGTTCACCTTTCAAAAAGCTTTCTTGTGAAACCTCTCCCAGCACACCACTTCTTGTTCAAATTTTCCATAAGTTCTCTATAAATGCTAAAATGTAATTGCAGTATCATCATGGTATATCTACTCCAATTACATCCTTAAAGACTACAGATTTTTAGACCTTCCTATTTTTATCTTTTTTTTACCCAACTGGTGCTCTAACTTATATTGGAACTGAGCAACTACTGAGCAACGGGCATTTATGTATATTTGCACCCTTAAGTAAAGATATGTCAGTTGTAAAATCAAAATAAGATGTGGAATTAGAGACTATATAAATATCCTAGAAAATATTGTTACCCTGTCTAATAGATATTGGGAATTAATCTGTCAACAACTCTGATATCTTCTATACAGTTCTGATGGATATTCACAAACATGCTGAACTTCATAAGGTAGCCTGGATTTCAGTAGCATGTGATTTGCTGGTTCCAGTTTTAATATTTTCTGTCTGGGTCCAAATCCTTAAACACACATTCAAATGCAGCCCCAACATCTCTTTAATCTCTTATGTGGAGGACACTATCATCCAAATGTCCATGCACTTATTTCAGGAGAAACTCTCTCGTGTGTCCTAAAAGGAGATTTTACTGTGGACTTCTTTAGCTCATCATTTACCTCTGAAAATGAAATTACAATGAAGTCAATTAACACACAGACACTGAGATTTCATACATGCACCCACTTTACTAGGTGAAAATGAAATAAAAGAAGCACAGTTGGTAGAAAAAAAACAGCATGTGAACAAAATCTCTCTTCCATTGTACAGACTACACTAGGATACTTGGGCTACAAGTCAGTCCTGAAGCTCTCTTACTATACTTACACTTGTAAAATCCACAAACCTCTCCAAAAATGGCTGAGGAAAAAGAATGCCTCTTTTACACCCTTTACAACTAGTCTGCTCTACTAGTTTATCACATCCATACAATTTCCATTCCCTGCTCAAATGATCTGCCACTTAATTACGAGCTCATCTGGAAGGATCAGTATAGCTTGGCAGTAACCAATTCATTATTTCTAACATTTCCTGCATTTAATTAGGAGAAAGTCCCATCAATTTTTGTTATTTGTTCCTCACATGTATCCTCTATTAATACCTCCTAGAATTCCCAGACAAAATACAGGGTTGTTGGGTTTTTTTTTTTTTTTTTTTTTAAAAAGATTAAAAAAAAAAACAACAGAGGGAGAGAGAGAGAAACAAAATATCATTTATGGCCTTAAAATCAAAATAAAAAGACTACCACAACCAGATACATACTAAATCTTCATGGTCTTCATCCTTAAAATAAATGGGTCTGGATTTGTGAAATAGTACTGAAATGATGTTTCAAGCTTCAAGGATGGAGAGATACAGGAGTACATAAAGAGCTACTTTATGACCTCCTGTGCCAAATCACAGACTTTCTGTGACAGCAACAAAAACAGTAAATAAAACATTAAATTCCCATTTATATCAGATAAACCGTTTTGCTCATTACTGCTTTCAGCAAGATTGAATTCTGCTTCACTAACTGCTTTTGCCATATAAAACGGAACAAAGGGACAGATCACTAGAAAGCCTAACACAGTATATGCAGTAAAATGTATTGTTTCAAATCAAAATGTCAACACCTGCATAAATAATTAGCCAGAACAAATGTACTTAAAATACGGGTATATACAAAATATAATACTTAATCATACCCAAAGCTGTCAGCTTCACTCTTATTTAATTATTTTAATTTCAAAAAAACAGCTTATCAGGAACGAACTAGTGCCCAAGACAGTTTTACTGGAATTTAGTGACTCTGTACAGTCAGGTTAAATGTCAGTTCAGTTCTGGATGGTCCCACTGGCCCTCAAGAGATTCAGAGAGTAAAGAGAAGCCTACAAGCCAGAGAAATTTAAAGGAATTTATGTTTTCCTGGGCTTGTAGATTAGCAATTAATTTGGAAAAAGTGAGAGACTGAAAGATAAGAAAAAAGCAGGTGGCTCTTGGACAAGCTTTGTCACATCACTTTGCCAATATATTTCCAGCTTGATTTGTCACACTTCTGTTACTTTTCTATTAGCCCTCACTGGAACAGGCTGCATGTTTTATTAAGACATTCAGGAATAATTTCTTGCACACAAAAATGCCAAGTAATTAATTTATGATCTCAAACAGAATTTGAATCTTGATAAAGCATGGAATCCTTGAAAACATAAAAAGGAAAGGAACAACCTTTAGTCTGTCCGAATTATGACTGCCTCTCATTGCGATTTGTAAAAAAAGAACTACAATATTTACATATTTCCTTAATCCACAGAAACACACCATGAAAAATAATTATTTTAGTCTTATGCAGAAAACAGTTAATGTTATTTATGTCTGAAATACAACAACAACAAAAAAAAATGGCTATCTTAAATGAACAACTAACCACAGAAACCTCCTCCCTCATAAGCCAGTAGAATTACAGCAAGTAGTGCTGTAGGTGTGCCTATAACTCCTTGCTGTGGCATCTACCACATGAAAGAGAAAGCCATATCCCACCACAGATGTGTACAGAGGTCTGCCAGGTAAGTATCTGGAAAATGGAAGGCCAGGAGTACAAGCAGATTGAAGCATGGCGTTATCCCATCCTAAATTTCTTTAGGATACATTCCTTCTGTCCACACTTCGATTGCAAAATAAGAAAAATAAAAGCAGAGCAAAGCAGTTTTTAGATGACAAACCATCTGGTAAAATGCCTAAAATAATTACTCTGTTTCCTTTAGAATAACTTTCCATATGTTGGTAACTACCCATATTCTCTTGTACCATGATACAATCATCTGGGAACTAAAAATGCATTCTGGAGTGCTTAAATTAGAATTATATTCACAATTTAGGATATACTCTACTGCAACTGTTATTGTTCTTTTGTTTAATGTAGAAAATTCTTCCCGCTGATTTATTATTGTTCTTCATCACCAATTATTAGTTTCAAACTGCAATGATCTTGCAAAACAAAGCACTGACTATCATACTGCAGTTGGATTCTTTTTTTTTAATAAAAACCACCACTTTTCTAAACTTGTTCCACCTATTTAGCCTGCTTTGTTTATTATACAAATATTTCCAAAAATAGAATTATCTTTTTATCTTCACCCCAGTAGACACATTCTGTGTCTTCATCAGTCTTCTTATGGCCAAGCTGTATTTACCCAGGTCAGCAAATCCAGTGCACTGAACAGTTTTTTGCACTAACAACTCTCTGTTCTGCTCACAGAGACGACTGCAAGCTTTTCTTCTTGTAATTTTTGTTTATCATAAAGAGCTCTTGCCAAGTTGTCATGGAGAAAAAAAAATCATATTACTCTATATTACATAGAAATTAACTATATTATTTATCCTTTCAGTGATTACTATTAGATGCACCTATTAGCTTGTCTGGATTTTCCAACTCTATCAATCCACCTAGCAAAATGTGTTAGTTTTGTTTACAAACCCCATGTCAAGTAGCATCAAGTATTTTTATATTGAAGGAAAACTGAACCACATGCACCAGTACAGGTTAGGGGCTGACCTGCTGGAGAGGAGCTCTGTGGAAAAGGACCTGGGTGTGCTGGTGGACAACAGGCTGGCCATGAGCCAGTAGTGTGTCCTTGTGGCCAGGAAGGCCAACAGCATCCTGGGGTACACTAAAAAGAGGGTGGCCAGCAGGTCAAGGGAGGTTCTCCTCCCCCTCTACTCTGGCGTAGTGAGGTCACATCTGGAGTACTGTGCCCAGTTCTGGGCCCCTCAGTTCAAGAGGGACAGGGATCTTCTGGAGAGAGTCCAGCAGAGGCCACAAAGTTGATGAGGGGCCTGGAGCATCTCTCCATATGAGGAGAGGTTGAGAGAGCTGGGACTCTTCAGCCTGGAGAAGAGAAGATTGAGGGGGGACCTTATCAATGTCTATAAATATCTGAAGTGCAGGGGTCAAATGGATGGGGCTGAGCTTTTTTCAGTGGTGCCCAGTGACAAGACAAGGAGCAATGGGCAAAAACTGGAACACAAGAAGTTCCAGACAAACTTAAGGAAAAATTTCTTTACTGTAATGGTGATGGAGCACTGGAACAGGCTGCCCAGAGAGGTTGTGGAGTCTCCATCTCTGGAGATGTTCAAAACCCACCTGGATGCTTTCCTGTGCAAAGTGTTGTAGGGAACCTGTTTTGGCAGGGGGGAAGATGATCTCCTGAGGTCCCTTCCAACCCCCACCATTCTGTGATTCTGTGAACTAAAGTTGATAGTGAGGAACAATAAAAAACAATCAAGCCCTGAGACAGAATAAACTATTCATTAACAGGGCAAGTAATAAGATACCTAATGAAGTGACAAGACTAGAGTTTGTATCCTTTAAGAAATAGTGACACTCTTCAATTGAAGCAATGCATGACACCTAAATTCTTAATATACAAGCACCTGCATAACTAGATGACAGACATTCTCTTGATTTAGCATTGAAAGTCTTCTCTCCACAGTTTTTTTTAATAGAATAATAAATTTTAGATGAAATCTTTAAAAACCTTTCTATTTAATTAATTTTATTCATACATACACATGCATGAACGTTCAAACAGCAGATTTTGTTATACTGTCTAGCTCTTGTTCTCAGTTTTGTTATTTTTATATGGCAGTCTAAACATTTCTGACACAGATAGATCATTAGTGCATACTCAGAAATGAACGGCAATGTTTCACAAGCATCAATAATATGACAAGTTACGCTCCATAGGAGCTAGCAGTACAGAAATGATCTAACAATGCAAGTGACTCCCCCGAGGCTGAGGAAAAAAATACTAGTAAAAACATTTCATATTCTTTAAATACAATAACAGTCTCCCAAAATTGATATGAAAATGTCAAAACATCTGGTAAATCACAGAATTTTTTATTTGGAATGTATCTGTTTGTACACTACTTAGCTAATACTACAGTTTCTCTGATCCCTGCAGTGTAAAACTGAATGGAACAGGACATCATCCTTAATTTTTCTTACAATCGATAAGCACCTGATAGTGTGCATGAGCATCGTGAAATTGCGTTAGCAATGGAAGGGTTAGGAGTAAACAAACTGAAAGATAACAATTATGGTTGTATTCAAAAAATATTTGAGAGGAAAAGCAAAATTTGAAAGAGAAAGTCAAAATGTAAACTATTTGTATAAATACTAAATACATGAATAGCCTAGTTAGCACAAAAAAGATTGCACTTTCTACGGAATAAAATGTTCCATAGATCACTTTGTTCAGTATTTATTACTGTCACCTGCATTAAAAACTGTAAGCATTTTCAAAAATGCATCAGAAACTTCCCTGGTGTTTTACAGACCTTTTGGTTATTTCTTACAGCAAAGTATGTGAGAGTCTCAGAACCACCATTCCAATAATTTCCAAAATAATAACACAGTAGATAACAAGTTTGGGGTTTCTTTAAACAGAGGAAAACAGCTTATGTTTGACCCATGGTGCAACAGCCCCTCTACTTACACATAACACAGAATTAAAGGTCTTCTCTTTATGTACATGGCATTCAAAAAAGATCCCCTCAGCCTGAGACATGGGCTACACTACTATGATTTAGAGTGAAGGTCCATCCTATGAAGGGTCTCATACAGATACAGCAGAAATCTGCTTAACTGTCATAAATGTCAGATACGCTCTCTCTACTGGTCAGGGGTCAAGAGTAGCTGAGTTATCTTCAGCATGAGATGCCTCTATCTTACAGCTGCATCTGCTCCATTCATCATTCCAGCATCTTTCTTCCCTTGTTGCATTCACCCTCCCTTCCCACCTTGATCAGATAGGAGAACGTCACATTTCACTCCAGTGCTTGTTTAACTAAATATGAATTTACTCCATTCACAATCCTTTGATATCAATGGAAAAAATTATAGTGTGTCTCGGTAATTAGGGAACATGTTCCCTCAAGCAAAGGCTTCTGTAACTCATTCTTGAGTTTGTCCTCATTTCAGACAACTTCCACTGCAGCTCACTATAGTTTTAGTCCTATTTTAGCCAAAGATGAAAAATCCCCACTCTACTCCTCCACTACCACCCAAAGCTAAATTCTTAAAGTACATCTTAGCAGAAATATGTACACACTTTCTTTCTACACACTTGCTATACTCCATAACTAAATATTGACAAATTTCAACTGTGTATAAAAACATTTAGACACAATTTTACTTTACACAATCTCATACACTACAGGATATCCTTGGCTGCTGAATACTACATTTCTAAATCAGTCAGAAGAAGCTTAAAATTATGGAAAGGAGGAGAGAACCTTTTCCAATATGCAGTCTTTTGCATAGTGATTACCCCTGTAAAAACTTTAAATATTCACTAACATTTATTTTTACCTTGATATTTGAAAAATCTGGTATGTAGTGAACCTCTGCATTCTAAAGGACTTGCATCCCTCTGACGAAAATGCTTGAATCTATGAACTTCACAAAATATCTTCCATCCAGTAATGGAAGGCTACAGACTATAATGTTTTAAATTATAATTGAGGCTTTGCTAAGTAAACTTCTGGAATAAAAGTTTTACCCAGTTAAATCCCTGTTAAAATATATAGTTACTGGATTTTCACATTTTCTTTCCAATTGCTTCCTGTTATCTAATTTCTGTTCTCGGGTCCTTGTGGTGACGTACATAAAATGACAAACTCTCATTATCAGAATTCTGCAGCACCTAGAATTGGCTGTAATTGATGAACTGAAGCCATAGTTGTAGCAAGAGGCTGTAGTTTTAAAGTCAAGCAGGAAAGTGTTCCTTTGAAATGGGCTGTCTTCACCAGGGCTTTGAAAACAGTGGTTGGTAAGAATGTGAAGTTCTACTATACAGAAATAAGGGGGATATAGGGAAAAGAAAATAAATCAAATTGATTCTTTCATCCTCCTAATCTCTTCTGTCCATACAAATGCAGAAAAATCACTTGAAGTCTGGGTAGTCATTCAGGAACACCATCCCTCACAGATTTCACGTGCTTACAAAAAGGGTATGGGGGGAAAGCAACTTCTGTTGACATTGTTTGTAAATACAGGAGGGGATACTTCATACACCACATAAAAAATTAGCAAGTAAGTCTAGTAATGGAAAGTCCATGGAATCTCTAGAACTCTGGAAAGGGTATACACAGACATCATTCAAAAAACAGCTAACGAGTGTTCTTAGATTACTACTTCACGTATCCTCTAACAAGATGTTATATTCTAGTGGTTCAACACTGATCAGTAGAACAAGGAAAGCACAACACAAAATGTTTTCAGTCTGAGAGCACAGAAAATTTCAGCAAGATTAAAAACTGTGAGCATTACTTTCATCTTATTAGCTGAATGAAAAGTGGGAGGACAATAGTTGAGTCATTCTCCCTCATTCTCTTGAAATCCGGAGTACCCTTGGGACCTGCGTTGTGCATAAACTACTTTATTGGATGCATCTGACACACACCTGATCTTCAAGTGTTTATGATACCACAACCACTCAGCCGTGGTGCCTTCATTTTCTCTCCATCCTGACAGAACTTCAATATGAAGAGTTCAATAATGGGCTACTCCAAGGATAATTCTCCTCCATGTGTAATTCAGTGAAGGAAACTTAGGAACTTCTGATGAAATCTCTCCAAACTTCTCATTTCTAAGCATGCCTAAGGTAAAGAGAAAAGGATCAATACATGTCTTCCTATTCTTATTTCCAAATTTTTGTTTTAGCCCTACCTCAGTTAAGAATACTTAGCTTTAACTGTTAATTTCTCTTCAAATTTACAGTCCTAGGCTGAGCTTTTTACTTTTGTGCAAAAGACATTTAAAATTGCACTTCTCTGACTGCTCTAGTGTAAATTAAACAATGTCCCCTACACATGCTTCCTGGTACTTTTGTGTTAAGAGAAGAGCAGTAACACTACCACAGAAACAAGTATCACAGGTTTAAGAGGTTTGTTCATTACCTCTTAGAATTGACTTTTGCAGTTTCAAAGTCTACCTACTCCCAGTACTGGCGATTCTAATGGACCTCCAGGGCTCTGACCTCCACAGCTACACCTGTGACCAATTTGTCAAAAATTCGTGCCTACATACATGAGTCTTCTTATTCATGTATCAATATGAATTGACTACATCTGACAACAAGATCTACAACTACATGCATTTCCATCCAGAAGCCATGAAAAAGCTCATCCACATCAAAACACTTGGGTTTATCAGTAAGTAAAGTAAAACAGCAGGATATTTGTTATCTAACGTTGACTTAGGTAGAACTGTTAGCCCTCAATATAATCTATGCTTAAGGACCACATCTACAGCTTAGAAAGCATACAAAATGTGCATTTCATATCTTTTCCATTATTTCTAAATAATAACTAAGAAAATAACAGGGGTTAAAAGAAAAAAAGAATACTTGAAGGATATTTTAACGCATTCACTGTTTCAGAAAAAAACACTAGTGACAGCAACAACCTAAAAACATCAAACTTCAGCCAAAACAGGCAGGACACATATTTTCCTACATAGCCTTATACCATATAATACAAATGTCACCTCCTGAGCTGTCATAAAACACTGAAGACCAAGCTTCCATGCCTTAAAAAAATATATCAAATTAGATTAATTTTATCTATATTTTCCCACTTAAAAGCTCTTTTGCTTATAAAAAAAAATTAAGCTGGCCTACAAAAAACGTCATTCAGTTTAAATTGCACTGTGTCATGTGGAAGCAAAGGTTTCATTACATGCTCTATATTTTGGGGGAGTTGGTTTGTTTTGGGGGGGGGTTCTGTTTTTCAGGGAAAAAATCCTAGAAAAATTGTTTGAGATATAGCTACTACTTGTAACTGACAGGTATACAAATTTGGTCCAGAAAAGTGACCTTTCAAAAATTTAATTTTAATAAAGTAATATAATCTTTACTCTCTATGAACAAAAAGTGGGTTTTTTTTTCCCCAATTATGTTCTTAGAAGTATAAAACCCTTTAAAAATTTGGACTACAATGGGTCAGTAGTTCTAGAGGAAGAAAGGAAGGCTTAAACAAGGGTGTGGTATTTCTGCATCTCACCTTAAAATTTCTAACTGCTATAAATATTTTTAAAAACCCTACTGCAATCCACTTGGTCAGCATCTTAAATTGCAGCAATTAACCTCAGCTAACTCATTAACTTGATCCAGAGATCTGCTTGTTCCTTAATTTTGCTGCAATCACAACCAAAACACCTTTCATAATTCTAACAAGTACTTAAAAATAAAAAAATAAAAAGAAAATAAACCCATGGGAAGAATCTTTCCTTCTTCCTTAGAACAACTATATCGATACACTTACAAAAATAATTATAGGACACAGTATATATATTTTATAAATAAATGTAGTTACAGCTGTAACCCTCTTGCCTCTGTATACACAATTCTCAGAAATACATCCCTTCCTTACCAATATATTTACATACCAATGTATCCAAATTCACCTGCAGACATAAAAGTACAATGCTTAAGTGTGATGCAGAAAGAATTTTTTCAGGACTGTAGCATGCCCCACCACCTTATGCCTTTTAACATTACATTGAAGATTATGCTGTCCTGTATTATAAACAGAAACTACTTATTATGAATACATAGCGTTATCATAAGAAATGATCATTCCTAAAGTTTAATGAGCAATACTGCAGTTTGTATGCAGTTCATTAAGTTCCCGTGTGGACAGCAGGAAACACAACAACAGTGTTTGCAAATTAGTTCTTTTAGGGCTCCTCATCTTTTAACTGACAGCAGGAAATGGATATATGAAGACAGCTGCTGTAAGTTCAGTTCATTACTACCAACCTTGCTGACAGCATGCAGCTTGATTCCCGCTCTATGAGTCATGTTCCTCCACTTGTATTTGGATTTTAATAAAGGTTTTATTTTCTCTACCATATTTCAGGAATTTTAATATTTTCCTTTTTTCTCCCATTTCCTTATGTCCATGGGACATTTTGGAGATCTCTTGTCTCAGCGTATTCTCATGTAGTAGTGGAACAAAAGTCATTAGCAATCTTTATTGAACTGTGTCGTGTCTTCAAATCAGCAAAAATATATTTCACATTGGGAGAGTAATGTGCCAGGAGTGTTGCACTTCCCAAATAAGACATACATTACCCCAAGAAAAGTGGCCAAAATAAAGATGCTATCATAATCCAAAAGTTGGGATGATTTTCACCAAAAGTGTTTGTGTGCAAGAAAGATGAGACAAAAGCACTTGAGTTAAAAAAGTGAGAAATATGAAAAAAGTCTTACAAACTACAGCTGCTCTCTTTAGCAAGCAGCTTATTTTCAGTAATACACGAAAGCTTAGGCTGCTTGAAAATAATTTCCTTAAATTTTTACTTAAAAGTTTAAGGAAGTATACCAAGCTAATAATATCATCTGTTACATAAGAAAAAAGGAACAGATTTCTCAGTTTTTATTTTTAAAATTTACCTTACTACAATAGAAATAGTCTGCCTTGTCATATTCCAAGGCTTTATAATGTGGTTCCTTATTTCATGTCCCCATAAGACTTATACCTCTGAATTGCCATAACTAACCAAAGTAGTCACACCTCTATGTTTTGTAAAAGTAGAGAAGAAAAAGCATATGGTTATTTTAACATAAAACAGGTATTTTAACTGAACTTTTTAATCAGATACTTTCAAAAGGTTTCATTTGAGGATACATACAGAAGGAAACAATGAGGTGAATAAGGGCATAATCAAAGAGGATGTTATTTTCAATGGGACAGCTATCTTGCTCTGTATTTTGCAAGTCAAAACATGGACAATAATGCCAATAAATGCATTTACATGAAATGTTTAATGTAGACAGATTTTGATATTGTTGCACTTTAAAATTCTTTAAAGAAAGCAAATCAAAGGAGCTACAAAATTTAAAAGTACCATAAGAAAGCATAAATGCAAGAACTTTGCATGCTATATCACATCCTTAAAGACTACTAAAAATTTAACTAGCTGGAATCCGAAACATGTGACCCTAAATTGAGAAGCTGTTAAATAAAACATGTAGGAACACACTCAAAGCTTTCATCTGGAATTCTATTGTGGCCATTCTATATTTGGAGCTTAAATGTCTCAAGAATTACCTCATGTAACCTACGAAAAATCTGCAGGGGGAAAAAAAGTCAGTGGCTTAGGAGGCAAAATAAAAATAAATCCTATTTTGAAACCAAATATTCCTGTAGCCTACACGAAATGCAGAAGTAACTGAGCAGTTAAAAGCACACTTTGTTACAGACAATAGTTTACTTAATTAAAATTATTTGTCTATTTACATTTAACAGTGTTTAACTCTTAAATGGACGTGCAGAATGAACAGCCAGCTGACAAAAAGAGACAAAGATAAAGATGAATATTAATACATGTTAAGGAAAAAAAGCTGTTGAAAAGTTTTGCTGTCACATTAAGTTCTCACATAAAAACTTATATTTCTCCTTTTTGAGAGCTGAAATTTCACTTTTACTATTTTTCAACTAATACAAGGTAACAACCACAACACTAGCCAACATTAGCCAAGGCTGGTGAATTATTCTTTGAGGGCTTGGTTTTCTACAATTAGACCATTCAGTTAATTAGCTGATCCGGATATATGAACCCATACATGTAGGAGAAATCAAATCCTGATAGTCTGATAGAAGGGGTAACTGAAGACACACTTTTCCTAATATAATCTGCATGATCTGTGGGCAAGAATAAGACTACACTGCATTTAACAGCCTCCGGTCATGAGCTTGCCAGCTTCAGAAACCTCTCATTAACTTTTCAGCTCCCGTAGAATTTAGTTTTTCAGAAAACATGCTATGTTACAAGATGCTATTTTATTAAATTAAAAAAAAAATTAAAATGTGTACACATCTTCTGAAACAATAAAACTGAAAAATAATTTGTTATGACAGCATATAACAAGACTTTGGAAAACAATTTCTTCTGAAGACTTTTCTTCTAAATAATTTCTGTCAACCTCTTCAGTCCTGTCCCATATTACTTTCTGCAATATCAATACTATGTTGGACTCCTATTCAAACATTCGATATTATTAATCACCACAATGCTGATTAGATTAATATTCTAAATTAAATTTTTACCAGCTCAATATTAATACATCATTTGTGAACTGTTTGGTGTTTTATAGGGTTTATCCATTAAACCCAGGAAGTCTTTTCAGTGCCACTTGTCTGAGTTGAGATATGGACATTATTTAATATTCCTGCCCAAACAAAGGTTGCATAAAAGGACATTAATAGAACTGCTTGACTTTAAAATTTGTTTTAGCAGTTGTGGAAACACATGCAAAAAGCAATAACAGCAACATAAAAATCACTGGCTGAAAGTAGTTTTAGTTTTTTGTTGTGAGAGTAAGACTTATAGAATAAAAATGTTTGAGAAATATCTTTCTATATATACTTGTTTTCACCCTCTGTCAAGCACAGATTTTCTAGTAAAACAAGGAACTTAGTTTGCGTTTTTAAATCCTTTATTAAAATTAGCATCCCATCAGTTTCTCCTAGAAATAAAAAGGCCCAACACAAAAGATTAAAAAATATGATTTAAATTGTTATACATGATTTATTATTAATTCTTCAATAGACTTAAACCCGAATTCTCTCATAAACATAAACCTGTATATCAACCACATCATGACAGTCAAATCAAGAAACAAAAAAAAAAAATCTAAATTTTCTCATTTGCATCCTGACAATAAAATTCTCTCTCTTTTCACTACAGCACACAACTTTGTCTATCCAGCTGCTGCTATTTTATGCAAAGTAAACGTTTATTGTTTCTTTAAGAGTAAAAAAAATGCATGCCATTGAAATAATCCAGATTTCAATATGAAACAATGCTCACTGGTACTAAAATATTATGTAAGAAGCAAAAATAATCTAAAAGGCAATATTCTGGTCAGCACAAAGCTTCTTTTCAATAATAAACTCTCAAGCAGATTGGTATAAGAAAGTAAGGAGATTTTTTTCTTTTCTTTAACTACAAATAATTATGGGTAACTACTTACATTTTGCTGAACAGATTACAGGCTAGCCATGACTGACATACATTTGGATTCAATTTTTCCATAATGCATAATACCAGACTTCCCATTTCTATTCAAATTACAACCCATAATTGAGAATTCATTATCTATTGAATCTTATGTGTAGGAACATTTACTATTTAATGAAACCAAAACAAAACACCACAGCAGAAAATGTTCCTTAGCTTGCAAACACACCTTCATTAAACTTCCATTTTTAGTTACAAATATGATATTAAAATCAAGTCCAATGTAACTGGCAAGATCGCAAATCACATGCAAATATCTTGTTAAAAAGTTACTAAAAACCTTTGTTACTATCTCCTTAACTTCTGTGCTTGGCAAACTTGTCTATTAAAAAAAGTTAAAATTAATCCTATGCCTACCTATTAAAAAGCACAAAGATAAATGGAAGAACAACACTTTATTACTAACAGCCTGAAGCAAGCAATGCAGTGATAGTCATCCAGAACTAGGGTTAAAAAAAAAAAGTTACTTTTACTACCTCAATAACATTGAGGCATGCGTTACAAAAAGGAAAGTCAAATACTTCTGGTGACAGAGATGAATAAAATATTTCCCTTCTAGAATTATTAGAAGCATCATCATTACTATGATACTAAGGAAGGAATGGTTCTTCATATTTTTCATTTGTTTTATAACATGGAGAAAAATTGAGAGGTATTATTAAAGTGGATTAAAAAAATCCAGAAATAAACTGAGACTAATGAGGAATTACCACCAAATTTCATCTTAGATACTGAACAAACAAAATCTCAAAAATCAGTCAAGGTAATAGATATCAGAAATGACACTACAGTGTGCCACCACACTGGCACAAAAGAAGACAGTCACAACACACTTTGACTGTAACATCTTGAAACTATAAATGAAAGTAACACAACTCCTTCCTCTCTCTCCCAATTTCCTATTTTTATATTATTTCTTAATTGATAATATTATTTATTATTAAGAATAATTTCCTCATCTGAACTGTGTGTCACATCACTTTAGAACGTCTAAAAAAATTACAGTTCAGCCCTCCAGACACAATGCAGGAAGACCAGAAAGTACTCATCTGTCAGATGGGCAAACAAGAACAGGCCACAGAATTCATGTTATGAGGCATACAAAATACAAATAATTTTAATTGAAGAAAGATAATGTAGAGTGCCATAGTACGAACACTTTGGCATCGTTAAAAAGTAAGCTATAACTTGCCAACTAAGCAAAGGTTGAAATCATTAATTAGACCTCAAGATAGAAGAGCACATTTCAGAACTAGAAAAGCTTATCACCTTCAAAATCAGAAATATTAGCTTTCCTGTAATTTAGCAAAAAAAAATCCTGTTTGCTTTTAAAAACTTAATTCTGTTCCCAATAGATGTAAACCCTTCAGATTTAATTCTTTACATAGAGACCTGTCTCATGTGAAATGCAATGGAATACAAATCGCGCATGTTGCTGACAATTTCATTTATTATTTTTTTACCATACAAAACCTTTCAAGCACACAAGTCATTAAGCACTGTAGCTTTCAGGCCAAAAGCAATGCTGAATTTTCACTTACAACTTTGATAAAACTTCAAAGATTTTATATTTTTAAAGTGTCTAGGAAACACGTTTGGTTTATTGCAACATCAATGAACCAGTTCACTGACATATCTGCATCTAGGCAAGACTAAGCATTCATGAGAGAAGTGTATGCTAGAAAAGTTCTTCTCCTGACAATGGACACTATAATGTGGCATGGATGATGGTTTTCAACAGAAACTACCACTATTACCTGAAATTGTGCAATCCAGGAAAGTATCTCACACTTAATGGCAGCACAGAATTTAGGTAACGTGAAAATGAAGCTGACCAGCTAATGTAGCATTCTAGTACAAAGCAGGAGTTAGTGTCCATTTGCCAAAATTGTTTGCGTCATTTCATAAAGGTAAGTCTCAATATAAAGTCATAAACAGTTTTTACCCTTTCTGAATACAGATGTGGAGACACAGACAAGCTACTGTTGCAGAATTTAATCAATGGTTTGAATTTTAGCTGTCAATATAACTTCATAAACTAACATTTCTTCCTCGTCTAACTTGGCTGCTATCATCCACTGCAGTAAGTAAAATAAGCCCTTTACGTAAGTTAACTTCCCTCTTTCTCCTTTTTTCATTCCACTTTCCTTCCTTTGTTGCAAGAGATCATCAAATGAATGGAAGATTGAAACAAACTCTCTCTGTGCAGAATCAAGCATACGCCAAAAACTTCTGTCATTGCTGAGATCAGCAAATTGAAGATTAAATGGTTAAACATTTGAAATGCCAATCATTTATCCATTTGTAAAAGGAATTATTTTTTCCTTTCCCTGTATGCAGCAATATCAGAATGACCTATTGTTACTGTCTTTACAATTAGAGAAACTTGGCAAAAAACATTTGTGTCCTACTCAGACAAATTAGGAAATCTTCAGGTCTAAGTCCAAATTTCCCTATTTTATAAACCTTTTTCCATTTTATTTTAACATAAGAGGTCGCATTAAATTTGCTTTACTAATTGCACACATCTCAAACAGCTGTAAAATGCAAATAATATGGTAGGGATATTTCAGGAGACTGGAAAGAAAGTGTGCAGAAGTCCTGGAATCAGTACGACGAGAATTTGTGTCTACAAATGAAAAAATTTCCTACACCAAGACCTTTTGATACTCATTGAATTATTAGAATCTTTGAGGTATTTTTATCCCCACTGTTTCTCCAGCTCCCCCAGGTCAGTAGTGGTGCAGTAAAAGGCCAAGGTTAGAGGACTGCACCCACAGTCGTGCAGTGACAAGCAGCCTTGACGAGGCAGGAGGACAACAGGAACAGAATGGGACAGCCAGCTGGTGCTTACATGCACAAGATGCAGAATTGCTGGTGCTCTGAATGCTGTCATTCTCTCCCGATGATGGAAAGAGTTCATTTTCCAACCATATCAGTGGGTTTTTTGTCATGGATCCTCTTTGCTGATAGATGATAGATTCAACCATGGAAAATTATTTGTCGTTGAATCAATTAAAGGTCCACTGCTAACCAGACTGGTAGCAGTTATACTTGGGACAGCGTAGGCAGGACTGATGCTCCTGCCATACCTGAGTGGCATCAAAGACCATCGCCTAACTAAATTTTAAGTAAAGGTGAGTCTATGAAAAGTGATAGGAGCCTGTTCAATATTAGTATTTAGCAGTTATCTTATGTAGCATCAAAAGATCTGTGTGCAGCTTGGGGATCCCTCCTTGTAAAGAATTGTTCCACATTATTAAGTCTTTTTTATTATAGGTTCTCTGTTATTAGACTTTATTATTTTAGGTTCTTCTCCAGATCTTACAACAAAGCTGTATAAACAGACTTCACACTGATAGCATTTAATAGCATTCACACGTTAACGTGTGGATGAATCAAACAATTAAGACCCAGAGGTGCTGATTAGCTTCCATTCTTTGAGAATCCAGGAAAATCTACTGAAATAAAGCAATTATTATCAACTGGACTCATGCAGTTTGAAATCAGGCAGATTGTCTTCTGAAATAAAGAAAGCATGTAAAACTTACTTTTCAACATTCCCTTGATAAGAACATTTGAAATACATCTACAAACAAGGCACTGCATTTATACTTTTGGACTATCCATATGAAATTAATGCCTCCAAAAGCATATTTTAAGACTGCAAGAACAGTTACTTCATGGACAGCTATACAATCAGGGTGTTTATAAGCAATTCTCTCACATGATTAATTACAACCGAGAAAGTTTATTTCATTCCTAAAAAAATTCACTAAGCATTCAACCATTCAGTTGAGAAAGCACCAATAATTTCCCCAAAGAAAATTGATGCAAGACAAGAATACACAGGGTCCATTACTTATTTGTCCAGTGCAGAAGGATTTCTTTGGAGAAATCGAATTGGTTTTGTCACTTTTTAATCACCATATGGATCTATTTCCAACAACGAAATAAATACTTCGGTTTTCAGAATTACATATATGCAGAAAATTGAAAAGTTAGTAAAATAGTATGTTTATTATAGGAATAAGATGATTCTGAATTTCTAAGGAACAAAGTTTAATTACTATTCAAGATAAACCGAACAATGCTTTTCACTGCAATGCAACAACAGTTTTATTTAATACTAACATTTAAATTTTAGAAGCCAGATAAACAGAAACACTTGTAAATAATGAGATAGCCATATTCAGAATGAACTCTGAAATTTTTAGGTTAACTTTAAGAAGATAAAGGCCTTCAATGAGTAGGACATTCTTTATCACAATGTTACAGACACTTAAAGTTATTGGAATGTGAGGGTAATTTTGCCAGGTAGACATCTAAAAGTCTGTCAGGGCACCAGCCTCAAAACTGATATTAAGGACCACTTTTACTGGTCTTACCACTTGGACAAAGGACTGAACTGACACAGCAGGTGAAGTAGGAGGTCCTGTCAAAGTAGTTGAAGACACATTGCCGTGACAGAGATTGATCTATAAATCAAAAGACATCAATTGCAAGACACTATAATTATGAAACCATTATTTTTTAAATGTGCTGAATTGTATTTTTAACTTCTAGTTTTAATGTTTTCATAAAGAAGAGATGACATTCAGTGGCTGATAACCATTAAGAATAATTGGTTTTATTACTACAGCTATTACATTAAGTTCAAAACCTTTTGTTATCAAGGCAGAGCCATTATACCTATTAAAAGTTACTTGTCTAACTAGTTACATCTTACATATACCTACCCCAATTCCTAAATTTGGGATGTTTGTTTTAAAAGTTGTGAGGCATTTCTAATTTGTTAATTAATAAACACATGCTAAGATACACTTTATGAATGTGCATGAAAGTTTTCATGGCTCATTCAAAATTCTTGTTCCAAAACACTTCAACCATCCAGATAAGTTGAATTGCAGAGGAATGGAGACTTGAACAAGATCTACCTTTTCCATAAATACCATATGTCTGATCTACCAACATTGAAACTGTTAGAGCAGTCACACACCAAGACTGACTTCTTTTCAGATGACGCACATGTGGTCTGTAAGGAGATTGTCCTGGAGAAGGCTCATTCTGTGTAGAAGACCAAGTTACAGAAGTCAATGATGGCATGGGATCCAGAGGAACAGTGAGAAACAGACACAAGCATGGATTCTTATTTCCAAAAATTCCATTTACTATTTGCAAAACCCAACTCCCAATAAAAATTTCTTGACGTCAACCAAGTCCAGAAAAGGCGATTTGCTGACATTCAAATATTTACTTTTGTAATTTGCAGGCAATCAGCAGGAAGAAAGCTGGATATACATCAAACTTTACAGTGAGCTGACCTGGCAGACAGGGAACAATAAGCAGAAAAAGATTTCTGCGTCTGAAGGTTACTGTAATTAACAAAGAGCATTCTGTTAAATCTTCTAGGACACAAAATTAGAACTGGTTCATATTGATACAAAATAAGAAGAATTTCACATGGACAATTTGATGACTACATTCGACTTTCAGTTGTTAGCAGATTTTTCAGGATGGAAAATAAGCAGACTACAGATGGAGAAAACATTGGAGCTGGCTCAGCAGGGTTAATTCTGGCATGATGCTGCATTACCAGTCAGCTGCAGTGCCTCAGCACCACACTCCAGGGACCAGAGTAATTGTGCATGGAGCTGGCAGGGAGTCAGGAGCTTTGTTAGCTCCCGATCAGCATTAGCCATCCTAAATAAAGCTCAGCTCTACACAGACAAATGTAGGTGACTCCACATGATCCTCATCAGTACTCTGGAGTTTTCTTCTATGTGGACTATGCTATTTCCCCAATAATAAAGGTAATGGAAAGTGACTACTAGCAGAAGAAAGTTTTTGTCCAAAGATGTCCCACTCCAGTTTCAGCCCTTCTGTACACAGTTCCCTTCCCCCAAAACACGTACAAGGAATGGAAGAAGTTAAACAAATTAACTTTTAGCAAAAAGCAGATCCTTTGCTTTGTCACAGGTGCACAAATAAAAACCTGCAATAAAATACAAAATAAAATGTGCATTTGGTGTGCTTGTTACCATAGAGGGAAAATGTCTCATTATAATGAGAAGAGTTTTAACCATTCCTGAGCATTCTAGAATTTTACACTCTACACAAGGGAACATTACCAGACACACAGAACCACTGCACAGAAATTAAGACAAACTAGATGAACAATTCACTAGAATAATATCCCATGACAAGGTAAAGTGGGAAAAGTAAAAATAAAAGAGGCATCAAATTAAGACCTTGCCATAACTAAATACAGGGCCAAAATCCACCAGATTACTAGATCATATACTAAAAAACTTATTCTAGAATAAATCTGAAATGGACTATAATAAAAGTAAATTAGTATCAGCAGGGGAAAAACTACAGTACTTATCAACTCTAAAGAGCACCTCTGTGAGCTCTTAAAGGTCACCATATTGTTAGATTGTACAGGAAAGTTTGTACTATATTTGAAATGAAAATTACAGAGCCCATTTTGTGGTGTGAAGATCCACATTTTTCTCATAACATCAGGAGAATTGCAGAGTGAACTGTGAACTTTTTTTTTTTCAACATTATAGAGATACAGAAATTTGTGATGTTGAAGAAAATTTTGAGAAAAATTCTAGAGGCAGATTATAAACCAAGTTTTGCAATACCAAGTTTCCAAACCTTTAGATCAAAAAGACAATGTTAACAGACCAGGCAGGAGGCAAGGAAGGAAGAAAAAGCAGGACAGGAGCAGGATTTTTTCCTACATGTTACCTATTTGTAGACAGAACTATTTTGTATTAATTGACCAATAATGTGATCTTGCAGATATTGATCACTATTGCATACTATTTACCCAATTTACAATCAGCTGAAAGCAATGGAAACCATCTTTAATTATTAATTTAAATATGCCTGCAAAATAGACTCTTATTTCTTTCTTCCTTTATTCATCTCAAGTCATATCAAATCCTCTAGCTGCAGACATAGAACTTGCCCTATAGCAATGCACAGTGAAAGCACAAAAGCCAGGGTAGCTAGGACAAACTGTGCTTACCACATCTGTACAGCACAGCACAACAAATGACTCAAGGTTCCAGAGAAAGGCCTCCAAGCTGCACTGCTGAAATCAAGTCATTTCAGAGTACCTGAACAATCTGGATGTAACTGATTGTTAATGAGAAATAAGCTCCTTTAAGAATGTCAGTGGCACCACTACCCACTGTCGAAAAAGTTAAACTGCAGTTGGCTCACCATTTTTAGTTTATTTATATATACACATTAATTATGGGAGCCTAGTACAATTGTTAAGCTAAAACATATCATTGTAGATAATTATTTAAAGTGTTACTACAAAGGTGTTACTGTTACACAGCTGTTACACAGCTTCAACAATAGATTATTTAAAGTCTATTCCAAAAACCATACCAAAATTAAATCTCAGATTTTACTTACACTACTAAGGTGCAATGAGTTATTTTGAGTATAGAAAGAGAAGGAAGTTGCTATATGATCTAGTTAGTTAAAACAGAGTAAGGAGCTGAACTGCAACACTAGTAAGAGACACACAGTACTTTTGTCATGGGATTTTCTCCAAAGCATTTTAACTCCTGAAACTACTATTGCAAACTATTGAAAACAAATTTGTTCACAATGATGCCTCTGCACTTCATAGGATTTGCAGGTACAGTTCCCACACTCCTGTACGAGCCATCCTCCTCAGCTAACTTGGTGATAGAAGCCATCTACTTGCTACAGAAACACTTTTCCAGAGGAAAACAGAAACAGTAGAACAACTACCAAGCTGCAACCGCATCTGGAAAAACTCACTAAAGGCCTTCGTCCTTAAGAAACTCAACCTGATTGATAAAACTAAAAATTATTGGCAGTGAAGAACAATAAAGACTGAACCCTAGCATATTTCACAGAAAGGAATTTTAGAGAAACAACTTATTTTCTAGAAGAATCATCTCATTTGATCTGGAATAAGAATAGATGCAAAGCACTCCCACTTCCAAATTGATGCAGATGACTATGCACTATGACCTTACCAAAAAGGTATGCAACTTCTACATTAGTTATTGACCAAAGGGTAAATAAGATCTAAAAAAGATTAAAAAAAAAAAATCTAAAAAACATTCTGAAATAACAGCATTACTTAAAATTGGACAGGTTTAAGAAGTTAGTCAAAGGTAGGAAAATCTACTAAATTTGTTAAGTGCTTCGCAAGTTTCATTAAATTCTTCAGAACTGAAAAGTTGGAAAATGTGTTAACTGCTGTAATTACTACTGCTGAGCAATAATATTTTACCTATGAAAAGTCCGTAATTTGTCTAATAGGAGTATATTAAAACTAACTGGATCATTCTAGTTAGTTCTCTAGTATTCACTATGGAAATGCAAATCATATTTGCTACAGAAAAAAGAAAAGGAGAATAAAGTATCATTATTATATTTGGAAAGTCATCAGCAATGAAAATTAATTATTTTCTCTAAACTATCTGCTTATTGTATATCCCAATTCATACCTTGATGCCTAAAATGAGTTCTTTCTATTTCTGTTCTTGAAAATCCTATGGCAGATGTCTAACTATGTCTGCTTCTGTATGATAGAACAATGCTGTTTTAAGAGGAAGTAAAATTTAGAAACCTACACAGATGACTATAAAAATAATTTGGGTTGTTGAATCCACTTGAACAATAACATATAACAGGAATACAGAAATTCATAATCTTTCCATACCCATGAGAGTGAGAAAGACACCTGAAACACTATGCAGCATCATTAATGCATTTATTCAGATCTGGGATCTGGAATACAGGCAAATGCTAAAGAAAAGGCCAACAGTCAAATTCTCCAAGATACATTATGTGAATTCACCTAGCCGAGACATAGAAAATTCAACCCAACTATCATTTTACTTATACCTAAAGAACTGTCAGTGCTGAAATGAAAATCCCACAATGCCACTGAAATGCAATTCAGGCAAGATAAGAAGCTATCAGAATTTTTCAGCATCTGAATCTTCTTTTGTCTAAAAAGAAAATAAAAATTATTTTCAGAAGTTAACATTATTTATGCAGCTCACAGTTAAAAGACATCAATAGAAGCTATGGAATTACATTCCTGCAACTACAGTGAACAAAGTCTTAGACACTGAACAGATGTCTAAGCATCAAACAAACTGGGAATTGAACAGATGTTATTCTTATAAAGGTAGAACAAAACCAGGAAAGCATATGCAGAAGTTATTCCAAATAGATTGCCTTCTAATGGTCGCCTGTTGTATCTATTTACTCATCAAGTTAATATCCTCAAAATGATTCAAACACTGTGAAGGTCAAAGGCAAGGTCAGATTTGTGGTTCAGGAGCAGCACTGCTGTAGATGTGAATAACAGACTAGGACCCCAGCCCAGATCTTCCTTTCCAAACCAGCAAACACAGCAACGCACACTTCCCTTGCTCAGAGTATATTTTGTACGTTAAACCAAAGCTTTTATAACTGCCAAATTCCAGAACACAGCCACACGTGCTCTGTGACTGGGACTGAATGGATTGTTTTCCTCATTCTATTATGAGTATCTATGGCAAATATTTCAGCTTATCTGTTATACAAGCTTAATATTCAACCCATACAGCTTAACTTTTGTCCTTTTTTTCCTGTTGCTGTCTGTATTTCGTGTCTTAAGAAAAGCAAACACACAGCATCATATTCTATACTCTTCTTCATCCCACTTACTTCATGAGGTCTAAAGGGTCTGTGAATGACTTACTATTCTACTCACTCCACAATTCAATAACATTTCCTCTGGGTTTGACATTATTTTCTTCAAAAAGAAAGTAAATTATCCTGAAACAAGGGATACAAGCTCCATCAGTTTCCCATGTTACATTTTTTGTTAATACATTGGGAAGACAAAAAAAAAAAAGAGAGAGAGAGAGAGGACAGTGTGAGGACAGTAACTGAAAACCAATTGGATTTTTAAAGTAGATTAAAATTTGTAGGAATATTTTGGTGCAATGAAAAAGGAACATGCTTTGGATTTGGAGTTAGTACAGAAGGTGGTAACTAAATATTTTACTAAACAAAGTAGACCACAGATTCTAACATAAGAAATGCACAAAACCTACACGATCAGCTCTGCCAAAAAGATGATTTGTTGTTCATGATGCTTCCAGCTGGCAGCATTTTTAGATCTTAGGAATTAGTTTCATTGATGTTTATTTCCATAAACAAACAGGAAAGTTACTATAGGATCAGACAGGAGATGAGTTTACAGAGCATCAGCTTTAAGACACATACTTATGTGCACATACTCACACAGTTGTACCACACAGTGAACACACATAAGCCATCTCAATCCAACTTTTAGTGTAGCATTAACACTAATAGCATCAATATCACGAACATAACAACATAAGTAGCAAACTTACATCCAGATCTTTGCAATCTTGCTTTTATGCATCCATATATTAAAGTTTTCCAAAATCAACCTAATACCTTTACAATTCCCTCGAAAAACATAAGAGAACATTGTTTTATTTTGAAAAGATAGGGAAAAATAAGCTGTGCAGATGAACAAGTGATACTCTGAAGTTTTACAATTATCTCCAAAATCAGATTAGATAATGGCAATGTTAACCTCTAAATCAATACACAATTAAATACTTTTTCCACTAAACTGTACCACACTCCTTAGAGCTGGTAGAAACTTCTGACTGAGCTTAGGGGTTATCAGAAAATGACAATTCATTGAATAAAAAGAGTTTTGTGCTGGCACCCCTGATTAGAGATTTCCAGTGAAGGTACACCCTTCCCCACTGCAGTAGTAGTAGTCTGCTCGAAGATCTGGGATGATCAAGGTGAATTGAAGCCCTGAGCTGCAGCCCTGCTCTTGAAGTCACAAAAGAGAATTTAAAAGCCATAAGACTGCCAAGGTAACTTGAAGCTCTCAAGACTTCTCAGCTTCACAGAACTGCCCAGGTGCTTCGAAGAGCTTCTACCAGCTCTCAGGGCTCAACAGCTGCTTGCAGTAAAGGCCGTACCTCCATGTGAGGTCTGTTTTCATGCCCCAGGCAAGGAGCTTAGAAAATCTGAGAGTACAGAATAGAATTGGATGTAAGTGTATTTTGAGAAAGGAAAATGTCATCCCCAGAACTAGAAATCCCAAGCTGGAAGATGCTGTAGTACCAATTACAAAGTGAAAACATGCAGAAATTGTGCAGAAATCGATTAAGATGGTACACTTGTGTTTGCTATGTCAGTTATACAATAAGGTTTCCAAGCATAGCTGTCATTCCAGAGTATCCTTCAACTGATTATCTCACAGAAACATAAAATATGGTTGAATCACTCGCTCCCTAATATGTAATGCTAAAAGAAAAACATCCATACTCCTAAATCAAATATAATGAGGTTTTGGCCCATGCCCCAGTTTGCTACTGCTAGCAGGACTTGATAATCAGAGGCATACCTGTAACTGATAAATCTGTCATGCTGGTTTTAAACAGGCCTTTGTGAAAAGGCAGAATCACCATAACTATTAGTCCACCCTTTCTCACTCATATACAGAAAGAGTTAAAATCTGGTGTTTCAAGGAGAGCTGTTTAATTGGGCAGAAGGGTGTTTTGGAAGCAAGTGGCACAGCTGACCTTGCTCCTGCATTCATTCACCTTAGAGAATTTCTTTGCTACATTTCAGGAACACCAAGAAACCCAAGCTCAAATGGTTACTGAAATAACTAGCTCTAAATTTACATTTATTATTTTTATAGACAAGGAAATTACTTTGAGCTAACTTCGCCTTTAAGAGATGTCATAGTGGAGTCTCAAGCAGCCCTTTAAAGAAGATGTTTGACTTTTTTAGCATGCTCTGTACAAGTCAGATTCCCCCACATCCTCAGACAGATTATAATGAAATTCTATAATATCAACCCAGTACCATTCCATTACTTTTAAGAGGCAATAGTTAGCCAAATTTTACCATTAGAGTCCTATTACAGTTATGTAAATTAAGTCAATTTGTCCTTCCTTCAATTAAACATGTTAATTTCCCAGGGGGCTCAACACCATTTTCTTCAGTTGTCACATATGCCATCACCACATAGTACACTGTAGCCTTAAAAAGAATTAATCAAGTATCTCTATGTCAGTAAACCTCATGTAACTCAATTCACTGAAACTCAAAGGCTTACTCAAATGAGAAAGTTTCTCAGATGCCTACAAAAAAGAACACAACCTTGGTGTTCCATAGTGACAACAAATGCCAGAAAACAACTCTTTTGCAACTAGGCAGCAGAATTAGGAATCTCAACACAAAAGGTACTTAGCTTATAAATTATTAGACTTCTACATGGCCATATTTACCTCCTTCTGTTTAATAATGTTCAGATATATCTGCCTGAAAATTAGATTACAATAAAGTACATCACAAAAAGTACAATCACAAGTTATTAATAGACTGCTACATTTGTATGAAACCTAAACCACATATTTTAGTTTGCCATTACTGAGATTCATTCATTAATTTGATCTTGATAAAAGGTATTTAACAATTTGCCTAATTTCTTCAGCAGAAGAAACCATACATCTGCTAAAACCTTCAAAACAAAAATACAAATAAAATTTGCATGAATTTTTACAGATTTGCTGAAGTTAAAGCACAAACCATTATTGCTGAATAAAAAATATAAGCATCGTCATGTAGTTCACGGTGATAGTTACTGTCCTTATTGAGAAATGCCACTACCACACACTTCAAAGGAAGATCTCAGTAACATACCAGGTCTGGAAAATTACACAAAATTGCCCATATATTTTCCTTAGCCACATTAGTTGCTGACTACTCAATGCCCAGGAGAATTTAATTATCTCATTCCTGTTGGTTTTTTTTTTAAAGCATTGTCCTTGTCACAAGATTACCTTTTATTCAGACTCTTCTTGTTTGTCTCTGTATAAAAGTGAACATTTCTGTGAAGTTGTTTCTTCCAGGTTATTCAAATCTTTCTACATCTACTAACCACTTCTGCTGCTGGTCATATCTATTTCTGCCCTCTCTATCTTGTAACTAAAATTACTTGAACTTGATTTCAGGGAATTAAGTACTATTCATTCATAGACGGGAACAGCATTATAAAACAGCTTCTGTTCTCTGTGACATTATCTGCACATCTTCAAATTATTTGCGTTTTGAGCACTCAGTCTCAGTGAGGATTATTCAACACACCACCACCAGAACACATGGGTCTTTCTCACAAATAATCTGTTTATCTAGAGTATGTATAGTTAGCTGAAATTATTCATTCTCTTGTGCATTTGTCAACAACAAGCTTCAGCTTTATTACGTCCAGTACAAAGGACCACGTAAGGGTAACCTAGGCTGAAAAAGAGGCTTGTTGTAAATAAAAGGAATCACATCCTGTTACTCTCTTTACAGCTACTGTTCCTGAAGATACACAAAAGTCTCACTGACAATACGGTTGCTGTTGTAACGAATACATGAAGTGCAAAGTTCCCAAAATCATTAACATTCAGTGTCCTTATCTCAGTGTAACCACCCTCCTTTCACAGTCAAATTGAATCCTCTTCTTACCTTATTCAATAAGACCTTGTTCACTAGCACCTTTGCTACAGAAGTCTTTGAAATGCTGATCATTGATCTATTACCCCTGCTTCCAGTGGGAAAGAACATTATGAAACTAAAATAATCTGTAGACTGCTAGCCTAAATATTTACCAGAGAAAGGAGTCTAAATGGGTGATTTTTTTTTTTAATAAGAAGGCTTTTTTTCCTGACATTTCAAATATATTCTGGTAGGCCACTGACATGTAATTCAGAATCTAGCATTTCAATATGATGCTTCTTTATAAAGTGCTTTTCACTCAACATTCTTAATGCCTTCATACACATTCAAAAAATAACTTTTTGAAAAGCCAGAATTATCTGCATTTATAGAGAAGAAACCCAAGTAAGAAGGAGGTAAGAGTTTTGTCCAGTGTGACTCAGCAAGGCAGTGAGAATTCCAAGCACCAAGCCCCAATATTCCCATTCCTAATCACGACGTACCACTTTCAGATCTTTCTCTACAGAGTTTACAGCTATTTTTTTTCAGATTTACAGCAGAATATAATATTAAATAATGCAACATAGTTGTTACACTTACTATGGCCTGTATAATTGTAAAAAACAAAAACAAAGCCAATTTGAAAAATAATATAGGGCAGTGATATGTGTTGCTGAACTCAAACATGTTACACATGTGGCATACAAATCAGCTTTTGAATGCAAGAATGCTTCTTTGTAAGTTATTACACTTAACCAACAGAACGAATTAAAGAGTTTTCTTATCAAGCAAACATTACTTTTGTCAATATAAATCTTGATGCTCATTTCCACTGTTACAAAACTGTTGGAAAACTGCAACAATTGTATTGCAGTTTAAGATCTTTTTCCTAACAATACAATTCTAATTTATGCTTTGTGTAGCTCATATACATGAGTGACAAGTTTCTCTGCAGAGGACATTTATTTCAGTGTTTACATTAGTCCTGTAAAATAAAAATTGACAAAACCATACAGAAACAAAAAGTTGAATAAAACTGGTTTTTGCTTTAAAAAAAAAGAGAACTAAAGACTCTTACTAAATGATGCTCTACAGTGTCATATGCACATACTAAACTGCTTTTACCTTCAGATTTTGACCTAAATGCCACTAAGAAATTTTTAATGAAACTAACACTACTCTGACCAAACATAGTGCTTTCAATTGACATAGATGTGCTCTAAGTGTGGATGCTTTCATGTTGGGATCACCACACCACAATCAGACACCTCTAGGTAGGTTACTGAGCTCAGTTCATTTATATCAACCAAAAGTTTAAAGAAAAAAATGTGGATATTATAGAAGCCTTCCTGCTAATACAGTTGTCGAAAGAAAGGTAACCTCTCAGCATACATAAAAAATGGGATTTAGCATTGTACAAGAGACTATATTTAGATGAACCAGCAGCCAACAGGAACATTGTTATTAGCCCAATCTATTGACCTCAGACAGGAGGTTGCAGAAAAGAAAAACAATATTCACCACATGCACAAGGAAGGAAGAATGGAACAACTCACTTGTAAAAGGGAAAAAAAATACAACAGGGAAATTCAATTAAATTGAAAGATAGAAAATAAAAACTAACAAAGTTATCTTTTCCATGCAATTAATCTGTGGGATTCATTGGAAAACAAATGTATCGCAGCTAAAAATAATTACTAGGAATAAATTAGGGACTTGATATTTAATAAGAACAGAGTGAGCTACGAGAGCAAGTACCAAAAAATCCCACCAAACTGTGTTTAGGGTTCAGTAGACACTTTTCAGTAGATTCACTGTCTGCCTATTAAAATGAAATTTCTTGCATCATCTTCCTTTCCAACCCCTACGAATCTGTGATTGTGTGAACTACCAAGATTTCTGATCTTTGTGAGCCCATGTTCAAGCTGAAATCCTGCTAAATGCCACCTCTGAAATTACTGATCTCAAGCAAGTACTTCTCAGAAGGGCAGCATGTAGAAGATTCTGTGAGTGCCCTCAAAAACAAGGGAGAATATCTACCCTCAGTAATACTGAATCAAGTCACGTAATTCCAGTATTTTAAACAATATTACTATTTGTTTTCCCATCTATATTCTGTTGTTTCTTATTCAAGATAAGGTATACTCCTAGTACACTTGGAACCTTCTCCACTAAAAAGGATTTCCAGAGCTACATGTATACAAATTACAAGTTCAGTATTTCAAAGGAAAGTAAAACAATGCTAGTTTTTAAACAGATATAATTGCAAAGTAATTCTGTCAGATCAAAGAATGTAAACTGCAATGAAATATGACATGAAAAAGTTGAAGCATCTTAGTATAGCATATCTTCTGCTATTATTCAGTTACTTCACACCTGATATGTCTCTCCGAAATCTTTAGTCTTGAAAAATAAGTAAACCCAGCACTTAAAACTTTCACTTATATGATGGAATTTTTCAGAACCAAATTATTTGCACTATGTAATGACCTGACTACATTTAAAATGAACAATTTTCAACAGATTTAAAGGGAGTACTTCAAGACATTGAAAGAGAGGATACAAAGATTCACAAAGGTTAGTGCGCAGATGATACCCAAATAACCACTTATATAATTGAGACGGTTTGGATTATTACATTATCCCAGTTTTATTCTACAGAAATTTAGAATAATTTCCTTAGATCCTATGGCAAAAAAAAAATCACAGCACAATTCTTCATTGACTGCTTTAGAAATTGCTGAATTATAGTTCTCTTACTAACAAATTTTCACATTATATGCTTCAAGGCAAGATGTTAATTCGCAAACCCTAAATTTCTGACTGAAAATCCATTTCTACTACACTTAGAGAAAAGAGGTGTTATAATAACTAACTAAAATTGGGTGGAAAAACTATGTTTCACGTTAATTTATTCTGTGCTAACATTCCCCATATTTGATACCTCACATCACCATACTGCAGAACTGCAACTACACAGATCAAAGTTCATTGTGTACCTGAATTTCATTTACAGATCACAAAAACTCCCAGAAAACAGTTACTATCCATTAGTCCTGTGGACTTACAATTGTTACTTGAAGAAAAAAACTCAATAATTACTATGAAATGTGAGTAAACTAGTTAATGACTAAAGGAACTGTAAATAAAGTGGCTTGAAATTCATACTAAAGGTTTTACAGATATCTTCTCCAACAGTCATATTGCCATCTTAGAACTCTCCTGCTTGCACTGCGCACAAGTTTGTCACCTTTCAGGTACAGCATCGACTTCGTGTAAAACATATACAAATAATAACATGGAAACAATTTAGCGGGATATCCAGCAAAGGGGAGGCAGGAACAGGACAAGAGTAATAGGCAACTGCAACATCTAGGCGGGTGGCGGGGCTGGGGTGGGTGGAATATATATATATGTGTGTGTGTGTGTGTAAGGGTGTGAGCGTATATATATATACGCAACCACAGAACACAGTCATAGAATGGTTTAGGCTGGAAGTAACCCGAGGGAATTCTCTGGCCAAACCCCTGCTCAGGCCTAGGCTAATGCTAGGCAGGCCAAGGTGCCTGGGGTCTTGGTCACCCAAGCCTCTAATCTCCAAGGATGGAGATCCCACAACAGTTCTAAGTGCGTTTTCCAGTGTTTGACCAGCATCGTTGTGAATAATTTTTTCCTTAGATTTAACTGGAACTTCCCTTACTATAACGTCTGTGTCACCTCTTGTCCTTTCACTGACCACATCCCAGAAAAGTCTTGTTCCATCTTCTCTATGGCCAACCATTAGGAAGTTGAGAATGGCACTTGGTGCCCCCTTAGCCTCCTCTCCTCCAAGAAAAAAAAACTGAGCTCTCACAGCTTCTCCTCATACACAGTATATGCATCAATGCAAATATTTAAATTCTGAAACTTTAAAGCACTGCAAGAGTTAGCAGAGTTAGCCAGCAGAAAATGACATGGTACCTCAGAACTCAAGCTAAACTACATCCAAACAGAACAAGAAAATTCCAGGGCATCTGCTCTCTCTCCAGTAAACTCTACCGTTTACTCTTATTAAAGATAAAAGACCAAACAGAATGGTCATATAACAAAACACTTGTATCACAACAACTACATAATCTACATATACATCCTCATTAACAAATATAAAATGGAAAAAAATAGCATTTTGAATATGCTAGAGAACTCATTGTGAATTCAAGGATTATTTAGAGACCTTTCAGAAGGGATGTCAGCACTTAATAGAAAACAGGATCTCATGAAGAATTAATCAGGCTACTCATATGAAGGTGATTTAGCAGTTAGATTAAACCATGTCCTTTTACACAGCACTGTCCAGTGCAACCTGAAATAACCTGGCCAATGAAATTTTGTAGCACTTACTCTGAAGTATTAGACCATTGAGTCAAGAAACAATAATCCTTCTTTGTGCAGCAGTTTGCTAGCCCTGGGTTTTGACATTCAGCTTTAAACAGCACATTAACAGAAATCCATTGAGAATGGAAATAAATTCAAAGAAAAAGAAACAAAAACCCAACACAGAATAAAAAATAAAAGCAGAGGCCACAGAGCAAAAAACTGAATCATTACAATACAGTCCACAAAGGTTCAAATACCATGGCCAAAGACAAGAATAATTTCACCTGGCATTCAAAAGTACAAAAAAGGAGAGAATGAAGAAAAACATAATCAGGCAGAAATTCATGAGGGGAAAAAAAGAAAAAAACAATCTAAGAACTAAATTCAGAACATAAACTACTGCCCATCTATATTAGTTTTTACAATATCAGTTCCTTTCCTGCCTTTTTTAAACTGAGATTATACCTTTCTAAAATTCTATTTTAAATAAGCTGTCCAGAACTTAATTTTAAAAATATTTTCCACTATAGGTGTAGAAAGAAGTCATTGGAGTAAACACAACAAATCCTCCCTGAAACCAAAGACATCATTTTGCTACTAAAATAGCAACTTCGATACTAACCCAAAAATGCTACTACATCAGTGGCTCCCATGTCACTCTCAGAAGTGGAACATCCAGTCATAACTAAGCAGACTGTATACAAGAGAACTGCTGCAAAGTCACAGTGCTGGTTCAGTATGCTTGAATATTACTTGTTTTCTAGTTTTGGTTACTGACACAATCAATAGAATAACTAAAAGCATAATAAAAAGCACCAAAGTAAAAGAATGAGGGAAAAATGTCAACAAAAGGAGAGAAGGAAAAATAAAAAAAAATTTAAAACTCCACAAACAAAAACAAGAGAAGCAACTAAAACAAATGAAGCATGTATTAGAGCATTTAAAAATATATCAATAAATGAATGTTTCTTCACATGACAGCCTTTTAATGAAATTAGCACTAGCATGGAACCAAATAAACACCATGCAGTTTAATGCAATTAACTAAGTTCAGATCCTGTATTTTTAAGCAAATGGCCAAGTCTATAATGAAATTTTTCATTTCCTATTTAATACCTTATATCTCTAAAATTACTTCATAAGGCACTAACACAAATAAATTTTTACATACAATTTTCCTAATCAAGAAAAACAACTGTATTATAAATAACATAGTAGTCATTGAACTAGTCATTAGAAATAAAGGTTATGGTTCATCTTTCAAAGTAAAAAATAAGAAAAAATTTAAGGAATATAAAGTTTAAGGAACTTTATTATCTGTCACTCAGTTCATTTCAATTTATTTCATCAAGTTCTTTCAGTGTAAAGCTGAGAATTGGCCAATTTCAAATTCCTGCAGAAGGGTAGTTGAATTCACTGTAATTTTTGTACAATTTCCTTGGGAATACATGTGATTTCTTTGCTGAGATTAAAGTTTAAGATACTTCAACACAGTAATTCTACTTCTTCTTTACACAAGCTAGAAATATGGTAGAGAAGTGGGAAAAAATTCACAACCATGAAAAGAAATTGAGTTACATTAGAGCAACGTCCTGCTAGGTGAAACCAGACAATCCATAACAAAACAAACCTGAAGTTTGCAAAACAAAGTATATTCGAACCATAAGTAATGTGAGACATATACACATGCATAATTCATGGAATGGATATACTAAGAAGACCCGTAATTTCTCTTGTTAAATAAATTATGAGTTACCAAAGCAAATATAAGATCATGGAACTGGCAAGTCCAAGTCAAATACTTCACCTGGTGGTAGGAAACCTCTAGACTTTTAGAAGTACCTCATGTGTATGTGATATCCGTTTTATTCTTACCACTTTTGCCAGGCCAGCACCAGCATTGTCAAGTTAAAGCAAGCATCAAAACCAGTTACAATAAAAACTTCAGTAACAAAATTTGTGGGCAATCTCCAACTTTGACTGTTAGCCATCCTTCTACATTATCAACTTCACTGTGCCCAGCTGACTTGTACATTGGAACATTCTTCCTTCGTTCTACAACTCAATGCATCTGAGTAGAATCAGCAAACATTGCCTTCATTACAAGAACTAACATGAAAGTAATGCTGTATTTTTAGGGAAGTGGAGTTCCCAAAGAACTCCAGTTCCATCACAGGTTCTAGAAATGCAAGTTTACCCTCCATGATCTGGGTATTTAAGCATAATTCCTGTTCTTTTTTCCCTTCTTGGTATTCCCCTCTGCAAGAGCAACAGTTCAGTAACAACCTCAGCAGTAAGATGAAAACCGCCTGACTAGACATAGCCCAATGATCCCCCAATTTAGCCCACAGTTTTCTTATAACCCTTAAGGGATATGAGAAAAAATCCTTATAGTTGTTTTAAAAACCTTACAGTTATTTATTATCACTGAATAGATAAAATGAATTTGTTTAACATTACCTCCTTTGTAGAAGTTTAAGTCATTAGGCAGCTGAACAACAGAGCAACACAGGAATTAATGCATTTTTACAATATTTATTCATTGCCTGTTTTGATAAAATGAGCAGCACCACAACTTTGGATACACTGTGTTTATATTAGCCCTTTAAATAACCTGCCCGCTCTCTAGTTTATTAAAGTTACATTTCAAAACCATATTAACTTTTCATAGCTAAGCGGCATTCATACTTCAACTGCTGACTTGATAGCTAGACGTGGCATTCATTTGTTTAGCAGATTCCTTTGCAAAGGTCATTACTCAGTATTTTATAAGAAGAGACAAAATGTATGACACTGTAAGCCTTCCTCTTACTAGTTAATAAAAAGCATAACCACTATGAAAATGCTGCCTATCTCTTTTATTAGAAAAACAATTAAATCCAGTTCCCCAAGCACAGCACTTCACAGGAGGTATGATGCCAGCAAGCATTACATTTTACTAAGTCTTTAAAAGGGTTATTAATCTTTCAGTCATGGATCTCAGACATTTAAGTCTACAGCAGAAGCAAACACACAGCGCTCCCTTTCTTTGTAGTGAAACACAGAAAACTCTTAAGAGGACAATAGCTAAAATTAGCCAAAGAGAAATCTGTTTAATCCACTTTCATCTCTCCGATTTTACAGAATCTCATTAGCGTAAATATTTTCACTTTTGTTGTTACACTGTATCAGCTGAGACATTTCAAGGCAAGCACAGAACTCTATGTATAGTGCTCCTACTTTACAATGACTGTTATACTCACCTACACATTAAGTCTTCAGTAAATGTATTATCCCTTTCATCTATTCAACAGTATAGTTTGAGTACCATATGAGCAAGCAACAATAACAAAAACCTAAAAAGCAGACTGCATTTACTTCAATTCACTTGCTTCTATGTCAAATCCACTTAAAATACAAAGCGTTGTCCAAAGAAACGGTAGCCAATCCATATATCCTTTTGTACGCTGCTGTCAGGGAAAGTAGCCCGCAGCACCACATACACGCGCAGGAAACAAGACTCTTTGTCCCTGCGCCTGCTCTGCCTTATCTGAAGATACAGAAGATTAAGTTTTTGTGAATTTCTGAACACGATAACAAAGATTTGTGTCCTTAACGCTAGAGACACACGCACAAAAAAAATCTGCGATCCTCACGTGACAATAATGAGATTGTATTATGACATTAAATCCCAATATGACCAAGCACCTTAGGAAGCCACCGCTTACCGCCTGCCTCTCCGTGTTTGAGATCCTTATCCCCGCTGAGCGTCCTGACCTTTCACAACTCAAAATCAATTCGAGAAGCACTCGAAACGCGGGAGCAAGCGCTCCTAACCCGGGAAAATGCCCACTGGAGACAGGATTTAATGGTGGGTGTTCAGTGCAAGACAGCATCCGCGTCTACGGACCGCCCGTTCACCGTAAAATAAGTCAGCACGCAACGAATCGCGAGGACCGGACGGCGGAGGGGTGGCTGCGGTTCCGAGATTAAGCTGGAGGACACCGGCTGGGCTCAGCCCCATCCCCGTTCACATCTAGCCGAGCCCCCCACACGCCGCCGGTCCGTTCCCCGCCCCTTCAGCACGGCTCCGAGCCCGGCGCTCCCGCTGCCGGCACCTGCTTCACGCGCCCACCGGCGGGAAGCGCCGCCGGCCCCTCGGGAAGGCCAGAGAGAGCCGAGGCCGCCCCGAGCCCTGGGGGCCCGCAGCGGCCGCTAACGGCGCCAAACACCGCCGCACGAGGAGCCGGCGGGAGGGAGCGGCCCCGCTCTCGCGGGGGACAGCGCCCGCCAGGGCAGACGGACCGACCAGCCAGCGGGCAGCGGAACGGCCCGGTGTGGAGCGAGGCAGGGCGGGCAGCGACGCCCGCAGACGGGGCGGGGTGAGGAGGACCGGGGACGAGAGGGAGCCAGCCGCAGACGGAGCGGGGACAGCCAAGGGCAGGGACGGGCACAAGGACGCGGGGCGGCAGGGAGGCGCTGAGACGGGGGCAGCCCGGGAATGGCCTCGGGGAGAGCGCAGGGCCGCTGTGGGCGCGCCCCTTACCTGGCAGGAGGTGCCGGAGACCCCCGCGGGGCAGGAGCAGCTGTAGGCGGCCGGAGCCTGGGACAGGAGCAGCTGGAGGCGGCGGGGCGCGGCGGCCGGCAGCGGCGAGCAGGTGCCGTTGTTGCGGCAAGGCTGGCTGAGGCAGGGGTCCCGGCCGGGGGGCGCGGCGGTGGCCGGTCCGGGAAGGCAGGCGCGGCGCTGAGCCAGGGCGAGCAGTAGGAGGAGGAGCGGGGCGGCTCGGGGCATGGCGGCGGGGCGTGCGGGTGCCGCTCCGCTGCGGGCACCGGTGGGGAAGGAAGGAGGGGATGGAGGCAGCGGCCGCCCGGCTGCTCCCTACCCCCGTTCCCCGGGCAACCTGCGGGCGGGGACTAGGCGGGGAGGAGCCGGCCGCTGCGCCGCCGCGCGCCCGGCAGGGGGCAGCCGCCGGCTCGCCGCGCGCCGTGGTTCCAGCCCCGCGCGCCCCAGGGCGGGCAGCCTGGGCGGGCAGCGGCGGGGGCCTGTCCCGGAGCCGGGGCTGAGCTCGAGCCGGAGCGGCCGCACGGGGCCGCGGGGGATGGGCCCCGCCCCACCTCCCCCGGGTCGGAGAACGGCTCCGGGCAGCGCACAGCCGCGCGGGGACCGGCGCTGGGCACCGAGCGCGCTGGTTTCAGCGGGTAAGCGGTGCGTTAATAAACGGCGCGGCAGCGTCCTCGTCTGCCGGTGCCTTGGAGCGCCTGACGGGTGTCGGTGCGGCAGCGCTCGGCCCCTCAGGCCCGCCAGGATCGAGCGCTGCGCCGGGTCAGACAGACAGAGGACGTCGGGGTGCAGAGTGCACCGTCTGCTGTTCGGTTGCCTTCACTCTGAAGTAGAGGCAGATGAAAAGCATAAAAATTAATCCCGCCATTTCTCGTATTGCAAAAAGGCTCCGTGCTTTCTCAGCTGAGGTTATTTACGCCTGATTTTTAAAAATCGATTTATAGTTTGCTAGTCTTTTAGGATTTTTTTTTTAATTGCCTGTGATTAGAACTACGATGCATGGTCTGTAAATCAGTTAACGGGCAGCAGGGAGATAACCCGCTTTCTCTGACCTTCCATTCACCTGCTTCTGCAAAATGAAGTATTCCCATCTAACGGCTTTGCACGTCTCTATCCATCGCGGGGTTGCAGGACGACTGATGGCAGCAGCGTGCTACGCAACTGCTAAACCTTTGCACTTCACATACGGCTGAAACCTGTATCACGGGCAGAAATAACGGGCCATGGCAACTGAACTGAAAATTCATCAGGGTTTCCAGCAGCCTGAACACGATCCCCCATCCCCACCCCGTTCCCGGGCCGCTGCCCCCGCCGGCTCCTCCGCCCCGGCCCCGGCCCAGCGCCGCGCCCACCCCTCCGGCAAACGGGTGGGTTTTCTTCCCCGCTCCCCGACAGCGGTGGGTTCCGGTGTTTGCTAGAGCCTGTAGGCACGGGGTAATAGAAATAAAAAACAATCTTTGCTATGTGTATTTGAATGAAGTTGTTTATTTTACAACTATCTTCTCCTTAAGGTTACTTTTTCTATCAATATTTGTTCATCAGAACCTTTTTTCACATGCACAGTTCATCATCTTTTTACTGATCATTATCAAATGCCCTATCTTAATGAAATCCAGGAACTTGCAAGACACTCTGACACTTTGGAGCTGAAATACTACATACCGTTATTTAAGTATGGTTTTGTTCCTAACCAATTTTGTAACCGTAAGAAAAGTTCTTACTAATTTGCTAAGCTTTTGCATAAGAATGTCATGGAAATCAATGCCAAAGGCCTTGCCCCTGTCACGTTATAATAACCATTTGTTCATTCTATTCCATTCACAAGTTGCCTTGTTCTGCAAGAAAATAATTTTGTTTGACAGGATTTGTTCTTGATAAGTCCACAGAGACTTCTACTTGTCTCCTTGTTATCTTCCAAGTGCTCCGAAATAACTTGTATATACATCCCAGGCTGCTGTGGCATTTGATGTTAAAGCAGCTGGGCTGTAATTCTCTCTGTCCTCCTTCTCAATAAAAATGTTTGTCCTTTCCTAATCTCCAGGGACTTCACCATTCCACACAAGTCAAAGATAACTACCTTCAGACAGTTCTCTAAATATCTCATAGAACAAATGATCAGAACCAGACAATGTGAAAAGATGTTCTATTCCCTTACCTGACCTATCTTTCTTTTTGCTCTAGCTCTGCTCTTGGTCGATGCTAATTGTGTTGACCAACTTTTGTAACAAACAGGTTGCCTGAATAGACTGGTTATGTAATGCCTCTATTCTTTAATTGCTCTTGGTACCCTCAAAGGGTTCAATAATTTTGGTGGAATTTTGGTCTATGTCTGAGGCTTTTTAGTAGCAAGACAATAAAAATAAATATTGGGAAAAGATAGTTTAAAGCACAGTATTTGCAGAAGAGAACAGCTTTAAAAATAAGCTAGTCAACCAACACACCCAGCAGAGCAGGACATAACACGGCGTTCTGAGTCAGTTTGGACATAACTATGACATGAGTTTCCTTACCATTGTACAGAATACATAAGCAAAATTTGTATTGTAATTGCCATTTTCATAAGGAAATACTAAACTGTACAACAGGAAATATTATGCTTAGCTAGTTAGCTAGTGATTGTCCAAAATGCTGTATCTTTTAATGCATTTTAGTGTTCCAATACACATATCTTAAATAATTTTATAGTCAGCTTTCCATAAACAAATTACTAATCTCAGTATTCAATAAGGATTCAACCCTTCTGCCTCATTTACACTTGCTAGAATTTGAATTGTATAACCAGTCTAATAGCTTATTACTGTGGCTTAGACAAGCTACGTTACAGCTTAACTATTTATTTTGATGGGGAAGTGCTCATCCTCTAGTGGCTTGAAGGAGATTTTGCAGAGATTTTTTTAATCTGTTCTGATTCAATATTTAGTGAGGAACAAAAATCTCTGATTTCCTAAGGGGAAGCTATGTGCTTTAACTGTCTCCCATAACAACAGTTATATTTTTTCTAAATATTGATGAACTCTTAAAACCACTAACTACTATCTACATTTTTCTTTACTAGTACAGGAGTTAATTTAGATGAGACAGTTTCTGTGCTGAGCCTTTTCTGAACAATGTCCAGACTGTGATTCCTCTCTGTTTCTTGTTTTGGGTCAGGCAGCAATCATGTCTCTGTGATAATGGTTTGCAAAGTGCAGAACTGACACTTTCCCCATCTCTCCCTCAGTACATGCCTGCTTTAAAGCATCTCAAGAGTTTAACTTCCAATCTTGCAAAAGGGCTGGGGTTTTAATTTCATTTCAGAAATTTCAGAAGGGTTCCCTTCAGGCAACTGGAGTATGCAGAAATTGCCCATCATGTTCCCAATCCCATATCCAACAGCTGCCAAAATTAAAGCTAAATCCTTTGGAAAATCATTGCTGCAATCACTGAAACTACTACTGTTTATTTAACTTTGTGTTTTATAAGGCTTAAAACACGTTTATTTAAAATTTTTTCTATATGTATTTAGCTTTCTTTTTCCAAGCACATATTTTCTATGCCAGCAAATTCCATTAATATAACTGAATGATCCACACCTCGTTTTATCAAATATTGAAATATACATTTAAACATGTAAGCAGCCCAGGGAATTCAGTATGAAAACTCACCTTGGGAGTTTCATGCTCAGATGCTTCAAGTTAGACCTTATTTTGGCTGACACTCATGGGTTTGAGGGCAGTTTTTGGCTACAGGGGATGGTTAGTTCAAGCCTCTGAAGAGAGAAAAAGGTTTAAATGTATATATATATATATATATATATATATATATATATATATATAGTTCGCTGCTATAGGTGGGTGAGAGGGAAATGGGGCTCTATTTTTATACGCACCTGAGTAATTGCTATTTTTATCTTGACACAGACTGGCAAACACCCTGCTCCTTGACAACGTGTATGGATTTATCAGCTTTCCTCCATGGCTCTCACATTTATATTTATTTTACTTTTTGCTACTTTATTAAGCTGTTAGAAGCTTGAATGTTTTCTTCTTTCTGTTTGCTAACTTTGATATAGGAAACTGGTGATAATCATGCCAATTTGTTTACCACTGTCAACAGTGAAAGTATAAGTTGTTCTTATCTGCTGTTTGGAGGATCTGTGGTACAAGGAGAGAGGTGTTGACACAACTAGTATCAAGAGAGAGCTGCCAGCCCAGGTACAGAAACATTCTTCATTGTGGGAATCATAAATCATGTTTTAAGATAAAATCCATAGAGCAGAAGTTAAACTCTTACAGTTTTGTGCTCTTGGGGAGCACAAAACCATTGTGCTGTGAAAATCCATGATGCCAGTTTTATCAGAGGCAGGCAGACAGTTCAGGACTGGCAGTATTTCCCACATTTTCACCTATCTGGCTCACAGGAACTTTAACAATTCAATGTATTTTTTATGTATTTTTAGAACAATGGACTAAAATTAATCTATACCTCTACACAGTGATAGATGCTTCACAAACAAAATGACAGCTATTTAAGAAAGAGATTTCTCTAAAAGTTGCCAGAAAAATTATCTCAATAGCTACTGCACCTTTTGCCAAAAAACTGTACACATTATTTGAAAATAGACACTTTTGCAGCAAAGATGTGCTTGTTACACTTTTATAAGGTTTTTTATCACCATGCTGTGTAATATTACAGCAACTGTTACTGCACTTCATGAAATAAGAAATTAATCTTACAGAAAAATTGATCTAGATCCACTTTTAAGCAAATAAGACTACACTGAGTGAAATCCTGCATATCTATACCAAGTTTTAATCAACTTTAAAGGAGCTTGTTTGAAAAGTCTCTCAGAAAGAACCACCACAAAACAAAAGTTGAAACTAACACGGCTGCAGCTTAAGGGTTTAAGTTATGACACAGATACAATAAAATAATTAAGAAAGAATGCATAGGCTTTGCCATTCAGTCTTCCACTCTGTTCTTGAGCGATGACTTAAGCTTTCAAATAATAACCTGATGTGACTACAATTTCAATAGAGGAAAAAGAGTTATATCATTCATGCAGACAGTAATTTTCAGTCAAAGAAACAGAGCAAGTGCAAAGCATAGAATCTTAAATATTATGTCAGAATTATCTTAAATCTTTATCTTAGAATTACATAAATGTTTCAGCAATTCAAATTATGCACTTAGTACGACAGCTATCAGAACAAGTATTTGACCGTGAGAACTTGAAGGAAGTATTGTATCTGAAGAAGAGCTATTTTTATATCCAGTAAGTAATTGACTTTTTATTTCTATGAATTTCGAGGTGCATATGGCAGAGGACATGACATCTATATTCTGGTTGACTGGAAAACCTTACACATCAGAAGCTGTACAGAAAACAAGGATAAATAAAATATCAATAGACATTTTACCTGAAGAAAAAAAGAAAATAAAACCAAGTCATAATGTAATCTGGTGAGAGGCTTTAAGGCTTAGTGTTTCTCTTTGTAATTCTTCCTGAGCAGTAAACAAAAAGGTTTTGCTTTTGTTTGGTTTGTGATCACAAAAGGACCAGAATTTGAGATTCTCAAGGTGGCAGTCAGCAGTAAAAATATCCTAAATAGAGAACTGCTTTTATTGTTTTAATTTCAACATAGAATTTCACAGCAAATACAAAACTGAATTTATGTTGGTTTTTTCTTTTATGCCATTATTCTTTCAAGCCATCTTTTTCAGATATTAATTTCTTTTCAAGTTTTTCAATTTATGATTGCCCAGTAATATCACCCTCACAAGATTTAAAATTCATAGATAAATGTCATTCCCCCCCCACCCCCCCGTGTTCTCTTACATATCATTTATAAGTAAGAGATTATGGCTCAGCCAAGCTTGTAATTTCAATTTCATTCTCTCCATAAGCATTTCTTTCAAATAAGACACATATACATGTATTTTAGTAAGTGTGGATCCACAAAATACTATGACTCCTTTATAGGTTGATCCTTCAGGCTGCCATTTTCCTACTCAGTGCTGATCATAACTCGCCACCTCCTTACCACCCTCCACTGAGAACAGGAATTGATATTATTCCAATTTTACAGTTCAAGCTCCAGCCCAGATCCCAAACTATTTAAATATCTAACCAACAAGTTTGATTCTGAATGTCTTTGGGACTTGGGAATACAAAATATAGACAATCTTAATCTGTGCCTTAGTACCAGAATGATTCAGTCTTTGAGATCATCTGTCAAAGTGATCTAGGACATAACCATACCTCAACTCAAAAACCTTAGGGAGTGAGTTGAATATGTCAACCTGGCTTTTGTCAGGCTGGCAGATCCTATAAAACATGCTAGTGGGTGAAATTACTCCCTTTACTTTTAGTTCTGAGTGAATACAGTATGTATTATTTTATGTTCCTAAAGTCACTACAAAATTATAGAAATCTACAGCACTAAAAACATTAAGTAACTTACTTTCACACCTTTATGGTTACACAACAGACATTTTTGTATTAATACAGAAGTGACAACTATTCATACTGTCCTACACTCCAGTATAGAAAGAGAGTAACAGCAAATCGTTTATTTTTTCTTGATGTCTTCTTGCTTAGCTCCATAAATGGCTATAAAGTTCATGCTCTTACATGGCTTAATGAGTCAGTAATTCAAACCAGGAAATGCAGAATCATTCTTTTATACTCTACATTCAGTTTTAACTTTTTTTAATTTTTTTTTTTTTTATTTACAGTGTGTGTCTTAGAAAGTATGCTTATAGGATTCTCCAGAGTAGAGGGGCACGTATTGAAGTCTCTATTGCATAGGGTTTTGTTCAGGTAATGAAAAGTAAGTAATAAAAACTTGGCATGCTATCTCAAAGATATATGTCTAGATACCTAAACATCTAGTGCCTACACTTTTGATGTGTGCTACTATGTTATAAATAACCTCTATCAGGCAGGCATTTTTGCATTAGGTGGTACCTCTGTAAATGAAGCTTCTGCTTTGGCTGTTTGGTTTTTCAGAAAAGTGTCAAGGTGTTGATCACTTTAAAGCAAACTGTTCCCTTTCTCAGTGATTATAAATTCTAAAAAAAAAAAAAAGGCATAATTATGAAAAACCAGAGGAACCAGAGTTACTGATATTAGCAAGTTTACTGAAGATTTTTAAATAAAGATACATAAACTGTGAGCTTAAAAAACAAAGGGCTATCTTTAATTGCATATAGAGTAAGGAATAAATCTCATGGGGTCTGGTTTTCCATTGTCACATGAATTTTTTTTCTACTCTCCATAGTTAAAATAGCAAGATCTTAAGTACTTCTTATTACAAAAAAAAGCATATGGCAGAAATAATCTATGTCATCCATTTGACAGCTTCAGCTCCATGCATAAGGTGTTGCAGCTCAGTCTCTATGGCAAACACCACATTGTTTAGAAAAGCAGCAGTACCGCACATATCCATGCTGTGTACTGCCTAGCAGCAAAAATACCTAAACCCCATGGCTCTGGAGGGGAAAGACATACATCTAAACAAAGCTCCAACAAATGAAAAACGAGGCAAGCTCCATAGAAGAGTGCTTAACTTGAATTTGACAGTGATTTTCACAAATGGCCTCAGCCAAGTAAGAAGATTACATCACACAGTAATTTTACTGTAAAAACTGAAAGGTAGGTGCAAATTTTCCCTTTGTAAAGCTGTTTTGCTGATATTGTGTAACACAAAGCATATATAGTCTAGATCTTTTAACACCCTTTAAAACTATATGAACATAACATGAAGTGTAAAAGTCATCATTACACAGTATTATATATTATTCTGATCTTCCCATTTATTTAGGTGTGAATAGATGCATTTTCTTGATTAAGAATGAAATAAGGAGACCTCCTAAAAGACACAAGAACCGTATCGGCTTTGATAAGAGTATTTATATTGACAACTAGCTAACTGGAATTGCCTTATTCCATTTGAGAGTTCTTAAAAAGTTAGAATTATGGCTATTAATTTATTTCCCTTGGATAACAATCAAAGTTTAATAGTTAGATTTTACTTTTTTATTTTCTCACAAAAGATTAAAAAGAAAACCCCTAGCAGCTGGTAATTTTTTGCTCCTATTTCCAGACTGGGTAACAGTTCTGAGATACTGTACTTGCAACCACGTTGTGTTTGATGCTGTCCATAGAAAGGACAAAAAAGCCTTCCCACTATGAAAAAGTTACCATTAAAGCACAAGAGAGGGCAAAGTCAGGCATTACAGAAAGACAACACAGCACAAAAGACACAGCGAGACAATATCAACCATCACAAGAAGCTGTAAGTGTAGACAGCAACTGTCATTTACCATTATCATTTTTGGTGTAAACAGTATGGCAAAGAAGCTTTTGAAAGATGTGGCTTAGGTAACCTAAGAACACATACAGGTGCGAGACGAAGAACAGGAGACAAAACAAAGGATCTTTTTTGAAGCATTGAAGGACAAAAACTTTATATTAATGTGGTAGAGAAAAGGGAGCTAAGACATACACATGGAGAGAAGAGACAGCTGACACAAACAAAGCAACAGACTAGAAGTGGTCTGCATATCTGTCCCTTCAATGGGAATAAGCAAAGCAAAATTGTCTTTACTAGTGAAAACCTAAACAAAAATGCCAGTTATGCAATGGATAGATCTGTTGAAAGATGCATGTGGATAGAACAGGAACTGTTAAGCAGACGGCATCAGCACAGTCACATCCAGTACGGATGCAAGAAACTATTTTTGAGGCCAGACTGACAGGAAGGGTGACTGTATTTTTTTATTTTATTTTATTTTAAGAAAAAAGGTAAAGCTCTTAGAAAAATAAAGCGCCTTACTTTGAACTTACAAATTAATTAAACATCTGAACATCAGTGGTGTTACATCAAGACAGGAATTTGCTCAGACATATTCTACTCCACCACAGAAGGATAAAATCTGTACATCATTAATATGAAGATAGGAGTTAAATGTGTTTGAGCACAGATTACTGAAAGATAAGTTGTGAAAAGAGAAAAATCAGAAATGAAGAAAGTGGACAGTAATTGTGACATACAACATATGTAGCAACAATAACAAGGATAACAGAAGATAGGCATAATGTTTAGCTATATAAAGTTGGTACTATACAGTCTCCCCCTGTTTTATTACTAACACTATTTCTACATTCAAGTTGAAGGATTTGTTGGAAAGCTGTCCACTCTGCCTACTGCTAACCAACTGATACACAAAGCAAAATCCTACTTAGCTTATTAGTAGCTTCTTGCTGCACCTTTTTCTGTTTACACTGCTATGGACACGCAGGACCTCTATCAACTCAAAATCAGACATCCCGCAGCTGTCAAAATCAGTATCACATATTATTGACAGCTGGAATTTACAATGGTCTCAAAAGCGTGCATCTGATAAACAGCATCTTATTCTCTGTTCCTTTGCTCATATTTCATAGGATCAAGGCTAATTTATTCTGTAAACTGCATAGCAAACTCTTGGTAGATAATGTATTTTGCAGGTATATATGACTAAAAATTAGCAAGAACACAGTAAAGCAGAAGGTCAATTATATAACATGATCATAAAGATCTTGAGCATCACCATGGCCATACACAGCACTTCTGGTCCCTACCTATCAGTACTCATTTTTAAAATTGGATGGGAGTAGAATTTTTCCTGTATTTTGCATTTCACATTCCTAGTTCTGCCTTATCTTTCAATTTTTAGGTAGTTTTCAGGATGTTATTTTTGATTAACACCTGTGAGAACTGCTCTTTCTAGAAAATACTGTATATGGAATTATGGCATCTCTCCATAATTGCTGTCAAATCATGGTAACTACTTATTCTGGAAGAACTTGGAGATGGCCAGCTACCTGCTGGGAGGGACCTAACAGCTTCTGAACAGAGGTGTCACTTCACTCAATATGAAACACAGAAATAAGATGCCAGAAAAACTTTTGAAAGTTACAACCCTTTCAAGAAAAGCAGAAGTAATTAAGGCCTGTAATTTTTAGTCAGTTGAAGCAGAGTCCACTGAAATGGAGATTACTCATAATGTGCAGCTGCAACAAAGACCCTTGTCATTTACATTCATTTTATCATAAAATTTAGAAAAACTTTCTCTCTGCATACAAATTTATCCCATTGAACTTATTTAAATTGAGAGGACTGATGTAGCACAAAACAGTGCAAGACTACTTAAGATGCATACCAACTTTTTTTGATTTTCACTCATTAGTAAATGCCTGCATGCAGTTTTGATTTTAAATTCTAAAGACAGCCAATTTTAGAATTGTGACATGTTGTAGTAAAACAAACAGATTTATCCAGTTGGGTCTTGGGGAAAAAACAAAACAAAAACCAGAAAACCACCAAGGAGCTTGCACAGTTTCTCTTCTGGGGATACGAAGCTGAGGGGAATAGTCCCTGCCCTCGATCTACCAGCTGCGTTGCTGTTAATGCAGCTATTGCCTCCCTGTGCTGCCAGGGCACACTGCTGACCTGTGTTCAGCCCTTCTTAGCAGGGCTGCTCCCCAGTCAGTTTCTCCTTTTACCTCTGATTTCTGGTCTAGCAGAAGCAGCCGATACTGCTGCCTATAAGGTGGAAATTACCAGTCTTAGAATTCAGTGTTACTAAAGGTGGGATAATTTTGCTCTTTGATAACTATTTTAAAGTTACTTTTTCTCCTCTTTTTGAATAGTATTTATACTTCTAGTGTCTCAGAATAAGACTTGCTCCCTTGCATAGCAAAGAAATAAGAGAATTATGGGAAAACTTCCTGAATTATTAGTAGTATCAATACTTTCAGTAAATTAAGCATGTTAAGCTACCAACTAAAGACACAAAAATTAAATACCGCCATATGTTTGAGTAGCATAGCACAGGATTGCAGGAAACACTGGCTTCAGGAAAAAAATAATTAGGTAGGAAATTTTCAATTTTTTAGCCAATGTCTTGACAATTTCAATACATAAAAGTAATCTGTGAAAAAAAGGTTGGAAGAGGAAGCTGGGAAATAAGTGCCACTTCCTGGGTTGGCTATTTCTAGATCACTGCTTGCATCACCTGCCTGCCAGAGGCTTCTGCAAACAAGGAGTCCTAAGAACAGAAGAGCTGCAGTCAGGCCAGGGCTATATTTAGCCTAGAATACCTTGAATAGCAGCTAAAGGCAGAGTAAACCTACATATATATTTGCCCTAAATATCCTGTTTCCCATCACACAAAGCTCAGAGACCTCCTAAAACAGACTAAATTTAACTAAATTCTGTTTTTACTCCTATGACCCATTTCTCAAACTTGCTACAAAGCATCAGCTAAGGTTGCTGTCTTCCCTGAAAGCACAGGCTTTTACCAAAATCCACAAAATGTACCCTGATTTTATCAGAAATTATTACAGTAAATGCTCTCAATATTTAACCTCATCCAGCATATGAAACAGCCACAAGAGGCCATAGGAAGAGACAGGAACCAAAGAATGGGAAGACAGGCAGAGCAATGAAGCAGGAGTCTAATCAGTGTAGCTACGGAGTTAAATGCCACAAGAAAGACACTGGTGAATAGCAATTTGCCACAAGTTTTCATGGCTGTTTATTATTGCAGTTAGCTTCCCTACTAAGGCAAAAGTCTAAAAATCCCGTTTTCCCTTCCTGTAGGGTCCCACTCCAAGACAGTTAAAAGCAGGTAGCAGCCAGGAGTGCTCTACAAGCAGCTCATGAAATTGCATGATCTTTTCTCTCTACCTTTCTCGCAGTTGTATATTTGGGAAATAGCTGCTGAGATGGGATAACAGCGGTATTTTTAAGTATCTCTATAGCATCAGCCTACCTTGGTTTTCAGTATATCAGAGTATATTGCCTTTAAGTTTACCTTTACATACCGAAACCTCCTCCTTCCACCTCTTCCCATTCTCAGACAAGAGGGCAGGGTGATGGCCTTCTCACAACATTTCAACATTTTCTCTCAGCCTTATCAACATTTATCTTTAATTGGGTCTTAGAGATAGCCACACCTTCATAGAACAGACATGCTTTACCCCAACATGCTGCTTACAGCTTGAACTAGACAGTTTCCTTCTTAACTACAGGAAGATATCACAAGAGTTAGAAATTGCCCCCCATCTTTTTTTATCTTGGTTGCGGGGTGGGGTGGGACACAACTAGTTGAGAGCACAGAGCTGTGAAATTCCTGCAAGATCACAGAAAGAGATCATATAGCCCAGAGGCTTTCCAGTTCAAGCTATGAAGAAACTAGGAAAGCAAAACTAGGAAGAAGATAAATGAAAAGCCCTGAAAAGGATCAACTACCAGTAAGATCTCCCCTACCCCTTCCAAACTTTTTATTGTAATACCTTTTTATTGTAATGCATCTCAAAGGTTTTTATTTTTCCCCATTTTGCCAACATCTTTAATTATAGAAAAACATTTTGACTTGGGGGAGTCTTGTTCCCATTAAAAACAAGGCATTATCCCTAAAGTCACATAGATTTTCATTTCCTGCTAGAAAGCCCTCTGCAGAGGTACAGGCTTCTCAGATGATAGGAACAAGTATTACTCATTTGAAGACTGAGAACAGATTGCGGGGAACAGGTGAGATAGATAGGAACCAAAAACTCCACAGATGACAGACCAACCTCCAGCAGCAGCGAGAAAAGAGGGCACAAGTGATGCAGGCACTTGGCATTTCATCAGTCCATGCCCTTCAGCATCCACTTTCTCAGCAGAGGAGCTCAGTAAGGGAAAGGACATAGAAAATAATAAACATATGATTGAGTAGAAACAAAGAATAATCTAAGCAATTCAATTATGCAATCAGTCTGCATATAAAAAATTGAGTATCTATCAAGTTTGCAATGGATAAGGGGATTTTACACATACTTGGGAATTAATTGTTGTACATCTTCCTCTCCCTACAGAATATGAAGTAAAGAAGCACTACAACTTGCTAAGTCAGGTCAGATGTGATACTGCTTAAGGGTTCCCTACACAAAAGATTTCTGTATAAAGCAAACATCTGAAAAAAATAAAAATCAATGCACAGGTTCAGCAGCAGCTATCAGTGCATGGATGGCACTTTTTCCCATGAATGATTTCTTTTTGCTGCTCTTGCTAATTTAAAAGGACCAGAAACTCATTTATAATAGTAATGGATGGCTGCTGCTCTCTAAAACTACTTGAAATTACCATGTTACAAAGCTTCTCTTTTCAAAAGTAAGGCTTCTTATTGTACCGTTTATTACACCTTATGGAGGTATACAGAGCAGTTCAGTACTAAAGCGACTACATGGACTTCTGAGGGCAACACAGTTCTCAACAGGCATCTGCATGCACCTGATTCATTTTAGTGAGCTGTTCCCTTAATCTAAAGCTTCTGAAAAGGAGAAATCCCTAAAATCTTGCTCTACCCCTCCACTTGTTCACAACTACTCTTAGATACTGCATTTCAGTTTGTAGTGAAGTATTGCAGTCACATGAACTGTGACTTTTCAGTTTATTCCTATAATTTCCTATCTTTCCTTTTAAGCCAGACTGCTCTTCTAATACACTAAAAGCTGCCCTTGGGTAGGAGAAAAAAAATTGTCACCCAAAAGGGTTTAATTCAGTTTTCAAGCCAACTACATCCTTAGTCTGTGCTGAAAATGACAGCCAGCACAACAAAAATAATCACCACAGGTACATGGTTTTTCCTTCCTTTTTAAATAGGCAAGCAACAACTTATTATCCCACTGAAACAGAGTTATACAATGGATATATATATATATCAAATTTGAAAGCTCTTCAAAATTTCAGTCGATGAAAGCCAGATTCTAGAGGGAGACAACATGGGTAAAAAAATATCAATACACATGATATTTTAATACAAAATATTAGCTTTTTTCTTTTTTTTTTTCTTTTTTTCTTTTTTTTTTTTACACAAGTCAGTTTTTTTAAAATATAGAACCTTAAAAAAATGAACAAATTGCTATCCACACACTATAAACACTTTTTTGTGCTCAGTTTGATCAAGTTATCAGAACAATTTAAACACCAGTCCATAGTTTCAACACTGCCTTGAAGTTTTATGAAAACTATGCCATACTGTGCACTACCATTATTGTATGTACAGTGTGAAGCGCCTTCTTTCAGTTTTAATACGGTAATAGGAACTGTCCAGTTATCAGGTTCTTTGTGCAAGGGTTTCACATTCTACCCACGTTCATGACAGATTTGCATTACATTTCAGTGGCACTGGTATGAGCAACCACATGTAATTCTGTGAATGTTCACTGGAAGAATGTCCATTACACGTACTGAAATACATATTCTGGAAGTACAAGTTCTTCAGCTGGATAAAAGAAAACTTGTTATTGTTAGTTTAGGGGAAATACTAGCCCGATTAGCCATAATTTAACAATTGCTAAGCACTGAAATAAATTTTGATTTCTCAAAGTTGAATAAGAGTAACTATCACATTTTCATAGAGATGAACTATATAGCAGGTACATCTCAGGAATATTTGTAATAGCCCATTTTTTGAACCCATAGAAAGAAAAATTTCCCTCTAAGTTGGAGGTCTTAAAAGGTCTTGTTTTAGTAGTAAATCATCCACAAGTTTCAGGCTGTTAGCCAAGTAGATTTTAGGATGATTTACTTGCATTACAGAAATTTACACAATTGAACTTATGCATACAGTACAAAACTATGAACAAAAAGGTGAAGCAAACTTTTTTATTTATATTCAGGTAAAAACATTAACCTGATGAAGTAAATTATTGCAGATTTGAGAAATCAGCACATAAAACAGTTGGACAGAGCATTGCTTACAGGTGCTTTATCTGTGTCAAAAGACAAAGGCTGAACTGTTTGTTCCAAGCTAGCACTGGGGGCGGGTGGGGGGGAATAGGAAAAAAGAAAAAAAAAAGAAAGAAAAAAACTACAAAAGTAACCAGGAACTTAGATTGAGAACAAGAAAACTGTTTACTCAAACAGGGAATGAAACAACTAATTTGTCTTTTAAAAAACTTTACATCAATTCAAAATGCTCTGGCCTTACCACAATACACACTGGCCAGCCCAAGCCATTGGACTTCAACTACATGAAAGAAATAATTCTTTCTAGCCTCTAGTAAGAGGCTTTTGCTGCCTGAATCACTGTGTAAACAGCTCTAGAGTGTCGACTGGTAAAGGCTGTCGCCATTATATCCTACCACTACAGTAAAACTATGCTATAAGAAAGGTTCTACCTAGTTACAAAGGCTGAATTATATTGACAATATATATTTGATTTCAGCAAAATTTAAATTATCTTAATTAGAGAAAGAGGCATGGACCAGTTAAATGCCCATGCTAACCAAAACACAACAATTGTTGGATGTTGCGCACAAAAAGAACCGAGTGAATTGCACATCAGACAATACATGAGGATGGGTAAAAATTAGAGGCAGGTGAGGGTACACAGAACTAGTCTACTTAGCTAGATTCGTCAAATACATGGTGTATTTTAATTTCTGTACTTATGTACAAAAAGTTGTCTTTGGAGGAAAAAACTTCAGACTTAGCTAGATGGATACACACAGCCCAGTATTAAACTGCACAGCGACATTTATTGTTCCAGCCTGGAAAAACATCCCTTTTTAAATTTCACACAGCAAAGCAAGTTAAAAACTTCACTCATCAAATAAATGATAATTTAAACAAGAACTTGCTAAAGAAACCTTGTCACAACAACTTTTAGGGCCTGATCACTTTAAGTCCATTGGGGCCTTTAATGAATATCAACCAAGTGTCTTTGTTTATAATCTGCAAGCCGTTTTTTCTACAACAAGAAGGCGTAACACGTTTCCTTGACTCAGGTGATATATTTGGAAAAGAATCATGAGTTTCTCTTTTGCTGTAACAGGCAGACATTGCATTTTTCATTGTGATCAGGAAAGATGGAATGACTGCTGCCCTTCTCTTGCAGCTATCAAGAGTTTTTCACGCATTATCTCAATAGTTGAATAGTCCGGCAACTTAAGATAGTTCACACAAGTCATTACTGAGGGCAAGAAGTCATCTGGATTCTCTGTAGACTCAAATGTCTTGCGTACAATTGTCAGTGGAGGATTCAAACTTCGAAAACCTATTAATGAGAAAAGACATTCAGAACAAGGTTGTTCCTCTTGAAATCCCATAGTTAATACTGTTGACATCTAACAGTTGCAGAAGCATGCATGTCATAACTGACTACTTAATCTCAGTTTAAAGAGTTTAGAATATGACTTTATAAGGCCATGTAGCAACCTAAAAAATACCTAAAATCCTTTCTGTAGATTAGTTTTCCAAGATGAATTTAAAAGATAAATAAGCTAAACACACCTACTCTTAATTCTGAGTTCTGTATAGGTAAAAAATTTATTCCAATCACGGTATTTTTAAAGTTTGTTAGTTCCATACACATTTTCTAATATTTTCAGAAACTGACTGTTGTACCTTTTTTTTTTTCTTCTCTTCAGCTAAGGTTTTTTTTGTACTCTTAACCCTCAGCCCTGTCTGCACCATCTCTCCCCAAAAGAGCTCTAAAAATTTGGGTTTTTTAAGAAGAATCAATGCGTTCTTATAAAGTCAATTCTTTAACTAGAAAAAAAACAAAAAACCCAAAGCACAAAGAACACAAGTAATAGAACAGATGCATAAATTCTGTTTTCACTTGCAAAATGTTCAGCTAAGAATACGGTAAAATGTGTATTCTATAGTGGTCCCTAGCAAAGACAGCAAATTCCTAAATTCTGAAATTCAGAAGGGGGAGAAATTAAAGTCTGTCACTGTGCTAGTACTGTATCCTTTCTAGAAAACTTTTCTAGAATTTTCATCTCCCTCCCCCAGGTAGTAATACATCATTTTGTTGTTGTCATAGCTCAATGCACCTCTAGCCACGGAATACAGTATTAAGGGCTTTCAGTTTTGTTTGTTTAGATTTGGAAGTATTTTTTGCCCTCTGGTTATCTGGTAACATAAATTAAACCTGGAGAGAGTCAATTGAATGAAATGTCATGAGATTAACACTAAGTTTTAGAATTCTACCTGAAGTTTACCCAGCCAATCCTGAAACTAGAAATGTCAAACAAGTATGAACCTCTAAAATACATAGTTAAGTATTTTTTCCTATTCTGAAATAATCCACTTATTCTGAAATGTATTAATAATACCGATTTCATATATAGCAACGTGGAATAAACAAAACCTACCTCCTACAGGCAGTCTGGGACTACCTGTCACGAACTGAAGAAATAGTCTTTGCTGCTCACTATCAAAGCTACTGAGAATTTCAAAGAGATACTTCACTGCTCGACTAGAGGGGAAAAAAAGCAAGCCATTATTACCATTTTGTTTATAGTTAAAATAATTGCATTAGATTCATATTCAATGCAGTATAAGTATTTTCAAAGGAACTTTATATAATTATTTTAGCTTGAATAATTGTATATCAAGATTATTTAAAGAAATATTTTCCAGTGCTAATATTTCTTTTTTTAACAAGACCAACACCAATTACCTGTCATGTGTGTAACCGTGATCTGGCCTGCAACATTCCATCAAAGTCTTCGCATCCCAAGTATCTGTTTTGCTGCCGCACAAGAGCTGCTCCAACTGTAAAGTTAAAAAAACGAGGAAGGAAATTTTCACCTTTAGAACGCGAGGCAGGATGAGTATTGTCCATTCTGACTACTATCACAGCACTCTACTTTCTGAAATGGCTTGCTGCAAAAGAACCTCAGTCACCCCAAGCAATCCTCCCAAATTCTTTGAATGCAATAGCTTCCTCCCAGTGACAGCCTCATTTGCTGCATCTGCTTTTGCATATAATCCACTACCACAAGAGATGCCAAATATATCTCTTAGAACAGAGACAGTCCTAATAAGCCATTTCCACTGGAGAACCAAAAGTGCCTTAACTTTTTGGAAGTCTCACAACATTTAAAGAAATCTAGGAGAATAGGAAGAACAGTGTTTACACTTGCTTTTTAGAATGCTGAGCTCTTCTTTAAAAGGGAAAAAAAATCAGTTATTAGACAGAGACAGATCTGTCAGATGCCAGTTTTGTACTTAAATTATTTTGCCAATACTCGCTATGCACTTGGGCAAGCAGGGATGACAGGCTGCAGCCAAAACATTAAAAGCTTCTACAGACATACCTTCGAGAATACATGAGAAGTTGTAAAGCCCCGATCTCAATAAGAGAAGTTTGACACACCTACTGTTCTGTTCATTAACAAAGTAATTTTACAGTTTCTTTATAATAGTTGAGGACTGGTGTATAAAAAGATTCAAATTGCTAGATAGCTATCAGCAACAGAACACGAGATCACACATGTATATCTTTTAAAGAAAGATACATAACATACAGATCTCAGCTTTAAGAGACTTACCTTGCTAAAGCACCAAGAACAATAGAGTGAGACTAAGGCTTGGCTAACACACTGCTTCAGAGCATGCTTAATATTTCTTCATGAAGTCAAAGGGATAAATTTATGAAGGTAAGCAAACCCTTCCAAGTACAGTCTTCAAATAAAGTCCCTAGAGGCAGAATACTAAAACATTCTCTCTTCCAGTCCCGACAGCCATAACTGTCTCAGTTCAGTCCACTTAAGAGTGGAAGAATTTTACAAGGAAATTGATACGGTGGGCAGTAAGAAAAAAGCGAGACCAACTATTATTTGTTATGCCTTCATCTGAATCTCCTCTTACTGTCTAAAGCTTTGTTAAAAAGCTGACTACTCTTTTTTAGTAGAATATCCAGGTAGCATCCACAGCTATAGATATTAAGAGGTACACAAGCATTAAAGTTTCCGTACCAATATAGAAAGCCTGCATATGTAAATTTAAGCAATCTCCTCAGAAGAGCTGGATACACTTAATTTTAAAGAAAATGGAGCCGTTCATTATAAAAGCATCAAATAAATGACCATACACAGAAATCTTTAAGTATGCAATTTGAAGGACACCAAGTTTTACTAATATGCAATCAGAAACGTAATGTAATCGGACTCTGTCACAACTGCACTGCATCGAGTGCCTACTTAGGTTCAGACTGTCCATACATATAAGGTTATAAAAGCATCAGTAAAAACAGGTTTACCAACCTCCTCAGGATAGAAGTACTGAAGATGACTGAGGGGGAAGACTGATTCAAATCCATCTCTGAATGAGTCAAACTGTCTGGCAACACCTTCGTTTAGTGCCCAGAATATAACCAACTGCAAGGAAGGAGAGAAAAAAAAAAAAAGGGAATTTGAACAAGGAAGCATGGAATGATCACTACTGTACAAAAGACTACAGCTGCAGAAATAAAATCAACAGAAAACTAGCCATATGCTCACTGTAGTTGTCGCAGAGTTTGAACTTTGATTTATGGAGCTGTACACAACATTGCCTCATTCTGCCTTAATTCATAAACTCATACTGCTGCATGTGTGCAAGTGCAGTGCTGCTGCAATGCAACAGACAGTTTGTTGGGTTTTTTCTTAACAGCTTTCTCATGTAGTCTTTTGCAAATTAGCAAAAGTCATCTGGAGTTCAAACAACCTCATATTTAGAATACCCTAAGCATACAACTCATGCAGAGTTTAAACAACTTATTTGCCTTTATTTTTGATAAAACAAGATTAATACATAGAATTCAGAATAGCTGGTTAAACTGGTCCTATTTAACAAGTATTTTAAAACAAATCAAAACATTTACTTGATGTTTTTAGAAGCCTAACCTGGATGTTCTCTCTGTAAACTGATATCCATTTAAAATTCAGCAACTGAAACAGAAATCCTTAGGGCATCATTGATAGTATTACACTAGCCTCCCACATGGCAACATATGGGTCCCTTTTCTAATAGATAGTAACAAAAAAGTAACTTTAGACTTTTTGTTGTATTAAGAAGCTTAATATTATAAGAATACCTGGGAAAAAAGAAATAACTTAATTTCACATTACTGGAATTTGGTAAGAATTGTAAGGCAAAAGACAGTAAAGACAGTAGTCTACGCTTTTTTGGTGTTTTAATCTTGGTTTCATACATGCAGTTACTGTCTCAGGATTAAAGTTACCTTCCAAAGTGGACAGCACATACTGAAACAATAATCACTGTGGGGGGAGGATAGGGAACATGACACAAGACTAAATTTCTTTTAAGTCTCCTGCAGCCAGTGTTTCTCCACTGAACAAAAAACAATACATAGCAGATTGCATGCCAAGTTGAGATTCTTTTGTCAGTTAGTGCTACTGACTATTACACTTGCCTTGGTTGCCCTCAACTCTAGCAGGAAATGAAGGCTGGTTGTAAAAGATATGTTGTCAACACACAGCTATTAGTTTTTAAATGTGTTTAAAGCTCTGACCTGGAATGCTGATTAAAGCTTTGAAAGACATTTAAGAACTCATCTGAATATGATTAAAAACCTCACTGATACTGCTGGACTCCTGAAGCAAGTATTTAACCGTGTCCCAATAATTTAAGAGTTACTTGTTCCAGAAAGCTCTCAGATACGAAAGCCTTTTAGAATCAGTTGATAATCTCTCCTACAAGTCAGGCACTGAATTTCAGGCAAGATACATACCCCTACTTTCACACATCAGGTTGTAATACTGAAGAGCAAGGTGATAAGCACCGCCAGCACAGAAGGTTGTTCTACTGCATTCTGTAACGTTGAATATTCTATGGCCATTCTAGCAGCAGAGTTGCTGACTTAGAATTGTGATTATTTTTTATGACTAGGAGTGTCTGGCAAAAATCAAGCTGCACTGTACTCTTGTAAATTCAAAGAGATCAAATTGTTAGGCAAAAAACTGCATGCTGGTAACTTTCTGTCCACAAATTTAGAACAAGCAAGCTGGCCTCTTTCTTTATAGTACAAGAGAGACGAGCTCAAGGGGGGCTTAGGGAGGGAGAAGGGGGAAGAAAAAAAAAAAAGGGAAGAAAGTCTTTCACTATACTGGCAGCTGAAATAGTTCTACTTTATGCTAAAGTTAGCTCCCCCAAGGACAATTACCACAGGATAAAAAGGGAGATAGAAGGTGGAATGACATGAGTGCAAGAGGGTCATGCAAAGTAACAGAAGGATATATTCTAGCTTTATAAACTACTTTTAATGGTAATCCACACACATGATTTTAATGAAAATGACATTTTCAAGAGCAGGGTAGCCAACCCACAGGAAGCTGTACAGCCTAGCTGATAAATTTAATATACTGTTTCTAAATTGCAATTCATCATAGTTGTGGATACAGAGGGCACGGCTCTCCAAAATCTTTTCCATTTCCTTGACATAAGTCTGTAATGCTAATTACTGGGATCCAGTTCAAAGTCTCCTCCATGTGGCAGGAATATAAAGACAAGGACAAAAACTGCACAGGCATCTTTTAAAGAAAGTGATCCCAGAAGTTTAGAAAGAAGCAGAAAGCAAGCTTCCTGTAGTGATCTGCTTGTCATTTACAATGCTACAGGCCTGCAACAGGACAACTACAGGACATCCGGGATGTATGCAACACTTTCTCAGCATATCAGATACTCAAAATATGTTAACTAGAAGAAAAAAACCTGACTGCAAACTATGCAATAAACAGACTTGAAAGCAACCTTGCTCAGCTTTCCTCAGTAAACAGAGACTGCAAATGCTGTTTCTAAAAAACTATGGTTGTTGGCATTGCCCATCTGTAAGTCTGCAAACAGCTTTATACCCAAATATGTTTAATTTGATAAGTGATTCTTGAGTAGCAGAACTTGCTTTCAACAAATAAAGATATGAGAACTGGATATGTGCATAACAGCTTGACTATGGAAGATAAACATCAACTGCTCAATATTCAGTTGTAAGGATTATGGAATAAAACTTAGCAAAGTTCTCAACTGATATCCAGGACCTTATATGCCCCTTACTGAATCATTACCAAAACAACAGATATGTTTCTTATCAGTGCTTGAAGATCTTAAGCCCTCAGAGTGAAATTGGCAGAAGACTAACCTGTCAGAAAATGCATTATTTTGGAATTGGAATAATGGCTCTTCCATGATGCAATCACTCTTACCTCCATCCCACTCAGGACTTCATGGATATTGCATTCTTCCTTCCCTTCCCTATCTCTTTTCCAGGCTGTTTTTAATCTATTCCCTTTAGCACTTTCTTATGCAGAAACAGTTTCCTACCTTTGTTCAGCAGTATCACCCTTTTGTTCTTCTAGATTTTTATGTCCCTTCTGACATAGGAATAAATCACAATATGCAGGTGTACTACTTATGGCACTGTTTCCTTTTCTGTTCCTTACCTATTATTTTACAATTTGGGGTTTTGTTTGTGTGTTTAGTTTTGGTTTTGTGGTTTTTGGGTTTTGACCATGCAACTAAGTTGATGTTTTCTTAAGTCCTACTTCAAAAAATTTCACTATTATTATAGCAATTCAAAGCCCACTGAAGTGTGGGTGCTAAATCCCTACTGCAAACAAATTATCATGCTTAAGTGTAGCAACATGTTAAAAGATTCTTGAAGTCTTCATCTCAAATTACTCCAATTACTACAACACTTTTATCAAAAAAAAAAAACCACCACAACCCCATATTTCTGATGACCTCATTATGTATGAACCAGACTTTTTTGTACTATAAAATTTTCAAGTCAGGTGCACTGACTAGAATTCAAATAGTTTTCCTGTAGAAATAAACTAGTACAGAACAGAAACAATCAGTAGGAAAAATTATTGCTGTGCCCAGTTCATGAGAATTACTTAAAATATATATATATATGGAAACAAATTACTTGGGAGTAAGGTGAGGAAGAATAAACAAAGTTTTAGTCCCAGCTTTGATTTTACATACTCTGAGATACTCCTCTAAATTGTGGATGGTGACTGGTGTATCTTTTCCCCCTTTTTTCAGTTCTATATTAGGAAACCCAGGAAGTGTGAAGTCCAGCCCTAGATCTTCCACAGAGCAGCCATTCATAGTCAGAGCCTCCAATGCATACTGTAGACTTTCTTTGGTCTAAAAAAATTGGAAATGAAAACCAGTGAGATTCACATTAACCTATCCAAAAGTTATGATTTCTAAAGCAGTTTTGACTAAGTAAGCATTTCTATAAGAATATTACTATTAATACCGTTACAGTACTCCTTGCTTTCCTTCTATACCTTTCATACATAACAGTAAACCAAGACAAACCAAACAAACTATCTTAATGGATGAACCTGACAGATGGCAAGAGCACACTTTTTCTAGCAATTTTGGAATTACTTTAACTTCTGCATATTATTTATTTATAAAACACTATTGCAAGAGAAGATGTGTAATATAGTAATACTCTTAGGCTATGTTTTTTCCTTAGAATAGTTAATGGCATTCATATTTGGCATGCATACTGACATTTTTCTGCTTTCATCCACCAGGTTTCAGGTTTTTCAAACTCTTGTTGGGAAATTAAAAGCGGTGATCAAGGAGAGAGAGTGAGACAGTGATGTGAAGAGGAACAAAGGCCCACAAGCTTGCAATAACTTCACTAGTAACAAAGCAGATGTATTAAGAGTATAAATTAGGTTATTTACCACCTACCATCTATTAACATTGGATGCTAGAAAAAGCATGCATGCCAAAGACCTTTTATCAATATTCTACAACAGTGAACGATACTATTTTTAGCTAAGAGTGGATAACCTTGAAAACTTAAGAATCTTCTGTATCTATAGAAGAACCTGTATGTTCCCATATAAAGCCAGTTTACATCAGTTCTGCATATAGCTTTCAGTGGGGGAAGAAAAACACCTATAAAATGGTTTTGTATTTGTATTTTGTATTATTTTAATTCCTAACAAAACTTGAAAATTTTACTAAATCAACTAATAAAAAAGCCAAGCCTTTTGAATGTTCAAAGGATCAAGGATAGATTTTTTTTCCCCTCTTTGATATTAAAGTTGGTTAGTCTTTCCAAAGTGAACCAAAAAGAAAAGTCACCTTATGCAAACATCTGGCAGTTTTAGCCATTTCTAGTCTTTTAATCACACAGAAGAATCTCATAATAGAACTCTGTTAGAGTCCACATTACAAAAAGACTGTGTTATAATTGCTACCCAATTATTTAATAATATTAAAACTACTCCTTTTATTAGAATTATGACTATTACCATCAATATTAAGCACTATCATACGCTCAATTATGGCTACTTCATAAACCCAAACATCTGAAGATGAACTCTTCCATTCTTAGGGTCATTTTCCCACCTGTGTTTTGTCCTGTTCAAGTCTTTTCTTTTGTCTTACAATATCTTCAAGGTGATATATTGATTTGGCTACTACTGGATCAATACTGAACAAGTCATGCGATGTCAAGGAAGTTTCCTGTCGTAACATCCATTTATAGAAAGGAAGTCCAAGAGGAAGGTCCACCTGGAAATCAAAACTTTGTTTAGTATTGAACTGTCTTCCAAAAATATATCTTTTCCTATTTTAACTCTTGACTAGATCTAGAATGCTATTTACTAATTCATAGTTCTGGTCACACTTAAGCACTACATCTGAGTGGTTTTTACCTCAGAAATTTACAGTCAAAAACACAACTCACTGCCTAGTGTATATTCATTAGAGCAATCAGCAAGCCAGCAGCTGGAATAATAATAATCCAAAAAAGACCTTGAAAGAAGTCTAGAGAGAGATTGCAACACGTGGCAGGCAATAACTTTTCCTTTTTTCCACCATGGTCTCAAAAGCCACGTAAAGATCTCCAACATACACTACCCTTTTCCCCTAAAAAGTTCAGCTGCATCTCCCCACACCTTGCCCAAGCTGCCAGGACTGAAAATAATTCCATGCAACTCTTAATGCTACTTTTCCCCAGCACACTCAGAACTAGATTTTTCATTTAATCCTTCAGGATCATATTTTCTATTTTATTCTCACCAGCCTAAAATCCATGATTGCCTTGGCCATTAGTTTTCCCAGAAAGCGGAACTTCATTTTAACTTTTGCAATGTGAGCTGGCTTGGCTGTTCTACCAAAAGGAAGTGCAAAAAGGCCTTGAAGGTTATGGATGTACTTGGTACCTTCCTGGCTTCCTGTTGAGGAAGAAAAAAAAAAAGTTCAATACATACACTGCTAGTTTCATTCCAGATGCAAGCCTGAAAGCAGCTACCAGATAACTATAACCTAAAACTTCTTATAAAATTAAAAAACTCAAAACACACAAGCCCCGCCCCCCCATAAAGATAATCACACACTATCAGGAGGCGTATTATCTGACCACAAACTGAGGTGCTCTTTCAATCAAAGCCATCCACATAATTAAAGTCAACTTAGAATCAATCCGATATTAGATCAATATTGATAGTTTAGGTAGTAAAATATTTACCTTTTGGATTGGCTAGAGTCACTTCTTCTCCCCTCCAAAGGCCTAAGTCTGCTCTCTGTAGTTCCTGAGATACAAGTGCATAGAACTCTAGCGTGGGGCCTAGGCCTGTGCCAACCTTCAGGGGGAGGGAGGGTGTGGGGAGAGGAAGGGGAGCGAGACAGATACACAGATGGTCCATTAGGTCAGTCTGAATCTTTACTTAATCTGAGTAGTATGTTATTGACTATAAAGAAGACTGCATTACAAAAAGCATCTAGAGAACATAACCACGCCAACATTTACAAAGACTGAGACAGCTTGGAAAGACCACGTATCAGAGGGAATATTAGTGGTATAAGAGTATTAACCATCTAATGATCATATGATAGAAGAAACACACACAGCTGTCTTCTTAGAGTTAGAAAAAAGTGTGCTCTGCAGAACAAGACTGATTACGAAATTCAGTAGAACAAACATTTTCTCCCAGCAACTAAAAATCACAACCAAGTGGATTAGGAGTAATTAATAAAGTCTTGTGGCACCAGCAATGGGAAGGACCAAGAGTCTGACCAAGTTATTCTATGAAAGTTGCAGCTTTTTTGTATTAATCTTCAGTAAAAAAGGATTAAATTAGACTACATTGATATTACTTACTTCATTCTCATACTGGATTTCCAACATGGCTCTTGAACTGCCTAGATCCTGCATCACAGATTCTGCCTGTTTCAACAGCTCATCTCTGTTCACAGTGCGCTACACATTAGAGAAGTTTTAAGTAGTGAAATTATATCTGCAAGTCCCAGCTCCCAACGCAGTTACAACAGGAAAAAAGTTAATTATACAAATTTTTCCACCCCATGCTAATAGCTCCACAGTTAAACAATTTGTTAACTTATATCCTGATAAAATAATTATTGCTTCTATATGAAAACTGACTAGAATTGAAGTGTTCAATATAAAATAAAAACCCAATGCCTTACATTTGTATCATTATAACTAACAGGTATTACCCTCACCAAGAATCTGGCAGTAGGACTATAACAGAGAAGTATTGTCATGTGATGATGTTACATATCTCAAACTAATACGTGAAGAAAAAAAACAGAGAATGAAGATGCGAAAATCCAGCAACCTGAAAGAATAATCTTATACCCTGCCCTTGCAGATTCTCTACACAACACAACAGCACTGGAATTCCTACATGTTGGAAGCTATATTCTAGTTGAACTAGATTCTCATGTCTCTTGCCTTTTTTCCCCGGAGGCATTCAAGATCATATAGCAGATCTATACTGCACAGCAGATCTTAGTGTAAGACAACAACTCTCCAGACTCCAGGCAGACACCCAAGACTCCCTCAATTTAAAACAGTCACAGTTTAGTTTTATATGTTGTGACAGGAAGTTTAATACTCTCCCAGAATACAAGGACAATGTTTTTGTTTATTCAGGTAACATTTAAGAGTCAAAATTCTATTGCTTGAAATTCTACATAAAGAAAAAAAAGAAAAAAGAAAAAAAAAAAAGAGGTTTACAAGCTAATATATGGAAATATCACTAAGGTAAATTAAAAAATAAAATTCATTCTTGGAGTATAGTTTCTGAAATTATGTAAAGACTCCAAGTCAAAATGAAGCAGGTGAGGGAGCAGTGTGGCATACTCTAGTCCCTCCTGACACCTAGTGGCAGACACCTAGAAGACACTGTGCTTTTTCTAGGGCACTTTAAAGTGAATAAAAATAAACCTCCCTTTCATCAATATACTACCAAAACCTGAAGTTTTACCAAAAAAATAATCTTTCTCACAATTATATTCTTAAAGATAATATACAAATAAACAGATCATTCACTCAATTTTTAAACAAGATATACCTACTTTTTTCCTGTCCAGTCGTGGTGCCACTCTGCTATCCTGAGAATCCGATTGATTGATTTCTGGATTAGTATCCAGTAGTCTTTGCATGGCTCGATCACGATCAAAAGCAGTTACATAAAACAGCATTTGGCGGGTATCAAATGGAAAGAAAAATGGGCTGTAAAGAGCATTGGGTTAGTTAGCTGGATTCCAACTAGAACCTATGACTATAGTTCAGTTTAAAATACAATAGAAACCTAGTATGCCTGAAATTAGTGCTTTATTAAACACTGCAGTGAAAACAGCATCCAAAGGAAACCATCCAGAACACACTTTAGTTTTAGTTCCCATGTTTACAAGCAAGAGTCTAGAAATGCAATTTTATATAAGAAACACCACCAAAAAATTGTAGAAACTTCTAAATCGTCCAGAAAAATAACTCAAAATAATTTAATGCCTTAGCTACGCAAGTTTTGTATCAGAAAGCAAATATTCTTTTACTTGCTTACACCTGTTCTACAGTTAGTAAATCTAAGTTAAATCAAAGATTTTTAAGAACTCAGTTCAAGCTCCCATATTGCGGGGGGAGAGGGTGGAAGAGATGAGACCCTGCCTACAGTAACACCATCATTCTACCTTCCACTATTTTCAAAAAACACCTTAAATAATCTGTGAAAGACTATCAGAAAAAATTATTCTTTTAATTTCAATTCTAATATTCTCAAAGGCATCTGTACTATATTAACAGTGTAGTCACCCCCTGACATTTAAGTGGAAAGGCAGTTTTATGGAAAAAATACTGCTACAGATGTTTGTGTAAGAATGCACATTCATACTCATCATTCATTATCTGGAATGTTTATGAAGAAATTTAGAGATCTTATTTTAAAAATTAAAAACCAAACTGTTTCTCTAGAATACATATTTCCAGTCAATTGTCACCAATGCTGCTTCAATTAATATGCTGAAAAAATCCTAGACTATCAACTCTTATTTCTCATTCTTTCAAGTGCAAAAGTTTAACAGTTTATACTCTGTATCAAGACACTACACCTACTGTGAATATATCTTTATAAAAACGATTTATAATATCTTATCAGAAATTATAAAAGTATTTTCCTTTGTACCACATTGAATATGCCAAGATAAATGCAGTGGTATGACAAAAATGCCATTAAGCAGATGAAAAGGGCATACCCAAATAATCAAGTACACTACTGTTTAAATAAGAAAATTTCAAATTGCTCAGGAACTCCTGTAAGAAGTGGTCCAAGTTTGCAGCTAGCCTATCCCTCCATATTTGATTTAAACTATGCAATACAGGTGCAAACATTCATCCAAGTGTCACTATGTAACTTAGCAAGACTCCCATGACTACATTTTACTCTCCCCTAGTACTTTCAAAAGCTTTGTACACATAATGCACCTGGGCTGTCCAGCCAAGAGGCCTACTGAACTCAGATTAGAAATATATACAGTAACTTATTCATACCATGTTTTTCCAAGTTCTGTCAGCCAAGTTGGTATGTTTCCTGTCATAATTACCAAAGGATCCTGAAGCTGCCTGTTTGCTTTTGCTGTCAGTTTACTGTTGATAAACTCTGAGGTTGGAATTATCTCCTTGCAGATTGCATTCTGTGTTAAATAAAAACAACGTAAATCTAGTTAAAGAAATGCTAGAATAAATACCAAGCCTTTTTTAAAAGGTTTTTTTATGCTTGCAATTTGCTTATCATCACAAGAAAAAACCTTTAGTTGTCACTTTGGTCATACAGAGTCTAAGCCATGAAAGCAATGCTGAGCAGATTTTTACTATTCATTTTCTTTTCAGGAATAACATTGTTCTTTAAACTTCAGGAAGGAAAAAGCATGGAAAATATATTTAATGCACTACAGAGGAAACGTCATTGACTAAGAATTTGTAGTCTTCATCTTACCAGAAGTTAGAGAAACAGGCAGGGGAAGATGATAGTATTTGCATTATTCTGTCTTGGTAGGGGACAGCAGACAGGGTAAGAAAGCTATTTTAAGTTGTTTCAGGACAGAGTTGTCTATATCAAGTACAAAAGTAATTTAAAAAGTGCTTTACTCACATCATACAAGTAATACCAGTATCGACTGATAGCATGTAAAACTCTCAAAAGAAGAATAACATCTAATGAGGGATCTTCAAATGTTATGTTTTCAGGTGGAGTAGATACGAGGTAAACTTCTAGAGGATTTAACACCGAAGGACATACACCATCTAGCAGGAAAAAAGAATATTTTATCAAAATAAATCAACTGGAAGTCTTCCCAAGATTTAATTATTAGGAGCCTAGATAGTATTGGTCATGGCATTCACTTTACAACAGTTTAGTTAGACAATTCGGTAAGCACCTTGCTTTTAGTTTTAATACACATGTTAATATATGCTTATCTTCCTTATACTATGCTTGCTTTAAAAGAAACAGTATGATACCTCTAAATACTCTTCCTTTCCATTCTTTCAGAAATTTCACTAACCTAATATATTAGCAAGGCAACATACTCACCATGCCACAATTCATCATGCTTTTTAGAATTTCTAGGGGAGGTTTTCGTGGGAGCAGTTTGCGCTCTTCCTCTTTTACCACCAACGCAGTCCTTATTACCATCTTCATCCTCTCGCACGGGTTTGTACCTGAAAAGTAATTAAAAGTTAAAAACATGTTTGTGAAATACTAACTTATGTGGAAACAAAAGCAGTTATAAAAGTGTTTAGTTGTTTGATTACCAGAATTTTATTTGAATGACAGTGAAAAGCGGAAAATAAAAAACAATGCATCTGGATATGATCCAGTCTTTGAAACTAGTCCCTCAGAAGCAGTTTGTCATGGGAGAGGAAGAAACAGGACCCTTCAGCTCCATGAACTGGAACAAGAGACAGAGAAGGTGTAGACAAAAAACAAAGTGGTTTTTTTGTCATGGTCAGATTTTTTTTGTGGTGAGCTTGTTTGATTGTTTTTTTTGCATAACATATTTAAATATTAGAAAGAAAAAGACACTGATGAATGTTAAAATGTTTGGCACGGCTGTAGGTCAACACTATTCCTTACAAAGTATGGCCAGAGAATACATATATCTGAACAGTAGTTAATTGTGAAAATCAGTATGAAGTTGAGCATTATATGTAGACTACAGACACATTCTGTTGTTTGTGGTTAGTTACCTAAAACTAAGAATGATTCCCCTCCATCTAGCAGGTGTCATTTAAGATTCCTCATTTCTTTTTCATCAGCTTTGTTTATGAGCTAGAAAACGTCAGTAGCTAACAATGAATTCTTACTAAGATTTAAGTATCTCAAGCACATCAGGAAAATCAAAGCTTCACAGCTTTGGACAGAGGAAAAAAAGGACAGCTATATTCTAATTTTCTTTATGTATATACATCTAGGAAACTGGAGAAGTTATCTCCTGATTTCTATAGTAAACTTACCAAATGGTATGTGTTTTTGTCCAAATCCCAGCTCTTCCTAATGGGTTGCTTTCATCATCTGTAGACTCCCTCTCCTCCTCAGCCTGCAAACTGTACTGCCTAACTGCTTGATACACAGTCATATTGTATGGCAGCAAATGATCTCCAATGTAAAACTGCAGTCTATGTCTCACATTCCCTGAATTTAAGAATTGAGCAGCCTGAACAAAACAAAACAAAAAAACACTTAAGTTAGGAAACTTGCTGCTAGATTTCTTTAAGCCTCTTCCCACACTGTTCCCGCCCCTTACCCAAAGAGCAAAAGCTTACCAAAGATTCATCTATTTCTTCATCTGACCCATCATCATCACTATCCTCATCATCTTCTCTAACTCTTCCATAGCCTGAGGCAAGAGATGAGAAAGACATTCATTTGTTTTTACACAAGACATAGCATTGCTTTTGTACTGATTTTTTTTAACTCCACTGTTTAAAACAGTTCCAAAATACATCATTTTAAAAAAGTGAAGTTCAGATATGTCAGAACAAATTTCAGTCTTGACATGTGGCATCAAAAATGTCAAGTTACAGACAATCTGACAGTCAACTAGATTATACTTCTGTTAATATTGACTGAACTGTTTGCAACAGGAAGAAGCTTGTCCCAGAAAGAAGATTCTCTGCAGTCTTAGTCTCTTCCCCCACGAGGAAGATAAATAGGAGGTACCTAAAAGTGTCTTCAGTATAATCCTCAGGCTTTTTTTCACTATCTCTTAAAACTACTGACAGTAATGACTATCCCAAGAAGCAAAACACCTGTGATTGTAAGATATATATGTGTATATATATTTGTACCTCTAACCACAAGGTATCTTTCAATGGCTTGTACCAAAGCCAGAGGATCAATCTTCACAGGTCCACCTTTCCACTGTTTCACATTAGCACAGTCCGGATGTCTTTGCAGCTGGCATTTTAATTGATGTGTATTGAAGAATTTTAAAGCTTGGGATCCTCTGTTAAGAGAAAAACTCAAAATAATTTGTGAAAAGAGTTGCTAAACAAATAATCTAATAACTATAATTGCATTAAAAATGCATTAGAACAGGCTTATACATACATTTATGAATTTCTTTGTTCAGGGTGTTATTTCTCAGCTTGTTTCTCTAAAAATAAACTATTAAGATTTGGATAAACAGATTAAAAGTTTTATGCTACAAGAACACCAGAATCCATGTTGGACAAAATTTGATTTCCAATGTAAACTACACAGATTAAGAGAAAGTCCAGCCAGATCTGATTAAAATATGGCCTACACTGACCATCTTTGAGGTATGGAGTTGTTCAGTGGTCAGCTGATGCCATGTGAGATTTAGAGCTGTGTTTACCTGCAGTGTAATAAGGATCAAAATTGGGGGTGGAAGACACAAGTATCTATTCATATGGTTTTTGATAAGGACCCTAAATAGATAACCTGAAAGCTCTTCTGTTTTTTCTTGCCAAGTATAGCTTATAAACATGTTCCATCTCAACAATCTATCATTATTCAAGATAGCTATTTTTATACACAAATCTCTTGCCTTGGCCTGCTTCAATTTCCAGGTGCTAGCGAAAGACTACTAAGTCTTAATGCCTCAAAAACCTCATTGACATAATCCACAGTAAGACTAGCAGTCAAACAATGCTGCAGTAGTCTGACTTTCCACCTTTAATCTTCTATTAAGAACAGCGTAATTTTGTTTTTATGATTAGCAGCTTTATAACTTTTGTAGTTATCCCACTTTTTATAGAAATAGTGCATATTAGGAATTGTTGTAAGATTATAGAGCACATACTATTTGCAAAAGCCAGTAACAAGACAATTACTTCCTCCAAGTATTAGAAATCTGTGTGTTGCATTAATTCACATGGATTTTAACCAGTTTCACAAAACACAAGTACTGAATTTTAATGTAACCTAGACTAATGCTACAGTGTGAGGCTCTAATATGTTTACTATAATGGATGCTGGGTCACAATTAGTGAAGAAACAAAAAAAATCACAGTATCTTATCACCTTAGAGACAGAAGATTTTGGCATTTCAAACTCTAAAGAATAGTTTTCAAAAATTCATTTTCAATGCTCCTCCCTTCCTAACTTCTACATAGTCACAAGAATATGTCTATAATCAAATTGAGCTTTTAGTCAGCACCCCAAACACTTTCAAAAACTTATATGCAACTTATACCAAAATAGACTAACTACTATACACTGAATTAAAAATACTGTTGATTTATTAAAGAAAAGTACAGAAAAGAAGTACAGATTGCACATCCATTCTCAATCTAAGTAAGAGGATCTAAAGGATTGGCTATTTAACCAAATGTTTGCTTACAATCTTCCACTGCATTAAAAAAAAAAAAGCTAGCTTTAATAGGGTCAGAAGTTTCCATTACCCCTTGGAACTTTTAGCATTTAAAAAAATTTTGGAAAACAAAAGCTTCCAACCAAACTGTTACCTGAGCATTAATCCTTACCTGCTCCCTGTTCCATTTCCACTAGGGAAGTCATGCACTTTGACAGGAAACTGTTCCATCTGACTGAGGCAATTGTTCATTTTATGGACTAATGCCAACAAAGGTGCATTTTCTAATGGCTCTAATCTTCCAAGGGGTTCTTCTCCAGGAAGCTGAAATATATTCCAGTCTTTTAGTTATGTACTTCAATTAATCCATCTTAATTTATACCACAAGTTGTTTATAAAAAAAAAAATGAAAACAACCAAAACAACAACCACCCACCCCCAACTAGAAGTTAAATATCACTGCTCTCACTTAAAGTAGCAGCAGTATCAGAATGACTAGATGACACAAATTAATGAAAGACCTGTTTCAAAGAAGGCAGTTTTCTGGTATCAGTTGAATATGCCTATAAATTTTAAGCACTGATGCTTAACCATAAGCAGTAAGCTTCATGGAAGCTGTAGTTCTCTCTTCCACTTTAAATTTCTTCCTTTAAACATAGGACAATCTACTCTCTTGCAGTATTCAGGACTAAAGAGAGCAAGTGATAAGATTACTATCCAAACTCTTTCCATATCAACTTCTTAGAAGTCAAGAACAACTTTTAAGTTGTTCACAACTTAGACAATTGGCCATTTTGTAATTTTTTTTCCACTGCTGTGTGGAGTTTTCTGTAATTACAGGGTGTTCTAAAAAGTTTATGACCTGTAAAGACACAGAACCACATGAAAGTTGTAGTGTTATACCACTTAGGCATAAACAAAACATTCCTTCCATACTCCATCTTTAAGTCAAGGTGAACCTCTCAGATGGTCAGATAAGTACAATTTTAAAGATAGATAACTAAGAAGAACAAAAAATAATTAAAAAAAAAAAAGAACTTACTGGAGAAGAAAAAAATACATGAAGAAATCTTTTCAATCTGATATCCCTGCTTACAGCATCTTTCTCACTTTTAGATGTCAAATAAAGCAGCAGTTGTTTAACAAACCCACTATGCTGGATTTCAAATGAGGAGACATCAGACTCCGAGACAATGCTACGGATTTCTACAAGGCACTCTGTTCCACCATCCACCTGAAAAAATACAAAGGTAGTATTTTACTACCCAGGTATTAAGGGCTTAAGAAATACTAGTTTTCCTCCCTACTGCATTGAACAGCTCTAAAGGGACGGGAAAAATGGGAAAGTCTGGAGTGTAGTAACTCAATACAAGCAATGACAGGGCAAATAATCTGAGGATAAACAATCTTGCTATTCAAGAGGCAACATTAAAGGCAACATCTACATTTTTCTCATTTTAAGAGAAAGCAAGGTTCCATTGCTGTCTCATGAATTGTGAAGATAGGCTCCAAACAGTAGTTAAAAAAAAAAAGCACTCAGAAAACCACCACAGCTCAGATTGGTATATATTTTACATGACATCTGTGTGGGAGAGAGGAAGGAAAGTTTCATATTTTAATGATTACTCAGATCAAAGTAGAGAATATAACTCAGCTGTTTAGCTACTTTAGAAGTTACAGGTTTAGACTATCTATCAAAGATCAAAACTGCCCGAGAAAGAAGGCTCAAGTTCTTGAGATGCTAGGAGATTTAGCCCAATCTGTATTTCTTCTATCCTTTCAGCAAAATACTACTTCTCTCTTGTTCTCCTTCCACAACCAGTGTTCTTACTACAAACTGTGTTGTTAATTAGCTATAAAGTCAATCCCTAACACTTAACTGTATATAAAATTTGAAATAAAATGCTAAGTGACACATTGCTAGGAATTAAGAATACTCTTGCTAATAGTAGTAATTTATCATAAATTATATGTAAGTGATATGTGTCAGAGATTATAGACTAATTATAAAAAAATCCCAAGCAAACCACTGCAAGTTAAGAAACACTATCATAATTTAAGATAGCAAAAACTATGCTTAAAATATTGGCCATACTGTCTTAAATGGTCAGCTTTCCTCTAGCTCCCTCTTAAGTACTTCTACTGCTTCCATTCCCACCCCATTTCAAGTAAATTTGGCATTTCTAACCTGGAGGTTGAGTTGTTCTGTTGCAGTGCAAAGTCTCTGTAATACATTTAGTGCAGGATTGCTTCCATCCATGTTTTCAGAACTAAAATAACGTTCTACAAATTTATGGGCTTGCTCCTTAATCCAGCCCTTAATTTTTTCTCTGTAAAGAAGCACACAAGGCATTTGGTCACGCTTAGCATTTGCATGCTCCAATATTACAAGTAAACACAGTCAAAGTATAATTTTTCCCATGTCTAATACTCACAGACAAAAAACTCTTCTCTCTTATTCCAATACAGTAAAGGCCTATTCTCTACAAATTACTTCTTGCATCGTTTTTCCCAATTCTCCATTTTTTCCCCAGCATGCTACTTTAAACTATTAAGATGATGTTTTCTCTACCTTAATTTCTTGATTCTTCTTCCAGAATTATTTTAACAGTGGTTATTTTAACAGTGGTTAAGCTCAAAATTATTTGATAGGTGCTACTTAATCGCCTGATGGCTTACCATAAGAAAGAAGCTGCATCTCAAAGTCAACACTGTATTAGAAGTATTTTGATTTTTGTGTTTGTGTACCTGTTATTGGAAATGGTATCCTTGGAAGCAGCCCTTGCAAGACCACTTACTCCTGCTGTTCGTGCTGGTTCAATATTATTACTATTGGACTGTGTGCTTAACCTTCCCCATGTTTTAGGATTTAAACTTGCCAAGAAGGAAGATTTAGGAGATTGAGTAGTTGTAGGGCTTTTAGCTGGAGAAAACAAAGACAAAATTAAGAGAATCAACAGGTTTATTACAGCTAGCACCTTTGACAACCTATAAGCTTACTTTAAGTTTAAAAGGAAAAAAAAAAAAAAAAAAAAGAGAGTACCACATTTTAAGAATGATTTACCTTGATTGTCTACTTTGTCATCATCTCTTGGAGGAGAGTATTTTGGTCTCCTTGGCCCTCGTTTTGGCAGTCTTTTTCTCTTTAGAACATCACTCAGTCGTCTGTCCAAATTTAGAAATAAAGTAACATGTTTCCATCCACCATATTCATACACAAATCTGTCTCTCAATTTAAGATGCATCTGCCAGTTATTTCCTTAAGAATTAAAAAAGGTTCCATCCCATAACAAAGAATGCACAAGCAAAGAATGAGCTCTGGGAGAAGGGGCCTCAACTCTTATTTTAGCTGGGAGGACAAAGTGATTACTCCATCCAGAAAGAAGGGGTTTTGCTTGCTGTCTACTACAGGCAGCCAAGAAGTGCCACTGAACAAAGGTTTCTCACAATTTTCATGTTTTGATTTGTGTAACCCTCTGGTTATTCATTTATTTGAACACACTTACAAATTAAAAATATCCACAAATACCTACTGACTAAACACCAAAAAGAAACAGGGTATTTATCTTGCCTCCCCTGCTAAAGCCCAGAAAGCACTTTTTCAACCATTTATGGAGTTTCTACTCACCATGCCCTACACTTCCAAGTTCACATATTTCCTTTCTGGTTTAAGGTGAGTTTCCTTATTATGTCAATATATTAAGACAAACATTTCACCTTTAAAATAAAGGCAACTTGTGTAATGCTCAAATAATATAATCCTACAAGAGATATTAATTCTAGAAGTGTTCAACATGGTTGCATTCCAACAAAATAACTTAAGGATGCTTATTTTTACCTCTTTTTCTAGCAGAAAGGAACCATGCACCATAACTATAATTTATCTGAAAGAATCACTCTGTCCTCAAGAGTTACATGAGACTACAGCTGCTGCTCCTGGCATTCTCCACCCTCTCGCCAAACAGTATGGATTGTTTCATGTCATTACATCATACCTATCAAGTCACTAGTCTTTTCTTTCTTAAGATTTCATATAAAATGAGTCAAGTCTACCCACTGACAGCTTCAACACCATTACATTTTAGTTCCTTAAGAGAAAAACATCACAGCAAAATGCACATGATACTGTAGCAGCCCATGTCAGTCAAGACAAAAAACAACACAAAACAGCAACAAAAAACCCACAAAAATATCACACACCAACAAAAAAACAAGCAAACAAAAAAACCCACAAAAAACTCCACAGATTGATTGTTCACAACAAACAGTGCACTTACCCCTGTGGGCTCAGATCCAAAGAATCCTCCCGGCTGTGTTGTAAGCTGGGAGAGCCCAAATCAGCAGCTGCATTACTGGCAGCCGTGGCTGTTCCAGTACTTATTGTTGTAGTGGTACCCAGTGTTCCTGATCCATTCGTGCAGACTTTCGGTGGGCTTGTTAGCAAAGCTTCAGACTCTGCTAAGTTTTTCACTTGATGCATCACCCCTTTGCAAAAGAAATCTTTGTTTGGTGGGTTGGTTTGATTGTGGGGGGTTTTTTGGGAGGGACAGGAACAAAGGTGTTTGAGAAGGTAGAAGTCTGTTATTAGAACCTCTCTTTTGACTATGGCAGTATTGGCTCACCCCACTCATCAATACCAAGTTTTAAAATCAGTTCAATCATTTCTTAAAAAACCTAAATCATTTTTAAAAATAGTAATAATGACAGCTGCATGAACATTAGCTAAAGAAACGAAAAAAATCCCCAGTCATATGGGGATGCATGCATGGATTTGCCTTTATTATTCAAGAACAATATGAACTTTTTACAGCTTCGGGGAGGGATAAGGGATAAGGGATATGGATTCTCCACAGACACATGCTTTTAAAATACTAAATGAGGAGGTGAAGAGGGAAAAAATAAACAAAACCAAAAAAAACAAACAAGATTTACCTTCTCTTCTGAAGTAAACACTAAAAATGTCAGGCAACTTTTGCATCAAAATCTCTGCCATCTGCAGGGCTCCAACTACTATCTTAAGGTCTTGACTCGACAACATGGAGGCAATATGACTAAAACAGGTAATTCATTAGAATTAGGTTTGTCTTTATTTTTTGTTGTTTTAAAAATAAAATTTTAAAAAATCAAGCCACTTCATCTTGCATACATAGTACTGGAGACAAAGCAAACAAATTTCATTGTGCTTTTGTAAAAGCTATAAATAAGAGGACTGAAAGTCCTCTTCCCGCCTAAATCATTTTTACCAAGTTTATGTATATGTGGCATAAAGGAAAAGAGAGTTTTCTTCCTTTAAAGAACATGGTGTTGTGGAACTTTGTACTGCCTTTGAAAAACTTGTCAGTTTATTTTCTAATTGCATCCTTTTATCTAGATGCCTAACTTTACGGTATATCATGTAGGAGATATTTCAAAAATAGAACTTACTAGTTTAATGCCATGACAGTGTTATTGTTCACACTGTATTACCTCAAAAGTCATCTTGCCCTCAGAAAAGTTTATAGGCAAGTTTTAGAAATCAGGAAAATAGTATGTGGTAGTATTAGACATTACCAGTACACATAGCCATATAGCTAATCTAAACTCCTAATAAGAATGCCTATATTTGGCGCCTACTGCAAAATCTAAGATGCAAAAAAATCCTGAAGAGCTGGCAGCCTCAGCTTTGGGAAAATAAATACCTAAGAATTTAAAACTACAATTTTCCCCTGAAAAAGAATATTCAAAAAAGTAATCACAAGTTTGAGTTGTAAGCTCAAAATTAGTTTCAGTCACAATAGTTAACAAACCCACCTTGAAACAGCATGGTTTTTCAGCACATCCTTCAGAAGTTCAGCATCAGCAAAATAAATTATCCTAAGAATTGCTCTAAGGCACTTGTGTCTAACAGCAGGTCCAGCTGATGAACTATATACTTCGTAAAGAACACCAAACAATGTTTTGATAAAGGATTTTGCCAGTTCTGGGTCCTCTTTCATAAGTTGTGCTCGAGCATCATCCTTCTTCAATTCTGAATGTCCACCTGTGTGAAATTGTGCAACAAATCACTGCACAGTTCTTTGCATCTCCATCCTGATTATTTCTTTTTTTTTATTTTTTACAGGTGAATTAGGTTAGCTCTTGAACTGAGAACCAGAAGTTAAGCTGACAGCAAAAGTGTTAAGAACAAATCCTCCTCTTTCAAGGAGTTGAATCTTTTTTTCTTCAGTTTTTTTAATATATTTCTGTTTAATATTAAGAAGTCCTCACACAGTCTCCATTAAGTAAGAGCTATAGGAACAAAAACTCATAGCTAGAGACACCAGGTGCCTCCTAAGCTGTACTTACTAGTGTTTGCATTGGCTAAAGGGTTTGGTTTTCGCTGAATGGCACGTGCTGTTCCAGTATCCTCATTTATTTGCTGCATAGAGTTAAAATCAATAGTATAGACACGCCCAAGTGTAGACAGGCTTATCTCATCCTCACCAACCTGATGAGCCGCCTAAAACCAAGAAAGATGTTAAAGTTAAAAACACATAACAAACAGGAAGCTATATGAAAGGTGATGGGAAGGGCAATACAGTAGGGAAAACAATGACTGACAGAAATACAGTAAAAACAGTGATTAAGCAGTTCACTCATCACTGAATACCAAAATAGTGCAATATTGCATCAGGAGGTTTGAGGAAACTCGTGTGTTTCGTACTCAGAAAGAAAAAGGCTGCTATTTTCAAAACCATAAAGAAAGCACTCTATTCCCTATGCAGCCACATGCATATTTAAAAAACATCACCACATAAATGTGTGGAATCACTACCTCTATTATTCGACTATCAATCCTGTTATAGGGATGCCAGAGACCCCGATCATCTCGCCATTGCCATATTGCACCATCCGTATTTTGCGCATTTCCTTTCTTTAGCATAGTATCAACAGCAAAGATTCCCTCTTTCGGCAGGCAAGGCATCAGTTCACTGTAAAGAACATTAAAACAATATTTTACTAGAAGTACTTAATAAAGTCCACCGAAGATGAAAACTGCATGCTTAATTTTAGAGAAGTTAAGGATTTTAAAAGGTGTAATCTGAAACACAGGAGGTTCTGCTTAAACTTGAGAAGAAACTTCTTTATGGTGAGGGTGACAGAGCACTGGAACAGGCTGCCCAGGGAGGTTGTGGAGTCTTCTTCTCTGCAAACATTCAAAACCCGCCTGGGCGCCTTCCTGTGTGATCTCATGTAGGTGTTCCTGCTCCGGCAGGGGGATTGGACTGGATGCTCTTTCGAGGTCCCTTCCAATCCCTGACATTCTGTGATTCTGTGTAACCAGATGAAAAAATGCGGTGCTGCATAACTTACCAGATAAGAGAAGTAAGCTCATAAAGTTCTTGAGGACTTCGCGGAACAAGGTCAATTTGTTCTTGACAATTCCCATTTGAGGCTCCACAAAGAAGGAAGTGAAGTGTTTCTGCAATATCTATAAAAATTATTATTTATGAGATTGCCTATATCAGAATATGGACTCCATTTTGTGTTAGACACTACACAGAATAGACAGTCACTGCCCTAAGCAAACAGACAGTAAGACAAAAGCCAACTCTTTGAATGTTGTAAGAAATCTGTTTGTTTTCAAGTCTGGGGTTTGAGGGTTTTTTCACAGGCTGGCGGGGAGGGGGGAGGCAGGGGGTGAGTGTTGGGTTTTGGTTGGTTAGTTTTGGGGTGTGTTTTTTCCTCTCTTTAAAGGGACATCTAGGGGCAAAATATCACTCAATATACAGGGCACAAAAGAAAAAAGAGAATGCACAGGGCAGTTGAAGTGACAAGTTTTTTCAGATTAAAAAACCAAAAACAAGTGAGAACTAGGACAGCTACACATTGGCTATTTTCTTAAAGCTTTCCCTTCAAAAAAGCCTTTAAATCATATTTCCTCCACCTGCTAAAGAGTACCAAAAGAATTCTTCAACTTCTGTTGAAATGAGAGTAGCTTGTGCAGCTAATACAGACTCAAAATTAGGCAAGCACTCCAGTGACAGCAGCTAGAGACAGGAAAGGGGAAAAAAAATCCCTCAGGAAAAAAAAAAACTTTTCAACAGATTAACTAAACTTTGTAACCCAAGAGAAGCACAATAAGAGAGTGAAAAATAAAAGAACACAGTATTATTTGTATAATCGAGTGCACAGAGTCCTGTATTAGTTGTAGGCATTAACTTAAGTAAGTCCCCTAGAATACAAAAAAGCGAGAACTCACTTTGCTTCATAAGTTGGACTGCAAGCGTAGGACAATTGGAGCACATTAAGGAAAACATGCGCACCACCATGATGAACATTCCTGAGCTCAGGATAGGAGGTGTCACAACCAAGAGTTGCTGGATATTTGTTAACAAGTCCTTGGAAGCAACCTGCTGGAGCAAGTTCTTCAGGAGGGAACAGCAAAATTAAAAAGTTAGTCTGACTTTGAAAGGTAAGCTCTTAAGAGAAACTGAGGGAGGGAAGAAGGAAATAAAAATCCATGCCCAAAAAACCACACCCTTACCTCCTCATGCTGGAAGTTGTCCACTAGCCTTGCAAAACAGAGACAAGTGCTTTCAACAGATTTTTTGTCCTATTATAAAAAAGTGAAGCATTTCTTTGAATTAAAATATTTTAACTTGCATTAGATTATCCTATAATTTTGAGGCATTCATAAAATTTCTCCACAAAGACCAGTCGAACCACATTTTGCAGAATATTACAGCTCTGAATTTTAAATTCATTGATACAGTCTAAACTGATACAGCTTACTGCCTGGGAAACACCTCACCCTTGCAACACAAATACCTTCAGGGACCTTTAAAGATGAATAAATGGGTCTATAATATCCTTTTTGGATTCTACAAGGAGGAAACAAAAGGGAAGAGAGCTACAAAGCCAAAGCAACAGGAGATATAGATAATAAGCAGGAGTGAATGCTACTGTTCTACAGACTACATGACCCTGACTTTTATATCATGCGGTGCTGCCGAGATAGCAAATCCAAAGACACCAAGATAGTAAAGACTGCTCTAAACACAGCCCAAGTTAAAAGATCATCGAAATACTCAAAAGAGTTTATCTGAACATAATAAACACTTTTACTGTAAGGGTGGTCGAGCACTGGAAGATGTTGCCCAGACAGGCTAAGTCTCCATCCTTGGAGTTTAAATAAATAAACAGATGATCTGGACATGGTCCTGGGCAATCTACTCTAGTTGACCTTGCTCAAGAACATGGGGTTTGGACTAGACAGTTGAGAGGTCCCTTCCAACTTCAATTATTCTGTTAAGGGCCATCTTTTTTTTTTTTTCCTCCAGAAAAATTCCACTTCAAAATTTCTTGAAATCTTACTTTTGTGGGCTGTAGCTTCTCTTCAAAGAGCAGGAGTCAGTACTTGTCCCTACTACTGCTGAGAATGGTGCTTCCTGTTTCCAAAGCACCATCTAAAGCTGACATTTGACTTCTGTGAAGCTGCCTCAAAGATGCAAGTAGTCTCTCAGCAAGAAGATGTTGCCAAAATTAAGAATAGCACAAGAATACACAAAAACATTACCTGGAAGCTTCCATTTATTTGCATTTGTTAAGGAACAAAACAATTTCTCCTTTTTCATGATTTAGGATTAATCACTTCAAACTATTGTGCAAGAGTAGGAACTTTCTTTTTAAAAAGTTGTAAGCCCTCCCAAAAGTCAAATCGGAAAAAAAATACAAAAACTGAAACTGAAGCTTTTGGGTTTGAAGTGGGAGGGAACCTTGCAGCTCGTTTGTTAATAAAAAAGAAGAGTAATGCTACTTGATTTCCTCTTACTGATAGGTAAGGACTACAAACCCACTATTATTCATGATCTAAGTTAAAGTACTTTATTTATCTCTTTTTACAAAATTAATAAATGAATCCCTACAGCACATTTACAAAAAACAAAAGGTCCATATGCACAACTTGACAGTATAGAAACTTCAAGGCAATTATCACATTGCAAAGGCAACTAATACACAGTAAAGAACTAGATATCTTGAGGCAACTTTTTACTACTTTCAGGTCTAAATTTAAACTTTCCATTTTATAACAGCTTCTTACCTGATGGGTTAATCTTTGCGTAAGCAGTGGCAAAGAGTCTGCCACAAAGTGAAACTCATCAGGTGTTATACTCTGGCAGCAGTTGGCAGCAATAGCTAATGCATTCCTCTGTGCATTTATACTGAAGAATTCCAGATACAGCAAACAGTCTGCCAACCCACCCTATAATAAAATAAACAAACATTTTCACTCTCAGTACTGATAAAGAGAAAACAAGTTTCTGTGACATCTTCACAGAAGATCACCAAGATGTAGAACTGAAAAGTGCTTTCTTTTTTTACTTACTGCCTGCAGAATAGCTTTACTATGCCTGCGCGATAACATCTCTAGGGCTGTAAGCGCCTGCTCTGCCACATCAATGCACTGAATAACTTGCAGCTACAAGAAAACAAGAAAGCTTGTAGATTAATTTCTAAACCAATCTATGAAAATAATAATCTTCATTAACACATGGACAGCTAGCCTGTACTAAGACACATAAAAATGCAGCTGCACTGCTAGCTGTAATCAAGCTAACCAGTTTAAAGCTAGATCAGCTACATAGCTACTCCAAGGGTTTGTATAATTAACACAGTACCCCTGCAACACCAATCAGATACAAACTTCTCAGTGAATCGGAGAGTACTTTTCAGTAAGGGTGTGAACAAAGACTAAACCTGCTTTCAAAAGCTCCTCATGCATTATGTATGATCTTGTAATCTCTGGAAAGAAACCACTATCTTAACAGTATATTCTAAAGTTAAAGCAAAAGATGAAATCCCCTCAGATTAGCTTAACACCGTTTTGATGTCATTTTACCTTTTCCAAGAAGACAGGAATTGCATCTACCACTACAGCAGATGACCTGGGAAGTGCTTCCATCATATACGTTAAGGCCCGACATGCATGGTTCATCTATTAAATATATAGATATTTGGTTTTAAGTTCAGATGATACATTTTTCTATTTAAAAAAATTTCTTAAACATTACAAATCACTTACAATGTCAAAGTTGTGCTCCATCTGCAGCAGTGTTATCTGTTAAAAAAAATAAAAATAGTTAGTTTAGCAAAAAGTAGATAACAACCTAAGTAAAGGCCAAAAATCAGTATTGTAGCTTTTGACTCAGGACTCTGAATTTTGTTGAGAGTTTCAAAAGAGTCACTATCTATTCCTGTGCAATTAAAGAATTAATAGGACTATGGGCAGGTAGCAACAAGATGAGGGGATAACGGCTTTAAACTGAAAGAGCTTAGATTTAGATTAGATATCAGGAAGAAATTCTTCACTGTGAGGGGGGTCAGACACTGGAACAGGTTGCCCAAGGAAGTTGTGGATGCCCCCTCCCTGGAAGTGTTCAAGGCCAGGTTGGACGAGGCTTTGACCAACCTGGTCTAGTGGAAAGGTGTCCCTACTCGTGGCAGTGGGGTTGGAGCTAGATGATCTTTAAGGTCCTTTCCAAACCAAACCATTCTGTGATTCTATCAAAATCTAGCAAAACATTCCCTCAAAACTAAATAATGAGACATATAGATAGATACACATATATATATATGAAATTAAGAACATGTACTATAAATTTAAAATGATTTATTTAAGCAAGATATTGAGAGAACTATTATACCCTCCAGTAGAAATATGAGATCTAATCTTTACCAAAGCTGGTACAACACTCTTGACTGGAAATCCTCCTAATGTTTCTTCATTTCCCATGACCAACAGTTGGCACATTTCAATCACTGCCTGTAGTTGCTGACTTTCATCTGTGGCTTGGAGACCTTGTAAAAGCTGTTGGGCTTTTGAACCTAGATGGCCAGAAAAAATATTAGGGAAAAAGATATTAGAAGACTTAAGTGTTCAAGGGAACTGTTATGCTATACTTCTGCCAGAGTGGAAGACCAGAGAGAGTTTGTTTTCCTCTGTATTTGTAGTTTCACTTCTTTCCCTGTCATAAAAAGGGGTGGATAGGAAAGGGAGGCAAAATTCTCACTCTTGGCTGTCTTTCCAGTGCAGACTGGTCAAGCACAGGGAGTCCACCACACTGCTCACCATAGCCATCTTGCCAACCTACACAGGTGCCAGAACCCACACCACTCCACCTTTATAAAGCAAAGGACTTTTCAGCACACCCCCTGGATAATACAGCACATGGACTATCCATGAGACCCCATCCTCTTCTTGGCAGACAGTGTAACAGGCTGCCTTTGGCTCCTCCTGGGAAGCCAAACAGACTTGGACTAGAAAGCACGCACCTTACCCAGCTGCATAATACAGGGTGGAACAACACTAAGGACCCATGTTCTGACACACTGCCTGAAAGAAATTATTTCTCTCTGAAACGCAAGACACTTGAAACTATAAACAACATAGCAACATACCTTAGAACTGACATCTACTAATAGTTTTAAAGCTAGCTTAAGCATTTGTTTAAAGCTAGCAAAAAACCCAAGGGAGGTGGAGAGGTCTTTTGTTAAGCAGCCCATCATGCAAAAGAAAAAGGAAGGGGTGAAAAGGCAAGAACCCTCCCTTGCCCCACCTAGAAGGGAACATTCAGATGCCCCAAAAAAGAAAAGAAATATGGCTAAAGCAAATTTCTCTTCCTTATAGGAAGGCAAGCAAATTAACATTGCTGACCAGTGGTCTAGTACTGTCATGACAAACAAATATCCAACAGGTAAAATATTATAGTAAACTACGAAGCTAACACAAGTATTATTTACTAGTGGTTGAATTCTACTAGTCTGGAAGTGGAAAGAATTAAGTCAAATTAGACAAACTTTGCTTACTAGCTCCACTTCCAATTGTCCTGTGGAAGAGCTGCGACATCCGAGGACCAAGAGGGCCAAACAGGTGAGGAGGAAGACCCCTAGCCTCTAATAGAGCTAAAAGCAAACAGAGGATAACAGCCATTGTCAAAGCTTCTACACATATTTTTAAAAGCTTAAATTCCATGATGCTATAATTCAAGATTAATAGAATTTTTATACTTTAAGAAAGAAGAATTAGATTTAGCTCACTGCAGCTACCTCGATTTTGAAAAACCATCAAAAATATAACCGTTAAGGAAAAAATAACTCATTTTTGTATGCATCAGAGCATTAAGGTCCTTTAAGAAGTCACCCACTGAGTTTCCAGAGTTACATATTTCACAGAAGAAATCTGGTCTCCTAAAAGTTGTAAGTCTAGATCTAGACTAGTAGCTCCATCAGACTGTAATTTCAAATCTCAACTCAAACTACATAGAACAGGTTAAGCTCATCTTCACATTTTCAGGAACGGAGTGGCACCATTAATCTGAAAAAAATGACACTAAAAAAGGTTCACAGCTTATTTGTTAATGAGCAGGAGAGGAAAGAACTCTGCTAGATATTAGTGGAGTTTTTTGGCTTTCTTTTTGAGCACTTTTCAGTAATCTTACTTAAACTAGACTAAGTGGGTGATTCTGATTTTTATTATAGAAAGCATGAAAATTGCTGATCAATACAATAAAAATTAATAGTAAAAATCGATTTAGCTCAATATTCCTAATGCATACCTATGCTTACTGAGGACTATAAGCAAGTGAACTGGTAATGACACAGCACTCATTTCCACATTAAATATCCAGATCAACCAAAGCCCATAATTTGCAAGGGAGATCATGATCTCAGAACTCCTCGACAAATCATTAAAACAGTTGCAGAACATGGAAACTGAGTTTCTACCCGTCTGTACTTTCAGGCTTTGAGACCTTTAACCCATGAAAGCAAGCATCTTAAGAACATTTAGATTTTGTCTGGTCAAAGCTTACAGCAACATGGGTGTAAATGACAAGCATAAAAAAATGTTATCCAGAAGTAGGCAGAGTAACAGCAGGCCTAACCTTGCCTGTCAACTGAAGACATTCTTGCAAAAAGACTTATTTTCATATTTGAGCTTAGACACTTAATAGGACTGAGTTCTCAAGCCTCTCTTCCTACTTCCCCCTGAAAAATCATCAATAGAGGTACATTATACACCATGCCACCCACTCCACACAGTACTTCCAAATTCTTGCATCTTCAGTGAATGAAAGCTTGTTAACTCCATACTTCAGCACTACAGTAAGCAAAGCAACATAATTCACGGAGAGAGAAACAAAATACAACCTTTCCACTATATACAATACAGAATTTGGGTAGGTATGGCTATTTATAGGTTGCAAATAACAACAATTAAAAAAAAGGTAAATTAATAACAATTTTTATACCTTGTAGTCTTCCCATCTCGGAATCATCTGACTCACTTTCTCCAGAGGTTGTCATACCTACAGCTCCAGCAACAGAACTAGAAGCTAAAGAAATAAAGTAGAGATTAATACAAATTAAGGTGTCTTTAAAACTAAAAAATTCACATCAATTCCACCATCAAGAAAAGTGACCACCATCAGAAGAGTGCTCTGCATTTAACATTTCTGCCATCATACTTCTTTCATTTGAAATAGACCAGTCTACAGGTCTAATACTTTCAAAAGCTGGAGAGAGGCTGTATCAATGCAAGATAATGAATTTAAAAAGCCAAACAAAAAACCGAAACCACAAATACAGCTAGATCAGCAAATTGCCTTTTTCAGACAGTGAGTGTTCTGCTGCACTTAGCTTCCATTACTTTTTACTTTTTGTACTGGTGTAGCTAGCTTTAAGCAGAAATATCTGAGATTTTCTACAATCCAGCATAATTGCTGGAAAGCTCCTTTGAACTCACTACTAATTAGGACCAGATGATAAAATTAAGTACTAGAATATTTAATCTGGTTAGAAATTTCTCCAGTATAGACACACTTTCCATTTCAACAGAAAACTCCTAGAATATTTATGAGTAGTTGCAAAAGAGCTTTTACAGGTAAATGCACACCTTCTGTACTCTGAAGAGTTCAGTGTCTTTTCAGTTGTCAGTATAGTAGTTTATGTAGCATTGGCTGAAGTTACATTAAAAAAAAGGTAGATGCCCGAAAACTAAAGCCTACTTTATTGGACATAGTTTGGAGACTACAAAAAAAAGCACAACTGAAACGTGTACCAGATATTCAAGAGATCAGATTCAAAAATAAAGGTCTCTCTTACTCAAATACCTTTCAGAATTATTTACCAGATGTACCAGTTTAAATAATATTTTCTCCCCAGAACTTAATCCATTTAATTATCTTTAAATGCAAAGAAATTTACATCAGCAAGTATACTATAAACGCTTCAGTTGGAATTTCTTCTTACCTGCAGCTCCCTGGGGAGTCTCATCTGTACGCGCAGCTGAAGAGTTAACTCCGTCCTGGTTGTTGTCAGGATCAGCCATCTTCTCCTGTCGGCGAGCTTCAGCTGCTCCTCTTTTGCCCAGGCCAGAGCCTCGCCGACTAAAGATTCAAAAAACAAAGTTTCAGACCTTATGAACAAGAGATTTATTAATGCGAAACTACTCAAAACCACATAACATTTGCATAGACCACTACCACAAAGTTGCACAAACTAACAGACTGCTTAAGAATAAGTCTTCACAAAATTACCCAACTCTTCTTTAGCCTTCTTGCCATTCACCATGGTGGTGATTTGTTTATACTAATGCATTACAGCAAGGTCCTTACATTACACCCTCAAGGCAAGGCAGGCTACTAAAATATAATAGTAAAAATGAGCAAGATTAAAGTGACTGTTAGTTACAAATCACATACGTATTTGAGAAGTTCAGTGACAGAGTAACTGTCTTTAAAGGAAGTTCTGACCTACTGAAAGCACATTGAAAACTCTGATGTTCAACTTGGTTTTCAGTGCCAGAGCAAGTTTGAGGGCACAAGCCTTCTTACATTTTCTTTTTTAAACACTACTGTCATCACCACTACAAATGTTTGCACTACAAGTGTAACAAAGTACACAATCAAATACAAACGCACACTTGACAACAGAATCAGACTTCAGAAGCTTTTTTTTTTTCATGGCATGGAAGAAGGAAAGGAAGTTGTGAAAAAAAAAAGTACTTGTTAAGGCTTCATAAATCTAACTTCAGAATATATGCAACTACTAATTTTTTTTTTTGCATTACAGGACACATTTACTCTCCCCTCGCATTTAATCTATCAGCTGTTTAAAATTACTCATTCAGGACTAATTTTCTCCTGCATCAGAAGGTATATTAAGTACTTAGATATTTGTAGTATTGTTCAGATGCAGCTGCTGACAAGTAGAGTCAGCTCAACAACATACACTATTAAAACAGACTCCTGTGTTGTACCATGATGTCTTATTTTTCAAAGTAGTCATCTGTTTTATTATTCATGATGGACAGTAGCCTAGCACTCTCTCTCTTGTGTTTAGCACCTTTTTAAACAACACTTCCCTAAGGAAAGGATTACTTTAATTTGTAATATTGGCTTTGGGTGTTTCCTTCCCTCCACTCCCACAGCTGAGGTGATTATTAAAGGTCTGATGGTGACTAATTCTATGCACTATCCATGACACTGGTGTACAGAGTAACCCAGCAGGCCTGAAAAGCTACAGCTACTTCGACAATAGCAAAGTAAGAGATGGAGAAGGCAAATTTTCATGCACAAAAATGGCATTAATACCAACCCACTGCAGTAATCATGTTTCATTATCTTAAGTTTTACCTGGTACTAGCACAGGAGCCCGTGGTCTTTTGCCGTGTGCTCCGCCGCAAACTGGGGAGCTCAGCAGGTGGTGATTCACTGCGCTTCTTTGTAGATTTTCTTAAACCTATGTAATATGCAAAGAATTGAGAGTAAATCAGTCTCTAAATATACAGCAGTTCTACAAATAAATTAAACTTCTGTGTACAGGACACTTCTACACAGAACAGCTTCTACATAAGAACCACAGTAAGCCCACATCAGGTTTTACTCATCTTACACTGAATTGCTGTACCAGTAGAAGAAAGGTTCATATATTTACTTTTACTCATTATTTTAAGAAATACTAAATGCCAAGTTGTTACCTAAACACCTTTTTCTTACCTACACACTACAGTTACAGAAGAGCTTGTAAGTCTTTCTCATGGTAAACAGATATTACATTATGCAATACAAGTTTATTATTTCCACATTTATGTTCAAAATACTTAAAACAAAAAGATGCCTTTGCTTTAGATAAAGAGAGAAAAAGAAAGTACATGGGAGGGAGCGCAGTGGTATTTGCATCTGTTTTCCCCCAATTCTGAGTAAATCTGTGCAGCACAAACTTAACCTTCACCAGCTGAATCATATTTTTCAGTCAGCTTTATTCACAGCAGTATGGCTTAAGAATAACTGCCTTAAATCAAAACCATGCTCCCTTCCAGGAGACAAGCACTGCCAGTGTTGAGATTTGTCATATGTAGTATTTGTGTCCCTATTTCAACTACATCCCTTCAACTCCTATTACTGTCATAAGGTCTTCCTTGAGGCAACCAACCAAGCATATTTTCACAACTTTAGAAAAGAAGTTCTCATGTTTTTAATTTCGAAATATTTGCACTGTTAAAGAACTGACCCAACTGATATTAATTTGCTCTAGGTTATGAAGTCATTGATCTGATGACACAACCCACCACAGAACCAGGTAAATCTTAAACACACAAAAAACCCTTGTAACACAACATTCTCAGATGATGAGCAAGTTTACTGTCAGGCTGAAATACCCCATAACAGCCTGCAAAGCAGAAAGCTGAGAACTAAAGTGTCTAAAATTTAAGATCCTTATCAGTCCCAACTTTACATTTCAGTCGTCCTATCTCTAAAATAAATAAAATAAAAGAGACCCCCATAACATTCAATTTAGACATACTATTATTAGAACAGAGGTAAATAGATTTGAAAAAGAGGAGAAAATTAGATCACTGCTCCCTCATCTGGCAACAAAGCAGAAATAAAACCTATTTAACTGCAATGTTTTTGTGTACAACACTTATCAAACTGCCTCCTGTCTCTTTTCTTAATCCTAAAACATTCCAGGAACACTGAGTTGTTGTACTGAGAGATTAAATGATAACTGTGCAGCTTCTGACTGGATATTGAATGGTAAAGGGAAAGTGATCTGAAAAGCTATTACTGACCTGGTCAATAGTCTGTCCTTTCAAACACTATACTATGTCTGACCCAGGAGCACAATGCTGTGTGAAATTCCATGCAGATAAAGGTTAACCTCAGATTTCCCACAAATCTGGCTTACTGACTTAGGAAATTTGGCAACCTTAAGGAAACAAGGTTCTGCATTTAATAGCCACCAAGCACTGAACTGAAGCAGGCCAGCCACTTGAATTTTCAGATGGTCTGTATATATATAGAACAAAACATGGAACTTTTTCAAATATTCAAAAAAGCAGTGGCATTTTTTACTACATATGCTTTCAAACCAAAAATTTCAGTGGAAGTTGCTATAACTTCATGAAATACAGTATGTAAATAGGGCTGGAGTCTGTGAGAGACTCAGTGGAGAGGGGAAGAGGAGTGTGTTATGAAGTAGAGATATAAGACAAAATCAGTTTGAAACAGCTGTAGTAGGATCCTGTGCCATAGAAGGAACAGAAGTGCACAGACACAACAAAACTCCCCTCACAGCTGGTTATATTTTACAGTAGAAAATGTATGCTTTAACCAGCACTAGGTATAGCACTGTATTACTCCACAAATAACATATTTACCACTCTGAATTTATATTACATATAGGGAAAAGTAGGCTACTTGGTGCTTATAACAGGATGATGAAATTCTAAGTGAGTTGCACCTTTGCTTTATATTTAGAAGAATAAGTTATTCACCCTGTTACAGTAGGTATCACTGGAAAAAATATACAAATACACTTAATTCTTTAAGTCAGCACACCACTTACTACGTAAAATCTGAGTACTAATTTTCAAGTAGTTGGATCTAAATATTAAGTAACTTCGTATCAGCTTAGTAATATGCTATCAATAAGACACCACACATCCACTGTAAGTGAATTAAGATTTACCTAACTTGTATCAAAACAGGATTTCTGCTAAAGGCAAAAGTTTCAGAAAACAGCAGAGCTGGCTTAGCGGCTTACTGTTGTTTAACAGTAGGGTACACTCAGTCATGTCTCATTGTCCCCAAACCAATCCCAAGATGCACAAAGTGCACACTTGATACACTTCTGTTTGTATTCTGCCAGTTTGGTGAGATAAGCTTGCTTAACATAGACCAGATGAGCACAGACACCACAAAGCAGTAGGTGACTGAAGCTGTGAAATGGGCTGTCCTGTTCCATAAGAGGCACTAAATGAGCTGAGCCATCTCTAAACTGAATTACACCTGTAAAAGGGTTTCAGAGAATGTAGAAAGTTACCCATTTGCTGCTTAGTGGATGAGCTGCAGAATACACCACAGCCTGAACACCCATAACAGTTGAGCTCATTTTCTCCTGCTGCTCAGGAAGAACATTCTACTTGTCAGATCTTTCTGCATGCTTCTCTTTTCCCAAGTTTCTATTACTCTACCCCTGACATATCTACCCAGGCACACACAAGCCTCTACCTCCCTCTATTAACTTCAAAGGTTAAAAAGGAAGCAATTAAAGACTTCTCAGAGTTTGCTCCCTACCTGCTGTTCAACACCACTCTCTGCCCTTAAAATTCATTCTTTAAGAAGGCTTCTTAAGTCAATCTTACTATCTGCATCTTTTGCAAATCCTTTGAGTCTTCCCAATACCATAAACTCAGTACTGCTAATTTCTCCAGCATGGGACTGAACCTTCTTCCCTTCACTCACAGGGTTGTCAAAATCTGATCTTGTCCTTAACACACTGCCAGTGTGGCCTCCTGACCAAGTTAGTCCTGTATCTACAAGAGCTGCAGGAGGCTAACAGCCCCAAGCCTTCACTGGTAAATAGGGCACAACCATCATTCAGAGAGATGGGATCAGAGATGCCCTGTGACTGCCTGACAAAGAAAAGCACCAGTTATACTGCCACAGATAGACAGCAAGGGCTTGCAGGGGAATTGGTTTGATGTTCATCTCCAGAAGTTGTTTATTCAGCACTATTTCTATAATACACAGAGCTATCATCAAGAGACCTGTTTCAAAAACGTGGTAAAAGTTATGAACAGGGATAGACTTTCAATAAGCCAAAAGAAAACTAGGTTTAAGCAGTTCATTTTCAGCAACTACAAAAACTTCAGATGTAAACTTCAGAATTAAAGCAGAAGCACAGGTTTCCTTATGGCAGACAGACACATTCCTTATACCCTGACATCACCCTATTTGCATGCCAAACACTCATGTTAATGACTGAAGAAAAATAGACCCAAACAGGCTAAACCTGAAACAGCACAGTCTAACAGAAATCAATTAAAAAAAAATCTTAATAACATCTTCACATTTAAGTGTGTTTACTGGTTGGCATTTTTTTTAAAGGTATTTTTTGTGGTTTGAAACAAACAAGTTCTAAATGCAGCTGCACTGCATTCACTTATTTTAAGCCTGAGTGTAGCCAAAACAAAGTTAATCAAACTTTCACAGTCCATAACCTGGAGAGGCCTTTATTTGCAGTTCAGAAAGATAACCAGTAGAGATTTACTTGTTAGGATGAGAAGTTTAGACTTCAGATTGGCTCCTGTGTTGGGCTGCTCTCCTCCTCATGCAATAAAGACAAGGTGAAAATAGCTGTGTGGCAGGGCACAGTAAGATGACCTCTCGTCATTCTAATACTCCACTACTCCCCTCCCTCAGTACCAGCCCAGACATCCTCAGCTCTTGATTGTAGCTCCACACAGCCCATCACCACAATTAAATAAATTATCTCCAAGGTACTAATGGTATTTCTTCAGTCCCAAACCCACAACTCTAAGGCTTTCGCGACCATCACAGAAGAAAACAGTGTCACCCACAACCCCAAATAAACTAGTTCAGAGCTTTTCTCTCTCATCTCTGCCAAATCCCTTGAAGCTAGGAGTTATACACCATTCACACTTCATGTTCACCTTCATGTGGCTTTTCAGTGTATCCCAATAACCTGTCCAGCCCCCTAGATCTTCAAGTATTTGGTAGAAGTTTCTCAGTCAGGGACAGCTATCCTAAGTTACCCTGCTCTCAGCACTGTCCCAGCCACCACAGCCAGCTCCTTCCTGCTTAAGGGCTGCAAGACACTGCACAAAGGGCAGCGATTTCCCCAATCATGGAGGCATAATTACGCTTGGTTTTATATTGTTACATAATCAGTGAGATGACAGATTCACAACATTTCAAAAGCCCCTACAAAATATAGGACTTGAAAGGGATGTGAAAAAAGTTAATTCAAGAGAGCAAAACAAGAAACTTCACCAACTCCACTCTGTCAAGAAATATTTAGCTACAAAATTAGAGGTAAAAACTTTAGTCTAGCCTGTTTTTATTCTTCCAAATTCTATACCTGTTATTCAATGATGTCACCGCTCAGTTACACAGACTGCTGTGTAGCTGAAGACTATGGAAGTCACCTTGGCTGCACTTAACACCTATTAATTATCTGGTGAGGACTGGACAAGAAGCCTCAGGGTATTCTCCTTCAATATGTCAAAAGTTTCTGCAAAGATGGCAACCATGTCTCTCCTCATTGTTCTCTTCAGTAGAATAAGAAAGCTCAGCTTTTTTTTTTTTCCCCTATTATTTATTAGTAATTCTTCTAGTACTTCCTAAACTGCAATATCCAGAAGTGATCAGCATTGCATTTACATACACATGACTGACTGTATGTTAGCCAGAATAATCTCACCTCTTCTCCCACTTTTCTTCCTAGAACCACTCCCCATCATAATTTTCCCTGAAATTTTTGTTCCTCTTTACAGAGTTATGTTTGCATGTTTGTTTTTATTTCCCACTACTTCTATAAGCCCTATTTCAAACTTCTTCAAACATCTGTTTCATATTACATACCCAGACAAGCCTACTGCGTTTTAGCTTTCACTTTCTACACAGGATTACTACAACTTCTAAGGACAAGTTTCCAGGCAGAGGGGTGTACACCTCAATAATTTAATCTAGATCACTGTTTGCCTTACTGCCTTAGAAAGCTTTAAGGGTGTTAATATCTGTGTGAGAAATCACCTACTTCTGCTCCCTTATCTTCTAAGAGTACTAGCTTGCTAGAGAAAGTAAATTTGAACTTATACATTCTTTCTGAAAACCTATTCTGAAGGTTTATTTTCTTAATATTTTCTTGACACTTCTCAATATTAATCTGTGTATTTTGTTAAAATATTTCAAATTTGTCCCAATATTTTCAAGTTAGTGATGAAGTATGACAGACAAGTTATTTTCTCTTTTTTTTAAAAAAGGGCTAAGCTAGTAGTTGCTATTGATTCCAAGATCACTTCAATCTCTTGTCAAAGAGCTCTAACACACTGTTTGAAAGGCTAAGACTATTTGAAAACATCATGAAGTTTAACACTTTTTTCTATTCTAGGTTAAGTTCTTACTCTTAGTGATATTCAGTATAATCACCTACTCTGAGTAAAATAAACAGGCGTTAGACATTTTAGACTTTCTAGTATCACCTGTTAGTACTTTGTCCCATCAAATTGGGATACCATTTAGAAGACACTATGCCTTGTGTCCTACCAGTGACTTTTTTTAATACATACACACACATACCTAGAGTCCATACCAACTTTGGTTTTGTGACATATACATCAATGTGTTAGTTCAACTTGTTTATCTTTTTGCAAAAGATGACTTTCAGGTCATGGAAGAGCTAAAGCTAGTCAAGCTGGCTTTCTCAGTACATTCTTTGTGGAGACAGTTTAGGCTCATGTTCTCAGTGCTGCTTCTCAAGCTGCTCAACACACACCTCCCTTACACTGTGCTATCCCATCCTTCCTCTTCTCACTCCTTGCTTGTCACAAACTACTCTCTGCCTTCACGTTCTCGTTGTTCACTTGTTGGAGGTAAATTTTTCTCCTCCCTGTTGCTTCATTGCTAAAAAGTTGCCTGTAACAGGGACAGACTTAGCTAACAACTTGTTGGTCAGTCCCATTCTTGCCTGATTCCTACCAACTTCACCCTCACTCCACCCTGGGCAAATGTAGATATTTTACTCTGGAATTCATCACCCAGTAAAGTCCTGAACCATGGAGCAGGTAAATAAAACCTTGCTGTAAAGAAAGTAACTCCTCTCCCCTTCCCCAAAGCCACTCTTCCTCAATTAGGTTAGGTCATTCCACTATCAATACTCCAGTCACGCAAGTTATCCAAAACAAGTTGGTTAGGTCAATTAAATCTATCTTGATTATACAGGAAGACATCCAGTTGCTCTTGTTTATTTCACATATTTCCTGCATTAGTATTAGCTACAGACATGCCCTAGTTGGGACAGGCTACTTGTGATCATGTCTAAGTAAAGGAACAACAGCAAGCAAACTTAGGAATCCAATTGCTTCAATAAAGTTAGAGAATACATGCTACAAGTAAACCATACAGTATACAAAGGCAGCATAATGCATTTAAAAAAAATTTTGCTCAAGGCAGCAGAGCTACAAGCACATCTGCACACTAGCAGGTGCTCTGCCTGGAGACAGCCTGTATTGCTTAATGACAATGTCCAAGAATGGTACCTGCTATTCAAATTCAGCAGCACAGAGAAGATACATTTTGTAGGGACAATCTAAAAGATAAGGTGACTAACATCCCAGGCACTAGGTACACTAGGCTTAAAAGACTATTGTTCTTAAAGTAACATCAGAGATCCTCACAGTAAGAAAAAGTTAGGAAAGCGGGCTTGAAACAAGAAACTGCAGATTATCATTCCCACTTCAGGACAGAAAGCTTAAGAAAATGAAAAGGAAAAAAATATTGATAAGAGGAATATAATCAAGAGGTTTATAATATACATGTCCCCATCACAACATCCAAGTATTTTGCATATATTTTATTTTTTAAATTGATTATCAAGACAGAGAAGCAACTTAAACTTATAGAACACTGACTTTACCTAAATCATTTGTTTTAACTGTAAATAGTTTCAGTCACAGCTTTACTTAAAAGCTCAGCAGAATACATTAGAAGTTAATTTCTCTCAGAAGACCCCAAGAAGCCTGAAAACAATAGTATTTGTTTAGAAGACTTAGCTTTGAAACATACATGCTTATTCTTCCACAAAAGAGCAACTTACTTGCTAGCTTAGCCTGCAGTCCTGAAGGTCCAGGTTTTGATGTCTCTGACTTGGAAGAGCCTGGCAGAGACAGTTTTGTTTTAGGGAGACTGACTTTTGGGCTGAATCGGGCAGCCCAGTCAAACTTCGAAGAGCCACCTGTTTTACTTGGTTCTTTGTCCCTGCTACTCCTCCTTGGACTGGGGCTGGATGCAGAACGGGAACGTCTAGCCTTATTCTGGTCCTTTCCCTGTTTCACTCTGGCACCCTGAGGAACAGTAGAAGAAGCAGAGGCAGCAGCAGAAGAAGAGGACGATGTGGAAGCTGAAGAAGAGGAATCAGTGATGGTGCTACACCCAGCTTTGGCTGAGGTCACCGATTTTGAAGCCAGCTTGGAGAGTTTTGCTGACTTCTCTTCAGCGCCAGTTGATTCAACTGCTGAACCACTCTTTATACAAGACAGATTCTCTGTCCTTTTCCTTTTCTGACTTCGGGAGCTACCAGCAGCTCCACCCTTTCTGGTGTGAGCCTTGCTTGTTGATGGCAATTGTGTAGACTTCGGCTGTTCTTGGTCTAAGTGTCTTCTCTTAGATTTAGTATGTGGCTTGTTAGTTTCCAAGGAAGTTTCAGTGTGTTGAAGTGCTTTGGGTTTTTTAGCAGAGCTAGGAGAATTGGTCCTCCTGTAATCTGGACTAGCACTGCGTTTAACTCCTCGAGAATTGTCTTTCTTAGGCACTTGCCCCGTTTTTTGCTTTTCTGAAGTATTGACTCTTTCTGGATCTTCTTGTTGTGGTATTAAAACAGCAGATGAACTACAGCCTCTGTAGAGGTAAGCAGGAACAGTGTTAGTGTTGAGCTCAAAAAAAACCTCCCAGTTGCAACAGCGTTGCAAGATACATGTCAGCATTCTCTAATAATAAAGGAAACCACAAGTAAGAAACACTGTTGATTATTAAGTTTACATTGATACAAGAAAAAAAAAAAAGAGACATGCTTGTATGAGAACAGTCACACTGCAAATCTTTGATAGCATGAAAATAAATTACAAAATAAAAGCACAGTACACTGCTTTTTTAAAAAAAGGAAGATATGAGGTAACTGGGATAGATTTTTACTATCTATTTGTTTATAGAGATGTTGAACTGATTAAAAAGAAAAAAAAAGCCATGAAGCTGTTATCCAAACATTTGAGAATGTAAGTTCCACAAGAGAATAAGGAGTGTTCAAGTAATGCATAACTAGTCATAACTGGGATTCTAGACCAGGAAAGGCTCTTAATGAAAGAATAGTTTCTCATGAACCTTGAAATTGAGGTAATGAATCACACACAAAAAAGGCAAAGTTTTCTTCTACATGATAGAAAACTGTTACAGTGTGCATATAGCAGAAGTGTAAGAAAAGCAATCAAAACATGACCAAGCTGATTACCCTGAACACAGGCGTACTTTAGATTATTACAAGTTTCAATTAATATTGGACATAGCTCAGAACTCCTTGGGCGATCTTCCCCCATCACGAAGCAAGAAAAGGGGAAAAAACCTTGCAAGTATTTCAGGACTAGTTATGCAGATATCGTTTCCTCCCCATCACTGATGGAATGCTCTTGGTGAATTAGGAAAAAACACAAACACAATGTGAAACACTGAAATACTGCCACTGAAGGCAATACCTAGATTAGTTACAATCTATTAGTCATATATTTTATAAGAACTCTGTATAACTATGTATGTTATACACAGTTGTGAAGCACAGATAACACTGGTTAACATATGAATATGAAGTGCAATTACCTTTTAGAAAAGTGTCCCTTGGACTGCTCAGCAGTAGTAGTATTAGACTGCACTTTGGGTGTCTTTGAAATAGATTTTCTACTCTCAGGAGGGCTATGTGCCTTATGTTTTGCCTGCCCTAAATGTGACCTGTTAGCAGAAAGTCAAAACAGAAAGCTATAAGGATTCCAAGATACAGACACCAACTGTACGTGGAAATATTTTTTTCCCACCATTTACATATATTAATTTATAACTTTCCAATTAACCCCTTACATTAAAGCAATATTTCTAAATAATCATCTGGTGCAGTTACAAATCACTATCAGTGTAACTGTTTTGTAAAGCAGACAATTATTTAGTAATTTTAAATGAATAAAATATCTCCTCACACCTGAGCTGTGCAGATAAATTCAATTTTTTTCTGGTGTGCAAGATTATGGAATTATTTTCATAAGCATTAAGCTAGCACAGTAAAGCACAAGACCAGAGCACCTGTCAAAGACCTCTTCTCAGGCATAGATACAAATACTCATCAACCTCAAGATTCCACGCACTAAGACTTTGTCCAGTTACAACTGTCAACAAGTTTGTCTCTTTGCTCTTCAGTTTAAGAAAATCAAATGCCTGGAACAGGAATGCAGCCAGTTACATTCAGCAGGAGAGCTCAACCCTGCCAGTTATCTTCTGGCTGCAGATCGACCAATTCAAAGGACAGAACTGTTTGGTAACAACTAAAGTAAGAGGAACGCAGAAATGCATGCTGCTGATGAAGGCAGTCAGATGGGAGAGGAAACCTGTGATGTCAGAGAAAGGAATGAGTTTCACATAGGTAAGCTACAAGAGGTCTTCCAAGCAACTTTCAGCTACGTGTAAAACATTTTATCGTACAAGTTCTGACTGGAGGACAAGGATCATACTGTAACATAGATAAAAGTTAAGACTTAAGTTACATTGTCACATATTCCAAATCTATTTTCAAACCCAATGAGAATTATCATCTAGAAGACTCAGAAGAGACAGCTCATCAGCATTTTAAATAGCATAACATAAATTCATTGCTAAGGCAAGATACATCTCACTTTTACTTCCCTGGATAAAACACACTTTTGATTCAGCTGTCACCAGGAAAACTCTCCTGCTTATATCCCACCTAAACAGAAACTCCAGGCAACACTAATCTTTATGAAACCTCAAACTAGCCTAGCACCAATGCTGGAAGAAGCAATGTTTCAGAGTTAAAGAACTGATGATTATATGCTTATATGCTATTAACCTAGGCTCGCTAGTCCTTTGAGTTGGGCTATGCAAACACCTTTGAACCATGTGCAGGAAGGGGAGAAGTACAGACTTCAGATTTAAGTGTCCTGCTCCAACCCTTAACCCCAAATCCAATCCATGACTCCAAGCATCAAAAGGTTTAGGCCAAAAGAGAAAATGGAAGAGTTCCATAAGCTTTCTAATAGCTTCTTACAACCAAATGCCAGAAATCCAGTAGCAAAGACAAAGCTAAGCCTGCTATTGACCAGAAAGTTTCACCATCCTCTTTAAGGATTTCAACACAAACTTAAACATAAAACTTAGCAGGAAAGAAGTACCAAGTCTAATCACCTGAGTTATAACCACATGGTAATTTGCTTACAGAGTCAAAGTGTTAAAACTTCAGTAATATGACTGTTTTTCTTGACAACTTTCCTTCCTCTGTTTTCTTCCAAAGTATTCTCATTTAGTCAGTTACTCAAACTGATGAATGCACCAAGACAGCACATATTCAAAACATTTTCTGTGGCTTACCTTTCTAAGGCCATAACAGCCTACAAAGATCAAATTAACAGCATCTTCTCCATACTCCAGTAATTTGTTTTTCTTTCTCATACTAGAATAAATCATTTTTACTATCAAAAGCAAGTGAAAGAAAACAGATCTTCAGCTCAAAATATCAAACTCCATCACACTGGGAATGTTTCACCTAATCCTGAGCATTTGGATTTTCTTTCTCCCAAAAGATGAAGGTGTAAAATTTAATTTTCCCCTTGAAATGTTTTTATTATGGGAGTAAAATAAGTTATTACATAATTTACACTTGGCAGGAATCTCATCTTTTATGTAAGCTCAGGGTTCATTTTTTCTAAAATATATTTTTAAGGCTATTTCCTCTTAAATAATTTTGTTCAGCTTTAATTAGAACCAGATTCAACTTAGTGCTTTAAGTATTCACAGAACACAAATAATTGAAGATCTTTTCAACTGAAATAAGGCTAGAGCAATACATCAAAACATCAAACACTTAAATCATGCACTGAAGAGTTTCCATTTGTTTGTTTCCACAGGCTTCCCCCCTTCCACCTTTAAACCCTTCAGGTTCTTACAAGTTTTACAAACATAATTTCATACTAGCGTCCAATCAACCATATTGCAGGGACCGTGCATACTGTATCCTGCAGACTATTTGCTTTGTTTCCTTTAGCCATCAAACTATCAGTAGAATAGCTCACAGATATTCTGTGAGCCAGAGCAGAAAGGTTGCACTAGAAACACAACCAATGCAGAGTCAAAACTGATGAGGATTTTTTTTTAATTTTATTTTTAGAGACTGTGCTCTCACTTCTCATTCTTTGAGTTTAATCATTCACCTTGTGTGTGTTGCAAAGAGAAGGTACACAAGACAATAGCAACTGTACATGTAGTAGCGTGCCAGTTAAAAGCAGCATGACATGAACACCCCTTCACTAAGATTTATACAATGGCAAGCAGACTGACAATTTGGAGAGATTGCAGGATCAATTAAATGAACCTTAACCGTACACCAACTAATATCACTGTCCCAATTTATATGAAGACTGTGACAGCTTAAGGTCTCCTTAAAAGTTAGCTTAAATACAAAGGTAGTTAGAATAGTCTCATGAGCTAGAACCAGAAAGAGTAATGTTTGGAGAACTAAATGCTGTGAAAGATCTGTGGGCACCTGGAAGATGAATTCTTGTTAAAGGTTGTAAACTACCTGTACTTTTGCCTGTAATTCAAGACTTTTAATTCATAATGTACCCAGTTACAAGCTCTTTATTCTTTTCCATTAACGTATCATTTAGTCAGAAGTTTCATTTAAACAAATATTCCAGCACCAAGTATTTTGAGAGGCTAAGTTCCTCACTAATGATGAAAAATTGTAAGATAAGTATTTATGAGCTTGTGTTTGTTCATTTCCATTCGCAGGGGCAGGTCCAGGAAGACTGAGCACTTGCAGCACCTTCAAGTGTTGTTCTGGGTTTTGTTTTGGTCCACCCTTCTCTCACCCCCCCAATCTAAAGACAGTTTTTATAACCCACTCCAAAGCTTCACTCAACTGGGCAAAGCTGGCTGCCGATACACATTTTAATCCACAGGCAGACACTTAGAGTGACACACATACAGGAGTTGACAAGTGACCCACCATTTAGTTTGTAGTGACTGTATAAACAATCTTGTGGAAACTCTCAGCCCTTAGCCTTCCTCAGCAAAGCCATAATAAAGAACCAACTAGAACTTGTCCTCAATTACTCCTTGCATATTAAAAAAATATACCTTTTGAAGTTAGTTCAAACAAAGTGTTTCAACTAAGACATGTTCCCCAGTAGCTGAGAGTGAGGTTTTAAATGCTTCCAAATATGAAGTCTACAAAACTAAACACCTTTTACTTTTTTTCAAGTGAGATAAAAATGGCAATAGCACAGATTAAATAAGATGTGTAAAAAAAAAAAAAACCCAAACCCAAACCAACCTATTTTCTCTCTTCAGAAATACTCTACCTGTCTTCCCTACCGATTCAAACATTAAGATAAGTTTATACACAAGTCTCAGGTAAGATGTTAACAGTGAACAGCTTATCAAGACTGGTCCAAAACCAAATCCTGTTCAGAAAAGCAGTATAACTGACAAAAACACTCTTCTTGCTTTAGTGTTTGAAAAAGGCCAGTCCAAAGTGTTTTCAGATTCTGCTTATATACCAATGTCCTCTATACAGCTAATAAGAATCTCTTATTTCTCATTTAGCCTTCAATCCTAAATGCACAAGAATGTGTAGATTATATTCCAAAAACTTAAAATTTTTAGAAAGTATCGTACTTTCAAGCACAACTGCGACAGCACAGCAATCACTTATGTCAAATTGATATCCTACTTAAGTATTGCTGTTCCTAAAGATTTTAGAAGAGTGACAATATGCAGATTAAATCATAAGCACCACTGTTAATCCATGCCACTAAAAAAAAAACCTAAGAAAACTTTGCAGCATGACTAAGTAGTTCTAGTACATAGGACCACCTCCATTACTCCATATCAATATACTGAAACATTGCTCACAACTGAAAGGAACAGCCAGCTGCCATTTTTAGATAAGATCTTATTGAGTGCCACACAATATTAGTTCCAAATTACTCCCACTCAAAGTAAATACTACGGCATCACTGGGAACTTAAGCCATAGGGGTGCAGTACTTCAACATGCATGGTGACCATGTAGATACAGAGTTAAGAAAGCGACAGTAAGTACCTTCCACCCCCTCCTCCTGCCCCCACGAAAAGTGTGCTGTCATTAATGCATCTGCTTCCCACTCCTCTTTGGTTTACTGCTGCAAAGGGAAGCTTTAGTATCATTACTGCCTTCTTACAAACCTGCAAAGAGTCATCCTTCAATGGAAAGTGCTGGAAGAGACTGTACAGCATGAATCCTTGTCTGAACTATAGGAAGGTGCCATCCTAACAGTAATTCTACATTAGGATGATAACACGGAATACTTTTCATTCTGGTAGTAAAGCCAATTAAGAACTGTAATAGCCACAAGAGCACCAAGTAATCCAAAGCACAGTTATTTCAGCATCACTACTAACAACAGAAAGTGAAGAATCATATTAGTCCAACTTCTCCAAGGCCAGCTTGGTTATGTGCACACATAGGCGAAGTAAACAGTTCACCAGTTTATACATCTGTTTTCAAACATACATCCTTCACTTCTTTTAGAGAAAAGCACACATCATAGATACTAACTTTACTTCCAATTTGTGCTGCAACAATCTTTCTACACTGTGAGCCTAGCATGATTGGTACCTGTTTTTTTGTTGTTTGTTTGGGGTTTTTTTTTAATTAAATACAACTGTAAAAATCAAACACTCAAAGCTCATATCAAGTTACTGTGTTGAGTGTGAAATTGCTAGTAAAACTCCAGCAGAAAACACATCACAGGCTTCCTCTGCTCATTTTGACTGCAAGTATTGATGTTGTTACTGTGATATCAAATAAGTCCAGTCTAGAGGAAAAGGAGTTTGCATCCCTGTTTCCAGGTTAAACCAAATCTGTCTGTATTTGATGTCACAGGAGGAAGATTCTGTATTTATGTTTTACATACTAGACCAAAGAGGAGTTTGGAATTTCCAAAGTCTTCATGCAAATAAACAGTAGCCACTCAGCAAGTTAAACTGATAAAGTTTTAACAGAAGAACTTTACACTGCAAAAGGGTCAATAACTATAGAACAACATGCATTAGCATTCCAGCTTGGAAGCGATACCATCCCCTCCTTTTTAACACCTTCCTCAACTGAAGTCTATCACAGTGTTCACTCCAACTACCACCAACAGCTACATGACCACTCACATTAGATTAGCAGACTTCAAAGTCTAAAATTACAGCACGAGTGACAAACTGCACAAACCCACCCAGTTTTTGTCACCTAATTTGTATTTTGAAAATGCATGCACCTTAGCCACACAAAACTTTGACAGGAAAGCTGTTCTATTTCCATCGTTTAGAAAGCTATTTATACAAAGCAGAAATGTAATCAAGTACACAAGTTCAGACAGTATCAAAACTTGTCCTTGCTTGAAGGGGTATGATTGCACATCTATGACCAAAGTGAAGTAACCTTCTCCAACACTTTAGAAGGTGTGGCCCTTAAGTTTGCTTATAAACTTTGAGGCTAATTTTAGGCATGAAGCAACAACCCCCTACAGACTCACGTTGCTGCTTAATGCCCTCTACAATACTACGGGTTTTTTGTGTGTTTGTGTCTTGGTTTGGTTTTGTTTTTTTAAGAAACACATGAATCTAAAAGCGGCTGAATAAAATCTCATAATGTCTGTACAATTATATCAACAAGTAGTGCTGATCAAAAAAGAAAATTTGTAAAACAATACAGTTGCCATTAAGAACCAGCATCCACCATCTATGTGTTTCTACTTCAAAGCAGAGTAGATTACAGCCACAAGCGACCAGGATGCATGAACTGCTTTCCTAGAGCACAACTTCCAGTTTAGTTTCATCCAAAAAGATTCAAATTCAAGTGCTCCGAGACCATTCCATGATATTAATAAAAGCACAGCAGGTGAGGTTGAGATTTGCTTCAGAAAAACATTCCCAGCTCCAACTAAAATACTAACACAGATGCATCCTAAATTCACAGGTATGCACCATATTGCACCATATGAGCATATTCTTGAAACTAGCCCTTCCATGGTTTGTTCATTCTGCTTAAGTGATTTCACAGCCGAAATTGAAGTGTTTCTCTTCACAGATAACAAATGTGAGAAAGAGACTGGAAGTAAGTCAGTGTCTCAAGTGTCCCAAAAAAACTAATGTAAGAAAAAGTGTGTTTGGGTTGTGGGGCATTTTTTGTTTGATTGTTTTTTGGTTTTTTTAATAGCAGTCAAAGCAATGTGTATCACCAGAGTATAGCAAGGTATGATGAAGAAGGTACATCATACTGTGAACTCTAGAAACTCTCCTATGTACTGTTCAGCAGCAGAATTAGAACGTACTATCCCAGTGCAACCTAGACGTGTGAAAGGATGAGTCCTGAGGTTGTGTCTAAAGACAGTAAAGACAGGCAACCAGAGAAAAAGTGACTGTTATCAGTCACTTCAGTTATCCAAGAGCATGTCTCTTTCCATTTCATCTACAAATCTGATAGATCTGTCTTACATTGTTCCTTGTACAATAGCCATTTCTGCCCAGCAGCTTAGTAAGAAAAACTGAATTCATTATAATGTTTATATTGACCAGCATGCTTTATCCAGGTCTTTTTATATGATCTGCCAGCCAAAAATGCTTTTTCAGAGATGGAAAGGCAGGGGAGGTCCTGTTCTAAAGAGCTTGCATTTTCAAAGAGGATTGTAAGCTTCCATCCTCACTTAAGTAAAGAGTTTTGGTCTAGCATAGTTCAGGAGTGCAATACTCTCACTCATGGAAGTCTGACTGAAACAGATTTTGCGAGGGGTGGAAGAGGTCCAGTTATTTAAGACAAGTTGCACCTTGAATCACTGTGTGGTAGTGTAACTAACATCACAATGCACCAAAATACCAGATGAGCAACTTTCTTTTTAATAAGAATAGTGCTACCTCTAAAATTCTTCAATTTGTCTGATTCACTGTAGAACTTGGCATCCTGCTATAAATTCTGAATAAACAGTAGATACCTGAAGAAGATATCACACCCAAATAACTTGCCTCTAGTTCTTTATTCTAGGGAGAGGGTTACTCAGCCCAGGTCAAGTTCAGTGTAAAATTAAATAGTTGGTAGGGCAATATTTAACTTAAACATCCATTCAGATGTAGAGATAACACAGAATGAAGGGTTCACTGTGCCTCAGTTAAAGAGGGAATATTCTCCAATAACAATTCTAGCTTGCAAAATAACCAGTTACATAAGGCAGCAACTTCCCCCTCCTTATGCTACAAGAGCCCAGGACAGAAGTCTTGTGTTTATCACCTGCTTTTCCATTTGTACAATAGAGACTAGTTTAGAAAAACCAAAGCTGCATTTTGTAGATTGAATTATTCCCCCTCAGGGTTCCTTGGAAGAATAGCTAGCTTCCTTCATCCATTCAGCAGTGACCCTGTTCTCAGTAGTAAGAAATACACCTTGTCTTCATTATACGTTATAGCCCAATTGCTCCATAGTAAAAAAACTTTGTTTTGTGCCAATGACCTGCAATATTTTAATACTCTTATAAAAAAATACCCAAGCCCAAGATACACATATTCAAACAACTGCATCAGTAACACCTCTGAGGAAGTAAAATACAGACAGATGCTGTCTACCATGATACTATAGCCCTTCTTCATTAGACTCATATTTTAACAAAATAAAGGAAGACTTATCCATAACATGCTTCACTCACCCGAATAAAGACTCAAATCCTTAAAGGACATGGCAATAATTATACAGTCCGCACCCACAAAAGAGTTTCAAGGGTCTTCTTTCTGCATTGTAGAGGCAACCACTTACAGAACAAATACAACCTAGTCCACTTGCTCACTGGTACAAGTACATTAAAGGATGGCAAACCTTTTTTCTTGAATTATTCAAAAGCTGCACAGGATTAACATGCAAAACATGGGAAAAAAGAGGGGCCAGTAATTCAGTCTTCTCTAACAGGAACACAGATTTTCACAGATTTCATACACCAGAGTCTCCCTGCCACACCCCCTGTCCCCCCCTGATTTTTGTTATCAGGGGAGAAAGAGGGGGAAGAAATTCGTTATGACCCGTGATTTGTGGAATAAGCTCAATTACACTTTTCCCCCATAGGTCTACTACTGCTATTCTAGCTGAACATCCATGACAGTGAGTTATCCATGTTTTCGTCCCATTCAATAACAGCGCAGGTAGCATTTCAGGAGCAAAAAGATTTTATGCAAGTTTCAGTGCTTGGATTGCAGAGCAGAAAATTTCATTCTGTAACTAAAATCACATCAATTTTGTTTTTATACAGTAAAACACACTCATAGATAGTATTCATACCTTCCTCCTACTGCGTCGTCTTGTGGCTGGGCCCCAGCAGTGTTCCTCTGTGAACGTCGCAGTGACCCCCCTGGATTGTTATTAGGCCGGTTGGACATTGGCACCTCTCTCCTGAAGGGACATACCCTTTCTAGACACTATCATTCACTGAAAGACAAGAGAGATACAGTCATAAGACATCTAGCATGAAGACACAGCCATGTCTCAAGAGGTAGATGTAAAATGCTATTGTTTAAGCAAAAACTTAACTAAAAATTGTTTAAAGGTTTTTGTCTTAAAAGGCACATGGACCAGATTCTTCTCAAGAGCATTTAGATCCTTAATACAGAGCAATCAGTTTTCAGCTTATAGAGCAAACTGATGACTGACTGGACTAGATGACCTTTAAAGGTCCCTTCCAACCCAAACTATTCTATGATGATACGCTTCTTTCCTGGCAGGCTTTTATATTTTAAGGAGACAAGACAAATGCAATTTAAGAGAACCTGTATCTGTCAGCCTTAAGGGGGAAAAAAAAAAAAAAAAAAAAAAAATCACACTGACTAGTAAAACTCAATGCTTCATAGAGATCAATAGTATTTAAGTATTTTAAGTCTTATTGTGGGAGATGACAATGCCAGCTTCAGGAATAAGCAGCAGTATCTACAACATTACAGAAGTAATTTAACTACTGTGCTTTTAAAACAGTTTCTTTATCTAGTCAGATTTATGCAACTGTCATTTGCATAAAGATAGATATGTAGTAATGCAGGAAAAGAGAACTAGCTATATAAGCAAGTCGTTCTTCCTCGTAAGAGCTTAATTAGTGGAAAAAGTATTTGAGACAAAAATTAATGATTGTACACAATTATTTAAAAAAAAACAATAAACAACCCAACAATATGATGGCTTTGTACATTTGGAATTGCTTTGTGACTGCTAGAGGCCTACAGATATTAATTTGGTAGTTATTTTTGGTAGACTACCATAAAACCCAGCTGCAGTCCTCAGAAACAGAGGTATTTCAAGATCAAGTCTCACTTAGCTCCTCAGTGAAGAGGTAACTTTTGTATCCTGTGCTAAATTGGTATTTCTATACAGAGAGTACAGCAACAGGGCCATAACCAGCAAATCCAGTTTTACTGTTTCTAATTGTGTAGAATCTGGGGTTTGTTTGGGTTTTTTTTTTTTTAAAAAAAAAAAAAGTATGTGCAGGTGAAAAAAGCCACAAGAAGGAAAATAACCAAAGTTTATGGACACAATAGTCTATATGTTGATTCAGTATCTGTTGTATCTCTAGTATAGCACAGTATGCAAGAAGTCTTCCAGGAAAAAGTTTAAAACATTTCAGCGGCAGATAACTAAGGCTCAGTTCAAATTCAAATGCTTCCAATAAAATAACTCTCAAGACAGATAATACTTGACTGTAACTGTCTATTCCTCTGAAAGAGCCCACAGAGGTGAACAAAAGTAAGTAGGATTTTAAAAAAAAAATATCCTAAATTATTCCTTTTTACTGTATAGAAAACAGTTTCTATACTATAGTAAAACAGGCACTTTAAATTTGTACTGCACAAGCCATTACCCCAAATACCTAGTACAATGCCAAAAGGAACCTGCATACGATCAAGACACCTGCACAGCACAAAAAATAGTGATCAGGATTCTGCTAGTTCAGATTCAGTCTTGTTATCCTGTAATGATACAACCTAGTACTAAGAGCTTCCAGTTAGCATGCCAGCAATATTTTAAATAAGCTCCAGGAATCAAATAAGGATACAAGTTAGGCAGAAGAACTGCCCCCTGTCCTAATCCTCACATGACAGGAGTCAAAAGCATCTTTTGAAAGTTCTTCATGTTCTTTCCACTAAAAGGTCCAACACAGCAGCAAACAGCAAAAGCACAAAGTAGGATTAATTAATCATTGTCTTTACCTTGTTTTTGGTTTTGTTTTTTTTAACCTTATGCTTAGGAACTTGGAAGAATGTAAGCAGAGCATAAAATACACAATCCCACAAAACAGAGTTGTTCGATGAACCTCATAGCTAGAGGTTTTCATGACTGGGAAGTTGAGAAAGCTGTAAACTCTACTCCTCAGAAGCTGAGCTTTCCCTCTTCATGATTATTTTTCTTATCCTAACTCTCTTAATCATAGAAAATATTCCCAGTAACAGAAACATTTAAAACTTTTAAGTAATACTTGACACCTGCAGTCTACAACTTCTTATACTCCAGAGCACAAAGATTTACAATGGAACAGAAAAAGCCTGCTATAGCTGGAAGTTATGACAGCTTGCTGGTGTAGCCAGATGAGTCAGGCTGAGAACATAAGCATTCTCTGCAGAATACACCACAGATGCAAGACAACAAGCCTAGCATTAGCCATGCTGAAAGCTAACCAAGGTTCCAGCACTACCTAGGAGGTCTAGCTGAAGGCAACCACAGGCACTGTCAAATGCAGTTGTGCATTCTCTCTTTATTTCTTTGTATTCAAAGAGCAAATTAAAAAGGAAAAAAAAAATCTCTTCATAAACATCAGCAAGGACTTAAGTTTTATGCATTTTCTGAAAGGATGGAGCAGTGTCCCCTCCTGTACAAAGGTCAACTGAGGTTGAAATTGGATACTAATGTCAAACTATGTCATACTACAAAATAGTTGCCACAGATCTATTGTATCACCTCATACTGACTATAAGAGCTGCAGAGCTGCACTCCAGCAGGTTTTCTGCAAGGAGCAGTGCTTGCTCTAGAGCTCTGCTAAGTCAGCCACATACTTTCCCACACAGGGCCTGTACATGGGCTCCTCCACAAAACACCAGAAGAGTTAGCTGAAGAAAAGAGCACATGGGCAATTCCGGTGCTGTCTAGGGAAACTTTAGTTTAATGTTGATCTGTCTGGGTCAGCCAGACACTTTAAGTGGCCTGTACTTAGAAGTTATGCAGCACAGCTTGTTGTCACACACATATCTTCAGCTGTGTAGAAGAAATAAATGACAGCTGGTTTATCCTGTAAGGCATTTGTCAAGTCAAGATGATGCCCAGAGTTACCCTCTATATTGAAGCCTCTCAACTTAACTGCTTTTCTTATTGTGTAGTGTGTTACCATATGACTCCCAGTTTGCCTTTAAATATAATGCTGCTTCACGATTCAGCTACGACCTTTAACATCAAAACATTAACTTAAGTCTCACTGCAAGTATTTAAAGCTACACAATACCATGTGCCCAGTTAGTCCAGTAGGGAAGAGATCTTTTTAGTGGGTCAGAACTGTGTCTTTCACATGCTAGAACAACAAGAAAATAGCCCTGAGGTTCCTAAAACTGAACTGTTCTCATTGAGACTTGTCCTGCCATCTGTAAGCCTCACTCCCAGCACTTGACTTATTTTTCCTCCTCTTTAGATACCTAAATTCAAAGCAGATGTGCAACCCACTAGATCAGCTGAATGTGCCAGTGCAGTCCTGTTACATTTTAAGATGATTTCTTCAACTATATTCAGCATTCTCCCCACACCCACAATAAGAAAAAGCTACAACTGTACAACAGATCTCTGTGCTTCAGTTGACAAGCTTTGCTATTTGAAAATTTTAAGTTCAGGTCCTCTTCTAGCATAAATATTTTTGTAAACAAGCCATTTTAGGTAGTGTTTCACAACTCCATATTACTTGCTGCAATGAAGCTGAAGCACTGGCCCACACATGTGCTCCTCATAAGTAGACTCTTTAGATTGAGGAAAAATACTAAAAACTAGGACTTCAAATAAACTCACAACATATCTTCTGAAGACAACAGTTAGATGCCAGTGTTAGATATTATCTTGCATAGTATTCTTGAGTTTTAGTAAATACTGTCTGATTACCTTTAACAAGCATATTTGGTACTGTACAGGAAAGCAACTAAGAATTAATTTCTGTAGACATAACATACCTCTTATAAACATTATAGCTAATGTATAGCCAACATATTACTTGGAAAGGTACCAAAGGAACACAAGGTACAAAAAACACCTGTCATCTTGCCATGAAACCCTTACCTTCCTTCTCATGGAAGAGCCAACAGGAAGTGACTGACACTTTTCCCATCTTTGAAGCAAACGGAGGAAACAATTACAGAACAAGCCTGTATCGGCTTTTCCTTACACTCAAAGGCATTTCCTGAAGGATATTGTGAACTGTGATGTGTGCTACAGAGAGGAGAAGAGAAGGAGTAAGCTGAAGCACTCCGACAGGCTCTAGGGCCACTAATAGCTTAACAAGGCAAACTGGTAAGAACCCCTCTAAAAACAGAACTGAACACTTTTGTAAGAGAAGAGCTTCCTTAATCTACTTGTTTGGTTTTGCTTGAGGGGTTTTTTGGGGGGGTTGGGGTTTTTTTGGGTTTTGGAGTTTAAGTTCCTTGCAAGAGACTTGGTAGTACAAGAATTTTTCAGGCTCTTGCACTCAGATTTCCTGAATACTTAAGGATACATGTAGCACCTCTGCCTATTATACTCCATTATAGTGCCTGCTACTTGCTTGGAGTTACATGCACTGGTCAGCACACTTTCTCTTTTGTACCTTTGCCCAAGACACAGTGCCTTACTTCATGCTGCTGCAGCAAGCCAGCTTCTCAAAATTGCAGAGACTTACTGCCTTCAAGTCAGTATTAGGCAAAAGGGGGGAAGAAGGAAAAGGCAGGAGGATGTTTATATGCCTTGTAAGTTCAGAACATTTTCTTCCAGTAAGTTGCACATCTTCCCAGCCAGAACCCAGAGTTCAGCATACTTATCAGAAAATGTCTAAGACTTCAGATTTGTACTCCCTCACTTTGAGGTTGATAAAAATTTACTTGACCAGCTGTATCTCTGACAAATCTAGTCAGTTAAGGCAGAAGTAACATTCTAAATATACAATCATACAAAACATTTAAGAATTGAGACTTCAGTTGCAACTAAACTGAAGAACTTACTGCATATGGTTCAGTAACTGCTGAATTGTTTTGGATCTACATTACTTCATTTTAAACTGATCTCATAGCTGCACTTCATTTTTGCTCACTGCTCACAAGGTTCTCCCCATTTACCTGCAAACATACACACCTATTTTCCTGCCTTGCAAGCACTCATTCAATTACTTCTACTACTTCACCAGCTGACTCAAAAATTCATTAAGAAGACTTTTTAGTCCAATTAGTTGCTTTTTAGTCCAGTTAGTCCAGAATGTGGTGCTGCTAATTTTGACACAACACTCTTCCTTACTGTACTCTCTAAAGTCAATAGTTACCTACTCTGCCCAATTCTTTTTCCACTGTAGTTCTCACATCCAAACATAAATTTCATGTCAGAAATGCCTGCTCCATGCAGGCAGAAGCTTGTATTTTCAGTTTAGCAGCCTCTTTTCCCTTCTGCTTGTAGAAACAGTTCAAGAGATAAATTTAGGGAGTGGGTACAACAACATATTGAAGATTTCTTAGAAAGGTTTTCAGTGATATCTCCCAAATTCTCATCAGCATTCCCTTCTTCCTGTCAGCAAATTTCTATACACAAACGAGGGGAAAAAAGATACTGTCCCATGAGCTGCAAGGTGCTATAAGGTACATTCTGTCTGCATTCATGCAAATCCTGGGTTATTCAGCTGCATGAAGTCACTGAGCCTTAAGGAATGGCAAACTTTTCTTCCAACATCAGAAGACCAGGTTACCACTTATTTTATCTACTTCCATTTCTAGCTTTTCCCCATCAATAGCCACAAGCTGTCTATACGATTTAAAGATACTAGAGTACACTAAGGCTGCTGCACTGCATCTAATGATGCAAAATTTACATGATTGCTTTTATCAGATTAACTTATTTTGATACAAAAACCACACAAAACTGCACTGAGTAATACATTAAGCTGAACTGTATTCTTTTTGTACTCTCCCCCTCTAATGCTAAAGAAAAAAGAGAAAGACGCACACACACAGAAATACATGTACAGACACAACAACCAGAGCAGATTCAGTACACAAAGGAAAATCTTCAGGACAACAGATTCTACAGCCTCCTTGTACTGTAACATTACCTCACTGCTGGGAAAAGACAAGTAGGTATCCAGAAAGTTTCTTCTTCAAATAAGTACGTTAGGTGGTAAGGAAACATATTACCACACCTCTTCCAGCACAGAATTTCTACAAACTTAAATAGTTGCATCACTTTTGTCAGCTCTCTTCGAAGACAAGATATTGATGGGAAGACAAGCAGAGTTTAACAGCATACAGAGGTAAACTATTCTTCAGACCTGATGCCTTTTTGATGCAGGGTTCAACCAGAGTACAAAAGTTAAGTGAGAATTGTTAAAAAGCCTTGGCTAGAAAAAACCTCTCAAGATCATCTGGTCCAACTTTCTGTTCAAAGACCTTAGATTATGTTAGAGCTCTCGTTCTGCTGACAAGCAACAATTTCCAACTACTATTGACAAAATATATTCTGAGTTCTGAGCAAGAGCAGAAAGGCAAAAAGTGCATCATGAGAGATAGCCTGAAGAAAGGGGAAAGAAAAAATACTAAATATCAAAACATCATGCCAGATATAAAGGCATGCAGAGAAGACAGACCACACATTTCTCAATCATCCCAAGGACAATCTCCCTGAGAAGAAAATAACTCTGGCCCCATTCCTCCCTGCAATCACATATAGCTCAGAAAGTATTCCATCCCCTTCAGTTCCTCAAAAACACAACCTAGTAACCTGGACTAAGATAAGGAAGTAAGTAAAATGGAAGCATGTAAGCTACAAATATGAAAGGAGTCCAGTCACTGAAGACATTATGGACTTAGGACTAGCTCACATGTCCATTTTTACACTGGGTAACTTTAGACAAAGTCTAAACTGTTAACCAGAGATAGATTAAAAAAAAAAAAAACCACACAAAAACAAACCTTCAGCATAACATTCTTAGATTCATTTACAATGGAAGAGTTCTTTTTTTATCCAGCTACTCTAGAGTGGAAGCATTTCTCAACCATGTCAAAAATACCCCATTTATTAAAAGAGATACAGATACTGCAGAAAACTTCTCAATAGCAGTAGGCCATAAATACACTCAAGCTATGGACTCCATGGAAAGTCAGTAAAGGAGCAGGAGTTATCCCCTCTTCCACTGACTTTAGAGAGACAGTCATCAGAAGATTATGGCAACCTTTGGGCCTTGCTACATTAGAAAGAAGTAATCTTTCCCTTACACAGTCTTTCAAGAGCTTAGATCTGACCTAGCCTTCTAGCTGAGGCAGTGGCAATGCAAAAGGCTACCTTCACAGAATCAGCAAAAAGAGTGGCTAGGAACTTGAAAGGATGTAGCCACCAGGTTAAGGCTCTCTAGATTGCATCTATGTGTATAATGTCTATAATGACATACAGACAAAGACTGGGAAAATTCCTTGGCATGGAAAAGGAAGGGAGAAGAGCTAAAAATACCTTCACTTGTGATCTCATGGTTCAGAATTAGGGGGAACTATACTGCTAATTGACAGAATATTCATTGCCTCAAGCTGAAGATTTACAAGTTCCCCACAGGAAATAAGAACACTGAAAATGTCTCTGAAAAGATATACAACACTGCTCACTAGAGGAATGCCCAGGTCGTTAGAACTGTGTGATCCAACAGGTTACACAGGCTATGACCCCAAGCCAGCAAAGTAGCACCTTTACCTACTGACCTGTTTGGTGAAAGGACTGGAAGATACATGTCAAAAGATACCATAGCTTGAGAACACGTAGGCTGGGAAAGTCAGAGGTCAAGTACTGTTTAAGGCAAAATCTAAATGTATGCTATCCACATGCTCCAGTGTCGACAGAACAGTTTTGTGACGGTGGGAAGACATTCTGAGTTGCAGAAGCTGAACAGCCTCCCCTGCTTCAAGTAAGTCAGTCGAATTTGAAGTCTGAAACTGCAGAGACTTTTTGCTGGGCCTGGTACAGAAAAGCAAACTGAAGGTGTCTTCAGTGACCTGAAAGAAGCTTAAAACCTTGTTCCATAAAGACTGCTGAGACCTGGTACCCATCACTGGTTTCAAAAGAAAAAAGTGGATTGGCCAATACACCACAGCCAAAACCTTAGTGAGTCCTTACGTGCTGTGGAAAGTCAAACTGAAATAGCAAACATGGCACTACTCAGAACTATAGAGAAGCACGGGTACCACTGGCAGATGGCTTTATAACCAGCCAACAGCACAACTGACTGTTCAAGAATTTAAACAGTTCAAGAACCAAGAGAAATCTATGGATGGAGTAGGGGGCCACAAATTAGCAAAAAAAAAAAAAAAAGCTAAAAAGCACCTGCATAGGTTAGACAGCAGAACATTCCTGTTCATCTGGACAGCTTAAAGAAACAACAACAAAAAAACTGTTCATGTTTTATTCTGTAGATGGTTGTACAGGATACAAAGATGAGCTCAGGCATTTCAGGTCTGTTCATATGACTAATACCCCCAGCTCCTGGTACACAGGAATCCATAGCTTCATCTCATTACTGAAGAAAGAATCACCATTTTAGTGCACTGAGAAACTGAACCAGGACTAAAGCTTAACTAAATCTTGCTGGCTAGTTCAGAGGGCTAGCTAATTTTAACACTGTAAAAGCCTTTATCTCCTATACTCCTCTCCTCTGGAAGACCAGAGCCCGCAGTCTGAAGAGAAAAAGTAAAGGAGTTGCATGGAACACACATAATGCTGTTCTGGGGGGCATCCCCCTTCAGTTCTGCCCCTTCCCTGCTTTGTTTCTTTTATGTTCATCAACAATAGAAATACTGCAAGTTGTGTCACTTCTCTTTGGACTGCATTTTAGTTCACAAAAGTACAGCAGTGTCATTCAGACTTTAAATCTTCATCCAAAAGAGAAGAAAAACAGAAAACATTTCATTTTATTATTGTTTCCCCTATCTAGTATTCTGTATCTTTGGAAATTAAAAGTTTTGTCAACAGCAGCTATTCTTCTCATTTTTGAGAGCATAAGCAATGGAGTTTATTATATAAACAATCTCTTAGAACATTTATTTACAAGGGTAGATCACAACTTAAAGAATCAACCCTTATATATATAAAAAAAAAGAGTCAAAGAATTAAGTTGCTCTTCTCCAAATAAGCCAAGTTTGTTAACTTCCCATATCACTGTTTGTAACGTGTCCAAACTAGTTCAACATAAGTCTTCCACTGGTGTATAGTTTGACTTGAATTCATTAAGGAAGGAAGCAAATGCTCTTTCAGTGGCAGAATGCCAAGACACAACACTTCAAGAAAATATTTGTGTGTTTACAACACCTGTAGTTTCTCAGTCTTCAGTGCTCTGTTTTGTTTTGGTTTTTTTAACCAGAAAAACATGAAGTTCTATTGCATAATTCAGTCAAATCTGCAGCAGTTATTTTTTTTCTGCTTGCTAACAAAGATTACCAAAAGCATAAGAACCCAGAAACTTCTGAATCAGTCTATATTCAGTGAAAGAATAGTCTGATCTGGGTAGCTGCAAGTCAGCTAGCAAGAGCTCAGTTTCAGAAGAAGCCCAGAGATATTTAAGCCATCTCAGTGATGTGAAAGATTTGTTATACTACATGGAGAACAGGCACATACAAACACAGCAAGTGTTAGCTGCAGAATATTGAACCAGTTTTTGTCTCTTTGTTGACAGATCTTTTTTCCTTTTAGCATAGCAATGGGAAAGAGAAGGAAAAAGTGAGGAATGGCTGTGTTCAGTTTATTCTTCTGTACGTTTGTGTCGCAGAACAAAATTTCTCTGCCAAATCAGATCCTATAGCAAGAGCTTGACTTCACATCTATAGGAACCTTAAACTTACTGTTACTGACAAGCTGCTAGGCAGAAGTTTACACCATGAGAGTCTCAGTATGCAATTCTGCTACCTGGCACTAATATAAGCCTCATTCCAACTTGTTAGCAAAATTGGAAATAATACTTTTTTCCTTTTTTATACTAAAAAAAGCAGCTGATATCGCCAAGGGAATAGTACATATTTTCTAGCAGCCAAATTCTGTCCAAAGTTATTTGTACCCAGAGTAAATTGATGTGAATAATTCTTTGTTTCTAGCACACTTCCAACAGAAACCATCACAAGCAATGTAAACAAAATCTCACCTGTCTTTCAGTTTCAGCTTCTCTAGAAACCTTGTTTAGTAGAAGCCAAAATTCGCTATCTGCGTGGTGGCTTAAGCTTTCACTAACATTATAGAAAAACATGCTGCCTGGCAAGCTTGAGGGAGAACATTCTCTTCAGAAAAGGGAAATGAATTTGAATGAGGAGCTTTTACCTTCTGTGAGACAACATGAATGAAAGCACAGAAGCCTTCATGAAGTGACAATCAGTGATGCTGCCAGAAATGAAGACAAGTTAGCAGGCAGGAGGTCAAGTTAAGACCAAGGTGTGGCAAAGCTGGGGCAGGGGGTATTTAGTACCAGTGAAGAAAAAAGTTAGTTGAGCAATTAGTGCAAATTTTAATTTAGAAGCTTGACTGCCATGTTGTCATATAAGCTAACCAAGAAGTACCCAAGATCACCACCTACTCCAAGTCTGCCCTGTCCAATATTTAATGCCCAGCTGTCTTTGAGCTGTGTATCTCAATTTCCTTCAGCATTATGAGTTTGAATGCAGAACCTACTGCTATAACACCAAGCGTTTTCCCTATTCTAACCCCACAGACCAGACTGTGCCTTATTTGCAGTCAGCCACTCATCTGCACCTGGCACATACAGCCTTTAAGTAAAATCAAGTGCAACAGCACTGTAAGACACATACTGATATGGTACATACTCATGTCCTACCTGCATAGCCTGTTAGACAATACATGCTCCAAGTTGCACCACGGCAGGTTTCCTGAGTCCTGTCAAGTTCCTAACCAACTTTTGCCAAGCTGTCTTAAGTTACACAGAGACCTAATGAGCAAAGTGGCTCCTACAACATGGTTTGTCCACCCAGAGTCTAAATTAACATAAAATGATAAAATGATCCCCTCAGTCTTTTAGACAACTCGGGAGAGGTGGAAACAAAAAAAAAAATCACCACAGAACTTTAATTAGCCACTGGAATGAAGAAATTCAGAGACTACATCTTACAGAAGTTACTGCTGGAAGACAAAACACAAGAAAACAGTTGACATGAACATGCAGATTAGACAAGTGCCACAGATAAACCCAAGATTACAGGTCTAAGGGTATTACGTAGATCTACCTTGAAAAGAAAGTAAAGAGGGAGGAGAAGGAGACTTGGTCTTCATTTTAATAATAATCAGCTTCAGCTTGATATTAGTTTACATACAGAAATGACAGAAGTTGAGAAGCTTGTTCACTCATCCTAGGTGGTATTAAATAGAAACACTTTAAAAAATAAAAAACCACCAACACCACCACACAAACAAATAAAAACTATTTAAAAAAAAAAAAATCTATGTTTCCAAGGGAAGGGGGAGAGGGAGCACTTACCTCTTGAGAATGGGTCTCAAATTTCTGCATCTTCAAAATATCATTTTGAAAAATTGTGGAGAAATCAAGAGGATCTCAGAAGTTTTCCTTTTGTTTTTCTAATCATGGATATCTAGCACTAACTCAAGGTTATGTTATCCTCCTGAACAAAGACTTCTATCCAAATGCTACACAAAAAAGGTCATAGGCCTAATGCATAGCAAGATTCCTATGCCACATGATACAATCTGGGAAGCAGTTCAATTTTAATTGTTGAGTAAGAAATCCAATTAAAACAGGTTAAGTTTCCGGCTTCCTCAACCCTGGATCTGCATATGGATCTTTAGCTATCACAAGGATACTGCAACAAATAAACAAAGGGATTAAAACACACTTAAGGTTTCTAAACTGGGTAGTGTTCAAGCCAATGGCATCTTGGAATTATGTGCCACAGATGCATATTCTTGCCCAAAGAAAAACAATTTATACATGGACATTATACCTCGCAGTGATGTAATTAAAAGTGAGCTCCAATACACATACCAAATTACTGACACAGACACAATTAAAGATATTTACCTTGTATGAAATCATGAACTAAACTACCTACCAAACATCTGTGCAGAGAAACAGAAGAGAAATTCTGTGTAAAGCTGAACAAGAGGAAGTCATACCAAAGAAACACCAGGTAAACACTAAGGATTAAGCTGATCCTAACACTGCTAGGATCAGGATTTACAGTGCTCAGAGCCGTTCTTTCATTATAACTACACAGAAGAACATACAAAATATTAGCTTCCACAACTGCATTTTAGGAACATTCCAACATTCACAATCATGGAAGAAGTTGTCAAAAGCCAGAGTATGATGATTTATGAAAGAATTAAACAACATTATGTCACTCTTCACTGATGAGACTGTCTACTCCCCCCACACATACACACCTTTTCAGTACCTCACAAATAAAACGAGTTTGTGGGAATGGGGCATTGCACATGGGAATCAGAGTATGGGAATGGCAAATGAGTGTCCCAGAAACCTGAATACAGAGAGTTAAGATGCTGAACTTGAGCAAATCTAAGTATTAGAGCTCTTTCAAGTATGTTTTAGCAGGATGCTAAAGAACATCCTCAAGACAAGAACTCACCATCATAAACTTTAATATAGACAAAAAAAAAAGTCTGACACAAATTCCCCTCTTCCTTCCTATATGCCCAAGTAACATCAAACCTTTTTTTCTGCTTTACCTCACCAATGACTTGTACCTACTCTCTCCCAGGTTACCCACACACTTTCCTTGCACAAGCAACAACTGTAATTATGCTCACATTCTATAGTTTGGTAGATTCACAAGTTGACAAATACTCTATTTTTTTCCTCAGGGTCACAGCATGGCCAGGTTTGACAAAGCCTGAATCCCTTGCTGATAGTCACTTCAGAGTTTGAAGAAAGGCTGCTTACTTCCTGGTGAGATGTTCCAAGAGGTGCTGTCTAAATCTGTTCAATACTTTTTGTTACCTCCCAGCTAAACTGCTGCTCTCTGATGCACTGATTCACAGACTACCAGTACTACAGAACACATACCAGAAGAACACAAAGTTTCTCCACAGCTCTAAGACACTTACAAAAGAATGAGCAGAGCTGTAGGCTTTTTACAGCTTGATCTTAGGACTCAAATTATTATTTAAGAACTAGATATTACAATAGTTGATTTGATAAGCCTCTGCTCTTGCAAATTGCTCTGTGATTCAATCAGAATACTCAGGAATTGTCTCCTATATGAGTGACCTTTTAACCTACACTGATACTTAACTATGCCTTACAAGCAAACCTACAACCTGGCACCACCAATCATATATCGATTTTGTCCTTGTCTAGGATTGGAAGAGAGGAAAGGAAGACAGTGTTTCTTTTAAGTAATTTGCGTGTACATCAGAGATAGAACATTCTGGAGCAAAGCGAGGCATCCATCTTGCTATACTCCTGAAAGTCATTTTTAATCATAGAATGGTTTGGGCTGGAAGAGACCTTAAAGATCATCTAGTTCCAACCCCCCTGCCATCAGCAGGGACACCTTCCACTAGACCAGGTTGCTCAAAGCCTCATCCAAACTGGCCTTCAACACTTCCAGGGAAGGGGCATCCACAGCTTCTCTGGGCAACCTGGGCCAGTCTCTGACCAACCCCACAGTGAAGAATTTCTTCCTAATATCTAATCTAAACCTCCCCTCTTTCAGTTTAAAGCCATTTCCCCTTGTCCTGTCATTAACTGCCCTTATGAAAAGTCCCTCCCCAGCTTTCTTGTAGCCCCTTCAGGTACTGGAAGGCCGCTATAAGATCTCCCCAGAGTCTTCTCTTCCCCAGGCTGAACAGCCCCAACTCTCTCAGCCTGTCCTCATAGGAGAGGTGCTCCAGCCCTCAGATCATCCTTGTGGCCTCCTCTGGACTCATTCTAACTGGTCCATGTCTCTCTTGTGTTGGGGGCTCCAGAACTGGACACAGCACTGCAGGTGGGGCCTTACAGGAGTGGAGTACAGGGGAAGAATCACCTCCCTCGGCCTGCTGGCCACACTTCTCTTGATGCAGCCCAGGATACGGTTATCGGCCTTCTGGGCTGCAAGCGCACATTGCCGGCTCATGTTGAGCTTCTCGTCTACCACCACTCCCAAGTCCTTCTCTTCAGAGCTGGTCTCAAGCCACTCATTGCCCAGCCTGTATTTGTGCTTGGGTTTGCCCCGACCCAGATGCAGGACTTTGCATTTGGCCTTGTTGAACTTCATGAGGTTAGCTCAGTCCCACCTCTCAAGCCTGTCAAGGTCCCTCTGGATGGCATCCCATCCCTCCAGCATGTCAACTGCACCACACAGCTTGGTGTCATCAGCAAACTTGCTGAGGGTGCACTCAGTCCCTCTGTCCATGTCACTGACAAAGATGTTAAAGAGCACCAGTCCCAATACCGAACCTTGAGGGACACCACTTGTCACTGGTTTCCACTCGGACATTGAGCTGTTGACCACAACTCTTTGAGTGCGACCATCCAGCCAGCTCCTTATCCACCGAGTGGTCCATCCATCAAACCCCCATGTTTCCTATTTGGAGATAAGAATGCCATGTGGGATGGTGTCAAACTCCTTGCACAAGTCCAGGTAGATGACATCAGTTGCTTTAGCCTTGTCCACCAATGTTGTGACCCCATCATAAAAGGCCACCAGATTGGTCAGGCACGATTTGCCCTTGGTGAAGCCATGCTGGCTGTCACCAATCACCTTCTCGTTCTCCATGTGCCTTAGCATAGTTTCTAGGAGTATCTGCTCCATGACCTTGCCTGGCACTGAGGTGAGACTGACCAGCCTGTAGTTCCCCGGGTCTTCCTTGTTACCCTTTTTAAATAGGGGGGTTATATTCCCCTTTTTCCAGTCTGTGGGAACTTCACCAGACTGCCAGGACTTCTCAAATATGAGGGATAGAGGCTTTGCAACTTCATCCCCCAGTTCCCTCAGGACCCACAGATGCATCCCATTGGGTCCCACGGACTTGTGCACCTTCAGGTTCCTTAGGTGCTCTCGAACCTGATCTTCTCCTACAGTGGGTGGCTTTTCATTCTCCTGGATCCCTCCTTTGCTTTCTAGGGCTTGGGCAGTGTGGCACAAGTCCTTGCTGGTGAAGACTGAGGCAAAAAAGTCATTGAGCACCTCAGCCTTCTCAATGTCCCAGGTGACCAGATCTCCCATCACCTTCCAGAGAGGGCCCACATTTTCCCTAGTTTTCCTTTTCTCCCCAACGTACCTATAAAAGCTTTTTTTGTTGCCCTTGACATCTCTGGCTAAATTTAATTCTGTCAGGGCCTTGGCTTTCCTAACCTGATCCCTGGCTTCTTGGGAAATTTCTCTGTTACCCGTCCTTCCTTCCACCCTCTACAGGCTTCCTTCTTGATCCTAAGTTTGTTCAGGATCTTCCTGTCCACCCACACAGGCCTCCTGCTGGTTTTGCCTGCCTTCCTCTTTGTACGGATGCATTTTTGCAAACATGAAAAAAAAATCCCATACCATTAAGACAACACTGAATTGGAAACAAACTTCACTTAACTCCTATGCAAGATGTCTTGTCTTTTGGGTTGGCTGTTTTTTTTTTTTTCTCTTTAGAAGTTATCCACAAGATACTTATATAGCTACAGAACTACTCCACATGTCATCCTTTCTACTATTTATTTTAAACCATTCAATAAAATGCACTAGTAAGGGAGACAAGATAAACAAAAGGATATCTAACTGGAGAGGGCAGTTTCATCATGATGAAAGATAAAACAACTCTTTACAACACTTTAGGAAAAAAACCACACAGGGAATGGAGTGGCTTCAGGGAGAGATTAAAGAAAGAATAGGAAGTGGACAGGCTTGTGAAGGAAGAGGGAAAATACCTGTAGGTCCGGAATTGAACACAGTTTCTTCCTTCCCTCCCCTCTGCACAGGATCTTATCATATTGAATGCAAAATTTAAGTATTTCATAAAGGCTGCAGCCTCTCTTATTTCTCCACCTGTTTTACTAATCAAAGATACCCAGCTAGGAGCATGTACCTCCCCATCTCACATATGATTAAAGAGCAATGAAGTGTTCTAGAAATCACAGTTTCTTTACTACGTCTACTTCTCCTCTTCAAGTTTTTGAAATAAATCTTTTCTCCCATCAGTTATTTCTAGCACCTCAAACCCACATTAGCTAACAAAGATGATGAATCAATTGTACTAATTTTGGGTCTTCTATGCTTTTCAAACTTTATTTGTATGTTTTCTTTGTATTTAAAGGCTCCCCTGATAGAACAGTTTTTGGGTCATAGGTACTGTGTACTGCAATTTGAAAACAGCCTGATCTGTCCAGCATGAATGTCTTCCACAGAACTGAAACTTAAACAGATTGAAAACACTGCTCACCAAACTTGCAGAATCTATTAAGAAATAGTTTCAACTATTTCCTATTAAATGTCTACTTTGACTAATTAGAAAGTGGAGGGTATAAAGCTTCTAACATTGAATTTTCAAATTAGCGGTCTGGCAGCGTAGTTTCAAATAGCAAGGACAGCATATGTCATTAGTATACACTAACACAACAATATTTATTACATTAAACAGCTGCATGATAAGAGTCTGAAAGCTTCAGGGCCCCTTTTTTACTCTCAAGAAAAACATTTCAGATGCGATATGATGTAGCAGTGTGTGTTTTATTATGGATACTTTTCTCATTAAAATGACAGCATAAACATTCTGTACATATTCAAGTATTATTGACATTCTGAGCCAAACACACCTCTATTTTTTTAAAAATACTTCCATTAATGCTAAGCTTAATAGTGATTACACTTCCTTATACTCTTCATACAAGATTTAAGTTACTACTAGAGTTACAGCGCAGACTAAGGAGAGAAAACTTAAACAAGGCAGACTTCAGGGCATCAGAGCTATTAGTCTGCACTATGCAGTTTTTCAGCTGACCTCCACTTACGTTCCACAGAGTATCACAGTATTGGTGGAAGTTAAAAACCCAGCTAGATTCCTTGGAAGACATCCTGGCGAGTGTGGTCATCTAAACAAGTTATAAAGGAAAGTAGTTCCTCTAATCCAAAAACTAAGTGAAAGTCTTGTGTACTTGGTAGAAGGTAGTTTCCAACTACTATGTATATTTATCCAAAGTTCCTACCTTGGAGTATGTCATTATTTCAAACCCCTTCGCTTGTAAAAATACCACAGAAGGTACAGTGACGGAGTACAATCACTAGTTTCACTCTAATGCCTGTGCAGACAATTTTCAGGTTAGAATTCAGCATATCAAACTTCAGGAGTTGGTCAAAGATACAGGTGATTGCATTTGTACAATTTTATCTAGACAATTTAAAACCTGACACTTTGAACTACCACCAACTGTCACCAGTAAAAGCTTTCGACTCCTGCTGAAGAAACCCAAAATTAGCTCACCTTCTCCTCCACTATCCCATGACAAATACTACTCCAGTCTATGCATGTGTAAATAACAAAGCAGCTTAGATGACAGCCAGTCATAAATGTTTATTTAAAAATTTTTCCCACCTCAAAGCTGGGCCACTAGTAACATTCCCAACCTCCGCAATGACAAAGCAAACACATGTTATGAGTAGGTGCAACTCTAGTTTGTTGCCATAACCTGGAACACTATTAAGTAGTAACAAACTACTTTGATTTTGGATGCACCTTGACTCAACTGAACTTCGATATTTAAATCACTATATTCTACTACAGGTTGAACTACTGATTCTAGCTGCCACAGGCCTGGACTTGCACTAGTCCATTTCTGCTTTTGGTATTGTCAACAGGAAGACCAAAACCTTCTGTAGTAGGCTTTTTTAATAAGTTAGACAATACACATAAAGCAGAGATAGGGGCTTAAAAGCCCCAACTCAGCTATGCCTCAAAAAAAGCTATCTGAGAATCAGGAAATACAGTAGATCACATCTTCTCTACTTGTCCTGCTCAGTCATCTCAGAGCAGCATTCATGAGTCAAGGGGCACAAAACTCTTGGGTCCTTCAGTTCCTTGCCTCAGCTGTTCAAAGCTTAACCCTGCCAGGTTAACATCTTTAGAACATCTTCCCTTAACAGAACTAAGCTCAAAGATCCTCATGGGAGCAACTACCTCTCATTGTACAGTTGTAACATTTATGACAATACAGCCAGAGTCCGTGGTATAAAAAACTAACACACATACTTTTGTGCTTTGTTTTTCCTTCTCCTATTAGCCTTTAGCTGGCAACAAGGTATTTTATGCTAGAAGTCAGGCATTTAAAGTGCTTCAATCAAAAGTGCTCCAAAAAACACAGGAAGGAAGAATTGTCCCTTTGCTGTAAGAAGCCAAACAAATAAAAAACAAACTACTACTTAAAAAGGGACCCCATCAGAGTTTACAGTATTTTCTGGAATAGGCTCCCTCCTTTCCTGAGGAACTAAGGTTTAAGACTGATTCTTTCAAGCAATTTTCACAGGACAGCCTGCCTGCCTTCCCCATGTCAGCAATGTCATGAAAATTGTACATGTGTACTCCAATAACTTATGTAGGTCGGCATTCTCACCGAGTCAGAGTTTAGCAAGAGAGTACAAGTACTCTGATGAGGACTATTAAACTACAGCTTTCCACTCGTTAGTTTCAAAGCTGTGTTACAGCAAACACACTGCAGCAAGAATCTTTTTGTCTAAAATACTTCCATCCTTTATAGATATAGATGGGCTTAAAATATTAACACTACTGTAAATATGCAGTCAGAGGCCCAATGTTGAGAAAAACAGTTGGAAATAACAGTTTCTGTAAGCTATAGATGCTTAAACATTTGCAACACTTGAAGGCAGGTAATAATCTTAAACTTGTGATGGAATTAAATCTTGAAACCCTAATTCAACGACAGAACATCAGTAGATTCCAGTTGGTTTTTTGGGTTTTGTTTTTTTGGTTTGGTTTGGTTTTTTTTAAGAAAATTACAGAAGAACTTAGGACACTTGCTACTATTTCTAGGCTTATAGAAAAGCGGTCATTCATTATCTTAGTTCTGTTTTGTTAAATCCAAAACTATTTCAACAACCAACTGCTGTTAAGTAGCATACAAACAGAATACATCACTGTATGAGTTTAGCAGAAAGTATTTGTAATGATGAACAGACTATTACCCATAGAAGGAAAGCTTGAAATAAAAGCTTTATTGTTATTACAGCTTTGCTTATTTCAACGTAACTACCCAGGTTACCTAAAGCCAGAGCTGCTCCCTCAAAACTCCCATTTTTTCAAAGACTATCAGAACTTACAAGTTCCCTTTCCTCTCCTCCTGCTATCCCCCAGAATAGGTAAGTATGCATCAAAAAAAAAGAAACAGTAAATAATTCTAAGGAGATACTTGCAATGCTATGAAGTAAAACACTACCCAAGCAGCACAGAGATCCTATACCTCAGTGCTAAAAGCAAGAAGCTCACAGCAAGTCCTTGGCAGTTGACACAAGCATTAGTAACTAAATGTCCCAGTAACTCAGAGTGACACTGGAGGGGAATGGGCGGAGGGCGTGTGGGTGTGAAGGAGGAACCAATGCTTAGGTAGATACCACCACAGGGTAACCCAGAATTCTCTAGTGCCTTTGTACAAGAAGTATTTATCTGGAATACTCTACCCCATCACAGCTGGTCTTCGTCAAGAAGAGATGAATTCCAGTTGAAAGAATAGAAAAGTGGTCTTACAGGAGGTGACCAATAAAGTCTGTATTATTTAGCCTGGCAACAAGAAGGTTATAAATGGTTTCTGTAAGTGCCAAGGGTAAAATACCAGGAGAAGAAAATTACTTGAGAGGATAGTATTGATACAGTCTTAGCAGGCAAAACTGTTATGAGAAACTTTCAGGCTGGAAATTAAGATTCTTCTAAATTTCAAGAAACAACATGCTGAAAGAATCTCCCAGAAGGACTGAAGAATTAAAAAAAAAAAGCAAGTACGAAAACAAAACCAACACATGCACTTAACTGCTTTTTAGATAGTTGCAAGTTAGAGATTTAAGTGACATACCAACAGTATTAACAGATCACACCTTTGAAATTACAAGATCTCTGTCTAAGCTTATTCATAGATAGTAGTACCACTGTCTTTACAGACAACTGACAGACACCAAGTTCTGTTCTATTAGGCCAACCAACAGATATGAGATGCTCAAGTACAAAAAGTACTTTAAAGACTCAGTTCCTAGAAAAAGCTAGTACCCCCACTTTGATCTTTTTGCTAAGGAAGTAACTGGAACATCATTCTTGTTATCATAACACCCATTCTTTCTCAGAAGGTAAAAGCAGTCAGAGAAGACACTGCAAGGGAGCAAGCCTATATTATCTTCAGTTTATGAAGCTTTTTGTGTCCTGTTCCATGGTATCTACCACCAAAACTCTGTTGTGACTGAGGAAGGAAAACTTGTCCCCCACCTTCTGCTGCGAAGGAGGGGAGGAAGCAGAAGATAGCTCTCCACAAAGCAAGTTACTGCAGTAAGCAGTGAGTTCTGGGATTTAAAAATAAAAAACCACAAACCATACACCACACTTTTGGATAGTGTTATTCTATGCAGAGGTTGTTTATCCAGCTTGATCTTTCTACTGCTGTGTCACTCTGTGCCCATATGTTCACATTTGATATCTCCAAAATGTGTGTGTACGGGGGGGGAGGAGGGCAATATGGCTGAGTTGATACATCCAGAAAACCAAACCAGCTACTCAGTTGTTCCCCCCGCCCCCAAGAACGCCATACAGCACTAGCAGAAAGTGTAACAGAGATTTTGTAATTCAGTTATTAACAACATTCAAGACAACTGGTATTTCAGAATGTTACAGAACAGAGAAAGACAAAATATTAATTTAACTCTGCTGTTAGATCAATTAACAGTATCGCCTGCTATCTAGTTTTAATTTGCCATCTTACTGAGCTGACTTTACAAATAGCCTGACGTGATTTTGTTGAAGGAAAACAATACTGCAAGTCTAAAAATCTGTAATGAATTAACCATTTCTTAATTGAAGGGGAACAGCTTTTAGATGAAAACACATTAAGCAACTTTGCAATGCACAGCAACCTACTTGGCTTACTTCTGATTAAGTTTTTAAAATGCTCCAACACCACTAAAATGAGATTAAAATGAATTGCATTAATAGCTCAGGTGAGATCTAATAGGGTTTCCAGTAATCTCAAGTGGTTGTGAAACTGCAACAATGAAAGAGATACCACAAACAGAAGCAACACTAAGAACAGTCAGACTGCTGAGAACAGCTCAAAGGAGTTGACAAAGCAGTTCTGGTGCCACTACAGGTGTTGCCAGCATGAAGCACAGTTAGAATTTAAGTGTAAAATCTCAATCTGATAGGAAGTCAGACTTCAATTGAACAAAATACATGAAGTAGAGTCTTGAAAAAGAGATGATACAACTACATTAAGTTTACCCATTGACTTAAGTTACCCATTAGGAATCTACTTAAAGCTACAAGCATAGTTTTAAAAGCTTTTGGCTAAGCCTGGGACAGAGGAAAAGGCTTGATGCACCCAGGGAATATACTTTACTCCAGACAACCTCTGGCAGCAATAAAGTATAGCAACATGTGTGTTTATTGCACGGTATTTTGAAAGTGACAGATTGAGATTACTTTGCTTGTTACTTCAGTGGAGTCTCATAGGCAACTTCTGATTTAAGTGTGCTCTCAAAAAGTAACTCATTACTACATTTGTGTTTACTTCAAGTATCCAAACACAGAGTTCTCAGGTTCTAGCTTACTTCAGTTCATATGCATACAGCATAGTTAAGCCAGAATCTGCACTGCCCATTCTGTCCCAACTCCAGTTCAGTTTCAGCAATATGTCAAGAACTCCTAAATTATTAAAGAAAATAATTCCTATTCTTACTACAGTGACCTCAGTACTCAAGTATTTTAACATTAATAAAAGACATTTAAGCAGAATCATTCTTTCACGTACTAAATTCCACAAAATTCACCTTTCCTTTTCACAGTTAACCTGAGGAAAGCTCAGTTTCCACTCTCTCTTGGAGTATCAGAAGTTGCAGATTGAGATGTGCAATGGCATTTCTCTTAACAATGCTTCTTTCAGTTGTAGTTAAAAAGTGTCGACTAAAGTTTTGAGCTGGAGTGTTGTTGTCAAGAGTCTAGCAGAAAACACGGCTATGTTCAGTTCCCAGTCTAGAAATACTTGAGGTAAATTAGAAACACGGACTATGCAGCAAAACTGTATCAACTTAAAAGTTGTCTAGTCCCAACCCCCCTGCCATGGACACCTTCCACTAGACCAGGTTGCTCAAAGCCTCATCCAACCTGGCCTTGAACACTTCCAGGGAAGGGGCATCCACAGCTTCTCTGGGCAACCTGTTCCAGTGTCTCACCACCCTCACAGTGAAGAATTTTTTCCTAATTTTTTCCTAATTTCCTAATCTAAACCTCCCCTCTTTCAGTTTAAAGCCATTTCCCCTTGTCCTGTCACTAACTGCCCTTGTAAAAAGTCCCTCCCCAGCTTTCTTGTAGCCCCTTCAGGTACTGGAAGGACACTCTAAGATCTGCCCGGAGCCTTCTCTTCTCCAGGCGGAACAGCCCCAACTCTCAGCCTGTCCTCACAGGAGAGGTGCTCCAGCCCTTGGATCATCCTTGTGGCATCCTCTAGACTAATTCTAACTCATCCATGTCTTGCTTGTTTTTTGGGGTCTCCAGAACTGAACACATTTCTGTGTATAATGCAGGTCTTCATTCTTATTACCAGCGTTTTATTGTAAAAAGCTAGCTGCTAAATAAATTGGGCAGAATACTACCAAAGTAAGACAAGGTAGCATGCATTGTCTTTACATAAACATGAGAAACATTGTGGATTAGCAGATCTTAAAGCACACCTTTTAACACTTGGAATCCTGTCTTAAGGTTTGCCAAAGTTAAGCAACTTCTGTCAATTTCTTTAAATAAGGTTCAGTTGAAATGGTGTTTTCTCCAGAAATTTTATGATTAACTTCAATTGCATTTTTATGTACACCAGTGGTATTCCTGCCCCTTCCATTACTTGGATCCATTTATTTTGATTATTGGTGTCACTTAAAGATCTGAAACCTAGCTATGCAGCTTCTTCAAGTGCTACATGTTCAAGCTTATTCACCCTGACTATGATTGCCTGCATGCCCTTGTTCAAGTTAGCCATTTCCCACCTTCCTCTCACCCCTTTACAATGGATGAGTTCATCGAGCTATTATACCTGAAACAACTGCAAAGGCTAAACAAGTAAGTTTTAAAGAGAAATTACAGTTCCCAGTCAGTAACTTGATCGTAATTGAGTATATCCTCAAAATAAAGAGGAAGAGAACATTCACCCTCTAAGGAAGGCAGAGTTCCAAGTTTGTATTCAGCATACAGCCTATTAATATGCACCCTTAGTTACTTTCTCCATCAGTTCTCTTTAAATGCAAAGCCACATCTCACCTGCGATCAGAAGGTTCAGTTACATTGTACACACCTTCCAGGAAGGGACACCCTCTATACTGAATAAGCTAATTACATAAGGGATCCAACATTAGAAAACACAGAACATTATTAACATGGATAAGATGCCATTTTCTAGCCCTGATGCTAACCACATCTTGCAATATTATCTTGTCCAAAAATAAACATCTACCACAGATTCAAAATCCACAAAGATATGTGACGTAAAGAGAACTTCTCCTCACTAACTCCAGCAGTTAAAGTAAGCATCTGATCATTATACTAGCATCAAGGACATCCAATGCAAGCAGCTGGATTGTTGGGGAGTGAGGTGCATATGTGTGTGTGTTTTTCTTCTTCTCTTTGGGGCAGAAGAGAGGAAGGCAGGCACAGAGGATGTTGAAGTCCACCATCACTACTGTTACTATACATTGTTTACAACTTCCCTTTTTTGGTGCCAAAATTCATTTATATTGCTCCTAAAAGAAAAAAATCATAACAGTGTATTTTTTTTTCCACATTTATTTACTGGACTACAAGAAGAGGTACAGAACAGACTTCAAGCACATAAAAGCCCACAGTACAGAGAGATCATTTCTCCTACCCAGAGTGGGTAAGACAAACCATAACAAGCTCATAGCAAGGCAAGTAAGGCAGAAGTTCGACAGAGAAAGATGAAGGAGAACAAAACAGCATGCACACTTTCTAAAAGCAAAGACAGTGTAAGACTAGACCTAGTTACCTTGGAGCATAAGTATGTACTAGATGACCTATGAAGGTTTCTCCTAGACCTGCTTTTTTCCTAACAGTTTTACCTTTAGGAACTACCTCTAAGAAAAAAAAAAAGTAAAAATTCTTCATTACAGTTACTGCTCTGCATTAATAAAAATTGATATTAATCATGCTTTAAACACACAACAGTAGTTAGCCACAAATCTGAACGAGTTGCACTTTGCTGGTACTGAGTCTAATGCCCATCTCATGACCAGACAGCCTTCCGAAAGTTTAACACCTTTGTCCCCAAGTAACACATATACACCAGAAAATAAAGAACAAGTTTGTATTCTTTCATTTCCACCTCTAGAAAATTCTAGCAGGTAGCTGCCCTTCTTTACACTAAGTTTGTTTATTTGGATGTTATGCAATAAAACAAGAGATGTCAGTAACAAGTTTCTCTGAAAGCAGAATAAACATGAAATACACCTTGCCTTTCAGATCTTAAAAAAGCCTTCTTGTTCACGTACGAGAGACCTCAGCTTCCATTTTGAAATACCAAATTGCTCCCTACATCTCAAGGTTCACATTCCAGAAGATGACTCAGACTCTTTCATACCTTTTAAGAAGTCAAATCTTTGCAGTTCAGTACATGCACTTTATCATGGATACCATCACAAAGCAGACCAATCCATTCAGAAAACACTGAGAAACTAATTTCCCCCTGCTCCATAAGACAGCATTGTACTGCTACACATTATAAAACCCTTCCAGTTTCTTCGCCACACGTACTCTTGTAGGGTTTGGGTTTTCTTTCCTTTCTTATCAGTACAGTGATCAATGAAAAACTATTCAACAGTAGATAAAGTTAAGTGGTGAGCAGGGCCAAGTGACCTCCAGAGGTCCTTTCCAAACTGGCTTCTCTACGCATGTCCTAACGGTTACCAAGGTTAACAAGAGAGGCTTTTTTGGAGCAACTAAAGGCAACTATGGTTTGAACACCATTGCTACTACTCCTCGTGCATCTTTAATATTGAAGTCCAGTATTAGATCACTGTGATTAACTTTGTTGATATATACATAACTTTTCCATTTTTTTCTCATATAAAAGTCTTTACTTCAAAGGTTGACTATCACTCCTACACATGGCAGTCTTCTGCCATATTTGTACTGAGTATCTTCACGAGTCGAGTAAGACTGGTAACCGTTAGGACATTGCAAGACAAGCCTTATTATAGACAGTGAGAGTAAACAGATTGGTTATGTGTGCTCAGACCCCAGCTGTCAGACAGAATTAAAGGAGAATATGACTGCATATTTACACAGCTAGATTCTACTAACTTGATGAGAAAAAAATTATGACATGGCAGGATTAGGAGAATAATTGCTCTTCAAAACTAACCTTCACACTAAAGTAACCATCACTGGTATCTGAAAGCACGCCATGGAGAAGCTAGTTGACTCAGTGCTGTCTTTCACATTGACTGTACACTTGATATCATGTGCAGCTAGAAATTTTCTATTTAAAGAAGATCGCTGATTTAACATTTTAAAGTTAATCATTTTGTTAAAAGAGGCATCCTGAAAGAAGCAACTACACCCAAGCATTCTGTCATGCTTGATCACCAGTGGGAAGTCTGAAAATAGTTTTGCTCCCTGACAAACACATTATTTCATGTAAATTGAAAAAATATCAGAAAGATAAAAAGCAAGCGCTAAGGTCACTTTGTTTTGCAGTTACCAACCTCATGTCCTGAATTAAAACTTAGCTGTGAAAATGCTCAGCAAGAAGTTGGTTCACATACTGCCATAAATCTGCTATAATACTATATATAGATTAAAATATAAGGAGCAAATTTAAAGTAAGTATTACTTCTTCAGAAAAATAAACCCACTGGCCCAAAGGTAATCTGTTACTCTACCAAAAAACTCAGATATACTACTACCTTCAGAGTCAGTACTGAATGGGGCAGTGACAGCTCGATGTAAAGTTTCCACTATTAATAATGGCATAGAGTCCACAAAGTGTTTTATAGGGAGTGTTACTAATTTGACAGGTGATGAACAGGACATAGATCATCCCATAGGCCAATGGGAGAGATCCCAGAAACATTCCAGGTTAAGTTTTGACAATGTCATAGTACACCATGTTTTAAAACTTTGGGATTTGATTATACCTCCACAATAATTTAGTCTCAGTGTGACAGAAGTGTTCTACATGATCCTTACTAATTGGAAAATACAGCATGGCCTATAAATATAAGATTAACACAGATAGTTCACTTAAACCGCAAATAAAATACAAACATGTAGGTTAGTCAAACAATAACTTTCTTACTCAAGCTTCAGCTTCATTGCTCAGAAACAAAAGGAATTCAGTCAGGTCATCTTCCTGGATTGTCTCAAAGTAAATAACTTTACTCACCAGTGATGTTAAGGACCCACACAAAAATCCACATCGCTAAATTTATAACATTAAAGTCAACTGTATTATATTTCACTAAACTACTGCAGAAGGACTACAGTGTCTTTGTTGCCTATACCTTTGGGCCTCAATTTTAGGAATAATTATGGAAGAACAAGTTTTCATTACAATTTTTTTCTACTATATTTGCATTATGGGTTTGAAGACAAACAGTCAAAGTGCAATATAAAAAGGAAAATAACTAAAGAACTTGTGCATGATTCCTGATTGAGAATGATAGTTCTGATTATTCATTTACTGGGAAGATATAGGTTGTTTCCCTAATGGTCACTTTGGCCTGAAGAACTTTTGCAAGACATCAAAAGACTCCATTTTCATAAGCCTCTTACTCAACAGGTCGGCACTCCTACTGAAGTAGATCTGCTATAATAAGTAGTAATGCCACACTGTGGATGACCTACAATTTTTCTACTAGCAGCTAAGACCTAAGCCCTGTTTTACCTATGGAGCCATCTGAAGACTGAAGAACATTCAAACTTAAAAGTTGTCAACTCAAGCCGACTACTCCCCATTTTTTCAGAGATACCCAAAAAGTGAAGAAAAAAAGAAAATCAGATTACCTATATTCTACCACAACAACAGGATACACCAAACAATGAAAACTAAAAAAACCTGCCATTTTAAGATCAAAAACTATATACAGAACCAAGCCATCCACAGTCAACTACATTTTACAAATACAGAAATTATTACAAGTTAGTAACACGTAAGTTTCTGAAAACTAGAAGTATTATTTACAGTATTTACTTATTAGAACACTGCTTTTAAGCTTCTTAGTTCAAATATAAGATTTTTTGTTAAATATTAGCCATAAAGCCTAAAATACTAATGATACTAATATTTTCATAATATAGTTAATTCCTATCAACACTTATTAAATAGACTAACAAACAATAGAAAGGTATACACTTATTTTTCAAGTACTGCTTTCATATTCATTACACATATCTTTATATATATACAAAATAAAATATATTTTTAAACTTTTAGGGTAAGGAAAAACTTAAAAAACAGATTAAATACCAAAAAAACACCTCTGTACAATTACAAGTCTAGTCTTGGGGGTGGAAGGGAAGAGGGAGAAAACTGGAGAAAAGATAATATACCAGGGATAAACAGAAGTAATCTCAGCAACACGTGCTAGCTTTTAAAGTCTTGCAAAGAAAGTATATCCATAGTGACAGTTCCCCCAAGAAAAGCTTGTAAAATTAATTTAAATTTTAAGTAATCAGAATTCCTCTTCTTTCTCATTATGAAGGATGTATTTCATATTTGTCAGATGGTAACTATTCAGCTCCTATTTCTGACAGCCTTTAAAGCACCAGGAAGCTCAATATTCATAATACACACAATACATGAACTGTGGAAGTTACCCTGTTTGAGTAAAGTTTTGTGTTATGGTGCCAGAACCTCTGGATCAATATTATTTCTGCTGAACAAGGCAAAAAAGAAAAAAAAAAACACTAAACAGTCTTGTGGAAAAAAAAATTCAAATTAAAATTATTATTGGATCGCTACACATAATAAAACCACCCTCAAAACAAACTGCACGCACTCTAAAAATGTTCCCAAGTTGCATGCCAGACTTACAGAATAAATTTAGGCCAGTACCAAGCACTCATTTCTTCCCCGTGTGTAAATGCGACACAATCAGGCCTCACATGCAGGCCTCTCTCTCCAATACAGGCAGGACCTTTGTTCGATACGTCGATGTTTTTCCCCCAAAGCCCTTGACATAACTTTCCATTCTTTCCCCTATTATTTTCCGGTTCACGGTCTAGACTTTCGGACTCCCGTTCGGTGAAAACCCCTGGCTGTCGAGAAAGCCAGTGCACTAGGAAGGGGGGGGAAGGGGGAACAATAAAAAAGTTGAACAGCAGGAAGACGGGCCTACAGGTCTGGCGAAAGCCCCGGTATCGGTTTGTTTCCCAGCCCCCGATAACCAGAGCGGTTACCAGGAGGCGGCTGGCGTCACTGCTGCCAGCACCTCCAAACTTCTCCCACTCCCCAGCCCCCCCAGCCCGCCGGGGAAGGGGAAGGAGGAAGAGCCAGGCAGGAAAGGCAGATCCCAGCGTTTGATCAGCCTCCAAGTACGACGCATTATGCAAGCAAACGCGAGGACCAGGCAACTTGCTTCTTGCCTGAAAACAACAAAAACGTCAGCTCTAAAACGTCAACTGCGAAAATCACCCCTCATATGGGGATCCAACGCTGTAACCCAGACCCAGCAGGCTCCTCCATTCTCTTCTCACCTTCTTCCTCCCCCACCAAAAGCTTGTGAAATATGGACGTCGACCGATTATTTAGCATTTTTATCGAGCCGGGCAGGGGGGAAGGAAAGAGGAGCTGCTATTTTTTCCTTTAAGATATTCGATAGCTCCTTCAGAAGAAGGGGGGGAAGGAGGGGGGGGGGGGGTATAAAAAAGAAATAAAGAACCATTAGGGAAAAGGGGGCCAGCCGGAGTGGGGGAGGGAGAAGACGGGGAAGGGCATACAAATGGGTCCGGGTACGGCAGTGTCAACACTGACACTGCCCTTTTGTATCAGCAGCTCCACAGGGCCCGGAGAGGGGAGGCCGCGCTCCCCCCACACGCCGGGCAGCCCAGGCGAGGCAAGGCCAGGCCAGGCGGCAGCCCTGCCCGGCACCGAGGGGAGAGGGGACGTCCCCAGAGCGGGCTCCAATGACTGCCTGGCCATTTTGTCAGCTCCGTTTCCACCCCTTCCCTCCTCAGCGAGGGCCCCCTCCCCTCGCCCCATTACACACCTCGAACCCCCTCCAGCACACACACTCACCAGCGCGGCGTCGTGTAGTCCCCGTCTTCCTCCCTGCTCCCCCCCCCCCCCATCCACAACAATGCTCCGGGATGGCGCTGCTCCCCTCCCCCTGCCCCGGGCCGCCGGGAAGGGCAGCTCGGCTAATACCGGTGATGACACAACAGGCCCGGCCCGGAGGCTGCCGAGGGGCCCAGCGCCACGCCGCCCCGCGCCCGCCTCCCCGGCGCCCCCTGAAAGAGCGGAGGGGCCGCGGGTACCTAGTTTGTCCCGATGCGGCCTCCGCAGACGCTCCGTGCCTCCCCTCCTCCCGGCAGCAGCCGCCTCTCTTCCCTTCAATTATCAGCTGAAGCCGCAGCACCCAGCAGCGCCTCGTCCGCCGCCTCCGCCGCCGAACCCTTTCCAGCGGAGCGAGGGGGAGGCTGGGGGACTACTTTATCCCGGCGCCGGGGCCCCGCCGGGGCCTGCGCGCCCCCTGAGCCGACGGGCGGCCCCTGCGCCGGCTACCGCCCCCCACGCAGCCCCCGCTGCGGCCGTGTGCGCACCCAGCTCCTTGCGCTCGGCGGCGTCGGCGTTCGGCGTTCAGTATCCCTCCGCCGGGGTCGTCACCCCTAGGTCCGCCCGAGTGTCCCCCCTCGGGCGCGGGCGGGGGGCGCGGGAGTTGGGTGGAGCCAGCGGGGCTCTGCCGGCGGCGGGGGCGAAGACCCTGCCCGGCCACCGCTTTACTGCCGGCCCTGTGCCTTTAAGAGGGGGCAGGGCTCCCGGTGACCCCGCGTGATGTCCGCCTCTTCCTGGTTGCCATAGACACCGCCTTCCAGCGTCCCAAAATGGCGTCACTGCTGCGGGAAGAAGAGGAGGCGGCGGCGGTGTTCGAGACGCGCGGGCAGGCCCCGGCCCCTGGCAAGGACCTCTGCCAGCTGCTCGTCGCCCGGCGGGAGGTGGGTGCCGGGCCGCTGCGCGGGCGGGGAGTGGTGTCTGCCCCGCCGGTCTCTTTCCCTCACCTCATGCTCGCCGCTGCTTCCTCCGCCCGGGAAGGCAGGCGGCTGAGGCCCGCCCTCGGCTCCTGAGGCAGCAGCGGCTTCCGTGCGGGCCCGTCCTTGGGAAAGGCTGGTGCGGAGCGGAGGGGCTCGCCGCGCCATGCCGGGGAAGGGCGGGGGTCTCCTATGAACACCGGCAGGTAGCGACCCGCGAGGCGCCACCGGAAAGTGCTGCCGGTTTGACCTCCTGGGGGCTGGGAAGGCCTCGCTGCGGCCTTGGGATGTGGTGTCGGTGAGGAGCTGGGGAGCGGTTAAGGGTTTGCTCCCAAAAAGAGTTATTTCCTAACACAGGTGAAGGTGCGTCTGGACGAGGAGACGCTGTATGTGAGAGATTCCTTCTACCTGGGGTATCCCAAGCCTGTGGGAAGGGGCTCTGGGTGAGGACCAGAGGAAACGACGGGAAAAAAGATCCTTCAAAACGGTGAGTTCCTAGCCTTGGGAAAAAGTATATACACATCTGTGATTTTGTAACCTTAAAACAAACTTAAGTCTACTCTCAGAAATGCCTCACAAATAAATGAGTTCCGAGCATTTACAGTAAATAAATAACAAATCCTTAAGTAATGTCACAGTATTTCTCCTAAGGAAAGACACTTTAGCTGCACTAGAGCAACTTAAGGAGACGGGAGGAACAATAATCTAACACCTCATTCCAGGAAAATAAAATTAAACTGCCCATCTGGGAATGGATAGACTGTGTATATTTTCTGTATGGTACAGATGTTTAGGTGTCCTACCTTATGGCACTGTACGTAACTGGTTTTGCAATCAGAGAAATAAGCAGTGCTAAAACTTGTGGAAGATTTTTTTTTTACTTTTTTTGAAATACACTGCAAAATATGCTATATGAACATTTTTTCAGAATAATCTAATGATAATCATAGATAAATAATATTTTGACAGAAAACAAATTAGACTTAACAAATCTGATTACGGATTTATAACGTTATGAAATAACAATGAAGATACCTTATAATTTTTGTTTCATTTTTACCTATTTTTGACTGGGTTGACTTCATATGTATAAGAGATTAACATAGATGCTTGTCTCGGACTGGACATACTGATTTAGAAGTTGTGAAGTTTCAAAAATTTTCCTGAGAGAGTTTTAAAGAATGTCTCAGTGGAACAAAAAAACAACATATTTTGAAGCTACGAGGAAGTGTTTGTTTTGTTTTCCTGAAATAAATGAAAATATTTTCTTCCAGGCTTGAGAGAATTGTCAGGTTTATAACTGAGAAATTAGAGGGAGGGGGAGGTGGCAAACTGAAGTTCAGCTGCAATTCTAAAGGATCCATGTTCTGTATGTTACCTGCTCCTTCTTTTGGTCTCTCTGGTGCCAAGATTTTCTTTTTAAATCACCAGTCTCTTTAGCAGTTTCAGAAGAGGTTTTGGTTTTGTTTTCCTTCAGAAAAATTCTTCAAGTAGAACTGACAAGACAACCTTAGGGAGCTTTGAGTTCCACCAAAATTCAGAGTAATTACAGTGCTGCACAGTAGCTGGCAAATACATACTTTTCTGTAGCTGAAGTCTTGTAATGGGCCTGTCCCATTGACCTCATGGGTATCATCACTGCCATGCTTTTTCATGGAATACATAGTTGAGTGTATGGGTTTTTCATTCATTTTTGAACTCAGATAATAAAAATAAAATGTTCCTTATTGCTATTGTCTTCAGTTTTTTGGTTCTGATATTGGTTTCCTGTCAAACACTTCAAATACCTATTTTTGATTTTGTTTTCAGCTGCCCAATTATATGCTTTAGTCAAACCAAAATCAGTTAGCATGAACTGTGCAAAAAGCTTTGTAACCGTCAGTGGAAGTAAGTTAAAATAATTCTATAAATGTTTATTGTACAAAAGCATTACCAGGAAGTTAGTGTCATTGAAAAATAACTGGTTTGGATTATTTGAAAAACTTTGTTTTGATTTTATGATCGTTTGAGTATGATGCAGTGAACATATGTATTTGAATATATCACTGTATCCTCTGAAGCTGATGTATCTGATTCCAGCAAAACTTCCCAGTTCAATCACATTTGAATTCACTATAGCTGAAAACAACTCAATTCATGTAAGTAATCTCTGCAGTTTTAACTACTGTACACGTAAAACTTTTGGATGCTAGTTAGCCTTTCTGCAGGCTATGGATTCTCCTGAGGTCTGTGTCAAAAATAGTAATTGAAGGAATATGCATCACTGATGTGCCAAGTTATTTATAATGTAAAATATATTTAGCCATACTGTGTTAGCATCTAGGAGGCCTAGTTGTTGGTTTATGTTCCTAGTAAGCTATTTTGCAGTCTCATAATAAATAATAGTCATTGCCCGAAAGACCTTACAGTCTAAGCCTCCAACCTTGTAGTTATATGAATTCTGAAGTTTGCTACTTTGAATAGTCCCATTCTTTGAAGTCCATAGTTTCAAAACAGTCCATTGTTTTTTTTAAAAACAAAAAGGGAGTTTGTGACTGCATGGTGGATTTGTACAAAGGCTCCTGTATTTCTGTGAGTGTTACCCTACTTTGAATGGTCTGCCTGGGCTTTACATGAGCAGTACATTCAACTCCTTCAGGATGAAGTTATTAATTTATTGGTTGTGTCTTATGCAGCTCCAGAGTGCATGTACCTGTGGTCATGGCCAGGATTTCCAGGATTTTCAAACTGTCATAGAACCAGAAATCCTGTACAAATACAGAAGGTCTTTAGAATGTGTTAGGGCAAAAAATGTAGTTGGACAAGGACACCATATCTGGGGGGAAAACCAAGTCCAAGGCAGCAGGCCTTGTGTTCAGACAAGCCAAGTCAAATGTCTGTGGCTTTTGTTTAGCTTTTTCCCTCATTCTAGGGAACTGACATCTTTCTTCCATCATGCAACCAGATATGTTAGGAATGTTTTCCAGAAGGCATTTTTGAAGTATGCTTACCTCCTCAAGATCAGTACAGTAGGCCCAAACTATTGCATGTCGTATAATGAAAAATAAATTAACTGGAATTTCTGTAAATTAAAATAAATGGCATCTCTGAGAGCAGAGTTAAGCATACACTAAGAAGTTTGCTGAAGCTAAGTATAGGACAATAGTTAAATAAAGAGGACAAGACAGACAAAAAGAGTACCTAGAGCATGATACCAACAGGGGCATGCATCCTCAGCTGTAAGCATGTGAATTATTTTATTACTCCAAAAATAAACTGGAAAACATTTATTTATTAGTTTTCATATTGTCAGTTGTAATAATAGCAAGGTGTACCTCAGCATGCTTGTTTGTGTTTGACTCAAATCTAGAGAAACTAGGACAACTGAAAAAAAAAGTAAGGCCTGCTGCAGGCAAACAAGATACTGAAAGAAGACAAAAGCAGAGGCTACTTTGAATTTTCCTAACCAATCAAATACAACAGTAGTTGAAAAAAAAAAAAAAAACCAAACCTAGAAATACACCCACTTGTCTGGGTAGATGTACTTGTGTCCAAAAAGTGACAAGGAGACCTTGATGATAATTTTTTGGTTTGCAGCAAGAGACAGCTTCCATCCCAGGTACAAATTCAATTTCAATTACATTTCAAAATTAGAGCCTTTAACTAGGACTTTATAAACAAAGGTATTGACTACTCAGTAGCAAGCGTATACTTCCATTGATAGGAAGGGAAAATTATCAACTGGTTTCCACATAAACTACTTCAAGGAGGAAGTGTAAGGAGAAGGGGAGAGCATTGTAACTCATTGCAAATAATTCTTCCATAAGTAGACTCCGGAGAGGTACAGATGCATAAGTGAATATTCATGGAGCACAGTTCAGTTGGTTGAATTGTGTGGAAGGAGAGATGTTCTGAACCAGCAGTGAAAATATTTTTTTTTCCAAGTAGATATTTTAAGGCTGCGATCCCACATATTTCCCCTGTGTGTGAATCTACCAGTCCCACTGCAGAAATACAAGACTAAGAGATGACTTCAGGTCATCAGGTTCTAGTCCCTGCTGTTTCATCCAGCCACGTAATAGATCTTCATAACATAAATGAGATATGATGTTTCAAAGGCAGTGAAGCTTTTTTTGCCTTGCTACTTCACACAGAACAACTGGTCCAGATCATCACTTCTCTGATGGTTACAAATGCAGTTGCACAGACTAATTTACAGCTTATTTTGTGTGTGTATATCTTTTAGCTTGAATTATGCCCTTGTATGTAGGTAATGATGTTATATATGTTGTGTATGTGTGTATATATATAAACTGATAATAAATATGTCCTCTTGATAGGGTTTGTTTTGTTTTTTCAGTCTCCACATGTGAAACACACACTCTTATTTCCTGGTCACTTTAGTATCTTTTCACTGCATTTTTTGCCATTAGAACTTTTGATCTTAGTAAGTCTTATGAGTGCCATATGCAAAGACATTGTTACTTCTCTACGTCTTCAGGAAAATCCTGTTATTTAAAATTTTAGGATCATATTTAACTTTCCCTACCAAAATTGCATTAGTGACTCTTGATCATCCTTTAATCAGTTATTATTCCAATGTCTTTCTCTGCTGTCAGCTTTCACTTTATAACCTTTTGGTTTATGGCAGAAATTATTTCTAAATTAATGACTTTGCCAGTTATGCTAGGAATCCTGCTAGAATTCATGGGAACAGTTGATAGTTTTTGTTTCATATGAGTGCATGTAATATTGCATAGAATGGTAATCTTTTTTGTCTCAGGATTGACATCAAGGATAGCAACTTGTTTAACATATGCCTTTCTGTCTACCTCTCACTGTATATGCTTTTCAATAGCTTTTGAAATGCCAAATTAATATTTGATATACCAGCTAAAATTTGGCAAGCTTTGTCACAAACAACAATAGACATTATCTGTCTGTACAAAGCAAGTAATAAATCATATGGCTTCCAACATTAATCACGAGATGACTTGAGATAAACACACAACCTTTCAAAATAAAATTTCTTATCAGTTGTCTAACAGATAAGTACAGTTTTTGAAAAGTGTAAGAGAGGAATCCAGATGGTGAGGTAGTGTAGAAAAGGTCAGTCACTCGTTTTGGTCAAACAAGGAATACAGACATGCACCACCCCCCACAAAAAAAAACAAAACAAAAACCACAAAAAAAAAACCCCTAGTGCTTAATCTGATTATGGGACAGGCTGGTAAGTAGAAAGATGAGGCTGGTAACAAAAGAAACGTAATGGGAAAATGATCCACTGAACGTGTAATTAATACTAGCATCTGTCACCATTTAATGAATGCTTCACAAATCAGAGGATTTTGTCATGTTGGTAAAATGTTTAGCTACTTACCTCTGAAAGGCAGGTATCGTATGTATACAAAACTAACATCATTCTGTGCAATATTTCACATATGATCTGCTCGGATATGAGTCAGGACAAGTGAATTTTATCAAATATGTAACTGCAAAATTGTATGTTTGGTCAGCGATTAGCAACTGGACTCTCTAACAAACATGCCCAGGACATCTAGATGAGCAAGTAGTGCAAGTAAGTAGACAAACAGTTCTGACAACTGTTCGCGTTCTTTACTCGTCACTGCTCCTATTGTTTAGTGTTCACTTCTACATCTTCTATCAGTTTCTGATTTAATCAATATATTCTGAGCACAGTGTATTATTTTGGATACAGAGAACTATAATATTTTCTTAAAAGATCCTGTAATTAATTGTTTTAATTTAAAAAATAAAGTTGTTTTCTGGCTTTTTTAGTTGTAAGTAAAAATTCTGAATTTACAGCACTTAAATCTTAAATTATTTTTTTTTTAAATCTCTCTTCATTAAACAACCTGATACTATGTCAGATCTCTATAAACCATAAATTTAAAAAAAACCCCAAATTTTAGCATTTTCAATAAAATTAATAATATTAATAAGTGATTGTTTTACTGGTTGTGGGCTAGTTGGTTTTCAGTTGTGAGTACCTTCAAGCTGTATTGAAACCTGCAAGGATAGTTCTTCCATTTTGAAAAATGTTACTATAACTAAGCATTGCCTTTGTATCTTGGGCTTGTTTTTAAGTCTTAATGATGACACTTGATATATAACCTATTTGCTTGACAAAAGATGCCATTTGAAGCACTTAAACCAGATGGATTAGGGGGGAAAAATTCAACAGATGTTATTATAGTAATTAAGCTGAAATTATTTTTATGTTATACAAAACAATTTTTGCAGGATAAGTCTGATTTTAAGTAGAGATCTGTGGGAGATAGACCTTTTTCAAAGCTGTACTATTTTATTTGCATTTGCAACCTGAGGGATGCCATAGCAATTATTGCCTAACTGAACCAATTCTATTTAAGTCTCCTCTTCAACATTTCAAACAAAGAATATGAGTTCTTAACAAATAAAAAGAGTGCAGAAATTTCTCTAAAGGGGGTTTAAAAAACTATAGTTTTGTTATGAGCTATTTGTGTAGAGGACTTTAATTGCATAAAACTAGTGACTTTTTGTTGTTTGGTCTTAAATTAGAGTAATTTCGAGCATATTGATGGCTTCAGGAAAAGGAAGCCATTTTGTAACATCTCAGGAAATGCTCTATTATGCTGAAAAAGTGTATTTCCAAAATAATTGAACACTTTTGTGGTAATGGCAGCACACAGTATGAAGCAATTATTATCAGGAGAATGTTTGTTAAGCCTAAAATACATAGGGATGTGTTTGCTTTTTTGTTGTCTCTAGCTCAGATACCTAAGTGGAAAATTGAAACAGTTTCTCTGGGGAAGTAATGCTGTATTGAAAATACATGAATATTGTTGTCAGAGGTTTCTGTCCGAACCTGGAATATGTTGATTTAGCTATAGTGTGATGTTGTGTTATAGTTTGCACCACCTCTGGATGTATGCAGTTGCTAGATCTTATCCATAAGGTTTTGGGGAAGATTTGGGAATTCTTTGGTCATGTGGCAGTATTGAAGATGTAATCCAACACAAGAACCCAACTAACAAAGGAAAATTTGGACTTTTAACAACTGAAATGCAATTTGTGATGTGTTGCAGTAGCAATGTTGGCATTTCAGGGCTTCCCTTCTTGGTGGATCAAGGTTTCTCTGCAGAAGACATCACATACAGCAGTATAAATGGTGGATTTTTTACTTCCCAAAAGACTCAATTCTCTTATTTTTTGATTTCTTGGTTTGGGTTTTTTTCTCCACAAACATTACTAAATGCTTAACCCTGGGAAACATTAATTTGTTAATTTGAAATTAGAGATATAACTGATACTGAGTCGTTAAGTGGTTATTACTTGTCAAGTTCAGTTGTTTGTGAGCCTACAATAATTCAGTACTATCATGTGGGCTTATAAAATTCCTTTTTCAATAGTGGTTGAGCTGTTACTTGCAGGTGCATTGGAATATTCTCATATCAATTTCAATTCAGGTATGTTAAAGATAATTAAGTAATTTTAGTTAATTCTCTGTTACCATTATTTGCTATCAATCTGTTTTTCTGTATCACTAGTAGCCTAGAGATTAATTTTTGTCTAGGCTGGATTTTGTCCACTTGTAACTAGTCTTTAGTGTACAGTCAGCAGTATCACACTGAATTGAAATGTTTAAGCTCCCATTTTATTTCAAGTTTTATGCATGGCTTTAATACTTGTGGCTTTCTTCAAAGGTATCTCGCTTGATCTAGTTCTACCTGCTAAGAATGATTTTCAGGTCTTGAAGGTGTAATAGTTTCTCATGCTAAGCACTCACCACAACCTTTTGCTTAATTAAGTAAATGTTTCCTACTGTACCTGAGTGTCTGTTGTTTGTATGTTCATTATTGTCAATGTCTGTTCTTCCACAGAAAGATTTAGTTATGTTCTTCACTTGCCTTACTTTAGGTAGTACATCCCTTATTCCTGTTGCTGTCTGTCTTGGAAAACCTCAGGAGTAATTCTACTTTTGCATTACCAAAAGTAAGTTTGTGTTCTTATCTTTTGTCTTGCTTCTCTTCTTCTTGCTTCAAGTTAGGAAAATAATTATTTTTTTATTTTCTGTTGCCTCTATTAACAAAGAGTAATTTTCCTTATTTAATTTTCCACATACACAGCAGGATTCATCATGAAGAACTATCAGATACATTTACTTGATTAGGTGTACCATATATTTATATTTTGTTAATTTATCAAAAATCGATTAAATACACTCAGTAATGTGTTCAAGGGAAGGAAGAATGAAAGAAGAGTAGAAGACAAAGCTAGAAAAGGATCAGGATTTTTATCTCAAGGTGTGCTAGGCTATGAAAGGTTTTATCTAAAGATGCACCAGTGTAATTTAAAATTTGTTTTTAAACAAACTTGCTAAAGCTGATCTAAACTGCTCTATATATGCTTATTATAAAGATTTACTTGATTTTTACTGGGTATAAACTAAATCAATTTGTGTTAAACTGAAATAAGCATAAATTAAACCAAAGTAAAAGTGCCTACAGCATTCAGATGACTTTAACTAAATTAGATTAAAATTTTCCACTGGGTGCAACCAGTGTAAATGTCATTTGTTGGATGAAACCTGAATTAGACAAATTATCTGGACAAGTGTAGTAACTAGGAGAAAGAACACTAGTGCACAGTAAAGTGATCAAAATCATTTGTCAAAAAAGGCAGAATGATATTGTACAAGCAGAAGCCTAGGAGAGTGCCTGAAGCAAGAGTTCTAAATACCATAATAGGATGATAGTGAACAATAGAGTGAAAGGAATGACAACAGATGGGGATTGCAGGCAAGAGAAGCTATGTAGCTGGAAAGCATCAAAAGAGCAAGCAGATACTTGTGACAGAAAATGCAATTTATGTTTTTAATATACATGCATCTCAAATTATTATGACAACTGATAATGAAAGGATAGATTTCAGCATTTGCTAAGTTGGTGCTACAGATGAATTGTGCAGTTGTTCCATCCTATGCATTTTACAATGAGACTGAAACCTACAGGTAACAAGTGTTAAGTTTAATGTAAAACAGGTAATTAAAATTGGACTGGACAAAACTGGTGTTTGAAGAAACAAAAAGAAAAAAAAAACTTCAGAGAGTGTGCTACCTGTAGCACTGAGTTGATAACTGGTAGAGAAAAAGGGGATACTTGTCACCACAGCTTTTTCTAAAAACTGGAGACATGAGTAGGAATAAAGTATATCAGAATGCCTGCACAATGTGATGGATTCTTTAGTGTTCCTGTCATTTGATTGGGTGGAATTAAAGCTGTAAATAGACAGCAAGGGAACTTTGAAAAACACATTGAGGGTGTTAGTCTGTTCTTAAAAAATGTGATGAGATTTTAGGGGCCAGCACAATAGATGTTTCTCAAAATTTAGAGTAGGAGATGCCAGAGCTGACCACATAAGAATATAGGAAAACAGTTTTCGGCAGATATTAGATTAGACTAGTTGCAGATAGATACAAATCAGGATGATAAGAAGTATCCAAGAAGGGAGCAGTAGGATGATTGAATTAAGACTTCATCTGTAATAAAAAAGACTGCCAGTTATATACACATACCCAGCTAAGAAGAGATTCCCTAGAAAAGGACTTTCCATTGTAACACTGCTGTACTTTAGGGCTTTTTATATATATATAGCAGGGAGTCTGACTGTTCTGTTGTTTGGGTTTTTTACTCTAATGAAGAGGGGAAAAAAAAAAAAGGAAGAAACTTAAAGCATGGACTAGACCTGAAATTCTAACAAGGAGACCATAAAACTGAAATAAGGAGAATGAAACTAGAAGAAATGGTTTCAAATTAAACCTGTCATTGTCTTATCCATCTAGAAAGGAATATTATGTCTTGCACTTAGCTAGCATCTTTTGTTCTGTTAAATAGTGGAATAATCTCTTTGTTTCACTCTTATCTAGGTCTGCCTGCTTAATCATGTTAATAAATGGCATGTATCTTGCTCATAATTGAAGACTCTGATCCTAAAGAGTAATTTTTTATTCCCTCTGATAATGTTGCTTTCCGCTCAGCACATACCCCCTCCCTTCTGCATTGTCTCTCATTCTTCTGCTCTTGTATTGTTTCCTCTGGTCTGTGTGCACAAGTCTGTATAAAGGTAGAAGTTAGCCTCCAAAGCACCTGTGCTATAAGCATCTGTGATAAAGGTCTTTAGCTCTTTTTTTCTTGCTTATTTTCTTGCCTTTTTATTTACATTTTTCCCCTGCAAGCTCTGAGAAAATCAACAAGGAAAGATACTAATAGGGGAATAAAGCAGGTATGTAACTGAGAGGAAGGGAAGGGACCATGGCAAGGGAACAGATTTCTTGCTCAAACATACACACACACACACAGACACAGCTAATAGCTTAGCTGAAGTGAGTTGATGTTTCTGAGTATGACTGAAGTGGGGAGAAAATGAACAGCTTCATAGTGGCTACGTATGAATTTTTGGAGTTCTGACATTTCTCTTCTCCATGCACTTGAAATATTTGTTAACAGCAACTCGCAAAACAGTTTGCACTGACACCAGGTGGTCATCTTGTAAGCCTTACTTAAAATTTTTTAAAAAGGTAATAAATTTCCAGAAGAAGAGTAAAAAGCATCCAATTTCACAGACATAACAGGCATCAAGTAGTATCTATCTGATTTCATATTGTACGTGCCTGAAATGTGGAATGGCACAGGTTTAGTTTAATTTCAGTTTGGTGAATTCCTGCACTGTTGCACCCAAATGTGGTTCATTTCTTGTTCTTACTCCTAGAAGTTTTCCTTCAAAGACTTCTGGGAACCCTGAATAAATGAAGACTTCATTAATTGCAACCTGTTGATAGTCCAGAGCAGATCAGAACTTGCCAGCAGTTTGTAGGTACACAAGTATTATTACACACACACAGACACACACACACACACGCACCCCCCCACCCTGAAACCAGTGTCGGTCATTCTTCCAGACTGCATTTACTAATGACGCTGTTCACGTTCTTGCATATTAACCAAATCAATCTCCTTTGTCCAGTCATAGCAAGTAACATCTTTAATTGGAAATGTTCAAAATCAAGCAGAAATATAAAGGCTTTATTTAAAAAAAAAAAGGCGGGGGGGGGGGGCAAAGGGGGATGAGTCAAAACAATCATAACAATCAACTCTGTTTTCTTCTGTTCTTCGTTCTCTCTGTATGGTTAAAAATTTCAAATCACACAACCTTTCCTGAATCCATCTTCCTCCAAGGCTGTAGGAAATGTGCTATATACTGTAGTGGTTATGAAATAGTTTGTGGAGTTTATAATTAAGACCACTGGATGTTTGTTAAAGAAAACAATTGCAATGGAAGTAGCACAGTTGGTTTGTTACATTCTACAAGCTGTAAAGGCTAGAGAGGCATTACTACTTTCTAGATCTTTCCAAAGAAACACGCAGGTCTGCACTTCATACATGTTTTGTACCTTAACAGTGTTATATGACTATTTCTAATTGCCTTGAGATTTAATCTAGAAGTAATTTAAGTAGGTTTTAAGTGCATTATACATGTTCAAATTTTAATTAAAATGTACTCTATATACTTCAATAAACTGAAGAGTTTTATTACATGTGAATTTCAGCATATCAAGAGGAAATAACGGTGAACTGTGAAGATGATCATGTAATCCAGATAAACCAGTCTTCTCTTTAAATTGCTGCTAATTTACATGAACTACTTTTCTTATGCAACTATTATCATCCATATATATGTACACTTGTGTTTATTGATTATTATCTAAGACTTTAGAGTAATAATTTTTTTTTTAATAGAAACTCGTTATAAATGGCAGGAGGCAAAATATATACAAGTAACAGTACTGATACTACTTAATTAGTCAGAAGACAGGTGGGTCATTGACAGACAATGAGCTGGTGAGAGAATAAAAGAACATTTAAGTGACTGTATAGCTGCAGTAAAAGCTTGCCTGCTCACTAGCCTAGCACAGTTGGAGACTTACTTTAGTTGGTAAACGTATTAAATCTTTCTATTGATGTAGTGTAATTAGGAGGAAGAGTAGTCTTGCTGGTTAAGTTATTTAACTTACTGTATTTTATCTCCTTCAGTTACAACTATTTTGACAGCAATATCCATTGGGAAAAGCAGAGTTTAATGTTACTGTATTGATTTACTTTTCTTAATAGTGTCCTTCTACCTGTCTTATACAGTATTGTTTTTTTTCTTGAACTTCTTCTAAGACTCACTGGTGTGTCCATTAAAACATAATTCATTTTTCAAACTCTGTAATAGCAAAATGATCAGGTTAAGAAAACGGATCTAAAGCCACAATATGTTATAAGGAATCTTCTGTTCTGTTTTTCATTGCTAAATGAACAAATTATTTAATCAAGTATGAGCATTAATCACTTTCAAGATAGTACTGGTGAAGTTGTATGATGTGGAGCTAATACTGCAAATAGTATTTTTTGCTTTATCTAAAGTGTTTAGATACATATTTTAGCAGTAGTTTTGGAGCATTTTTCTTCTATTAAGCTATTCATGTTTGTGATCTTAAAGCCCAATTATAAAATTAAGGTATTTTTCTGCTTTTGCTTTGAAGATAAAGATGGAAGATATCCATTTTCAATAGTAAGGAGTGATTATGACTGCTTTTCAGTTCTGATGTTTATTACAGCAACCCAAAATCTCCAAAATCTAGCAAACTTAAAAACATACATTAAGAGTTTTGTTTGGCTTTTGTTTTTTTTTTAAATCTCACTCTTACATGGAATAAGGAAGCTGGAAATAACTGTTTTCCCTGATGGATGGTGAATTATCTGTGAATTCTCCTTTTAACACTGTAGGTCAAGCTAAATGCTGTGAGGTAACAATGGTGTGCAGTAGGCAAACCACCTTCATCCTCTGCTGTCTCTTCTCTGTATTCTTATATTTCAAAGGACTGAAATAGCTGGCTGAGCATTTACCTTATATCCATGCATATTATAAAAGTATGATTGGGCAAAAGTTTGGATTTTCAGGTAAGTGTCCTCAGTTGATCATATTTGCCAAAAAGTTCCATATACAACATGATAGCAAGGCTCTGAAATACCAAGTAGTAGGCCAGAAAAGAGAAACCTCAGTGTTCACAGATTGAGATGCTGGTGGAATTTCGTAAAACTGACAAAAGAAGCCTCTCTAATTGCAGGGCTTAGACCCTGCTACAAAAAAAAAAAAAAACAACTTACTGCAGGTAAGTTCTCTTACTTCTCTTTTGTGTAGAGAAAGTGAGGAAGTTATTAGAAAAAAAGTTGCTATGTAACTGTGCCAAGATCATGGTATCAATATTGGTAATGTTTGTTAAGTGTCATCTCTATAACTATCAATTTCTTTAACTGTTTCACAACATCTTGTGAGATACAGAATAACAAATAACATACAGGTATGAAGGCACAGTGGGAATATTTATTTCAACATTTATTTTCATTGCCAATAATCTCAATGGTGTTGGAGGCAGGAGGCAAACAGGAGACTTAACAAATTTTTCAGTTCCACAAGATCTGCATTCTTGCTTTTAAGTTAATCACAATATGCCATTAGTAGACTTACATGAAACAATTGCCCATGTGTGTTACCGTTCTTCAACAGCTTATCCCACAGGGATCAAAATAGCATTTGCTTTCACTGCATCAGTGTCAATGCAGAAGAATAGCCACATTCTAGCTCTTTATAAAGTTATTTAACATTTTATTTCAGTTCTTTTGCAAATAACTCTGCATTGCTACTTGGTTCTGTAGTTTAGATATAACACGTGGTTGTATTTTCTTGGTAAAAAGTGAGTAAAATTTTAAGGTACCTATTTTGCATTTTTTGAAGTGACCTAGAAGCATAAGCTTCATTCACTTGCAAAATGAGTATAGCTCTGTCTGAGCTCTTACTATTTTGAAATAAAATAGTAAGAAAACATACATTTTTATAGTCTCCTCCAATCCACAAAACCCAGCCAAAAGCAGAGATGTTTTTGGTTGGGTTTTGGGGTTTTTTGAAAAACAAACAAACAAACAAAAAAAACCCTAAACTGTGGAAAAGTAATACACTATGGGATAAAACAGCCTGGGAGAAGGGATTTAGTAGAGGTAAATTCACTAAGGCTGACTGAGAATCCGAGTGTTTTTTTCAGTAGAAGACATGGTGGCTCCTTCACTACACAGGAGAATGAGAGCTTGGACTGCAGTGACAAAGCCAAGGCCAAAAAGAAAGACTGCGGATTTAGGCCATTCAGCTGGGACAGGAGAAAATATTTGAATGTAGATCTCCTACATCTCAGCAATCACTGTTTTCTAGATTTTGGAGTCACCTTTCTCCTCCAATGAATGTTTAACTACTTAAAGTAGAACAATTTAAGAGAAAAATAGGGCAAATTGCTCCCCAAATAACCTGTAATCTGAGAAATTCTAAGTTACTAGTTTTAAGCAAAGCAGAAAGCTGAGTCTGTAGAAATTTGAAATCCTAAAAATGTCTTTCTTCAGCTTCCCCCAGAGCTTTCTCATTATACAGCATGAGTCTGTCATGTGAGACTTCTCTCTAGCTTTAAAACTTCCAAAATAAATTCAATTAAGGGAAGGCTGAGACCAGCATTCTTAAAAGATGGCTCACCATATAACAAACTTAAAATATTATTTTTCTTCATACAATGTAAATAGTACTATGCTTCTGTTAATCTACAGTCCAGATTAATTTTGACAGTACATACTTCCTAAATAATTTATTTGCTGCTAATTTTAACTTAAATATTTTAGTTGTTTTATTTTTCTTTAAAAGTTCTATGACTTTCTATCCAAAGCCTCAGCTGGGTGCTGCTGTTTAGTTTTGGTTTTGCTAATCCTTTCCTCTTCTCTTTTTTTTATGAAGAAATGCCAGTGGAGTAAGCAATGCGGTAGTGAATTGCTTTAACACTTGCCTCTCCAAATAATGTCAAGAATGAAATGTGTCTGTGGTAACCAGGATGCACTTACAATACTTTCCATTCCTCATCTTTTTAATCTATGCAAAAAGTATAGGTATTACATAATCTATGCAGTGTTTTTCTTTGAAATAGTTTGTGCTAACAAATTACCAAGGTAACTGTAGTTTGTCCCGGGTGTTTGTACGGAAGGAAGTTTTTAAATTGAATAGTTCTATTGACGTTTTATTCCACTGTAAATCAAAGAATAATGTATAGAAAATACACAGTGGTGTTTAACATAATTACTTGAATATTTTACTTTTCCTACGCCTCTGCGTGTTGGCCTGATCTTCCCATTCTGGCAGATAGTTCTGTTGCAGTGTGCTTCCTACTGTAACAATTAAAAAGAGGAGAGATTATTGAAATACATATTTCTATCATTTTTTTTAAGTTTTGGCATGTTTCAGTTAGTATTAAAATGCTTTGGAATTTATAATTGTCCAGCAATACTACAATGAATTTTATAACAAATCACAATACATTGTAATCTGTTGTGCAACATAGTTCTGCTTTTTTAAGAATTAGACTTCTAAATTTGTGTATAGTTAAATCTATATGCAGAAAATTAATCTGAAGAATGTTGTTAGGCATTAAAGTTCAAAAGCTGAAAAGCAGCAGTCATCATTAATGATTTCTGGTAAGTGGTGTTGGGGACAGGTGGCTGTTTCATTTTTCAGTTACAATTGGCATTTCCATGCCAGGAATTTATTTTTTTTATTATTTTTTTTTTAAGAAATGTTATGTCTGACAGTAACTTGAAAAGGCTGAGAGAAAGCTTATTAACTAGGTTTCTTTTCTCCTTTAACAATTATTTTTTTCCCTATAATATACTGGATTCTTGCATACTGTTTTGAAGGGTATGGAAGCTGAGTAACATGAAGAAAAATGTCTTTTCTTTCTCTGTTTACATACCAGTTTTGTTCTGACTTTATTCTCACCTAATGTTTTCCACAAATAAGAATGGAAGTAACCTTACATGCTGATTCTCCCTGCATTGCTAGAGATAAAAAGAACTTTTGGAAGTACAGTACAATACAGCATTCACTGGCCTATTATCCCCACAGTGGGCTACAAACATTCTGGTTCTAAACCCTTCCCAGGTAGCAAGACCATCACTGAAACAGATGAGTGGTTTATAATCTCTTTTGCATTGAATCCTCATATTATCACTAGTATATTGTGTTGTTATTTTAGCAATGTGGTGGTCTATACTGTGCATGTACATTATAGAAATGTTAACTCTGCTACTATAAAATGTTTCAGTGGTGTAATTTATTTTTCATATAATGAATTCTAGAATGCAGATTGGATACATGCTTTTTTTCCCTTCAAAAAGGCAACTGTTTCACTGCAAAGGAATAGATTGTGTGTGGTGGTGTAAAATAAGATGAACTTAAGCAACTGAGTAGGATGTTTTTTCTTTTAATCACATAATAAGGATTATTTTACAGAGTATTGTGGATATGTCTGAGAGTTAATCAAAGCTATTTTGTATGTATGCTATCAGAAATAATGACTTAGTAATGATATATTAGCCATAATAAACATCAAAATGATGAATTTTAGCTGGCTATATTTGACATTCAAATGTAGATGTTAAGCCTTTATTCAAACTTATTTTGTGTTACTACTGTATGTGGGGTATCAACAGGATACAAGCAAGACTTGAAAAATACAAAAATGATTGGCGTGGGCTTGCCTTGGTAGACTGTCTGGAATCTGAGCTTTAGTTTGAAAATTTATTATGAAAGTGAATGCAACTCATCGTGAGTTACAAATACTTAATTCTTCTCGACTTTAAAATCTACATTTTGACACTAAAATACCAGAGAAATCTAAAGTTAAATTTCATGTTGAGTGGTGCAAACCACCATTTTGGAAAGGAAATAAAACAAATTAATATTAGTAAGATTACAAGATTTTTTTTTTTTACCTTTTTAACCTTTTACTGTTCTTATTAATATTTTGTCTCAGTTGCATGCTTTGTAATGCATGCTTCCTTTTATTTTTCTGACTCTTAAAATGTGAGTTGAATGTGTACTTCTGGAGAGCCTTTTCCAGAGCCTTCAGCCAGTCTGCTGAGCTTTGAACTGTCCTTTGAACTTTTATTTTGGCAAAATGTTAAAATGACCGTTTAACTTCTAATGCTGCCACTTTTGAATGCCTGAGCAGTTGAATGGGTATTTCTACTTAACCACATAATTTAATGCCCAATGAATTGTGTTTCTGTGACTAAATGAAAAACAGAAAGCAAATGCTTATAGTTTTGCATGCTGAGACGTCATTAAACGTGTTTTAATTTCTATGAGCAATTTGCGTGCAGGGATTGGGAACATTTTCCTTGTATGTAAAAACATTTCACACTTGTCTAGGTGCATTATGGGATGTTTATTGTCCTTTGAAGCATGTTGTAGGGCTGCTGGTAAAGTAACCATGCTCTGATCTCTTATGATAACTTTGTTTTGGGAATGCAGTAATACTTACATAACCGGAGTCCTGAAACTTAGCAATGCATTTATGTCATGGTACTTTATATTCTTTCTCCCTTTTTTTTTTTTGTTTATTTAAAAACCACAATTGTAGGTAATTTTCAGGTGGTGAAAAATCTCATTTAGAATGAGTTTCGTGAATCAAGACCTGAGGAAATTGAAGAGTCCCAGCAGGACTTTTTGGATGGTTCATCTCTTCATAGTAAGATGACAATAATAATTACAATTTTGTTGTAGCATACTATTGAATAATCTAGCAATATTGATCAGTAATAACTTTCATGAAAGAGGTGATTGCTTTGGCTAACAGGTTTTTTTGTATTTATTAATGTAAATTTAAGTATGAAGACTAGAAGAATGAGAAGTCATGATAGTAAATGTAAATATAGGATAAATCCTGGCAAAATTTATAATTTCATTATAAGACAGAAAGCAATACTTCTGTTGCTAATAACTCAGTCCTTGTAATGCTCTGTGCCAGCACATTTGTTTTTTATGACAATGTCATGAACCACCTGGATTCCCAATCTGATTTAACATAAGTAACACGAAGTGCAAGAGGTACTTGGGATTATACAAGTGCAGCATGAATTTAGGAGCATAGAGCCAGAAAAAAACAAGGCAGTGGGGCACCACTAAATAAACCTCAAAATGTAGATTTATAGAGCTATTTTCTGACCTGTTTCTGATAGACTGAGAACATCCAAAATAATTATGCTTTTTCCCAGAGTTCCACAGGACTACGTGTCCCAAGTAGTTACTGCTCTGCATCTTCTTCTAATCTTAGATCTCAGTAATGGATTAGTTTTAAGAGTTGTCTTGTCACAAGATCTGTTTGGTCGTGGCTCGCAGAGGAAACAATCTCCTGAAAATACTGAGACACATTAATTCAGCAACTACAGTGAATAGCTGAGGTCTGAGCTATGACCTGGTCTGAAAATGGAGAATTTCATGACTGTACCTGCAGTGACTGGATTGAGATCTGAGGCTTTGGTAGCCCAAGACACTAAGTAGCAGTCAAACACCTTGCATTGCTGAATTTTTTATTTTTTTTTTTAATAAGCTGCCCCTGTATTATGAGAGACATAAAAAAAACTTGTTACAAATGTGACTTCATATTTATCCTGTTTTTGTAATTAACTTGAAAGATATCATTTCCAAATGAAGTCCTGTTTTCCTCATCAACAGCTTTGGTAGATGTCATCTTATTTAGGAGGTCTGCTTTCCCAAGAAGTATATGAATCTCAGGTGGCAGGGCAAAGGATAAAACTTTCCTCAATAGAGTATACCTGTTTTCAAGAGTAAACTTGAGTATATCTTCATTTAGGGTCTGAAATAAGACCAACACAGGTTTCCTATACTTTGCTTATTAAAATCTAACTCTTCTTATGCACAAGCAAGAGATTTTTAGCCCTGGTGAGATAACATGGTCTGCATTTCTATGTTCAGGTTTGTGTTTCTGATCCCTATTATAACTTTCACAACTGACCAATTTCAAGTGAATTTGATTGAAATAATGACACTTCCTTAGGCAGTTGGATAGGGAGACTGCAAATGACTGCTGTTGGTACTCCACTGATGGAAAGACTGCACATTCTGAGGTCAAGTGACTAGATATATGCACAAACCATGGAAAAAGTTTAAATCAGCACTCACAGTCCATAACAAAACAAATCTTTAATTCCAGTTATTACTACTTTTTTTACTAGAAGGGTAATAAATGTATCATGAACCAACAGAAAATGGAGTGCCTGTTGAATTTGGCTAGTGCTCAGCGAGTCTTTAAATGTGCTATGTTTTTTTTCAGTAGGTATTTACAATCGCTCCATTAGTTGAGGCAAAGAATTGCACCACATTTTAATTTGACAAAGTTGATTATAAATTTTTATAAACTTGAGTTTTCACAGCAATAATCTATACTTTCTTGACTAGAATTACGTAGAACTTATAGCTGAATTTTATCAATAGATGTTAATGGGTTTATTTTTAAAATTTAATTTAAATTTTATTTTTACTTCATAAATGTAGATTTGATATGTGAATATATATCGATGAGGATTTTAGCATTTTTTCCTCATTGCTTATACTGTAAGATTTTCCTGTGGCATTTTATATTAATATAATGTCACAATAAAACATCTGGTTTAGATTAGTGGGGTACAATGATTCAAATAGTTAAATTATTGTTAACATGCACTTTTCTACTCTTATCCTGTGGTTTTCAGTAGCTTACAAATAAGATCTGCCTGCTTTCTCTTGAGAAGTGTTACTTGGTGGTTCAGAGGTTTCCTATCCCATAGGAAGTATTGAAAGCCACAATAGCCATTCTTTCCTAACATTTGGTCATTTCTTCTTCCTTCTAAAATTATCTTTAAAATCATACATGGGGTTTTCTCTCTAGGTTTTAGTAAAATTTTAATGTAACTTAAAAGTGTTTTGTTTCAGAAAAATGCTACCCTAAATAGAAGTATTACAAATAAAAAATTACTATGTTTGTGAAAAGTTGTATTGTTATATTGATATTCTTTCTGTCCACAACTCTTGCTGTTCTACACAATCAGATGTTTTTACACCTCCTTTTCACCTCCTGTTAGAGGAGCTTTGCTGCTGTTCTCCTAAGTGTCCACAGAATTATTATTTTTTTCCCCGTAAGTCTCCACAAATACATCTACTGGAATGATATTCTTGTTATCTTTATTGATTTTTTTGTTTGTTTGTTTTGGGGGTTTTTTTTGGTTTTGCCAAATGAGGGTTCAAATAAAAGATTCTTCAGTAGACCCATGGTTTGCTGATTATTTGGTACACCTCTACCAGCAAGATGTTTATCTGTTGTTACGTATTAGTATTTCCTACTTTTGTCTCCTGGTTCGTATTCCTAAGATTTTATTTGTTTTCACATTTGGAGATTTTTAGAGCATTTTATTTTTTTTAACAAAAGGTGCTTAAATTATTTCTAATGCACATAGGAAGAATCGTTTCCCTGTAAATGAAACATTTTGTCAAGGTCCCATACAGGCATTTTTGAAGCATCCAATAGAAAACTAAAGAATAAACATTTTATAATAAACAGTAACATTTTAGTAAATTAATATTAACTACCATACAGCTGTAAACATCCAAGTTTGTTTTGAAAGGTTTTCTTTTCTTTTTGGACAGTGAAATAAAGTATCATTAGTTTCATAATCTTGATAGAGCCAAGAGGGAAGAGCACGATTTTCTATATGGCTAGATTTTCATTATGGTTTTGCAAAGATGATATTGTAGGGCAAGAGAAGAGAGGTCTATTTACATTTTTGAATGAGTGAACAAATAGTACAAGTCATCAAATAGTATCTAGCACTCATAGGATGAAAATTCACAGAAAACCTGAAGTTCAATGTACTTTCACAGTTAGTTCATCATTAGCTGCAGATACATTTATAAAGCACGATAAATACCACTAAAATATATTTTAATATAGCCAAACCAGGTCACATTATTATTTCTAGAAACAATTTTCAAAAAAAACCTCAAGGAGCGGCAGATATTCATGTGGTAGCCCACTTAATCACTCAACAAAAAATAGGTGCACACTACAAACATTGCCATTGTCATTCCTAGTATGTGAAGATTTGGATCATTCTTACTTAGCAGCTTGAATGAGATCAACCAGACAATTTTTAGTTGACTGTGTAGATCATTTTTGTACTTGCATAAGGAATTTGGGGAAAATTACCACCTATATAGAACGCAGATGCTTGTAAAGCAAAAAAAGCAAATGAGAACCAACAGCAAACTGTTTGTGCTCGCAGTATGATATAGCAACAGACAAGAAAGCTTGAACGGCATTGGGCCATCTACCCAAAGATGTGAAGGAACATGAGATGACTGCTTCCTTCTACATGGTTACCTTAGGAATATTTGAAACAAACAGAGAAGGAAAAAGTCTTAACATCTTAACAGTGAAATCTTGCAATTTGGAAAGCTCTTTCAAATGTATTCATATAAGTTTGAGCTTTGTAACTAATGTTACAAAATATTTTAGAAGGAAAACTGTTGCATCAAAATTGGATGCACTTACTGCCTATAGTCAGTGTAGTTTCACCTTGCATGATTCTGTTTCTCTTCACAATTTTAACATAAATTGAGAAGATAAGCTCTAGTTGGTTAAGTAAACAAAACAAAACAATCCTCAAAACAACAGCAAGAAAGCCCACTTCGGGTACATTAGAATAATATCATAATACATAAAATAGTAATTCTAATTTTGAGCCCTGTATCCCTCTATGAGAGAAAAAAAAAATCCTTTACAAATCTGGATGACTGCATTAATTTAGCAAACACATGCAGGTCCAAAATTTACCAGTGATCATTCTTTAGAAGTGTAGCAAATTGAATTCAGGATCTTGCTTAATAATGAACTAGTATTTTTGTTAAAGTAATTTGATAAAATAGATAAATGATCAGAAGAAACAGTGTTAAATTCAAAAGGCCAGGTTCCAAGTTGGACACCAAAGCAGAAAAAATCAAATGTATAAATTCAGGATGGGAAGTAGCTCACTAAGTAGCAGATACAGAGAAAAAGAATTTTACGTTGTACTGGATCACAAAGTGAGTGAGTCAAAAAATGTCGTGTCACGGTAGAACATAACTGTCTTCAATTTCATTTTAGTGGTTTAACTGTACCTACATAAGATAAGAAGCAGAACTACAGGGACTTTTAATGTCAGAGCCATCATTTTTTTCCCCAAAGCATACAACAGAAGTACTTTTTTCAGTTGTTTTACTAACCACCTCCTGAGTAATAAGCACAGTCTTTATGTAAATAAACATATGTTTATGTGAAAAAGTGGACAAAATGGATCTGGACAAGTTTTAGTTCAGCTTTGCTGCTCTTCTAATGTTCTTCAGCTGAGACAAGAGAGTTTGCTGTATATTAAACAAGGTACAAGTTTTTAACTAAAGCCTTGTTTTACTGCTAGGCTTCCTGGATGTCACTCGTAACTCTTAAGATTAATTGAAATACTCTAAATTACTAATGTTCAGTATAAGATATTTTATGTTATCTAGAAAACATAAAAAAAAAATTGAGCTGACTTTTCTGAATATTTTTTAAGGTATATGTGAATAATGTGGGATTACTGAGAAAAAAAAATCTATTTCTTGGGTTTTATAGGTGTTTTTGTGGGTGGTTTTTTATTTTGTTTTGTTTTAAATCACAGTTCAGATTGCTATAGGGTTTGGTGCCAAAGTTCTGGAACATGTCCTCAGTCTGTGCGAGGTAACCATGACATCCTGCAACAGCTTCCTGTCTCATTGCTCCTGTACATCATTTCCTTTCTGGAGCTTGGAGATATTGCCAGGCTTTCTCAAATTTCACGCAGATATGGAATGGTAAAAAATAAAAAATAAATTATTATTATTTTAAAATTGTTAGTTTTGCTGTGCAGCATGTTGGCTGTGATTCTTCTCACATTTAACATAATCAGCAATCTGCCTGCTTTACTTAAAGTTTGAGACAATAAATTAATCATTTGTATACAAACAGCTGAATGGGTGCAATAAAAACTAGATCTTGGGGAGACTGTTAGAAAGACTGTGCTTATCCTGCAAACTTCTGTTGTCTGTAATAAAGACAGCAATCCAGATAATTCCATTCTAACCCATGGTTCGGTGTTCTGCACTACTTCCAGGATTAGGTATTTGAAACGTAAAACCTATGCTTTGCATTCTGGTTTGTATTGTAATGTCTAGAAACTTCAACCATGCGCCAGGATCCCCTTATGCTAGATTAATTAACAAACAAAAAATCATTGCTATTCCTCAAGAGCAGGGGTCCTCCAACTTTTTAAACAGGGGGCCGGTTCACTGTCCCTCAGACACTGTGGGGGCCAGACTACAGTTTGGAAAAAAATGAATGAATTCCTACGCACACTGCACATATTTTATTTGTAGTAGTGCACAAAAACCAGGAAAAAGAATGCAATATTTAAAATGAAGAACAACTGTAATCAACAAAAACAAATAATATTTCAATGTGAACTATGGGCCTGCTTTTGGCTAATGAGATGGTCAATGTTAGGTTCCATATTTGTCACTGCCAGTCGTAGCAAGTGCTGCAAGTGTTCATCAGTTGGTCTGGGTCTGATTGGAGATTTCAGATGTTTCATTTGGGAAAAAGTCTGCTCACAGACACAGGTGCTGCCAAAGACGGTTGCAATTTTGAGTGCCTGGTTCCTGAGATTATGGTATGTCTCTGAGGGGAGAGATGCACAGAAATCAGTAAGGCTGCTTGATTTGAATGCATCTCTCAGCGAGTCACAAGTCTGTAGTTCGGCCAATTCCATTTGGTAAATCGGATCAACAGTTTCAATGTCAACAGAAAATGGGTTCTGGAAAAGCTGTGTGTCCTGTTCATGGAGACAAAGCTCTTCAAATCTACTTTGAAACTCCTTTTGCAACATTTCTAGTGCAACTATACATGTTTTGTTTGGGAATGCAACTGCTGGTTCTTCTGCAGACAGGTTTTGAGTTGTGGGGAGATGGCAGAAGTTTTCCTCCTTTACTTGGTTAATGAGCAGGTCTAATTTGACTTGAAATGCTTTCACATGTGAACACATATCACAGATGAGCTTCCCCTTTCCTTGAAGTTGGACATTGAAATTGTTGAGTAGCTCTGTTACATCTGTCAGAAATGCAAGGTGCCTTTTCCATTCTGCATCTTTGAACTCTGGTACTTCTTTGTTTTTAGAAAGCATAAAATCATAAACCTGTGGAAGTAAGTCATAAAATCATTTCAAACCTCTCCCTTGACTCAGCCAACGGACTTCTGTGTGGTACAGAATATCTTCATGGGCAACATTTAGCTCAGGCAGAAATTCCTGAAACTGTGGTTTTGTGCACGAGCTCTAATGAAGTTAACACAAGAAACCACAATTTTCATGACAGAGTCCAGCTTCAGTGCTTGTTGGTGGATGATGCAGTGTATGGCTATTGGATGTGAATGTTTGTGTTTGTTCATCTCTTTGTTAGTGCGTGCAACCACTCCTTTCATGGACCCCACCATGCTAGGAGCACCATCAGTTGTCACACTGAATAGTTTACCCCAGTCCAGCTCCAAATCATTCATAGTTTGGCAAACTTTCTCATAGATATCCTCTCCTGTAGTTGTTCCTTTGATGCTTTTCAGTGCAGCAAGCTCCTCTGTGACTTCGAAAGAATCATTTGTCCCACGAATGAAAACTAGAAGTTGTGCAGAATCACGAACACCATTGCTTTCATCGAGTGCCAATGAGAAATAAGCAGGTTTTTTGAGAAGTTTTGCAACTGCAGATTCAAATTTTCCCCCATTTCTTCAATCCTTCATGTAATTGTAGGTCCTGAAAGACTCACTGTACTAAGTAAATCCGCCTTCTGTGGACACATCTCTTTGGCAACAGAAAGAAGGCATTCTTTAACAAATTCTCCCTCTATGAATGCTCTGCCAGTGCGCGCTATGAGCTTGGCAACTTGATAGCTTGCTTGAAGTGATGATATATTGAGCTGCTTGTGCTTCATAAAAGTATTCTGCTGAATTGTCAATCCGTGTTTCAGTCTTAATATTTTATCTTTTCTCACTTGTCCGACCAAAGAATCATATTTATCTTTATGTTGAGTTTCGAAATGTTGACGCAAATTGTATTCCTTGAACACAGACACTGAATTCTGGCATATCAGACAAACAGCTCTTTCTTTGTACTCCGTGAAAAAATAATCAGAAGTCCACTTTTCTTGGAATACTCTGCACTTGGAGTCAATTTTTCCTTTTTTTGACATGATGGTGCACATGCTTCCCACTGCTGCTGGCTTGCTTGTCCTTCCTGGGAGCTGGAGGGAGGGAGGGAGAGACGGGGGAGTCACCCACCTCGCTGATGCCACCGCTCCCCTCCTCAGCCCGGCCGCGCAGTCCGGAAAGGGTGGCCAGAAGGGACTGAAGGAACTTTGCCGCACCGGGGCTCTGGCGATTCGCCCGAGTTGGCTGGACCTCGCAGTCCAGAGGCTGCCGACTGAGCCTGCCCGGCAGAGGAGATGCCCGCGCCTCTCACCCGCCGCAGGGGAGCAAGTCGAGGGCGAGGTGCTGGTTCCCCCCCAAACCCCTGGCGGGGGCGGGGTGGGGAGTTCTGTAAATACCAGCGGGCCGGATTGAGGACCCTGGGGGGCTGTATCCAGCCCGCGGGCCGTAGTTTGAGGACCCCTGCTTTAAAGAGTGAATAACAGAAGTTGCCGCTATTGTCCGATTGGAGCTAAGGGCAGCCTCTCTATGCTGAATGACAGGTAACATAGGGAAGGATAGCCTGGAAGCCCTGGGAGAAGGAGGGACAATCTGTTGGTGCAGAAAGAGAAAAGTCACAGATAACTTAGGTGGTGTTGGAAAGGCCTTTGAGACATCATCTCTTCCAGCTTCCTGGTCTGTGCAGGGTCAGGTAATTGGAGGGATAGAAAGATAGTATGTTCAGAACTGTCATCTAGAAAGCTTATTTTTGTGGGTCTGAATACCTTAAAATTGCCTTTTCTATCCCAGTCAGAGCCTGAGAAACGGCTCAGGTAGAGGCAGAAAAGGGTTTTAGCTTATTAAAAATAGGAAGAGAAGCATATTAAAGAGAAAAATAATGTGATTCTTATCCTCAGGGGTGCCATGGGAGCCTAGAATGAAGCCTGTCAAGTTATGGATTGTACTGTTACTGAAAACATAAGTAATGGTGAGACCTTAGGAGGAAGATAAAAACAGGTTTAGTCAGCTTGAGTCTGATGTGACAGCTAGATACTCTGAAAGACTTCAGAGGGATAGATTAACCTTTTAGTTTGGAGAACAGGACACATCTCTGGTACAGGGTACATCTCCACATTGTATCAGGATGAGGTTACTCATAGGGTTTGTATTGTTTTGAGGCTGCATAGCCCAAGATTTCAATGAAAGTTCTGTGAAAGACTGCTGACAGTTCAAGAGGACATGGCTGTACTGCTGTTCCCGCGGTGTGGCTACGAAGACGTCATAGATGCTTTAGTGAGCGTGAGTTCAGGTGAGCACAAGAAATAGGAGATGCTGTAAAGAAAGCATGGGAGAACTTGGTGAGATAGGAAACTAGAGCATGTCATGAATGTAGCGATGAAGGGCAGATGGAAGTAGATAAGTTTGCTGAGTTCTGGGCTTTATTTCAGTTTGAAAGTAAAACAGTTGATACTGTGACTGGGAAACAGCAAGCAGAGGATGAGAGAATAAAAAGAACTAAAGGAGAGGAAGCAAATGGATAAAAGGGAGGTCAGGAAATGATTTATTGGTTTATTTGGAATCCATCTGTCATTTGCAGTGTGTGAGTGGAGCAGGATGAGGTACTGTGGAGAGCAGTAAACTGTTCAGTAGTTTAATGCAAAGCCTTGGATATTCTGGAATTTAAGGAAATTAGAAACAATCAACTTGCATAATAATAAAGATAAGATTTTGGCACAATGAAATAACCTATTATAGCTAGTAATGTCAGGCTCTCTTTCTCTCAATTCAGAAGTATTTTTAAGGAATTAAAAATTTGCTCCAATACTATGAATTTTCATTTCTAGACTAATTTATGTGCAGACTGGAATGCTGCTCTATGTGAAATTATAAAATAGCCTATTCAGATTTTCAAATAGGAGAAAACAGAACAGCCTCTGCACTGAGGACTGAAGTGGAGTGTGAAAGGTTCTGTGCATCCATCCTGTGCAGTGCATCCTCATAGGCTGAACTGAACCGGTATCTTCATTTGTTACCCAAAGCACAGCATTTCTCTGTCTGTGTTGTTCTGAGCATAAATCCTGCTCTCCAGAGTATTCAGATGTTTTTAATATGGCTTTCAAAGTATTTTAGATTTTCCCTAGGTACTATTTTTAAGTATTGTAAAAAAAGCTCTGCCTCAAAAGCAGCAACGTACAGAAGCCGTAACGGGGACACCAGCGTTGGGGCGCTGTGTGAGTTTTCCAGATACTTTTCCAGCAAACTTCGATATTGCGATGTCTGCCAGCACAAGCTCAGGACAGGATTCGTTCGTTTATTTTGCACAGCGTCCTTAGATAGCCAAAACAGGCAAAATGAAACGACAAAAAGAAAAACGGGAGGAAGGTGCTCCCGGCAGAGGGAGCCCGGTTCCCGGCGGCGGCGGGAGCAGGAGCCCTCGCCCCGCCGCTAGCCCTGCCGCTTCCGTGCTCGTTGACGGGAGGGCGGGTCTCGTTGTTGTACAAGTCAGAAGCCATTGGCACGGGAAGAAAACCATAATAATGAGTGTGATTACCTTTTGTCTTTCTGTATTTTTTTTTTTTTAATACAACACAGTATTTGGAAATAGAAATACAGGATACTAAATACCAACCTCCACTATTTTTAACTTAATGATGTCCATTTTTCATAGGAACAGCAGAATGGTGAGAGACAGAGAGCAAGCAGAAATTTAAAGAAAACTTTTAAAATGCATATATTTTCATTTCAGGACTTCTACAGCAATTTTGCCCCAATAACCCCTGCTTTTCCTTTGCTAAAATATGCCAGCACGCTGTGCGTGCCTGCAGTATAATCGAAGAACAACAAAAGAAGGACCACACATACTCTGATACAGCTGAGTGGTAGTCAGTGAATGAAATAGTTTAATTAAACAGTTTAATGCATCCAGCTCCATCAGCAGTATGTAACAGAAGTTATACCAGGACTTCTGCTTTTTTCTCTTACTACCTGTGACAGATATACCAGCCACTTGCATTGGTGTAATCTAGTACAGCTCCACACAGGTCCCTGCAACTGCACATTTAGAAAAGCAGAACATCTGGAGGAAGAACCAATGTTACTATGCTTTGGTATAACTTACAATGGGTAGATAATACACAATGAGACAGAGTATCTTCCTAATTCTTTTTTTGTGATGGTTCTGTCCTCGAACAAGTTACGTATTTTTTCCTTCCTGTTGTAATATTTCTACCTGATTCTGTTTATGGGGTCATTCTGAGAGAAGGAAGCATCTCCTGAGAAACAGGCTTAATCCTTACAGTGCTTCTGAAAGTTTCCTACAATTGCATTTCTGTTTAAGTCCAAAGGCAATTTGCTTCTTTTACTTAACTTGAAAAGATATTTGTATTTGTGATGCAATTTCTACATCCTGACAAGTTCTTTGACATAATCTTACACAGCTTCACCGATTTCAGTGGGGCTGTATTAATTACGTACCAGGAGAGTATGTGGCATTACAGCTCCTTTGAGTGCTGAAAGCCCTTGGCTATCAGACCAAAAGAAGCTTCTCAAATTTTTCACAGAAGAACATGCAATATCTTGTGTTGGCAACACTGGGCAAAACTTCCACTGATGTCATTGTGAGTTTTAACTAATACTGCACTTTTCAAGATAGGTGGGTAGCTTGCACTGCAGGTGACCTTCAGACAAGGCGTATGTGTTGTCTAAACACATTTTGTGTAGTAAAATAATCAGCAATGACTAAGCCAAGTTATGATTGTAAGCCTCTACTTTCTCTTACAACTAGGTATGTACCAGTAATGCGCTATAGGAAAATATTGTAGAAACTTGTGTGACACAATTATACCTGAAATGAAAGAACTTGCACAGGAAATAGGCTGGAAACAATTCTTCTTCACAAACAGACTTCAGCTACAGCTGCAGCTCTGAAGGAGGAGCCAGAAACAAGATGCTCAGAACAAAAAAACTAACTGAATCAAGATGCATTTTTCATTGAAGCAGTTGTTAAAAGGTGTGGATTTGCTGTTTATTAGGTCAGACATACTGACTTTTCTTCTTTACTAGGGAAAGCAGATTATTTTAAGCATTGGAAGAAGAAAACCAACTAATGTCTTACTAGGAGCAACATGTAAATAATACAATGTTTTAATATGTTGGTTGGGCATCCTGAAATTGTATTATAGTCAGAATGTTAACAGTTACTAGCAATAGAAAAGGTTATGGCTTCTTTGTACATCTTCATTCTGTCTTGTCTATTTTGTATATATGCTATACATACTCCATGTCTTATATCAGATACTATGGAATGGTCATTATTACCTTTATAGAAAACCATCTATCATTTCTTACTACAAAAATTGCTGATGAATGCTGACATTTTTATTGTCCACCATGGTAAATTTGCAGTGTTTATAGGCAAATAAAATGTAACTGGTTCCAGAGTTTGATATGTTTTTAAATTCATTGCATAATTAAATGTGTTAAAATGTTTTTAAATTAATTATCTAAACTTTAAGCAAATAATTTGGTCACCAAGAAGAAACTTCTTTGGTGACTGAAGGTGTGGATCAAATGATCATCCTTATCTTGGACAAGCCATCAAAATCATGTTTGAGGCACTCTGCCAGAAGGTATATGGGCACAATTTTTCCTTGATGTTGCTGAATGCAGGAACTTTTGAAACTAGTTGACTTCCATTGTTTGGGTTGCATATTTGATAAAAGACATCTGCTATCTTGCAAGACCAACAATGGTTACTTTGCGAGTGTTTTAAGATGAAGGCAGTTCTTACTGACATGACTTGACTTGCTCCCACAATCAACTTCAGTAATTAAGAAGCCAAATATTATTACTCTGAAAGTACTAGTTCATTAATACATCATTTGCCACAGACTAGACATAAAACCTGAGTATTAAAAACAGTGATGGCAATATTTGGATATAACAGTGTAACAGCTGAAGAGTGTACTAGGTTTAAAATTTTTCAACATGTCAAGTATTAAACTTGAATTTTATATATTTATTTAAAACTATGAATACAAGTTTCTTATATAATTCTGTTTCTTTATAGAACAGTACTTTAATTTGATGACTGCAGATAGAAGAAACACATCAGTATATTCTTTCCTCTTTGTGACTATTTCCTTTTAGGACAATGGCAAATATAAATTTTATTATGTGCATAAAATACTGTATTCATAAAATTTCTGTTCTGTGTAATAAAACACTACAAAATGTAATTTTGCTTTAGAGACGTGATTCTAAGAACTACAGTATGTGAGCAGAGATACTAAACAACAGACCCTCATTACTCACTTTCTGTCAATTTAGCACCAAGGAATTTTTTTCTTACTATGTGCTCTCATAACTTTTATACAGTTTCAGGTTAGGAAACTAGAACCCATGCTAGCCAATACGGACTGAGTGAATATTCATTTAAAAGACTAATTTAACTCGATTTTGTCAGCCCACCTTCCCTTCTTGATCAACCATGTACCTTCTCAGCCTTGATCAACCTTCCCTTCTGTTAAGAAGAACAATCATTTTGCAGGGTATTCTTCATCTTTAGGCTCTAAAAAATGAACTTAATTAGTAAATGAACAGAAAGTGAAATTTTGGGTAATGCAAGTTTATTCCCATCACATGGCCCAGTAAGGACTTCTATAGAAAGATATATTGCAGATATAATAAGTGAACAAAATATTATTAATTACAGTACTATGCAAATAAAGTTGATTTTTACAAAAGACAAAGTAAAGATCGAAGTATAAAGGGTACACATATTTCAAAAAGAAAAAACAAAGAAATTTAGGGAAATAATCACTTCAATATATATATATTTCACCAATAAAAGATAGCTCAGTTAAAATAAGCTAACAGCAGCATTCACACTGAGAAGGCCTGTAACGAAAGAACTGATGTGAAAGTGTAGTTTACATTAACATTTTCTCCAACAAAAAAGCTGATTTTAAGAAATTACTGACTGTGTGTTCACACCATGTGTTGCAGTTCACTGCCACCTCAGTTGTTTTACTGTGAATTTTAAAGGCCATACATAACTATCCTACATGAGTGAACTGGTCTAAATCTTAAAGTAGTTTTTTAACTTGGCTCATTTAAGTGATCTATTTTCAAGTATGTCCCAGCCAACAGCTGTAGAAGTGCGAAATGAAGAAGCTGGTGAATTGCAATATAGAATACAAGTTGCAGTTCATAACTTTTTTTCAACCAACCTTGCAGCTATAAAATGATCTGTGTAATGATATCGTTGTATACTGAACTGTTTCCCAACATTTGTTCAATATAATTGAATAGTGTCAATTGTTTTTAAAGAATTCCTGCAGCATGTACCAGTATTAAACTAAGAACCAGATTTGTCTTGAAAAAACTTTCATAAAGCTAGCAGGAGAAAAACCTACAGTGACTTTTATTTGATAGGAAAATTAACATCAGACTCACCTCTCAAAGCTGAAAAAGTATGTCTTGTACCATACTAAACATTCTGCATTGATTGCCAGGTGCTTAGTTTTGTTTAAGAAAATTTATTTGAATATTTTAAATGATCTTTAGTTCTTCCATGCTTTGCAGTATCTAATTTTCCAGTGAATAAACATCTCAACTGTGACCAGTCTTAGACAGTCCATGGTGTACATCATGAGCACCAACAGGACCACTCATAATGTAACAGGTTTTGTTATTAAATTAATTGTAATAAAATTTACTGTGCTATACTTCATTTCTTTCTAAAACTATATTTGGCTACTTTTGCCCAACTCTATTTCTTTAGTACTGTTAACTTGACAAACAAGTCCCATATAAGGAGTCAATGGCAATGTTACAAAGTTCTACAATACCTCTAATTAGGTAAAGCAACCAGAAACTTTAAACTGTTTCTGTAAACATTTTCCAGTTTGTAAACAACAATAATATTTTCCATATGTTGCCTGGTTTTGCTTTTGTGTTTGTTTTACTTCAGGTGCATTAAGTGCCACGGCATTTCTAATGCAACCTATGTATTGAGGGACTGCTACTTTACTATGCAGTTAACATTAAAAAAAAAAAATCCCTGAAGTAGAGAGTCATTTCAGAAAAATATAAGAATTTTTCTTCAGTTTTGCGTCACAGAAATTGTAGTTTTATTACACTGAATTAACTGAATTATTGTACTAGCATTTCGACAGTACTTGACTAGCCAGATAAGAAATACAATCATTTTCTCGTACTCAGTTCATAAACTAATATTTCATGAGACAGAATACAGAGTAGGAGGGACTTTAATAAATCGTTCACATCCTGATCAAATTCTCTTTTAGAACCAGTAAAAATCAGGAGTAACTGCACTGCAGTCAATGGAGTTTCACCAACTGGTAGTGGTGAAAAGTCAAAAGAGAAGCAAAGGTAAAGGCTCCTAGCACTGTTCCAATTTAAAAAGACAGCAAGGGTGCTTTAATCGCTGTATTTGTTAGTTCTAAAGTAAAAGATCTTAACTCATTTTAGAAGCATATTTCTAATAACTTATTAGCATTTTGGAGCACATGTGCTTTTCATTTAAGTACAGCTCAATGTAGTTGGTTCCATAAGAAAAGTAGCTTTGTACTGTCATACAATACAACCATAAAAACAACAACAACAAAAAAATCTGTAAAAAAAAACTTCTGGAATTTTTTCTATACTTGTGCTTCATCCGTAGATTTTTCTCTTGGTTGTTTCTTTTGAATACAAGGTTGTATAAGTAAAAATATTATTCCCACCATGTATAGCAAGCCAGATATGTAAAAAGAAAAATCGTATTTATGTGTGATGTCATATATCCAACCTGCAAAATAAGGACAAAACATGTTTGTTACAAAGCTTGACAACAAGGCAGATTGCATGGGAAGACATGAAAAGTACTGCACGTTTTTCATGAAAATTCAGTCAAATCCATAGATGTTTTGTGGAAAAAAGAGGTGGTGATTGTTTCCTCCTCTAGATGCTACAAATGGACATGTACTAACAAAATCTCTTGTCCATTCACCAAAACCCAAACCCAGTGCAAAACCTATCCCATCATTTAAGTATCATGGAAGTCTTAAAATGGGACTCTGGCTTTGTGCCATCCTAAGAAGCTGAGCAACATTCTCTCTAAAACTGTACATTTTTCAAACAAGTTATCACAGGTCTGACTTCAAAACAGACATTTTGGAATCCCAAACCAATTTGTTCTTCCACCCGGCTATTGTCTGTAAAATACCCGATACTGCAGGCTAGTTCAAATGCCGTGTCTTGTCCAAGCAAACACATTCCCAGTAGCTTTCTCAAAGACTTACATACCCATAAAAGACTTTTCAAGAGATCAGTACTATGATGACTCTCACTCCAACCTTAATTCCTTTGCAAAAATATATTAAAGTTATTTCAGAAAGGTTTGAGAACCCAAAATAGCAAAATTCCCTCATGTCATGCTGGCTGCATTGCGGTGTAACCTCAAGATCAGAAGCTTTTTTTACATCATCTAATTGCATCCTATTTGCTTTGTTACTAATAACCAAAGATATGTTCAGCACAGACTGAGAGGGGCTGAGTGAATATATTTTAGAGTAAAACACTGCTGCTTTTCAGCACTGAATGAGCTTTCTTACAAATCGTGTTGGCTCACTCAATGGTGGGGAGAGAAGGTGAGGGCGTTCTCACTCTTCTGGGTTGCTTGTGCTGCTAATGCTTGTGCTTCAGCTCAGCCTAGTGCCATCCCTGGCTGACCGGGCCATTACTCACGACTTGCTCCTGATTTGCATCTCTATAGTAGTCTGGCTACTACTGACAATCAGTACCTATATCTCTTCTGTACTTCCTGGCCTCTTTCTATGAGAAAGTTTATGATGAATGTTTGTTTAAACCTAAGTAACTTTAGGGATAATATACATAAACTTCTATCTTCTGCTATGGATGGCAGTAAAGAGATTCTGAGCAGCGCAGTCCCCAAAGTACGTATTTCTGGCTGAACGAAGTTAGTTAAATCAACACATCCATTGGCATCTTAGAGTGGTGACACCCAAGCACACTTTATAGTTCTTGGGGCTAATACTACAGTACAAGCACCAGCCTACCCTGAAAAATAGTCATCAGTTTTTCATCTACATAGAGGCATGAGTATGTATAGTGCATATACTACACAAAACTCGTAAAAATAGGTTAATCCTTTCTCATTTTAAAAAAAGTGTATTATAGTATTTTAAGGAAACATGCCATTGGAAGGCTAGATTGTAATAGAATAACCTCGGGGTTACCTGCAAGGATTGTAATTTGTAGCGTGTGAATAGTGAGCTGGTACCCAGCAAATGTGATCTGCAAATTTGTACAATGTAAAGCTGGATGTTACGGTCCATTCTGGAGCAGCTGTCATTTTGTTAACTACACACGCTCAAAACTTAAGAAAGCTTAATAATATAACAGGTCACATGGATGTTACACAAACATCTGTTGGTTAACAATTTGAACTTTTTACCTGCAAAGGGTGGTCCAAACAATGCAGATATTCCGTTGGCACAAATGATGATGCCATAGGCATTTGCAAGGTGTTTAATTCCAACTAAATCTTCAGTCACAACTGGCATTAGAGAAAAATAGCCACTAGAAAATCCTATCAGAGCACAAACCACAGCCAGGCTAACATATGTTTGCATTAGTGGCAAAGTAAGAATGCAGGTGACCAGGGTAAAGTTAGCCATGAGGAAGACGTTCCATGTGCTGATGCACGGGAGATCAGAGATGATTCCAAGGATCACTTTACCAAAAATATGAACAATGGCTATAATGGATGTCAAAGGAAATATATTGTCCTGATGAGATAAGTTGTACTGTTTGACTATTTCTGGAAGATGAATAAAGGGAATGACAAAGCTGCTATAGGCAAACAAAGCCCAAATTATAAAGGCCACAAACACTCTATTGGTAAACAGTGAAGCAGCTCCAAAGTAGCTGGAGTACCATATTGCAAAGCCCTTCCTGACTGTAACTGTCAGCTGGCTCACTGTCTTAAGAATGCGCAGTCCGTACATATTCCTTCCACTTCTAGATTTACCTCCGATTTCTATGTGCTGAACACTGTCAAGCACTTCATCATTTGTTGCCTCTTCCTTTTTTTCCAGTTCTTCACCGAGAACTCTGTTAGATTTTATAGTCTCTGCAGAATGGGACAGAGTTTTTGCCTGATTATCTTCACTATTACTTCTCACAACAAATTTTTCACTAACAACGTCTTTGGGAGAGAGCGGTCTCATAAGCGCCCCGCAGACACAAAGGTTCAGGGAGATGGCACCCTGGATGAACATGGCGTTCCTCCACCCAAATTCGGCGCAGAGGTACTTCAATAAGGCAGTCATTAGGAAAGCTCCAAACCCTGTTCCTGTGGTACTGAGTCCTTGTGCGAGCGCTCTTCTCTTCTGAAAATACTGCCCTACCATGACCACCGCAGGCAGATACACCATGCCACTTCCAATGCCTATGAAAACAAAACCAAAATCAATCTGAACTTTTTGACAAGATAAAAAGCAGTGAAAAACAAACCAGATTTATTCCTAAGTTTTGCACAAGCATAGTAGTAAAATTAAGAATAAATATTCAATTCTCACATTAGCTTTTGTTTCTATCTTGTAGTATTTTCCAAAATTTGCAATACCCATTCCAGTGAGAATACAATACTGCTGGGAAAACTTAAATAAATGAAAGATAAAAACTTTACCTCAGTTCAGCATGACAGTGCTGGAAAACCCCAAACATCCCACAATAAATCAGTGACAGTTAATATAGAGACAAACATAAACAAACCCTATTTTGAAATATCTGCATTTGTAATACTTGCATCTGATTGTATCAGCGACCAGAAGTCACTTAGTGGGCACATTTTGTTGCTTTTGCCTAAGTTCATCAGTGAAGATCCAGACTGAGTCCTTGTCCTTGCTTTGTAACTGTGGAGCCACAGTGACCGTGAGGTACATTTCAGGAGCCAGCACAGGGGGACAGCCCAGCACTGGGACCTTGGGTGGCTTCTTTGGGCAGTCCAGGGAAGTTCAGGGAGGGATACACAACAGCTGCACAGGCATATTCTTAAAAGGCAGATCTTTAATTTTGTAGCAAATCCCACACTTGTTAAAACTCAGGGTATTAATCTTACTTATTTCAAGCAGAAAGCGTTGAGAGTTATGCAAATACATCATTAAAGTAGCAGTTGCCTAGTTTTTCTCACAGTAAATTCCCAACAGAAGGGATTTGGACTGGAAGATGCATATGCAGAAGATGCTTCCAAATTCACTGTTATGGTAATTTAGAAGACTGTTTCGGGTGTAAAAAATTTCCTAAATGGCTGATAACATTGGTGCATGCAGCTACAGCTGCATAATCTGGCTACAGCCAGATCAGAGAAAGAGCAGTTATTCCTGCAAAGCCTGAAAAAAGGCACCTCGACATCATGGCAGTGTACCGTGGGCAGAGCTGACTTGTTTTGCCTGTTAGAAGTTATTTATTTCTTTGCTATGCAAATACATGATCAGGTTGTTTTTGCACAAGGTCTCCCTCCTCAAACCCAGCCACACGCTGTAAGGAAAGCTCTAAGTCCCCAGCAGACAGCCTGCCTCGTCAGGCCGGCCTGCTGCTGGCTGCTGTGAGCGACAGCCCCGGCTCACGCTGTGCTGACCGCGCCTCCCCGCGCATCCTGAGAAATAAGACATTTTTTAAATTGTTTTATCTTTTCTTTTCATTCTGTGGGCTATACAGCAAAATGTACTCTAATCACATGCCAAGGCATGTCATCTTCACAGGTAAATCCAGGGCCTTTTCCTCACAGATTTGTCTGCTCCCCTCCCCGCCATCCTCACGAGGCCTCGGGGACACTTTGTCCCCCAGCCCGCAGGGACTCCCTGCGCCAGCAGCTCCGAGGGCCCACCCCAGGGCTCCTTGGGACGGGTCAGGGGAGAGAAGGCTCCTCTTCTCCGCTTAATAGTGCCACTGCAAGGAGGACAGCTCCTAGAGCTGGGCTGAAGCTGATGGCCAGGAGGTGAGGACGCATGGCTGTGAGGAGCTGCAGGAGGTGAACCATGCTGAGGTGAGTGGCGCTTTGGGAATGGGAGGTGGGGGGGCAGGAGGGACTTGGTTGGGATTGCGGGGGCACACTTTGTGAGGGCATCTGGCATGGCACGTCACCAACAGGGAGGAGACATAAGTAAGCCCGCAAGCACTGCATGGAGGCCCACAAGTGATCACAGCAGGAGGCAGCCACCATTAGTGAACTGCAGTCTTACATCTAGCAGCCACAAGAACATGAATGAAACTTCCCTGAGGTGGCAGTGAGTGAGATGATCGTAAGCAAGAAGATGGGAGTGAGGGGACAGGGACTGAGGCGATGGGTGAGTGAGGGGATGGTGAGTGAGGGAATGGTAAATGGAGGTCTCATGGAGCTGGAAGAAACATCTCGGGCATCTCTATATGGGTTTTCTGGACAGAATTACTTCTGCAACAGCATCCCTTTTCTCCACCTCATGTAAAAATCTGCCTCAGATTTTTTTGGAAAATATGGATTTCACCCCTCTTTAAATTATCTGCATAATCTCTGCTATTTTGTCTGATATTTTGTGTATGTTCTTTCTGAAAAGCAGCAAGGGCTGAGAGAAAGACTGTGTAGATTCCTGTCTGCTTCATTATATCCAATATATATGGAAATAGAAATTCCGAAAAGGGCAGATCCCTGCCTGTAATTACTGTTCTTTGTTCAAGAATTTACAACATTACTTAACTTTATGGTATGGTGTTATAAGGAGTCATCAGTGATCCTTGCTAGTTTCAATTTTTTTCCATCCAGACAGCTTGATAAAAAATTACCTACAGAAGTTCTACAGATTTCTATGAAAGGGTAGTTGGAGGGAATGGAGGCTACTGAAGGCATTATTAGTATTGCAAACAATTTTTTTCATAACGCTTTTGTCAGTCATGTATAACATAGATACCATGCTTCATTTGCAAACGTAACTGGCCATGTTATCTGTGGAGTGAATAATACTTCAAAGCCCCTTGAGTTGCTCAGTGTTGCTCAGATAATAATTAAAGGGTAAATTTTGTATTTCTTACTTGGATCACTTTAATATTTTTGTTTCATATCTATTCATAATTTCTTTTTTCAGGAATGAACAGTGAATCAAATGGAGTAGTGCTTTAAGTAGATAATACTGGGTTCTTCTACATAACTTTCTTAAAGTAACTAAACTTTTTCACAAGAAGCCACATTTTGCTAGAAACTGAGCATTCAGGCTCTAAGGATCTACTGGTTTTCAAGAAAGATGCCTACACACACATGCCTTTTCATATTTTGACTGGGCATGACACAGGTCAAAAGGTGTTTTATCATCTTTAAATTCCACTTGCTAAGAGTTTGGGTTACATTAATTCTTCTAATTAAAAATGTCCTCTGATATATTCACCTGGGAGAACATGATAAAAATACCATCTTCACATGGCAGATTTAAATGACAACAAAAGTCATTGGGCCCAATACACTGAGTAAATAAATAAGTTTTCTGAAAAGATAACAGGCTGTAAAGAGTGTGACAGAAAAGCTGGAATAGCTTTACAGTCTAACTTCCCTCTACTCACCCAGATAACCTTCAAAGAAATAAAAAATAGTTGAAAAGAACCTTCAAACATTAGTACAGCTCTTACCAGCTGTCACTCCAAACGTAAGGAAGAGGTAGTGCACATTTGAGGCATAGGCACTCAGTATCCAACCTAGAGCATTCAATATCCCTCCAATTATAGCTGTCTTGCGGCACCCACACATGCTGATGAATAATCCAATGAAAGGGCCTGTTAAAAAACATGAAAAAATGTTACATTATTTCTTGAATTCTCTATACTCTAATAATTTTTCACATGAAGATTCTTAATGTTTTAAACAAAGTATTAAACGGCTACTCATGCAATTCAGTGTACTTTCCCTCCTACTGTTCAAAACTGTGGAAAGAAAAATTCAACCAACTGACAAATACTTAGCAAATACCCACAGGACCTAAAACCAAAGTTGCCCCATGAAGAAGGCACAGTTTAAACAGAGGAAGAAACTGAAACCGTTGTTCCCAATACTAATGCTGTGTCAGTGCACGCCTTTTTCACAAGTAACTAGAAAGCAAACATCAGTGGAATATTTTAGGCAGACCTAAACACAACTTTTCCAATCTTAATTTAGAGAGAGAGAGAGAGGTGTATATATACATATATACACAAACATACCCCTCCAGATACTATTTTGGGTTCATCCAGCCATGACTTAAAAAATAAATTTTAGTTCAGCTGCCAACTGAAATACAGACTTTCTAAATTCAACATTTTGTCCTCCCAGATAAGCGTACAGGAAGGACCACAGGCTTCACAGATCATCTGTTTTCTTAATTCTAGTGAGACCTTGAAGTGACAGGCATCCTTTCCTGCTCATGCTGTCTCCTGGAGTAACTGTCTTCTCTGTCATCTTCCCTGTTGTTCCCTTTTTCCCTCTAATTTGTCAAATTTGTCCTGGGGGCTTTAAAAAGGCAACTCAGGAGAACCTGGGCAGCTCTGCTAATAAAATGGAAAACTGTAAGAAAATACTTGAGGGATGAGTGGCAAACATGCTAAAAATCTATGTAGTTTTGGAATAAATTGTGCTGGAACATACCTACAATGAGTGTAATGCCCATGCTGAGGGAGCTAACCCACGCTGTTAAGCCACGACCTTGATTAAACTCTTCAAGCCATTCCATGTTGAGTATTCCAAGAGCCATTTGGGACCCCATGATAAGTATGTGCACAAGAAAAGAGGAAAGTACAATCATCCAAGCCCATCCTCCATCGATGTTTGGATTAGGCTTAACTGGCTTACTTCCAACTTTTGAGTCATCTCCAAAATCATATCCAATATCCTCTCGACTAGCATACATTTTCCCCACGGTATTCTGAAACAAATGCAGTAAAGACCTTCAAAATACATACAAAATTAACACATTTTGTAGTTTGGTTATAGTGAATAGTACAAAACACTACTGTATTTCATCATTGTGGTTTAGTGCAGTTGTAAAGCGGATACTGGGTTTTCATTATTCAAATGTAAAATGCTTAGAAAATTTGGTAATTAACATATTTCTTTGTATACCCTGTTATCATGGCTGTCTATGCAGGAGTATTTACAGGTTGACAGGAGGCTGCATTATTTCCATTACTATATACTTTATTTGCGTATAGGTGGCTGAGAGCACTCACTCTGCTCAACATGGGTTGACTGTGCTCACAAAAAAAGACTGGTCTCTCTCTATACACTTTCTCTGTATCACCTGCTGTCCCAGTAAGATTATGTGTCTTTGTGTTCAAGCTTGGAATAAAAAAAGGAAATCCCGAAGAGGCAGGTGGATGAAGTTACCATATCTTTTCAGACAAAACCAGTTTTGAGATATATTTCTTCCTTAGTAGTGGAAGAACAAGAGTGAAGACAGAGAAAGATAAAGATTTAAGGTTCTTGAGTTTCAAAATACTTTGCTTACATAAATTACTACAACGGGACTGTTACTACCTCTCTGGCAAACTTTTTATTAGAGTCAACTTGACAAACAGTTTGCTATTAAGCTTTCAGTTTCCATAGTACTAATCCATATAATCCTACTAAAACCAAAGAGTTCCTCCAAGTTAATGTCAATGCCTATCAGAATCAAACTCAGTGGCTGTTATGTGTATAGGTATATGTAGGATCAGGCCGTAATAGCTTAATTTGTTTACTTTGTTTCTTCCATTGTTACTCTAAGTGAAGATTGCAACACAATGTGAAAATAATTTCAAAACCATTTTCAATTGATTAACAGGCAAGGTGCAAGCCCTCCCTCCATCTGATTTCTGCTGCAACATATTGAAAGACTACCCCACTGTGGAGCACCACAGAGGTTTCCATGGAGACTAGAAATGTAATGATACAAATTACCGGAGATGGTAATTTTTTGTCTTCTTCTCCAGAGAAATAAAAAGAGCCACCAGCTTCACAACAGTTAAAAAAAGAGAAGAAAGTTATCAAAAATTGTTTTAAAAAGCTCCTTATGTATTCTGTGAGCCCTCAGAAGGTGTGCTTCAGGGCTAGCTCCTCACTACTGAAAACTGGCAGTGAATGGGGTAACTCAGATTCTGTACTAACTGAAAATTTGGGCTGTTACCTTTAAATACATTAATACATTTTGCTTCTCAAGTTACTACCTTTCCAAACTATTTTACTTTTTTCCTTATTGCTAGATAAACATACAGAGAAGTCCTTGAAGTATTTAATACAAATATGTAGATGGAGTCAGAGCTGATTGGTCAAATCTACCATTTCTTTCACAGACAACAGCGAAAACCTGCTGATGTATGTAATCTCTCTAGACTGCCTGCTGAGTAAGTTACCCTTGTAGTTAAGTGCCACAAGTCCCTTACTTGGTAATTATGTATAACTATGGGCAGCTTGAACATGTAGGTTCCTCCAAGAGGATGCTGATTTGCCTCATACAGTGAATTGGACCTAAAATGTGTTGTGCTCCTGATATCAAACTTTTCACAGATGGATACTCTTTAGGGACTAAGTTGTCACTAGCCCTAACTTGGCCATGGAAGGTATTGGTGACACAGTGAGGAAGAATGAGAACTGTGCACATTTAACACTTGCACACAAGCAGATAAGCTGGGATCAACTGATGAGTCCACACTTGGGTGCCAGTGGAAACACATACTGAAATTACTTACTGGCTTTTTCCTTCCAAATCAAGAGGCAGAGAGAAGGGGGATTATGCTTAGAGGTCTTTCTAGAGGTCCTGCACAGTGTTTGAGGCAGGAAGGGTAGGATGGGAACAAGTCAGAGCCATGCAGTGGTGGAGACATTTTTTTTTAATGTAAGAGGACAGTCTGGGACAGCCTGAGTTAAAATTATACTTCATCCTTCCTCTGCAGAGGGTAGGTCTTAAAGATCTCAACTCTTTCCTATTAATGTACTTGGAGCTATATCTCCCATTCATGTAGTTTGTGTGACTACTTATGGAGGATTCAGCCCACTCACACAAGAGAAATACTAACTGCATAAAGGTAATAAAGATAGTCAATAATCATGCTAATAGGAAATAATGAGAAGTAGCAGAATGAAGGAAAACTGGAAGCTGTTAAACGTGCTTTGTATAAGATTAATGAAAATGTCTGATGGATGTTGCAGTACATCTTAGAAAATGGAATAGAATATTATGTAACTGGATTAAATGTGGATTCTTGCCTTTTTCTTTCATGCTTTTGCCTGGTTTTGTGTGCACCTGAATACTGATACTGGATACAAAAAAATTCTTCTTTGGACAGGAAATAGATAAATCTTTTATATATTTTAAATTATTTAAAGTAAAAGTAACTGTCAGAGATGCAAAGATACAACACTCATCTTTGCAATCTGACTGACAGAACGGGTTTAGATTGAGTAGATGTAAGTTAATGTCATGCTTGCACCAACCCCCACAAATCTTGAGAAAATACATGTATTTTCCCTTTGAACTGAATTCTTGCTTATTCTTACTTTTATACTGTTAGTTTTCCACTAATGTCACAAGTTCAGAGTGCATACACTCAAAAGCAAGGAAGGCCATTTCCAATAACTGCACAAACTCTCATGCCCTGGATAAAGCAAGGATTGGATGTCTGGATCCTCTCCCCACTACTGACTCATCACCTCGTGGCCTATGGCATCCAGGAGAAAAGCACTTACCTGCCCTCAGCCTCCTTCCCACACCACAGCACTGCCAAGAACACAGGATCACGGAAGGCAGAGAAGCCCAAGGGGCTCTTTGCAGTTGTGAAATCCTAGAGAAACTGCAATGAAAATGACAGGCACTGATGTTGTGAAGGCAGCCATATTTCCCCAATAAGCAAGGCAGGGAAGACCCACTCACAGCAAGAGTGTTTGAATACAGCCCCTCACCAGGGGCTGCATTTACAGGCAGGAGAATCTGGATTCTTCTTTGATCAGGTGAAGAAGGACTAGAGTTTTGGGGTTTTCTTTTTCAGAAAAGCTGTTTATATTGTATGCACACACATTATGCAGAGCTCTTAGAAAACTGGCCCAAACGTTACTGCCCGCAAAGATGCTGAGCTTTTTTGAAAATCTGACTCATGAGCTATTTTAGGGGCAAATGCAGGTGCTGTAATAAGACTAAAGTTAGTGGCAAAACACCAAAGTTCCCTGTACCACCAGTGGAGCTATGGCTCTCTAGCTTAGAGTTGAACTGGATCACAAAAACCATCTGACCTCAATATAAAAAGTCCATATGATGAATAATTCACATATACTTTGGCAACCTCTTCCGGCACCTGATTGCCTCAGTGTTAAAAAATATTGAATAAAATCATACTTTAAAGGCACTTTCCATGGATAACTCATAAATGCATTATAAATAGTAATGACTTTTGCTTCACAGTATTCCTAGTAGACATGCCACACATAATTATTTGTCTTCTCAAGACATATGGAAAAAAACTTGGTTTGGCAGTCTAACTCCATCTTGCTAATATGTCGAGCACTTTGGTTCTCAATGGCTTCACTGGAGATGTGGAGATACTAGCCACTTCTGCAGACCAGAGCCCCAGCGCGTAACTGTGCGTGCCAGCAAGGAAGAGAAAACCAGGGAAATTGGACACTTAGAGCGCTGAACTACTCCCCAGGGTCACAAGCTGCCGCGAAGGAGGCAGCAGCTCAATTTCCAGACCAGGGCTGCTGCTCTTCTGCCCCTGCGGACTGTTTCCCAGGCCCTGCTCAGACCTCCCCGGGAGACCCCTCGGTGCTGCTCTGCCTCGGTGTGACCCACGCGTGGCCACACGTCCCCGGGGACAGCGGCAACAGGCTCAGGCGGGAAACACTCTCCTCCCCGTGGTGCCGAGGGAGCGGGCAGCTTGCATCAGGCGCTGCAGCGAACGGGCACAGGCAGTTACCGGAGCAGCCCGAGGGCCGGGATCTGCCTTTTCCCCCCAAGATAACACGTTTGGGAGCTTCACACGTTCGCCCTCCCTAGCACGCATGTCAGGCTGCCCTGTGCAGCACACGGCTCCGGCCGGGACCGCTGCCCGCCCCGGGGCCCCGGGCTGCCCCGAGGTGCAGCGCTTCTGCCGGAGCCCGCGGTGCAGGGGCTGGGGCCGAGGCCCGGGCTCGGGCACAGCCGCCTCCCCGGCCCGCGGGGGCTGCGGCAGAGGAGGGCCGGGCGGTGGGGCGGCGTTTGGGAGGCCGGCGGGGCTGCAGGCGCCGCCCGCCCGCCGAGCACAAAGGATGACCGGCAGTTACCCCGCTGCGGCGGCGCTCCCAGCCCGCCGCGGCACGGAGGGGCCCGCGCCCCCCGGCAGCCCCGCGGCCCCGCTGCAGCGCGCCGGGCCAGCCCAGCCCGCCTCTGCCGCAGGCGGCGCGGCTACTGCGCGTCCCCTGCCCGCGCCCCTGCCGCTGCGGCTGTCGGTGCCCGTGCCGGCCGCGGCTCCCGGCTCCTCCCGAGGTACTCACCGCGCCGGGCCCCACCAGCGCCGCCGCCCCGGCCCGCCACGGCGCCTAGCCCCCGCTGTCGGCCAAACCCGCGGCGCTGCTACTCGCCCCGATAGCTGCTGCGGGCTCCGGTCGCCACCTGCGCCCGGCTCCGCTCAGCCACCCGCGCCAGCTCAGCCTCGCCCCTGCTCGCCGCCCCGGGGCTTATTTTCTGCAGAAGTCTGGCACCGGTCTCGGGCCTCTTGCCCCCCAGGCAACTCGTCTTCTGCACCGCCTTGTCTCCATTCCCTGCAATTTCAAATCTCCACGCTCTTTCATTCCTGCGATACCGGCTAATTCTGGTTTGGCGGAGGAGATTTGCAGTCCTCTCACATGCACACTCTTGTGGCTGAATGAAGTTTATTGCTGCACAGGTTATCGCTGGAAATTTACCTCTGAGAGAGTTGGAGGATATAATCCAATAAAGGCAGCCAGTATCAAGAATTTAATGGCCGTTGGATTATGTTTACTCCAGAGAGTTGAATATATGTAGCCAAACCACCCTGAGAATAAACCTTGAAAGCTTCGTTGTATAGTACCTTATTTGTGCAATAAGGAAGGTTCAAGAGTATTCCACCCTTAGGAGAAGAAAAGAGTTGCAGAAATAGACTCCTACTTTCTCCAAGCAGTTTCAGGACTTCAGTTGTTATCTTTCTGAACAATCTGACATTAATGAGGTATATACATTCTGCAATACGTTGCTTTGACGATTTGCAGTGAATTCACTCAGGCTAAAGTGATTGTATGCCACTGTACAAAACTTTAATCATCAGAGAATCTGGGTGTCTTACAGCAGTGCACTGAGTAGCATAAATAAAGGCTGTTCCAGAAGATGTAGGAAGTAGTTCAAAAGAAAACGAAATGAGGAGAGACCAACAGGAATGTTTTAGTGGTGTTATATACGTGCTGTCTGTGTGCGTAACATAGTGGTCCAGAATATTAAAACAGAATTGGTTTGGGGAATTTTAAAAATACGTGTTTGAAGCTTTTCATATATTTTTTTCTACATTTTTATTTGACCATGGCCTGTGTGCCATTTACACATGCAAATCTAATCTATTTTTTCATAAAAGTTTGATGTTCTGTTCCATTATATATCTAGTCAATCAAATGTATTGATACGAAACACTTTTATCTGGTTTTCATTCAAGTGTGGCAGATTATGGGCTATTGCTTCAGTCTTTATGTAAATCTTATGTAATACAATACTTTGCATTGTATTCTTAAAAAGCTAATCCTTTTCCAGAATTTTAACCATTAAATTGTGCAGGTCTAGCAGTGAGGGTACAAAATTATGTCCAATAAAGAAAAAAGTCCATTTTGTAAGAACGGGAAGGAAAATTCTATGTTATCAGAAGAAGTTCCGCAGTTTTTAGCAAAGATGCATAAGGTGCCTGATCCAGTAAAATAAGGTGTTAACAAAGTCTGACAGACCCCAGTGCCTTAAATTGTAGCTATAACATGGTTGGATTGGAAGTAGAGTAACCCAAACTGAAAGGAAAGACTTTTTACTAGTCCTTTAAATGTGATAGTAATTATATGTCATAATATAACATAAAGGGAGGGAGGAATAGAGGGAGGGAGGGAGGGAGGAAGAGAGGAAAGCAGGAGTAGGAGGAATTGGTAACTCACTATCTAGGGGCCACTGTAGTGGCTTAGACTTTTACAGTCATAGAAATGGTGGTTGGAAGGGATCCCTGGGGTCCACCCAGTCCAGCCTTCCACTGGAAGCAGGACTGTGACCTGTGGCATTTCAGGTCAGCCATGGCTTTGCCTAACCAGCCCTCGAAAGCCTTAAAGGACAAAGACTCCACAGCCTTTCTGGGCAGTGTGTTCCTGTGCAGCAATACCCATGCACAATCACATACATCCAGTCACAACTCTACTGAGTCAATTTGTGGCCTTTGCTCCTTGTTTTACCATTTGCTGCTACTGAAAAGAGTTCAGTTCACTGATCTTTGCCACCCTCCTTTAGATAGCTGTAGATTGTTATCAGATCTCCCCTTATTTTCTTCTTTGCCAGGCTAACCAAGCCCAACTTCAAAGTCTCACGCCACTCACCATCTCATCAGCCCTCTGCATGCCCCTCTTCTGTTCCTTGACACCCTTCTTGAACTGGGAAACCCAAAACAGGACATATTATGCCAGGCATGGATTCACTAGCAGTGAATAAAAAGGAATAATAATTTCTATTCACCTGCTGTCCATGATCCCTTCCTAATGTAGCTCAGTCTATAGTTTATTTTATTCACAATGAAAACACCCTGTTGGTTCATATTCAACTTAGTGTCCACTGTGACAGCCACATGCTTTTCAGCTGGGCTGCTGCTCCAGCACTCTTCAACCCCATGTGCAAATTTTTCACTCCTTGTGCAAAATAAGGTTTCTGTTGATCCAATTTTTGCGTTTCTTGACGTCCTCTCAACTGAAGCTCCACTGTTAGATTTGAGAACCACCCCTTCTAAGTTAGTATTTTCTGAGAATCTGCTGCAGGTGCATCCTGTGTCTCATCATCCAAGCTACAATGAAGGTAACAAACAATACAGGCTGCCATATTGTCCCCAGAGTGTTCTGCTTGCACCATCCACCAACTAATTAAACATCCACCCATTGATTACTACCCTTCAACCCAGGAATCCATCCAGTTTCAACCCATCTAGCAGTTCATTCTTCCAGACCATACTCCTCAGCTTTTTCCTTACCTTGGGCTTTAACCGCTTGCTGAATCCCGATTGTTCAGCTGTGCTGGAGAGCTTATAGGCTGTTCAGCCCTCTGACTTTTCCTCTCCTATTGCTGCAGTGCTGATTACTCTTCCCCCTAAAGCTCTCATTAAGTCGCCACCCTCCTTCCCATGAAATGGTAGTACTGCAGTGATTGATAAGGAAATAAAGATGTGTGATAACAGCTTGGTTACTGCAGCATCAAAATACAGAACAGGAAAAGCATCTTGCTCCCAGTTTCATTTGATCCCTGAACTTTTAAGGAGTGCAAAGTATCACCAAATAACCTGGTCAATTCTTGCTACACAGTTACTGTTAAAAAGAAAGATAATTTACGGTATTTAAAGATTTCACCTCCCCTTTCTTTCAGTAACCTCTCTGGGTTAGTGAAGAATTCTGCATATTTGGAAGGGCATGTTACATTGGTCCTGGGTTAAAAGGGAAAACAAGGAAAACAAGCAAAACTAAATATTTTAATTTGGCTATAAGGTTGCACAGTAGTACAGCTTTCTTATGACACCCTGAAAGCTTGTGGTTCCTCTTCATTTTGGCAGCTCCAGACTGCCAAACAGAAATAATGCATATTTTCTTGTTTTTCCCACTGCCTTTCTGAACAGAATCTTTGGTATCTTTGATGGATTTACCACAAGCTAACATCCTCAAAGAATACCCTGAGCAAGTATGAACATTTTCAGCAATTCCCCCACCTCCTCCCATGATAGCTGCAGAGTCTTACCCAAATGGGAAAGAACTAACTAAGTTGCTATCTTCAAGTTCACCCAAGACTGCGGATAGACCATGGGAATGGAATTCAAAAGTGGAAGAAAAAGCAACATTTTTATCATTGCTGGCATGGATATTTCTATTTGAACAATAACTACTTGTCTTTTCTCTTTCTTCCCTCTCCAAGAAGTGATGCATTATAGCAGCTATGGATATGGGAGGGATCAGGAGGTCCTGTACAATTTTATTAGACCCTTCAGGGACACTATGTCCAAAAAAATATTATGTGTATCCTGTGGGAGATGTGAAAGTTTCCTGGAGTGTATTAATAAAAGGATAAAAAGATCGTCAGTAGGTGGGGATGCTGAAGAGGTTAACAATCCTGCCTCAGAGTGGTGTGGCTATTTCATCAGTGCATTGTCAAGATTCCTATTAGAGATTCCCCCAGCAAAATGGAATATTGCTGTTCCACACATGAGGAGTTGGGGCCAGGTTCTTCCTGCCACAGGAAAGGGGAGTGCAAAAGAATAAAGACGGAAAGTGAGTGGAAAAAGGACACTGAGCTGGAGAAGCCTGGAGAGCTGGCAGGGGACATTGGATGGGTAGGAGCATGTGTAGTGGCTTCTGCTTCTGAACTGAACTGCTGCCACACATACTTTTAAGTAAGTCCTTCGGAGCAGCAGCAGCAGCAAACCTGGGTTTCCAGGTTGTAGATGAAGAAACCAATGGGAAAATGTTCTGCAAACCCTTATAGTTATTTCCCTGCTTCAGAAATTCACAGGACAGGAGAAATGGCACTTGCCCACAAAACAGAGGAAGATGTGATAAAACAGACCGTTTTTGCAGTGTTACTTAATTTCAGCCTTGTGTATGAGCAATCTAGTTTGCACACTGAGAAGGTAAAATAAACTATCTTATCAAAAAAATCCTATTAGTTGTAAGTGCTATTGTAACACTAACATGTTTTGCACATGCTGATATCTTGCTTTTCTGGTTTAAAACGTGTGAGCATAAGGGCGTGGTTGCAGTTGATTAAACACCAGAAGTACCATACTAGGAGAAAGAACTCGGAGACCATCCGATAAGACTCACAGCTGTGCTGCAGTTACTTCCTCCTCTGGGTCAAATCTGTGCATGGAAGAAATTTCAGAGCATTCAGTGAGACCTGTATGACTTGGTCGTGGGTTGCACCTGTTGCAAATATACCAAAGTAACTGCAAATTCCAGTAAGGTCAAATTAGCACTCAACCAGTTAATACAAATTACAGTGGTTCAGTTCTTCAGTCTGTGGCATTCAAATCACAGTATTTTTCTGTGTGCAGTAGCTTTCTAGATTTTCACTCTTTAAATATTTTACTCGAGTGGGTACGAAGTACACGTTTTGCATACGTCTTGTGTAAACCAATAAATTCATTTTTGCTGCTGATTAAGCATAGTTTTTAAAATATATTGCTAGCTTTGTTCTGTAATTTGCTTTATGCTTATCTTGACAGACTCTTAGGTCAAAAGAGTCTCCTGATCTGTAAACATTTTGAAAATACTGTATAAAACAGTATTTGTGCTTGTAAACTTTGAGTTCTTCTGAGGTGGATTTGAATTGTCTGGTTTTCTTTTCTGTTTCTATTTTCATTTTCTGTAGCACTAATGCCAAGGTATTGCATTTTTTGTATAAACAGTTAATTAATCATACCTTTTATGAAATACTAACATCAAAATGTTAATAACTTGATGTCTATAAAATCCCAAAGCAATATCTTTTCAGTAAAGGTATTTTTTAAACACAAGAGCTCCAATAATATTGTCATTCATGAGAACAGAGCAAGCAAACAATTTTTAGAGACAGGAGGAGAGACATATACTGTCCTCCACTGGAACAAGAGCTGTAAATATTTTAGCCAACTTACAGTAGGTAACTTAGTTCACAGCTAAATTGCATTGTGCAGTTAGTGGGTCAGATCTCATCAGGTTGTCTGCATCAGTACTTGAACCAGATATTCTCCGGTTGTGGGAAGCTGCCAAGGTGTTCCTGCGCTTTGCTGCTGTTATACCCTCTGAAGCCGCCCAGGCTGTTCTGGAGGGCTGGAGTGTGATCTGCATTAGGCCAACAACACCCAGAGATCCTGTAACAGAAACTGCTGTGAGAGTTCAGCCAGAACTATTTGTACAAAAGCTGGCACTACATGTCCAACGCAGTCATTCCTTCCTTCTCAGTAACTGTTCCGATGTCACTTGCTCATTTTGTTGAGGTTTTTTTAACCTTTGTCTACGTATTACTGGTATTTTCAACAGCCACAGTTTTCCCTAAACAGAGATAGGGAAAAGGAATGTAATCCTTGGAACATCGTTTTTCAGTCTTTATTAAACTGCCTCAGAATCTTTAGAAAATTTAAATAAATACAAAGAGGAGTGCAGAGTAGAAATATATTTTATGCTTCTTTCATTTGTTAGCATTTTGTAAACTTCAAAATGAAATTCAAACATTTATATTAAGGCCTGGGTTATGTTTCCTTGTTTTCATTCTTGAGCAGTAAACAGAGGGCTTCCTTTGAAATCGATACCAGCACAAACTAAACAATTGTTGCCTTGTGCTTAGTTTGTCCGTATCTCATTATGTAAAGACTTTTCAAAGTCAATTAAACTTTCAGTGCTAAGTTATTGCTATGCCAATCTACATATGAACCCCTCCCAGAACATTTCTTCTTACCCTTTCTACAGTATCTTTCTCCAGCAAGTTCTAAGTGAAATCAACATTTCAACCTTGGACTCTACGCCACTCATGGTAGTCTCACAGGTACTGGGCATCCTGCGCCTGCTTTCCCAAAGACACTACATGCATCAGAAAGTTGGTCTTGTTCAGCAGTCTCTAGAGCCAGGCTGATTGCCTCGTGCTTTTGCGAGCTGGAGCAGCTCCCACACGCTGTGTGGGGCACACAGATCACTGTTGCTTGCTTTCTTACCATATGACAAACCACAGACCGACAGGATCAGTAGTCCAGAGGCCTAAAAGGAACAGATCGTTTGTGTGGGTGTCATGGTCTGGATCATGAGGCTTTTATATGAAAAGGAAACATCCACAAATTTTGAGCAGTTACTGTCAAATTGTCTTTGGGGCAGTAGTCTTACTTATCTCTGAGCTTCTGAGATAGAGGGTGACCTGTCGGGTGGAAGGCCTGCATTCATGCTCTGGTTTCTAAGCAAGGAGTGAAAACCACACAGTACTGGTAGGAATGGTTCCCACTGAGTGCAGAATGGAAAGCATAACAGGTCATTTTGTTTCATTGTCAAATTAGTAACTGTTGTTCAATTTTACCATTTCTGTTACTTTTGCTATTTATTAGATGTTTTTATCAATATGTTACCATTCATGTCTAAAGCAATCAACATGGTGTTGATGGTAAATAGAAGTAAAAAAAAAATAATTGAGCCATAGTTGACCATTCATATGAAATTAAATTATCTGTGTTTATCATGCAGTCCTAATGATTGCAGAAAGAAACCTAGCAGCAATGAAATTTTAGATTTCAGAGCTTAAATATTTTATAAATTGCTTAGTATTTGACAGTATAATGGACTACATTGTTTGGTTTGTTGTTTTGGGGTTGGTTTTTGTTTTCAAAAATTGACATTATTGCTTTAAATGAGGTAGAACGAAATTGTTTTCAGAATCTGCCTAGCAACAAAAGATGCTCTCTCTCCCTCTAGTGGAAGATAATAAAATAGTTTTCTTTCCGTTTTTGCATGTGTAACTATCGAATAATACTATCAGAGGTTGAAAGCTTTTCTGAATAAGAATATATCATAACTTGTGTTTAATGTATAACATAAATGCTATATGACTAGCAGTGTAATAAGCTATATTATTTTTTTCTGCAAGTGCACTGTTTTTAAAGTGATCCTTAATGCTATGAAATGTAAAATATTTGTGTGTGTAAATATTTACAGATATCTAGACACATTTTAAGATACTGTAAAGGCCCAGCAGTTTAGATTAAAAATAACTCCTAATCTCAAAAGTAAAATCCAGTGTGCTTAATGTTGAAAAACAGACCAGCTTGCATGTTGGGATTTGCTAGACTGATCCTTAGTTTAAAAATCATGTGCCTAAATGATATACTTTTTATTTTAATCCAAATGTTTTCAGCATTTGTGGTGTTCACCTTAAGAAAAGGAGGAGACTGACACAATATTTGGATGCAAGGTGTATCAATCTCTTTCAAAATTAGATTTTACAATCTGCTGTTTTGTTTCAGTCTATTAATAAACAAATTTTTAAGGAGCAGCATAAATATCTTCAAAGCACTTCGTATTTGTTGTAAGTGCAAACTGCTTATGTAAGTAATGATTTAAAAGACTAAGTCCATAATTAGGGTAGCAGAAAATACTTCTTATGTATTACTGATTAAACAAGATGTGCCTATAATTACTCCACTTCCAGTTTCCAAAATATAACAAGACCATTGTTTCTTGGCTAGATTCCTGTTACTGTTTCCAGTGGAAAGTTTGTGTTCTTATTCTGCTGCTGAGCTTCTTTTTAGCATATTTTTCTATTTTGTGTTTTTATTGTCTCACTTCCTCTATTAGTATTTTGCTTTCCTTTCCTTGTTGCCATGCAAAACTTCACACAGGTAGGTGAACAAGCTGTCAGTCCAAGGGAATCTGAAAGACAATGGCTCATGTAGGTAAGTTTGCAACCTTCACCTTTTAGGGAGAGGGGCTTTCTCCGCCTGCAAGTCACTGCTTTGCACCAAACGTGTCACTGTGAGCATTTTAGTTCAAATTAGAGTTTGTGCAGTTGTTGTTCTTACCAAGTCACTAAAGGCTATCAAAGCTACTTAACACGAAGTGTTGGGTGACAATTCTGGGTTGCCAGTTTCACTCAAGTACCAGCAGAAAGTGGGTCTCTTAGCAAGCAGGAAAAGCTTTTATCTTCTTGTATGGGGGAGTGACTCCAAGGACTGTGGTGCAATGAGTCACTTGAGTTGTAATTGCAATAAGTAGCACAGAAACTTAGAGTGGGGTGAAACAGCACACTAAGAGATGATACAGAAGCTGGTGGAATGCTCTTCAGAAATGCCAGTATGGCTTCCTGACTGGCTGTACTTGGCAATCTCCTGCAGCATGAAGAGAGAGGGAATGGAGGGACAGAGGGCTGTAAGAGACACTGCTTTTGTGGATGCCACAGCAGCTCTGCACTTCCGTCTTGATAGAGATAGGCTGGTGTAAACGCATCCCAGGCTCTGGAATTTGACAAACTATTTACAGCTCGGTTAGTTTGTGCGGTGTTTTAGGGAGAGTGACAGAGAACAAAAAGCAGAGGAGCAAAGTGTGAAAGGGATATTTGTCCGCTGACTGTTCATATTATCAAACGGGGAGAGAGAAGTAATAGATTGCTGGCCAGGATGATGTGGTAATGTCGTCACACACACCAGCCTGTATTTGTTGGTTATGTTTTCCCAGAGGCTGTATTCCTTTCCCTTCAGTGTAATAAGAATGTAATAAAGATTATTATTTGAGAGAGAGAGTCAGCTCCTGGGGCATTCAAAGTCGTTTGTTAACTGTTCCCTGGTTTCAAAATGGAGTCTCGAGCTCTAGTTGTCAAAGGATGTTTGGAGATGCCCTTCCTGCTGCTGCAACGGCTGCAGCTGACGTGGCACCAAACACTGAAAATGAAGAAGAAAAAAACCTATTAAATGTTTTCCAATTTAAATCAGTAGATCATCTGTGGAGTTGCATCAACAGGGAATGCAAATAGGATTTTACAACTTTAATTTTTATGTGTTAAGAAAGAAAATTAGTTAACTTTTATAAGCTTCATTTTGGAAGCACTTTTTATTCATGTTCTGAAATGTTTTTTCACTGAGTTAATGTGTTCCTCACTTTAAGGTGATTATTATTTCAGCCTCTTTGTATTTTCAGGTGCGTTGTGTTTGTTTTTAAGATTATATATTGCAGACCCACTTCTCAAGATTTTTTTCATTAAAAAGGAAAAGGCACATGCTTTATTCAGCTCATTTCATTACGGTTCCCTGAGTTTGTATTTTTTAATTTATTTCTTAACAGAAATGTAATGAGACTGTAATGAGAAGCTATAATTAGTATTAATGAGGTTTCCCGGAATGAACAGCCACCACAACATTTTACCGTCCCTAAAAATAACAAGGTTCCTGCGCCTCCAGTTGCTCCTTTCCGCCCGATACCCATGTGGAGATGCCGCTGCCCCGAAGGGCTGGCTGCTGGAGCCAGCGGTCTCCTCCCGTTGCCGCTGTGCCGAGCGAAGGCCCCTCCGCTCCCTCGCGCCGCCGCAGACCCCCCGAACCCGGAGGCCACGGGGCGGAAAAGGAGCGGAGGTTCCGAGGGCGGCCGCCCGCCCGCCACGCCAGGGGGCGCTGTTGGCGCAGACAGCCCGCCCTGCCCCGCCCTGCTGCCGGAGCGCGGGGCCCCGCGGCGCCCGGCGGTCCCCGGCGGGAGGCGGGAGGGGATCGGGGACCCTGGGAGTGTAGTTCGTTACCGGCCGCCTGCCGCGTTGGTGGGTGCTGGGGTTTGGCACAGCCTTGGCTGTGTTTTGTCAGGAGTAGAGGCAGCAGCTCGGTACCGTATGTCACGTGCAGATGTGACACCAGGCCCCTCGGTCGGGTGTGACTCGGGAATAGCACCGGTTATACCCGTGCAGGGACAGCAGGTCACACTGGCACCTGACACCTCGTGGTTTCTGAAAATGTTGAATTATTTGGTAAGTAAGGCCATTACAGGAAAAGGGGCTTCATTGTTCCGCAGATAATTAGCCTGTGTCCTTGGAGTTTTCAGAAAGTTTGAGGCAGTAACAGCTGTTGGTGCTTGCCGAGTCCCGTTAGGATGCACAATGCACAGTGCTGTGCAAATCATTATAAACATTATATTGTTTCACAAACAATGCCATTTACGTCACAGGGAGGCCAAGAGACACACTCGGAGCAGACTGCTGAGAGGACTGGAAATAATGAGCTCATCCTCTGACCCCATTTTGATGACTCTTTGACCCAAAAAGCGGGTAGTGCTTGATAGACGGGTAAAGCTGGTAATCCTGGGCTGCTAAGGAGGCGGCAAATTGTGTGCAGTAAATCTTAGAATCTCTGGTGTTCACATCAGGCTCAGAAAACTATCCATGGTTTCAATATTTATGGAAATGCACCTGACATCTGTTAGCAAGGAGGGCTCCTTGCTGTCAGCTGCAGTGTTCTGAGAGTATAGAATGCAATACAGAAAGTATATGTCTGACCTTTGTGTCAAAGTTAAATTACCCTTGTCTTTCTCCCTACAGTTTTTCTCAGGTGGGGAAGCTTCTGGGTCTCACCATTGGCCTTATCCTCACTTTTTGAGAAAAAGTGTTGTGGACACCAGTAAGACTACTAAATTATGAGGTCTTCATATTCCATAGTTACAGCAGCTTTACAGAACCAAATCTAATGTTACCCTGTCAATAGCCAACTGCAACCATTCACTATCTTTTGTAGGGTTAGCATCAAGTCCCTTGGCCTGATTCTGCCAGGGAGCTCCAGGCAGTTTTAGATAACTGTTCTCACAATATCATTTGTCAGACCATGGTTTTAACTTACAGAAGATCAGAAGGGAGAACAGCCGTCACCCAATTGCCAAGTCATAGTTTCAGTGGGAGAGCACAGGGAAAGAAAACTGTTACTAAATCTTTCAAATGTTAAATTATTTTAACTAATTTCACCCTCAGTTTCATTCGTCACTTATTAAAGTTCATTAATAAACAGAGGAAAAAAGTCCTACCATTGATAAAAAATGTTTTACAAAATACTTTATTTATAGTAAATAATGGAATAAATTGGAAAGAAGCCTGGATTCTGTAAATGTGTACACTGGCTATGAAAATTGCCAGGAAGTCTTTTATATAGAGAGTCTCATGAAAGACAAAGGTTTCATTATTGCCTATTACACAGGACCAAGTCCATAACGATCTAACACTAATCCTGCAATGTGCACATCTGGGGCCAAAACAATACAGAATATTTCTCTGTGGGTTTGTTGGGGTTTTTTTTCCCCTATGTTTAGAGAGCTAGATTTGACTTCAAATTGGTGCCTATTTTAAGTCTCTTGTTATTGCAGGTTAATAGTTTTTTTAATATTTTGGAAGCTTTATGTCCATCTGCTTAGTTCCTCCTGAACTTCTGGCCTTTTTAAGATGTTTCAAATTTGACACCTAAAAATTGAGATACTAGTGACTTCTGATGCTTTGATACATGTGTATTGTTAAATGTATCTTGATTTATGTGTTTCTTAGTGCAGTTAGTAACTTCTTTGCTTGTAGTTAGCTGGAGTGGCCTGCAGCTGCTCCACTGAAATCTGTGGGTGTTTTTGAGCTTTGACACCAGCGTGAGCCTGGCTGTGCTCTGACCCAGAGGCTGTGCAGCTGGCTTTCACCACACTTGGCTGGCTACGAGAACATCGTATTAGTCAGAACAATGAGGAGGCAGAAGCAAAGCTAAAATTGAAGCTTTAAGGATCTGACTCATTCAGTTTCTGGCAGAAGGAGGTGCAAATTGCACTTCCTGAGTTTGCAGCACACCTCAGTTACAGCACACCCCAAATGCGCTGTGCTCCAGAAAGGCCTGCTCACTGCCTTAGCGCATGCTCCTCCAGCTTGCGTGTTGCCTCTCAGTGCTCAGGTAGTGTTGGTAGTGGCTTCTTGTAGGATGTTAGCTGAAAGAAGGCTTTATGCTGTTGCAGTTCTTACCAGTTTTGCAGTCTTTGCTCACCGTCACCCAGAGATGACAGCTTGTAGTAACAGTGTCCTGATAATCTTCAGCTGGACAACAACTTGGCAGATGTACGACTGTTGCTTTACCACCCTCTCCACACAGCAACGACCCGCGTCCTCTCTGCCCTTACCTTTTGATACTGATAGGTGGAATACTAGTAATTGCAGTACCACTCATGGTGGTAATACTGCCCAGTGGCTTTTTTCTCTGAAATAGCAATAAACCTGCTTCTCAGAAGAGTTCCATCAGTTCCATCAACCAGAATAATTTTATGACCTCAATTCAATATAATTATATCCCAAAAAAGCCCAAAGCTGGCAAGTGTGCTGGCATCTTGCTGAAATCATGGTGCAGTCCTTTCAAGTCACAAGCCCTATCTAAGAAATATGAACAAAATATAGTGTGCTGTAGTAAAGTAAGTGAGATTCAGCATATACTGTGCATGGAGATAGCCACAAGGTACGCTCAGCACGAGGAACTACCAAAAGGAAATTCTGTCTGCAAATCTGTGGTGGCTGGAGCAAAGCAGGAGCTTTTGAGGGCGTCAGAGAAGATGGTAGACATGTTTTACCCAGTGCCCTTGTCATTACACAGAATATTCTGGTGCAGATACCCCTGCTTACTGCTGTTTTCTACACAAGATGCCAGCTTGCAGCTGGTAGCGCATATGAATAAAGCAAGGCATGCTCCAGCTAACTTTTTACAACTTTCATAGACATCTACTTTGTGAGAAAGGCTGTTGTAATTCTAAGGCTTGGAACCAAAATTTGGATCACAAATATGGAGGTTTTGTGGTTGTTTCACCAACATTTTCCAGGCCACTTATAGTTTTCTTCCACAGTTAAAATTCACTATGTACATTTGAGATTCTCAAAAGTGATGAATCCCAGGAAGGAATTTTCTTTAAAGGTGAGTTAATTTTTCAGTGATATTGTTATTTATATATATTTATTTCTACAGCACTTAAAAGATGCTCTCTTGAACCTCCCGGGACAAATGGAAGGTTATAGTACTCCATAAAAACAGCAATGGTCCAATCTTAGATACAGAATTGAATAATAAGCAGTGAGAACTGGTAGTGCTGATGTAGAGGGAGGTATGCTTGCTCAATCATACCTTTGATCTTGCTTATCCTTACTGAGTGTCATGACCTTGTAAGAATAATTCAGCCTATTTCCCATGGGCTATTGTTTTCCCTATTCCTTCTTGTATTATTTTTAATATTCTGTTATTTAAGAGGATTTATTTCTAAAATATTTGCATGCATTTCTTAGAAGATTTTGAAAGAGCTTTAAAGGCTTGTCTTCAAGCTGTTTAAGCTGGCTAAAGAGACAGGTAAGGTGAACTACATGCAATTAAATAGTTTATATCATTCATGACATAAGAAAAATACCAAAAGCTCTTTCTTTTCCTATTCTGCCTAGGTGGAAGAAGGATTTTTGTAAAATTTTCAGAGAGGAATCCTAGAAAACATATTGGGAAACAGATAGCATTGACTGAGTGATAGAATGTCCTCAAATAACCAAAAAAAAAAAAAAAAAAAAAGGACAGTGAGTGTATATGTTCCCTTTTCTGCAAAAGAGAATCGGAGCACCTCAATTGTGTATAATATGCCATAGGTTATTAACAGGTATTCTCCTTAGCACAACTAGTTAATTAGGAGAATTACATACTAAGTAAGAGGATCTGAGTTTTGTTACTTTTTCTGTTTCTGTAGAATTTCAGACAACCACAGTAAATCAATGATAGCTGTGAGGTTATTGTATTTATGACAATATTTGTATCTCTTGCTATTACTGTTCTGGTAGAGCCTGTGGTGGCATAAAAACGTTGTAAATGCCTAGAGAAAGACTCATATTCTAAATATGTAAAGACATTCTAGACATTTTGGTTTTTATAGTAACTTCTTTATTTAAGTTTCTCTCTAATTTCTTTTGCTTCTTCTTTCGCAATGAGCAGTATTTTAACAACACAGAGAAGGAAACAGATGCATGAGCTACTACCATTTCAAAAGAGACAAAATACAAGGTGGGTTAACTTTTTTGAATGCACAATCAAATTGCATCATATTCCTTTAATTATCAGGTGTCAATAGGCATGACTGTACTTTTGAAATGAATATTATATCTTTTTTTAAAATTAATGTTTTCCAAATAAAAGCCTGGATATTTTCTACATGAAACTCTCAATAATAAAGGGATGAATTTAAGATTACAGTTTCTGTGACACTCAAAGAATAAAACTGTACCCAGTAGTCTGAACTTCAAAAGAATGGGAATACACCAGATTATTCTTTTTAGTAGTAAGACAAAGTATTTCTGGAAAATGTACTTTAATATTTAAAAAGTGCAGGATATATTTGAAAATTACTCTTGATATTCTTCAGTGACTCGGCTCCTTACAGTTTGATGACATATATATCTTTAAATTTTACCTTAGTATGTTCAAACTTGTACAATTTCCGTGTTCTGAATTAGTTTTAGTTAATCGTTCCCATAATTTAAGTTCACTGTGTTCCTATACTCTTTTTGTATTGTGAAAATTCTCCAAATGACATTCCTAAATTTCAGAATAGATTATTGGTATAAAACCAAAATACTTCTGAATGTGTCCCATCTTCTTAACTTTTTACCTATAGTTAACAACATTCTTTCTCATGAGTCTGAATAAAACTGGGACACAAACTAGAAAGCAGCTATTCCCACACTTCCACCTCAATCTCTGGTAGTTTTTCACATCTAAAGATATTAAAGAAATCAGAAAGTCTCCTTCCAGGCATCTTAGGTTTCCTTTGTTCTTAGTTATGATGAGGATCATTGGGGTCCCAGGCAAGAGGAAATAAAAAAAGCAGAGATCAGGAGTTTAGATCATAAATAATAGAACATTCTGGGTACATATGTAATAGATGTGAGAGGAAAAATGTCATCAAGATGTCAGTGAAAAAGGTACTTTCACACTCTAGAGAGATGATTGTCTTTAAATAACATGGTGGTTGTATTAGTCCTGTATTGGAACAAGACATTGTTCCTGCTAGTGTGTTATTACTATGTCACATAGGTGGCAGAGAAGCCTATAGATATATTGCAAATGTGGATAGTTTTTTCAGAATAGAATTAGATTCAGTCAGCTTTATAACATTACAGACAGTTTAGAAATACCTATCAGAACATCAGTGTGACCTGTTCACAAGTGATGCCTTCCTAGCATCTTGCATTGGAATCCACATTTTTTCTTGTTTGAAATCTCTCCCATATGAGGATTACAATCAGAGTTAGGCCAGAATCAGAGCTGTTCATATGGTGCTATTCAGGATGAAATTCAGTTTCCCAAACAGAGGCTTCCAGAGCCTTTTAATACACCCTGAGTTGGTGAAGATGTCCATATGGAGCTATCAGATATGATGGGGATCATATCAGATTTTTCTGGAGCACGAAGCGGTTGAAAGGCGCAATACTCTTGAGCTGCCTGGTTTTAGGTAGGTGAAATCCTCTCCATACTGTCAGTGAACAGTGTAGAGTCAGAGCTACCACCACTGTTGAAAGGGGAGCTCCTTCTCATGTCGCACAGCAGCATCACTGACTGCTGGAAGGACCGCGTAGCCGCCTTAGATACAGACACTTCACCATGATACTGGCTAAGCAGTTAGTGAATACTAGGGCCTGAATGGCAGATTGCCCTGTCCCTCTTGAGAGGGTGGAAGTATTATGAATATTTTTATTTCCACAGTGGCCAAACATCGCTTTCAGGTTTTCAGTTATTTAGACTATGAAAAATTTGCAAACATGTTTAGTCAAAATTAGTAAGGAGTTTTGAAAGTAAATAGATGTAGTGATTATAAAAGATAGTATAAAACAGGTTAGAATGGTAATCTGATTTTAATTTCCTTTAAAACTTTCTTAATTTATTTATCAGTGTAATGCCCTTTAGTAGTGCTTGAAATAATACAACTGACATATATCATGGGTTTACTGTTTTGTGTAAGACCCAAAATGGAAGAACTTTACTTCTATAGATAGTCTAATTAAAAATTCCAAATGAAATCTGTGATGCTTTTAAAATTAAGCTTTAGCTTCATGTATAAATAAACATTGCTGGTACACAAACATTTCATTTCCTATCAGATTCAGTGTTAACATTTTTTAGGCTTTTGTAATACTGGAAAATCTGCAAGATGAAAACTTTTATTCTATGCAAGGAAACTCCTTCAACTATGGCAGAGCGCTACAGAAAATTTCCTAGAAAAACAGAAATATTCCTAGAAAAAAATTCCTAGAATATCCTAGAAAGGTATCAGTGTGGCATTGAGTGATATGCAATCTAGGCCCTACAAGGGGTCCCGAAATTGTTGTGGTGAAGCCCATGAAATGTTAGAGAAGCTGCTAAATTAGGGTGATCTATCTCTCAATGTTTGCCAGGATGATCCCAATACTGTTCTTGGTTATTTTGGTAGTTGAATAGTCAACCAAATGAAGACAGCTCAAAGGTAGCTTAAAACTTCAGCATCTCAGAAATCCTGTTTCTCAGCCAGACAATAAAACCTGTGGTGCTTTTTTTCAGTATTTCTTACGCACATGCAATTACTATTAAGCTAATATAGTCACACTAATGTAAAGCCAGTCCAATCTAAATAAGAGCAATAGACAATGATTTCCTTTGTGGCAGATGAAAACAATCTTGTTTCCATTCCAGTGTCTCAACTCTCAAGTTTTCAGTGAAAATCCCAAGGAAGCTCTGGTATGCTGAGTCAAAGAAGGCTCTGTCATCCCAGACCATGCATTTAATCTTGCACTTTTTAATTAAAAAAATTAAATTACTTTTTCAAAGAGTAACATACATACAATAGGTGAAAATACTCTATGAATTTCTAACCAGACAGGTAGTATATGTAGTGTGTGAAAGTATTGCTGTGATATGGTAATACTGAGTGTCTGTATTGAATCAGTTTGTATCACTCACAAAAGATTCACTGCGGCAAGACACATCGATATTGATCATTCCCTGTTAAAAATCATTCTGATTTTGCAGACTACTTCCTAATAGCCATCTCACATCTAAGCACAAAACCGAGGTTCCTGTTAAATGCCAACTAGGAACACTGCAGACAGCATGGAGCTGCTGCTTACACTGGGTGTGCAGCCAGGCTTGAATGTGTTGTGGGTAAAAACTTGTGTGAACAGGCCCCATGACTCTGTTACAAGAGCTGTGAAAATTCATAAAATGAAATTTTACAATATACCTGCATCCTGATCTAAATCAGCATACAGATCCAAACTGCAGATAAGACCCTTAAGCTACTGTTTCCTTTTGCCCATACACAGGAGATGACCAACCAATAGACCAATGACTAAGCAAAGCAGTAGTTAGTTATACACATACAAAGCTGACTTTCTAGGGCCCCTGACAACCACAGGAGACAGTGGTTTAATTTTACTATGCCTATTCTGCATATTCTAGCAAAAACAATAGTTTTCTGCTTATTTGGTACGTACTTTCAATGAGTTCATCCTTCTACATAACAAAGGGAAGACAGAGTGCCTACTGTGTGTGTGTGTATATATATATATATATGGCTGAAGTAGCTAAATGCTCCACTTGCTAAACAGATTATACTAGGAGACCAGAAGGCTGATTTGTGGCAATGCAGTGCATTTTAAAAATAGCTCCAGACGCCAGTATTGACACTGTTGAACTGAAGCTGTATGACTGCACAGAGTCCCAGTAAAAACAGGAGCTGGTGTGTATGGAGTAGTTTGAAGCTGTGGAGCCATAACTCTAAGTGATGCATTAGTGTTAACAGGTTGACGGGAAGAGGTGATTCTGCCTCCACTGAGAGAACCTGTAGTTGCTGGCCACTGCTTTCCCTTTTGCTTAAATAAAAGAAAAAAATTTAATGTTTCTCTTTTTGTCATGAGCAAATACACATGCAGTGTCTGTCCCCAATATATTCATCAAAATAAACTTCCTGTGCTCTATGTTTTTCCCAAAACTTTTTGCAGAATGTGTAGATGATTTTAAGACATGCTTATCTCTTCTCCATGTGTTCAAAGGCCACGTGTATCTAAGGATACTATAGGTCACTCTTGAACCGTGCAGACTCAGTAAGGAGATGCTTACTATGCCCCATCCATATACTGGCTGTATTCAGAATTATTCTTGGAGAAGATAACTATAGGTGAATTATGTGAAATCTAGCTATACAGTTTTGTCAAGTCAGAAGCTATATGTAGTACTTGTGCCTATGGCTTACTGTTATCTAACACCCAGCCACAGGCTGATCTCAGATGTAATAACAATTAGGCCACTGCGTTCTCAGGAGCGGCCGTATTAGCCTGGAAACCTGCTTGTAGCAAGCCTGTGGCTAACAGTTGAGCAACAACTAGCCATGAGCAAAATGAAAGCTTGCATCAAAGTTATTATATGACTTTTGAAAGAAAGACTTATGCTCTGATATTAGCTAACTGCTTTGGAGATGCTTAAACTGTAGTATTTGTGTGCACACGTACTTTCTTAACTGATGGTCACAAGGAAAAAGCTGAGACTTCAGATTATTTACAGTATCCTCCTTGCCTCTAACATATCTTTCTTTGAGTGCTTGTCTCTGTTCTGAAGTATTAAATTCACTCTTCTCAGTAATGTGTACTTTGATTAATTGCAGGGGGCATCTATTAAAGATGCCTGAAAATCAAACATAAAATTAATTGCAAGTTATATCAAGGAAATCCAGCATTTAAGTCTGCATTTAAAAGATTCTATATTTAAATAAAATTAAGAAAATAATAGAGGCTGGGGAGGCATTGAAATACCAGAAATAGAAGACCCTGAGACAGCTAAACTTCAGTGGAGGACCACCACTTACAACAGAATAGTTTCAAAGACTTTGTGCACATAACATTTATATTTATATATTTTTATATGTGTTTTTTTTTAAGTTGGTAAGTAAAGCCAATTGCTAGTAACAATTGGCAAAGCCAGTTTGTCTTTAAATTAAAAAGCATATGCTGCTGACTAAAATTTTATCTCAAATACTGTTCAGAACTGTCATCTATTTGGATATTTGAAAGAAAACATTTAGGGCAGATTATGTCATACAAAGTTCCAGATAGATATTCTCATGAATGTACCTAATTTTTCTAGCAAATGCAGTACTTGTGCAAGACTGTAGAGTCATGGTTTTAGAGGCTGAAATATTTTAGCCATTAGGGTTATTGTATTGCAAGCTTATTTCCCTGCACTACCCATTTGCCAATTGAGGGACCATCAAGAAGGCTCAACAAGCAGCTTATTCTCTTTATTTGTTTGTTCCTTGCTTTGCCCTTATGAAATAGCATCAAATGAATCATTTTAACTATCAAAAATGGTGCTTTTTATGATGAGGATACTTTTCATTTCCACACTCTCTATATTAATCTTTCTGCTAAATGACCATCAAAAGTAGACAGTTAAGGATATGCTTTAGAGGTTCTGGTATGATATTCTTTCAACCATGAGGACCAATATATCTCATGTAAAGGTTACAGAAAAATCAGCTAATAAATGTGTGCAGACAAAGCTCTCTTTATTGTGAACAGCTGCTAACTGTGCTTGGGGTTGTGGAGAAAAACAGCATCAACCTCACTGTACAAATTATGATACCTTTGGGGTTTTTTTGGTTTTGGTTTGGTTTTTTTTTTACAGGACCTGGGAGCTGGCTTTAAAGATCATGAACATGTTCAGTAATTCATCAGAAGGAAAGTGCTCAGTATCACTGCATATAGAATATATAGTAAAAACATCCATTTATACAGTTGATTTCATTTGTATTACTTCAGGTAGATTTCTAATACCAAAGATAGTTTGAAAATGCTTTCAAATGAAGAATGAAGTTCAGCATTTTCTCCTGTGCCATCACCTCCTCTGTTGTTCCCTCTTCTGTGACCTTGGTGCTGTCTGTTACACAGTACAAGTACTAGATGTCAGAACTCCACAACAACTTGTAATCTGGTTAATCTTTGGAGTACAGGGAGCAAGTGGTAGAAGAACTTTGATGGCACTTAATCAGTGTCTTGCTGTGTATGCTGGCCCAGTGAAACACCAAGTCATCATTTGTGTTTGGATTATAACAAAGCTTAAAGCTATTTGCCTGTTACTAATAGAAGGCATAAAAGAAACACCAGAAGATACATAGACATATTCAAAACAGAATCTCTTTGGCCAACTGGCTTGGAGCTACTTTTACCAGAACAGCTGGAATTGTTTTAATTGTAGTTCTTATAATCATCATTGTAATTAACAACAGCCTCTTCTGCAGAGAAGGAAAACATGCTGGCCATTTAAATAGCTCAAATAAAAAAGATAGAAAAAATATCATTATTCATGGACTGTAAATGAGTCTGCATCTACTGCTACTTCTGATAACAGCTGTTGGAAGACACCTCGATAACACTGTTTTACATTTATCAGCCTTTCTTGTTTTGTTGTTTGCACTGTACTTTAGCCCTGTGGTTTATGGTCAGCGAAACAAAGAGCTGCAAACCAAGCTATTCAACAGGCAAAGACTTGGTGCGCTTACTCACCACATGGCAAACAGTAATGACATAGCAGCTATTTAGTTTACTCAGTTAAGGTGAGTGATCCTAGATGTAAAACTCTAGCTCTTCCACCTTCTAAGAAAGTACTATCATCAGCACTGTAAAATAAAGAAGAAAGCCTCAGATACTCCTGCACAAAGTGGTTTTATGACACTGGAACTTAAAGGAAGTCGAACTGTTTGACTGCCAATTTTCATATCCTTGTTATTATGGCCACACTACTATGAAGCTTACTATGAAACAAGATCAAGCAGAAGACTGAGTATGAGTTGGCATGTGAACGTGCTACAGCTTTGCCAAAGGAGATCCAAACCAGGATTTATTTTAAAAGAAATGGAAGCCTACTTTCCCTCAGTTGTAGTAAAAATGATGATCCAGCTGCAGGTAACTATTGTTAGGAAAATAAAAGCAGTAAAATAAGTTGGGATCGCAGCCTTTCCAAATGCAAAATCAACTTGCAGATTAAAAAGTCAGAATTGGTTTTAAGTTTTGAGAAGATATACACTATTTTGTCTTTACTCATTACATTTATAAAAATTAAGTTTTATTAAGATTTTAGTGAACTACTTTTTTTTTATAAATTTGTCCCTTTTACTGTTAAATTCTTAAATATGTCAAAATTAGGAATGCAAATCCTATTTATTTGTTTGTTTATTTAAAGCAAGGAGTTCTTGATCTAACAAGGCTGATATATTGTTCTTGTAGGACCTCTTAAAGTGCTGTACTTGTGGGAAGCACCTCTTGCTTCCCCACATTCACTGTATCCCCTGAGTTTAGAGGTTGCCTTCTGGAGTAGGGTAAAGCTAATAAAATCTTTGGGGTTTTGTTTTTAGAGAGGCTACCTAGACAAAGAAATTTGAAAAATTAGACTAATTTTTGTTTAAAATTTTTCCAGCATTTTCAACCTCAAAAGACCCATTCATGAGTACGTACACCAGAAAATGAATTGTCAGCTTTTAAATAATTATAAAAATAAAGGAAAGTGAATCCGGTGTTCACTTGCCTTTTAATGGTTAACCTTTTAGGGTATGCTTACTTTTAGCTTTGACATACGTCTGTAAAAATTATTTTAAAGTAAACAAATAAATTTTAAAATAAAAGCTAATATTCTTCCTAATAATAGGATTCCATAATCCTATCCCATGATGCTGTGATGAGGAAAAAACTGTACTTCAGGATAAAATTTCAGTAACTGCTGCATTACTGTCTGATTCACTACATATTTATATGCTTAACTTGTGACATTTAAATCTGAAAGCAGGGGCCTTGTGTATGTGATCTTGCTTTTGCAGATCTAACAAGCAGATGAAAAAGAGCTGAAGAAAAGTGCTTATTTAGCAGTGAGCTTAGATGAACCAATGAGATCCTCCACTGAAACCTAAAGTACAAAAAAAAAATGAGGAAGTACGAGCCCAACCACTTGCCGATTTCTTCCGTGATCAGGCAGCAGATAAGCTGTTTTCAACTTGGCGTTTATTTTAGCTTAATATCATTGTAAGTACAGCACAATTTGCACAGGAACTGAAAACTAAAGCCAGCTGATAATGAGCTCCACTTTGCCAGTTGGAACGAGCCTTGAATTTTAGGTATGATAGGGAAAAAAAGTTTCCTGCCCCACTGTGTAGCATAAACAGAGAGAATGGTATCCAACTAATGACTTGGAAAAAAATGCCCTGAGGTTTGTGTGTAAGCAGAGCCCTGCTTGGAGGCTAGTGCTGCCTGGTGCCTGGCGGGCACCTGCCTGGAGCTGCCAGCTCAGTCAGGGCTGCTCACTAGTGCCCTTGTAGAGCCGCCACCGAGGGCCGTGGGCTGGGCTGCTCTGCGGAGCCTTTCAGACTGTGGAGGGACTGCACTTTCCCATGTGCTTGTTTAAACCTAGAATTCAGTGAAGAAAACATCATTGGATGTCAGGAACAACATATGAACTCTGAAGTGTACATTCACACCTACTAAACATGGCTTCCAGAGATGTACACATTTCAGCATCACTGAAATGCTATGTAAAAATATGAAAAACTATATAATGATGCCATAGGTCCATATTAGCAATGGAAGTTCAAAATCATGTCAGACAAATACTAGAAAATGAAACAACAAAGATGTGGTTTTTAATTATTAATATTTTTTTCACCATAAATAAATTGAAATCCTGCTGCTTCTCTTATTTCATCCTGTTACGCACAGGGTTGAAATGGGAGGAGAGAGAAGGTGAGAAGAGTCCTGCTATAGGGAGGTGGGGAAAGTCCAACCCGATAGATGGAAAAAAGTGCTGTCTGTGTGAAGACCGGAGTAGCACAGTATGAACTGGTCCGTTCTGAGTATCACTTAACTGCATTTCAAATACAGTACCAGATTTAGAATAATCAGAAATTGAAACCTGAATAGTGATGGAAACTGTCAAGTCTACAGAATTTTGGTAATATGAGTACAGTGATTAAGGGGGTCTCTCTTCTGAGTGTCTTGTTCACAAGCACTTGTTGCCCTGGCAAAGAGTCTTTTATGACCTGGATACCAGGAAGCAGTTCTCAGTTTTCCCTTTCTACAGCTTCTTTGGGGTTATAGCCATAGGAGCAGATGGTCCTAAGTTCAGTCACTAGTGCAGATTTATGATGGCTGTTAAAAGCATAGTAATTTCGGTACCTTTTAAAGGCAAAGTTTACAGTTAAATTAAATTCCAGTTGATAAACCTTTAGGTAATACCAGATTTTTGCATAGTTTAATCATTAGTAAAGTGAATATAGACCACAAGCTAAGGCAACCCCAGACCTTTTCAAACAAGTATACTCAGCAAGTTATGTTTAACAAGATGCTAAACATTCCTGAAGCATCAAATCCTTTTTTCCAATAGATCTCCTCCTAATGAAAGTAAGGGGTAATGCCAGCAGAATTTTTGTCAAGTAGGCAAAAGCTATTGAGGGATATAACTCATTTCTGACTTTTCCCCCTTATCCCATGTGAGAGTTCTAAAATTGCTACTTTTTATGTGTTGTGGTTTTATGCTTTAGCTATTTTGTCCCTGCTCTTCCTCTGCATTTGTCCAGACATCGGTCCGTTTTGTAGCAGCAGAGAAGCTCAAACAGCAGAAGTAGCCAATGTGCTTCCCCACAGTGAGTAACCACAGGCTTGAAATGGCTGAGAACTATACGCTACATATCAAAAAAAGAGACATAAGAGACTGACTGTCCTTGTTCTGATCCTTTTCTCTTTGGTGGATTATGATTGTTATTGCCACTTATGATATGCGTATGTTCTCCGTTGTTAATGGAGAGGATGTCTTCCCACGGTTTATACGGAGGATTTCAGAGTGATGACGGCTGTTGATGGTTTATCATTTCAGAGAATGTAGATAGAAACACCTCGGAGTGTATCTTTGAGCTTGCTTTCACTACAGATGTTCTACTGTCCTGCAAAGCCTTTCAACACTAGTTCCAGGAAGCTCTCTCAGGCAATGTGGTTTTGCCCACGTGTAAAGATAGGCTGGGAGATTTTACACATGCTATTTGAAAACTGTTCTTGGGTCTAAATAGGGTGGAGGCTAGACAGCAGTTTAATAGACCAGCAAATATGTTCTCTTCCCCAGGAACTGACGTCTGCTGGCAGTAACTGCAATCACGGGATTAGTTTTCCAAATTTTAGATGCTTCAGAAGAAAACATGCTTTTATATAGATATATATATTAACCTTTTACTGCTTCCACTCTGAAGTAAAGCTGCCATAATTTATATCCTGAGTACTCTCTCTCAGTGTCTTCAAATCAAAAGGTGATAGGTTTTGGTGATACATCATGTTTTCTGTGTTGGCAAGCTCAGTGAGTAGTGTGTTCTCTGACAGTGAAGCAGTGTGCTTTCCCGTGCATTTTTCATTGATAACAGAGATCCTGGAAATCCAGTTATGCCCACACTGGTATACGTTCAGCCTGGCCTCCTAGGCCTAGAGCTTCAATAGCACTTATAGTAGAACCATACTGACTTCACTGAATTTACAGTGATGTAACAGATCGAAATTCAGCTTGAGAAAGAAGGAAAGAGATTCTCAGATGAGTAAAGAGAAGTTTAACTTAAATAATTACTTTCCGAAACAGATTCACTTGCAGCGTTAGATGTTTCCAACAAAGCTGGTTAGCACATTGCTGGCAAAAGATTTTGTGAGCATGTTTTGCTTGGATTGTTCTGCTTTGTCAGTGTGGTTTGGAACACAAAGGCTATTGTTTAAAAAAACATGACTGTTAATTTGCATTCCATTGCTGGGCTATTACACAGGGTGTGGAAAGAAAAATCAAGCTCTGATTTAAAAAAAAAAATACATTGTTTCCTTTTCCCTTTCATCTTCCTCATGCCTGGTTCCCCTTTATTTTAGTGTTTCATCTCCAGGCTATACTCTTTAAGATAGTGAGTGTCCTCTATCACTTTTAGGCAAACGTAAGTACCTCCACAGCTGTATCAGTGGAAGAGAATAGAATATTTCAGCTGGAAGGGACTCAAAACAATCATCTAGTCCAGCTGCCTGTAGGTCATCTAGCAGAGCTATCAAAATTAAAAAATAAACTTAACTTACAGATTCAATTCTATAGTCATGTCTGTGAGTAGTAATACTTGCAATATACCTGCTCTGAAATTAGGAGGTAGTTGCAGTATGAAAATTCACGTCCAAGCTGTTTCAGAAAAATCCAAGTGTGGTTTCAGAAGTGGCATGGACTCCACGCAGACCACACTGGCACCGTCCACTGATTCTCTGCCCAGAGCCACATGCTCTGGCTGCCTCCATAACCCTGGTTTTAGTGTTCATATAGCAGTGTGGTGAGATGGATGTGCTTACTAATATAACCAGAAATAACCTTGCCAGGAGAGACTTCGTTTTTGGTTGAACTGATCTGACTCAACACGCAGCCTTACAAGCACTAAAGCTACCATAAGGAGGGTAGGACAAACAGGAAGCAGGAAAGGGAAAAAAATTAGGACTAGCAGGGCCCTGAAGGCACTAATAAGCCTTTATTTGCCCCATCTGGAGCCTCCCCTCCACCCCTGCCCATGAGCCTGGGGCTCTATTTAAATTCAGGTGTCCCTCTTTCTACTACAGCCATCAACACAGACGTGTTGATCTGGGTTATTGTGGACTGTCCTGACCTCAGACCTCTGGACTGACTTCCTAGGCTGACCTCGGCTCTCTCCCGTCACTGTGGACCTGCCTGGTGACCACAAGGCTGGGCCTCATCCTGACCTGGCAGCAGAATGGTGTCTGGTGAGGCCTCTGTTCTGCTTGCTGTGATGTATCTCCCTGTCCTTGAGGCAGCACCCAGCCCTTGCTGCTCCCTGACAAGGACCAGGCACTGGTCACAGTGTGGTCTCTGACTGGCTCCTACCAGTCTAAGCTAATTACATAGCTGTGTTAAAAGATGGCAGTAACAATGAAGATGTTAGTTCTTCTAGGAGCTGCTTCTTAAGAGAAGCAGTCCTGCCCCTCCCCAACAACAGGTACTTGTTCCCACCCCTCTTCCTTGTGCCAGCATAAGTGTTTATGCAACAAGGCAGTGAACCAGAACAAACAAAGGTAATGAAGTTGACTTTTGAAAAAAAAAAAAAAAAAAATCCACCAAGGCATGAATTTACCTGGGGAAGGAACAAGCACCTAGTGTTGAGAAGAGTGGCTGAGGCAGCTTCAGCCTTGATTGTTTGTGGAAGCCTGGCTGAAGGATTTCACCAAGGTTAGGGGTTTTACTGTGATCACACCAGGTCCGTCTGACATCCTGGGCATTTGGGTGACTGGCCTAGGCTGAAGTGAGTGTGTCTTCCTTTCTGTCACTACCCAGACTAGCTCAGGCATAAAGGTGCTGCTGCAGTTATGTCCTGCACCTGGCACTGTAGATATAGCTCTCTGGTTGTTTAGGCCTTTCTTACATTAGCAAATAAAGCAGCAAACATATTAATCTGGACCCAAAGGTGCTGGGCACAGGGTTTACTTTCAGTTCATACTGAACGAGGAGAGGGTCAAAACCTAAGGGCTCTGTGCTTGACTCTGCCAACTTAGCTACGTGAGGATCAGCCCTTTTAGTACTGATTGGTTGTCTGGGTTTTTTCTACTGCCTCGTATTTCTGTAGTTCTTTTCCAATGTTGTCTTCTGTCAGAATCAGCATGGAAGTAATGTCATGACTGGTATGTATCTGAACCAGCAGTTTTCAGAAGATGTTAACTTCTGAAATCTTTAACCCAACAAGTGAAATCTCCAAGAAAAAGCTCTCACCATGGACCTTACTGGTAGCAGGGAAGATGGTAGCAATGAGCTGGAAGTGGAGACTAAGCTATGCTTTTGATTGTTTAGGTGTTCTCTCCCAATCCAGATTTAGGCATTTGTGGTGATTCCGTTTGGCTAGCAGCCAAACACCCCCTCACACTCCCTCCTGCCCAAAGAATAGGGGAGAGAATTGGAAGGGTAAAAGAGAGGAAACCTGTGGGTTGAGATAAAAACAATTTACTACTTGAAATAACATAATAACAGTAATAATAGAATATGCAAATGAGTGATGCACAGTGCAATTGCTCGCCACCCACTGACCAGTGCCCAGTCTGTCCCCAGCCAGATCCCAGAGCAGAGGCAGTCCTGAAGCTGCAATCCCGGAAGAGCGAGCCCAAGCAATCCCCAAGAGAATCCCAGCCTTCTGGTCAGCCCTCGTTAATATACCGAATGTCACACCATGTTCAATATATTCACTGAACAGGACATGATGTGATATCTCACTGGAATATGGAATATCTCACTGGCATATCCAAAGGCCAGTTTGGGGGTTTGTTAATTACTACGGTTCCCTAGCCAGTCCTTTGCACTTGCAGACTAGCAAAATATGAAGTCCTTGGAATTCCAGCAACAACTAAAAAACACTACTATAGGATCAATATTCTTCTCATAACAAATCCCATACTGAAACCAAAACACAGCACTATTCTAGCTACTAAGAAGAAAATTAATTCTATCCTAGAAAAACCAGGACAACATGCTGAGGAAGCTTGTGCTGCAGTTGATTACTCTGGATCTGCTTCATGTCTTAGTATCCAGCTCTTATGTTATGCTAACTTTATTTTTATTAAATGAGGAAGGAGGGAAAGTTTTTATAAGAACTGGTAAAGCCAGAACTGCCCAGCAAATAGAAGGTATCTTCAGCATAACCAGGTAAGAAACCTTTGAGAAGATTATTAAAGAGAGAAAATGGTAATCATCAATAATTTATTCAGTATGTTATAGTAATTTCAAAAATTACTTATTACTCATTGTTGGATATTCATAAGAGAGCATTTGCTTTCTTCTGCCATTAATATTGAGGAATCTGTTAAGGATTTAATTAAAATTATTTGCTTTGGGACTAACAAGATACATTTGCATAAAGATTGTGGTATTCTAGAAACTTGTGAAGTTCCAGAATTTATCAAATAATGTGGACATAATAGGAATAATTGAAAAGACAGTCTAAAGGGTAGTAAAACCAAGGAGGCACGTGAAACAAACTGCCAGTGTAAGGAAGGAGTCTGGAAGAAAGACTAAGGATTATTTTTGTCTGGAATAGAGTCCCTGATGCTTGGTAAAGATGAAACCATTGTACATCTTGTTGTGAGCCATATTAAATCAAATTAAGATTAATGAGTGCCAGATTAAGCATTTTCCAGGATATTCAGGAAGGAAACGAAGCCAAAACAGCTGTTAAGTATTTTTTTCAAAGAGCTGAAAGTGTTGAAGGAGATTTGAATGGTACTTGGAGAGACATATTATTATTATAACTGTTTTGCCCTTCTTTCTATATCCCGCCTGATGTTTTAAAGAAAAGTGGATACAATCATGCTGTCTTCTTCTTTGAAGTCGATAACGTGAATAACCCAGATGATTGATTCAGGCCTAATAGCTATTACTTAAAATATCCTCCACTTTTGATTTGCACCTAAGGAAAGTAACATAACCAGTAAGAAGTTCTTGGTGCTTATGAATGATCCTGCAAGGGTCTAGTGAGAATTACAAATTAAAAGAAAAAAATGAAAGAAATTTACCTGCTGTTTTTCCACAGCAACACTATTTCCTTGTCTGGTGAGCATTTCCTCAGAGTAATTTTATAATGGTTTTGGAAGCCTTTTATAATGTTCGTATCTGAGATTTCATTTCCATTTGTCTGACAACAATTCTTGGTTGGGATAACCCACTTGTGCACATGGTTCTGGGTTCTGTTCCTGAGTGAATCACTTAACCTCTCTGTCTTTTTCTCTTTCCATCCATAAAATTAGCATAATAATGGTAATTTATCACAGGCTATAGTTAGGCTCAATTAATGTTTGTAATGATCTCTGAGATTGTTGGATAAAACATGCTGTAAAGCTGTATTATTATTTTTAATAGAGCCTTTTGTACAACTGCACTCTAACAAAATGCTACCATTGCTCACTAGCTTTAGTCTTAAAATGTCATTGAAATTCCTAAGGACTTAAAGGGATACAACTTCCAGTTAGTGTGGCTGTTTCTCTTCCTGACTCATTCATGCTATCAGAGAATTCTTTCAATTCTGAAACATGGAAGAGCTGCAGAGTTTGTTCGAAGAGATATGATGTAATTTCATAAGTGATCTAGGACTGAAAGCTTTTTAAACGGGGCCTTATTTACACTGACCTCAGTTTCAGCTGAACTAGTTCAGACTTCAGAGAGCTGCAATTTGTAGAACAGCTTCCCTAAAATGAGGTACCTGTCTAAGTGGGAATATAAATAGTTCTTAACTGTGGCAATGTCAGTGTAAGAGAGTGGTAGTAGACAAATCTCAATCTATACCATTGGAAGCAAAGATGAGAAGTCTAGGGTTCCTATTTAATGCTCTTAGGCTTTGGTTACATATGCCAGGTTAACAGTTGGAAGACAAAGGCTTAGAACTCCCCTCCCATTTGTCAGGAGGAGATGAAAAATGAAGGAACAAGCTTCACAACTGGATTGGTTGGGAGAAATGGTTTGAGCAGATTTGTGAGCAGGAAGTGAGATTTCTCTGCCTTATTATGTGACATTTGATTTTATGAAATGCTAAACAGTTTTCTTGGAACTTCCAAAACATTTTATCTTCTGCTGACATACTTCAGCTTCCTACCCCTGCTTGTTCTGGTACTTCTATTATTCAAAATTAATTTCTTATTATTTGTAATAATGAGAACTGTGTGTTATTCTCATCCTGTCTGTTCTTCAAAATAGCTGAATAGTCCCTACTCAAACTTCATGGGGGAAAAAAATCAATAATTGGGAGAGACCGTGTCCACAAAACTGATCCTGCTTAAAGTCATATGTTTCAGAACTTTAATCAGGAGTTTATAAAAGGAAATTTTCTGCTGATTTGAAGATGTAAAATGGCTGAACTTTCTTTTGGAAAGAATAGATTTTATGTTGATTGCTGTGGGAAACTTCCCTTTTTTCAGCCTAATTCTGATTGTCCTTCTTGTCTACTATCTAGTATTAAAAAGTATGATTTGGCTAAAATGTCTGTATCTCTTTCCAGGATTTGATGTGACTAAGTGAAGCCTCTTTCCATACAAAATCTTCGAGTGTTATTCTCTAAATGAAAAGTCTGCCCTTAAAACTAAAAAAGAAATAGGTGATGTAAATGTGGAAGTGCTGATCAATCCAAGGGAAGCACAGAAAAAGTGCAGGTATGGGTGTCAAGCAAGTTGTGCCATTTAGTACAGAGAAAAATAAAATTTATAAAAAGAGTAAAACTACAATACCTAATTTCACTAATTGGGTAAATTGGCCAGGAGTGATGGGAGACAGAAACCTGAAACCTTTGGCATACTGTCTGCAGCAGTTCAGAAAGCAAATAGGGCTTTTGGAGGTATAATTAGAGGGAGAGACCATGCTCATCAGTAATTAAAGCACTATTCAGAGAAAAAGCAAGACAAAGCCACTTGTTATTGCTAACTAGTTTGAGTGTCATGTAGCACAGAAAATACAGAAATACAACCTGTAAAGGTGAGTGCAAATATCTATAAAGGTATTGCTTTCTTCAGATTCTATGGATGGATTTACAGTTTTTAAATAAATTATCTTTTCCACTTGTTTACAGTTAATCCCAGGTATTCTAACCCTTAAAGATTTTATAGTTTATAGACTAGACTGTAAGTGGCTGTTAGAAATGTTTCACAAAAAGACATAGACAGCACTTCAATGTATCTTAATACACGACTTGTCTGTGATTCTTCAGTTTAGGCAAGCCCATGCTGTTTCATAATGTAGATTCACAACATGTTGACACACTGCAGTATATCAGAATACATTTCATAATGTTCCAATATTTGCTATTTTTTAGAATCTCAGTATTTAGCTTTTGTAAGAGGAACTGCTTTTAAATGCTGTTCTACTTTGAATTCAATAGTGCTGAAAAACACCCCCATCTAACAGGGATAGCAGGAGTTTGAACTTGAGTCTTAGACCACTTAGATATTATTTTCCATGGCCTGCTCGATGGTAAGTATGGCACTTAAGAATGGTGTGTGAATCATGTGTAGAAATAACTAATAACTGTTTTCTGTCCCAGCAAATAATGGAAGAATTTGTTTAGCTATACAGAGACAGAAGGAATTGTGGGAAAGCCTGGCAAAACTGTCAGCACTCAACTGATTTAGCCTATATCCTTGGGGCAAGTTGAGCTAGAGGTGTACACAAATGGAACTCCATGGGCATGTTAGCTGGGTCAGGTATAAAACTGCTTTACTTTGGCTCTAGAAAGGCAAACAGTTGAGGTTTTATCATCAGCCTTTTTTTCCTTCTCCCCTCTTGTTTTCTACAGTCCAACAACAACTAGTTGAGGTTTCAGTACTGAAGAAAGTAGCTTTTAAGTCATGTAGTAAGTAGTAGGATTTTGGATGGAAGGCATTTGACCAGCGAGTTCATTGCTAGCCTGAATGTGAGCATTAGGTCAGAGAATTTAGTTCATGATCAAGGGTGTGTTTTTTCTTTTGCAAAATAACTCTAATTTCAAACTGAGTATGCATGTGTTTTTTTGCAATGGCAGTAGTGGAATGAAGATACAAATATAATTGATGCAGCTAAATTCAGAGGTTGAAACCAACATTCCAAGAGCGAGTTTGTTGAAAGGCCGTAGCTGGCTCTGGTATGCACTGTAGGAAACACCCACCCTGGATTCCCAGCTGTGCTTCGTGTCCCCTTGTCATTGCTTTGCAGGGATGGTATCACAGAACAGTTGACTGCAGGGAGGACTGGGATTGATTCTCTCCTTTTTTAAAATTTTTTTTTTCTGTATGTTGATTGTTTATTTAACAAACAGTTTAAAAAAAAGTACTGAGGTGGGAATGAACCCAAGCATGTGGCTGTCTGTTCATTCATTTATATATTGTTAAATATAACTCCCACATCCGGGGTATCTTCTATAGTTAGGTGACAATTTATTCTTGTGGTCCAGCTTGGGCCCATGTTGAATAAAGACAGAACTGAGCTGATTCATATAAAACTGAGAGTTTGTCACTTTTTTCTCAAAGTCTGCTAGTCTTCTTCCAGATATTTATTGCTACAAGGTTGGTACTTGGCAGTGTTCCCAGTCTTACCAGACTGCCCTCATGTATTACCTTCTTAGGATGGCAAGGTGTGGCAATACTTTCAGACAAAAATCAGTACAGTTTTCAGGACTTTACATAAGTCTGTCTTTCCACATTCTATCTCTTTTTGCATCTGGTCTCCAAATGATCAGTCTGGAGGACTTTTGCTCTAAGAAACCATATACTACAAGGTGGAGGCTGCAGTACAAAGTGACATTGGGACTCCTCATTCCTCACCAATTTTGATAAACTTATAGTATGTGAGGAGAGATTAGATGCTGTTGTCCTTGAGTGGTCATAAATAGAGAAAGAGCAAGCACGTTTACAAGTACAAAAGTGGGAAAGGTTACAGCACAAATGGCCTGTGAGATCCAGCAAGGATACTTGAAACAGCCTCACTTTAAGCTGATTGAGTAGAGAACTGACACAAGCTTTAATAGCATGGGCTGAGGTAGTCCTGAGCCAGCAGAGACAGAGAATTTTGAAGTCAAGAATGAAGAGACCCACTGCCTTTGTGCCTTTGGCGCAAATCAGGTTAGAGCTTAAATCCAAGTTTTTTACTGAGAAATAACATACAATACTAATATATCGCTACTCACTCCTCTCTTCACTGCGAGATGTTTACTCCTCTGCTGTGTTCACTGCCAGCAGGCTTTTAATATTTCTTAAATCACACAACCCAAACCACCTTGCTATGTCTCTCCCAGAATAGTACTTATCTGGGAGAATAAGAATGCTGACCTAAGTATGCAGGAATGGATATATATATATGTTCTGAAACTGAAATCTGTATTTTGCTGAAAATCATTGTCTTTAAACAAACCTATAACTTGGTTCCAAAATTGTAATATTACATTTTTTCATAAGCATAATGGACTGCCGTATAAAGCCCAAATCTTAATTTCTGAAATTTATAGGAACTTTGCCATGGTTTTAAACCAGGCATGACTAGCTTGATAGTATACACTTGACGAAGAGATGAACATAAAAAATCCTTAAAAATTAATCCATATTTAACATTCTTAATTTAAAGTTGATATATGGTGGCATGTATATAATCAGATAGCTCTTAGTTTAAAAAGCTCAAAACAAAAAAAAAAAATCCAAGTAAAGGGTTCTTAAAATCCTAACTTATTTTGTAATCATGCATTGGAATAGCAGTTGTTTTTGCTGGTCTGCCTTTCTGCTGGCTGGGTTCCCTTTCTGTGTGACAGATGTGCTATTTATGGAAGGGGATTCTGAATATTTTAAAGCACTGACTGTTAGGATCATCTCATTCCCAGCCTTTAAAATGAGAGAGAACAAAATGCCAAATAATTTATCAAAGAAAAACATCCAAATTAAATAGATACCTATTAGACCATAAAAAAGAAAGAAGGGGGGAAAAGGCAAAAACAGAATGTCTGGTTTTTACCAGAAGTGAATACGTACATACAGCAGTCTAGTTGTTGCTGAACGTTTTCTGATTTAACACAATACTGGTATTACTTTTCACTTTTAAAAACTGATACTCTTTTAGAAAACAAAATCATAGGGAACACAGGTTCCTAAAGAAAGAGTATGTGGCTGAAAATTTGCCTGTTTTTTTCTCAGCAGTATTGGCAGGTCAAATGAAAGATAGCGCTTCTCTGTACAAATCTGGTCTCACAAGGACCTATTTATTTCAGCAGTTGGCCAGAAACCATTTATATTCACTTATACATATGGTCAACAATATTTACCTAAAGAAATCTTTCAGTGAAATATTTTCAGAGCTATCTCGTTAATCTTCACAATTCTGTTCATGTATTGGAGTATCAGCTTGCAGTATTTGGAGATAGAGAGATAGGAAGCTGTGAGAAGTCACTGAAATAATGTCTGTGGGATTCTGCTCTCTAAACAGGTAGATCTTACGGTTTATTTTACTTCACCTGATGGTTTAGCCTTCTGGGAAGGTAATTCAGGTTATAGCTAACTGTGGCATGGTTCTTTCATTCTCCCTTTGGAGACACGGTGACAATGAAAATAAAACCAGTTTTGCTTATTAGGCATTTTTTTTTAAAAAAAAAGATGAGCAATTTTTAATGCTTTTTTCTCTGTATATTTTTCATTATATATGCAAAATATTTTATTGTATTTTTAAGCTTTCCAGAAAATAAGCCTCTTTTAACATTTATAAAAATCTAATTCCCACAACTACACTTGCAGTCTCTGCAGAGGGTGATACCAATTTAATGTATGCGGCTGAACAATGTGCATGCTATTAATCTCGGAAGGTAACCGAAAGATGTTAAGTAGGAGATGTGAAATTTTTAATTATCATTATTATTATTGCAGCTGTGGTTTAATATTTCAAAATTATTTTTTCTTAAAGACGACAGCACTTTAGTATCTGCATTGACCTCCATGATGTCAGAATGTCATTGTGCAATCGTAGCTAAGAAAAGCCTCTGAGAAAAAAAAACAAAGGAGCTTTGCCATCTTCCAATAACATGAGATGAGCATATACAGTACGTAGCATTTTGGAATTCATACTGTGGTAGTGAGTTGTTGCTTTCAGTTTGATTAGACAATCATTGTTTCGTTTTCCTTGCTTTGACAGTGAGTATGCTTGTACGCTGCTTAAGTCTTCTTAGTGCTATCTAGGTCAGTATACTTAGGATAGCTTTTATGTTCTGTAAGTCTGACAGATACCGTGCCTGATGGAGATCAGCACCAAATTTTCTTTTATTTATTGTATCTGAGGATGATAGAAAAATATTTTGTAATTAGTCAAAATTGTGTACCACACAGTACCTACTGCTTCTGCATTGCAGATATATTTAGCTCTAACACTGCTTGTGGTTAACAGGGTGTAGCGTAGACACAGACAGCTGATCATGCAGTCAGACCCTGTGCTCGTGTGGTTTGTCAATACTGCTCAGGATTTTGATGGACTGTAAAAGAGAGAAAACAGAAAGGAAAGAAAATGAAATGTTTTATTTATATGAACATCAAACCTTTAGTTATGCTATTTTTGATATCATTATCTCTTTATTTTATTTTTTAATTCTGAGACTTAAAAATTAGGAAAGCACAGCAAATGCATCCAGGATTTAATGTGTGACGTGAGATCTTTCTGCATCAAGAGGACGGTGCTGTAGTCAATCCAGCGTTTCTCCACTAAGCAAGAAGATTGTTTTGTTTTCCTCGGCAGGCGGACTCAGCCACTGCACAGGCAGATTTTGATAAGAGTTTGAAATGCCTACTACTGTATCATTGTAGAATTTGGAGTTTGCTAACAGTGTTAGTGACTGGAGCTCATCTTGCATCACCAGTTGATGACAATTTTCTTTGTTCCCTCCCACCCAGTTGAACCAAGATCTGTAGCTGATACGCAATGTCACTTACAACATTAATCAGATACTGCATTTAAGGTGAGCTGTCCCTTGCCTCCTCCCTTACCAGAGCTGTGCTGCAGTATGTATCTTACTCCTGCAAGCCTAAAATGGCAGGCAGGATTAACGTTGCTTGTGCTGTGTGCATGCTGTGTATTGAATTCATTATACTGTGCCTAGTATCTCAAATGTGAGTATGTAAATGGTCTGTGTGCCATGTCATGCAGTAGTGAAGACTGGTTTGTGCTTCATTACAGGCTTAGATATTTGAGCATCACCTTAAGAATTCTTTTTTCATTTGCAGTGTGGTGAGCTGTTAGCTTGTCATCACATTCAAACTACATTATTAGCCCTTGGAAAGGGAAAAAAAAAAAAAAAAGCAAACTGTGCTTCCAGATGGTGTCACCCTTTTTCTTCTTGCATTTACTGTAGTTTAAATAATGTATATTGTATTGTTAATTAATGTGAATATCGAATTAAAGCACTTGCAACTTACATATTTATTATGCAGGTAGGAGGCACGTCGAATCTATTTTTAACTCTTACGCAGTCCACGTTGTGCAATGGGCTTTGGTTGTCGAGTTTATATTTTCAGCTGTGATATCAATAGGCTGATTTTCAGTAAATGTGACAAGTGGCCTTTGCAGTGGTCAGCTTCAAGCTTTGAACCCTCTGAGGAGGAGGAAAAAAAAACAGCCAACCTTGTGTTGCAGTTTCGGAAAACCTTGGATGAGGACATTTTTTTTTCCCCACTCCTGCTTTCCCTATTGAAAAACTCGGTTCTCCTGATCACGGTCTATTCAAGCTGCTTCCCATCTGATTTTTGACAACTGCTTCTAAAAAATTATCAAGAAGACCAAGAATAGAACTTCTCTCCATCGCTTTACATAAAAATGGCTGAGTGCATTGCCATGCTAACACTGCACTAAGTGGTACACGCAGGTAGGTTGAGATTTGCATGTTTTACTGATTTCTTGGTCAGTGTTGCAAGAACATGAAGTGGGCTTTGGAATGTAGCTTTCAGTTTAAAAATGTATTAAACTGTTAATGAAAACAACCTAATATTAAATGGTTGGCTTCACATATTGGCATGACAGTTGTTCTTATCTGTTTTTAAAAAATCTATTGTGAAAGTAGAGCAATCGTGTCTGTTAAAATAATCATATGTACTAAGGGCGTGGCAACGCTTATGCAACAAAAGAATTTTTGAAAACCCTAATGATTCAATTACATTTTAAAGCTGACTATAAGCATTACTAAGCTTGCAGTTGAAATGCAAAAATAAAAATGGAGGTAGATAAGAAAAATGAAAAATATTTAAATTCTGTCGTAAGCGGTTTTGGGTTTTGTGCGAAATATTAAATAAAGATTAATATGCTTTATTGCTTATATTCTCAGTATTAGTTACAAACATAAACCTACAGTATTTCTTTTTATTTTAAGGCAGAAGGGCTTTAAACAGACATTGACATAGATGGCCCTGTCACCTTAAACTGAGTATCAGTTCACTGACGTGTGTTTTACTTAACACAAAAAAGGTTATGAAATAAAAACTTAACAGCCCTAGGTACCAAAACCTGAATTTGAGCATTAGGAATAAAAAGAATTATGAGTATTGTATTACTTGCACCAACTTTTGTAATATATTTGTTTTAGATTAATACTGGGCCAGAACCAGTTTCCCTGGCAACCAAATCCTCTTAAAAGGTGCAATAGTAGAGATGTAGAAAGATGTTATTCTCTTTAATAGCAATGTCACAATGCAAATGGAAATTTTGCAGTTGTTTCCTTTCAGTTCTAAATGAGAATCTGATCTCATTTTATGTTTCCATGCAGCTATCATTTCTTAAATGATGCCATGTTTATAAAGCTGTACACAAGAAAAAGCTGTTTTATTCCTGTTTTGCATTGGTTGTTTCCAGAAACGTACCCCAGTTTCTTTTAATTTAGTCTAGTCTTGAATGTAGGTCAGGGTTTGTACTGTGTGTATATAAAGTGATAGTTTCACTATCACAAGTATAAAAGTATCACTGAAATATTTAGCAGCTGAGGAATGTAAAGAATCAGAAGTATGTTTAAACCTTCTTCCACCTTTGCTGCATTCAGCCACAGTAATGCTAATAAACCTTTCTTTAAATAGTGGACCCATTCTGAAGTTCAGGTAAAGAGCTGTGTTTCAGCATACTGCAAAAGAACTTCTGTCGGATCTTAAACAAGCTGTTATAGAATAAGCTCACTGTGGTCTGCGGTAATTTGCAGACCTTACAGATTTTGCCAAATTTAAGTATTATAATTCCTTATTTCTATTTTTAGCTAATAGATTTAACAGTATAAGTAAAGTTAAATCTTATGTGCACCCCAGGTAACTGCTTGTACAGAATCAGATATTACTAAATGTCTCCAGTGAGCTTATAACGTAGTGTATCTCCTTGTGACTCTCCTTTGTACACGACTTGAGAAATTCTCACTACTGCAATGAGACTTTTGCAGCACGGTAGCCATTTTCCTTTCACGTCCCTGACTTTAAAATGACTAAGTATATTTTGTGTGGATGAGACTCCAGCACTGAAAATTAATGCAGAGGGGGTATTTAGAAGTACACAAGTATTAATAATAACCTTGACAGTGTCAGTAATATCAAACTAATTCTCATTTATTTCTAAATATATCAGTTCAGTGCATTCCAAATAAACAGAGTATAACTGTTCAGGAATATGACTTGTCATCTGTCTTGACAGGCCAATGCTTAATAATGATAATAAAACCATTTGATTCATAATTATGAGATTAGTTTGACGCAGTGCAATATTCCCCTGTTCCACCTAAAGAAGCAGAACTGAAAATGTAATAAACAGCATCTCTCAAGTGGCATATTAAAGTTTGCATTTTTTTGTAATTTGATTTATCTGCAGTAGCTTGCTTCTGCTGATTATTTTCCTGTCTGAAATGTTACTATGGAGTACGTCATTACATGTAGTTATCAAAACTGCCTTTCTTTGTTTATTTCTTGTGTGGTTATTTTTAAAGGAAGTTGCTGAGCAAATATCTATTTATTGACGCTGATATTAATCTTTAGAAAAGATGGGGCACTTAGCAATAAACTGTTTTTATTATGCCTTTGTGTTCCAACATAGCCACTCAAGGCATTTACAGAAAGCGTAGCTCCGTTACTGGAGCATGCTTCGCTATGGTTGTTTTAAAACCATTTGCAAATTTGCTCTTTTGTTAGGGGTTGCAAGTCCTCTTGTAATTAATATGACTGAACTCGAGAGCTTTCATGAGTCTGGAAAAACTCATTGGCAGCCTGTGAACTGTAATTTCTTTTACCGAAGGAAGCTGATTTATTTATTAAGGAGGAGTCTAGTAATTAGCAAGCTGTTTCCAGTTTGACTATTATACGTGGGTTGCTGGATGTACTTTAATGGCAGTTACATCCAGCTAATGCAGAGTGTCAGAATGTTACAGCCAGAGATGCCATAAGAAATCTTATGTAAACTTCATCCATTTTATTCTCTGTGGCTAAGGGGGCTAACTGGGGCATGTAGTAGCAGGTGCAGTTTTTCACACCTCCAGCACAGCCTGCAAATGTTATTGTTAGGGGGCTTGGCTTTTTTTTTCCTTTTTTTTTTCTTTTCTTTTTTTTCAGTGTTATCATAGAAGTCTAATTGTTGATACTGATTCCTTCCTTTTATAATTGAAATGTGTTCTTTTATCCATGCAAATTCCATTTCTGCCTAACAGAAAATCTATACGAAGCATGAGTAAAAAGAAATCAAACTAAAAATCATTCACTTGGACACTATCCTACTTGCTTTTCAATGACCTTCTGATTAAGGTTAATTCTGCCCATGAACTTCATTGTGGTTTGAAACTCCAGGTCTCTCTGCGTGAAACTATCTGTGTTCAGATACTATTTGTCAGACTATTAGACAGACTTTGGTAGTAAGGAACAGGTACCAATTAACCCTTTTGGGGGATCTAGTGTCTGTTGTACTTTATCATGTGAGTTGCTTCATTATGTTTTAAAAGGGCTTTATTTTGTATAATATTACATTTGAACTCTAGTATTATCAAATTTGGGAATTCTTTAGCTTTGATAAATCCAGCTTTGATAATACTGGATTCCTCCAGACATTTGTGAATACGACCTTATTGGTATTTGAAGTAATAATAATGGCTTAATGCAATTTTCTTTCATTCTGACCTTTGTTACAGGCAGATGTGAACTATAGAATACTTATTCAAAGCAAGATATACTAAAAACATACTCAGCTAAACCAACAACAAAAAAATAGCTCACCATCTTATCTTTTAAAGCTGAAGTAATGGATCCTGTATTTCCTGTATAATGTTATTTATAAAAGTATATGATATGTTTGCAAATGGAAGATGGATCTATGTATTCTTAATTGCTGCTATATAAGTGCCTATCAGCTGAGTCATAAGGCCTTATCTGTAAGATTTTGCAGTTACTCTATGGAACAATCTAATTTTATTTAGCATCTTTGAAACAAAGCCCTGTTCTGCATAATTTTTACACTATTACATTATACCCTTATTAGAATGTTTGATGCATAATAACATAGAATCAGGATGTTTGACAATGAGGAATAATCATTTAAGCAGAGAAATACAGGAACTGTATTCCAGAGAACAAGAGTTGCCTAGAAATGTCATTATCACAGATACTATGATGATATGTGACAAAACAGACCAAGAGAGAAGTGGCAGAATGGAAAGAGAAGAAAGAAAAGGCCTATTAAGACTATAAAACAACGTAGAGGCTTTTAATGTAAAGGATAACTTGCACTTGGTTTCAGGAGTTTGTGTGAAGTCAAGGGAGTTGACTAGTAATGATGATTGTTTCTCCCTGTACCATGTTTTCTAAACTGGCAAACTGTGAAGCTAATCTTAAAATACGCTTGTTTTCCACTGACCTTACCTTGTAAAACTCAGGACCAGAATAACTGAGGAAGATGTGAAGTCTCCATTATTTGATGTCTTTGTTAGGTAAATGTGTGAGGAATAATTTGGATATAGTTGAGATGGGGGAAGGGAAGTAGAGCTAATGATTGGTTTTAGTCTAATTTTTCCAGTGACATCAATGAAAAATTCTTTTAAACTTGAAAACATCCTTACATTTCTGTCTAGAACATATTATGAAACATTATGTCCACTGTGCACTACAGGTTAAACCTGTGTAGTAAATAAAACAATGCAGGCAGAAGCAGTATTCACAATAGTTTGGTTAACAGTACTGTTTTATTGCTGGTGCGTTCTAAGACTCCCAGATGTAGATATGGAGTTCTACAGCACTCCAAGGAAAATTTTGATGAATTACACAATGTATCTGGAAGTTAGTACTTGTCTAATAATTTAGTAATTTAATTTGGATTTTCCCCTTTGCAGGCTGATACACAGTAGCCACAGAGTTCACAAAATTACTGAGATGGTTTTGCCGAAAATACTGGTCAATACCACTTTTAAAAGACTCTAACCGAAGAACAACCTGGTTTTAGGTGGGTAAGTTTATGGGGTGATGATAGCAAGCTGAAATATCTTTAAATCACATAGAAATAGTGGTAAAATATTTAACACTTTAAAACCACTCCATTTTTTTTTTCAGATAAAGTTCTACCTTTTTAATAATCATTTAAGAGTTGTTCTCCCTATGGTACTGTAATGCTCTATTCTCATGTCAATATTGTTGGATTTTTCCAGCTCTCACTGGATTTTTATTACCATAGAGGTTGGACAAACAAAATCAGGCAGAATAGATCTTTGAAACAGGTTGTTATAGCCTCCAGTGATCTGTACAAACCAAACATATTAGCAGACAAGCAAAGCTCCTGAGCTTGCCAGAATGTTAACTCTGGATCCCAGTCACTAGTGTTCATTACAAATCTGTGCCATGCAATAAAGGCAGAGGAACTCTCTTAGTGACAGGGCCCATTTCTAATATTGTTGTTTTGGTTAAGCTGTACATAGATCATCTAATCTCTACCTTTATACATGACTGTAATCAGGGGTAGTAAAAAACCTCTTGAATTGTAAGCTGCAAAGAGCACTTTGTAAATTCGAGTATAGTATTGTGATAAATAATCAGGATATTTCAAAATAAGGGTTTCAATTTTGCATGGGTTTTCCAAATATTAGCAGTTTCCTTCTTACTGTGAATGTGCAATAATAATCTTAGTTAAAATATGTCTGTTTTAGATTTGATATATGTATGTACTGAATGAAAGAATCAATGAAATCCTGATTAATTCAATAATTTTGAATGTGGTTGTTTGTATCATAATTCACATTATAGAAAGGGAGTAGTTTCATTTATTTCAGTGGCACTATTTGCACAATTTTTCTATAGGAGACTGTTTGTTGCATCATAGTAATTAATGCTGTGATATCTCTAAGTAGAAATACATAATTAAGGCTACCAGGCAGAACATATGATAAGGAACCAAATTTAAAAACAAAACAAAACCCCTTTTCATTTCCTAGAATATCTTAAAATGTTTTCTGTATTTAAGTTTACTTTTAATACACAATGTTGTATGATGCAGAAAATGGTAATGGATTTTCAGAGATAATAAGATGGCATTGGTGGTTTCAACTATTCAGCAAAACATTAAAATTAGATAAATTCAGGTTACCTGGATTTACAGAAGGAATGGGCTACAAAATCTAAGTTGTACCTATTTTAAGTAAATTATCATAGAACACTTTCTCAGGATATTTTAGGTAGAATACTGGGAGATAACCTGTTTCCTTGGCAACCACATACGAATAAAAGGTACATTAGCAAAGCTGCAGATGTGTGTCAGTGAATGCTTATTAAGCAGCCCAATGCATTTACATACCATGTGCTCACAATAATGCATGCATTTTGAAAATCATCATATAAAAAGATTTCTGGGCATGGCCCAATGTGGATCCTTAATACTCAAAGGTTTTAACTTAAACCCCTCATATTTTCAATTAATTTATTTTTTTTTTCATTGCACTTTAAATTGGACTTGTAGTAACAGGACAAATTTGGCATGGTAGGCTTGGTTTGCAAATAGAAACCTTTCTCCAAGACTCTGAATGCTTATAGCACTGCTTTAAGGCAACAAAATATGGATGGAAATTAAGGTCCACGGTGTATTTCAGAGATGCTCAGGCATTCTAAATTTGAATCTTGTACCAGCCTTCAGAAGCAAATATGATTATGCTGTTTTACCCAGTCACAAACTAAAGCCACTAAATAAAAATGAAACCGGTGTTGCTTGTAGCACTCACATTCTATCCAACGTGTTCAGGCAAAGCGATACGACCAAGTGTTGTCTTCTAATAGTCAACAACAGGAAAAGGCGGGAGGGGGTGGGGGGAAAAAGCCGTACAAGTCAAAATGGCAGTTGTTCTTGGACTTTCAGAGTGAAAAATCTGGATGCAGTTTTTAGGCACAAACACTTTCTGTACAGTGTTTGTATAGTACTATTTTGTTTTATATTCCTGGATTTATAAGAAGCTCAGATATATAAGATCAGTTTTGACAAATTTGTTTACTGACTTCAGCAAGTTTATTTCCAGGTTATTTTTGGCCTTTCTCCTGAAAGTATTAATTTGTATATAAAATGAAAAGTGCATACAACCCTTTGGGTTAACTATGTTATCCCAAGATGATAGGTTTAAGAAATAAGTCTAAAATATTAGTCATTTATAAGACAGCAAAACTGGGAATCTGCAAATCCTGAGCTTAAATTCAGTTGGTGTAAAATGAGAAGTTATTTATGTGACCAGTAGCCTAATTAAAACCCCCTTAAAATCAATGAAAAGATTCCCATTGACTTTTTTGGAGGGTGCAGTAAGAGAGAAGTCTTCATACACAGCAAGGAGGTTTAGCAAATAAAGATTATCCTGACAATGTTAAATATTTCCATAACTCTCAACAGTCAAGTGTACCAGCATCTATATTAATTCCAGATAGTTTGGATATTATCAAATGAATCTTTTCATGATCCTGAACCATAAAGAATGTTGTTATATACATGTGCTACAATACTCTTAAGGCTTTTGAGCAAATAAGAACTTGGGAAATTATCAGGGAGATGAAAGTCATCTGTTTTTTTCTTTTTCTTATTTGTTGCTCCCCATCTGAGTGGAGCTCACTGTCAGGCCAGGACTTGTGCCTGGGGCAATTCACACTGGTGGCAGAGCATACATCAAGATCTTCTTCTTACTGCCAGCTGCTACCTGCTGTTGCCACAGTCCTCCACTGCACGAGCAGGGGCCCTGCTATAGCTTTTAGGAAATATGCAGCAGGATGGAAGAGGAGGAGTAGGGCTTGGGCTGGGCCACTGAGGTCAGTACAAAATGGAGCATAAGGATAACACAATAACAGCCAAAGGTATTGTGTGTCGGATAAGTTGTCATAATAAATGGCCACACTAAAGCGATGGTTCAGAGTAATAGCTATCACCTGTGCACTGTATTTGGCATTTTAAAGTTTAGCAGTGTAACATCAAAAACATAAAAATATTTTGCAATGTTAAGGAATCCTGGAGATCGGTGGTGTCCAGTTAACGGCTTGAAGACCAGTTTTAGCTATCAAAATGGCTGTGTCCAGCCATTTCGCAGACCAACTACATCAGGTGCTTCTGGGGAAGGGATTTAGCTCTCTTTTCAGTCTAGCACAATTTGCCACATCAGCTGTAGTAAAGGGCAAGAACGGCTGCTTGGCCTGGCCTCCAGCACACCTGCCTGAGAGCTGGTTCAGATATTCAAAGGGTATTATTTCCTCTGAAAAGTGGAAAATGAGAGGCTGGGCTTTATACTTTTATTTTCTCTTTCTGATAACTGAATGGGCAACAGAATACCATGTAGTAGTTGTCCAAAATGAACAAAAATTAAATGTTTATTTTGCTACTTTTGTTTAAAGCTATTCAAATATATAAATTACTACATTTGACAACAGTCGACAACAGAATATCTGTTGTCATTCTGTCTGTAAACATAGCTTCATGATTGCAATTGATCTGTGCTAGCTAAGGACTGTGATATGTCCCAGAAGTGTAGGAGGCTAGAAAGTGGCTTGTCAGCAGGCACATAAAAAAATGAAAGACTTAAATGGAAAATAATACTGAGATTGTTCAGAGATAGCAAGATGTAAAGTCAGCTGATTCTTAGTAGCAGTACAACATAAGCTTTTATATTTTGTGCAAAAGAAGAATTTGCATTTATGTTAGTAATTGCTGTTGCTTCATTTTATGTTTTTAGATTGCTGGAGAGACTAAGGTGTAGTTATACCTTTAAAGATTGCTTGTATGTGTTCTGTTTAGTGTTAATAGATTAGGCCATGCCTAAATTGTAAGAAGGTAACATACCTTGGAGAAAGACTTTCTCTGGTGCACAAGCACAGCTCACACAGTTGGAGAGCCAAGTTCTGCCAGGCTCCTCTCCTCTCAACCAGACTTGGAGGAACAGGCAGCTGCTGCAGGTCTCCATAACTGTGCTCCTTCTCTCTTCCTCTCCTTCCACTTGATGCTCAAAAGGAGAAGGGCTACACAAAGGAACTCTTTCCCTTGCTCATGTAACAGAAAGGGGAGAGGGGCTGCTGGGTCCTTCTTGTGACCCACTTCTGAGTGACGTGATCGTCTGCCTGACAGGTGAAGAGGAGCTGTGTTTTCCTTCCCAGCAGCATCACCGGCTGCTTTGACCTCGGCAGTGAGGGCAATGAAGAAGACAGTCCACCCAAGCATTTTCCTCATGGACAGGCTGGCCTGCTGTAGGCACTGAGAAGGAAACCAGTCAAGCCCTGGCCAAAATCCTGTCACTCATGAGGAATTTGCAAGAGTCGGTAATGCTATATATGTTGTTTCCTGCTGTTATTTAAGAACTGAAACTGCATGACTAGAGAGGAACACTGGAACATTTTTTTTTCCTAGGCAGTTTGAAATACTCTTAAGGAAGGAATACCACGTGCCATGAATTGCAGAAGAGAGATTATCAGACTTCACCAAAGCATCCAAACACCACCGCTTCAGTAACCTTGGAACTGTTTTATAAATTTTAAAGAAATAAAAGTTTGCTGACAATTTTCTCTATACCTTGCAATTTTACTATATAAGAAGTAATCTACTGCTAAAGTACTTGAACTCCTATTTAAAAGGAACGTGTGATGTTACGTGCAATCATTTATATGCTTAATGGGAATTGGTACCCATACACTAGCAAGATTGCTGTTTTTAAAGTATACAATTTGTATTGTGGCTTACACCCTGAAATCAGGACTGCAGATGCAGATAAATCTTGTCTGACTCCTCACAGATACCAGCGTAGTCCATTCACATTGTCTGACTGCAGCACCAGTTCCTCCATTTCCTTTGTATGCGACTGGTTTTACATGAAACTTTATAACGACAACGTAAAATCGTGTGTGCAGCCAAGACTGCCTTAGAAAGAATATTTTTTTCTAAGCTGGTAAGAGCTGATAGGACTGTGAAGTCCAAATAGCTCAAATTATATATATATATATATGGAAATGGGTACCTTCAATTACAGTACTAGTCACAGAAAAGGTGATTCTTTTTTTAGTGGATGTGATCAGTTGCCTTAAGAAAATACCCTATCAATTAAAAAAAAGAGAGAGAAAGAGGAAAAAATGAGTCAGTTTTCTCTAAATCTGTTATATTGTCTATAGATATTAAGACTGCCAGAGCATCAAATGGTGGAGTACAAATAAATTAATGTCTCTAAGTTGGTGCTATCTGCCATAAAAATAATGGTTATGGACCTGATTTTAAAAACAATTTTAAATTTTAATTAAGATTTAGGAGCGATTCATAACCTAATCTTCCTTAAATGTTTCATGTAATGTAAAAAGATGCTTGTATTTATTGTAGTTCAGTAATGCATTTCTTTCTTTTAGAGGATCACAACAGGTTTATTTTAAGCCATAATATTGTAGTTACCGACAACACATCTGTCTCAAGTATTTCTTATGGCATTTGTGTCAGAAATATTAATTAATACATATTAATATATATATATATGCACCTAAAACAATAATAAACAAATAATAGTAAATAAGCAATAGCCAAACTCCAAAATTAAAAGTAACCTACATGTGAGTATGAAACTTTGCTTCTCAGTTATGAAGGCTGGAATAAAAAAGAAGGTTGTGAAAATTTTAGTGCGCACTTTGCTTTTGCAATCAATACCTTCAACTATTTGTTCCACCTCCCATAGCTGTCAGTAAACAGCTACTGATAAGAACAGCTCAGTTTGTTACAAGATGAAAAACAATTTTTTTGGTAGCAGAGTCCTAAGCTAAAAAGATGCTCATTGCTTCAGTAGGTGAACTTATTTATAAGAATTCCAGTGATCCAGAACCAGTAATTAAGCTCTCCACAGAGATGTTCAGTATTTCTAAGATTATCTTTAATGGGGATTGTATAAAATAGTGAAAGAAGAGGGATGTATAGATGTCACTGAAATTAGGACAATTTCCTGACAACAAATTTCTTTCCATATGTTTTAAACGACGAAGAAAGCATATGCTGGTTCCAGGACAGGATGCTGGAAAAAAGACTTCTCTTTATAATTGATTGTATACCTTGTTGATATTAAATAGTTTCCTCAGGTGATAAGCAGCATTTATCATGAAGTGGCTCTAGCAAAGTTCTAACTTCCAGGCCCATCAAGGGTGACAATGGTGAAACAGTTCATGCTTCTGGGTATTATTTTTTTTTCTAAAATGAATGAGTTTGTATTATTCCATTCTTCTAATGCATAGGCTTAAGATCTGAAAGCAAACTAACTGTCCAATAAAACCTCATACACAATAGCTTGTAAAAATGAGCACAGGTTAGGCTTGGGCAAAATCTATATTTTTAAGCAACCTTTAAGACAAAAGCAAGTTGTCAATTTTTCTAACAATGTTTTCCGCCTGTCTCAGCCCGGTTTTTCTCTAAGCTTCATGATTCCAAGTACCGGGGGAACAGGTTTTGCTGACTGTCTAAAGTGGGAGGCCGAGACAGCGAGAGAGGGAATCTATAGGAAGACTTCCAAATATATTGGAGCATCTGGCTAAATGAAATCAAGCTACTTCCTTATCTAGGTAAGCATTTGATAGTGCTTATGAAGCACTAATAGCATTGTTGCACTTGTTTCCTGAGGCAGTAAATCTGAAGAAACCAAAATTAGAGAATGAGACTACAGCTTAAAACAAACATCCTCGTGGTACAGGAGTTTCTGTATGTGCTTAAAAAAGAGATAATCAGATAAGGAAAATAAGGTAAATGTGAGTATACGTCAGTAACCAAATGTAATATATTTCAGGAATTATTTTTTTCCAGGAAATATTTAATCTTTCCTTTTTTAGTGGGAAGTTGCGTAAGTTATGCAGGGAGCTACGTTTTCATAAATGCTTTCTCTTTCGTCGTATGAGAAAGGCTTTGAAGGAGAGTAAGGCGATCAAAATACTTTGTTAACGTTTAAGAGGAATTCTAAATGATGCGGACAAAACTGCACCGATGACCATGGAGCAAGGGGTTGGGTGCAGGGAACACCGGATTTCCTCATTTTTCTCAGTTTACAGTAGCCCTTGCACATAAACAACTTGGCTGATATGCCACATAGCCCAGCCGGCCGTGTTAATTCAACATTTGCTGTAAAATAAACCCGTGAAAAACAACGCAGCAGCCCGCAGAGGAAGAAGGGAAGGAAGCCCGGGCGCTGGACTCAGCCCGCGTTCCGCACGCCACGGGCGAAGCCGATCACTCGGGATTATCAGAGCAAAATGGCTGCTGCGCCGTCCTGCCGCCCCGCGCCGGGCCCGCGCTGCCGCGCGGCGGGCGGGCGCCCCGAGCCGCGCGCCGCCGGGAAGATGGCACCTGTCAGCGCAGCCCGGGCACCCGGCGCACCGTCCCGCTGAGCGGCGGCTCCCGTCCTCCTCCCCGCCAGAGAAAACCCACAGACATGGTCTAAATCGCCAGGTAGCTCAAAAACAGTGAGTCGTTCTACATGCGAGCGTGAAATTGCGTCAGCCTTTCTGTTACTGCAGGGAGAAGTCATCGTGCAGGTGAACGTGCATGGCTTCCTCGGCTAGAGGTGATTAGTCCGGAGGACAGCTATTGCCCACAAACAGGAAGTGTCTTCAATTTTTCTGCAGCTGGCGGGGTGCCAAATGTTTGATGTCTGGAGAGGCTCCGTTTTAAGATGGGCGACCGTGCCGGCGTTAGCACGCTGCACCGGGACCGTCTATTTTATGTAATTCGTGCGGGATTACGGGACAGTCGCGTTTGAACTCCGCAGCAGCAGGTCGCGGTTAACGTGGCTCTAAAAGCCCGTGTTTCCTCTCCGGCCTCAACGAGAACGGGGCTGGGGCTGCTGCTGCGGGCGCCCAGCCCCCCCGTGTGGGCGAACGGCGGAGCCGCCGCCTGCGGCCCGCGCCTCCGGGAGGGCCTCGGCTCGGCTCGGCTCGGCTCCCTGAAAGTGCCAGCGAGAACATGACCACCGGGTGAAACCTCCCGGTATCAGAAAGAACCGGACATGCAGTGGGAAATGTATTTGTTTAAAATTATTTTTAGAGCCAGATCGGTTACAGAGTGCCCCGGCACAGAGACAGGAGTCGCTTTGCTTCTCAGCGTGACAAACATCACCTAGTACAAAGCATAAGCCTGCTCGGGGCAGTGAAAAGGGTTTACTGGCTGTTTTTCCATTTGATGAGAAATGATCATACAAAGTGTAAAGTAGGAAGTGAGAAAATGAGTTAGGGATGCTAATAATAGGAAAGAATTATAACTCTGAAAGAATGGCTCATCTGGTGGCTTCAGGGATCTGCTATTAGGAATGCAACATTCTTATGTTAAATTCCACCTCGCCCCCAGCTGTCTGAATTAAAAGTTAGAGGAAACAGCACGAGTATGAACAAAAAATTTAAAGTCTCTAATGCTTATGAGACTATAGTAAACAGAAAAGGTAAGTATTCTGTGTTAATAGGAAGGGTTATGTGCAGCAAGAGTCTAAAAGAAAAAAAAATATAAATGTAGAAGTAATGTGTAGCTATGTAGACTGGAGCACTAAGCTACATGCCGCTGCAAGCTATTAAATGTAATTAGACATCATTAAAACTTGCCTGCACACCTGAGGCTGTAGGGAGACTGAAGGGTCCCTGGTTGAGGCAGCCGTGCAGAGCCGTACTGCCCAGGTGGGACTGGTGGAGTGATTCCATAAAGAACTGAGCTACTGTAACCAAAGCGGTGGTTGGACAGCAGGTTTCCAGGTGGGCAAGGATCAGGATAGCAGAGCTGGGGTCATGTGGTGAGTGTGTACTTGGTTTTGTTTGGTTTTTGTTTGGTGATGCTCAGCCCTATTTCTGCTCTACAACAAAATAGTGCCCTTTAAGAGAGTTAGATACAGATGGATGTTCCTTCTCAGTTGGGGAAACAGGCCGGAAAGTATGCTAATAGAGTGGAATGAAACTGAACATAAGAAAGCTATGGAGTGAATATGTTTCCATAGTATCATGTTGGTAAATACCAGAACATATTGGCATCTTTAAAATCCCAGTAGAAGTGTGTGGAATAAGAAAGCAGTTATCACAGTTTGTCAAGTATCGTGCTGCCTTTTATTTTGCCTGGGTACAAGCAGCTGGCCCTAATGGGTTTTTTTTGTTGACATCACTAGCTGGTCCTTCAAATTTAGGTTACCAAAGTAGAATAAAATAATCTCTTCTCATACGTAATGGGGCACATGTGTCTGGCAGTAGATTTCAAAAGTTTAGCAAAAGTTAAAAACAACATTCCTGGATTGCAACAGTTCTCTTTGGTAGTAAAAATTTTGTATTTGGTATTCATCGGCCAGTAAAGCTTATTGTGATCTTTTTGTTTACTTCACAGTAATATTAATATAAAAAATAATAGTAGCAGTGCCCATGGAGAGCTGCCTGCTCTAATATTTCTAATTAGCATTGTCATCTGTGAGGCATAAGTAGTCAAGTTTGTGTTTGGATGCATCAAGCTGTGATCTTTCCATTAATTTTTAATATTGTTTATTTTCACTTATGATTGTTGTCCTGGCGTGGTATTCTGTTGATGTCAGAAAAAGTAACATTATAGGCTAATCAACCTACTGACAAGTATATTTAAGTTTCAGATGAATATTTAAATCTTATTTCTCAAAGTGATTGACCAACTTTTGATAGGTTAAGTTTGTTACTGTTTTTGTAGAAAATCTGTGCGTAGTAAGGTAACTGCCAATGAAAAATTCTGCTGTTCAGAAGCTAAAGTTAATCTATAGGTGCACCAAAGACTATTAAGTTATACTACAAAGGTACTGTTCAGATTCCTAAGCAATTATTTACGCCTGGATTGAGAGTAAAAAGTGACAAAATAACACATATTCTTGTCAAAAAGGATGGCTTAGTAGGCTGAAGAATTTTGTTGACCTTTAATAAGTCAAATGGTATTTACATATGTTTTAGGCAACATTTATAAATAACACTAGAACTTCTTCCATAATTCTATAATAAAAATCATACAGAAGAATAGTAACATTCCAAATGGACTTTCCATTGTTTTAATTGAAAATATTTAATAATAATACATCTGAAAAGTTGATCTCTGTGTATCTTGGTCTCAGTAGAGCTCCCTTGGAAACTGAAGAGTAGGTTTTCCTTTTGCACTATGAACTGCAAATGGGATGTAAAATATTCCTAAAATATTCTGTTCATGTGTGTGTGAGGTAGAGCATTCTGATTTTTATAGCATTTCAGACGCATTCTTCACACTAACAATAATAAGACTTCTACTAAAACCAGTTGGGTTTGCAGGCCTTGCTTATAAATGCCTCTTAGAATAGAAGTAGCAGTCTGTTATATTTAGCAAGCAGTATGTCAGATGATGTGTCTTTGAACTAAAACCAGCTGTCTCCAATAAAGAGACAGAAGAAACAGAGGCAAGTTCCTAGGGGGCAGTTCACTGGGAGGTAGAGTTGACATAATTTATTTCCTATACTCAGGAAATAACTCTATCAATAGCTCCTGTTGTGAAATGTTTTTGATGTCTGACAGTTGGTTTCTAATACCACATCACATGAGCAAGTCAGATGTAATCTCAGACATTGTCAATGAGAAAAAAGAATCAATTATGGGATAGCGGCTGCTTGCTTGAGGAGAAGTGTTCTTGTCAGTATTCTTTCTGTAGAAGACTCAATATGCTGGAAACTATCTACAACTATATACAGGTTTCCAGATACCAAACCAAAGCAGATAACTATACCTAACTACTATGAATTTAAGGTTATCATTCCAAATGAACAAATGTCTCTTATTTTAAGCCAGATAAATGTAATAAACACATGATAAGCTATGATTTTAAGATTTAAAGGCACAAAACAACGTATCTAGATTTCCATCTGCTGTGAGTGACCAAATAATCAGAATAATACACACATTTCTATCACAGTTATACTGATGGATTAATTTCTTGACATCCATGGCATGTGTAATTATCAGAGGTGTTTTTTGTGAATCACAGTTCTGTTTTTTCTGAATTCTGTGCATTGAAAATTCTCAGCCATTGAACTGTATTAGAAGTTTTAGCCATTTGCATACAGTACCCTCCTGATAGGCCGTTGCCGTGCTGCAGGGTACAAATTTTACTTTTAAGCTTCATCCATAATGTACTAAATGATGATCTTTTTCATAGTACATTGTGTTTGTCTTCACAGTAAGCTTGTAATTTTTAATGTAATTTGATTTGCAGTGAAGTAGTTGGTGGATTTGTGATAAAGTGTCCGAAGTGTAACTAGATCAGCTAGAGGAAGGTGTGTGTCCCATATTACTTCCTGATAAAGACCCTATTTTCAAGAAAGGACTATTTCCAAATAGCTTGGGTGGGAGAGCCAATATGTTCCAAATGGCCGTTGCTGTTTGCTTAGTGAATATGAGTCAAACCTTTATTTCACCGTTTGGATCAAAGCTATCTTATTACGTATATTGGCATCTTTAATATAACTATTTGAGAGTAAGGGTCATCCTAAAAATTTTCAAGCTTAACATTTAAATTTGGAGCAGTTGATGGAGTGTTTAGAAGGTACTCCTAACTTATTAGAGCACTACAGTGTGGTACTATTTTAACCTATCTTACAAAATATCTGTAGATGGTAATTTTCTTTAAGGTACATTTTGGTTCCACAAGTTGAAACAAAAGGGTCTTTAATAAATACACACAGATTTTTTTATTATAGTGATTGGTAAGTGTCAGTAGGACAACTATTTCTTCATGTCTTGAAGTCAGAAATGGGCAGTGGTAGTTGAAAACACTACTCAGAAATGAAAAAAAAAAAAGGAACAAACCTCATTTAATGGTACAGATCTGAATTTGAAAAATTCAAAAACCAAAATCATCTGGTTAAGTTGGAGATTTTCTCCAGATACATCCTGGAGATGTCCAGGCTCTCCATCCTTCTGGAGAGTCTGGCTTCTCCATCAAATTAATCATTTTTTTCAGTCTATTTTTAATTCATATTTTGCATTTTTTGTCCCAAACAAAGCAGCATATTCATACAGTAACAGCCTGACTAATGTTAACGTTTTTTTGTGAGCATTAAATTGGCAGTTATTTAATGCTATTTACTATTGCAATTAAATCTTATTATTTGGTAGAAATTAAGAACACACTATTGAATTTTAAAGTGTAAACACTATAAATCTAAACTATAACTGATGAAAAAAATATTCTATTACTGTGTATTTTAGTCACTGAATTTCTAAATTCAGTTACTTACTTTCAGTCATTTCAAAGTAAGTGTAAACTATTTATCCAATCAAATTGAAATACTATTTGAAAAATAATATTCTGTTTATGTAAATAGTGTTATAGTTTCTCTGCTGTTGTTTACAAAATTTTGTTGCTTGTGGATTTGCTTATAAAACCTTATCCTGTAACTGAAACGTCATTGCATGAGATCTCTGATCCTCATTTTAAATATCAGCTTAATAAGGGGATCAAAGGCAGTTGTGTTGTAAGATAATTGTCTGACAAACAACCCCAGAAAACAAAGTCCTTGGTATCCACAGAACCACAGCAATTCAGCCTTCCCCATAACGTCTGTCAAATACCTCAACCACATGCTGGGAGAATTACCTCAAGGGTTGGGTGAGTTATTCAGTGTGAACCTGAGCAGAGGCACCCGCTGGCACAACAGAAAGCTGGTGGTTGCGGTCCCCAGTGAAAGGCACGGGGTGGGCGACAGACCCATGTGGGGTCAGAGACAATGCTTGGCCTCCTGCTGAGGACCTACTGGTGTTCCTGCATCCTTGAGCTGTACATAGATTACTTGCAGCATTGTTGGCACGAGTGAGCCTAAGATGACTTCAACCTGAAATGCTATGGCAAAATTTTACTCATTCTTAAAATTTAAAAGTTAATAAATTAAAAATAGATATAAAATAAATACAGAATTGTAAACTTCATCTGTAACTGAAATGGATGAAAAATGCTTTCTAAATGTATTTACATTTGTCTTTTTTTTCTTGTAGATGACAGTCATGTCCCATTCAAAGGATCTCAAGGACGACTTCCACAGTGACACTGTACTTTCCATATTAAATGAACAACGCATTCGGGGTATTTTATGTGATGTCACCATAATTGTGGAAGATACCAAATTTAAAGCCCACAGTAATGTGCTGGCAGCCTCAAGCCTTTACTTTAAAAACATTTTTTGGAGTCGTACTATCTGTATTTCAGGTCATGTACTGGAGTTAGATGATCTCAAAGCTGAAGTGTTTACAGAAATACTGAATTATATCTACAGTTCCACAGTAGTTGTTAAGAGGCAGGAGACTGTAACGGACCTTGCAGCTGCAGGGAAAAAACTGGGAATATCATTTCTAGAAGATCTTACAGATGTTAATTTTTCAAGTTCCCCCTGCCCCTATGCATACTGTGTTAATGAAAAAGGGACTGTGAAAGAGGAAAAACATGAAAAGAGACATGAAGACTCCGCTGTGACAAATGGACCACGAATTACAAATGCATTCTCAATTTTTGAAACGGAAAACAGTTTGTTTTCTCCGCTTGATTTGAGGGCAAGCTTTAAAAAGGTATCTGAGACAATACAAGCGCCCATCAGCCTCGACAGAAGCGATGTTTGCAAAGATGCTGAGCCAGCCAGCACGCTGGCCGAACACTCCTATGCAGTTTCTTCTGGGGGAGATACTTTTCAAGGAACACCTTTTCTTGAACAGGACAGCAGCCCTTCATACAAGATGGGTGAAGACCACTATGAAAATCCCCAAGCCACACCACTCATTCAGCCGGGAAAACAAGCATGTAGTGCTCCTAAGAAAGCCCTTAAGCCCCAGGGTACTGATTTGGCTGCACCAAAGGTACCAGCCACTACAGTAACCACTACAGAAGCCCAACGTGAAGCAGTTGCTGATCAGACAATTACTTCCCTTCCAAAACCTCAGAATAAATCAGGAGATTTGCATTTATCCGGAGAAGAGGAAAACAACTCTGCTAATGTCTCTGGATCTGTGGCAACTGTCGTTCCACCTGTTTACAATTGTAACTGTTGTGCAAAATCATTCAGTGACAGGGCGTTACTCAGTACTCATCTTCAGCTCCATTCGGAGCAACAGGAAACTTTCATATGCAAATACTGCAGCAAACAATTTGCAAATCAAAATATACTGGAGAGTCATGAACAAGTCTGCCTGAGATCAAGTAGCTTAGCGGTTCACAATGGAAACGAACAAAATGTTGCAGATAACTATACTGCTACAGAGGGAAGGAGTGGAAGTTCATATACAAATGCAGAACCTCTGTTGTCTGAAAACAACATCACTGATTATTCTAATGCAAACTGCACTTTACCAGAAACCGATCATTTGGTTAAAGTGGTTGATGGGCAGATATTATACACTTGCGTGGTTTGCAAGCGTAGCTATGTAACATTGTCTAGCCTTCGAAGACATGCAAATGTGCATTCATGGAGAAGAACGTATCCTTGTCACTACTGCAATAAAGTATTCGCGTTAGCCGAGTATCGCACCAGACATGAGATCTGGCACACTGGAGAAAGGCGGTATCAGTGCATTTTCTGTCTGCAGACTTTTATGACTTACTATATACTAAAAAATCATCAGAAGTCTTTCCACGCAATTGACCATCGTCTCTCAGTAAATAAAAAGACAGCCAATGGAGGCTTAAAGCCGAGTATGTACCCATACAAGCTTTATCGGCTTTTACCTATGAAATGCAGGCGACTACCTTATAAGTCCTACCAAAATTCTTCATATGAAAATGTTCAAACAAGTAACCAGGTTAATGAAAATGCTTCTGCTAACTGTTTCATTCCAAGTTCTCTTACCTCTGAACTACCACCACTGAATTTTCAAAGTAATGTAACACCAAACAACAGAACACTTGCCATGGATTCATCTGCATGTAATGATACAGCATCTTCGACAAATACTCAGAATTCTTCCTCCTGGGGAGTAGGTATCTTAAATTCTGACCTGCAAAGGGACTTTTTCACAGCTGAAAAAAGAGTTTCCACTGCTGCAAATGATGCTGGTTCTCATGCGTGTGATTCCTCAGTTGTGTCTTTAACTAATGTGAATGAAAATTCAACCTCTGTCATCAGTTACAGCAGTTCTGCACCCTCTGTTATAATGCACAGTAGCAGAGTTTCATCGGTAATAATGCACAGTAAAACAGTCACTTCTGTAGAAAACAGTAAGTCAGAATCTTCAAATAATCTACCTAGTCAGTCTGTAAGTGATGATTGTAAATATGGGTCAGATAATTACGGGAAATGCATTACAAAGTCAAAAACTATTAAGGAGAAAAAGAAAACACTGCTGTACAACAGAGCAGAAGCAACTGAGGATACGCAGCATGTGGCAGGATCTGGAGGTTCATCTAGCAAAACAACAAATACTGTCCAAGAATCGAGTAAAACTGAAACATACATTGCAAAGCCTGCCTTACCTGGAACATCTACGGACAGCAATGTTGCGCCTCTTTGTCAGATAACAGTAAAAATCGGTAATGAGGCTATTGTAAAAAGACATATATTAGGATCCAAGCTGTTTTGTAAAAGGGGACGAAAATCTAAACACGAGTCCAAACAGGACGATCTAATTGAGGATTCAGAAATGGAGATAAAAGAAAGAAGCCCATCTAGGCTCTATAGCTCAGAATGCCCAGAGCTGACAGAAATGTGTGATGACGTAAGTGACCAGGACTCCACTGATAAACCCTGGAGACCCTATTATAATTACAAACCAAAAAAGAAATCCAAACAGCTAAGAAAAATGAAGAAGACCAAATGGAGGAAGAAGCACGGAAGCAAGAACACCATTATGGAAAGCCACAACACGTTCAGTAGAGAGTACGCGCTCAGGAACACTCCTGAGGAAAAGGCAAGCAGTCAAGAAGAGAACGCAGAAATGCCTCATCTTCATTGTGAGCTCTGTGAAGGAGATCAGTCTTCCACTGCAGAAATTCAAGAACATGTACACTGGCATGTAGCTACTTCGAAGCCTTACATTTGTGACTTTTGCCAAAAACAATTTCAAAGTCCATCCACTTTAAAAATGCATATGAGGTGTCACACTGGGGAAAAGCCCTACGCTTGCAAAACCTGTGGTAAATGTTTCTCAATTCATGGAAATCTGCAGAAACATGAACGTATTCACCTGGGTGTCAAAGACTTTGTCTGCCAGTACTGTAATAAGGCATTCACTTTAAGTGAAACACTCAAAATACATGAAAGAATTCATACTGGAGAGAAACGTTACCGCTGTCAGTTCTGCTTTCAGAGCTTCTTGTATCTTTCTACCAAAAGGAACCATGAGCAAAGACATGTACGTGAGCATAATGGGAAGGGATACGCTTGCTTTCAGTGCCCTAAAATTTGCAAGACCGCAGCTGCTCTAGGAATGCACCAGAAGAAACATCTGTTCAAAAGTCAAGGTCGACAAGACAGGAAAGAACAATTTTGCAATGAAAGCGCTAAACTTCTGGAAAATCCACATTTCCTTGGCTCAGAAGGAAGTGAAGTAAAAAATACACAAAACGTAACTCCAGAAGTTATACTCTGAGTGACAGCTGTGCAAAAGAGATGAAAAATCCAAAACTCTGTTGGAGAAAATACAGATGCATTGAATGGGGAAACATCTCCACTCAAATTAGTATCATTTACGATGATCAAATTTCTTATCTAAATGTGTCAATATATGCAAAAGAAGGAAAAATAACACAGAAAAGAAAAACTAGTATTTGCAATAATAAAAACTTAATGTGAAAGACCCAAAATACTTTTGCCACAATAGACTTCTAACATACAGAGAGAAAGAAAAATATGACCAATCAGAACCCTTCTACTTGGCATTACGGAAAGCTGGCCCCTGAACTATTTTACAGTGCTGTTTTTGAGTCAGAATCATTCTAGGCAAAAATAAATATGTAGGTTCACAGTGTACTCTGTAGAAGGAATTTTTGCTGCAGAAATCATATATTGCATTTTTTAACAAAGAGTAATGTGTTTATAAACAAAATAATTGTAATTTAGTGTATTCTAAAGTGAAGGTGGGAAATGTTTCATTAACTTGGGGATGCTGAAGTACAGTTGAGTTCTGGTGTGCTGTTCTGTAACTCAACATTTAAATAACATATTCAGGAGTTTAAGCCTCTCTTCCTTTCCATATTCAGCTTTGTAGTTACCATAATAATGGTTAAGTCTGAGTGCTTGTGTGGAAGGTATTCCAGATTTATGATATCTCTGAGACATTTAATAAAGATTCAGTGGAACTCACAATAGCCAGTCTTCCAAACTGCGTAAGTCCCAATGTCAGTGGCCTGGCAGAGCTGTTCAGGTGCATTTGTCTAAAGAAAATTGTTCTCATGAAACAGCCTAGCTTAAAGAAATCCTGTATATAAACATCCACCTCCTGGTGGGTCTGCAACTCCTGGCTTTCAGAAATATCGTTCTTAGTAGAAGAGGAGGAGATTTAGACAGAGTCTTCCTCCTCATCCTGGAACAATGGCTGGACAACAAACAACAAAGCACTTCCCCATAAATACTTTGATTTTTGGGAGGAGTAGGTAACTACTCAGATTCTTGCTTCCATGTACATCCCTGAGGCAGTCTCTACGTATAAACAGGGATAGGGCCAGTTTGTGGGGTTCCCTGCCATCCCTGTACCTTAAATACAACATCTAACTTTGTATGTCCCTTCTCAGTGATCCCCATAACCTTGCCAGCATCTGGCCCCAGGCCAACGTCATCGCAGTGTCCTTTGGCCCCACACAGCAGGCCCCAGAGCAGAGAGGTGCCTGGAATGGGTTGCTGGAGGAGGAAGTGTTGGCCTTTCTGCCTCCCTCATCCTGCCAGACCGAAGGGTTACGGTGAGCCTTACGGCTTCACAGTTCACTAAGGATGGGGAGAATAGGCTTCTGAAAGGCATCACCAAAATTTTACAATCAGTATTATCTTGTGAAATGTGATTAATTCTAACTGAAATTAAGAGATTCTAAAAAAAAGTCAAAGAAGGTGTATGTCTACCAGTTGCATTTTATACAATAGGGCTCTGTTGTACTGTATCTGCCTTTCCAGTTAGTCATGTATGTTCATCTCTATGAAGTGTTAAAAAATTAAGTCAGGACAAAGGTTAGTGAACCTCAACTTCATTCAATGTGCAAAATATGGTACACAGTTTGTTTACCTACTTCGTCTTCTTGAATATCTTAAAAGAAGTTATAGCTTGAGTACAATAAAACTACAATTGAAATGATAATACAGTATTGACTGAAGTAATAATATAGTCCACTCATTCATTCTATCATTGGTGAATGCTATGAACCGCTTGCGAAATTTTGGGTTCATGGCAGCTTTGGTTCCATTTAAGTAAGGATAATAGAAGAATAAACATAGGAAAGTATGATGATGTTTCGAAGAAAGTATACAAAGATATCTTATAAGTGGACTTGTATGATGATAATTATAGACCAAAGCAAATAAGGTAGAATATTTATAAATATAAAGATAATTTTACAAATATTTTATATAACTGTATAGTTCATAAGAAAAATATTGATAGCTTGTGTTAGGTTTGGGGGGGTTTGTATATTTTGATAAAAACACAATGACTTTGTAACTCTGTATATTCTCTACAGTTTATAGCAAAGCAGTTTTAAGATGGCAATGTCATGTTTATAGTTCAATTGTGGCACTTTTACTACAAGTAACACGTTGCAGTAATGAGTCAAGTATTAATGACCAAATTAGAATTAAAGTAAGTGTAAGAGAAAGTAAATACTATACCTTGTCAAAGACTGTAATTTGCTACATAATTGCATCTGTATTTTTGTTTAGAAGAAAATATTAAATGCAGATGTTAAGGATTGATAAAGAGTCTAATTTTATTTTTAGAAAGAGTGATTATAACTCTGTTTTTGCTTAATTAAAATAACATCTTCCTATTTTTCTGTAAGTCTCTCCATTTTTTAAGTTATGCTACGTTATGTTAAGATCCAGAGATATGTATCTTCTAATAGTTATTTTGTTGAAAGATTAAGCAAGGAAGTTACCAAACATTCCATTCGTTAAGGTCAGAACAGTGAACTGGGAACACCCCAGAGCTCAAGGGAAGTGATGGTATCTCCTGGCATCCTACCATTAAGGGCGAGCACAGTGCCGAGGTGAACAGAATCTACCTGCTCAGCTCAGTATCTTAAAGGACCTGGAAGACAGGTGAACTGCGCTCAATACTTTCCCACACCTTAAACAATGTTTTCATGAGGACCCGAAACTTTAAAAATTCTTTTCAATTCTGAGAGCAACCTTGCAGTATAGATTGTGTATTTTAAAAACCTACTTCAAATCTTTTGGGACTACTGTTAAGAAACTCAGTTCAGAATGCAAATACCTAATTGCATACGGGCATACAACACCACATACAAAATAGATTACATATTCAAAGTACTTCCCCCTTCAGCTAGGTGGCACTAGTCTGTAACTTGCATTAAAAATTAAATTTAAGCTAAATAATGCAGGTCATTTTGGGATTGTCCTCAGGAGAGATATATACCTAAACAAAAAAAAAGTTTGCTATGTATAACTAATATATTTTTCTCTATTTCAAATGCTAATTTAAGACAAGTGGATCGTCCCAAAGTTTCTGCATCTAAGCAAAATTTTAGTAAATCCTGATGTATGATGTATGCAAAATTAGAATAAATACACTGAAAGATATTGCTGTCTTCTGTGAAATGGGATAACATGACACAGCTAAACTACGGGCAGAAGCATATGAAGTAAGCCACTAAGCATCGTCATCACTTTTATTTGTTCTAAACTTCCTTAGTATAGCAGTTACCACTGACAATTCAACACCTTGGCTGACATAAAAGATCATCTTACGAAAGCAAAGATCCCCCTACTTACATTCTCATTTTTGAATGAAGAAATTTTTCCCCCAAGTTTGCAACTTAGCACACCAGTGTTTGTCTCAAACTTGTCATAAAAATTTCCTAAATCATAACTTTAAGAGAGGTCAAAAATTAACGTTATGCAATTGAAACAGTATTCTGAATATAGCAAGTTAGATTAAAACAAGGCACTTTTAAAATAGAATGGGGTGTTAGGATTTAGACAATGGCAAATCTAAAAGCTGCATTGATAATGTCAGTAGGAGGTCTGTGCTTCAAAGGAAGCTGATGCTAAGTTAAACAGTGAACTCCAACTGTAATTATAACTTTTGAGAGAGTATGGAAGAACTAGAGTCACACGATCTAACTTTAAAATGTTGCAACCCACAGTTTAAGCACAGATCTTCATTCTCAGAGTGCTGCCTTGCTGTTTCTCACATCAAAGCTCTGAGTCTGGCTGGGTTAGCCTCAGTTCAGGAGCCATGGCTCAAACAGGGCAGCCAAACTAGATAGTAAACCAAGGATTTGTCCTCAATTTGTACTGTAGAGAAACCTCTCGTTTCTAACAGGTTAAAATGCAGCTTATGCAAACTTGTGTCTTTGTGCAGATTTTGGTTTTGCATGCATACAAATACACCCATTACTGCTGTGATAAAGCAGTTTATTCCCCACCAACGCCCTGCCCACCACCTTTAAAAGCATACCTATCCTTCCCCAACCACGATGTAGAGTGTGGAGATGAGGGCGGAACCTCACTACTGCCAAAGGAGCTGCAGGGAGAAGTCAGATGCAGGAAAAGCCACCAAGGAATGAGGCACAGCAGTGCCTGTCAAGATTATGTGGCTTGATGCTATATGATCATAATAATGGCAAGATTTGTGTGGGAGAAATAAAAAATGATCACAGCACTGTGGCAGAGGATGTTGAATAGAGACAAATAGATGCTGGCCTGAAACTTTCCAAACTTCCCTTCACTTTAACAAAAGAACAGACTGAAGAGGTCTTCCTAGGTGTTAAGTGAAGAATCCTACTGCTCTACTACTTTCTCCAACAGCCTTAGCCCACTGAACTACCTCTGATTTAGGATACATCCATCACTAAAGGCTTTCACCAGATTCTGTGTCTACAGGGCCTGGAGGCCGGCGTACCCTCAGCACTAAACTGGACATGCCACTGGCAGCTGACTGCAGGTGGATTACACAGATCTAGTAAAGAGGCCCACTGCTGATGTGGGACTGGGGCGAGCTCCAGACATGCAGAAGATCCCAAAGTTTCACATTCGGATCTGTATCTTCAGGAAACGTCAGTATAACATACAATGCAAAGGCCCTCTAGTCCTTGATGAAGGCAGGCTGCTGCTGCAACACATCTGCAGCCTGCTAACACCTTCAGGCGTCTTGGGAGCGCAGCAAGGGAAGCATGATGGCTCCTTGCCCTTGGCAGGCAGCGCTGGAGGCTGAGCCGTTTCCTACTGCATTTATGGCATTTATTTATGGCCGAACGGGCAAGCCCGAGCACGTGGGAGCAGAGACGACTCAGCAGACGCCATTGCGTGCTCCTCACGGAGAGAGGCACTCGGCACACCAGAAATCAAACCGGCTCCCTCGCTCCCTTCAGCCGTTTAATGCGATGACCGTTACTGTGATAAACACAAGTAGCCACTGTGCCCGGCAGCTGGAGCCCCTCAGCCGCCGTGAGAGGTACACACGGGAAGAGGGCAGTCACGGCAAGCTGCGGAAGCGGCCGAGACCACCGGGCACCGAGCGGAGCACGCAGACCCCCCGCGCCCGCCGCTGCCGGGAGCTGCCCGGGCCGGGCCTGTGCGCCACCGCCGTGACGACCTGCTGGGAGACGGACCCCAGCGCGCATGCGCCCCCCGCGGGCTCTGGTGCCCCCCGAGGGCGGTGGCCGGAGGGGGCGGAGCGACAGCGGCGCGCGGGGCAGGGAGGGCCGGGCAGGGCCGCTCCCTTCCCCTCCCCTCTTCCCCCCCCATCCGCCGGCGCACTGCACTGCGCAGGCGGCGGCGCGATGGCGGCCGGGGATGGCGGCGACGAGGTGCGGGTGCTGCAGAACCTCCGGGGGAAGATCTGTAAGTGCGGCACAGCGGCCGTGCCGGGGTGGGCTGCGGTGGGGCTGGGCTGAGCTGGGCGAGCGCTCGGGGCCGTCGCGCTCGGGTGCCCGCTCCTGACCTGATGCCCTCTCCGGCTCCGCGGCGCGGGCCGCCGCCGCTCCCTCTCCTTCCCCGGGGCAGGCGCTCGCGCGGCGGCCGTTGAGGCTGCGGGAGGTGGGGGGCGGACGCTGAGGGGGCAGCGGCTCCTGGCGGCAGTGCCCCTCGGGCCAGGGCGGGGTGGGCGCGGGGGCCGGGCCGCGCTGCGGCGGCGCCGGGAAGGGGCTTTGTGGCGGGCGCGGCCGGCACGTGCTGGCGGGGGCGGGCGGGGCCGGGCCGGGGTCTGCGCGGCCCCAGGGGCGGGTGGGATGCGGCTGAGCAGCGTCCGCTGCTCCGAGGGTTTCCTTGAGTCAGCGGGTGAGCAGAAATGCCCCCTCCCGTGCGGACCGCGGGCACCGGAGCCTGTTTGTCAAACCGACGTTGCGAAATGACCGATGTGCAGGAAGTTGGTGGTAGAGGGCCGCTCTGGAAACGGTCATTAATGCTTCTGTTTCTTTGTGTAGCGTGTGTGCGAGTGAGAGGGAGGCTGCTGACTTTATTTTGGTGGTTAGGAAGTGCTGACTAAAAATACCTGTAGGTTCGGTAACGTGGGAAACCAGAGGATGGGCCGGGGAGGAAGGCAGATAGTGCGGTGCGGCTCGGGAGGACTTCAAAGCGAGTAGGAGAAACAGGATGTGCAGCGGCTTCCTGAAGGGGTATCGACACACATTCATACCATTCAGATGCAACCCGTTTGTTTCCTTTCTCACGCAGTCGATCGTCTTTTTTGAGAATGAAGTGAAAACAAGTTGAATTGGTCATGGTGCTGGGACTGAGAACTGGTTGTGAAAGCCTTGTGAAGGATTAGGTTTGGTGGAGGAATGGAGTCGTGTTTACTTATGTCTGGTCGTGCTGTATAGGCTTGAATGTGTCTTCAGTAAACAGAAGACTAGGTCCTGGAAACAGGAGACTGCATGAAGTGTAGCTGGAGGTGAACTCGCTCCAGTGCGCTAGCAATAGAGAGCGATTGATTGCCTGTTGAGTAGCCAAGGCTGAACACCTGCTTACTGAGATCTTACGTTGTTAGCAGTTGTCACAGAAATTATACATGTCAGCTTGCCTTTAAAAAAAGAATACCGTTAATTTGGGGGCTAAGGCATTAATTACTGAAGCTGACTTGTTGACACCATTCTGCTTCTTAACTTTTGTCGTAAGGTTTTTGTCAACACTGGACAGCACAACATTTGAGTTTTACATTTTGTGATTCTTAAACTTGATCAAAGGTTCCCATTAAGTATTAAAAGACAAAAATCAAAATGTCTTGGCACTTACATTGAAACCAGTTTTATTGTCCTGTGTATGTGTTCTGGATTAAGCCTGCAGTTGTGTCATGACTTTGAATGTTCAATTACCTGGCAAAAGTAGTGGTAAACTGAGGACTATGACCTAATTCCTAGGGAATACATGAGAAGCTGGTTGCCAAAGATGGACCTGTAAGAACTGTAGGAGCCCATTAGGAAAAAGAGTGGAAGTAGTAGCTGCAGTAAAGGATATGTCTTGAAGCAGTGTGAAAATTGCTTTGTGAGTTTATTTGTTTCTTCTAACAAAACAAAAATACTGTTTAAAAAAAGATGAGTTAAATATGCTGTGGAAGTTTATGAACTCTCTAATCCCTAGATGGTTTTTTTGACTTTTTTAGGCAGTACATACAGTTTTATTTTCACTTCTTGTTAGTAATTCACTAATGTATTTTTTAGGGGAAAACTCTCAGAATCAACAATAATAAACAAATGTAATCCCCCTTGATCTGGAGGGATTAGCAGTAGCGGACCTCACTTTGGAAAGCTGGTGTTCATAGTTTGTAAGAATTCCTTGTAACATGTTTCTTAGAAGTGGAATACATTTTGGTGCCTGAGTTTTGTTGGCATTTAAACTGCTACAAGACTTGACACTGACTCATCTTGCATGTGTTGCATGAGAGAGCGTGGTAGTTTTAATGAGATAATGTCAGTTCCGTGTAATTCTGCATGTACAGAAAACACTTTCTGCAGTAACTTCTTACTTATACTGTTGTTTTACAATACACAGATGGTAAAATCTAAAGCTAGTGATGTTGTACAAATCATCGTAATGGATTTAGAATTGAGGTATGTACTTAAAGGTGACGTAAGTAGCTATTACACACCTAGCAGTGAGAAAACAGAGTAGGAACACATTTTGCGGTCCCTGGTACTCTCTGTTTTGTGGGATGCCAGTGTTTGCAGCCAGTTTCCTGCCTCTGATTTTCAAGTAAGAGGCAAGATGAACTGTTCTGAGCAGTTTAAGACCCTGTAATATTTTTTGAAAATGTGGTATTACAATTTAGCGGGTTTTCACTGGAAATCCACCAAAGGTCAGTCTTTTCTTTATGACGACTCGTGTATTGGTGGCTCCATTTTATGTGTCATAGTAATGACAAAAGTGGTCTATAAAAGTTCATGGATAGCATATAGTTTTAGGCATATTACATAGTGTAGTGTTCTAAGTTGTATAAATAGCTTCTGTCTTCATTTTATGGTGTACAGTAGTATGTTTTTAGGTGATAAGTAATTTTAGTTGCTTTGATTTTTTTGGTGCATTTACTGAAACCCGTCAGTATAGCATGTGGAAAAAGTCTCTTAACTATCGTCTCCCAGAGCTCATTTGACAAAATTTAGGACACAATCTATTTCAAACTTCTTGAACTGAGTTGTTAACACTGTGTGGTTATCTCAGATTGTGCTGTACTCCTGGACTGGATTTCATTGTTGCTACGTTAAATATTTAGTCCTGTGAAGTGAATACTTCGGAGTTTGTGTGCATCAGTGTCTTCCAAATGTCTTTGTTCCTGGTCCCTGTCAGAGGATGTACTCTTAACTGCACACTTTTCACTTGATAGAGGATATTGTGAATAGCATTTATTTATCCCACCTCCTGCTTTTGCTTAGTGCTGTTAACAATCAACCAGCTTTAACTTGCTATTTTCATGTAGTGTCTACATTTAGCAAATGATGTGCAGGACAAGGGAGTTTGACAGAACTGTTGGAACTTGGTAGGTGGATCCATTGCTGTTACTACCCTGTTATTGCTAATTTATAATGTTAAAGTAATGTGGAGAGTTTTAACTTATTAAACGTTGTACACCTGAATTCCTGTTCTTCTAACACTTGAGTTTTTATTAGTCTTGCAGCTTTTCCCTTTTGCTTAGGTTTGATCTAGTCCTATTTTGAGGTTAAGTTTTACTAGGTATTTATATAGAGAGCCTAAACAATATTTTCTAAATATTGTAAAATCCAAACCAATATGTATAATTGGCCAAAGTGTGAGGAGTTTTTTGTTGGTGATGGTGGTGGGATTTTTTAAATTACTGTTGGTTGTTTTTTGCTGTTTTCCCAAAGTAGCTGAGTATAAATAAATAAAATAAAGTCAGTTTAAAAGTCACATAACTAGGAGCAATTATGAACTTCTGTCTTTTCAAAAATAAAAAGCTTGATGTTTATCATTTTAGTGATGCATTTCATGGTTTCCATATTGAATTAGGCTACTAAATACGCCATGTGAAAATAATTTCTGGTTTAAGTTAGTCCAGTGACCAAAACTGGTGAATTGGTATGATCAGTACAAAATAAATAATTCTGTTATTGTGGCTGTTTCATCACTTGCACGTTTTGCCATTTGAACTGCAACTTTTAAGTATCACAATATACAGTTTTAAATGACAGCCTCTGGGAAGAGTCTTGAAATACGGTTCCACAGTTAGATCTAAAATTGGTTTAATTTCTCTCTAACAACTTCATTTGGTGTTTCTGACTAACTGTTCACACTACTCACACTTCTAAACAAACTCTTGGAAAACACTGGTCTACATTTCCTCAATATACTTCTCTCGCTACCTTTTTTCCTTTGCATCCTTTGAACAGTGAAATGTATGCAGTCTTCAGAATTCAGAATTACATGATGAATGCACTGGATATCTAAACATTCAAGCAGATATCTGGTGTTGTTCATACTTCATACTTGATTTTTATGCAACCATTGTAGCCTTTTTTTTTTTTTTGAGGAAAGAGTCTCCCACAGTCACAGATATGAAGAGATATTTGGAAAGATGTGAAATCTTATGCTCTGTATTTCATCTGACAAGTGCTCTGAAGTTATTTTTAACTCAGAACTGAGAATCATCCCCTTTGCCTCCCAAAAACCTCAAGAAGTCTGTGCCTTAAAGCTAAACACTTGAGCTACGAAATAAAGGATTGTATCTCATTATAAAATCAAAACTTCTATTTCTTCTATTCCCTTGGGTAGGAAGTTGTTTTTAATACTGTGAAAGACTGCAGTATACTAGACATAAAAATTGTGAATTATGTGGAAATATTTAATTAGTACTCATAAGAACACATGAAACGATAATAACTGTAATTTCCTTTTGAAGTCCACTGTACACTACCGTTACAGTGCTGATTAAGTAATGTTATATCTTGAATATTTTATGTAAAAAAAGGATGATGAAGCTACAGAGTATTAAGTAAAAAAGAAAGATTCATACTAGGAACAACTGACAGCTCATGCTTAATAGTTACTACGGCATCAGAAGCTCTCTGGGGATTACTAGCCTCTTTCATGAATTTATTTTTGTATTTTCTTTCATATGTTTTATTAAAATAGCATGTGTTCAGTCTTTGCTTTTCTCGGTTCTTCTGCAATATCTTACTTAAGGGAAATTTTGAGTTCAGTCTCTTTTTGGAGTCTAATGGCATTAAAAGCTGGTTCTGTTCATGTCTCTCAATCTGTCAACATTAAGTGTGGTGTTTAAAGTGCACTTCCTCCTCTCCCACACCCAAGTTGATGAAAAGCTCATTCATGCTTCTGAGAACACAGGTTTTAACTGTGGAAGTTAATTAAGTGTCTGTTCATGCTTTCCATCAGCGTACATATCCCTGACCTGGAAAACATCATGCACGGAGTTCAGTCTCTGTTCCTGTGAAACTGTCGTTTTCTCTGCTCAGATACAGTTGCAGCCTTTCAAGTGCCAGGCGTTACTTACTTAACTTTCAAAAATGTAATAATCTATTTAACAAAAATAAAAGGCAGGGGTGGGAGAGAGAGAGAGAGAGAAATGAAAATTCTGATTTTACATCTTCACAGCATAGACAATAAAGCTTGCTCCACCATGCTTCGTATCTGTGATTTTTTTTTTAAAAAAGAAATGTGTATGACAGTCTTTGTAGTTTTCATCTTACTACTTTTTAATACCTTATATAAAGTTTAGATAATGTTGACTCTGCATTTCATTGTGAGAGGTATTTCCAGTAGCAGGTGCGGATGAGCACTACCGTAAAAGGTCCTGGTTAAGACCTAATGCAGAATACAATTCTGATTGCCTGGATTCAAAATAACAGTTAAAGTGGAATAGGGATAGGGAGTGACTACTCACCAATTAGGAATCTCTTATATGAGAGAGTACCAGATAAGCTTGTCTTATTTCTTCTAGCAGAATCAAAGGTGAAAAGGGTCTCTGTTGTCTTCAGAGACATTCAAGGGGGAGGGAGGCATCAAGGGGGAAATAACTGTTTAAACTAAAGGAGGGTGTTGCCATAAATACATGTAGATATCTACGGCATTCAAACTTTGGAAGAGTTTTCCAGTTTCAGCATGGGGAACTAGTTCTAGCTGTAACTATTCAGAAATAACCATTCTGAAAAGGGTTGCCTGATGTGCAGCCTGTGTTACTGCAGTGGCCTAGACTCAATACTCAACAAATCTTTGTATTCCTGTGTTGTCCTGTCTCATAAGAAACTTCCTTTTCTACTTGTTCTTATCCATGTTTCATTTTGTCAGTAGATTTATTTTCCCCTTCTACTAGATCAGACAGTTAGGGGAAAATAAACAGTAGTCAGCTCAACCTTTGAAAACATCAGTCAACTTAAAGTCAGCTTTTCATTGTGGAAAAGGAAATAAAGATTTTATGGGTAAATTCTTACTAGTCAGCTTTCTCTAGCCAAAATATTTGTGGAGAAAATACGGAGTGAACAATAGCTCAGCCAGATCATGTCTTGGTCTTATGACCTAATGCCATATCACCTCAGGCTGCAAGCTTTTCGGATTTAGCAAGCTGTGCAGGGTCAAGCCCGAGATGAGACCTCTCAAGGGAAAGTGCAGGTGCTACAGGAAGTGGTGGTGTTCATGAGTCAGTGTGCTGTCCTCTGCCTGTCGACTCTCATTCCAGGTGAGGCTGGATGGAGCAATTTCTGTATGCTCTTGGATCTTACAAACTGAAAATGAGTAGAGAAATGCATGCTAACTGAATGGAAAAGTAAATTTTGGACACACATTAAAAGTCAAAATTTCTTGTGCCTAATATTTTTATGGGTTTTTCCCCCTCAATACTTAGTCTTTTTTGTTTGTTTGTTTACAGATGATGCCAAACACTTAGTACCCAACAAAATGAGAGACTTTTTCTGTACCATAAACTTGGACCAAGAAGAAGTTTTTCGTACACAGGTGGTTGAAAAATCTTTAAGGTAAGCTTAATTTGTAAATGGAGATTATAAGCAAGACTGCCTCAGTTCAGAATAAAACCAAGATATGTATCAATGTGCATGTGCTTTTGCTTGTACTTTGTTAAAATGTGAGCTGACTTGTAGCAACTACTCAGAAATGTTAAAGTAATGTGTAAATTGTGAGAGTAGTTGAAAGAAGATAAAACTGAGGCGTGTGAGTACGGTGCTTTTAAAATGAAGTGTGCTGAAACATACTTCACTGTTACTTTATTCTATTCCACTGGGCAGCATAACACTCTTTTTCCTGACAGGCTGTTTTCAAGGGAAAGAAATCTCCTTGTTACTTGGTCTCTGTGTCATTCCCTACTTCTGACATGCAGTTGGTCTGTACTGGTGGAATTCTGGTTTTAGTGTCTATCTTGTAAAACCTGTTTCTAGAATGAAAGAATCAGAACTTTTCAATTTATAAGAGTTTTGTGCTGTGGGATGTCCCCCTGAATAGGCCTTATTCTCCTGAAGTTCTTGTTTTGGGAACTGTAATCTGTACTCACGCAGAATGTCTTGCTTTGCCTCCCTGAGCAGCATTTAGCTGTAGATTCTGCTACTGTCTTAGAGTCTTAAAAGCAGTCAAACAAAAAAGTAATGGTAACATAGCTGCAGTAGTGTAGGCGTTTTGTCTGAAAACTCTGAAGTTCATTGATGACCCACACTGAAGCATCGTTGCAGCTGCGTTCCTCAGAATATCTGAGTGAGAGTTTATCTGGAGAAGACATTAAACCTTCATCGTAAAACCCAGAAAGCCTGTTCCAACTCGTGAAATCTTTCCTAATTCTTGTTGTTTCCAGTGGTTTTATTGTTAGTGTTTGTTCTTTGAGATACCTCTCTAGATGTTCCCAGGTGAGGAACAGCATGCTGCTCATATGGCAAATTTAAATAGGGGATTTTTCTTTTTCAGAAAATCATTTTAAAGCTTCCTTATATTTCTGCATGAAAAGCAGACACTGCATACATGCAATCAGGAAGAAATATTTTGTTCATTCTCCTGATCTGCAACTGCTATAGTCCAATCCAGAAAGTTTTCATAATTCAAATGTCTGCAATTGAAATTGATTACCAAAAGAAACTCAGTTGTTTAATCCTTTAGAGAAGACTCATAAAGAAACTGTATTGATAAAGCTGAAACATAAAATTTCTCCTTGAAATAGCCAGTAGTTTCATGGATAAAAGGGAATACAACGTATATTTTAAAAATAAAGCATTTGCTGTCTGATTTTTTTTTTTTAGTGTTAATAATTGAAACCTTAAAAGTTACTACCGTGCTTAGAAACTAGACTCATTACGTTTAGTGTTTATTCAGGCATTTTTATTATATTCCATTTAAGAATTATTAAATTGACATACTTTAATCACCTGATAATAAAAGAAGTATTAACTGCATAGTAAGACATTTGATAAAATAAATTGCCTTAGATCCATATTTTTTAAAAAATAGTACAAAAGTTTAACTGAAACATGATTAAATGAAAACAATGTCATTAGTACTTTACAGAGGAAAGGAATAAAAATCTCACTATAATAAAATAACACATGCACACCCCCTCCTCCTCAAATTGAGAATTTTTCAGGTGATATGAAATTAATATTTCTAAGTTGAGAACATTTTATTAGGAGTCAGTGTTCTTAATCACTCTTTGCCCACAGGTGCCTTTCTGTCTCCACATAGGGAACTCCTTCATCCTCTGAATTATGGCTTCATTAAGTTAGATTCACAGCATAAGTAGGGTTCCATATAGACTGATGAAATGTAATAAAATAAGTCATCCTCTATTAACAGTGACCAGAGTTGGATGCTTACACTTGATTACTGGTGTGTATGCAGTTATGAAGGCTGACACTTGTTCCAGAAACTTAATTATACCATCTTGTTGATTATTACTATATTTAACTAGAATACCGTACTAACCTAAAGGTACTGGGCGGGGAAGATGAAAGCTCTGATGTCTTACTAGTCTGAAAGCTTTATAAATTGCTTCTTAGTAAGGTGTAGTACAGTATAATTTTAGTCATAAATACAACTTTGAATTTAATTGCTTTGTTTTATATTATTTGTTTGTTTTTTCTTACACACATAATTCGCAGTCTGTTTTTGTCACTGTGAATTCTGGATTGCAAATTTATACTAGCTATGATCTAAATTGTATTCCATGAATATCTGCTTGTTAAATGTCTGTGGAAGTAATTATCACTAGAATTAAAATTATCTTTGACTATAGTGATTGAAAACTAATGAAGAAATGTATTTTTTAAGTGTGCAAATAGGTTTGGGCTTCCACTAGCACTGGGACTTTTGTTAGGGTGCAGAAGTGAAGTAAATGACTTTTCAAAGTTAGAAAAACATGAACTAAAGCTAAAGTGAAAGAAAGATATTTTCACTAATGACTCAAGAAGTATTTCCTGATGTGGTGTGGGATTTCTGTGCGTTCTGAAGAATTTTTTTTTTTTTCCCTTGGAAAGTTTAAAGAACATCCATGAGCCTCCTCAAATGTCTGTGGTCAAATATGAGGAATTGGGGAGGAGAGGGTTTGTGGTATGTGTGTGTTGCATTTTTTTATTTAAACTAAATTTAGTTGGGGTTTTTTTGACTGAACTTTGTGAGAATGCAATGTTTTTATTCTCATGTTGATATAACTGTAGCTTTTTTGAAATGACAGATCTAGGGGCATTAGTCAGGTTCCATCATAGAACTTCCAGTTTAATGGAACAAGGAAGGGAAGAGCAAAGGAGCAATGTCATATATTTAAATTTAATCTCCTGCATTAGTGTAATCCTGTTCTTCCTGTATGACAGTCTGGTCTTCCTTTGAGTTAGCACTATCTTCTAATTTTATATTCGTCACAGTCTTTAAAGTTCTTGCATCAAAGTCACAAATGAAAGTACTAAACTGACTGAATCCCTGAGGAACAGGTTCAGTAAGTTCTGTTTTAATTATTCTGCATTGGTATAACCTATTGTGCCCCTTCAGCCAGTTCTGTATCCACCTAAGAATTTCTTTCCTAATCCTTTCTGTGCTCTACCTCACATTTTCTCTCTGTGCCTCATACTTTGCTAAAGAATAATCAACAACTGATTCATAAGGCAGTGGTATTAATCTAGGTAAGGAAAAATGTATCAAGATGAATAAAACAATGCACTGTCTTCTATTTATGCTTATATTATTGACATGCTCTTTCTTGCCAGATCTGAGACTTTGTGTAATGTTGAGGTCAAAATAATGATTGGTAGTGGCTGATCATTGTTTGAGGGGAGGGATAAATTGTGACGTTTGTTCTCTCTAGCCATAAGGTATGGCTGCTAAATAGGTTTTTGGAAATCTCTGCTAGTAGTCTCCATCCCAGACTAATTATCTGATTATAATTGGATGCATAGAGTTACATAGATCCAGCAAGAACAGGGACATCACACTTAGTGATGGGCAGTTGTTGGTGTACATCGTAGTCTAGTTTTCCTCTTAGGTTGTCTGACTGAAGCAGAGTTATTAGCAGAGTTTACCTTGATACCAGTGGCAGCTACTTCACCCTCTGTTCACTCTTTCTGCTCTAATATCTCTATTATTTGTGTAGCTATTAGGGGAACCATATCACAGAATTGACCTAAGTTTAAAATAAGCCTTTGTTTAATCTTTTTTAGTCTGAGTGATTGTGTCGATGCGATTAAAATGAGCAGCAAAGGTAATAAGGAAATTGAGGCTGCTTAGGGCTGCACTGCTGCTAAAGGTAATGCTCATGAATTTAATACGTTTAGTAGAGGTGCTAACAAGAAGAACCCAACCCTTGAATCAAAGCTGAATTTGTTGACTTTGAAATAAAAAAAAAAAAGTGGGGAGCTGAAAAACCACAAGCACATTTTTCAACTGTGGATTCTTAAGTTATTTCTCAGTGTAGTGCAAAGGCTAATACTGATTTGTCTGTGTTTGAACAAAAGGAACATTTTCACTTGTGAAATTCCTCATGATGAACTCCTGTATTAAAGCTCTTGTTTCTAAAAATCATTTATAGAAATTCGTAAAATAAATTTTTCCCCTTTGTTCTTTCCTGCTTTTTAAGTTATCAGCTTTTCTCTTATTTTTAACTTATTAAATAAACTATTGGTCCTTAAACATTTGGTGATTTTTCTGTAATTATTTTGGAGGGAAGAGAGTAGGGATGGTGTCCTATTCTTAAATTTAGTGGAAGTATAAATTCCGTGAGTGAAGATACCAATACATTGTGTGAAATACGGCTGTAACATAGAGGAGCCTGGAGTCTTTTCATGTAGAGGGCTCTGCAAATGGCAGTTAAGTAGGGTGAACTGTAAACATCATATTGGACTTCATTAGATGGAGAAATGTGGTGACTGTTTCAGCATGCAGGAGAACTTGTGTGTTTGAGATTAATGTTTCTCTTTTTCACTGTTCTGTTTTATACTTTCTAATGCTTATGACTTTTTTCTGCAGGTTTTAAATTTCTGACACAGAAATTAGAGCTAAACAAATGTCAGTGAAGTAATTAATAAATTGTGGTTTAATGTAATTTAATCACATATGGAGTGAAAAGAAGAGAAACACAGAACTTCTGAGTGTCTCAGGAAGTCATCTGGGTTGGGTAAAGAACCAACTAGAATGATTTCAAGGCAGAAAGTTAGAACTGAAATTGCAGGCAAGACAAGACTGTGCACTCTGGTATTTTTTTTTTTTTAACATACCTAAAGCATTCTCATGGTGTTTTAACTTGCAGTGTTATTGTATGTTCTTGTAATAAAATGGTTGTGGATGGCTTTGATTATAGGTAAGTATAGTGCTAAAGGCCAAGGTCTGTGACTGCAGTAAAAATGTAGCATTTTAGTGTTTGTCTTTTGTATAAATTACATAGTGTTTTTCTATTTTAACTTTCTTTTCAGCCCTTATTTTGGGGAAGAGTTTTACTTTGAGATTCCAAGAACATTCCAGTGGTTGTCCTTCTACATTTATGATAAAAGTGTTTTACAAAAGGACCTGCGTATAGGTAAGTTCTGGGATACCATCTGCATCTTGCATAACATTTGGTTATTTTCAGTATCATTATCTTGTAGTATTAAGGATACGGTTATTAAAGTGATGCATATTTCAAAACACACTGTATAGTGCACCTAAACTAAGTATTCCTTTAACGCTTGAAAAGCAGGATTTTGTTTCCTTGTTTCATTCTATTATATTAAAATATGTTTATTTTTAGGCTAATCTGACATTTTATAATCTTATAGTCTCAATAATTTTTTTGAGATTCTATTTGTTTTTTCTCCGTTTCTGTTTCACTGGAATATTTGAATAACTCTCGTCACTACCTGTGGGTCTTTAAAGAATGAATTGTGGAATAATTCCACAATAGTTGCAATAGTGGAATAATTCTTAGAACTAGATATAGAATTTTTTTTTTTTTTTCTCTGTCAGTGCAACCTGTAACTTAGTGACTTAGGAGTTGCTGCAAAATGCTTTATCATAGAATGTTGAGTTGGAATGTAGCTTAAGTGAAAAATTACAGGAGGTAGATTTATTTTTTTCCACTGCATAATGGCTCTATTGCAACTGGTATTTGGATGTAGTCGCTGTAAAGCTCTAACAGTCTGCTGTGGAAGTAGGCTTCACATTACTTGAGTTGGGGAAGGAAATAATTTGCACCAGGATGCCAGATAATTTGGTGTAATAACAGCTTTCTGCACAGTAAACAGAAGAGCAAAAAGCATCTACCTTCAGTTTCCTGTTTAAACATTCTTCAACACCGTTACTGTTCTCTCAGATCTCTATTATGTTATTTCCAGCCACAAGTGTGTTCTTTATTTTACCTAACCTGGTTATTAGTGATATCCAAGATAACACATCGTTATTAGCTTAGATTGGCTTTGTATAAACTATTTTTCTTATAACTTATGCTTCATGTTCCTTGTTTCCATAAGCTTTTCACATAGTGTCATGAGCTTAAAAAAAGACTAAAAGAAAGAGAGTTTAAACAAAAATTAAACCTCAAATTTATTAAAATATTTGTCTTATTCAAATGAAAGTGATAAATATTCTTATTTCTTCCTGCCTCTCTCCACCAGGAAAGGTGTCAATCAAAAAAGAAGATTTATGCAACTACACAGGAAAAGAGAACTGGTTTATGCTTCAACCTGTTGATTCTAATTCAGAGGTTCAGGTAACTATTAAATTGCGCATTTCCGTTTTTAAAGTTAAATATAGATAAGTGCATGTAATGGTAGAAGTTTATTTTGAGCTGTGTCAGATAGAGGTTAGCATCTGTAATTCTTATGAGACAGTTGTGTCTTTGTGTCTTTTGGTTTAATTAGAGAATAATGCATATTCTACATCTCTAAACTGGCTGTATTATTCCCTGTAATACTTAAAACTGGCAAAAGACTTGAAGCAGCTGTTAGGGAAATGTCTTAAAAGTATTTTGATGTCTAAAATCTTTGCAAGAGGAGCTATGTACTTGAAGTAGGTGAATGATTTGGGAAACTACCGAATCATTTCTTGTTTTTTTTAGTCAGTTTTGGTGTTCTCTGAAATGGATAAAGTCTTCAAACCTAGAGGTTCTTGTGCTGTGCTCATTTATCTTATTTTGAAATACTTGCTGTATTCAGTATCAAATACCTTGTACTTCAGAGTTGTATTTTGGTCTGTGGTTCAAGTTCTTCTGAAAAGATTGTTCCACTAATATGTAAAAATGAGATGGTTCTAGAAGTTGTAGCAATCCTCTTTTTGGTTTGAGGAAGAAAACAGAACAATTTTCTTGAGAATCTCTTAGCCTTGTTGCTGTAATATTATATTTTATTATATTATTATATTTTAATAGGTTTTTTCAGATTTGCCTGAGGGAAAAAGTTGTGGACTTGGCAATGTTCATATTTTTCTAGTAACTTGGAAGTCCCTCTGGGTAAGGAGAATCATGTCAACTTTTACAAGAGGTGAATGTGCACAGAATTCTCAAGGAAACCCCACCCCCCCCAAAAAAAAAAAAAAAAACCAAAAACCCGAAAAACAAAACAACACCAAAAAAATGAGATGTTATTTTTTCAGGATTAATCACCTATGAGCTGTAAATTTAGCATGCAGCTGTTGGATATATAGGAGGGCATGTAGACAGATTTTCCACACATCTGAATACCACTTTCCTTTACCTGTTGAAAATCAGTCCTCGTTCGGCTAAAACAGAGTATAATAGAATAGTTCAGCTGGAAGGGACATACAGATCATGTAATCCAACTCAAGCAGTCTCATTCGTCTTCCAGTTCTTCCATCTAATCACTCTGAATGTTCTAGAAGTCCTTTACAAATATAAACTGAAATGCAATTTCTGCTTTGACTTAAATATTGTCATGCGCGCTGTTGTTTCTCAGTCATCGAAATGTATTGAATGACAGGTTAGTTCTTGTAATGAGTACATAAATACTACACAAGTAACTATGAAAATTCATATATAATATTCCATTAATGGAATTTAGCAATTTCTTACATATTGGAATTTGAAAGGTTTTAATTTTCAATGGCTTTGTAGCTCACAGTGGAATGTAAGCTTTTACTGTTACATTTCTATGGCCGGGACATGTGTAAAGCACTCTGCTGCATGACACTTCCGTTAAAGGATGAACTTTTCTGCTAAGGTGTATGCTACTCATGTAAATCTTTCCTTGAGTTAGGGCTTTTGGGTAGGTTTCTCCTCTTTCCTACTTTCTTTTTCCATTAAATTTGTAAGAGCAGAGCTGAGAACAGTTCCCATCTGCCAGATTTGGTTGAAATCTTGTTGGTTCAGATGTGCCATACTGTGTACTGAAATGTATTCCTAGGAGATTCCCAAGATTATTGATGGGACATGGCTGAAAATAACAGGCTTTCACATAGTGTATGTGCGAAAAAGTGCACGGATGTTGATAAACCTAAATAACAGTTTGGAGAAAAAAAATTGCTTTCAGATGTGCTCTTCTCCTTATGGCACTGTAAATATAGTTGACATTTTTTCCTCTACTTTCCTCCATGTGAGTATTCTTCAGAATTTATGATGGACACAAGGCAGCAGGATGGCTTAGAAGTACTTTGTGTTCCTTGGCTATATTTACAGGACACATTGCAGTTTGCTTGGTTGGAGTGTGGGGATTTTTTCCCTTAAAAAAAAAAAATCTGCATTTGTTTTAAGAAAACTGTACTTTCTATCTACCAGTGATACATTTTTCATACAGGCTAACTTCAGTGTAATGAGCAGCCTGGAGATCAGGTACATTAGTAGTAAAGGTGCATATTGAATATGGTGGTATATAGCTTGTAAATATACAAAAGCCATACCAAGTCATAAGTGCTTTGGCACTGACTGTTGTCTTCTTTACTAATAAGCATACATTGGATTTTATTTTTCTTTCCAGTTCATCAATTCTTATAACGTGTCTGGGAAAAACGTGTTTGGTAGGACAAATGAAAGTATCACTGGAAGACGTTTCTGTCCGTTAATAACTTTGACAGTTTCTAGAAAGGCTTAAAAATTTATTAAATGTAGTGTTTTATCTTTCCTGGAATTACAATGAATTAAACTGGCTGATTCCTACAAAATAAAACTTAACTGGGGAGGTGGGGAAATAAACAGACTGATCATTTTCTAAAACCACCTTACTTATAATAAATTTAGGACTTCTCTGGGGTCTGCGATCCACTCCTAATGCAGAAGCTGTAGACTGTTCTGGTTCCTCAGCTCTGCACTTATACAAGTAATCTGAAGTGGAGGTGATTAAAAGTTCATCAGAGTAAAAGCACTATGTGCTTGAGTTCATGTAAGTTTTCGGTGAAAGAAAGATGATGGGTATTTCCTTTCAAGTCTGGATGGGAGGAGAGTGGCCTCTCCCTAGCCATTGAAAGTGTGTAAAAATTACTTTGATTTTTTAGAAAGCGTCTGCTTTGTGTTTTGATCTTAGCTGGTTTTTTGTTTTGCTGCTGGTAACCGTAATATGAATGTATATTCATCTTGTTTTCTTAAAGCTTTTTCTTTTGTCCGCTAGTTCTTGAAAAGTGTATGTGAATGTGGGAATACTAAGCAAATAAAGTAGCATTTGAAAAGTTGAGTAGAACAGACCATATTTAACAGCAGCTGGCACAAACTTGTTGATATATTTTTTAAAAATTCTTCACTTTTTTCTAAAATGCAGATAGCCTCAGCATGCTGATAAAATTGTTCTTAGGGTTGCTTGCCTACTCCCCCTCTTTCTTTTTTTTTTTCCCCATAAATCTTCATTTAGCTGGTTTGAAATGAGGTCACATTGTTAAATGTGGTCTTGATCTTTGTTCATAGCAAGAAACATTTTGTAGATTTGATCTATACTTGCAAAATACATTGATAAGGTCAAAATATTTTGCGCACTTCTGAGGTTTTTGGATGTGACTTTAACATTGACTGTTTTCTTTCTTAGAATTTACAGGATTTATAATTACTGAAGTAATGTACTCGTATAGATTCCCCTGGTGTTCATGTAGAATGTATAAATTTGGAAAAAATTGAGACTGAACCTCAAGCCAGTTTGTAGTTTCCTAGTGGCTCAGATCTTTAATCCTAGGAGAGAAGAAAGGTCTGGGTCAAGTAAACCTTGCAGGGTTATCAGAGTTGAATGGATATTCCTAGTACTGTGGAACTGTCAGCTATTACATAATGCTAGGACCTCAGTGTGGTGGACAGTAGGATGTAGTACATGTCAGAAACTGTGGTGTGTGTTTCCTGTAATTTAGAATGGGAAAGATGGAAAAAAGCCAGAGGAAACTTACAGAACTTGTATCTGGTATGTAGAGATGTTTTTGCAGTAAGCACACAGAGTTAACAATTGTGGACCATACTAAATGTGAGTATATTATTTAATTTGTGAAGTATTCTAGAGCCCTGGTTTCACTTCCCATATGTCACAAGGACTGTAGTTTACCAAACATGTTTCTGAGTGGATAACCTGGGTTATTTTAGGTACTTTTTTTTTTTTTGCTTAGAATTTTTTTCTTCTACATAGATGTTGACGTATGGGGTATGGCATAAATATGATCTTTCTTATTCTTACGAATAGTTCAGTTGTGATGTTTGTTGCATTGAGTTAGGGGAAGTGGAAGGAAGAGGACAAAGAGTTCCAGAGAAATACTGTAATCTAGACTTTCTGATGTTGAGGGAGGAACTGGAAAATAACTGTTAGTGTTTCTAACTCTGTTTACCCACCACCCTTAATAACTTTCCCAAGTATAGACTACCCTTCAGATGAAAGACTGTGCATCTCCTCCTCTTGAATTTAAAGGTGAGAAGGTTTTATGAAGAAAGCTAACACTGTCAAAAGTTACTTTGTGGTACACTTAGGGCAGTACTGTAATTTTGTATGTGGAATGTGGACACAGTATATGAACACCTACTGGTGTAAATACTTAAAATACAGTTGCTAACCAAGTTTCCACTTCAGAGCTTTATAAAACTAGAAAACTTGTATTTCTTTATAGGCACTTGTAATATTTCATAATTTGAAATTATAAAAATATCAGAACTGTTGAGAGAAACCTTTTAAAATAGAGTGTTGAAATGCAGTAGCAATTCTAAACCAAAAACTTTTTAACTAAATTGTTTTTGTAGTTCCATAGAATCATAGAATCATTAAGGTTGGAAAAGACCTCTAGGATCAAGTCCAACCATCAGCCCAACACTACAATGCCCACTAAACCAAGTTCCTAAGCGCCACATCTGCTCATCTTTTAAATACCTCCAGGGATGGTGACTCAACCACTCCTCTGGGCAGCCTGCTCCAATGCTTGACAACCCCTTCAATAAAGAATTTTTCCTAATGTCCAATCTAAACCTCCCCTGGTGCAACTTGAGGCCATTTCCTCTTGTCCCATCACTTGTACCTTGAGAGAGGAGACTGACACCCACCTCTCTACAGCCTCCTTTCAGGTACTTGTAGAGAGCAGTAACGTCACCTCTCAGCTTCCTTTTCTCCAGACTGAACAACCCCGGTTACCTCAGCTGCTCCTTGCAAGACTTATTCTCCGGACCCTTCACCAGCTTTGTTGCCCTTCTCTGAACACTCTCCAGCACCTCAATGTCTATCTTGTAGTGAGGGGCCCAAAACTGAACCCAGCACTCGAGGTACAGCCTCTCCAGTGCCGAGTACAGGGGGCAGTCACTTCCCTAGTCCTGCTGGCCACACTATTTCTGATACAGGCCAGGATGCTATTGGCCACCTGAGCTGAACCGAGCATGTTCAGATGGCTGTCAACTAGCATCTCCAGGTCCTGTTCTGCTGGTTCTGAAGTTCAGGTTGGTGATTTGGACACTCTGGTTTTGGCTTATTTGTTACTACATGAATCTTGGCCACATAATCAACAGTTCCGTCTTCCTCTAATCAGTATCTGAAAACTGATTGTTAATTCATTTGTAAAGTTAAAATGGTACCTACGTGCCTTTGAAGAACCCTGAGATCTACAGATGAAGAGTGTGCTCACATAAAGTGCACTGCTTATTTATTGTGTAAGAATGGCTGATTTATCTTTAAGTTTTGATCTGAAAACAATCTGTATGGTCACGTTTAAAATCCAGTTGAATATTATGTCAGAAGTTCTGATACAGATCTGCAGATCAGCCACTTTAGGAAACCATCGAGCTGCTCCCAACAAACAAAACAACAAAAATGCACCTGAAACTCTCCATACAGGTTAGGGAAATACTTACTTAGAGCCATGTTAGTGTAGCCATCATGGTGCTGAGTTTTGAACCACCTACATCCATAGATAGTTCTCAGGAACAGTAAAGTTTCTATTTTACTCCTGTTGATCAGTGTAGAACATGACTTGTGTTTAATTTTTTTTTTTTTTAAGCAAAAGGAAGATATTGGGGCCATTCACAAGGTTGGCCTACTAAAACTAGTTAAATCAGCTATTACAATAATACTACTAATGTTGTCTTTTAACTTGTCATTCAGAAGCTTTTCCTTGTAAGGCTGTTGGCATGCTTCTCAGTATCCTGTTTTTATCCTGCAAATCTATTTTTGTAGTTGAGTTTCTCTGTTTGACAAATATTTTCTTAATGTACCTGTGTTCCAATGCATGTAGTAACAGTTTGCAAAACACTTGGCAAACATCCCAAAATAGTTAGGTTTAAGACTTCCTTATAAAAGAAACTTCACTTCTCCTCCCATGTGACGTACAGAGAGAGAAACACAGCCCTTGCCCCAGGGGATTTACAATAAAAACATTTCAGTTTTCTGTCAAAACATAAGTGCTTTAGAAATGTGTACAAGGTCACCTAAGTGTTTTACTTCCATTTTGGTGTTGTACAGCAAAACTATAGTTCACATTATAGCTTGCTTCCTTTGCTGCACTTTAAAATTACCTTCCAGGTCCCTTCCCCAAGAATCATAATCGTAGACAGACCGGTGTCATCTGATGATCCATTTAGCAAATAGAGAAATTCCAAGAACTCTAAGGCGAGTAAGGCTTAGAGGAAAGACTCTGTCAGTGTCTGGTTATCTGAGATGTGAAAGCCAGCACAAATAGCCAGGTACTGAAAGGAACAGCAGTATTTTTCAGACATTAGAAGTTTGGAGCGAGGTTATAGCACGAAATTTTGGTCATCCCATGTGTGCCATCATTTATGGATTCTTTTTTTTAACACATCCTACCATATCAGGAAAAAAAAAAAAAAGGAGGAAGGCAGGTTTAGCAATTATTGCCACCTTTTCCTCTCCTTTGACTGTGTTTGCTGTTCCATGAGTACATCAGCAGACTTAATAGTTGAAAGCTGCACTGGGGTACATAATAAATTTCCAAACGATTTTCAGTGTGGTGGGATTGACAGGATTTCACAGCTGGATGTTAAATGTTAGTGGTTATAGCTACTGCATACTATTCTGCTTTTCTAAATATACTGATCTGCCTTCAGAGCCCAAGGTCGTTTTAGAGCTTTCTCCTGAAATGCTCACAAATTCAGTGTTTGTTCAAGGGTTCATCTCATGCTTAGGACAAAAAAGCTGCGAGGCCTTTTACTCTTGGTACTTCCTCATGCTGGAAGAAATATTTTTGTGTGTGTTAGATCTGTGGAGGCTTGACAAATTAATGTGCTGTCTGCAGTTAAGGATAATACTTCTCTTTATCATTTTCTCTCCAAGTTCAGATGTGTTCATCATACTCTACTTGCAGGATACATGCTTTAGAACACATATTTGCTTGAAGTGAATATACTGGAATTACCTTAAATAGCTTCTAACATTAAACTATATTATTGTTCTAATTATTACTTTTAAAATAAAGGCTTTTAAAACTATTCTTTTCTCTTGTTTTTTTCAGGGAAAGGTTCACCTTGAATTAAAGCTGAATGAACTGATAACAGATAATGGATCTGTGTGCCAGCAACTAGTAGTACAGTAAGAAAATACATAAATCCTTGAATATTTAAGTGTTTGTTGGAATATTATGTGATTTCTGTCTCTCAATACTGTATGTCTGCACATCCTGGTACCAATTACATTTTTCTTTTTCTATGACTTTCTTTGGACACTACCTTGCTGAGGGAATGGGTGTATGCTTAGGGAACTCCCCCGGAAGTTTTTCACAGCTACTCATCTCTGTTGTTCCCAAAGCACTCATTTTTATTAGGACTCAGCATGGCTATTTGGTGTCATTAATTAGGTGTCTCCTAATTCTAGTGGAATTGGAGCTGGTGAGGAAGCTGCGAATGCCCACTGCAGCGGACAGACAGAACTTGCAGTACTGCTGTTACTGGGAGAATTGAGCTGCCAGTGGTGGTGTTTGGAGCGGTGTGAAGCATTTTCAGTAGTAGTGTTTTGCTGTGATATGTGAAAATCCTCTTTTAGTTTTACTTCAGAATTACTTTCTCGTGGTTAACCATGATAAGGAGTGTTTATAGAAAAACAAAGTACAGGAGTTGCCGTTCTGGAGCAGCATAATGTTGCCACATTTTAGTGAAATTTCTTAGCAACAGCTTAAGGAATTTTCACTGCCAAACTTAATTTTTACTCCAAAGTGTAAAGACTCTATAATGTGTCAAAGAGCCTCGTGATAGAAACAGTATATTTTTGGTCTGTACTCCTATATTGTTATTCTTAGAGTTGTGTTTCATAATGATCCTATGTGATGGCTTTGGGTGTCTGAATATATGGTTTACAGATGGTAGTCACAGCAAACCCGAATTCCATATGTACTGGTCATTCTATTTCTTTTTATTCATTATTAAGCAATACATTAAAGGCTGGAAATTTATAAGAAGCTAATGCAAATACAACTATACAAAAATGTTTTGATTCTCTCATTTAAAGTCTGTCTGATAAGGACATACTAGAAGAAAGCAGTCTCTCTAGAAACTAATCCTGTCCTTTATTTTGAAAGAAATCTGACAGCCTTCTATGTTACTTGCCTCTGGAGGACTGTTTCCTTTTATTGAACAGACCAGTGGAAACCAGTGACTTACAGGAGCTCTGTGAGATTGGCAGCATTCTCTTGTGACTTTTCTTACGTTCTCAGCATGAGAAAGGTTCAGAGGAACAAGCCAGTCTCACTGAAGTTTTTTATTTTTAGTGCTTCAGAAAGAAATAAAGGCTTTTCTGCACTTGTTTCCTAACTTCTTGTGGATAGGCCATGTGAGAAAAAGGGGGAATATAAAGACAGACAGGGAAAATTAAGACTAAGAAGTCAAAAGGTAGTAAGATAGCTTTCCAACATTATTCATTAACTTATATATTTATTCAGAGAGGTTTTGTTTGTTTTTAATCTTCTCTGAGAATTTAGTATGAAAGAATGGGTTGTATGGCAAAACTGCGAGGGTAGGAAATGGTGCATGGTCTTCGTTTGTCTCGGTGACTTCATGTTTAGGTCAGCTCCAGGGAGCAGGGGGAGACCATTACACTATCAGTTTTGCTAATGTAATTTTCATTATGAAGTTTAAATTGCATTCTTTCTGTCTTAATCAACTATCTGAACCATGATGAGTAGTTTAGTTGGAGTAAGACCTAGCAAAATAATCTCTATGCTTTTCTGTTGCTTGTTATGAAAAGGGAAGCTAGTTCTGCAATAGGACTAAGCTAGTGAAACTCGTAATGCTTAGTGGCTATTGTAGGCTGATAATTCAGCTGAGATATGGACACTTGCTGTACATCAATGTATATTTGTAACAAAGATATTTCTGAATATGTTTTTACTTGTACAGTGGGTGGCAGCTTGGTTCATTGCTGCTCTTATTTTTATATCCCACTTGCAGCACAAGGAAGAATTAGAACAGCTTTTTCCCCCCATGGAGTATTCACCACCAAAAGCTGGTTGGAGCTTTATGACTTTGTGTTTTATTCCCAGTTTAACTTTCTGATAGATGTAAATATTTTATATTTGATTTTTCATATATCCATGCACTTTAAGTTAAATTATTTTTTTCATTTTTATAATGTTTGGATTTTTCATATGAAGAAAGGTTGCTTTAGAAAGTTACTGTTGCAGATTGCAGTTTTGAGTAGGAAGTGGGTTACTCACTGTACCCTCTTTTAGGATCCCTTTATGACGGAGATAAAGGATCAGAAGGAAGCCAAGGTTCTCTGGTGGTTGCTGTACTCACCCACTCACTGACATGTGGGAGAGGATTGTGCGTTAAACACTGCAGTGTTACATCAGTATTTTTGTCTTCATCTGAGATTATGACATACAGTATAGTTCCTTAAACTAAAAATTTTTAGTAGTATTTTATCACACATGCTGATAGCCTTGAAATAAGTGGCTATATAAGTAGTATATTGTACATAAATCCATTTCTGGATGTTCATGTGAGAGTATGAGAAATAAGAAATATCTCACTGGCTATACTATTACAGAAACGGATGTGAGGGCGTTTTTGAGGCCCTTTTCATCTTAAAGTATGAGGAACTTAAAGAAAATACATGTGAGATTATCTAATATAAAAATTTCAACTCTTTAAAAGTCTGCTTATTTCGTACATTTCAGAGGATAATTAGTCAGTGATGCACTTACTGCTGTATTTTGTTAGTCACCAGGCCCTGAGAAATCATTCTATTAGTAACTTCTTTAACAAAGCTGGAACATAGGAAGCAGCAGAGCTGTGATTGAGTGAAAAAAAGACAAAGAGTGGGCATATATGTGTATTTCTGTCTCTGCCTCTTCTTGTTCCGTCCAAAACTGATAAAGTATTGACCAAACTTAAAAAATAGTGGAAAATAGAATTCTTACAATTCAGGCTATAACAGTTGCCTTTCAGAGCCATGGTTTACTTCATGTTGAAATTAAGTCTCTCAATATAATGAGACAGGGAAGCTTTTAAACCTTCATGAGTTATGTGTTTTGTAGGATAAAAGAATTCTAGACACTTCTGCTGGCTTCAGTGCCCAGGTGAATTTGTAATGTATTTCTAACATGTATTCCTTGAGAGTCCAGAAGTTCTACCAGGATGAAAAATAGTAGCTATAGCTTTCACAACACAAGATTAAAGATCGCATTAAGCACGCAGACAACAGCAAGTAAGTCAGGGGCTGTGTTTCTGAGCATTATCTGGAGTCCCCTATCACCTTTTTGTTTGCCATTGAACCAAACCAGACTAGGAGATGGAGTCATATTGTTTTGGTTCTGTAGACATGGTTGTAGAAGCTTTTTTTGCTGGTCTTCTTGACGGGTTTTATGATAAGATTTGATTTTAAAATCTGAAGGTAATTCCAGTAGGAAGCAGTTTTTAAAAGTTAACAGAGAGCTGCTGATGATGTTAGCCTCTTACAGCTAATGTGGGAGGGAGGAAGGCTTCGTTTCTTGTGGTAGTAGGTATAGTACAACCAAATTTTCCGAACAAGAAGTTTTTGGGAAAAGAACGTGATTTTTATGAACATAAATATTACTGCGTACCATGAAGGGATGTTCAGTTGTTGTATAATGAAACCAGGAATGACATTCCTCATGTTTCTTTCTTTTTGTCCTCTGTCCCCCCATCTGCTCCCTCTGATTTTGTTTTTAATTTAGATCCGTACTAGGACTCTATTCCCCAACTTTATGTAGGGGAAGTAAGCTTGAGGAAGGATAAATATTAGTATATCACAAACTATGTTTCTATCATCAAAGTTGTGGATAACAGTCAGAAAAAACCCTCACTTCTTAAAAACTGGACATTTCCTTATTTTGTTCAAGTTGACAAAAAGTGGTTATGTGCAGGATAAATGACAACTGACAGATCTGGTCTTACCTGATGCTGAGGGTGGGGGAAATGGCGGCCAATTTTCTTCAGATGGGACATAGCTTTAGGTAGGAAAGCCTGTCAGCCAGCTAGGGCTTTCAGGTTGTATAAACATTCTAAAAACATTGTACTGATATACATTTTTCCCTAGAGAAAGTAAAATTAAGGCTTGTAACTGCTTATCTTATATCGAGTAAGCCCATACTCTTTTTTTTTTTTTTTTAATCAAGCATAAAGTTAATCTTCCCTTGGTGAAGGGTTATCTTGGAGACTACTTACACTGGGCTGAGCCCTGATTTTACACATAATTTTTGTATTAATTGGAAACTTGCTGTTTGAATTTCATGCAGGTATACCAACAGACCATTTCTGAATTAAAATTTTGTTTTGTCTCCAATTCTGGTTGTTTCCTTTTCTAATGTGTGAATGAGGAGGGGAAAAAGATAATGCAGTAGATGAACTGCTGACTCATTGTGGTCTCTTTTTTTCAAAACCACAGTGGCATGTATAGTAGCACATTTCAGAAATACATGCTTGCAGCTCTTTCTGTAAGTCTGTAAAAACAAGTTTGCGTGACCATTGTTTGCTGCTCCTGAAACGGATGATGCTTGAACAGTTTCTTGCCAAATTAGGCTATTGGATGGTAGTACTTGCCTTCTCTGTTTGGCATGACTTCAACTCTGAAAGAAGGAGTTTTATAAAAGTATTTACAGTGCGACTACTTGAAAGCCCAGAAATGGCTTATTGCAGCTAGATTTTGTCTTACTTTTCTAAATAACTTCTGCACTATACTATCTTAAATTGTCCTGTCGGTTTGTTACAGTCCTGTTTATATTCTCTTTGCTTTCATGAGGTTGTTCTAGGGAACATAACAATTTTTATGAAGTGTACAAGTCCTAATGGCTGCAGTTACTTAGTTTCTGCACTTGGAGGACTTAGTTGATTTGAATGATGGAGGTAGTCCCTCAGTTGTGTAGGGAGTTTATTGAAGGCTGTGTTTTTTAAGGACTTATTTCCATCTTATGAGCTGAATATTTGCCAGTTGTATCTGAAAGGCTCATATTTCCTGTATGAAACTCCTCTTGCAGGACAAACTGCTGAGCCGTGAAGCAAGAATTATTGTAAACTGAAAGATCTCTTACACTGTACCGTAACTGGTAGTTTGGGAAAAGAACAAAAGTCCTTCTGTTAGCTATTGCTGAGACTTTACATAAAGATGTAGTAATTTTTAACAAGTTATTGAGCCTGATAGGTCTGAAAAGGAAATATTTGGGCATATTAGGAGTTGATGGTCAAGGAGTCTGGGATATTGGTTGTTTTTTTGAGATGCTGGAAAAGGCTAGGCTGCCTAAGCTAGGTAGACCTTACTTGCTGGCAACAGAACTGGGACTTGGGTAGGAGATGAAAAGGGAATGCTAGAACTGCCTACACAGGGAAACTGACTGGAGCATGAAATCAGCTTGAAGTGACAGATCTATATGATGAATCTGGAGATTCTAGTTCTGCTGCAAGGCTGTGTAGTTGTCAGTAAAGTATTTTTCAACTTGCAGGAAGTTACAGACAAGCCTTCCTTTAGTTTGTGTATGTTGTGGTCAAGCTGTAAGAAGACAGGGGAGGCCAGAACAAGCTGTTTCTCTAACCCAAAGTAGGGCATTCTAATTGTTTTTTGTTCATATCATAATAAAATTTTCCCACGGGATCATTGTGTCAGGTATGCAGGTCATTCATACAGTGATCAGGGAAGGAGTGAGAAGCTTCGTACACAGGGAAAGAAACTGCTTTCTGTAGGACTTGTACCTGTTTGCTAGAGAAATCCAGGAGCTTGGTGAACATGACACAGGCTGCAGGAAGAAAAATTGTGTTCTTTTTGGTAGAATGCTTGAATTCTGTCCAGATAGGTTTGACTTGGTCCATCTGCTATGAATTTCCCATTAGATTCAAGTTGAAGCTAACTTATAGGTACACTCACCACTTACACCTGAAACTGAAAACCTCTGGGAGCTGCAGAGACAGTATGTTTAGTGCTACAAAATACCTGATAGTCTGAAAGAATCAAGTCCTAGCTGCCTCAAATCAGATACCCCAGATGACTGAAAAGTCTAGACAGTTTAATTTTGTTGCCACTCCTCTATGTCATGTATGTGTTGGAGGAGGAATCAATTAATGTTTATGAAACAACTGGATGTTTCAAGGACCCATTTAAATGGTGGGTTTGAAATCACTGTAGGGTTCATTGTGATTCAAAAATTATTGAAATGCTGAAGGCCACGTGCTTGAAGACTGGAAGAAAAATAACAAATGATTGTGCAGTGGTTCAGCACTAAATGTTCCCCGAACTGGCTAAGACAAAGGGACTTTTTTGGGGGAAAATACCATCTGGTTTATAATCCTGCATACTCCAAAGGGGGTGGGGTTTTGAGGCAGCATAGGAGTGCTGCTGTTTCCCTGCTTGTGAGTGCTTGAGTTTGCAACTCTTACTATTCTTTTAACGCTGTTTTTCTACAGTACAGAAAGAATTTACTTAACAGTATGTACCTACAGTTGCTGCTGTGTAACTTTAACTTGCTCTGCACAACTTGGTATTCCACATTGTCGTATTAGGACGTTTCCTTGATTATTTATTTGAACTTAGAGCAGAAAAGTCTTATTTTCTCCTTAAGTTACACGGGTTTTGGATTTTATTCAAACTGGCTACTTATGGCAACCAAAACTTACTTGCATTAGTTTAGTTAAATTCTTGCAATACATTATTTAAAAACAGATTATTTTAAAAAGAGAGAGCGGGAATAGAACATCCAGATCTCATTTGTATCTTAGGTTTTTTATGAAATTTTGTAATCTGATTAATGTTTCTGGATTTAATAAATACTGCAGTGTGCATGGTTACATTAGAGCATAATTTTGCTAGAAAGTCTGTTTTCTACTGTAAATTTACAAACTGTTTTGCTTTGCTTCTGTTATTCCAGCTGGTTTTAGTTAATACTCATACGTGGGCAGCATCTGAAGGTTAGTCAGCTTGCTGGCCCAAGTGTTTCTATTAGTGTTACTGCTGTGGTGATTCAAGAAGTTTGCAAGCCTTCAGGCAAGGTCCAGAAAATGTATCTCTGTTCCCATGAGCATTACTTACTAACCATCTGTCCCTTTTGCATCACACTGGTGAACAGTGTGCCTGTGTACCTGTTAAACACCAGCTTACAACTTACTGTATGAATTATGGAAGAAAAGGGCTGTTTGACCCTGATCATGCATTGGTGTGAAAAGAGTTTGAAAATGAATTTTAAACACTACTTCCAAGACAAACTTGTTTTTTATTTTGTGGCTGAGTAGTGTGGAACCTAGAGATGCTGGGACTATATACTAGTGGTTTTGGATGCTTATTTTTAAATAACATTTCAGGGTATGACTTTGCATTTCTCAGCAGGACTTAAAAAAATCTTTTAAAGAAGAAAGGATTGTTTGGGTTTTATTTTTTTAAGCCAGAGATATTGCTTGACTGATCTATTGATTGCTTTTTCCTTGAAGCATAAAGGAGTGCCATGGGTTGCCTCTTATAAATGGACAGAATTGTGACCCTTATGCAACAGTCTCTCTTGTGGGGCCTTCCAGGTAACTCGTTCTTTTTTTTTTTTTGATTTTGTACTGGACTCTTGATATCTGCACTGTACTTCCTATTATTTTTTGTCAAATTCCTGTGTGGGATGGTATAGTCAATTGCTCACCTACCCTCCTCTGTTCCCCATTTTTCTTAATGCATTAATTTCTTTGCAGCAATTGTTTAACAATTGGGAAGAAGCAAGAGAGTGGAGGTTCTAGTGAGACCTTTTCTAATGTCACCACGTTCAGGATGCTACTTTTTTTTTTTTGATTGATTGATAATCCTGAATAACTATTGGATTTTTTTTAACTTAAGAAAAATCCCATATTCCACACATTTACTATCTGCAAGTCCCTCCCCAATAACACCTAAAGTAAGCTAGGCTTCAGTTCTTTCTCTTTTGCAACATCAAACGCAAGTCCATCTGCTTTCTCTGGTACTAAAGAATGGCCACTGTGCGCATAGTAATGGAAAGTCTTCTAGCAAACTTACATGCTTTAAAGACTTTGGAAGGATTGTCCCCAAGTAAGCTCTGAATGAATGGGACATTTTTTTCCTCCTTGGTAATACGTGATCACATTTTTTTTAGGTTTGGGTTGGGGTTTTTTGGTGGCTGTTTTTTTTGTTTGGTTGGTTGGGGTGTTTTGTTTTGGTTTTTTGTTTTGTTTGGGGTTTTTTTGTGAGAACTGGGAAAATTCAACCATTATGCCTAGGAAGCATGGAGTTGATTGCCAGAGAAGGTAAATTGACAAATATTTCCTGTTTGAGGAATGGAAATCACATCCATCTGTATCACATCATTCTGTGATGAGTGGTGATACAGATGGAACTGGGTGAATGTTGGTTCCTATTTACCCTGTTGGTATGAGAATATATGTGCAAATCTGACAAAAGTTCCTAGTTAAGATTTTCCAATCTTGTGAGTGTGTGACTCATGTACCATGACTGGAATGTTTATATGGCCAGTGCCTGAAAACAGTTGATAGGATAATTTTTCTTCTCCCTCATCTGTTTTTTCCCTGTGCATTTTATATTTGTTTCTCTTAGAAAGCATTTTTATGCTATCGTAGCACTTTACTAACTAAATAAAAACTTCTATAAAACATGTAAAATTTTAAAAATACTATTTCTATAAAACACAAGGGAGTGAGGAGCAATTGTTTTGCTTGACCCTATGCTGTTTTACCTCTAGCATTAGCAGTGATTCCTTCCAGACAAAACATTCAGTGGCTTGCTGTAAGCCTTTATCTGTAAAGTAGTGGGTATGTCCCCAGCAAAAGAGGGTGGAAAAAACAGAAATTGGCAGTTGAACAAGATGAGGAAAACTGTGCTCATAACCTGTAAGCAGTGGTAAAGAAATTGTCTGCAGACTTAAGTTTTAAATGCCTTAGACATTGTTGGTGCATTTAACTTGATATGTGTAAGATATACTTGTTTGTGAAATGAAATAGAAACTTGGGCTGGACAGGAGCACTAGATGCTGCTCTTGAAACTTTTAACTTCTCAAACTATGTTCTGAAGATGAACTAATTTTCTTTAAAGATTTTCTTAATTGATCAAAGTGGTCTCTAAAATGTCAATGTTTTAACTTAAATGCATGGGTCCTTCTTGACAATAGAATGTCTTTATAATTATGTGTTTAAGTTGTCTATGGTAAAAAAATTTTGCCACATTGGAACAGGAATGACCAAAAGAAGACCAAAGTAAAGAAGAAAACAAGCAATCCGCAGTTTAACGAAACATTTTATTTTGAGGTAACTTTTTGTGTGCTGTTCTGCCTGTTTTTCTTTTTTTTTATGCAACCCTTCCAAATATTTTTTAAGCAAGCTGCACAGCAGTACCTAACACAGAAAGCTCTCTTCAGTCAAATTGAAGAGCTTTTACTAGCCTTTCAAGTATAAGTGAATGACATTAAATTTCTGGGGGCTGCCAATCAATAGTATTCCCCTTCACTTGCTGTGTGAAAAATGACTTCCTCACAGCACATATGTGAAGGTAATTTGTTATCTTGAATTACTTTATATAGCTTCTGTTGCCATCAGGAATTCTAAGAGAACTTTAACTTATCCTGTGGAATTTGATCTAAATATTTTCAAGAACACTGAGCTAAAAAAAAACCCAACTTTTTTCTTTTATAAAGCAATGTAGTAATTATACCAAATAAAGGCTAATTTTATTATTTCATTTTAAAAAATGTTAACTTTTTTGTTACTTAAAATTTTATTTCAATTCCATATGAGTTACCCTACAGTAGCCAAATTATAAGTTTGACTTTTCATCTGATTTGTCTCTGTAATAAAAACTACGTTTGTATGTAAGCATACTGTTCAGCTGAGATTTGGAAGTAGTACAATTTACATGTGCTTCAAATGTATTATAATTTACTTTGTTTATATAGATCCCGGTCCTGGCGTGGGCCTTCAGTGAGAAATTGTCCCATGCTTGTGTACAGAGTATCAATGTGTGGTGTGTGTTTCAGTTGACCTGCTCAAGATACTGAGTATAATTTCTTAGGAACTAAGATATTGGGATAAAAAAGTGATCTAAACCACTCCAATAACTTTATGACTTACAATTTATTGGAGTTAAACTGAGAATGCAATTAGTCAAGAAATGAGGAAAATTAAAATAAGAGGTTACAGTTGTGGTATAACTAAGGCAAGAATAGTGGACTTCTTATTTGTTGTTTCTGTAAACATATCAGAACTAACATTAATGGTTTGTTGGGGCTTGTGCTGAAACCAAATAAATTCTTGCCAGTTTCATGTTCCTTCTTGTCTTCTTAACAGATCTATACTATAATTCCCTTAGATATCAGCGAGCTCTCAACAAGCTCCACCCTGAACCCTTCTTGACCCATTTTTCACCTGCTTTCTGTCAAAAGGCAGTTTGTTTGGTGAACTAAACTTTTTCCTTTTTAAAAGGAACCGTAACTATTTACCAGCATTAGAGGGGCGGGGTTTTCTTTGGTTTTTTACATCCATAATACAACAGTAATAAGTGTGTTAATAGGAGGAATTTACTTGCAGGTGACTAGGTCCAGCAGTTACACCAAAAAGTCCCAGTTTCAGGTGGAAGAAGAAGATATTGAGAAACTAGAAGTCAGGTAAGTTATGTAAATTAGGAAGTGATTTATTTTGTCATTAATAAAGCATAATATTTTATCATCAAGACAATAAAGAAATGTTTTATTTTAGTGTAACTCCAGAGAATTATTTATCAGACTTGTAGAAAAGATCCATCTAACATACAAAATTACTCAAATTTTTAGTGTGCTTCTTACTGAATATGAGGTTTTTTGTTTTTAAGTAAATAGTGGTAGAGCGTATCTAGCAGCCTAAGCTTGTTTCCTGTGTCTGTGAGTAAAGAGGCGTGAGGATCTCCTATCAATATATTAGTCTGGGCAGACTCTTGGTAACAGAACTTGTACCAAAGATTAACAGCATACCTGATGCTAGTCTGTGGTTTCAAATGTAGTTGGCGGTTTAAATAAAAACAGATGGAAAGCCTCTTTTATGAGATTTTTATGGTTTCACATTGCTTCTTAAAGGAACATTTGTGTTGCATCTTTTCCTTGCAAATGCAAAGAATACTTTAAAGTATATTCCCCTTTTTGTGATCCTTTACCATTAGAGCAAGTCTGTCTGTGTTTGTGCTGTGTAGTTAGAGCAATTGAGAGCCCCTGTACTTAGCTTCTTTTGTTTATTGGGCTCCTGTGCGTACATGCACCAAATCCACTGAGTGACAAAAAGTCTTCAAGGCTAGCACATGTTTCCTAATAGGCATCAGAAGAAGAATTTAGTGGTTAGTTTTAGTAGCCATTATAGAAATGACTTTCTATGTGCATTTTTAAGTATTAACTTCATGAAAATCTTAATTAGAACTGTATATTTCATTATAGATGCAAATATATTCAGAAAAATAGTCATGCCCCAACAAATCTAGTATTAATTTTTTTTTGTTCTTCTTAACAACTGTTGTCTGTCAGAAATGTCAGAGAGGTAAGAAGTAATAGAAAAAACCCAAGGTGCATGTCTGGAGTCTGTGATTCCTTTTGAGGTTGTAAGCATACGAGCTGCTGTTTGGAAAACAAGCGCATGTGTTGGTGTGGCATTGCAATGTGCCAAATTTTAGCAATTAGACAGGAATATGTACATATATTGGTTAAAAAGTTCACTTGAATTACCTGAGAATAAACGTGCACTGTTTTGGGCGTGGAAACTGCCCAGAATACATATAAGTTGCCAGTATCACTTTTATTTACTGATGCAAGGTCTGTGAGTCTAACTGTCACTGTTTGTTTATCTGTTCTTTCTGGGTGAATAAGCCACTTGTTTGATTCTTCTTGATTTAATTAGAATGGAGTGAGATTTCTAACATTTCCTGCCTGCATGCATGTGGATTAGTGCTGTAAGGCAGTTACTGTTAACTTGAAGATTTTTGTTTCTTTCTGGGAGTAAAAAAAAAATTAAGCAATGTTCTTATTTTCAGAGTTGACCTATGGAATAATGGAAATTTGGTACAAGACGTCTTTCTAGGAGAAATTAAAGTTCCTGTGAAGGTGTTAAGAAATGATTCCTTTCAAGCATGGTGAGAAATGGTGGCTCAGAAATGAATTTGCTTCTATCTTGCAGATCTTCCCTTGCAAAGGATATGTTTTATTCGAACTATCCATTAAAATATGTCTTCCTGTTCTAGTCTAGGTAAAATATCTTTCTAGAGTGTTTCCCTGATCACTAAATTAACCTTGTCAGAGGGGACATTAAACTGTCAAGTAGAGGTTCTACTTGTAAGTCAGTTTTACTTTATATTAGCATGCCTTCATGGGCAGGGCATCTGATTATTAAAATGTCTGATCTCCTGATTGTAGAAGTACAAATATTAATTATTGTAAGAGAATATTTGAACAGTATAGTTCTGTTCAAATTTCAGTTTGTTGGGCTGAATGTTGAAACTATACTGTGACACTGCTTAAGCTGTTAAAATTTTTGTAGGGCTGCACCTCCTGTTGGAATACAGTTGAACTACAGCAAAAGCCAGTGAAGAATTATTTACTGAATTTTGTGCTGAGAGTAGCAAAAAAAGCACATTTTTTTTCCTTTACTCTTACTTGTTTCTCAGGAATATAACCTATTAATATTATGTATTTTTACTGGTTTCAGACTAGACTATTTAAATTCTTTACAGTAGCTATTTCATCTGCACTGTCCAACACCCTAAATATAACCTAGAAATATAGGAAGGTCCAACATAATTTCTAACTATTCCTCCTATCCCAGTTGAGCTATAAGAAGTATGTCCTATTTCACTGCTTGGAAAGATAAGAGAAAATAAATATATGTTCCATTATGTGCTAAAGGTGCATCAAATACTGCTCCTTTTTTTTTTTTCTTTTGCGTCTTGAGGTTTTTTATGTGAATTTTATTACCAATTTTCAGACTCAGTTTATGTATACTGAAATAATGTGATACTTTGCTTTATTGTAGAATGAGTCAAATTAATGAAATGCAAATCTAATACTTTAGAATTGCCCTGTTGCTTTAAGGTACTTACTTCAACCAAGAGAAAATGGAAACAAGTCTTCTAAAACTGATGATTTGGGATCACTTAGATTAAATATCTGTTATACTGAGGACTGTGTACTTCCATCTGAATACTACACTTCTCTAAGAAATTTGCTGCTAAAATCACCAGATGTTCAGGTACTTTTCTTGAAAATTTATTTTAAAATGAATTATGCAGTCCTGTATGAGATGATGTGAATTACACATATCTAGAGAATTTTTTCGTTCCTTTGTGTGAATTCTTCTGTCACAACCAGATGAGCAGCTTGTAGAGCATTTATTTCTGCTTCGTTCTACCAAGATTTTCTTCTTGGTTTGGAAGAACCAGCAGAGACAAGTGAAATAACCTGTGCTGTGTGACTGGAAGAGATTAAATACTTCCTTCTTATTGGTTGCTCTTTTCAACATTGTCTTTTCCCACTGGCTACTGTTGGCCCCCTGGATTTAGTGATTTTCCGGGGCATTATTGGCACTGAAGGAACAGATAATCGCCTTTACCAAAAATGATGTGTTTCAGAATTGATTTCTAATTCCACTTCTGAATTGCTTCTGTCTTCCCCAGTATGTTAATCAGCATGGCTGAATTTCTCATGTGGACATGGTGACAGAGAAAAGTGTGGTAGATAGCATAACACTGAGACAGGAATCAAATTATAGTAACCAGGCTTTATATTCCTGGGTCTGTTATGGCCTTTCTTCACTTCAGTTTTGGTGAAGTACTGACAGAGGAAAAGAAAGGTGAAGAGGAAGGAGATTGTGACTAAAATTTTCACTAGCCAATATTGAAATACTACTTCACTGAAATTCAGGAAGAGCTGAGTATGTAGCTAGCAGCAGTTAACAGCTGTCTTTTTTACTTAAATTAAATAACTTGATCAGTTTTTATATTGAAATTCCCAACTGTATAATGACGACGGACACTTTAGAAGTGCGAGAACTGTATTTTAATGTGCTCTGATTAGTTTTAAAAGCCCTGTAGAGGTATATGACATTATAGTAAAGCAATTGCTTACTGCCTCTTACTTGGATTTGTGACAAAGCCATACTCTAACCCTCTAAGGAGAATGCAAAGGGTGAGTTGATGCTGAATTTCATTCTTAAATGTCAAGTATAAAGTAGCCAATACCAATTTTCAATTAAGTATTTCTGCAGAATGGATACTTTTAATTGCCACGTTATATATCAAATGTTGAAACTTTCTTTTAAGAAGCTATGTCTGCAGTCTTGTTAGATTTGATCTGTACTTTGCCAAATAGATGAAGAACATTTAACTGCATCACTCATGATTTCACATTCTGCTTTCTCACAGCCGATTTCTGCATCTGCTGCCTACATACTGAGTGAAGTTTGTCGAGACAAGTACGATGCTGTTCTGCCTCTTGTACGATTATTGCTACACCACCATAAGCTAGTTCCATTTGTTGCTGCAGTGGCAGAACTAGATCTGAAGGACACTCAGTATGTATTTCATGTTTAGTGATGTCATGCCTTTTTAAATTTTTCTTAGAGTTTCAAAGGGCTTCATGATAGTAAACATTAAATTATTTCTCTCATTATGTAAAAATGACTAGATACATTGATATTTTAATGCTGGCTTATAAAAACATTCATTAAATTCACATTGAAGTTGGGATTCAGAGTTAATGATTGTGTGCTATTTGGTAAAATGTTCTTGGAGCTGGTACACCGCTCAGCATAGCAAGCTAGCAGTCTAGAGTTGTGTCTAGAAGCACATAGTTTTTATTTTAAAATGTTATAGTTTTGCCACTCTTCAAATTTTACTGATCTTTAGATCAGACCTTAACATTTTCAAAATTGCTGAGAATTTTATCCTGTTTCCTTTACTATGTGACTTAAATTGGGGGTGCTCTTTTTCTGCAAAGATGCTTTGTCAGTACGTACGTGTCCTCCTGCATGCCTTGAAAGTAGCAAGCACAGGAGTTTTTCCAGGTAGCAGTGTATAGCCTGTGAATTTGCAGCTCTGTGGTTAGGGGAGAAAGGAAGTAGACCTGTGTAGTGGCTGCTGAGGTGCCAAGTCATGTCCTGTGGAGTTGTGGAAGAGATTTTGCCACCACAGAATGGCTCATTTCAAAGCTGGCTTGTTTCAGCTTTAAGTAAGGTGAGACAATTTAACTGTGTAGAAAGAGGTCGCTCATGGAAAATAATTTTCTGAACTGCATTTTGGTACACACATTCCTTTCCTTTCCGTTATAATTGAACTGTAACAAAGAAAGATTAAGCTAAATCTCTCAGATCAGAAAGATTTACTTTGCATAGTCAGCTCTCAGTTTTCTTCAACAGCTGTAGTGAATAATACACTGTTTATCAGTGTAGTGTAGCAGTACATTATTTACTGTAGCTTTTAAGATTTTTTTTTTTTTTTTGACCAGGACTACTGGAGGAAAAAGTGTATATTGGTGAGGTACAAGTCTTCGTTATTTTGGAGTTTTCTCCAACAGTTCTTTCTCACGTTCAGCATTGGATTATAATTTGCTATGTCTAAAATTTCTTGGGATTTTCCTTATGGTTTTATTTATGTTCCTGGTTTTGGTAATAGCTGTAATGATGTTCTTGTTCTCTTTCTGTTCCTGAGTGGCATTGTAGGTATCTAGATATCTAGGTTCTGGACTTTCTGACTGAAGTATATGAAAAAATGTTTTCAGAAAATGAATTGTTTAATAGCAAGATAAAGTATTAATCGGATTTTGTAACTGAGCTTCTTATTTTTCCTGTTCAAATAAAATCAGTTATTTTCTTACAGAGAAGCAAACACAATCTTCAGAGGCAACTCATTAGTAACTCGGTGTGTAGATGAAATGATGAAAATAGTGGGGAAGCACTACCTAAAGGTTACTTTGAAACCTGTTATTGATGAGGTAGGTTATCCTACGGAACTGTTCTCAAGACACTTAGCCCTGTGGGGTATCCTGTCTCTTTGATAGGCTTTTTACTTACAGCTCCCTTTGTGGTAGTAATCACTCAGTTGAAGGAATTCTAGAGGAAAGTTAAATTGGGCAAAAATTGTTTAAGTTTAGTAGTGGGAGTAAGTGCTTTTTGTTAATTATGTTCTAGATGCTTGAAAAATAAACAGTCAGTGACAGCTGCTCCAGCTTCTAACACATTGTAGAATTCACCAACATTATGCTTTATGTAATTGATTCATGTAAAAAGGCACACACAAAAGTGAGGATGATTATTACATGCTGTTATGGACATGCTTGTTAGAATCTATTTAGAGTTTTACCTCTAAATCTAGGACGTAATCTGGTTTTAAATAAGTGCATTTCCATGCTTTCTGTCAGAAAAATTGAACTCATAGTTTTGTTTGGTTGTTTTTTTTCAGATATGTGAGTCTCCTAAACCCTGTGAAATAGATCCCATCAAATTAAGAGAAGGCGATAATGTAGAAATTAATATGGTGAGTTTCCTAATCTGTTTTCCCTAATTTAAACTTTCTCAAAATGTGACAGAGAAACATTTTAAAAAGCAGCTTTGTGTAATGGAAAATAAGTAATTTACAGTAGCAGTATAATTCTCTGATTCCAGAGCAAACAAAGGACAAGTTGTATTTTCTTATCCCTGTTTATGAGAACTGCAAAGGAAAAGTCCAACGGGGAGGAGGCACTAAACAGAGGATTACAGTCTTCCTTACCAGTGTGTTGGGTGCTGTGATTCCTGATGTTCTGTACTCAGTATCTAGATGATGAAGTAGCTAATTACGACTGCTTTAATACTTTCCATTGAAATTTTGCTTCCTGCTTGCCTTTTACCAGGAGGTGACTTTTAAAGCAATAGTAGCTGCAGCAGACTAGGTATCATGGGAAGTGCTTCTTCCTTGTAACATATTGTTGTCAAATTACAAAAGCAGGTTTTGATAGATAGTTGTGTATTGCCAGACGCTGCTTATATACTTTAATGTAAGTATATTGAACTATCTTTTAACACTAGTAATCTTATATAAACATTATGAGACTTTTAAAATATGCACTGTACTAAAATACATAATTGAATAGTTAGGCAGTGCTTTGAAAAAAGGAAATGTAGTGTTTGTGTTCAGGAAAAAAAAAATAGACATGCAAATATTAATGTTTTGAAAAAAAACCCTTTTTCGTAATTGCAGGAAAATCTACGCTATTATGTAGACAAAGTATTCCGTGAAATTGTGCGGTCAAGTATAAGTTGTCCTACCCTAATGTGTGACGTTTTTTATTCTTTGAGGCATCTGGCTGCCAAAAGATTTCCAAGTAAGTGTTCTCTAAAAACTTTTGAAAATTATGTTCAAAGTGAAATATTTAACTTCTGCAGTTACCTTGTGGGGAATGTTGATATTCTTGCCTTGTCCAGAGCTGTGCCCTGAACTTCTTACTTTGACAATCAGACATTTGTGTTTCCGTCAGTCTGTAAGTTACAGTAAAGCCTAATGGTCAATCAATAAGAATTTTGTATTTTCTGATACAAAAATGTAGCAGGTCAGAAACACTGCAAGACGGGTGCAGTGTTAGATCAGTATTAGAACAGTTTTATTCTTTCAGAATGCTTTTAATAGAGGAATAATGTGGTGAGTCTGAAAAACTCTTATACTTCAGTCAGTTAAAATCTGAAATGTCATCTAATAAGCTACAAAGTAAGAATATACTTTTCATAATCTGGAGCCTTTTTCTAGTTTGTGTTTGTCACTGGAACTGACGCCATAAATTCCTCTAGTTAAGATAGTCCTTTCAGAACAGCTAACTTCCCAGACAGACCAGAGTGAAGCAGTCATTAGAGTAAGAATGTGATCCCACTATATTTCCTAGTGTAAATGTGTAAATATTCCCAAAATATTGAATTATAAAATCCTCATCAAAATTATATAACACCATGGTTTTATGATGCAACTCAGAATTGGAGTTAGTTGTTAGTATATGTTGACTGCATTTGTTGTGCAGCATATTAACATATTTGAGTTGATCAGCAATTAGCTTTACGGGTGAATAAACCTGATAGCTCTGGTGTTTAAAGGCAACTGCTGCAGTATTTTCTCTTTTGGTTCAATGTACGTATAATCATACCTAATCAACACTGTGTATGTAAATACTTGCAGTAATCTCATCGTTCCTAGCAGTGGAGCTGATGAGCCAGTTCTATGAGAGTAGGACTTCCTTTCAGAGAAATAAACCCTCCATTATAAGTAGAACATTTCTTACCATGATCACCTTTCTCATTTCATGCACTTCATTGATTTTTCTATTCTCTTTTAAAATGTAAATGTCTCCTCTGATGTTATCTTCTTAAGGATTTTTATGTTGACTGTCTTCATTATTTCCTGTTAAGTTCAGTGCATGTTACATTTCATGGTTTTTCTCTGCAGATGACCCTCATGTACAGTATTCTGCAGTGAGCAGCTTTGTGTTTCTTCGTTTCTTTGCTGTAGCCGTAGTCTCACCTCATACTTTTCATTTACGACCTCACCATCCAGTAAGTTTTGTGAAGCTTTGTTCTGTTTTATTCATAACCGTCAGATCTGTTATCTGGGAAGGCCTAAGTTACTTTCAGTGGGTCTGTAACTGGGAAATAAGATTACTAAATGTCTCTTAAGTTTTCAATTTTATAGCTCACCAAAGGAACTACGACATTTGCACTACTTTAGGCATCAAATTTCTCAGTCTTTAAGAGGTATTCTTAAATGATGTAGAAGAGCTATTGATATTAAAGATCCTGTGCATTTTTGGGGAGTTTGCTTCTTTGTTAGAATAGCAACATGACTGATGGTTCTTAAAGGCATTTGCCTAAACTGCATTGGTTCCTTCCACTGTGAAAGTTAAACATAAAGATGTCACTTACTTTTACAAAAATATTTCCACTTGTGTCTTAAACCGAGGTTGTAGAGTTATCCAGCAATTGGTCTGCATATTTATTCTGGACTCCGTAGTTGCAGTGGTTGCCAAACCTTCAGTTTTCAGTTTTCAAATTGGCAAGTAGATATGTTTAAAAAATATCTTGAAAGACAGGAATATGGAGATAAGAAAAAATACTATATTGTTTTTACATAACATACAGAATATGTATGAAAGCATCTACTCCAGAGGTTATCTTTATTAGCTTATTTTATCTATTTGTGTGTTGTGCTTTCAAAAGAAACCCAACTACCGACTCAAATTCATTCCTCGCTTGAGGGTTAAACATTTCATAGGGAACAGCAAGGCTCCTTTCTGTGTCTGTGTTTATAATCCTGTACTAAAATACAAGCAGTGAGGTAGCAAACAAATTAGGCAAAAACCTTAAAGACAAAGTTTTAAGTTCACTTTGGATTATAAACATTTCTGCCATTTGTTCAGCAATAAGTTCATTATGTTTAGTGTTAAATTTTGAATAGTTCAGAAACATTAGAAGTATAGTAACAATTATGGGATTTGAGGGGTTTCAGATGTTTTATAGATAAAAATATTTTTCCAAGTATTTATATTAAATTCTAGTGGTAGTAAGTAAAATATTAAATACTGTGCAGTCGCTTATAAATTATACGTATATTCACAAAGCACAAGGGCTAATAGAGGACAATACTGCATACACATCTCTTTGGGCGAAGAAGAAAAGAAACAAAGATGTGTCAATTTACTACATTGTGTAATATATATTTTTTGTAACATTTTAATTTTTAAATAAAAGTTTTACCTGCAATTGTAATAAAATTACTTCTGATTTTTTTTTTCTTTATTTTAGGATGCACAGACTTCTAGAACATTAACTCTTATATCAAAAGCCATCCAGACGTTGGGGAGTTGGGGAAGTTTGACCAAAAGCAAACTTGTAAGGCTATTAAAATTATTTCTTATTTCATAGAAAACATTCTTTGAAAGTTTATTTATGTCAATATACCTTTTCTTTCAGTCAAGTTTCAAGGAGACGTTTATGTGTGAGTTTTTCAAAACATTTCAAGAAGAAAAATTTACTGAATCTGTTAAAAAGGTACCTTTCAACTAGATTTTTTTTTTTTTTAATGGTTGATGTATCTTATCAGTCTTAATTTTTAGAAGGTTGTGTTATTGTTCAGTTTTCTACTAGAGAGCAAAAGAAAACTTCTGGTCCATTTCAGATGTTTTTTAAAAAAACAACAACTAACAAACATCCACACAATTGAATATACCAAAGTTACACATAGTGGACTAAGCTAATCTAGTTTAAAAAACCACCACCACCAACAAAAAAACACCCCTCAAAAAATATATATATTTTTTAAACAGACTTTATTAGATCTGCTGTTTACGCACTAATTAAAGAAATCTCGTGTGACTTATGGGCATCTCTTGTTACATTGTTCCAAGTCTCTGCAATATATCGTCATTTCTTCTGTTCCAATAAAGTAATTATGTTGCAGGAGAAACTGTACATGTATATTTTCAAAACAGCTTTTGGTTGTTCTGTGTTTCTCAATAGTATATATTCCCTGTGTATTTTTCCTTAAGTTCTTAGATGATGTTTCGTCTACTGAAAGTAAAGAGCCCAGTGGTCTGAGTGAGCCAGTACATCTGAAAGAAGGGTAAATGCATCTCAATCTATATTGTGCAAAACAGAATTGACTTTACTGTTTTTTATTAATGCTCAATAAATTGTTTGATATACTGTAGAAATTATGGTGCTTGTAATTTGTGATAATTCTTTGTTAGTTTGGAGAATTAGTTTAAACCAACAGCTGTAAGCTTTCATAATTCATTTTGTAAATACTTTGGGAAAAACAATTAAAAGCAGCTTAAAACCTGTTAAAGCCTGTCTGCATTTCTGTTAAAATTCTGTACAATTCAGCTCTATGATGGTTTGTTCAGGATTATGAAGGTGTATTTTAAAAGAACAAATTAATTTAATTTAGAATTACTTTGCATGCTGTGTAAGTCCAGACAGCTAAATGTTCTGCCTTTAAAATAGGGGAAAAAATTACCCTATAATTTGAATACTTAACAGTAAATTATAGAATGCTTTTATAAAAATTGAGGTGAACAATCACTGTTTCTAAGAAATGAATTATCTTTTTTTTATGTTGATCAAGAATAGCTCATTAATTAATTCAAACAACATTTATAGGGAAAAAATATTTGTATTTACCTGAGAAGCAGATTCATAGCGAATAAAAATTCTTCTGTAAAACAAGCATCCAAATTTCAAACAAAGAAGAAATGTAGCCTGTATTAAAATACTGAGTAGAAATGAAGGCAACAATTATAATGCATCAGCACTTATTTATAGCGGTTTGGAAGCTAATCTGTATTATAAATTGATGGCTGTTGCTCAAAAAAAATAGTTGCCATTGAGTACAAAGTGTACTGAATACAGTTTGTGACTTCACTTGCTATTGAGTCGTGTTCAGCATCGTTTCATTTATATTCAGATTCTGATCCAGATAAGGCCAAGTACATTCACATGTAGGAATTTGCAGGAAGGAGAGAATCTTGGATACACGTTAACACCCTTCTGGGAAAATTTGGAGTTCTGGATCTGAATAATTAAGTACCCACTCCAAATTTACTGCTACAAACGAGAGTCTGGATTATGTATTTTCCAAACTCCTTTCCTGTTTATGGAACCCTGTACACAATCAGCATATTGGGAGGTAGTCTGGAGGATCTAGTTTAAACACATAGCAGGATTTTTTTAATCTATAATGAAGTAGATTTTGTATTGCTCCATGATAAACAAGAATGTGTTATCTCAATACATATTTTGAAAGCTCTCTAGAGGACTAATGGTTGCATTTAATTTGATTCTGTCTTTACAGAGAAATGTACAAAAGAGCTCAAGGGAGGACTCGGATTGGTAAAAAGAATTTCAAGAAGCGGTGGTTCTGTCTAACAAGTAGAGAATTCACCTACCACAAACAGCAAGGTAAATTATGTTTATTTTACAATTATTTTTATTTTCTCAATTTTTTAAAGTGTTTACATTTGATTTGTGCTTTTTAAAATGCATATTTTTTTACTTTTCCTAAAGTACATATGATAAGTTTTAGTTACCTTTGGCCTGATTACCAAATGCTTCTGATTCATGTACATTTTCTCAAGAATAAAAATGCACATTTTTAGAACTTAAACTACAGTATCAATGCACTGAAATTAGAAAACAGATTTTTAAAATGTTTCACTCATCTGTTTAAAATTTTTTACAGATAAAGAGCCAATTTTCACCATTCCAATCAAAAATATCCTTGCAGTGGAGAAACTTGATGAGAGCTCCTTTAACAAGAAAAATGTGAGTCCAAAGATAGTTTATATGTAATTCTTTGTGTTCTTTAATTAGCTTATAGAATTACTGAAACCCTATTACTAAACATTTCAGCAAAAAATCTGGTTTGGTTCAGGAATAAAAAGCTGTGTGCAGTATTTCCAAGTACTGAACATGGAACTTAACCTGGATTTGGATCTCTGCACCAACTTTTCTGACTGATTTTATGACTTCTGCTCCCCTTTCCAAATTTCTGGAATGGAGGTCAAAACTACTGTGACCTTATTACAAAACACGTTTATGTAAGGTGTTAGTAGTATGTGTTATATTATGTTCCACTAGAAATGAAATATTACCAAGCCTGCATTTATTCCTTTTGATGGGAACTTCTTACAATACTTCCATCAGCTGAGACAGTTGTCTGCGCTCACAGCCTCGTTCTGGGCCTGTAATGGTAACTTCACTGTCTCTGTTATTTCAATCAAAAATTTTGAGGCAGTGCTCAAAGTACAGCTGTTACTTAGGCTGAGGATGACTGAAGGAGAGACTTCTGGGAATCTTATGTTACTCTCAGGATATAGGCATGAAGTCTGAGGTTACATTTAAAGATACATGAATGAAGAGGACAGAAAATGCATCATGTTCTAATTCTTTAAAGATTCTTTTTTGGATGAGGAAATGGTGTAGGTAGAACACAGGGAACTGTTTTGTTTTGTTTTTTTTCTCCTAAATAGGGCTGTGTAGTAAAGTGAAAGAGGTGAAAAGTTGTCTTTTCTCCCTTGTCTCACTTTCTCTCTTAATTTGGCTTTGCTGAATTGCTTGAGGTTTGAAATCTATTTTGCCATACTCAAAGTTGCTCAATAACTGTGGGATTTTTACTGAGCAGAATAACGTTGCATTCCTTCTATAGATGTTTCAAGTACTACATGGAGAAAAGCCGCTCTATATCCAAGCAAATAACTGTGTAGAAGCTAGTGAGTGGATAGAAGCTCTTTGCCGAGTAACGAGATGCAACCAGAAGAGACTTAATTTTTACCATCCTTCTGCATTTCTGAATGGGAACTGGCTTTGCTGCAAGGCTACAATAGAGAACACAGTGGGCTGTGCTCGTTGCACTGCGTAAGTTGCTTCTCAAATGAAAGTACATGTGTTTCATAGGACAGATAATGTATTGATTCACTATACAACTTGAAAATTTGAAGGTGAGGCTTTCCCTTTCTACTCTGAAGTGACACTACTAAAAATTTGCCTTACTAATAAGGCCTGAGGTAATGGATTTTGCCAAGCCTACTACTTCATCAGCCACCCTATGAAATGAAGGTAACCAATTTCAATCAGAAATACTGAGTGGTTGATTTCTTTCCATACAGAATAGTAGCTCAAGTTTATTCCAATGCCAAACTGAATGCAGAATCATGACATGTCTAGGACATCTATATGAAATAATTGAAATACCTTGCTTCAGAGGGTCTCAGCCTGAAAGTCTGTCTCTTTCCCTAATGTTGTCTTGTTTAGGCAGTCACTTTTTTATTTTAAACTCACATATTTTAGAACACAGTGTACTAAGGAAATCAGCAATCTTGGATGTAGATTCTGACAAATAATTTGTTTTTTGTTGGTATGAGAAAATTATTAATGTCTTATAAAGCATTAATGCCTTTCTTAAGCTGCTGATTTTGTAAAAACAGACAAATGCTCTGATCTTTTTTAAAAATAATTTTATCCTTAACTGCATAGATCACATAACTTGCAGACTAAAGATCTCAGCTAGTCTTCTAAAATTCAGTATAAGTTCTACAAGATAACTTTCTGAAAATATATATAATAATTCTTCTGTGTTACCCAGTTCATTTCTATATTGGGTTTCTCAACAGTTCACAAGATTCTTGTTACTGAATAACTTTTGGTTGTTTTTGTCTGTCTGTTTTGGTGGGGTTTTTTTGTTGGTTTTTTTTTTTTTAAGTGTTCTGGTTTGAAATGTATCTTGTCCTTCTCTTCTGTTTAGGTTACCTTTCAAGTATAGTAGATTTTAAAAGAAGTGTTTAATTGTCATTTAGTAACAATTAATCTTACTTTGATATTTTTGAAATATTTTTCTCTTGACAGACTGAATAATAAACTCTATTGGAAAAAGCAGTGTTTGGTAGTGTTAATTGCCCTCAAAACTGTTTACACCTGTTTATAGTACACTTGCAATGAACACTAAGTTTTGTGTAGTAATTGTAAAGCTATCTGTGAGTGATAGATGTGTCGGAAGCTGAGTACATTGAAAGAGAATCAGGTTTTACGCGCTTTCAGACCTTTCAAGAATTATTTATATTGACTACCCATCTCTTTTTTCACCTTTTAGAGATGTTCCTGCTGATACTCAAATTGAGATTGATGGAGACAGAGAGACAGAAAGAATTTACTCACTTTTCACTATCAACATGTCTAAACTACAGAAGTTGGAAGGTATTAAAATAATAATTCAGAGGAATTATACTGCTACTACTCACTTCTAATTCTTTAGGCCCTTAACATCATTCTGATGTCTTAACAATTCACCTGAAAATAATGGAGAATAGAGATAACAGATTATATTTTTGTCACATTAGTGCTCTGGTATCAGACATTCTTCAGTCATTTCTGTACAGTAGACATCAGGCATGCACATTGTTCTCATTGAATTTGCATATATGAAATAACTTTAATGGTTTATACAGACTGCAGCTATAGCTGGTTGCTCTTCTGTCTTTGCTCTTTTTTTGCTGACTTGGCTGTGGAGTGAATGCTATTGAACATGGTTGAGTTGCAAGAAAGCATTGGTCTTCTGTTAATGTGAACAGGAGAGAGCTGGATGCTCAAGATGCTGAACACAACCAGCAGAGAATAAACCACAGAACTGTAAATATATCTAGTTGATACTGTTTCCTGCTTTTGTCTTAACCCATTTTATGGATAAGACAGAGTAACTTAACATTTCAGAATCACCATTTACATAAGAGTTAGATCTGTTTGTTAATTATCAGAATTCTAACTGGGATAATTCTCATTTTTGTAGAGGCTTGTGGAAGTATAGCAGTCTATCAAGGTCCACGGAAAGAACCAGATGATTATTCTAACTTCACAATTGAAGATTCTGTAGCAACTTTTCATACACTTAAACAGATAATAGATATAGTAGAAAAGTTGAATGAATCGCATGAAAAATACAGAAAGAAGAGGTCATCTAGTGCTAAATATGGTAGTGAGTAAGTATCTCATGTAATTTTGACATACATAAATGTGTATTTAAAAAAAAAAAAAAAAAGAAATCACAGAACAAGGCCAGGCTTGTTGGGGTACAGATAATTAGGCTAAAACTAGATTTAGGCAACCCAAAGACATGGAGAAAATAAGGTACATCATTTGTAATAATGCAGATTTTACCAGTTGTTAGAAGATACCAGAAGTTCCTCTGGTGTGGGATTCATCTGTGTTCCTGCTGAGATTCCTATAAGTATTGCAGTGACTGCTGTCTCCTTGTAACTTCTGAAGTGCACACAAAATTTATCCCTAACTATCTGCCTACCTTCTAATTTTTATTTTCAAAATTTCAAATTTCACTTAAGAAATAAGGAAAGCATTGAGTTATATAAAACTGTAAAAATTACACTGCATAAACATATCTTTCATGCAGTATATTTACTGTTTGTAAATCACTTGCCATTCTCAATGAAAAATACTGTTTCTGGTGAAGTTAAAAAAATCTGGTTTTTGGAATACGTTGTTGTTCCAGAACAGATTCTTTCAATTCTCTTCAATCCTGGCTGATATCTGTGGAACATCACTAGCAGTTTTCTCATTTCTTCTTTGCATCAGTAAGGCTTGATTTACCGGAAAAAAAGAATGCTCAAACCCTGATTTGGTTTACCAATTTTAGTATTTGACCCAAATTGTTTAGAAAAGTTGACTTTGATTTGAAGGTCTCGCGTGAAAGTATGTGAGATTTTCCACAAATCAGGAAATTTCACACATAGTGGTAGAAATTGTGCAAAAAATACATGTTTGCTTAATAAATTAAAATTGTATTATGAAAACTAGAAAGCAAATGTTAACCTTAAAAATGTTTACTTATAATATTTTATTTTTTTCCAGAGAAAATCCAATTGTTGGAAAAGTTTCCTAGCCAAAACAAAATATCACACTTGGATGAAAAAAGAAACTGGAAATGTTCTTGAGTGTTTTGGTTTGGGGGGTTTTTTTTTGTTGTTTTAAATTTGTTATATGCATTTTTACAAAGTATGAATGAACATAAATGCTAGTTGTGTTGACAATCTATTTAATATTTAATAGAAAAATATCTACTTGGAAATCTGGTCTTAAGGTTTATTCTCATTTTGCTGCAGAACTTGGAAGTTCCAGGTCCTTGAGTAACAGGTGTGAATAAATCTAAATGTTGTTTTGCCATTGTTGTCTTATCGGAAAGAACTTTCTAAACAAATAAGCTTCTTAATGGAAGAAAATCCACACAACATTTGTTGGTTGGATTACATCTCTGAATACATACACTGCAAACTTGCATGAGTTTACCATGAGTGCCTGCCCTGCTGATACAGATCTTTAAATAGAAATCCCAAGATACCACGACATGGAAGAGATCGGAAGCTTCACACTCAATTTATTTGACTTTTTTCCTTGTATTAGGTGTTGTCAGGACTTGATTTATCTACAGCTGAAGTACTGCAAAGTAATGCAATATGATGCAAATAATCTGGACAGCAGATACCAGTGTTAGTTATGTTTTTAAGTACTAAAGAAGAAGAATTCAGGGAACTTACGTTGTACCTCTTGTTTACATTTGGGGTGAGTAATATATGGAGTGATATTAGACCACTATCTATTTTCTTCAGGATTTTTAAAGGTACATAATTTTTCTTAATCTAAAAAGAAATGCAGGGTAGCAACATTCTTCTTAAATAAGTTTGCCTACAGATAGAAAAATTTAAATGTGAACAGATTGTGGTTAAGTACTGATCAATTTACATCATCCCATGTATGATTTTACTTCTTTTTTTTTATAAAAAGTAATAATTAGGTCCAGCTCACCTTTTGACTACAGATCTAACAAATAATCTATTATAATCACTCAAAGCACTTTAGATATCTGGACTTTCCCAGATTATTTTTAGATACTTTGTAGTATCTGCTTGTTATGATCAGTTGAATGATCAACATTGTTTGTCTTTAAGCAATGCTTCAGTGAATATTTTTATATCTTTAGTTTTATGGATTTGTATTTGCCACTTAACACAATTTTAAACTGGCATCCTTGACCTTAGTAAGATTAATTTTGCTCTCTTCATTTGGGAAGTTAGGTTTAGGCTGCAAGAACATATATGTATATAACCAGGAAGGAGCAAAGGCATTACTGTGGCAACTTTGCTTCGTCAGTATTAAATACAATGGTACTCCTTGGAATATTATTTTTAATAATAACTATATGTGGTACTTTTTTTTTTGGAGCATTTGCTGTGGGGTCTGTTGTTTTGTTGGATGTTTTTTGTTTGGTTGGTTTTAGATTTTTGGTTTTTTTCTTTTATTTTGGTTTATTTTTACAATCATGATTTGCCCAAATTAATTAGGAATGTAACTTAGAAATAGAATAGAAATCCACAATGCTTAAAACTGTAAGCTGTTTAAATTACTACACATTTATTATACTGTTGTAGGGAGGCTTTCTTTAGTAGAAGCAAGTTGGCAAGACAGGATTGAAATCTCTTTTGGAATGAATGTAACTTGTTAGAATAACTATTTGGTTTAATACCAGACAAACTATTTTAGAATATCCAGGGTTCAGTACTAGAGTCTGCAATGTCACAATCATTTAATCCCTTCAGTTGGTTTTGCCTTTTCATTTTTTACATATTTGATGTATTCTAAGTGACTTTTATTTGCCAACAGTTGAAACTGGGGTGGGAGGGAAGGGAATATAGTAATGCCAAGAAATGTGTTTTGACACGGTAAAGTGGGTCTGATTAATTGCCATTAATAAAAAGCTGCCATAAACCAAAATTGAATGTGGTTGAGTATCAAAGTTAAGTTTTGCTGTATATGGATTAACCTCGTGGCAAAGTGTCTGTTCCTTGGAGCCATTTTCTGTTGTTCTCAAAGTCAAATTTATGAAAAACTAAATTGTGTACTCTTGTAACTTTTTGAAAATATGCACTTTTTTTGCTTTGGTACTGGAATATTGAGGAAAAAAAACAAAGGCCATTGAATATTTGTGACCATTAAGATTTGATTTCTCATTTTATAATGCAGTAGATGTTCTAGAATTTACTTAGGTACAAGTAGGATGATTAATAATAAAAGTTGCCTTCATTTTGATTAGTCTAGGAAGATGATGATATTTAGTAATTACTTCTGTTAGGATTGTAAATTATCATTAGTTTTAATTTGTGTTATGATGATGTATTGTTGAATGTATTTTTATTTAAATTTTATTTTCTTATCAAGACATTAAAATGTTTTATAACATTGCTTGAGAATAACTCACAAATAAATTACAACAACCTTGAGATATGCTGTGTGTTTATTATGAGGCCTGGCTTTTTAAAATGTTAACATTTATCTGAAGACTGAATTAATAGGAGTTTACATAGAGGAGTTGAATATAAAGACATTAATTGGGGACAAAAATTAAATTGAGGGATCTTGCATGGTCATCTACAGCATTGTTACATTCTAACTAAGCGTGGTGGTTGGAGAGAGAAGTGATAGTTAATCATTTAGCATAACAGCGTGCATAGAAGCCTTGCAGATCTGACAAGTTTTTAAAATGTTTGCAGTGACTAGTCTGATATCTAGTACTATGTTGCTAGTGTTACGACTGATGTTTTTTCTTGCTTACTGATTTGTCTTTCATTGCCTGTCCTGTGTACCAGTGCCAGCTACAGAATTTGTCAGACCTATTTTAAATATATTACGTATGGAAAAACTAGTCTTTATTTTTCTCAATCTTCTTTGTTTATGTAATCTGGGCACTTTTTTTGCCACCTGCTCTCCCCTCCTATGTTTATGGGCATTTTTTTACAAGATAATTTTGTACAAGTGTGTTTTAATGTCTTGAGATATTTTGTTTTCTTATACAGAGAGCTGACCTGTTCATAGAATCAGAATGGTTTGGGTTGGAAGGGACCTTAAAGATCATCCAGTTCCAACCCCCCTGCCATCAGCAGGGACACCTTCCACTAGACCAGGTTGCTCAAAGCCTCATCCAGCCTGGCCTTGAACACTTCCAGGGAGGGGGCATCCACAACTTCTCTGGGCAACCTGGGCCAGTGTCTGACCAACCCCACAGTGAAGAATTTCTTCCTAATATCTAAACCTACCCTCTTCCAGTTTGAAGCCATTACCTCTTGTCCTGTCACTAACTGCCCTTATGAAAAGTCCCTCCCCAGCTTTCCTGTAGCCCCTTCAGGTACTGGAAGGCCACTATAAGATCTCCCCAGAGCCTTCTCTTCTCCAGGCTGAACAGCCCCAACTCTCTCAGCCTGTCCTCACAGGAGAGGTGCTCCAGCCCTCGGATCATCCTTGTGGTCTCTTCTGGACTTGTTCTAACAGGTCCATGTCTCTCTTGTGTTGGGGGCTCCAGAACTGGACACAGTACTCCAGGTGGGGCCTTACGAGAGCGGAGTACAGAGGGAGAATCACCTCCCTTGACCTGCTGGCCACACTTCTCTTGATGCAGCCCAGGATACGGTTATTGGCCTTCTGGTCTCCAAGCGCACATTGCCGGCTCATGTTGAACTTCTCGTCTACCACCACTCCCAAGTCCTTCTCTTTGGAGCTGGTCTTAATCCACTCATTGCCCAGCCTGTAATTGTGTTTGGGGTTGTCCCGACCCAGGTGCAGGACCTTGCATTTGGCCTTGTTGAACTTCATGAGGTTAGCTCAGTCCCACCTCTCAAGCCTGTCAAGGTCCCTCTGGATGGCATCCCGTCCCTCCAGCGTGTCAACCACACCACACAGCTTGGTGTCATCAGCAAACTTGCTGAGGGTGCACTATATGTATAGTAAACAGAATCAATAGTATATAGAAAATTAAATGTTTACAAGACATTATCTTTAATTTCTGCTCCTTGGTTTGTATTTTAAAGTATGAAATTTGCAACATTTACTCACATGTGGTAAGAACTGATTCAGTATTGTTTGCGTAGGGAATAAAAATTAGGCCAATAAGTAACTTCTCCCATTAACAAATAAGAGCAACTTCTAGGGGAATGGACAAATGCATACAGTTTACTTAAGGTTGTAACAAGCGTATTTAACTAAGGTTTGTATGTTTTATGCAGATCAAATAAACCAGAAATTCTTTAATAGCAGTAAGGAGACTATATCAGTGTTACTGTGTTAAGCTGCGATGAGACTGCTGCTGGAATACGTTGTTCCTGAGATTCAGCAGTATAAGCAGCTGTTAAAAAGAAAAATAAAAACTTAAGAGTTTGGCAGTAGAGCTGTAAGAACTGGGAATGTAGACTGTAATTTAGCGAAATTACTTGGTTTAAAAATATAGTTTTTAAAAGGCACTTTATATGCCTAAATCAGGGACAGAAATTTGATAATTAGTTGCTCTACAATCAGAATAACTTTTTAAGAAATCCAGTGGCTGCAGTGTTCAGAAAATGTGTATGCTTTGTAAGAATTAAAAAAGTCAATCTTTCTGAATTGCTTTTAAAATATTCTTTACATGAATGTTTATGAAAAATAACAAAATTCATCCATATATAAATCTTACTTAATAGGATGTTCCATAAAATTGTATGACCAAGCTTTTTATATGTTTGAGGTCATAATTATTTTAGCATAATTACTATTGCAAATACTGTGGCAGTTTTATATAAAAGTCTAGTTAACAGTTTCACCAAAAAGAGGATACAAATCTTTATTCTTATTTTGGAAACATTAATTATATTTATACTTTTTAAAAAATCAAATCAGATAATTTAGTGTTCTTTAAAGGATTGTGATTTTTGTTCCTCTCTTTCATCCTCTATTTTTGATCATTCCTCCTGCACAGGGAAAAAAGCTGCAAATCATAGAACAGCCAAAGTAAATCTACTGTGTGACTTGAATTCAAGACTTAAAGGTAAAAATCTCTTACCTGGTCCATCTGAAATAGTAGTGCAGAAGACTTTTTGCTCTGGTTTCTCAAAAAATTCTCCCCTGCTTTGCTCCAGGTTGGTGTTTCAGTGACAAAACTCCACTGTGTCAGGAAGCAGAGAGAGAAGATTATATTTGTGGGATGTGTGTGTATAGATAACAAGAGAAGGCTTCAAAGCCAGCCAGACTCGGGTCAGGCAGTGTTTTCCTCCTAGATGCCTGTGCAGACACCGTACCTACTGAAGGGTTACTGCAGTAGCTGGCTAAGAAGCGGAGGGGTGGGAGCTCCAGAGGGTTTAACGCCGCCTGCACCGCCTTCGCTTTTGCTGGACGTGGTGACATTGTTGCTAGGTGATACAGAAACAAGCCTTCAGCGGATGGCAAAAAGCAGGCAAGGCAGTAAGGGAAACTCCCCTGTAAAAATCAAAGAGATCTACAATAACACTCAGACCTGACATTTGTGTTGCAGCTTTCATCCACAGATCTTTAAAGTACTTAGTGAAAGAAGGGTAAGTATATACAATTCCGTCTCGTCTTTCTGCGCTGGGGGATGGCAAGGTGCTACGTACTGTATAGCAATGCAGATTTTAAAAGTCCAGGAGGAAGGAGTACTTCCCTGTAGTTTCTGTAAATAAAAAGTACTTAAATGATGCCAGATGCAGGCAAAATGTTTTGTAAAATACTTGGTCATTTTAATTGTCTCAAGTCATGAACTGACCCCCCAGAGGGTTACAGTGTAAGCTGAGAGGCTTGTACAAGTATTTTCTCCATGTGATAATGATACAATATAGCTCATCATTTACATTGCAAGTTGTACTTAGACCTGTACCTGTCCCTCTCTTAATGTTCTCCTAATCTTGCTGATTTACCCTAGTATAAATTAGACCAAATATGTTATAGATTTTATAAGTATTTTAAAATTGATACAAATAATCCTAGTCCTAGATATGAGGACTCTATAAAAGCATCAAGCTGTATCAGTGGAAAAATATAAGGACAAGTTCAAGTACTGCTGAAAAACTCTGTAATACCAAGATCTAACATTTTTAAACACAAAACATACAATGATTTCTGTAACAACCAAAATAATTCACCTAGCTTCCTGTTGAGTAGTTAATTCAGATTCCTGTCAAGTCTCCCTTGTCGTGTCAGTCTGTCATGGTGTGACATTTACATGGTTTTGGGTTCTTTTTAAATTATTTATGTATATACGTGAATTGTATATGCATATATCCTGGCACTACTTGGCCAAAACCTAAAAGTAGAAAGTTGGGTCAGAGTCAAAAAATGTGTTGAGTGACATAGCACACAAGATGTAATGTCTGCAAGTATGAATGATGAGAGGATAAACTTCACCTATGAAATATCTTCCAGTAATTTAAACATGTGAGTAAAGGGAGTTCCAAATACTGGTGAGGCGTTAAGACAAACTGCACTACCTCCCAAATTTATAGGAAGTGTCAATATGTCAAAATAGGTGAGGAGTATGCCCCCTCATAACAGCCAAACAACATAACTTGGTTATCACTTTTCAGTTGAGAATGCAGTTCCATTCTCAAATAGCTAAGCTCAGCTAAAATATGCATAATTTTGTCTTCATATTTTGTTTTTTCTTAAATTAATAAATGGAATAGGAGACAAGCTTCTAACTTGAAAATCTTCACTGACCAGGGGAAATAGTAATAGATGAATTTTATTCCAGAGAGTGAAGCAATTAGCAAACAAGAACCTAGTGTAGAATTTGATAAAAGTAGTCTGGAATCTTTGTGTCATTGGCTTTAAATTTTCAGAAGAAGAGATGAGTGAGGCTGGATGTTGTATGAAGAATGGAGAAGTTTCATGGGTTTAAACTTAAAGCAGCTCAACAAAGTCAGGAGTTACTTAGTCTTGTACAGTTTTCCTGTTAAAGCAGAAAGGTTCCCATACAAAAGTCATTAACTTATTTTGTAAAGTTTCTTAAAGGATTTTCCCTTCTATATATTACGTGTCATGATGTCCATTTGTTTCACATAATGAGTAATGCAAAATGCATTTAAGAATCTGAATTACTGGTACTTCTCTGTCTTTGAACTCATTTCTAGACTTCTATAAAGTTAATGCCAAATCACATATATATGCAGCAATATGGGGAAAATGGAGATGTACCTTTTTTAACTCTATATTGCTGGGCAGTAATGTATTTCTGTGTTTTCTTCACTCCAGTCTCCCTTCCAGTGAGATCCTCCCAGTGTGAAAGTGGTATGCAATTTATTCCATAAATGTAGTAAGTTTCCCAAATTCCTGTTTTGTTTTTGTTTTCTTTTTTATTTCTGGATGCTCTCTTTATGCTTCTCTTTCACAGAAACTGTACATATTAACATCAAAGCCTGTTTTCAATTTTGGCAAATGCATCAGGCAGCTTTAGTCAAACTGAGAACCGCTACATGTGTTTTTGTCACAGGTGCTAGCTAGCGTGCTGGTGGGATACTGTTCCCTGTGCCATCTTCCTCTAGTGCGGCCCCACTGCCTGTCCTTACTGAGGTCTCCGGCTATAACCACACAGTATCATTAGTACTGACCGCTAATAGCCCTGTTTAGCATATTCCTATTGGTAAAACAGCACAGAGGCTGTGATGATCTAGAATTTAAGAAATAGTTTTAGCACAAGAACTATGCTTAAATTATTTTCTTTGGCAGATAAATTGACACAGTACTTCAGTGTTCTGATATATGTTAGTCTATTGACAGAATAAACAGTAAGTCTAATAGTACAGTCCAGCATGTGCATTGGTTGGCCAAGATACACACATACTTACATAACTGTTCTTTGCATTATCATAAAACTGACATTTCCATAACAGTTCTGTTATTAGTAAAAATAATCTTCAATTCTGTGTTTCAGAATAAGCAAGCTGTGGAAAAAACAACAAAAATCTCAAAGTTGTAAGAGGAAAGATGAAAGGAAAAAGAAAAAAAAAGAACAAAAGTCAGGTCATTTCCAGACATTTCCGTTCTCAAATTTGTGAAAATCTATGACAGGCATTGTATGTGCTTCCAGACCACTGTCTGTGCCATATTCAGAGTTTTAAAAGGTCAATAGAGAATTAAAATGTTCTTACAAGGTGAAGATACATCCATATATTCATTTGAAATGGGATTATGAATGTGAAAAGAAAACTATTATGGCAGTTGTGTAAGTTCAGTGTCAAACACTTGGAGCTTTGAATGAGGAGTATTTGACATGGAGACAATCAGATTCGAGAATCAATCCTTGATGAATTACACTGCATCCTTACTGTGAAATTATTGCAGAAGCTTAATCAATTATAAATTCTATAATATAAAACAATATTCCAAACTCAGATGCCTACTACTCTGTACATCCCCATTCACAGCTGCCAAACGAGTTGTTCATTCCCACTCTGCAGCACACAACTGGCTGAGCAGCTATAATTCTAGCTGAGGGATTACTTGGTGGGCTGAAAGGGATTTAGTTCAAGTTCCTATATTTAGATACTTTATTTGGAACATTTTCAGTAGAGTCTGAATGAGCTAAGCAAATGCAGTCTTCTGAGGCTGATATATGGTCCACAGAATGACTTGGAGCTGCTTCCCTTCTCAGCAATTTGAACTCTTGTCTGCTATACCAGGCAAGCAGAAAATAAGTTTGTTTAGAGCATCAACCCAGTATGAGTTTTAATGTTTATTATATTCAGCATAATTGAAGGTAGGAACCATTCTAATTTAAGGTATGGAGTGCTACAAATAAAGATTCTCTAGTTCCTCAAAATAAAGAAAATCTGGGCTTGATTTAGGATCAAGTAGCGTTTTCTCCACACTGATTTTGTACATATTACTTTATTGTTGTTACCATCTAAGAGCTGAATTACGCAGAGATAAATGACAATTATTTCTGTTACAAGGAAAATTAAATTTCTGGATGGAATGATACTTTGAATGGTGAAAGGGGATTAAGAAGTGTATTTTCTGTCTCTGCCCTTCCCTTTAAAATAGCTCATTTTTGACTCTGTGCTCTTATACTGTATTCTTACTCATCATTATTCCTGTGCTTTTACAATCATGTGTACCCCAGCTGTTACAATCAGCAGCAATTGTTATTGAAGGAGAGTTGGCAAAACCAAAAAGTATTTTGAAACCTCAACTTGGCAACACTTCTGCTGAGCACAGATATAATATTTTTTAAAGTGGTAGAGAGAGAAACAATTTCTCAAGTTAGGAAGCAATAAATCAGCCTGTTTTTTAAAGCTTAGCACTACAATCTGATGTAGATCCAGAACTGGAGAACAGTGAAGATAAGTACTCCAGTTGGTATGATTTTCTATGTTACAAGTGGGAACTGACTCATATTTAAGATGTTGCCTCAGCCAGCAATGTCAGTGTGATTGGAGTCATTTGGCTTTGCAAACTGATGCTCAAAGTTCAGCCCAACCACCAAAACCCAATATGGAGGTACTGAGATTTCTGCAGTGGGGTCAGTGACTTGATAAATTGGAATGAATTTATCCAAAATTAATGGGGAGAAGGGTGTGTGTATGTGTATGTGTGTGTGTGTGTGTGCGTGCAAGGGTCAGATCCAGGCTAGAGAAGACTTTTGCTTTTAGCTTTTTACCTTGTGGATAAGCTGAGGTGAACCAGTGTGGTCCATTCATTCACATCTGTAATGTCTTGTTGATCCTGCCTGTTCAAGTTGTATGATGAGGTATGTTAATATTTTAGGGTATGCCTTCATAGAAATGCCCTAGACTACAGACAAAAATAAGTGCTATATATGTATCTAAAGCTGCCAAGAAACTGATGGGCGAAGTCAGGTACTCTGAATGTAGTAGATTTATTTGGCAATGTGCTGATAAAATACTGGTAAGTCTTGAGAAATGGAAAAGAAAGGTGGACTGTTTCTAACTTCAGCTCTTACATCTTCCATTAATTTGCTTGTCCTGTTGAATATCAACATTATTTGACAAACTTCTCTTAAACTGGGCTTAAAGAGACAGGGTACTATATTGGAAAAGCTGATTTTGTATACTTTTACATGAGTAAAAATTAGAAGAGAAATGCAGGTTTTTGTATCTTTTACAATAACTATGTGTAGTGTTAGCTTTGCTCTTATCTGCACTTTGAAGCTCTAGTTGTTAAGATGTATGTAGTTGTATATGTAAATACTTTATTTTTTAATGTAATCAGCCACTTCAAAAATCCCTTTTAGCTTTTTAGTTCCCTAGTGCTTTGCAATTCTTATCTATTTTCTGCTGATTTCTTTCGTCAAGCTGATAAATTAGCAAGTAAATTCAGACTATCCTACTCTGACATTACACAATGGCCATATTTAATTTACTATTTCCATTAAGTATTGCTGCTACCAAGTCTTAGATTTCAGTTTTTAGGACTTTAGACTTTGAACACACGATAGTTGTGAAATTTTCACGAGAGGAATAAAAGAAGAATCTTCACAGTGTATATATAATGAAATGTAGGAACAATGAGAAATATAAACAAGACAGGGATTGAAGTGTGAGTAACGTTGCAGTTTCCCGTTGGTGAATAATGCCACGTGCTGAGGGGACTGGGACAGCGTTTGGCGATTCCAGGGCTGGTTCGGGCTGGTAATGTGCGCTTGCTAACCCCGTCCGTGCCCCGCTGCTCCATCCTCCGGCGGTTCTAACGCGCAGGGGCACATGGGGAAAAAGGGGCCACGGCTTCCCGAGGTGACGGCGGAGGCGCAGGGTCTGCAGCACTCCGCGGCCGGGGAAAGGGGGCTTGCCTCCTGCTCCTCAGCTCAGCTCCCGGCTCTCTGCTCCGCCCCCTCTTAGCGAACTTCTGTGTGAGATCGCTTTGCAGGACCCTGGGGCTGGACCGCTGTCGCCCTTCTCTTTAGTTCCTCCTCCCCGCAGTGGCCCTGTGGGAGCGTAGCCCCATCCCCACCGCAAAGTGATGGATGTGCCACTCGGGGGGCTGATCGCCACCGTTCGTTAGATTTTTTTCAGCTTCCTTGTTGCGGAGGCGGCTGGCCGGCTCCAACAGGCTACCGCGGCCACCCCTCCCTGCCGCTGCCTGCCGGGGCCCGCCGTGCGGGGCGCCAGGGCCGCCGTATGACGCCCGCAGCGGCTGCCCTGCCCGAGCGCCGCCCAGCGGGCCGCGCCTGCTGCCGCCGCGGGGTGGCGCTGCAGCCCCGCGCTGCCGGGCGCCGCCGCCGCGTCCCCGCCCCTCCGCCATGGCCGATGTGGAGGACGGGGACGAGCCGGGCGCCCCCCACTCCCACCCGGGCTCCACGGGCTGCAAGGCGGGCGCCCCCGACAAGATGTTCTCGCTGAAGAAGTGGAACGCGGTGGCCATGTGGAGCTGGGATGTGGAGTGCGACACCTGCGCCATTTGCCGGGTGCAGGTCATGGGTAAGCGCCGGCCGCCAGGCCCCGGCCGCCATGGCCGCCGCTCCCGCTGCTGGGCAGGGGTCGCCGGCGCTTCAGCGGCACCGAGCCCGCGGGCAGAGGGGCGCCCGGCCGCCGTGCCCTCCTCCCCGCGCTCGGCGGGCGGAGGAGAGAGACGCGGTTTCCGGCAGAAGGGGGAGGCTGTCCCGCCCGCGCCTCCTCTTCCTCCTCCGCGCCCTCTCTGAGGAGGAGGAGGGCCCGGCGGCCCTCGGCATCCCTGTGCCAGAGCGCCCGAGGCTACCACAGGCGGGCGCAGGCCCGTGCGGTCACCTCAGGCTGCGCACAGCTGTCGGCGGACCGTGTCCCTCTGCCCCGCCGGGCCGCGCTCCCCTGGCCGGCCTTGGGCCGCCCTCCTGCCGGGGGAGGCCGGAGCGCCTGCCCGGCCTCTGCCCTGCGCCTGGCAGCGTGGGCAGCGGCGCTCCTGGAGCGGGCTGAGCTTGTGCCGGGCCCGGAGGCGGGCTGCGTCCTGCCGTCCCCGTGCTGTTCGCAGCTGCTGCCTTCCCCCGCTCCGTGCCTTGTCTGTGGGCAAACTCCGCAAGCGCCGAGTTACAGCCCAGCTGACCAAGGTGCCGGATGTGTGGGGCTGCTGTTGATATTTATTTATTTTGTGAAAAAGCAGTCGTGGATGTCGCTATAAACTCATTTTCCAAATCTGTTAATCCAGAGTCTCTTAACATGACGAATGGCTAGTCCAGTTTAACACACAGGAATGTGCCGAAAAATCTATTGAAAAGTACGGGGTTGGTCTACCTGGTTTTGAAATCTGGGCAGTCTTTGAAAGCAGCCTCATCGTTGAATGGCATTTCTGCTGACATTTTTTACAAACATATTTATTTTGGGTCTTTGAAAATTCTTTAAATTCTTCTACTATATATCTATACCAAATTTTTACTGTTGTGATGACTCATCCTAAGCATAACTGGCCTCTCAGTTGGGTTTGGTACAGTCTGGCAGGACAAATGACCCAAGATTCCCTCTAGAGCACCTTGTTTTTGTAGGTCCAAGAAGCATGATACTGCAAATCCAGTCAGGTTTTGGTTTAACAGAAATGAGACAAAATATGCAGTGCTGTCATTTCTTATGCATGCTTTTACTGAGAACGTTTTGTGGAATGAAAAAGGCGAAAAGATGTACTAGAGGGAAAAAAACCATAGCCCAGACTGAAGTGGAAGAATCACCTTTTGCATAAGCATGTTTTGAAGATTGTCTACTTTTATATGGTAAACAGAAACTACCCTGGAAGTATGAAATCAGCATAATCTGCCATGTAAGCCACAGTTTTAGGAATATATTTTCCTATTCTAGCTAGCCTGTTACAGGGCACTATAAAAAACTTTTAAATGAACAAAATCTAATCTGGATCCTTTATAAAAGTTTTCTTTTTAAGTTTATTTATAATTTTTCAAAACTAGGCCAGTGGAGTGCTTTTCATCTGAAACCAGTAGAAAAATCTGGTAACCATTTTTTGAGAACAAACCACATTGTTAGAACATGAAATTTGATTGTTACTGACTTCAGTTGAGCAATTTCACGTTGACCCTGCCAGACCCGGTCTGGCTCCTGTAGAGCCACTGCGTCGGCAGTAACCTTATGTTGGAAGCAGTGCCAGACCTAAGCTGGCTCTTGGTGAAAGTTTGTTTGGTTTTTGCAAGGGTGGGAAGTGTTAGCTGGCTTAATTTTCTACTGGTTTAACTCCTTGAACCAATGTGGGTTTCAAGGATCACAGAAGCACAAAGGAAAGAAGCAAAAATGCAGGTGTTAGCTGGGAAGGGCAGGATTACAAAAGTACTGGCTTAAATTTGCTTAACCTTTCCCAGACTGACACCCTGAGGGTTATGGTGCAGGAGTGGGGACAGCTTACATTGGTATGATTGCAATGATTTCTGTCCTCAGCTCTGTGCTGCTTCTCTGTCCGAATCTGCAAATGTAGGGCTAGAATGGAAAAGCAGTTTCTGTAGTGACTGCTTACTGCCCAGTGTATTGAGGTGATGCCATATCAGTTTGCTTCAATGTACCATGATATAAGTTGAAGCAGTTTGGCTGAATCTTCCCTGCAGCTTGTCCCTTAGATGCTGTGGATATAGAAATCACAGGAGCAGACAACAGGAAACAACATTTACTGCCATACTTTTATCTCAGTGAGGACAGGGCAACTGTTTCAGAGTTTGTCTTCTTTGTTCTTTATCACCTGAGAAAATGAGGAAAGACTAGGCAGATTAATCTAAAATAGAAGTACTGCCATATGTGGCAGAGAAAACAAAAATACTCAAATCTAAATTCCTGTAGCACATTATGTTTCTGTCTTCTAGGAAAACATGGTCCAACTAGTGACATGTAGGCCAGGCCCAACCTGCGGGACACTTTTGTTTAAACTCTTACATTTTCTTTGGAGGCCATGAAGATGTGTTTGCTCCCATCCTGGTTGAACACTGTCTGTTGTGCATGGTATGTGCTCCTGTGTCTACAGCAGCCTGTGCTGGGCAAAGGAGAAACAAAGGCATTTTTCCACTGGGTGTGTGTGGCACAGTAGTAAGCCTGGAAGTTGTCACTTGGGTATCTTACCTGCCATCCAGTCCTATAGCCACACACTGGAGTGCATAAAGATGATAAATACTTTTAATTAGATATTGTTCCATATTTGTTCATTTATATCACCAACTTGACCAATGTGTTTGCATGTGTATGTGACTCTTGTGAAAATTACTTGCAGGTACTAATTATGGAAAATTACTATATAAAAAGTAGGAGGTGGGAGTTGTGGTGAGAGATGTACAGCCTCTAAAAAATCAAAATTGTGATTGATTTCCTTAAAAGGATATGCTGACATCTGAAAAACAAAGTCTTATAATTAAGGTTTGGCTTTGTGCTTGCTCTAGTCTTAATATGCCTGAGTGCCTTGGCACAAATCTGCTGGTTGTTTTATGTACAAAATGGAAAAGACTTTTTAAATCAGAAGTTATGAAAATACCAAAGCAATGGAAAATAAACAAAACTTGTTGGACAGTCTATAGTCCTTCTGATCTCTTTCAGATAAATATTCCATTGTCACATGTACTGTTTTAAAATTTAGGAAGGGGTTATTTAATGTTAAGGGGCTGAACTAGACATCAAAATTTTGGATTTTTACCTTTGTAAGTTGGTTTTAGAGTTTGTATTTTCCTCTGGCAAACCTAGTCTTAAGATGGAATCCTGAGAATCAAATTGAGTCTTGTTCTTGTTTACTTTTAGATGCCTGTCTTAGATGTCAAGCTGAAAACAAACAAGAAGATTGTGTTGGTATGTAGTGATTTCATTCGCTTGTTTTTCAACTGAAGCTTCTCTCAGTAGGGTGCATTTTAAAGTTTGAAGGGACTAGTGATTTTATTAATGCTCAGAATTAAACTGTTGTTTCTTTCTACATTGTGTCATCTTTTTACATTAGTAATAATTTATGCTTTATTTTTGGGCACTAACAAAAGTAGTTTCCACTTCAGACACGCTGTAGAACAAAACGGCTTCAAATTTGCATTCAACCCATATGCAGCTGAGAGGTTGAAGTTCCTCTCACCCCAAGCACAATGTACACTTTTGAAGTGGGTAGGAAAAGGCTACTTTTTTGTTTTCTGAGGTGCACACTAGAAGACACAATGGTAATACCAATAAAAATCCTCTGTTGTGAAGTAAACTTTTGTCTGGGTTATAAAGTGATATTTTTCACAGTCTTAATTCAGACATAGTGAAGGCAGTTGCTTGTTTGTTCACTTTTTGTTTGAAGAAGTGAAATCACTTGGGTTTGCTATTATGCTGTTTAAACAAAAACATACTTTCAGTTACAAACCAATGTATGCAAAAGTAAATCTTAACTTAATTCTGATATATTTCAATCAGAAATAGTGAAAATAGTCTCAAAGAATTTGCTTTAAACCTTTAAGTCAACTTTTAAACCAGTGGTAAACCTTTCTACACCCTTGTTCTTTCTGTTTTGAATTATATTGTCTCAAACTTAATCTACTGTTTTTGCTGATGATTGTTTTAATGAGAACAGGAATTTCCTGTTCCATATGTCTTAACTGGCTTGCTAAGTGTCATGTTTAAGATAGTCAGAGAGAAAAAAAGCATGATTTACAACACTCCTTTGATTGGTGCCCTTGTATTCCAGTAAGGAAAATGAGAACTAATAAGGTAAAAAAAGCAAAGTAACTAATATTGTTCAGGGGTAGATGGGCAATAAATTCCTCTTCTCATTGTGTTGAAGCACTTGTAGCCTGTGAATAACTTCTGGTCTAAAATCCCATTTTGAGGCTATATACTGTGTCCAAAGTGCTTCCTTGGTATCATACATTGAAACACTGCATTTCAGATAAGAATTTGGTGATAAACTCTTGTGTGATAGTGAGTCAGTAGTGCCATGGCTATATTTTGGTACTGGAGAAGGTAAAGCGAAGAACTTTGTTGCACTTATTTCCTGGACAGAACTGATAAATGTCTTTATATGTTCACAAAACTGCGTCACTTTATACAAGAAGGTGAGAATACAGGCATTTCTTGTTTTGTAATTGGAAATAAATAAAAGGATTGATGACAGAGATCTGATTATCATCAGAATGACTATAATAATCCATTCTCAGTGGATAAACCAGTGATGACCCATTTTGTCTCTAAAGCCTGCAATGAAACATCTGAGAAGGGTAGTTTGGACCTTGCTGTAGGTGTTGCTTGGACAGCTGAGTGTGACTGGAACATGTTTTTTCTTCTCTTTCAGTGGTTTGGGGAGAATGCAATCATTCCTTCCACAATTGCTGCATGTCCCTGTGGGTGAAACAGAATAATCGCTGTCCCCTCTGCCAGCAGGACTGGGTAGTCCAGAGAATAGGCAAATAAAAGCACTGGAAGTTTGTTTGTCCTGTTGAACGTACTGAAATAGTGGATGTCCTGTGCCGTATGCTCATACAAGAGAATGGATCATGTCGATCGTGGCGTGATCTGTGTAGTTTATCTGCTGCAAGAACAGTGTGGTTTTGTTGTGTGTCTTACTGCAGATATTTCCACAATCAAAATAAGAGACACTACATTAACATATTTATCTGTTACAATTTGAGTGTTAACTGTATCAGAGCACAGAAATGTGATGGTGCAGATTATACCCTAAATACAGTTTACTTAATGTTTTTGCATAGATAAATTAATTAATTTGAAAGGGCGACCTTCCCTGTAAGTCTGATACACTGCATAGTTTGCTATCAGGATAAAGAAATTGTTTTCTAAGTAATATTGTATACAAAACACTGTCGGTGAGTTTTTTAGAAAGTGTTTTGCTTTTTTAGTCTAAAACAAATAGTGTGTAAAGCATTTGCTCTGTGTTTTTTCCATCACACTATACTAAACATTTCTAATTTAGGTTTTCTTTATGACTTCAGAAAATTTAGGTTTGTTGTATTTCAAAGTCTGTTGCTGTATTATATTCTGTACATGATTTCTACAACCATAGTGTTAAAATTTAACCACATTAATAATTTTTTTATTTATATTTCTGTTAAAGATCATGGAGACATGTATTTTTAATCCAGAGACACTTGGTACAAAGGCACATCTTTCATATCAGTTAACTAGGGATGTAAACAATTTCACTAGTTAGCTGACTAATATAGAAAGCAAATAAAACTAATAATTTAAATATCCCAAGGAAAGCAGGTACTAATTAAATCTAGGGGAAATTGTTAAATTGTGATTTCATTTGTCATCTTTTTATTGATAACAGTGTTTTGGAAGTGGGAGAAAGCATTGTTTCATTTTTATGTAAATCCTCAATATATCATCTTTTTATTATGAATCATGATTTTTTTTTACAAATATTTAAGTGCTTGCCTGTGTCTTTTCCCTAAATATCCAAAGTAATGACTATCGATCTGAACGTATGCTATGGTGGTTTTTTTAATAAATGTAATAGGCTGAATTACTGCTTTAAGTCTGTAACAAATTCAGGCTTAATAAAATTATTAATAAATACTATATGCATATCATTGTTTACTTCAAAATTATCATATTAAATGTTTAATATTAATGCATTTCTCAATAGATGTATTTCTATTTAGTTCTGTTTATTTTAAGTCTATTTAAAGAGGTTTATCTTCACTGTATAAAGTAACTCCAATGGCAATCTTTGTGTCATCAAGCATACATGCAGAGTTTAGTGTGTTTTTGTTTAATACTTGTAATCTTGCTTTTTAAATGTTTTGAATTTTTAAAATATAGCTTTTGTCTCATGATATGCTGAGATAAAAAAAATCCTCCCTGTCACTGTTACAGTGTGTCTATCTCATTGGTTCTTATCCCAGATGATGTCTGTCTTAAAGTTGTAAAACAAGTACGAAATAGGTTAACAGTAGTAATGAAGTGCCTGTAGCATTTACTTTGTTGTGGAGTATTTCATCTTAGCTTTTCTGTTTGTGTAAAAGGATTCTTCCTAAAATGATTACAAAACAAAATCTGATTGGACGTGGAAATAATTTTTATCTGTAGAAGTTAAACTTTATCTTATCTACCACTTATTTTCTCTGCCAGAATTTGGTCCCAGGCTCCGTCCTGTAACCTCTTTTAATTCCTTCTAGTCCTGTCAGAGGGCTTCTTCATTCATTTTGCTTTGGTTTACAGGTGAATATGGAAAGTACCAAAGTAATTTTCACCCTTCTTTCAGTTCACATCATCTGCACGACAAGAGAAGTTGCAAATTAGCAATTGTAGAAAAGTTTTTCAAAGTGTGATCTCAAACAGGTGTTAGCACTAATGAGTTATTAGGAAAGTTAATGTTGAAATCAAAGCAGCTGTTATTCAAATATATCTATTTGTGTATTATAAGTATTGTGTTGGACAGTTACTAGAGGTTCACCTAGAATATAAGGTAATGAATTTTAATTCCTGCATATTTTCTCTGTAATTTAGAGAAGATAATAGCTTAAATCACAGTCTTTCTATGAGAAATTTAATTATGAGAAATTTTCTTCTGTTCTAAATCATACCCTGGTATTCCATTAGCATAGTTCTTAATATATATCCATTTTTAGTCCTGAATTTGTTCACTTATATATGCAAAATAAATCTGTTCTGCTTCTTACTCAAACATTCTGTTTTATGAGTAGGTAAGACTAACTTAAGTAGCCATTATCAACTAACAGATTAATGCTGATCTGTTTTTTCCAGTGATTTATAAATGCTGGACAGATTTGGATAATTTAGCAAATCTAGATGGAGTCTTCTCTCAAAAGTGAATGGAGTAATTAATATATGTCCAAAGATCATTTGCTTTTTATGAAGTTATGTTATTTTAGAGAAAGCTTATGTTCTGTAGAAATCGGGAAAGATTTGAATTAACAGAGTAGAATAATTTTTGGAGCTGCAACTGTGTCTTTCTTATGCAAATACCATAAACATTAGGTATTCTCTTGATTTGCTTAGACATGAATAAATCAATAGCTGATGTAAGCTTGAGTTCACACTTACGTCCCCAACTACCAGCCATTTGTACTGCTACTCTAAAGTTTGAGCTGTGATAGCATTTTTGCTAAATATAAAAAAGACCCTGTTGAATTTTAGGACCTGAAATTAAAGCTTTTATTACCTCTTTTCTTGCCTTTCTGCACCAGGATATTATAGGACTATGTTGCTGTGGGCACCATTTTCAGGAAAACCATCATCAGAATTCCACGTTTCTTCCTTTGACTTTTTTCAGTTTGCTTGCTGTGCTGGTTGTGTTTATGTAACCTCCTCCTGCTCCGGGCTTGCATTCACCTGGCAGAATTAGCGGTTGCTGTACAAGCAAGGCTTTCAAATACTCTGCTTTAGAGTATCCTGCATTCTCGTGCACACACAGCAGTTTGCAGTGGATGGCCCTCTTAGTCACAGCCAGAAAAACACACCTCTCATGTAATTTTGTAGAGTATAAGCATGAGTTGTATGTCAGATGGATTCAATGCAGGCAGGATTAAGCACATAAAAACAAAATACTACGTAGTAGTTGAGTGACAAAAAGCAGTCAAGGAGGGCTTAGCACTTACCGTAGGGTGTCTGAGAGGTGCCTGTTGTTACTTCTAGTGTTTAGTGTTTGTGATTCAGCTCTTCAGCTTGCTCTAAGACTGAGAAAAGAGAAAAGGAAACTTGACCTTGATCTCAGTAGTGCAGCTTGATGCCATTGCTATTGGAAGAATCATGGAACTGCTTTTCCTGTTCCCATAATGCCTTCCTTATATTTAAAGTTTTAGCAGCCAAATCACATGACCCCACAGCAGAGTGGGACTTAGCCAAGTAAGTGTCACATATGATTTTTGTTCTTTTGGGAAAAAAATGGGACACAGGCTTCCTGATAGGCACCTGGTGAGTGAAGTCAGGTGGAATTTGCCTTTACTTGATTATAATCAGCTTTATCTCTTTGCTGATGCCACCTCAGCCATACGCTGTTGCCACCTTCTCATCTTACCACTTACTCATAAAGCTCAGCAGGGAAAAAAAATCTGCCGCCACAGTAACATATATAAGTGTCTTGGCAAGATTTGGCTGATTGTTTGGAGTGTTTTTCCTTTTTCTGTGGGCAGGAGATCAAGTCAGAACTACATGTTCCATCTATAGGGATCATTATTTTTTAGACCAGCAGCAGGTCTGAGCCCCTGCATGGAATCCGCTCACACAGAGCCGCATGAGGCATCAAGGTTTGCATGAAGCGTCTGTGGAGCTCAGTCACTGATGTTGAGTGTAATTTGAGTTTTCAAAGTGTGAAAGCTCAAAGCACTGAATTGTGTGATAATTTAAAGCTCAATGACTCATGTTCATCTGTGTAAACTTCTGTTTCAGGCATGGCAGATTTGTGATAAAAGTTTTTTATAAAACCAGATCCCAACTTAGGTAATTCTTAGCACATTGATGTTCTCTGTGTTGAGTGCGGGCAATATGGGTCTGTCCTGTTAGCTATGGGCCAGCGTACCACTGAGTTTGGAGCGTGCCTGTATTGCAGATAGGAGTCTCTGCATGTTCTCAGGGACAGTGCAGAGAGAGGGAATCCTGGTACATTTAAAGGTTTTCAGGGCCCATTCTGAAAAACACCAGCTGAACTGCATGTGTTTGGTGCCGCCAGTGAGAAGGTTTGCCTAGGATGTCATCCCTCTGCTATATATAGCAAACTCAAAGCTCCTTACAGAGAAACCTCTTACCAGTCACTTTCCACAAATGGTGCGTATACCTAAAGGTACTTAGTGAAAATCCTTGAGAGGTATTTAATGCAAAAGCAGTTGGTCTCTCTGGTGTTTTTCAGAAGCCCACACACACCACTAGCAGGGAGAAGTGCAGGGCAGCTACAGCACAGCACTTGGGCCAGTTACTCATTTTGTCTCAACCAGGCTCTGCCACCCCAAGAGCTTGCCAAGATGTGTGACATGGGGGGGCTTGACAACCTGATTGCCAACACAGCCTATCTGCAGGCAAGGAAGAGTGGAGATGGAGACACCAAGGAGATGCAGAAGAGACGTAAGAGCCTCTCACTGCCCAGGATTGATCAATGCAAAGAGGTTAGAGAGTCCGTTGTTGCTGACTATGACAGCATCTGTGAGCAGCAGCCCATTGGCAAGAAATTCTTCAGAGACTTCTTAGAGACAGTGCCAGAATATTTGGTAGCTAGGAACTTCCTGGATGAGGTGTCAAACTGGGAGTTGGCAGAGGACAATGTCAAGACCACTACCATGGAGAACATGATCACCAGTTTTCTTAAGGCAGACTCCAAAAACTATCTGGCTTTCATGAGCTCTGAGTTGGCCAGCAAATGCCAGGAAGCTACTGCAGCAGACTATGAGAATGTCATGCAGCTGGCCAAGGAGGAAACCAGACTCTTTCTGAAAGACAAGCCCTTCCAGGACTTCCAGACCAGCCCTTTCTTTGACAAATTCCTCCAATGGAAAGTTTTTGAGAAGCAGCCGATAACTGAGAAATATTTCTATGAGTACCGAGTGCTGGGCAAAGGTGGCTTCGGCGAGGTAAGAGCTGTAAAGTTAAGGATATGGGTCATCCCCTTTCAAGACCAGCAAGTGGGTTTGCAAAGAGGAGCTTGGCAGTGGATTAAGAAATTATCCAAGGTTCTACAAAACCTGCTCCTTCAGATTGTCCATTTCCCAGAAATTTGTATCTATACTGTGAGACAGGCTCCAGATGCCTGTTAGTGAAGAGCTACTCTAGAATTTTTATATTCTGTATCCATGCTTGAAAAAAAAGCAGGCTTCTTTACATGACTGTCCATATAGTTAATTATGAGTCTGCTCCTCGGCACTGTTCTAGCCTGTGCTAGCTCACACACTCCCAGATAATTCCTAGGTGCAGTTTAGGGAATAGCACAGATCAGGATTTGTTCCCGAAACACAGTATTAATCTTTTTTTTGAGATGGAAGGGAGTTTAGCTGTACAGATGCAAGGTGTATATGCCACTTACTGTCATGGTCAGAGAATGGATCCTCTTTCATTTTATTTGCTAATACATCTACTAATGATGTCCTTGAGAACTTTGCATAACGTCCACCGTATACTGGTCCGGAACAGAACAGATTGTATGCTTTATTTCCTTATTTTCTCTGCTAATATACTGTGCCACAGAAGTTAGCATCAGCAGCTACTATTAGGCATCTCTGATTCCCCAGTTCCTGGCTATTACTTGATACTCCAGTCTGTGTATGCAAAATTTCTTCATTACCTTTCCTTATGCATCTTGCTTCTCTCTAGGTTTGTGCTATCCAGGTGAAAAATACTGGCAAGATGTATGCCTGCAAGAAACTGGATAAGAAAAGGTTGAAAAAGAAAGGTGGAGAGAAGATGGCACTACTGGAGAAAGAGATCCTGGAGAAGGTCAACAGCCCTTTCATAGTCACACTAGCTTATGCCTATGAGAACAAAAGCCATTTGTGTCTTGTCATGACCATCATGAATGGAGGGGATCTGAAGTATCACATCTACAATGTGGGAGAAAGGGGTTTGGAATTGAGCAGGGTCATCTATTACTCAGCTCAGATCACCTGTGGAATTCTGCATCTCCATTCCTTGAAGATTGTGTACCGGGACATGAAACCAGAAAATGTCCTCCTGGATGATCATGGTAATTGCAGACTGTCAGATCTTGGATTGGCAGTGCGAGTCAAAGAGGGAAAAAGCATCACTCAGAGGGTGAGTACAAATTCATTGAACATGGGCAGTGGGAAGGAAAGCTGTTCTATTTCTAATGTATTATGAGCCCAAGACTTAATTCCCTGGGATTTGTTCTTTGCTAAAGACCTTATGTGGTCATTTCATTCTAAGAGACAGGTGGTAAGAAGATTTGGTTAATTAACTCTGTAGGTGCTATATGTAGTAAAATAGCTTCTATTATACAGAAACAGTAGAATCAAACTGACCTGTTCTTAAGATAAACTCTTGGACCAATCATTTTAGAGGGGCTAACACAGATGTATGAAAATGCAGTTTCTGTGGAAGCTGAGGCAGGTTTTTAAATAGAACTTACGTGAAATGGGAATGTTGTGTTGTTTGTGAGATGTCATTTTGATCAGTGAACCCAAAGCTGTAAACCTTACTGTGTTCTACAAGTTATAGATGCATGCAGTTAATTTTGTCCAAGGACAGTTTTTGGTACTTGTAAGTATGTGGGGTTTGTCAGAAGAAAAAAACAAACAAACCCCAACAAAATGACAGAGTGCATTTAGAAATGGCTAACCACTTGTGTTGGTATTAGTGTAGAATCTCAAAGCAGTAGTGGACAAGGCAGTTGTTCCTCCTCAGTTTCTATGGCAAGAGTCATCAAGTTGTTTTATTTTTCTTCTGGTTTTGCTCACTGTTTTTAGAAGCACTTTTCATTGTTATATGGGTGCTTTTATTAGAGCAAAAACTGCAATGAATAATATACCACACAACTGCAGTGTGGTAAAAGGAATTTATGTTAAAAGCAGTTTTATTCATACAGGAAATTGAAATAGGAGAAGGAAGAAAAAGATTTTTTTTTTTTTTCATTTTCAATATCATAGCTAGGAGGGAGTTAAATGAATAATAATTCCCAGTATTACTCTGCATTTTTATAAACTGACAGTGAGTCATTTGAACACTACTGCTAAAAAACATTATATGAGATGAGTTAGATATTACTGTTATTTATAGTAATGTCATAGACAGGAAGACCTAAAAACACCTTTACAAAATTTGTTGCATTAAGCTTCACCATGTACCCATGTAATAAAATGAAAATAGTGCTGTTTAGCTAGTTTTTGTTTACTAACCACAGTTACATTGTGACTTAAAATTGGAAGCAAGTTTATATCATAGCATGCTTTTTGAGTATAGCTACTAAATTGTTGGAACTTTAATAAAAACCTATATTAGCTAAAACAAAAAAAAATTCCTCCAGGCCAAATCTGTATTGTACTGTATATCTGAGTGAAGTGCCTAATACCATAAAGCTGTTTCTAGATTTTGGATGGTGGTCTTTATGACAATTTAAGGCTTACAATTTTCAGTCACTATTTATAGGGAAATAGTACTGATTTTTAATATTAAAAAGTCTCATTTCAATTTATTTTTGTTTGCAAAGAATCCTTCTGGTTTGATGGATGTTGTAATACATAGAACTTCATTCCTATCTCCAGCTGTTCTGACTTTAAAGCCTTGTAACCCTCTTTTATGTCCTGGTTCTTCAGTATCATACTTAAATACTGTTCTATTGCAGTATGAGAATAATGCCTAACTTTGCTTGAATCATATTCGTAAGTCATTCTACTGCCTCAAAGTAATTAACTAATATCCCTGGTACCAAATGAAACCATGGTTTATCTATCTGGTACAGGTAATGATAATTTATTTCATATGTTAAGATCAATTTTCCTTAGCTAGTCCTGCACACACTATGAGGAACTAAGACAGTTTATTTTTTTAAACGTAAGGTAGAAATAATTTTACAAATTACATCTATTGTGGTCTTTCTGTAAGGTCATATTTAAAAAAAAAGGTGGGATTTTTTTTTTCTTTTTTTTTTACTGTATAATGAAAGCTTGTGAGCCTGAGTTTAATCCTTCATTTTATTTCTTGTTTTTCATCTTAGAAATAAACAGTAGCAGCAACTGTTGAATTCCTTGTTTTGCTGAATACTGTTTCAGAGGAAAAAAAAATTAATATGCTTTTCTGACTCATATTTTAATAGTTCACTCAGACTGAACAGATTTCTACAATGCAAGCTACCCTTGTATTCAGTAAAGCTACTTATGTTATGAGATTATATTCATTTTGAGTATGGAGATTCTGTTTTAGTCTAATACTCATAAATGAAAAAACAGAATGGTACAATTCTTTGAATAGCGCACATTCCTCCAAATTGTTTTCTAGAGGTGTGAACTAAATAGATGCTAAAGATAAAGTAAAATAAAGATTTTTCAATGTGTCTAAAAATTTCTCTGTGATTCATGTTTTTCTTACTGAGCTCTAATCTTTTCACAGTCCAGTGTTAACTGGATGTTCTTTGTAAATAAGCAAAATAAAATAGAAAACTTTTCTGTACCTTTTATATATCAGGACGAGTCAAGTAAACAAATGTGTAGTAGACATCTGATCTTAGGCACCTGCTTATAAAATGTTCATCTCCATGCTGGTATGAAAATGTCTCGATACATCATAGTCAGTGAAACAAAGCTGCAGTTTTCTGCCTTTTTTTTCTTGGTCTCTTTTTTTGCTATATATTATGAAGTAGAAACATCATGTGATTACTTTCATCGTTCCTCATACAGGGATGAATAGTATATGTGGATTTATCTGTGGATTTATCTCATCAGAGTAAAATACAGTATTTCAATGCATTCTGAAAGGTTTGTACACCTCTCATGAGTGTACAAGTCATTAAAGATAAATTTGTTCTGCTTTCAAAGCACCAAAAAAATTCCTAGCCTCTCATGTATAAGTAAAGGCACATCAGCCATCCATCGGCTGGAGGATCCATAAATCCCTTTTGTAAATCTTGTTAGGTGATTAGGTTATCGCATGGCACAAGTGATAGGCTAGTTAACAAGTTCCTGTTCTAGACATTTTCCAAGTTTTCAGTGAAGATTTCTATGAAACTGTGTTGTTTATGTACCATTTACCAGTCAAAGATTATTTGCTTTGTGGGTGGAAAGGTTTTTCCAATTTTAGATGAGTGACTTTAATGTGATGGTCTTATAAAGTAACGTGTGTTTATGCTGCGTAAAAAGCATTGTGCAGCTGATGATTTAATACTTGTATAATTGAAGAAGTCTCATCATTATGTATACTCCTTTTGAGAAATATCTGTGTGCTCTATACTAATTGTCTTTGACTATTATAAATAAAAATCACTGTTTCACAAACAGTGCTTTGTACAAAGGTCTAGAACAAGATGAATAGCCAGCCTTAATTTTCTCCCTTTCTTTTCAATTGCTAAAGCAGCAAGTAGAAGCATTTGGCTTTCCATGTGAATGTTATTTTGAACATACATAGGTAGTTGCAAGTAATTGGTACAGTAATAATTGCAGACTTTAGAAAACTTTAATTTCACTAAGGTCTGCTTTTTTGTGTTTGTGAAGTGCTAGCTGGCTTTAGAATGGAGAAATCACGAAAGAAATTAAATACACAAATTTGAACAATAACAGTCTTGGAAATAAAAGAGGTAGAAAGCAATTGAAAGCTACTTACAATGTATTTTTTCTTTGTGAAACAAACCTGGATTGTGTGGGATCTTTTTGTGATAAATACCAGTACCTGTGCAGTCTACCTAGAAATGTGTCTATGCACATTTACTCGGGCAGAGTTCTTACGTCACTGGAAACAGAAATAGACTCTTTGCCAGTGATAATGTAATTATTCGGGACTTCAGGAAATTCTGTGACGTTTCGTACAAATGTGCCTGTAGTATCTGCTCTGATGTGTTGATCATACCATGCATAAACTGCATTGTATCTTAGAATTACACCTTTTTGAACGTTGATATTCTCTTTGTCTTATGTAAATAGGCAAAGAGACTGAGCCTGCAAAGATGGCTTTTGCATAGGCAAAATGTTTTGTCTAATTATGTACTCAATTAATTCTGAAACTAGTTCTTTTGCATATGAGAAACGAGGAGCCTCCATCCCAGGTTTCTCCACTTGAACAGTTTGACCTGGCATCCTTTTTCTTGAAGTCTCTGCAACTTTTTCTCGTACAACTCAAAATTCACTTGTTGTATGAGTCAAATGCTCCTGCCCTTATCCAAAAGAGTTATACTACTTAATTTCCTGAGAATGGTTGTGAGAAAAGTGAGTGTGTTCTTCTTCTGTTTAGTACCTTCCTATCTTCTGCCTATCGAAATACAGGGGACTTAATTCCTTTTTTCCAGAAGTCAGTGCGTATTTGCTGTTTGTTTAGGGAAGAACTTTCTGCCCTTACTGGGTAAGGCTTTTGTGCAAAGCAACTGCTGCATGTAAATTTGTGTAGATGCATGTGAGCTAGAGCACTTAAATATTGACATAATAACTGTGAAAAATAAACCAAGACAAACATATTTTTGTAGTATTTGTGAAAGTGCATTCATATCTTCAGAGGTTTCAGGCTTCTTCACAGTTTTCCTGTGATATGTTTTATGTATCTGAAGGACATAATAATATTTTTATAGGAAAAACATGTTTTGTTTAAAGTCTTACTCAAAATGTCCTTTTGCCCTCCTGTATGTTTGTTTATTATACGATTCTATTTCTTAGGAAAACAGAAGGAAATCTATTTAGATGTTCCTGAAACTTGCAGTCTAATTTCAAGGCAGTTGAGGAGCAAGAGGAGGGTTCAGACTTGTGAAATAAAAAATAACTCAGCAAGCTATTCTACGGTTGACCCTTGGTCATTATCACATGGCATTCTTATTGGATAAGATTCTGTAAAAATTTATTCTTCCTTTGCACTTTGAAAAATGACAGCCCTTCCACTTGCTCAGGATTAGAGTCACTTGCTGCTATTTTACAGTTTCAAAACCACCATTCTGCTTATGCATTTTTAAGTATGACATGTAAAATTGATTATGTTTTATTAGCAGAACTTTGTTCTTAAAATTTTTTATAATCACAGTTGTTATGAAGTGCATAATCATGACAGTTATTATAGTTTTTTTAAATCTCTGAAATATATACCTTACAGAATGCAACCTTATCCACTATGAATGCCATAATGAGAGTGAAGGGAGCCAAAATGATTTTGTGGGATTACTCTGCCTCCTGCAGTTTTGGAGATGGCAGAAAAGATACTGTAGTAATCTAAAATTGTGAGAATACAATGTGTTCCACGAAATGCTTTTCCTGCATATGGCATGCCACCCATGAGACGTGTTTTTGTGTCTGAGAAAAGTCACTGGAGCCCTTTAAGACGTAGCATCAAGTCTCTTTGCATGACTTTTAGCCTTGTCCTTCATTCATTTTAATGTGACAATTAATAAATGCTATAGTATGTTCTATAAAAAAGCAAGAGAGAAGGTTCCTTATCAACCTCCTAGAGTTGATAGAATGTTTAAATTAAGCTCTTCGAACAAGAAAAATGCTATGTAAATGCTGAAGACTACTGTTTGATCCCTTTGTCTCTTGAGGCTTATTATTTATTATGAAAAATAATCTACGTTCTGAAATGATCTCTTTGGAAAATTATTTCGTGGGCCACTTACTGGTTCACCATTGTCAAAGATATTTTTATTTTATTGGGTAAGCAATGCAACATTTAGCTGACAATATAATTCTTTGTTGATCTGACAGCTTTGACCAGAACCAGTATTGCAGGAACTGTAAGTTACGGGATTGTGAGGAATGTCGTACTTCTGTTCATATTGGACCACATGTGACTTACTGTGATGGGTAGTTTCAGTTAACAAATATATAATGACTTTTTTATGAAGACAAAATAAAATCCTGAAATTACAGACACAAGTGAGTGAAAACTGTGGGCTCGCTTTTGCTCATTGTTCATGTTTAAAATCCGCTGGTGAAAGGTGGCAGGTTCGGAGCACGTGGGGGTGGCTCCTAACACAGTGTGCAGTTCAGCTGTAGGACTCTTTTGCAAAAGATCTTGTAGGGTCTGAGACTGTCTGGGTTCAGGGGAAGAGCGGAGGATTGATGGAAGACAGCTTTGTTGAAAGAAACCATTTCTGTCTCTGGAAGCATTTCTGTCTCTTGAACTGCAAACAGTTGGAGTCTAGGGAAGTGTTAGAGAAGTATCAATGTACGCGCCGGGTTCTCACAGTCTTCCCTACGCATCCATTTTTTGCCCAATTGACAGACAGTAAACTGGCCATATGGGCCTTTGGTCTGATGCAGCCAGTACCTGTCTTCCTGCATTTACATGTAAAAGAATTGTACCTCCAGCATTAGTCATAATCTTGAAAGCTAAAGTGGATTAAATCCCCTGGATTTCAGTGACAGACAGTAGCCGTCCAGGCTGCATTGTCATTTGCACTGCTTAACCTGCAGGGGCTGTGCCGACATGAGAGGGCCAATACCCTTCTCAGGGCACCTTGCAGTCCTGTTCCCTTGGTCATACTGGCACTGAACACAGAATTTCACTGTGATGTCCCCTTTTTGAGAAAGCCACCTATGCATTGTGCTAGAATACTGTATTTGCATTCATTATGAAGAGCTTAATAAAATATATACAGAGCCATGTAGATGGAGAATTTTCTCCCTTATTAATATTGTTTATGGAGTATTCTGTGGTCATTGAATAATGAAACCATAAACATCTCTGAAGTGAAGTTGTATTATTCGCACATTATAGTTGGGAAATGGTCAGGAGAAATTAAAGGGAAAATCATGTTACAGGAAAACCAGAGAAGTCTGTAATTCTTGTATTCTAATTGTATGGTTATGAGTCTGTACAAGTGTTCTGCTTGTCCGAGATGCTCCATCCCTATAATGTCTGATTGCCTGGCCATCTATGAATGCATATTTCTTATGATGACAGTTCACCAAGGTGAGGATGTTGTCAGGTTCCATCTACAATGGAGATCTGAGGCATAGGATAGTGATTTTTACATGGTCACACAGGAGGAAAGCAGGGAAGTGTTACAGAGTCCAAAGTTAAAATTGGTGCCCAGTTACTGGACTGTCCTCCCTCAAGCCATATATTCCTTTGATTTTCTTATATTGTGAATCTAAACTGAAAAACATGCTGTAAATGTGTCTTGTTTCTCTTCCCAAGTGTGAGCACAGAGGCAGCCTGCTCTTACTGTCACAGAAGTGGCTTTCTCTTTTGTTTGTGCAACTTCCTTGATTTCATTGACTACTGATGTCCAAGCTTAAAAGAGTAAAAAGCGATTGTGGATTATTTTTACTACTCCAGTTAGTGACTTTGAACCTAGAAATTCCTTTTTTTTCCTAATAGATCAGAAATTTGATTTGTCCCTTTTGTGCTTTTATCTGTGTGGGGTATTTCAAGGCAGCTTTCCCTGTTAAAATTATGTCCCTATGTGAAAATGAAAAGGACTTTGGTCTTAAATTTTGTGTAAGCATGTGGGATTTGGTAGCTCCTAAGCTCCTCTGCAGTCTTTCTTCTTATAATTTCCTGGTACTCTGAAGAGTCCTTGTGTTCTGAATAAGTAGCCCGTTGATTTATGGTGGGCTGTACCATCATAAGGTCCTTCTCTGTTCTAAGCATTAACGATATGCCAAATTCTTTGTTCTGTGAGACTTTTCAAGGCCTTTTGTCCTAATTAGATTTGATTTTTAGTTGCTTTTGAGAGAAAAATGAACATTGTGAGTGAGTGACAGAGGCAGATCAGTTGTTCTTCTCTACATCTAGGGCCTGTTAGCTCGTGTCCAGAGGAGAGTTTTCTGTGGTCTGTTCCTGCATTCCTGCAGGGTCTATTAAGGCCATTGCTGAAGGAGCGGAGGAACAGCTGCTCCGGAGAACAAAGCAGGCAGTGGCACCCCTTGGAGGAAGGAAGGACCGAGCCCCAGGAAACAGCTGATGGAGCTAAACTCAGCTTGTTTTTTTTACCTCTGTTCAACAGTTCTTGTGCCATGGCAAACAAAAGATAGACATTCTGATTTGCTTTACTGTTTGGTTTGTGATATCAATTGAGTTTGTTTTGCAGAGATCTGTGGGAAAAGGTAGAGAGATCTAAATCCCCTTTCTCCTCCTTTGCCTGTTTCTGTGTTGATGAAAACTCCAGAGTTTTCTGTGTGTTTCTCCCCTGCATGTGCTAGAAGCTGGGGTGGCAGGGATGTTCACGGGAATTTCCTTTCTCCAGACAGCAATCTGAATAGGATGTATGAGCGTACTTACACTGCAGGCCCTGCTCTGCTCAGGGTGGTGCTGGGCCAGGTACTCGTTGGCTGTACTGGGAACTTGGTGCACTTAGGATCACATCTTGTATTGCTAAAAGATAATAATTATATGGCCTTTTAAAAATTTATGCAGGATCGCATTTCACAAAAGAAACATTTGTATACTTTCAGATGAGTCATTTCTGCTGTGCCCTGTCAAACTACACTCAAAGCAACAATTCCACTTAGCAGAACTTCTTCACTAATGTATCCAAGGACATTTGGTCATTACATTTTAGAGGATTATTGAAAAATTGTATTTTGGGTTGCTCTCAAGATAGAGACATAAAAGGAGAAGTAGATCTTGTAACCCTTTTCAAAAGCAAGTAAATTAAAATGTAATTGACTGAAATTTAATGACTATTTTTATATTGCAAACAGTGTATATGAGTAAGGCATCCTGCTCATCATCACAAAAAACAGTATTAGATGGGAAAGCAAGCAAAAAATAGATAGTGTTACACTTCAGAAAGTTGTGTGCCTCTGCAATGGCATCTGAGTTCTGCCTTCTGTAAGAAAGCTGGGATAAGTTAACATTCTTTGACTCCTTTGTGATATTTTTTTTAATTCTATCCCATTGGACACTTCCACATCAATGAAGGGGTAATTCCATGTGTTCACGTGTCTCTATGAGATCACTTGAGCAGTCAACAGATATTCATGTGGTCCTGGTCCTATCAGGAATCCTACAGGAAGGAAGAAAATAATGTGCTTATCCTTGGTTTCAGTCAAAACCCAATGCATGTCCTGGTAGCGTAGAGCTGAAAATAAAGAAATGCAACTTTATGAATGTGGGTTTTTTAATTTTGGTGCTTTCCATTAAAAGAGTAAAATTTATCCATGTAAAATAAGATCCATTAAGAAAAAGTGTTTTTCTGTTAATACACAACTTCAGGATTTACTTATAAATCATTTTGAGTGAAAACAACTACAAAATCATACAAACCTAATGATTTTTTTGTGTCATAGACGTAGCAGTAACATACTTAGAGGTATCCATTCTGAGGCATAGTCAGATAATTCTAACTAAATTAAATATTTGCTATCAGGACATGGAAAATAGACCCCTTATCAAAAATAATGCTTTTATCTTTTTTTCAATATATTTTAATTCCTTTGCTTTCTGTCCTTTTTACATTTAAGTATAATTTACAGTATATTTATTTACTCCTTGGCCTGCTGATAGTAACTTAACTCATTGCTCTCGTTCACTTCTGCTTTGGGAATCCAGTGGATACATTTTCCACCTAATACACTTTTTTTTTTGCTGCTCAGATCCCACTACTGCTAGTGAGAGCTGTATGGTTTAAAAACTCCCTTCACTAAGCTTCTGTTTTACCTGCTTAAATAAATCTCTCATGAGTCACTGAGGCTGCCTTTCATGTTGCCACAGGATCTCTTTCCTTGAAAGATGATCTAATTTTTGACATCTTGTTCTCCATAATGATTTTGTGCAGGGATGTTAGGTTTTAGCTTCCCTCTAATGCTATCTACGGCCCAAAGATAGAATTAAGTCTTCATTTGAAAGATAGATGTTCTTGCAGTTCCGAGAGTTGAATAATTCCTTTTTTGTGTTCCCTAATACAGCAAATGCTTATGGCTTTATCATCTTTCTGCCCAAATGATCATCTTTCTGCCCAAATGATTTTGCCAAAGCTCCACATCTGTAGAAATAGGTAGGAAAAACTAAAATTTAAGGTCTTTTCTTCCTTTCTTCAAATTCCTGTTTTGGTAAAGATTTCAGAGATTTAGGTATTTCTTCCCCCTGCTTGTTCATGTGTTTCTTCCCCCTTACACATTACTGCTGACTGCTTGTGGAATGTGTTTGTTTCTGCTATAAAGTGGTAAAGTTTAAGTGGCTTTTGAGTCTCAGGGGTTATGAAATTAGGTTTAGATTTCTGCTTCTCAGCCTGTTCCTTCATTACGAATCGTAGGAAAACTTCAGGTTTAGGAGAGATTTGTTTTAAGATTAGGTTCAAGTTTTGATGAAGTTTCATGAGAAAGAAAGCTCTCATAAAATTCTGAATTGGAATGGTTTGACATATCAGAGGAACAATATATGTTTCTAGACTTCTCTCAGATTGAGCTGGATCAGCTCAATAACAGCTCAAAAGATTTTAGCTTTACTAGAATTTTGAAGTTTAATTGTTGTTCAAACTAACCTCACCCACAGTCTTTCACTTCAGTCTGAAGGGAAGCTCTTGTTGGTCCATCTCTTTCTATTAAATTGTGGTCCTGCAGTCTTTTTGGTCTGTGGTTATGGTCTTGCTTTCTCTGTTCTTGAGAAACATGAATACTGTGTCAAAGCATGGTGCCCTTCTGAGTGATACGACTTACTGGATGTTATGTGGAAAATGCACATGGAAGAGACTGAAGTTACTTGGCAACTATTTCTTTTGAAAAAGCAATTATGTAAGAAAGAACACAAGTGGAAGGAAAGAGAGGCAGTCTGAAAGGAGCTGCCTTGAGACACATGTGTGATAACAGAATTCTGACTTTTCCATGTCAGAATTATCCAGTTCCCGTATGATGATGCTAAGTTGCAGCAAAGTAATGTCTTATCAGAAAGACCATACTGTGCTGTCAGGGGACATTTTGATGATGGTATGACTCATCAGTTCCCCAAGGCATTAGTGTCCCAACTTCATCTCAGTGAAAATAAGAATGTTTAATGCTTCCCAGAAGAAGAAAAAAAAAAAAAGACAAAAAATATTCCAGAAGCCTGCATAGTGTCTGTGTTCACTAACCCACAATGAGCATTATGGCTGCCCTTTTGTACCAGACTTTTTCTCCTACTTTCAACCCCTCCTCTGCCTTCCAGGTTGAAGCCAGATGGATCTGGGTTCTGCAGTTCATATTTCAGCATTTGTCCCCCTTTCTGAAGGGAGCACTAATCATACATAAAAATCTAAAACTGTCAGGGTGTCTCTCAATATTAACTTTTACTTAGAGAAATTCAATGCAAACAGTACAAATTACCTGTGGAGTAGTATCAGCTGCTGCTATGTCTTATCTGGCTTCTCTGTACTTCTGTGGTTTTAGTGAGAGAGGCAACAGTTGGCTTTTAACCTTCTCTTTTGCTTTCTACCTGGCTGATATTTTTTTTGTTCTTATCTCATTCCTGTTTTTCAAAAAAACAACAAAACCACAAAGAGGGAAAACAAACTGGATTTAATTTTCTGTCCATTAGGTTTATATTGTCATTGATGCTAAGATGTTCCTTCTTGTACACATTGTTTACAGTACAGTCTATGCCATAATCTATAGTGGAGTGAGCTAAAGTTTATAGGGAGACCTGACTCAGAAATACTGTGCCTAAAGTTGGAAAAATTAGAGGCACAAACATAATTTTTCACTTTAAATCGTAATATGACTAATTCATCAGTCTCACTATTTGAAAAATATATAAAAGAGGTTCAAGCGACTTCTGACATAGTTATCACTGTTAGTTCAATTTGGTAAATAGACAAGTTAAGATAAAGCATCAGATGTGGCAGGAAATGTTGGGTCAGCTGTTCTGATTGAAATCTCACATCCCCAGTCATGTAACAGTGCAGCAGAAAGCATATAGAGAGGTTGACCTCCTCTCTTCCCGCCCAGGTGAATCAGCTCCCTAGAGGGAGAGGCAGCAGGAGCTGTTCTGAACACTGCACAGTCTGTCCCCCAAGGGGGAACATGCCAGGCCTGATCTGGGAAAAAAGCAGGCGGATTCCCCTCTCAAAGAGCAGTCGCTTCTCTGGGAGAGGGGCCATTAGTGCTGTATGTAGTAGCAGTAGTCTTTATTTGTAGAGCTTTTCTCAGTTAGGAAACAGGAACTCATTCTTTCACCTGAATGCATGTCATTTACTAGTTATTACTTCCATAGGTTTACTTTCTTACAGTGGTTTTAAGAGTTTTTCTTGGCCCTTGATGGTAGTACTTCCTTCCAGAAACCAACAGGGAGTGCGAATGGAAACTTCCTCATGCAGCCCAGCTACTGTTCTGATGAGAATTTTCTCACTGGCGTCAGACCCCTGTGTTGGACCAGTTATAACCACTGAAGGGAAAGGGAATGGGTGATTGTTTGTCTGTTTATTGTCTTTTTTTAATCTTTTCAAAATAATTACTAGTTGTGTTTACAGGACAAAACTATCAGCACTATCTTCAACAGGAAAAAAAAATATGGAAGAAGAAAGCAAGCTAAAAATTAATTTAAAGAGAAACCACTTTTAGGCAGAAATTTCACAGGCATTTTCCCTTTTAGGAGTATATTTAAGACAGTTTTGGCATATACCAAGATGTTTTAAGATAGAAATGGTCCATACACTAAAACAGAGTTATACTTCCGAGTTTCTAGTAAAAAAAAAATATCAATTATACAGAGTTTCTAGATATAAAATATGTAAGTTGTATTAGTTTGGGTTTTTTTTAAGAATTATACACTAGTCTGTTTAATTGTATGCATTTCATTAGTGACATTGTGTAGTGAATCTGTCTGTGTCTTTGCAATAGGCTGGGACAAATGGTTATATGGCTCCAGAAATCCTGAAGGAAGAAGAATACAGCTATCCTGTGGACTGGTTTGCTATGGGATGTAGTGTTTATGAGATGATTGCTGGGCGAACACCATTTAAGGATTTCAAAGAAAAGGTCAGTAAGGATGAGGTTAAAAGAAGAACTCTGGAAGATGAGGTGCAGTTTGAACATGCCAACTTTACGGAGGAAGCGAAAGATATTTGCCGACTGTTTCTGGCCAAGAAAACAGAGGATCGCTTAGGAAGCAGGTATGCCTTACTTCTCACACTCAGTAAAAGACAAATTAAAGGTGCAAACGATATTATTATTTTACATATTACACAAAGTGAGGTCAGATCTTGACTTTCTACAGAGTACTCAATTTTCACTTCTAGGGAGAGAGAAGTGGAAGGTTTTGAAGATAGTGTAGAAATAAGGAATTTTGTTGCAATAGTGTGACTGTCCATCCTCACTCCAGACTACTGATAGGAGTTTTCTTCTTGGTATTTTGTGGGGTTAGACTCTCTGTAGTTCTGGGAGAATAGAGCAGCTCATTTCTCTTGCATTTTCTTTCCTAAAGGTAAAGTATATTTGAGTAGATACCTGCATCTATGCTGTTGCAGAGTGAATGCAGAATCTTAGGCTGTAACACTTACTGGAATGATACGGGCAGAAATCCAGATCTGCAGTGTGGATTCTCTTCCCTGCAGATATCTGACTTGCAGGGCTGCGTCACTGGCTTTCTACTGAAGAGACCTTAACCCCTCTGCTTTACTGAAATGCTTTTAAAAAATCTTTTAGAGGTTCTGGCCTTCCTAACTCATCCTGGGGAGAAACGGGAGGAAAAGAATATTGGGCACAGATTCTTATAAAGTAAAACATTTTTTGGGACTTCAGAGATGGTTTTAGGATGATGAAGGCTGGTGGATGTGTCCCTGAGTTAGCAATTTCAAGTCACTGTTCAGTAAGAAGAAAATTGGAAAGCTAAGCATTGTGATACTTAACTTGTAATATTTCCAATCCCTCTGATACACACACATAAATAATTTAGTGCATTTCTAATGAGACAGACGGGGGATCTACATTTACAATATAGACAAAATAAAAGAAATATAATAAAAATGTAAAAAATTAATAGGAAACTGATAGAACCTGTCATTAGAATATACCACGATTTGAATCACCTATGAATACAAATACATGTGTCAGGTGTTTTTCCAATCTAAAGGTGAAATAGATGCACAGACTTAATAAAAATACACAGATAGTCTTCTAAATTTATGTTTCATAACAATGTGGAATAGTTTTGCAAAATTAACTTTAATGAAAGGTAATATATCGTTAATATACATATTCTTCTTATTCCATTGCTAAATGAAGATAACTACTCTCTGTGCCTGATGAGTTTTCCTAACAACTCTGCAAGGCTGCAGAAAAAAAATATTTTCAACAGCATGTTGAGTATGTTTGATACAAAATATGTATTATTTTTAATACATTTTAAAAGCTTGTTTTAAAAACAATACAAAAGCATATAGAGCAGTCTACCTAACAAAGAAGCGTGCTTTGCAGACATTGTCTTACAGCATTTTTTGAAGTTAACAAATTTCAGAGCAGGGGAAAAATAAATTTAGACATTCTGAGTGACTTGGTCAAGTTCATTCAGCAAGTCTGAAGCAAAACCAGCAACAGACTACTCACTTACTGTAACCACATTCCCTTTGCAAAGGGAATAATTTACAACCACTGTTTACTGTTACGTTATTTCTCAGCTATGAGAGAAATGTGCACAGAGAGGTAATTGCACAAATTATTTTTTATTTTCTGCTATTTAAGATATTCTTACTTATATGTGCTCTACTCAGAGAAGAAAAATGATAGGATGTATACCATGCCTGGGTGATACAGAATAAAAGCCTGCATGTACCTCTTAATACTATTCAGGTGATACTATTCAGGACAGCTCATCCTTATGTAAAGATTAACACTGTAATTCTACTAAGGACAGCAAGACCTTGGGTTATCTACATAAGTGCCTGTTGCATAAGTTAAAGCTGCTCAAGAACAGCTTTACTTTGTACACCTGACCTTTTAAAATACCCCACTCTTCTGTTGAAGACGCAGTGTCACTGACTAACTCAGGAAAGATGTAACCCTTTTTCTCTACTCAAGCTTTTTGGGATTGACATCTCAAATCCCAAATCTGTGACGTGATTTTTATTTATTTTTAATGGAGGAATACAACATTGATAGAGTCTAGATGAGTTCATTTGCTCTTTCTGTTTAAGTTATGTAAATGTGCAACTCACACAGGAAGAGCTGAAGTTCATCTCCAGGTGGTTGGAAGATGCCTCAGCTGGTTCCAGTAGATGGCGTTCCTGTAGCTTTCTGGTTTTCAACTTTTTATAGTTTTGGTGGTGTCAGAAAATACATCAGGAGGAGAAACACTGCAGCAATCCATTCTGGAGCCTTCACCAGCTTCTGGTGCTTTTTGGTTAATGTTACAGAAAGGAAGAGCAAATAAAGTGAAATTTTTGTGAGTGCATCTGCCCAGCAGGATTGTTGGCACTACTGGCACACTGGTGTCTGAGGACACTAATTAGTTTGAACAGCAACTCTAGTGCACTTCAATCTAATAGCAAATGTAAATAAATCACATCAGGCTCGAGGGCTGCTCAGGTACTTGGTTATTACTAGTTAAGTTAGGAGGTGATTTTGCAAGACTACATATATGCAGAGGTCATGATCCCTGTTGGCCCACTCTATACATTCATAATTTTATTCATATGGCTCTTTTGAGTTGAAAACATCATTTTTTCATTGCCCTGGGTGCCTGGATGACAGCATCTATCGTTCTTCAGGCTGTGATTTAGCATCCTGGTCATGGCGGTGTGCAGTGGTTAGTGGCTGGTGGTGACATGCTCAGAAGAACCAGGCTGCAGAGGCACAAAATGACAGTTTTCTAACAAGGGAGATGAAAAGGACAGCTGGTAGTTTCATCTCACCTGTGGCTGGATAGCACCAAGGCAGGCTAGAAGGATGGCACGACAGCATATGAGGAACTGGCAGTAGTGGCAAGCTGGAGGAGCTGTTTTGCGTGCGTGCTATAAGATCTTAAAAAAGGAAGATTTTCTATAGTCACACAAATCTGCTACTTCTATATGGTGCTTCTACACATTTGCAAAGGTAAAAAGACTTGCCAGAGGTTTGTATTACATTTTTTTCATAGAACTTTGTTTAGAAATACATGAGGGCTTACACTTGGCTAAGTATATGATTTAGTGAGGAAGTGGGGAAAAGAAAAAAACAAGATGTCAGCAACTACCATTTTCTCAGGCCAAAAAATGGACAAATGTGGTTTTCCTACATTACTATTTTCAAGATCAGTGTATCCATAAATACATTGAAAAAGAATGCATAGGTGTAGAAAATACAGTGGTCCTCTCTGCTCCTTTTTTCACTAGAATTCAAAACTCAAACTTTGCATGCCTTGACACTAGAGGCACAGTTCAAGAGCTGTGGTCCTTGGTCATGCTTTGACAGGAACACATTTGAGGCTCAGATTATTCTTATCATCAGAATATCCCACAAGTCTCTCTATGAATCTACAATGAAACAATTCACTGTTTCTTTTATAATAAAAGTTCTCTCTGAAGTCTGCAGTTATTTTTCATAAGTTGTACTTAAAATATGTATTTGCAGTTATTTTAGTCCTTTCTGGATTTTGTCATTGGGTTGTAACAATATTAATAAAGGATTGTGTTTGTGACAGTGGCACATATACTTTTGCTAATGTCATAATTTGTGAATTTCTTTCTTAAAATCTTTGTTCATTTATAAGAGTAGTTCATTTGAGTGAACACACTCACTGAAAATGGGCGTGTTTATTAGAGCAACATAACTGAGTTTTATGATGTAAACACATAGCTGCTTTGAATTAACATAAAACCAGGAATGTCATTTATCACCACGTACCTATTCAGACTTGTTCCCCAGAGTCAGTCCCTAGATGTATCAACCCAATGTACCCCAGTCTAGAGTTTAATATATAGAATCCTAGAATTATAGAATGGTTTGGGTTGGAAGGGACCTTGAAGATCATCTAGTTCCAGCCTGGCCTTGAACACTTCCAGGGAGGGGACATCCACAACTTCCTTGGGCAACCTGGGCCAGTGTCTCACCACCCTTGCAGTAAAGAATTTCTTCCTAATATTGAATTTAAATCTCCTCTCTTCCAGTTTAAAGCCATTTCCCCTTGTTCTATCACTCCCTTCCCTTGTAAAAAGTCCCTCCCCAGCTTTCTTGCAGGCCCCTTCAGGTACTGGAAGGCTGCTATAAGACCTTCCTGGTGCCTTCTCTTCTCCAGGCAGAGCAGCCTCAAGTCTCTCATATTCTTACCCTAGTTAATGTAGCACCAACCGCTAGACTTTCATTGTTGGAAAGTAAATCTAATGCTTCCCCTCCCCATCCTGCTATATTTTGGTTAGAGTGTATCTTTGGATATGGGTATCTCAGTGTGCTGCCAGAAGCAGCACTGCAAGTCTTGCGTGGCACCTTGCCCAGACTAATTTACCCTGAGAGGTAAAGTAATGAATAATGGGATCAGGATGTTTTCTGCCTCTCAGCTTTGCTTATATTGTGCAATGCAGCATTCTTTGGTTATGAGAAAAAGGAATTGCATTGCATGAGATGTGTGTGTATGTATATATATATATATATATGTGGATCTCCTTACTTTAAAATACTGACATGTATAGAACACAAAGACACACGTGAGAGCAGCTGATTGCAAAACAACATAACTATTAACTAACTTTTGCTTTATTGCAGAAGTGAAGATGATGACCCAAGAAAACATAGTTTCTTCAAAACAATAAATTTCCACAGGCTAGAGGCAAACCTTGTTGACCCTCCATTTGTGCCAGATCCATCAGTTGTCTATGCCAGGGATCTTGCAGACATTGCTGACTTCTCTGAAGTACGAGGAATTGAGTTTGATGACAAAGATAAGAAGTTCTTCAAAAAGTTTGCAACAGGTGCTGTCCCCATAGCCTGGCAGGAAGAAATTATTGAAACAGGACTGTTTGAAGAACTGAATGATCCTAGCAGAGCAGATTCCGGGGGATACGCAAATGGAGGTGAAGCTAAGTCAGGAGTTTGTTTGTTGTTGTAAATTTCACATAATTAACAGAAAGAGTAGAAACCGCTTCAGAACTTTCCATATTCTGACACTGCTTCAGAAACTCAGTGCATCTGTTTAAGAAGAACCAATCGGTGTAATGTGACATTGACAGGCTATGTAGGACCACCAGCTGTATAGACTATATTGTTTTCCTTTGCTCTAACAAATGAGATAATATTTTTGTTTTATTGAAGATTTATCAAGATGAAGAACCATATTTCTCTAAGAAACTTAGAATGATAGGAATTCTGAAATACAAAAAGCAGTAACAGAGTGAAGAGGCAACACCTTTTGAAAATGACTGACTACCATTTTGAATACAATCATTTGTTGGTTTTCTTTCTATTGTCTTGTTATTTCTGTTAATATTTCCTCTTTGTTCTACAGTTTTCAGGAAATATTTTTTTAATTTTCAAGTAATATTCTCAGCTAGACAATGGAGCTCACACACCATGTCAAATTTGGAATCTTATTGGTTAGATAGTCTGTCTGTTGTTAATTTCTGTTAGTTTTTGAATGGTTTGATTGTAATATGTTCAAGTTGTCATAAAATGTAAAAAAAGGCTCTATATATCACTAGGAAATAGGACTGACAGGATCAAACCTTTTTCAACGTTGATTTTAACAGAGTGAAGATAAGATCATACTAAATTAATTGAATAAAGCATTTATTTATTAAGTGTATTCTTTTAAGTGATAATACCATATACAAAGTTCTTTTGACAATAAATTTTAAACTTTTACCAGGTTTTCTAATAATTTTTCTGTATTTTGGAGATAAATTAAGCTACAAATAGACCAAAGCAATTTGTAACAGGCTTTTTAAAAGACATTTATTTCACTGCAACATAAATTTTAGTTCAGTAGTCGTGAAATTCATTATGCTGTTAAGTGCTGTAACACTGGAAAAGTTGTGTGTTGACACCATCTTCAAATGTTCATTGATTCTCATGCAAATTTTGATGTGCTTTATTTTTCAATTTTATGTCAACCTAAATTGAATTAATTGGAAACATTTCTGCAAATGCTTGCTGCTGCTGAAGTGTGTTACTTGTGAGGTGCATCCTACTGATTTTCTCTGGTAAGAAAAAAGGGGGTAGTTGTTTGCAACAACTTTTAAAACTGGTTCTGCATGCTGTGTACTGACATCTCTCTAGCCTTTTTTCCACTGACTAAAGTGGAAATCGGACCTGCTCCGTTGCTCGGAGTCCTGGAGGCTGCTAATGCCCTGTTTCCTATTTTTCATAGAGCAAACCTCCTACTGAACTCAAAGAGTTCTTTTATATAGACCCTGGGATTGAACTCACACGTTGTTTTAAAAGAGGAAAACCAATAGATATGATGTCTTCTATAATCGGGTCAGTCATGTGCAACACATAGCTTTAGTACTTATTTGTAATCTAATAGCTCATCCCAAACATTGCAGTAGTCAAAAAATCTTTAGTTTTAAATACTTTAAGTTATTTAGTCACAGCTGTGTAATACAATGGTAATACATTGTGTTGTTCTAAGTAGAAAAAAGAGTTGTTCCTTTTATCCTTTTAAATTTGCTTTTCCAGTGCTTTATATACTTCATTTTCAAGTGAAATTCATGAAGAGCAGTGTTTCTTAGGATTAGTGGATAATTCTGTTCGTGAATTATGAGCATATAATTGTCTGCCTTTTGAGGGGACTTTAAGTCAAATATTTTAAAACAATAGAAGCTGAATTCTGACTTGGGCTTTTAATTGAGAAGGATGATCCTGAAAGGTTGTGAAAAGCAGAGGAGTTTGAGAGGAAGGAGAGTCATGTGGTTCTGTCATGGATTTAGGAAACTGCTTCTACTGCTGACATCCAGTGATTTTAGTTCTCATTGCTCCCATCTGTAGATGACTCTCGCAGTGTGGTATTAGGCTAATATATTTAATTTAATATATTTAAGAAACGTAGACATAAAACTTTATTATGTATATATTAAAAAAAAAAAACAACACAAAAAACCACAACACGGCCCCCCCACCACTACCTTATTACAGACAGGAGAGACCTACTAGTGCTAGAGGCATCAAACTTTTGTCCTGAATTGTTACACCTCAGAGCCATAGATATGCCACCTCACAAATCCTCCAGAACCTTAAAGCAGTGCTCTTAAATGGCTGCAGGTTTTCTAATGCATAGCTAATTTTTCAGTATACACATGTTGCAGTATGGAAGGAGGTTATGTATAGACAGAACTAGAATTTAATGTCATGTTAGAATCATATATCCCCTGTGATACCAGGTGTTGCAGCTCTGGGTTTTTCAAAATGGTATTGCAATAGTGAGATCTGTGAATTCAGGACATCATATGCACATAATATCAGGTTATTTAACTTTAGAAATGTTATAGTGCCCGTAAAACCCAGCAGGATGCATATCAGTGAGATACTGTAATGTTAAGTGTTCCATGAATCATTCAAAGCAGCACATCAGGAGTCTGATAATGCACAATTTGGCACAGTGTATGACAGAGAAAAATATGTTAATTTGAAATTATTCATTTTAATTTTCTAAAAATCTCTGTTTGAAAATCTGGATAAATTAGGTTTGCACTATGAAGAAGTAGAGCAAAGCAAAGGTTATTTCTGTTAGTGTTTTCAGTGCATCTTTAAAAAAATTATTTCAATTTCTTTTAAGGAGTATGTGAAATGCTTGGTACTTCTTCCTGCCACTGTAAAGTTCCTTGTTAAAGTTTCAGGAACAAAGTTACTTTTAACATCCTGCTTCACCTTGACAAAACAAAGCCGGTGATCCTAAAAGATACACGCGTTTGGTGAATTGTCCGATTGCAGCCAGTGGTGCTGCTCGTGTGGGTAAACGTAAATGTGTATGCAAGTGTGCGAGATCAGGGCCCAAGGCAAAAGTGTTGACCAAGTGTCAGTGATGTTTATGATAGAAAATGAGGGATAAAGTTGTGGGAGGAAAATAACCTTGTGGTTGTTGGATACTTAAATTCTTGTGGCAAAAGAAAATGATGTAATTTGAAACTGCTATTTTTTTCTTCTTGCTGTCTCTCTTTTTCCTTCTTTGCCAGCTTTGTGGTGTCTCACTTGCCTGCTTCTTTTTCAGGCAGATAGGATGCATTCAACTGTTAATTTAATCTAAAAAACTAAATTGTGAACTCTATTGCATTAAATGCCATCTGTTAAAAGTTACCAAGTGCCCTGGCCACTCTGCAGTGATTGTGTTAACAGTGCTGTCTTTCCTGCCCTGTTTTACTTTGGATTGCTATTAGAACTACTTGATAATTTCAGCTGAAGGCTGAAATGTGAGATTTGTAATGGTTTGAAATCTCTTCTTATAAGAACATCATTTACAGTACCCTGGACAACACTGAAGAAAGGCTGCTGGCACTGATTGGGTATAAAAGGAAGAACCTTCCATTGTATCTCAAGTCCAAATTTTCTTTGATACCATCCCCGTTACCCTTAACATTATCCCACCATTTTCACTGAGCACAAAGAGACAAAATGAGCTTTAGTATTAACAGAGATGATATTTATCAGTGGCAATAAAGCTCTAGCTGTTTACCTTGTATCATGGCAAAGGCTCACGTAGTCAGCAAGCACCTTGCGTTGCTGCAAGTAGTTCACTTCTCTGTAGATTTAGTAATTGGAACCTGCATGCAACTTCCAGACTATCAAGTAGCATTCGTACTACGGAAGGCAACTTTAAGTTAAGAGCCTCTTGGCAAACATAATGCTTGAGATAATTATTTCTTCAGCCATCAACAGATGTCAATACAGAAAGCAAAATGGAACTAAGATGGGATCTCTAGTTAGAGCAGACACTTGTAATTGTGCACTGTAGCTATGAAGTGATGCGTGGTTTTATATACTTTTAGTATCAGCATTGTTTTTTAGAAATAAAATGCTCATAGTACTGTATTTAAAATATTGTTGCTGTCACAACTTTTAATGATATATGTGTAACATTTTTCTGATCTGAATATCCAGATCTATGATTAAGATAAGTAAGTATGCTCATGCCACTTACCTTAAAAAATATAAGTTTATTCTTTTATGCTATGATAATAATTTATGTTTTATAAGTAAATTTTTAATACAAAAATATTTAAATTCCTTTAATCTTTTTATGCAGTAATGAATTATAAAAAATAATTTTAATTATGTGCAGTGTTTTCTCTCTGTAAAAGCATTTAAATTAATAATTAAGATCTTAGAGACTGTGGGTCATAGCACCACAGAAGTACTGAAAATCCTACCAGTTTTGGGACTTTTGCTAGAAGCAAAGCATATTTTTCACAAGTGATAAACCCGTCAATTTTGAAATCTATGGATTGCAGAAATTACTGCCTTTTTATAGCATGAGACCTATCACTTGTAATATTATGAGTAAAGGTCACCTATGATCATTTTGGCATAGGGAGTACATTTGAAACATTGCATTCTGATAGCCTTAGAGAGCTTCATAGGCACGCTAAGGAATGCATGGACACAAACTGAAAAATTTAGTCAAGCCTATGACTTTTTATAATTGGGCAATTGGGCAATAATGATTACAGCAAGTAACTAAAAATCTAGTATTTCACTTAAAAAATAGACCACAAGATTACTGTTTCTTAGGAAGTCATTGTTTGGTATTTCTCTGACTTTCATTTATATACTGTCTGAACTTGAGCAGAGCTAGTATAAAATTCTTACCAGTTAGCCCTCTGCATTTGTTAAACCGTGAAATACTTGGTGTTCAAAAGGGAGTGGAAATCTTTTAGGCACCTCTTGCCTGGAAAAGAGCAAGAGCAAGAGCACAGGAGGTGTCACTGTGTCTCTTACAATGCAAGTACCTACATCCATGGGAAGATAGAGCTGGTGAGATCTGTAGGTAGCACCATACACCATTCCTTTGAGTCCATTTCCTTTGTATGTTGTGGTATATTGTCTTAGATTATCCCACATCCATACCCTCTTTTGTCACCTCCAGAAGGGTGGCACAACAAAGCCACTTTAACTTTCAGGGAAACTTGGTGTTAGTTCTGTAGCTTGGACAGACAAAAGGTGCCATAAAGAATAGCTGTCAACACCATTTCAGTCAAGCATTACTCCAAGTGGTGAAAGGCTTTGGGGGAGGGGAGGAGACATGGGGTGGGGGGAGGAAGAGTCTCTTTGAAACACTTCTGGATATGTTAGTTCTATTCCTTTTCCTCTGACAACTTTGTGGCAGCTGCAGTGGTTAATCCCTCCCTTTCCTGTTGACCAAGTACAAGCAGAGTCTGTTTTAGTAGTTGCTTTATCCTGTTTGTGCTCTTTATCCATGCTTTTCAATGTCTGAGCTTTGTTAGCAGCCCAGTTTCTTCCAAGTGTTTTGTTTTCTGATTAATGTACACCAGCGTGGTGCTATTGCAATGTTTGGTAGAATTACTTCTGAAGAAAGAAAATGTTCATTTTTCTTCTGTACACAAGCATTATTTGAAACTAAACATAACTGATTAATTTTGACATGTTTTATCAGAGTTCTTTACCAAACCTACATGTTGGCCTATATGATTCATTCAAGTTGTTCTGACAATTACATTTTACATAGTGGAAAGATACAGCAAGGCTGAATGACACGCTGTGTACACGTCCCTACGATGGGAGTTCCTCATGGTTAATGTTTCTGTGATTCATGTTTTTATAAAGAATGCCAAAGGGATGACTATGGATATATCGGTTGTCATAACTTGTGGTTCGGTTAACAATAGTGGAGTAACTGTTTAAAAAAACAGCTATTGTACAGGAATGTTCAGTTGTGTTTGCTTTGCAAGACTTCATGCAAGCATGACATGGGATGTGCTAGACGTGTCTCGTGACTTTTGAATCGCTGGGGTAAAAGGTCTACTGCAAGTAAGAACAGAGTTGTTATTCCTGTCTGCAAGCATTTCTGCAATAACATGTACTATTCTGGCTGAAAACCTTTTGAACAGTGATGAAAGTTTTCTTTTAACTCCATTTCTAGTCTGCAGTGCTTAGTTGCATGTCAGTCTATGGAAATACACTGATGGAACTACAAAGAGATTAATTGTGCCGATATCCTGGACTTCTTAGGAGGACATAGAGCAAAGCATATCATCATCGTGGTTGCTTCTGAGGGCTTGAGCTTGCTTCTGACGTCATCAGCATGTAAGTCAGAAGTGGCTTTCGTAATATGGAAGTGGAGAAAAGAAGTCATGTTGCATCAGTTCAGTCAAACTGTTGGGAACTGCTTCTCTAGATGAGATGACAGCAGAGCTATTTCTTGATAGAAAGGGATAATCAGAGTGGAACCAGCAAGAAAATGTCTGCAACAGTACCAAACAGGGAGGCCCCGAAAGCGTCGCTGCTTGTACACTTTCTTGTATGAAGAAATTAAATTCATAGTAAGAAGCGTAGATAATTTTTGTAATTATCAGTAATAATACCATGGTCATAAAGACTAACCACTAGTACCAATTACCAATTTAGCCTGTTCCTCTGTAATAAACTGGAGAGAGATGCCTGATTTACAAACAAGCTAAAAAGAATTTTGCTTCTATTCCCAAAACATAATACCGACAGGATATCATGAACAACAGGAGGAAACTCTCTGTTGAACTCTTACAGAAGGACAGTTGACAGAATAGTAATCTCAAATACAGTATCTGTTTTATTCTGTCCTAATTATGCAAGGTCTATGAAGCTGATTTGAAAACTGTCATTAGCAAAGAAGTTTATTCTGATGAATACAGGAAATTTTTCTTTTTGTTCTTTTCAAGGTATGTGTTTCCTCCTCCCTCCAGACTGACCTCTGTACTATCCCCCATTACGACCTGATATATTCATGCATTTCTGTGAACAGATAAGACTATTTCTGACCACAAAACCACGATGGAGTTAGTAAAAACAGAGTTACTTTGAAAATGTGATGAGATCAACAATTAATTGGTAGGTCTTGTGTCCAAAATGATGAAAAATATGAAATCAATACATACTGAAAATTAGGCTATAGTTTAAGGGATATTTTCTTAAGCAAAGAAGGGCTGATTTTAATTCACATCTGTTCCTTAATACAATTACTGTACATGTCTGTAAATAAACTGTATTGCTGGTGCAGGCTATTTTAATCAGCATCCACATAGAAATAAATATTCATCCTAATATTAAGTAAGGTTTGAAGAGACTAATTTAAATATCTTGCTGCCCAGAGTGATGGCAAAGGCTTAATTCTGGATATTTGATTAAGACAGCTAAGCTGTGCTGCTAACACTGTGTACAAGTATGTAAACTTTTGGTTTCCCATGCTAACATACTGAAAGTGAGAAATGATAGTGCTGAAATCTGGAACCTAGCATCAAACTAATGAGCTGACAGAGCACACTTGCATAAAAAAATAAAGTTTAAGGTATTGCTTTGAAGACTCTCTGAGGCTGTGAAAAGGTTGTGCAATTATTAGATATTTTTGCATCTATTGATACTCAGATCTGGTTTTATTTAATAAATAGTAATAACGGCAATATTCTAATAACATTTTAAGAAATGTGGACAGCATTTTTATAGCTGTACTGCATTACTGCATCTTTTCATTCTGTACAGAGGAAGAGATTGGAAAATGTGCTCTGTACTAAATGGTAAAAATACTTTGTATGCTACTTAAAATAATCTGATAATGAAATATTGTCTGATACAACCTAAGAATCAGTAGTTTCTCATGCTTTCATCTCAGTGTAAGACAACTCATAATGAGAAGAATTCTCTGTTGAATCAAGCAGTCAATAAATACTCAAATACTGGTTTTCCTGAATTCCCCCCCGAGGTGATTTTTCTCATCACCTTGCAGCTTTGTGGTGAACACACTTTTCCTTCTCTCCCCATCTTTCTTTGTCAGTACAGGATCAAAATGTTATATTCTTTTCGATGTGACTGAAAGTTTGGTGACAGATACTGGATGAAAAGACCTCTAATTCATTAATTCATAATCCTAATCCAGGATCTACTACCCACGAGAACTAAAACTGAATACGTACGCTTATGTTCAGTCCTTCTAAAGGCTCTTACGTTACGCCGGTTCCAGGCAGGGAAAGGCATAAAGAAATGGATAATCTCTTCAGAATTTTTCGTGTGCCTTGTACAGAGAATAGTGGATCGAGTGTTTTAAACAAAGGAAGGAAGGAAACTTTGATTTCTTGCCAAGAGATTGAAACCTCTTGATCTCTTACCAAGCTAGTTTATTTTGCTGCCAACAGTTTCCTCACCTTAAACAGCTCCTTTTCATCTGCAAAACTAACAGCAGTGGGGGAAACTGCAGAATGGCAACGCTGTAAGAATCTGCTCTAGTTAACGCAGGGACTGACTCACATTCAAATTAAGGTATGGACTAGAAAACACACTCAGTTCCAAGTGTGGGGTGTCCGCAGGTGGCTCATAACCAAACTTCACTTTTTTTCCCTAAGTTTTCGTGAAAGCTGCTGTTTTTGCAAATGTTGATCTTCTACTGCAGGATTGTATATATTCTGTGGGTTTTTTTAAATGTTGAGATTTACCAAATTTAAGAATCTGAACTCCTTTGAAGTGAACTGAATGAGTTAGTTCTAAAACTTGGCCTCCCTCAAAACTGGTGAGTTAGTTACGACGCAGTGTACGCTGTATCCTTAGTGTTCATACTAGTGATTTCAGAGCAGTCCCTAAGCAGATGTGGAGCACAAGTTCTTAGGTGCTTTGCCTATCTTTTTTCAGAGAGAAGATTAAGGTGTTTGGTGAAGTCTGAAGTCAAACGCTGGCCATGGGTACCATACAACAAGGTTTTTAGTTTTATTATGCTAATAAACTCAAGAGCAGGCATCTGTAATGAAATCATCTTCTGTGTAACAATAGAGCATAAATCCTGTGCACCCTTTCAGCCTTTTGTCCCAATTATATTTATGCAAGGCTAATTAATTGAGGGATTAATCTGCTACAGTTATCTGTTTAGTCCTTAATTTAGAACTAAAATAGAGAGAAGAGAATTATAAATTAAAACAATAATGGACATTACTGCTTTTGAGGGGGGGAAGTTACAGTTAGTCAGTTATATTAGCAAACATCTTCCAGTTTTTGTCTGGATGGACGCAGGCATAATTTCTTATTCTGAGATCCATGGAACAGCCACTGCTCCAGAATATAAACTGTTGTTCTGAAATTACCATGATCTTGACATTATCCGAAAAATAAACATTTAAAAACCAGTTTAAGACAGGATATACAGGGCTTTAAATCCTCTTTTTAAGCAGAAATGGCAGCAAATGCATTGTGTTTTGTTCCTGCAGTCTTCCGGTAATGAAAAAAATAGGGTCATTCTGTAAAAGCTATTATTTTAAATGAACAATGATTTTTTTTTTTACAATAGCAACAGAGGAAATGCTGTTTGAATCTCTTTTTTTTCCCCTTGCAAATACGTTCTACTTTATAGTAAACTAAGCAAATTTGTTTTTTCCTTATATATGCTAGCAGACTGCAATTAATGCTTCTGCCAGCAGAACTGATAAATAAGGGAATGAAGAAATAATGTTTCAGACTTTGACATATATATTTGGGTCACCTAGATGATATGAAGATATTTGGACTGTTTAGAAGAAATTAACTTATTTTCCAATAACTGAAATACACTTACATAGCCTATAACCATAAAGCTAGAACTACACCATCTACCTTAACCATGCATGCTGAGCTAGCTGCAGTGAGGTTTTGTGTACCCATCTCTAGAGGGATGGTTTACGTACCAATTTCTCGGTTGCTCAATGTATGATTTAAAGATTATAGCACAGCCCTTTGTATAGTTTCCCATTTCTAGTGAAAACATAGATGTTTTTGTCAACTTAAAGGGCTTTTATTTTATTAAAGAAGCAAATCAATGGAGAAAGAGACACAGAAGGAGACATTTGAACAGCTTGATAGCATAGTATATGTGCTCAGTAGAACTCAATTAAAAACTTTTTATTACACGGGTCTCTAGTCGCAGATGCTTATCCATGTAATTCAAAGTGATACCCTAAGGATTTTTTTAATGCCATTCTGCTGCTTCAATTTCAGACAGCAGCATTTTTATTTACTTTGTGCTTAATGTAAACTTTTTTTAGAGCAGGGAAAAGTCTTATAGAAGAGAAAGTTAGAAAAAAATATTTTAACTGCACGGTAGGAAATGTCTTTAGGATTGCACATACCCTTATGGAAAAACATGCTCCCTCTTTTCTTATTTGAGCAACAGCCATGAGCTCTGGTGAAGGAATACTTCGTATTTCCAGATGCCAGAAGGATTTATTCTAAAATAAGTTGTTTAAAAACAAAACAAGAAGTGTACCAAACCCAGCACTACTTGGCCCAAGCTGCGCACAAACTTGCCAAAGTGAGTAATATGAAAGAAGGAATTTTATTAATTAATTGGGATATTAATCAGCTAATTGTCTCTAGAATTTTATTTGTTATGTGGAAAAGAAAGTGAAAATCCTATGTCTAGGAAATAAGAGAGTAGGTGTGTCACAATGGGATTTTTTTTTTTTTGGTAGAAACCAAGTTAGAAAATAATATACTCAAATTTTTTTCAGAGTTTACAATTCGAGCATTAAAACCAGGGAAAGTTTCTGTATGATTAACAGTGGAGATCATATTTGACTATTTAAGACATCTGTTGTCTGGAATTTATCTCTCAGGGTTAGATTTTAAATGAGCCTTATTGCATTTTTCCTGCTACTAAACTGTGTTGTTGAGGAACAACTTAAATAACACAGGACACACTAAAGCAGAAAAGAAAAAAACTGCAGCTGAAGAATTATGGCTAAACTAATTTTGGGAATAAATTTTCTCTTGTCAGGATCATAATCTGACATATTTTTTAGCTGATTGTTATATTTACATATTCATATATATAATTTTCATGTAATGTATCATATATATTTTTATCACTTTTAGCTGACAGACCTCTGAGTCACCAAAGGCTTTGAAGTTGACCTACTCAGTCTTTTTTTAAAGTGAACATGCTGAAAAAAATGCAAAAGCTTCTTATCTCTAAAGTGAGAAGGCATTAGCAGACAAAACAGCTAACGAGAGCAAGAGAGTTCTTTACAGAGAAAGCTGAGGCTTATCGGTGGAGCCTGATTACAAAGTTTGCAAATAGCCTCCTGCCCAGCGTGCCTGTCGGGGTGAATCGCTGTACTGGGTCTGGCCTTCCCCTTGGGTAGCCTCCTAATCTGCACGGAACTTAAGTTCCTATAGAAACACCCGTATTTCTAGGTCTGGGTCTGAGCCTTTTCCCTGCTCTAAGCCAGCCCTTTTGTTCATTTCAGCTTTCCTGCCTGCTGTTCCCTGCTTGCTGTGCCCCTGCCTGCCCTCCCCACCTTCTGCTCCAGAGCTGCTTCTCCAGAAAGGTCAGCGCTTCTCCAGGCAGCTCCCCTCTCCTCAGAAGGCTGCAACCAGAGTAAGGGAAAAGGCAGTTTCCGCTCTGCTCTCTGTACCATTGAGAGAAGGTATCCGTGTGGAATCTGTGCACAAGCCAGAAGCAAATTAGTAAAAGAAATACAATCTTTGTCCCGTCATTAACTCCTCAGTATTATTTTTCTACCTGCGTGTTAATTACAGGATAAGAAATCCACCCCAAATGTAATTAAAGTGGAAAGATTATGATAATAAAAATAGTAGAACATTCACAGCTTTGTAAATAAATGCAATGCAGGAAATTCAAATTAAATGATGATTTTTGCACAGAGATACAAACTTTAACTTTACAAAGTTAATGGCTGAGGATTGCAAATAAGGTTTTGTGTCTTTCCACTGTAGAAATGGCACTAATGGTAATACCTGAATCCCCACTGCCTTCCCCTAAATCCAGAATTTCTTAGGTCTGTGTTCAGGAACACTGTTTAATAGTAATTACTGACTGTTCCTTATGCCACATAAACAATATCTTCTCCCATCTAAATACAGAGTTTGCAATTTGTGGATTATTTGTCTCCCCATTTACTTAAGGTTATGTATATGTAGATCAGGTCATGTAGGTAAGATGAACTGGATTTGTATCTTGGAAATTTGAGTTCCTAATGATTAAGTGAAGAGGCCTAATTTAATATAAAAAGTTAAGCCTCCCTCTATGTTTTAAAATACAGAATGCATATTTACAAGACATATTATAGCTGCCCTACCTAGGCTTCACTGTGGCCATTGATGTAATGACTTAGGATACTAACAAAAAATATGCTTTTATTAAGATAATCTCAACCACTGGACAATTACTGAAGATGAGAGAACAGGTATAATTGTATTTCATAGTCAAACTTAAAGCAGATGTATAATATTTCCTGGTGTAGTATTTATTTGAGCACTGTTTTGGTCAACATATAATGGTTTTGAGAAATCTGCTGTATAGCATACGTTGGGTTAAGAATATTAATTCTTTGCCTGTTGTCCTCTGAAACAGCCTACGCAAAGAACCATGTCCTCTTCAGTGACTTGAGTGTTTTAAATGTGATTAATTGTGTTTTTCTGTTGTAGTTACACAGGGCAACAGCAGTCATTCCTCTCAAGTGTTGATTAATAATCTTTAACAACCTTGTTAATAACCTTTTTCTGTGTGCCAGATTTCAGTAGTCCAACTTGACATGAAGTGCAAGGATAGTAGCTTTACAGCAGCCTTAGCACTGTAAGTGTGTTCAGTGCAGTGACCAGCTATTCTTAGTACGTGTTTAAACGCTCAGAACACAGCGCTGGGCCTCATAGCACATATGAAGTGCAGTGCCTGCATCAGCTTCATCAATCACCTTCCACACAGGGAAACTGCACTGTGGTTTTGACCAGAAATCACAACCAGATTTGCTCCTTAGGATGACTGTAAGTACTTCATTTTATTTGTATTATGAAATTATTAAAAAAATACGGAATTATTAAGAAAACCCCAATTTCTGTGGCCCCAAATCTGTTAACAGGTAGATCTCTTAGATCTAATCAATATGTCTTCAGACTGAATGTTAGAATGTGCAATTATGCTTGCACAAATCTACACAGATGAGATTTTATTATGATCTTCTATTAGTAAACAATTTAGCAAATAAATAAAAAATGAAGATTGGTGGTATTATAACAACTAAGTACTCATTACAATTACAGCAGCAGAGAACTGCAATAAAAAGGATGTACAACATTTCAGTCCATTTTTTTAATACTCGGGGGGTTTTTTGTAGTTTAAGATTTTATTTTCTCGTAGGCTCTGTGATTGTAACAGATCACATTTTGACAGGGTTTTCTTTCACCTTTTCAGCAGACTAAATCCTGCTTCTCCTACTCAGATACTTCCATTTGGGTATGGGAAGTATCCCATTCCTCTATTGGTACTATCTCCCTCTGCACAGGGGAGCAGCATGGAGAGAAGACACAGCAGTTCTACTTACTATGTGAGCACTTGGGTGTGGATTTTTTGTTGTTTTTATCTGCAGTATGAATCTGAAAAAAACTTTTCCTGAGCCATGGTGTATTTAAAAATTTGTGTTTTACCATCATCTGGAAGTAAACACTGTTGCCCTTAAAGTATATGGAGATCAATTAAATGTACTGGTTTAAGTATAGTTTTCTTTCAAAGGATTGCATGTGGCAGTAGGGGGTAGAATGAACATTTTTAGATTGTATTGTGATTAGGGAGCAATGGAAAGGGAGGCCTGTTGTATGTGCTTGTTCAAATGTGAGAGAAATTGGAAAATAAGATTTAAAAATAATTTAAAACCTTTATTGGTGGCAATTTTGGGAAAATGCAGTAGCATTTACTGCAAATGAAACCTGCAGGAGCCTGCAGAATCAAAATAAATGGGTATATGGATCCTATGTAGCTTTCATCCTCTTTTATAGTATTCCTATAGTATTTGTTTATAAAACTATATTATAAAGTGTATCTACTGCTCTTTCAAAACCACAGATAGTTAAAAATCAACAAAAATCAGTTGCAAAGAGGTTATAATTTTGTTTAAAATTATTTAATAATTTGCTGTAAGTGCTGTATAATCTTACAAAAATGCTGTAAAAAGTCAGACCAAAAATAGAGTAATGGTGGAATTCCCACACATTCAGACTAGAAAAAAAAATGCTGACTGTCATTTTCCATTTTCAAAAGTTCTCTTTTTTTCCAACTTCCTCTTTCAAAATCATATAAATAAACAGATTGACTGCGTATCAAAAAAAGTTGACATTATCTCAGTTTGTAAGCCTCGTGACTTTGTGTGGGCATTCCACAATTGTACCTACTACAAGGATACTCCCTACGAATGAATCTATCAAGAACAGATGGATGTAGGACTTCACTGAAAAAACGCTGAGCATGTTCAGTATCATTTGTGGTTAATGAGAGATGAAGGTGATTGGCCTTTTAACAAATCTAGCTGTCATGGGTTGGCAGAAATAGTCACAGTTAGTAAATTACCTCAGATGAATATATTAGTCAAAAGCTGTTCCTGTATACCAGCTGGTTAAATATTTTTATAACTTCAGTTTGATGTCACCTTCACTAAGGTTGTATGTATGTAATACAAACTATTTTGATTAGGAAGTAAAATGAAACATACTCAAAACAAATAGGTTACAATATATTTTGTAACAGTTAAAGGAGAACTACATGGCAGTGGTTTATATAATACAGTGAACTTTCTGCTAAACAGTACATAAAAGCTAGCTTGCTGTAATTTTTTTTAGCTAATGTGTGCTCAGAAGGACTAATAATAGGCCTTATGAGTCACAAGCATTCATTAAGTAAGCCACTAGAGTTTTAAAAACATAACAGTCGAGATCTATTCTGTTTGAAGTGAACAAGTAAATTAGTATGTTTAAAAGAATAGTGAGTTTTAAAAACACTATGATAATATGCTTCTAAATATTTAAGATCCTTTATTCTATGCAAAACCAGCATGTTAATTACTGGATTAGCAAAAATGTCTTTCAAGATTGAATTTGAACCCATCTTCTAGGTTTTGAAATGCATTTGGAATGCTTGACTCCCTCATGATGGTCCCAAGAGAAAATGGGTTAATCTCACCCATGTGTACTCCAGAAGGCACAGTTTAGGCATAGCATTTGGTTTTCAGTGAAGAACTGCTTTTTACTTAGTTATCCAGCTGGCTTGATAGGGGTACAATTAAATCAAATTATTTGTTCAAGATCACTAAGGGAATCAGTGAGTCGACTGGGAGAAGAAAGTTGGACTGGGAAAGCTGAAAATAGTAGTTCCCATCACAGAACAATTTCTCAGTAGCATTTAAGTAAATTAGAGGGGCAACCTATTGTATTTCAGAGTCATCTGCACAAACTACCAGCATTGTATAGACTAAATTTACATCAGTAAGGAAATGTAGACTCAGAAGGAAAATGGAATGAAAAAAAATTAACACTTGCATGTGATAGATATCTAAACAGCCATACCAGATAAAGAACAGGAGAAGTTAAATGAAAATTTGTCTTCCAAAGCTATTTGGTTTTGTAGGTATCACTTTTAGGGGAAAAATTTGGCTGTATAATGAGTCTTTCTTGCTTGTCCTTAGTCATTTACTAACAACCTATATGAACTGTAATTCTGGGATTTTTCTAATTTACAGGTGTTCACAGTTCCTTTGTTGTTGGTTTGGTTTTTTTTTACTTAGTTATCTTTTCCCATTTTTTAACAACCTAGAGACATGTCAGTGCCATAATGAGACCATGATGTTGGTATGATACTACTGCTTTTATCAATAAGATTAGATTACTGCAAAAGACTTTTGCCTGTTGCATGTATTGATTACTGGTAAGAGTAGTAATTTGTCATCTTCTGTGATAACAGAAGGCAATGAAACATGCACATTGGCTAATAATTGGCATCACAAAATTTGATGGAAAAGGAATAGTGAAACTTAGCATTTTCCAATGCAGTTTCAGGGGCAGAACGTGGTGCTCCAGCAAGGACAGAGACTGCTGCAATTGCTTTCTACCCTCTCCTTCCTTCCAAACCCTACCTCACTTCTCCATGCCTTTCATTCCCTCCAACATCAATTTTTCAACAGTTTTCTGCCTTTATAGACTTGTCATTTCAGCCTCAGTCTCCTGGCTTAGCCTCTGCTGGCTTTCTCCTTGGCTTGCTGCCTGAGTCCCCTGCTGAACTCAGGATGTGGTTCTGCCAATCTAGTTGTGGGCTGCTACTGGCAGGGGTAGTCCTATTCCTCCTTCTCTCTGCCCTGGTCTCCCTTCTGAGCCGAGTCAGGGAACTAGATTTGCGTGATTCATTTTCTTTCAGTTCAGCTCTCTCAATCAGGTCATCATGGGGTAAAATAATAGAATCTTTTAAATTGGAAAAGACCTTTAAGATCAACCATTAATGTACACTGCTAAAAAACACAACCAGGGTTGGAAGGGACAGTGGAATAGGGAGAGGAGGGACCATCTCTTTCAGCAGCACTTCACAATTAATGTGAGTTTCATCATTAAACTTCATTTTGGCCTGAAACTCCTCACCCTGCCTTTCCTCATCTTCTCTCTTTAGCCCCTCTTCCTACTGGCTTCCCATTTGCCCCCCTCTTTCTGCTGCCATCCCAGAATTACCCAGCAGCTAATGCCAGCTGTCTTGCCCAGCTCCTTTTTCTGCCTTAGTCCTTGTACTTCACTGGTGTCCCATAGACAGGCCTTGTCAGTAACAGTGTCTGTGGTCCCTCACTCAGTTGCTCTTTACAGAGTACTATCCCAAAATGGGAGAAAAATCCTTCAGCAATTAAGACAGATACCTTATTTTTATAAACTCTTCTCAAACCAGCTTTAATTAAGAAGCTCTTTTCTGTAAAAAAATTCTGAAACTTAACTCTGACTGCATGTGTTATAAAATGGATAAAAAACCTAATAGTTATAAGGTAAAACTCCTACAAATTGAGTCTTCCTTACTTTGAGCCCTTTGTATTAAAAATAAGTAGTGAAATAGTTTTCAACAATAGTTGCAGGCTCTTTTTCCTACTGTAAACAAATGCTGAATATCTGGGCAAAAGTCTCCTCTGTGTAACGCAAGTCAACTCCCATTGACTTAACAGGAGTTGTCATGCTATATACAAGAGCAGAATCTTGTCTCTGTGAATAAAGGAGTTTTTTCAAGAGTGAGGGGGCTCTGCACAATGAATGCATTTTTACTAGCCCTTTCTGATTCATTGGCAAACTACCAAACACAAGAACTGTTTCTGTAGTCTTTTTACTCTCACAATGACAGACATTTTCTTTTTCATTTTTAGTGGGAAGTCTTTTGTATTTTTTTTTCTCATGAAAATGTGTGTCTTATGTTTCTTGGTATTTTGTACAATGAAGTAGAAAGTGTTTCTCAGTCATAATATTTTTGAAGTTGGCCCTTCCCAAGTTTATCATGTATCTTCTAGTTGCAGTTTAAAACTTAGCTGAGGATAAAGAAGCAGATTTGGGTCTAACTTGTGCATCTGTCTCTTGCAATTCAAAAGCTGCTTTGAAACTAGACTGGGCGGACCCCAGTGGAAGTTACAGCAGCCCAGGGAGCTATCCAAGCGGTGCCAAAATTGTGTCTTGCTGTGGTACACCCTAGACTCAAACTAGAAAAGAAGGAGGTGGCTTTCTAGTCTTCGGGAATCCTCCAGTGGGCCACAGTGAAATTCCCTTTAGCAACAGAAAAGAAATTCAGTTTGTGCGGAAGAAGTGCCCTCTGCAGAGTCCCTGTGCTGTCACCTGTAGCAATCTTGCTTCCTATCACATTTTATTTTCTTCCCAGAGTTGCGTGTGACAATTTTTAAAAATAACTTAGCAGGTATCTTTATATTTGTATTTATATTTTATATATATATATACAATTAATATTTTAAAAGTTTATATTTTTTTGTATTGTATGGTTTATATTTTTATAATCATCATACATTATTTTCTTGATAATGAGTCAAGCTGGTTTTCTTCCTGTTGTGCTTTGGAAAATACCTGTTACCAATTACACCGTTACAAAGATCAGCCATGCAGATAAGACTGCCTTTCCAGAGAAACGGGAACTGTAAACTGAGCACCATTCCTAGTGCTGAATGGTCTGTGAGGTGATGAGCCCAAACCTGACAATCATCAGACACCCAGATTCAGAACCACCAGTGTCACTCATTCATTTCTCTCTGTGGAACCCAAACAAATATTTCAGTCACCACCTGACCAAACATGGGCAAAATCCCTGTGGACAGCAGAGACAACTGTTCTGGCTTTCTGGATGGTAGCTGCGAGTAGAGGATACTGCTCCTGACCTAGAACATCACATTGCAGTGTTATTTGACGGTAAGCAAAGTCTTGTTGCCTATATGCACAGAACTGGATTTCTTCCAAACCTGAATTAAAACCTGTCTTTATAAAGTATATCTAATCTCAGGTTTAAAACCCAAGCAAATGTGTACCCTCTATCTCTCCTGATATAAACTATGTAAATATTTAATTGCCCTCACAGTCAGGAAATGTCAACATTAGGTTTGTCTAACTACAGTTTCCAGCAAATGGATACCACTGCCTTTCTCAGTGAGGCTGAAAAGGTCATACTATCAAGAGCTCTTTTCTATATTTAAGCACCTTTTCAAAGTAATCCAGTCTCTTGTCAGTTTTTTTCCTTTCAGAAGCTGAATAAGCTGAAATATGGAAGCTTCATATGTTAAGTTAGCTTGTTTTCTGCTCACTGGATCATTTTTCAGTACTCTTAGAACTATCACTAGTATTTCCATTTTCCTGCTAGTGTAAATATCAGAAGTGGGTGCAGGCTTTTTTGTAGTATTTCTTCTCCAACGTGCGCAGAGAAATCTTCTTTCTGCAAGACAAGTTTTTGCACACACTAGATTGCATTAGTTCTTTTTGCCACAGCATTGCCTGTGGTTTGCTGAACAAATTAACACAACGGTCTCTCTAGCCTTTCTAAACATTATCACCAAAGACTTTATACAACCACCTCGACTGCTAACCCTAAATACCTCCAGCTTAGGAATCAGCGCCCCGAAGGATGCCACTAGAAACGCATCAACTCATTGATATTTTGCCACTGACAATTACATTTTGAAATGTCAGTGAGCCAGTTTTTAGTCCAGTTATTTCTATATAAATCAGGTGTTTTGAATCAAAATGTCTTGTGGTGCTAAGTCAATAGCTTGGAGAAATCCAAGTTTAAAATGGAAGTGCAATTAGTTTTACCAGCTGAACATTTAATTATTTTTAAAAATAAATGTTTGTTCTGACTCATCAGAGCTCCGAGTGCACTAATAGGCCTTAATTGCCCTGACCAGTCTGAACTGCCCCTCGCCTCCATGGCCCTGGAGCCCTACTTCGCTTGGCCTGTCACCACCAGAGGTGTGCTGGTCTCCAGCCCCAGCTGTGCCTACACCCGGCCTGGGCTCTTGTGTGCCCCCCGCTGCCCCCCAGGCTGCCCTGTTCCCTGGCTGGGGGCCGTGGGATGGGCCCTGGCTGCCATGTCCTACCCCGCTGCAGCCACCCCGGGGGTCCCCCGTGGCTGCAGGCCCCCAGGGAGCTGCCGCCTGCGCCGCACCCCGACGCTGTCCGGTGTGAGAGGTAGCGCAGGTCCGGGAGGGATGTAGGCTGGCACACACCCGCTGGGGTTGTAGCTCCTGCTGTCGCCATCCGCTACTTTTTACTAACAGACTGGAACGTGGGTCGACCTTTCTGTTATTTTACCTGGGATCAGGATCCAGCTAATGGGCTTGTATGTCCATGAGCCAGAATATTTACTGTTTTGCATCTCAGAAACAGTTTGATTTTCAGTGGGGATAAGGATCCACCCCTCCATCCAAGTCAGGCTGGGCTGCATGAGGCTCCTGGTTTTGAAAATTAGTATAATAGTTATTATAGTCAAACTGAGCCTCTGAACTCACTGGAGCAGAGCACAAAAAGATTCCTGTGTTTTATGATGAGCAGACTGAAGAGCTTCAGTGGTTGCTGGATAATACTAGATCCTCTGATACTTTGGTTTACATTTTCTTTAATGTTTTTTAAACACGAATATATCTAAATGTTGAAATTTCATTGCATCATTAGGGCATGGTCATTCCTTAGAGGCAATCTGATTTTTTTAATCTGTATTAACTCCCCAGTCTTTGTATCTACTAACCTTTAATGTTATTGAATCAGGATGGTGCCCCATCCATACAGTGGCTATAAGCACATTTTGCTGACATATTATTCCTTAAGAGTGCAGGATAGCCATTTGAATAAACTGGGAAAAATAATTCAGCAAAGTAGTTGTTAGAATGGAATGACATTCAGTCTTTTGCTTGGTGACATTTAGAAGAAAAAAGAAAAATGGAAATGGCTTATTCTTGGCCTGAAATGGAATATATTAGCTGATTGGTGTGACACAGAGTAAGTAGTGAGTGGTATGTTATTTTCTGCTGTTGTTTTAGTGCAAATAGAATTATTTAGATGATGTACTGTAGCAAAAGAAAAGAGGCTATTGGAATCAGGAGGCAAATAGATTTATTCTGTTGTATGCTTCACATTTACTGCTTTCTGGCATGAATAATACTGCAACCTTCATAAAGATTTAAACTAACCAGGCTGATAAATACTTAATTCCTCTTGTTTAAGACATCTCTTATATTGTTGCTCTTACATTTTTAAGATGTAGTCCGTCTTAGCTTTTTCACTTGGGTTTGGTCTCTGGCTTATTGACTATTTTCAGAACTGCTTTGCTGTAGTAGCTCTCCTGTTACACTTGTGTTTTGCAAAGTCCCTAATTAATGGTCCATTATTTACTCGGCTGAGCACTGTATGGGGGAGAACACGTTATAGCTGACCCATAAGAGTGAGGGATGGGGCTGGTGGTGTGCGGGAGCTGGCACTGCTCTCTTTAGTGACGGGGAAGGAGGGAATTTAAGGGGGTAAGCACTGGATCCACACCAGAGTAAATGGAGTCTGTTCCTCAGCTGTCAGCTGAGAAACGGAGAGCGATTTGCTGTGCTGTTCTTTCGTTGATCTTTAGGAGTGTGACAGCAAATGAGTTTTTGAGTTCTAATGCTCAAAGAAGTCGTATTATCAATTCCCCTTCTATATCATTTTTACACATGCGTGTTCGTTTAGCGAGGGTTTCAGGATGGTGGCACCATTAAAGGAAGTTCCGAGACAGGAATTACACTTGTTAACCTTTCTGTCTTACATTTCTCTAATACAGTTGTGCTTCAGTAACCGCTCCTGCAGAGCCGCATCTCTCACCCTCCACCGGCGCTGCCCTCGGGTCAGGTGTCCGTTCAGAGCTGTAAAAACACAGCGCTCTCACAGACCGGTCGGCTACAGGGCTGGGGGGAAATAACCGGGACCCTTTCAGCCTTCGAAGGGCTCGGCGGGCCACGGCGCCGGCTGAGGGGACCCCTGGGCGGAGCCGCCCGGTGGCCGGGGCGGGGGGGGGGGGAAGGGGTGGGGGCGCAGGTGCCATTTCGGGCGCGATCCGCGCCGCGGCCCATCTCTCTCTCTCCAGAGATGGCGATGTCTCGCCGGCGGCCCGAAGCATCTCAGAAACGCCGCCAAGGCGCCAGGGCCGCTCCCCTCCACACCGCACACCCCCTTTCCCCCCCCTCCCCGCGGCGGGGAGTGAGACCGGCGGGTGCCCGCACGCCCCGCGCGCACCCAGCCCCAACCGCCGCTCCACGCGGAGCCGGAGGGGGCGCGAGGCAGGGCCGCGTGCCAGCGCGCGCCCGGGGTCCCGCGTCGCAGGCACGCGGCCGCTGGCCGCCAGGGGGCAGGCGCGCGGCGGGCGGGGATTGGCTGGAGCGGGCGGAATGATGTCGCGGTGGGTCCCGCCTCGCCGCGGCGGTGGGGAGAGGAGCGAAGGGGAGGAGAGCAGAGGGAAGGACCCTGCGTGACTGGTCTCCCGCCGGGCGCCGCGGCGGCAGTTACTTAGCGGTTGGGAGCGGGCGCTCGCTGCGGCTTTCTCTGCCTGGGAGGCTCTGCCGCTGGGGTGAGCGACGCAGCCGCTTCTTGCCTCGCCATGTCCAAGGAAGCGAAGAAGCCCTTCCGCGAGAGCATGGCCGAGTGGCGGCAGTTCGTCTACAACCCCAACAGCGGCGAGTTCCTGGGGCGCACGGCTAAGAGCTGGGGTAAGGGCTGCGGCGGGGTCGGGGGAGGGAACGAGCCGCCACGGGCCGCGGAGGAACGAGGCCGAGCGCGGGGGGGGCGGCAGCGGGAGGGCCCCCGCGGCGATGCGGCGGAGCGAGATGCGGGGGCCAGGTGAGGCGGTGCGCGAGGCCGCGGCGCACGCGCCCCGGTAACCGTTACAACCGCCGCCGCCCGCCGACCTAAAAATAGCTCCGGCCGTGACAGCGGGGGAGGGAGCGGGGGGGGCGCCTCCCGGAGCAGGTGGGGGTCGGGGGAGGAAGAGGAGTTTCTGGGAGCGCGTCCCGAGCTGACTCACCCTCCCGCCTCAGTACGCAAATGCAGCAAATGGGGCCCGCAGGCTCCTCCTCCGCCGGCTCGGCGGGGGGGAGTGCGGGGACTCCGGGGGCCGCCTCGGTGCGGCTGTGACGGGCTTTCACTCCCCGGTGGCGGCAGCCTGCTCCCGCTCCGCTCCAGCCGCTCCTCGCCGGCCCCCGCTCGGCAGCATCGCAGGAAGCCGAGAATGAATGAGCGGGAGGTGCCTTTGAACGTGCCGACGTTAGCTGCGGGTCAGGGAGGGGGCGCAAAAAAACCCACCCACCCAGACCCCAAAAAGTTTATGAGCCCCGATTCCAGCTACTCTGCGAAAGGATGATCGTTGTGTGTCACTGGGCTAAATTTGTTCCAGTGAGGGTTTGTTCTTTTTTTTTCTTAAAAGAAGCTTTTAAATGAAGGTTCTCCAGTAAAGCTTGTGAAGGCAGTGTTTGTTTTCCTACTTTCAGGTAGTCTTCCCATTGCTTTCCTCTGAGCTGGAAAGCATGTTATCATAATCTTGTTGCTTCCAATAAAAATATTTGGATTTTCTCTGTGTGTTTTCTCATATTCAACAGTTGTGTAAATGCTTAATATTAGGTTGTTTCTTCAGTCCTCATGGGAGATATTTACTGACTTCAGAAAATGCTGCGTCTCCTCCCAAAACTTGGATGTAGTTGGGATACTTAATAGTTGTGCTTACAAAACCAACAAGAATCTCAGCGTGGTATAAAGGAACAGGCCAATACATCCTTGGCCTTGACACAATCTCAATGAATACTGATGTTGAAATAGTGAGGAGGAGCCTTAGGCAGACTATGCATGGGGTGTGCTTTCTTTGCATCGCCAAAGTCTCCTGTCTGTCAAGAGAGGGCCCTAGCTCTGACATGAGTTCTCCATTCAGATGGAAATAAGAGCTTGCAAGCTACTCCGCCAGTTGAATAGCAAAGGAGAGGAAATTTCCACTCGGCTGTTGTCTAGCGATCTCTCTGTAGAGGCAGGTTTCCTGAAGTGCGTGGGCTGGATGAATGGGTGTATGGATTGCAGAAGTCTGGCTGTGTCATGAATCTGACGAGCGCAAAGGCTGTGGGCACATTAGAAATAGCTTGTAACTTTCTAAAGAAAGTGACGTGGAAACAACCTTCTCTGCTTAGCCTCATCCAGTAGTATAAGTCACTTACAATGTTACTGGGCCGTGCTAGTATCTGTCAAGGCCAATGGACAGCACTTGAAATTGATATGGCTTAAGTTGGTAAATGAGTTTCTACAGCCAACTTCTTTGATGTTTTTCCCTATTGAGGAACTATGTATAGGCTTAGATAGCAGTTTAAATAATTGGTATGTGGTTAGTGCTGTGTACATTTTCCTTAGCCTGGACATTAAGAGGTGACTGTTCAGCAATGCTATACACTGTCAGTATATATTTTTTTGTCAAAATTTATTTGTCCTGGTGTTTTGTGATTAAGATATTTTGCTTCTTTAATTTAATTATATATATTAAGTAAATTATAGTCTTTGTTTTGGAGGGTGGTGTGTGGCTTTCTGTTTAGTTTTTATTTTTTAATTGCAGAACACTGATTGAATGGCTTTGTTGGCACAGAAGAATATGCAGAGTTTGGTTTCAGTTCAGCCCTTGCTGTACCAATGTGAGTTTAGAGCAGCCTCACTGAGTATTGTTTCTTTAAGTTGGCGGTCTCCCCTCTGAATGATGGGGAGTGAGGAGAGAAGAGCTCTGGTTGCCAGTCTGCCAGGCCGTCGTGTCTCCAGGGGTAGCATGATAAGAATTCAGTTGTCTCTGATTCTTCCATGCTTATTTTTCTTGTCGCAAGACAGCTTCCTCACAGAAATAAGGCAGAAGCAGAAGATAAAATATTAAATAGTTGTGCATGTTTTGTACTAGTCTGAGACAGTCCTGGGGGCTTGTGTAAATTTTAAGTGCAAGGCAGTGACTCTCTGTGAATCTGAATGCTATGGCATTGGAATACTCATCTTCATCTACCATTTCTACACCAGAATTTGTAAAAAGATCAAACACAAGCAGCTCCTATGCTCATTTGTCATGTGACAGAGATAGTTTGCCTTTTAGAGTTTGGTAAAGAGTTACATTTTACAGTTTCATAAAAACCCTTTATTGAGTCTCTTCTTGATGTAAAAAGTGAGATTTTTTAACTTTACTTTTTGCAGACTTGAGGGGTATTCAATTTGAATCTTTCACAAATCAATATCCAAATCTAACAAAAAACCCCCCACCATACTCCTTACATTTTTAATTATCTGGTATAATCATTTGTTGTATTAAAGAGACAGAAAATACTGGAAAAAACTGTTGATGCCTTGAGTTGGTGGTGTCTTCAGTAACAAGGCATAAGGGGTGCTAATAGTCCTGGTAGAGATGATGGGAAAGAGGGTTGGTCCTGGGGTTCCACACAGGGTGTAATCAGATAGGACAAAGAGAGGAGAACTTGGAAAGCTGCCATGTGAGGCCTTCCTGTAAGTAGAAGGAAGATTATCATCTGCCTCTGCCAGTGATGGCAAGGTGCTGTGCCTGCCTAGAATTATAGAAGAGAGTGAGATAATGAAAGTATTGTGATGGGATGCTCACTACACACTCAGATGTGTGCATTATCTTACAATATAGACAGTAAATTCTTTTTATGCAAGATTACAAAAAATAATTTGTGCCCAAAAAAAGGTAATATAGAGTCTAGCAATACTGCATTTATGGTCACACTAGATGTCGTGTCAAGTCTGTTTAAACTTTTCTGTAAAGCTAGTTGTGTCAAGGTGTTCAAGATAGAGGTGGCGTTGTCTTGAAGTACATCGAAATTTGGACTTACTGAATATTCTTTTGAATGCTCAGCTGGATCCTTCAGTGCACAAGTATGTGCTTGAAATAAAAAAAATAATTGAAACAAACCAAACACACCACCACCAAAACCCAACACCTCATTCTTAGGAGAGCTTTCCACGATGTCAGTGGACATACAATCTTGTCAGTCACTGTAACAAAAGGTCCAGTTTTACTTCTGTTTTAGTCTTCACTGAGTTCTTGCTGGGACATATAGTGCTGTCAAAGTTTTAACTACTTTTCTGACTTGATTCTTCTGTGTTCTTTATCACTGTTTTGAGCAGGGTTTTGTTGTGATTTGGCTTTCTTCACAGGTAGTGTAGTATTAACCATTCTGGCATTACTGTCTGCCATTACAGTAGAAGCACTTCCACATCCAAGTTGTGAATCTGACAGAGGCACAGTGCTCTGCTCTTTTTTTGTATTGTGGCAGATGGACAATTCATGTAAAAATTCCTGCACAGCCAGGAATATGACGGCAGTCAAAATCTTACTAAACTTTTCCATGATACTTCCTATTGTAAGAAATTAATATTTGAGAAATCAGTAGGATATTTTATTTTCCATGACACGGATTGCCCTGAAGAAAGAAGGCTTGCCTTCTCTTGTTGCAGATTATCAGTAAGCTCTGGTGGTACAGAATGGGTATTTTGTGGGTTTGGGTTTTTTTGTGTTTTAAGTGCTTAATCATGACATTAAGCACTGACTTTTGTGATTCTTTGCAAGTGTTGCACTTGACACTTTTTATTGTCTCCTGAAGTGTTTAGCCATGTTATATGTGAAGCCCTGGCTCATTGTGAACTAAACTGTAACAGGACTGAGGTTTATGACTTCCTGAAGTCTTCCTTCTCTCTTTCTTCCTCTCCCTCCCCCTATCATCCCCAAAATTTGGAAAACAGTAGTTCTCAGGAGTCTAGGTAATAAAGTTGAAACATTATTAGTATTTATTTAATGTGTATAGTTATGTTAGCTTAAGGAAGGGAAATCTACCTGCAGGTGGACCAAAAGTCCTTCTTGATATTGCTGGCATTGTTGGTAGTAGTGTCACTAGTAACCTTACTTAGTGTTTGAATCCCACTAGTTAAAGACACTGAAGAATGATCACGCAGGTGATAGGATCAGTGCAGCGTGTAATCCCACAAACCATAAAGACAGCATTTCATTTCATTGTTGCAGCTAATGTTAAATAGATGCTTCCATGTCTGTTGTGAGAATGTTTATACCTGTATGTATATATCTACCTATGTATTACATATAGGTACATCTGCTAGCCTGGTTTATGCCAGGTTGACACACATTTTATCGCTTTTGCTGTGTAAAGTCTGGAAAGCTTGTGTTCATCGTGGAAATGATGGCCAGGTACATGACATCTTGCATTCACCAGAGTCAGAAATTCTAATTATCGTAGTGGAAAAGTGTTTTGATCTTGGCATAGGAACTTTGGCTAGTGATGGCACTAACATGTTGGTGTAGAAATAGCAGTTTTCCGGATTTGACTCTTGCTTATCCATGTGGTTAGAATATGAAGGAGTTTTGGTATTGTGATGCCCTGCAAAAATAAAATAAAAAAGCAAAAACACCCTCCCCGCCCCCCCCAAACCAACCAACCAACTAAAAAACCACCCCAAAACAAAAGAAAGCCAACTAGATAAATTGTAATGCAAAATCTTGGTTTTGACATTTTTCCTTGTGTTATAGTTTTAGTATCAAAGACAGAGACTCGAAGGGTTTGGTGTGGCAAGATGTTCTGCAGCGATTGAATAGAGTTGCATGTTAGATGTGGTGGTAGCTGTACTTTCCTTGGAATAAACGTGTAGGGTGGCTTTCCACTGTTACTTGGGTACGTCTTGTTTCCTGACAAGAAATCCAGTGTTATGTGGAGTTGTTTTGGCAGAGCTTCTTGACAGGTTATGGCTTGTTCACTGTGATTAGCTTAGGATAATTAATACTAATGGGCTCACAAAGAGCAGCTTACTCAGTTGTTGGAAGTTGCAGAGGGGTTTTTTGTTGTTTGTTTTTTTTTCCTCCTTGTAATGTGGCAGAGTAGCGTAAATGAGGCAGTTTAGTCTGGTGGTCAGTGTCTGCAGTGCACTTACAAGTTATATTAAAATGAAGATTAAGAATTATCTGTATGTGCATGTGTGCAGGCGCTTTGCTGCTGTGGGAGAGGTCAGTGGGATTTTGGGGCTGTGAAGAGAAACAGTCTTTCTAGCCTTGTTGCCGCTGCAGCCCCGGTGGATGTGGTGGTGCTGGGAGGCACAGGGACGCCCAAGGGACTGCTCACACTGCAGTTTCCACCAGAGTCAGTCACTGTGGTTTAGGCATTGGGGTCCCTCTCGTTTCCCCAGTACTTGGGGTGCCTCTGTGGGCATGAGGGCTCGCCAGGGCCTGCCTAGGTGTGGCAGTTCTGCCCCACTGCAGCCCTTGGCAGGGGAGGGGGACCCCAGCAGCCCCCTTCCCCTCTGGAGCAGAGAGGCACCATTGCCTTGACTGAGGGCAAAGGGAGGAAGCTGCAGCAGGCTTGGGGCAGCTCTTCAGAGTGCTTCAAAATGGGGTCCAGGGCCAGTAGTGCAGATGTCATGATAGTGTTGGCCCAAAGCAGAACTATTCTTGGGAAAACGTCTGCTTAGAAGTGCACCACAGTGTTGCTGTTATGCCCATCAGTAATAAACAAGTGGGCAGGGATTTTTTAAATTTGTTTTTTACCCAGTGAAGTTAGGCATAAACTTTTAGAAATTAAAATACAGATGTATTCTGAAATAGCTCAATGAAAAATATTTCCCTGACTTTCTTGCTTTTATGCTAGTTGTCACAGGAGGTGCTTGTCTTAAATGTCTGACTATTTTTTCTGTTCCATCGGAACTGATTGGCAAATATCTTGGTCACTTGATTGGAAGTGTACTTTTTAGACAGCTTGATGAAAGTGTATTCAAGAACTGATTCACTTGTATGGATCAACATGAGGGCTGGCCAAAGGTTTCATAAGGGATATTTTGTTTTTGTGATACCTAAAATACATTGAGTATTAATCAGAAGATCATTGCTCTGGTTTGGATCCAGTTAAAGCAAATTTCTGTTTTGCCAAATATAGGTGCCACTTCCCTAGTGGCCTTGGTTGATTAGGATTTCTACTGTTTGTTTTTATATGCTCTTTTTAGCTTCTAAGTAGCTTCTAAATAGCCTTAGAAATAGTTGATAGTCAATGTCTAGCTGTCTTGTTCATTATAGAGTAAGCTTGTTCTTGTGTTCATATACTTTGCTACTTAACTTCTAATCACTGTGTTGTATCTTACATCTCAAATGTACTTTAAATAGCTGACTACTTTCAGATTATGGTAACTTTCTCAACATGCAAGACTGAAAACTAAAACTAAGCCTAAACCAAAATCCAGTAATATGCAGCTGGTTGCTGCACTGAACTTATGGTAAAGATAATTTGGGAACCACCTCATTATTTTAATATATATACGCTGAATTCTTTCAGGAGAAGTAATACAGTTACTTGCATCTTTAGCTGTGCTGGATTATCAGGGGCTGTAGTACACTAGAAAATACTTCACTGCAAAATGCAAGCAGAGTTTCTGGGATAGAAGCCAGGGGTTAGGCTTCCTTCTGTCATCTTCTACTGGACAATACTCATCACTGGTGTACAGTAGTTTTTGCTTTTGATTTTTTTATTTTCTATGGAAGGGTGAAAAATACTGCATTTGATTCTCTCATATAGTCAAGTGTCAGTGGTAGAACATTGCATGATTGTTTTGATATGCTTTTCTTGACCTGAGTTATATCTCCTTGGCTTCACGATAGCAGCCCTATAGCTAGAATATTTTATAAAAATTGAATTTGCATTATCATTCAGTTATGTTTTTGAATTGGAAAGGTTTTGAAGATGGCTCTCTGTGCAAGCATCTGAATTCCTCGATACTTGTATAGCTCCCATTCTTTCTGACGGCATCTACGTATGTGTCCTCAAGTCTCAAATGTTTAGTCTTAAAACAGAGTCACACACTTTTTTTTTAGGTTAGTATTGTATACTTAAATTAATAAAACAATTTCTGTTTAATCTTAAATGTTTTTCAGTGAGTCTTTCATCCACATAGTATACATGCTTCATCTTTAGTTGGGAACTATCTCCAGGTAAATGTAAATTTTAAAAGGTAATCTAACAGTAATCATCAATATGTATTCTCAGAACATCTGAAAAACAAACCGAAGAAAATGTAGCAAATAGTATGCTGTTATTTTTTTTTTTCTTTGAGATATAGTAATATGCATCCATCAGGGTCAAAAAGCAAATAATACAAAAACACAAAACCTTGTTTGAAAACTTAGTTACTAAAATAATTGAGCTGTTCTAAATTTTAAAAGGGTTTTAATTGAAGGTTGTGCATCATACCTCTGAGAAAAGGGGCAGAGAGTTCCTTGAAAATCTCTGCAGCTGACCCGAGTCCCTATCACCTCTAAAGTAAGATTTTAATTTTGACCTGTTACCTTGTATTTTCAGTAAACAACTGATCTGTGTATCCAGAGTGCACTTCTGTGCATGTGTAATGAAAAATGGGGGGTGCAGAGAACAGGGAACACTTAGTGATTTGTTGCAGCTAAGTGATGGAGAGGTACAGCATCATAACAGGATATTTCCTCAGGTTTTGAGGAGCTCTTCCTTAAGCAAATGTCAAGTTGCAGTTTGTAACATCTGTGTAATCGGTGAATTCCAGAAACATTGCCAAGTCCCTGGGGTAGATTAGTAAAGCAGGTGGATTTGTTAGGCAAAGACTTTTGATAATCTGAATAGAAGGCTTGATTTGTTTTCAAAAATATGCAGCAGAAAGCATTTTCACCTTGAGAAGTCCCTTGTAACAGGACATATGTGTGAATGAATGCTCTGTGTGCAGTTCTGTTAAATATCAAGTATATTATTAAAGCATCAATCACTTCCTACCTGTTCTGCATACAGTGTAGTAATTTTATCTTTTTACTCAGTTCTTTCATCTTCCCTACTACCTCTTCCTTTCCAGATACAAACCTATAATTCCCTTAAACAAGTGAATCTATTTTCTTCCTAATGGACTGCTTTCCTTTGTAGCCCAAAGAGTAGGTTTTAGTGCTTCTCTCATAAAAATAGAGATGCCAAAATGCTCTGCAAATCTTAAGAGCCAGAAAGTATGAAGACAAACTATTTTACACACATTATTCTGCACCGGGCAATGCGTATGTATCTAGAGGCATACTGATTTATAACTGCAATGAAGAGTGGCAAGGGATTGGCAGGGGACAACCAAAACCAAACGTATTGCATAGTTCCCATTTTTATTTTCAAAATAGGTAATGGAATTAGCTGAAACGAAAATACTAATTTTAACTTTTTCTTTACAGGTTTGATCTTACTATTCTATCTGGTATTTTATGGCTTCCTAGCAGCACTCTTCACATTCACAATGTGGGTTATGCTTCAGACACTGAGCAGTGATATACCAAAATATCGTGACCGGATTTCTAGTCCAGGTAACAGTGTATTTATTTTTTTCATAAACCTCTGTCTGCATTAACAGTGAAGTTTCATTTGAGAGTTTGTTTGAAGTATGAACTGCCTATGGGAAACTGTCTTTATTATTCAATTACTTACAGATTTCAAAGGCCAAACCTGGTGTGAGGCAAGTTACATACATGTATAGCATAAATTCAGCCAGTAGCTTTTTGTGCATATGGGCTAACTTTTGCTGGTTTTTTTCTAAGCTCTTTTCAGTTGAATTTGTCGTGTATGTAGACCACAATTTTACCTGCACATCCACACAACATGCTGTTGTAGAAGTGGAATTATCATTTAATCAAATTGCTTTAAACGTACTATAAACCAGATCTCTTGCATCAGATGGAAGCCACCTGTGATTAGTGTCTGAGACTTTGAAGAAAGTACAGAGCGGCTGTACTGTGGGGGTGATCCGCTCAAGAGCGTGTAAGGACTGTGAAGTGGAGGCATTTCCAGGGTTTTCACTGTAGTGTTAGATAGCTTTCAACTGACATGGAATGTCTGTGGATTCCAGGGGTTGTTGACCTATTTTGTAGGGATCCACTGAAGGGAGAAGGTCCTGTTTTATGATGAAGCTTAGTCCACATAACATGTAGCTGCCACTAGAGGTGGTGTGTTGCTTCCTGGAATTAGTTTCTTTTGTGTACAGGCCCATCCAGTCCCACTGTTGGCTGGTTCAAGGAGCTATATGACATGAAAAAAAACCTGTTCAGGTGAAAATGTATAATGAAGTGATTGTCTTTTTTTCCCTTCTTCTTTCTTTTTTTTTTTTTTTTTTTTTTTTTTTTTTAAGATTGGTTTAAATATATCACAAAAACCTATCATTATAGGCTCTATTGTGGTGTATCTCCATATTGGAAAAAATAAGGATTTTCACTCTGAAAGATTTAAAAGATGCTTCTGCATACTTTTGCATACTTTTAACTACACCAAAGAGATAAATGTTTTCTAGTTACTGTTTCTGGAGAATGTCTAAATATTTGCTTTGTATATGCAACTTAAATGATTGGGGCACCTGAAAATTTTATAAGATACCTTAAGTTTTATAAAAATTTAGCTTAGGGACGAAATAGATGTTTAAAACATAATAAAACTAAATGGCTATGCAATATTATTATGTTGGTGGAAGTTGGACAAATTATTTTTTAAAATATTTCTTCATTTTTTTGAACTCCAAAGCCTTAAAATTAACCAGCATCTTGCAGCTGTGTCAACACTTAAATTGGTACAGTAGTCTTTGTGTGAGCAAGTTGCCATTGGGCCAGTGTGATAAACATCTCCGGATTCTGAACAGAAATTGTTTTGATGTAGTGTTCAGGCCTTCTCTAACAAGTGTCCTCTTCTTGTAAGGGATTCTTGAGGTTTTGTTCTGTTTTTTTCAAGCTAAGAATAGGCTAAATGCTGTAAAGAAGAATAATAGTAATAATAAAAAGACCTGCTTGGTTTAAAAAAAAATAAAAAGGAGAAAAAAAGAGTAAAAAGATGGTTTAGTTGGTCATTTCTCCCCATTTCCCTTGTGGTAGCCAGAACATTGGTAATGGATGGAGCTGTGGGTAGCTGTGGCTTAATACTGGATTTGAGTGACATTTTTTCTCTTGTGCATCTTGCAGTTCAGGATATTAATTTTCCTTTGTTTTGAAATAAGTCAGAAGGGATGTTTTTTAAAAAAAGTATGTATGCCACAATTAGTTTTTAACTTAAGAATTCCTATAACATTTCTGAATTAATTTTTTAAATTAATGATGTCTTTAATTACTCATAAATAAAAGTTAATAAAATTGCTTATTTCTGTTTTAATGTTTCTCTTTAACTCTGTCATTTTTCACTTGCAGTGAAACATGTCATGTTCCTGGCTGTAAAACTTTAAATTATAAAAAAAATTCTACACACAAAAACTGGATGACGTAGGTCAAAGGTTTTACTCGTGTTAAACATTCTTGGAAATCTCACAAGTGATTGATTTTATAATTGATATATCACAAGTGATTGATTTTATAATTGATATATCACAATTGATTGATTTTATAATTGATATATCACAATTGATTGATTTTATAATTGATATTTGACTTGCATTGTACACTGGGATGTAATAGTATCAATCAAATCTGGATGATTTAATTTTTTTTTTTTTTAAATCCCTCTTGGAATTGGAGGGTAATGTAATCTCTGTTACAATCTTAGATGTGATCCTATGGTGAAGCTGCTAATTCTGATCCTCTAAAAGAGCCCAAATCCTGCATCTCTCACAGTCTATGCATCAGTCCTTCTTCAAATAGCTTTTTTCTGTAGCATTTACACCGTAGTCTCTAGACAGACTGATCCACTGGAATTGGAGCAGTCCCTTCCTCTTAAGGTGTTTTTGAAATTCCCTGGTAGCAATGAATCTCTTCAAATTATTGTTTCATTAATTGATGACTGGTTTGGTTACTTTGTCATATTCACTTTGAAAAACAGAATCTAAGTCCTTCATTAACAGCGTAACTCTATAGGTAATAACAATCCCTTCTCCCCTAAAGCCCCTTAGTGTGTAAAACCCTTTCAGGGATTTTTCAGCCTTGTTACTAATTATCTTGCATTTTGTTGAATCTCAGTTCAGTGTGGAGGCCAGAAGATGACTGTAGTGGTGCAAAGCAATTTGCAGTCAAAAATGGTATTTGTAGTTTTATATGGACTGTCAGTTGTTAACACATTTAGTTGTGGCTTGCCTGGAAATAGTTTAACTGCTGCTAATGCAGAAAGAAGAATGTATGATTTATTTGAAATCCTACAAAAAAGGTAGAGTGAAAAAGCCTTAAATTATATCTTTTTTTTTTAGAATCTAAAGGATGTTTGTCTATGATAAATTTCTAATATATACTTTTATTATTTCCCAGTTTAAAGTATTTGTAATAATTTCTGCCTTCGGTTGAGAAGCTTGGTCATTTCTATTGGTAAATCCGTAATAGACCTTGGCTGCTTAATTGCATTTCCTATATGCTTTCCAAAAGCTTACTGTGATTGATTCATTACGGTAATGTTAAGAATCCAACATTAAAACTATTATTTTTAGTTTTTAGTTTTGAGAGATGAGTTTTGTTTTCTGCCTTAAATTTTATTCATTTGGGAACCTAGTTTTAATTGGTTTTGACAAAGGTTAGGAAACTACCTGGCATTCTAAGCTGATACAGTTAGTTACTGCTGTAATTGCACTTCTTCTCTTATGCCAAATTTGATGTTGATCAAACCATGTTAGTATTCTAACTTACAAGAAAACTAATCTAATAAAAATAGGGTTTTTTTGTTTTTTCTCTTTTGTGGAACTGCAATGTCAGTTTGGAGCTATACTTGGAGACAGATGCGTGGACGCTCTGTTAATCACAACAGCAGGGTTTTTATCCATTCTAATTATTGAAATTAAATAAGAATTACCTTAAAGTAGTGTGAATAAAGCAATCAATCGTACACCTTTTTGAACAGATTTAATCTCTTCTGCAGTACCTTGTGGTGTAGTGCTATTTCTTCTGCTACTGAAGCTGTGACGAATAGTATTAGGTATCCTTGTTAGTGACAACTCCTGATGGTGCAGGGGTGTATGTATTAGCAGAGAATGTGCCTTTTGCTTTCACCTGCTACAAAAAAAATCCCTAAGATTTAACTCTGTACCTTTCTTTACCCATATCCTGGGAAGAAGGACAGTTCACCTCTATCAAGGGCCCAAACTCCATGTCAGTGTCTGCCTTTTCCATCCTTCAACGCAAAGCTGGACTTCAGCATTCGGTAATCTGTGTCCTTGTTTCTCCTGCCTGTCCTGGCTCCCTGGCTGTAGATTGTTCCTGTTGCAGTACCCTCAGCCAGCAGCTGAAGGATGCCAGCCGTTGGCCCCCACTGCAGCAGCCCAGGGAACCCCCACTGCTGCACTGGCTGGTGCTGGCAGCCTGGGAGGCAGCTCCGGAGCGTTCCTAGTTACCACAGCCTGACTGAGGCCTGCCCCTTTCCAGTGATGTGTGTGCAGTGGTTTAATAACGTTTTCTGTATTCTCCGTGAAACAGATGACATCTAAACTTTCTGTTTGAGGAGGAGGAGGATAGAACTAACAACTAACTTGGTTTGTCTGTTTTGTTTGGGAAATCTTTCAAGCCATCTTCATGCATTGTAAAGTTCTTAAAAATTCTGTTTCTTGCGGGTTTTTGCGAGATTAGTACAATTGTAGCTTCACTTTATATTGCCTAAAGCTTTGAAGCATAGCTTTAACTGGAGGTTTTCTGGGTGTGGTTTTGGGTATTTTTTAAATTATTTTTTGTTTAATTTGCTGAATATGGAAAGTGGGAAGTGAATCAGTAAAATTATTTGATTGAAAGTGATTGAGTTGCTGATTTTGCTATTCCTAATCAATTGGGTTTTTTTTAATTACAGTTATACATTGGATTTAATTAATTAATGTAACGTTGATACTGGTAACTGTCTTCAAACACAAACTACCTTCCAGTACTGTGGAATATAAGGGTAACATTGATATTTCTTTACAGATAGGTATTTTCCAATTTATGGATATGATTTTTGAGTAGAGTGCTATAGGGGAAGGAAAGTTGTCTAGTTCTTTACTTGTATTTTTTCTTTTTAAGGACTTATGATTTCACCAAAGCCAGACACTGCATTGGAATTTTACTTTAACAAGAGTGATGCCCAGTCATATGCAGAATATGTTTCTACACTTAGAAAATTTCTTGAATGTAAGTAAGTTACTTACAATTGCCCCAGTAATTCAGGAGTCTTAGTGCTGAGTTACCTTAGTTTCCTTTTTTGCTCATAGTTACCAATTGCTATGAAAACTGACGTAAGTTCAGGCTTACTCTAGACATGTGTGTTATTAAAGTACATACTGTACAGGAAAAGGTAAGTATCGATACCTATACTGGACAGGGAGCCTGAGCTTGAGGAATGGTGGATTACCTAATGGAGAGTTTTGGGGCCTAGTCCAGTGTTTTGGTGACATGTTGTTTAAATACTACACGATGTCAAGATGTAGAAATTACATATGCCAAAAGAATTCAGTGTAAAGTTATATAAGTCATGTATTTGGAGACAAAGTTTATCAAGATTTAACTGATGAGTTTTCATCTAAATGGCTTCATGGCTGAGTGACAATCCTTTAGGCTTAAGAACTTCAGTGTTTGCCTGTTGAAAAAATGAGGCACATAAAAATTAAATAAATTGCAGTTTATTCATTTTCACCCTGATACACAGTATTTATGGAAATAAATAGTAAAACATTGAATTTAGAACATCAAGAAAAGGTAACGCAAGACAAGACTGAAGGATGCCAAAATCACTAGTTTGTCATACATTAGCTTGTGTAAGTGCTTGTATGTACACTTAATCTAGAAATGCAGAAATCAATTTAATATACTAGTAAGTTTAACCCCTCAAAAGTTGTAAGTCAGCATTGAGGAGGTACTGTAAAATCTCACATTTGTGCATGAGTTGCTTTGTTGGCTACGCAAGTTATATGTGAATCAATCTGGATCCATAGTTTTGGTGCCTATTAAAGCTTCTAGGAGTAGGCTTTTCTTTCGGAGTTCTGCCAAGAGTTCCTAGGAGGAATGCTACATTTCATGATTGCTGCTCTCCTGCAGTTCAGTGGGTTTTGAACTCTCACATGGAGGATGAACTTTCATTACCCTTTTTCCATTTTACTTTGTTTATGCTTATCTGGTGGTGGAGTGTGAGGGAGGAGAACAGAACTGCAAAACATATTAAATGCGAATAGATGAACATTTGTGACAGTGTGATCTGTGCACTTGTGAAGCACAAAACGGTGAGAAACTTGGGATGTTAGTATAACATCAGTTATACTACTTGATGTAAATGTAGAGGCAATTTAATATTAGTTGTTAGAATACTTGCAGCTTTCCTGTGTGCTTGTAAAAGAAACATGTGCAAAGGGAAAAGTGGTTTAGCTTCCAGGTAAAAACTTGATTGTTTATATTTTAATTCATTATTAGTTTAGAATACATAATTAGTTTGCAATTAGATTATGTACAGAAATTAATGAAGTTGTGATTATTGATATGATTCAAAAGGCAAGACAGCATTGTTTCTTTTGTAATGTTCCTTTTCTTTCTTCCAAGTACAGTGCCACTTCTTGATAGGCTTTGAAAAAGTAAGTGTGGATATGAGAGACATAGTGCTCTGAAAATAGTCCTTTAAGAACACTCCTAGACAAGTAGCAACTAAAAATTAGATGTTTACATAGGCTTCTGCAATTTTTGGCTACTTGTATGCTTTATACCATTGATTTACGAGCTATTTCTGTTTCGTTTCATAGCATATGATGATTCAAAGCAATCCCAAAACATAAACTGTACACCAGGAAGGATTTTTGATCAGAATGATGTTGCTGTTAAAAAGGCATGTCGATTTAACCTCTCTGAGCTTGGACAATGCTCTGGAAAAGAAGACAAGACCTTTGGCTATTCTAAAGGAGCTCCCTGTGTGCTTGTGAAAATGAACAGAGTAAGTGCCTGCTTATTTTTCAATTCTTAGTATAAGTGCTCCCAACCAGCACTGTCTGAAAAATGACTGTAGAAAAGGACTGAAATACACATTCCGTTTGCTTCTCAAGATATTTGCATTTCTGGAATAACGTAATTTATTGAAATATACAGCAATTCATGTGTTTCAGAGAGTAAAACAAAGTTAGGTTTTTGAGCATTTTAATACTTACAAGTATTGGCTTTGATTACTTACATCAGATATCTGAAAACCCTGCTTTAAGGAGTACAGTGCTCTTTGGTTTTGCTTACTGTTCTATAACAGATTCTAAAACATTGTGCAGGTAAAGTGTCTGCAGTCTAGAAATATAATTAGAATCATGCATTCTGTAACTCCTAAACTATATAAGGTGATGAAAACTTTACTGAGTGAGTAAGTATTTGACTTTTCAGTGATATTATACGTTACTTGAACTGCTAATTGATTTGGACTGTTAATGTTACATGCTGAATGTAAAGTAAGAAAATAGTTACAGTGGCCACAGAAAGGACTATTTGAGCTTTAACGTAAAAATGCTTTAAATTTTAGTCCTAGTCTAAAATTGTGCTTCATGTAAAAATGCCACTAGATAGATTTGCTGCCTTTATGAACTCTGTTGTATTAAGTGGGGGGGAAAGTTCAAATTCAGTTTATAAAACTGTAAAGGGGAAGAAAGTCTATAAATATTTTAACTTTATCTCCTTTAGATAATTGGATTAAAGCCTGAAGGGGAACCACGTATACAGTGTACATCTAAGGTCAGTTCTGAATGTAAGAAATAAATGTGTAATTAATTTTCCTTGTGATTAGGATGAAAAGTGAAGTAATATATTTTGTCAGAACATTTATTTCACTCCCTTTCTTGTTAGACTTTGGGGTTTTTTTGTTTTCATCTTATTGTGTGTCTAGTTTAGTTTTAGTGTATTTAATTTATTCGGTGTGCTTATAAAAATACTTGTTCTTTCATCTTTAAGTGACTTGGTTTAGAGTCAGAAAATGCATACATGTAATTCGTGGTCATATTTATTTATGTTTGTTTATTTATTTATTGTGAGTTGTGTTTTGTTTTCCCATTTCATAACCTGTATTTTTGTTTTTTCTCCATGCTGCAAGTGCACCTTAGACAATTTTATAAATGATGGGTAAGACACAGTGTGGAAACTAATGTTACCGTTTGAGTAAAAGTTGCCTTCAGATCAAGTATAGACTAATAATAATGGCTTATGTGTGCATATTTGTTGTGTGCCAGTGGATTTACACAGAATGTTTTGTGGCAACTGTCCTAGACTGCTTGGGGAGAAGTCAAAGGCTTGGTAAGTTAGTAGCTTGAGCAAGAAATGGACTCATGGCTTTTAGCTTGAGGTGACTGATAAAAATGTAGGTAGGCTGGGAAATTTCAGTAATAACAAATAAATACTTTTAGAGTTCCTGCCTTCATCCTAGGTAGCCGTGGTATGCTTAAATTTTAATACTTGATTTTTAAGGAGTCTTTGAAAGTTTTGATCTCCCTATGACAGTCTGTTGCAAGTAAAGGTGATTTCTTCTCTTATTTGAGACCGATTTCTTTGTGTCTATGCTTAAAACATGTTGTTCTGTTGGAGGAATTATTTGTTTCTTTAGAATAAAGCAATTAAGTTCCTTCTAGTTTTACTAGTATTCTTTCTTCTTTGACTTCTCTAGTTTATAATTTTTCATAATGTGATATCCCAAACCGGACAGAAGTTTGCCTCTAGCTGAGGTATTGCTCATGACAGACTTTTTCCCTCTGTCATCACATTCGAAGTAGTAACGTCTCTTGAGGTGGATTTGCTGTTTGTAATACACTGAGTCTTTATTTTAATTGTTTGACTACTTAGATCTTTCTTTTGGTTATTTCCCAGTCTGTATTTGAATATGTGATTTCTTGAAGCTCAGTGCTTTGAATTTCATGTTGCTATTTTTGGGCCCCCCCTCTATAATTTTTCATGATCATTTAAATAGGATCATGTTCTCTGAAGTGTTTTGAACTACTTATGGCTTGGTGCCATCAATGAATGAACTTCCTTTTACATCTCGTGAATCCTTATTGAGAACACTGAATAGGGTCCAGGACAATCATCTTAATTTCCACCTGAAATGCCTTGTGAGGTGTTGAGGACTAAGTTCAAGTGATTTATAAAATATTGATGGTAATCTTATTTTATGATTATTTTATTTCTTCAGCTTTCTTATATGGATGCTCTATGAGACAGTGGTAAAAGCTATACTAAGCAAATCACAGATGATGCTTTTTCTTATCCTCTAAGCTGATTTCACTAGCAAAAGAATGTTTGGTAACAGCTTGGTTGATCATGGTGGGGTTTTTTTGCTATTTTACCTTTTGAAATACTTAAATTGTATTGTATGTTATGGTATATATTTTCTTGCAACCTCTTTCCTTAAGTATGAAGTACTGCTTTTTACTGCATCCAGTTAGAATTTCTCTGATCTACCTAACTGTGGTGTTTTCAAATTTGAAGATTATTAATCTTGTTAGTTCTTCAGTGACTTCCAGGGAAAGTATTTGTCAGGATTTGCCCCTTTGAATACATATGTTTTATCTTAACTTAGCCTATCCTTGCCCTAGCTCATAATGATTTACCTGCTTAGGAAAGCTTAAGTATTGGTTACAATTTATTCTTCTCTGTAGTCAACAAATCAGCAGCAACAATTTTCACTTTCTCCTTTTGTCTATGCTTGTTTTTTACAGAACTTCTGTTATGCCCCTTGCTTATTGAAACTCTTACTTTAAACTTAAAGGATAATGCTGTTCTTTACATCAGTTTATGAGGCCTTGTTTCCAGTTCTGTTTTTATTTCTTTGACTCTTCAGGATATGAGTGCTGTGTAATGGCCTCTTCCTCTTCTGTAGTGGATAGGGTGAATGCTTACCTGGAAATAATATCTTGTGGCTCTTCCAGATCTTGTTGATGTAAGGATGTGAATTGTGACCCTCTTGTGTGCACACTGGAAAGGTGGAGGAGGATAGCCAGTAGGCTTTTGTGCATTTTGCAGATGGATTTGTGATCGTACTGCATTTGCCACTGTATTTGAATGTTCCCTAAATACTGTTTCATAACAGAAGTTGGAGTATAGAGGTCATTTGTACTTGTCTATTGCTTCTCTTATTCAGGGTATTTACCTAGTCTTTAAGTAACTGATGTGTTCTGTTCCAGTTTTGTGTTGTTTGGTTCTTTTTCCTTCTGTGTGGCTGTCAGCAGATGTGGATTAAAAGAATTGAGGATGTACTGCAAAGTTCAACCCAGGTGACACGCGTTTCTGAAAATAAACCCCATGCTGGATATTCGCTTCACAGAATGCATGAGTGTATTTGTGCAGTTCATAGCACAAATGCAACTTACTAGTAATTTTAAATTTTACATCAGAAATCTTAAATCTGAGTGAAAAAGATGGATTTTGCTTAGAAGGTGATTTAATTTAGCAGAACAGAAATCCTGCTGTCATGTTCTCTTCGTTACAGAGCAGACTTTTAAAAACTATTTTCTTTCCCCTTCATCTGTGTTTTTCAATATTTCTTGTTCTTTACAGTTAGAATTTTACAAGTATTGACAGCAATTTGGAGAAGTGTCTGTCTGGACTTAACACAATCTCACTTTTAAATGGAAAAAAAATTTAAAAATGAAGAGGACAAGTCTCTCAAATACAAAATAAGGTTAATAGCTTCTGTCTGCGCATCCTGCCAGGCATTGCTACCTGGAACGTCATTGAAGTTTTTCATTTTATTTCATTTCATTATGAAGAAATTTGTGTTCTTCAAGTATTCTACTGTGAGGCGATTCTTCTTTCTTCTCCCTGCACTTTTCCTGTGCGATTTTTTTTAAATATAAAAATTTTAGGTAGATCTGTGATTTCAAAGTCAGCACGCTTTATAGGTGGGGCTGCTCCTCCCTTGCCCCCACATAGTGGTAGTTGTCATCACTGTAATTTCTGTAATCAGTGAAGAGTTTGCAGTGTCATACTCTAATTACAGATGGTTCTTCCTCTTACACCCTGGAGGAACTGTCCTGCTCTAGTCTTGAGGATCTCCACAAAGAGAAAAAAGCCAAAAAAAAGAATTGTGTTTCCAATAAGTTTGAAGATCAGTATTTTAGGTCTTTGGGGCTGGAGGTGTGCAATTTCGTGTGCATTGCAACATCTTGCAGCAGTATTCCTTTAAGTTAAAACTACCTTTACTGAAAACTGATAGATTTTGTGCATGATATTTTATTTTAACTACAGAAAAGAAAAATATATATATTTATGCTGTCTAGTGACCATCTTGACTTTGTATTAGATATCGCTTTCTAGTTTAGAAGAATGGCTGTATGAATGACACTACATGCCTTGCTATTGTCAACGTACTCAGCATCTGAGTTACCTTGCTTTTTGTGACAGAAATCTTGGGTGTTTTACAGGTTCTACTAATGGATACTGCTCTTTATCTTGTGCAGTGATACCATTGCTTCTTCTCAAATGGTTACAGACCAGTCTTGCCCAAGTTCTTTCCTTGGGTATTTGTAAATTATTTTAACATCTGCAAAATTATTCTTTGTAACACACAGTTTTAATAAAGACCCAGTAAGTGAGGTGGCAGTCTATCTGTCCAGCTCAGTGGTCTGATTTTTAGATTTACTGTGCGCCTGCAACTCTTTGTGGAAAGTGTAAATGGTGAGCAGAAAAAGTGACACTCACTAATGGATTGATTCTTGAAGCTCTCCAGCAAATGCAGATTGTTTAGGTGTAGCTTTTTTTTTAAAAAAAATTGTGTAGTGATACTAATTAAGATTAATTAATTATTAAAGAAAACCCCAAACCCCACAGCAGTTGCATGAGACAAACAGTTGCATGTCCCAGAACCTCTCTGCTGTTGCACTGGTAGTCTAATGCATATATATTTATGATTGCACGCATGCCTTGTGTTTAGCAGCTCTAGAAAGCTCTTCTCCTATTTATCTTTTTTTATGTTATTCTGTATTCTGATTTTTTTAAGCATTGTTTCAGAAATATATTTTAAAAATTGGTATTTTCAGCTGCATGAACTTTAAATAAAATAAAAAATAATGGTGAAAAGCAACACTTTTCTACTTAGTAATTAAATTTGCTAGCTCAAGGTCCAAAATCCTTAATAAACATATATTGAAGAATTGCAATAATTTAGACTGCAAAGGAACAAGAATGTGGCCATACCCTAAACAATATTGTATGTTCTTTTTAGGAGGCAAGAAAAAGGTATTCTTGAGCTGTGGTTTATTCTTTACTATTTTTTTTTATATTTGTATTCCTGTTTTGCTTAGTTCTATTACTGCAGTTGTCTTCTGGACTTTGTAGTGTATCTTTCTTAAACTGTTGAATAGGGTAGTATGGAAAAAACAATGAAAGTTGCTAATGCACTTTAAACTTGTGGAATTGCACTGAACAAGCAGTGATGTTCTGAAGATACATTTAGCATTTTGCAGAGGGCATGGGGTGAGTGTTTTGGTGGCATTTCCCTTTATCATGGTAATAAATTTACCTTATTATAGAAAGTCACTTTAGATGTGGGCATTTACTAGTGGTTTGAGCTTGAGATAGTTTGACATCCTGCCAGGGTACACAATCCGGAGGAATGTTATATAGAGAGATGTGTCTGTGTATTGTTGTGCTGACAGCCTGTGTCTGGGACAGCTCAATCATATATGTGTATTTTGTATATCTTACAGATTGGGTGACTCCTTATGTTTGGAATAGTATACTGTTGCAGGGAGGCAGCTGTAGCTCTTTGTGAAGGGTTATATTGTTCCAAATTTGAGAGGCTTAAAAACTTGGCTTTAAACAGAAATTAATCTTTAACTTAAATACAGATGTGCTGTTGCTTCACCAAAATATACAGGCTTGCTTATGGGTACTTGGAATTTTCGCTTATCCTTGCAATGAATATCCTCTTTTCCCCCATTCCCTTTTCTTTTACTCGTAAGGGAAATATGAAGGCAAGCTGTTTTGACTTGATTACTAATTTAAATACTACTGTTAATAATCCTTACTGTAGCAGATGTGTGCAGCGTGTAACTGTTTGCCAAAAATAAATCTATTTTGGAACTTACTCTAAGACTTTGGAGCTCAGTTGCTTTTTTTTAGGGATCTTGCACATTATCATTGGGTTATAATTCTAATTTTGTATTCATTTTTATGCAAGCAGATGTTAACTTCTAATTTTGTTGCTGTCTCAAATCACAGGAAGAAGGCATGGTTGAGATAAATTATTTTCCTTCTGAAGGCTTGATTGACTTAATGTACTTTCCATACTATGGGAAAAGCTTGCATGTAAGTATGTCTGAATGATGGTCTTCATTTTGTAAATGTTTCATTTCTGTTTGTTAACAATTACTAGTATCAGATTGATTCTGTAGTTTTAACTTTGCAATGAGGTGCTCATAAGGAATATTACATATGCAGAAATGTCACAGTGCTTGATGAGATTAGAGACGTGCTTTAGCAGACATAAGGGAATGAACTGGGCATTGTCCTAATGAAGAAGAGGCTGTATACTAGCGGTATACTGGCGGTATTAAGGGCATCTGCTGCTTTTTGGTCACTAATATCTTTTGGAATCTCTTTGAACGCAGGGAGAGGCAGGCAAAGTGAATTGGTTCTTTGGGTTACAATACAGTTTCTAATAATTAATCCTGGGTGTTTATGTACAGGATGTTAAGTTTTTCATTCATTATGGTATTGTCAATTATATTTCTTTGTGGCTCTGCAGTGATGTTTTCTATTTGCTCTGTTTTATGAAGAAGCACTTCAAGGAAGCAGATTTTTAAATTATTATTGTTTTATTTTTGATTTAAAAAAAACTTATCTTTGTTTTTCTTTACTTGCTCCATCTATCCTCACTGTATTCTGACATAAATTTTATTTATTTAATTGAAGAACACTTAAGTTTTAAAAAACCCCAAAGCTCACTACTTTATGGACATAGAATACGTAGAGTTAAAACTCCAATTTCTTTTCAAACTTGAATTTAGTTATTTTTGTCTTTTCTTTCATCAGTTTGTGATAACTACATGCAGAAAATCCATACCCTCTATCAAATATAAAATTATATTGCTTCTTATTGACCAAGTTATTTAGTCTAATAAACATCTTCACTGTTCACCATTGAAGATAAAAGTACTTTTTAAACATAAATCTATTATATCCATAGTACACCAGAGTAGTTGTTTGTAATTTCCCCAAAGTTATTTTTGTACTAAATTATTTATTCAACAGTTATTTTTCCTGTGTACTCTATAATTCCTTGCAGCAATTCACGAAACCTTTTTTTTTGTCCTCACATGGCTTTTATTAATGAGGAAGGAGTTTGTTTTTCTACGTTTGTTTTCATGTTACTTATGGGTAGTTCTGTGTTTTCCAGACTTTTTGAATTGGTAAACTAACCATTTTCGTAGACATACAAGGTTAGAGAAAGCACTCTACCTGTGCTTACAACGGGCAGAGTCAGTACATACTCTGTCTCCTTGTTGGAATGAAAGAATAAGGAAAGAGAACACTGCTTCCCTAAGAAATGCAAAACACAGCATCAGTAGACCTTGAGATGTCAGGAGGCAGTTTGTACCAAAGACAGGGTGAAGAACTTTCCTGACAAAATTCCTGTCTTGCTTCTATACTGATGGAAAAGGAAAGATTATGAAAGGAGGGTAATGAAGTCAGGTGAAGCTCAATGCTATTCCTTGCTTGACTTAGGTGATTAAGAAAAAACTTTTTTTTTTAAATTAACTTTAAACTTTTTTTGTGGTTTTTGGTTCAGTGTCCTTTCACGTTCACTTTGTCATGTGAAATAAGGGCTGTGGTTTAAGGGATTCTTGATTATGTGAGGCTCAGTTCTCATAACATTAGTATATTGTGAAAAAGAAGAGGCAGTAAGAAGAGTTGTGAGAGGTTGAGGTATTTGACTAGGTCTCAAGAGACTGGATCGATTTCTTGTCTATAGAACAGAATTTTTATATCAGTTTGGAACTGTTGAATTACTTTATTCTGTAAAGGAGTTAAGAGGACTCAACTAATCTTGCTGCTCTTATGCTAAGGTAGGAGCCATAACAGTACTAATATCTACAGTTTTATGGTCCAGAACGGTTGTGTTTTGCTGCTCAGCACAATGAACGCAACTCCCTGACCTTAGGGAATGTTATCTTTGTTAAATGATCTGCAGTGCTTTCTGAGGATGCTGATTCTCTTCTCGCCTCCCCCCCCAAATTTTACACTGAGTAGAAGTCCATTCTGGTATCATCTCTCTTCAAAACATCATAGAAATTTGTGTACCTGTTTCAAAAATCCTCCTGATGAGAAGACTTCTCTTCGGAAACACAGGAATTTTGTTTCCGATTTTTGAAAAACTCCGTTAGTACCTCAAATGTGGTATCACCCTTACAACCGGAGGATTTTGAGGGTGCCTTCCTTAGCTGCATTTCCTCCTCCTGGTTTGAAGTTTATAGGAGCACAGGAAAATTTCTGATCTAGTAAAATCGCCATCCAAGGAAAGCAGCTATTTCAATCTACTTCTGACTAGAACTTTACACTAAAGATTTTATCACATAAGCTTCCATGCCATCATTCATTGTACATGAGACTGAAGTATGCTGTAGTGCTTTCTTCGGTAGAGAAGTAGAGAAGGTAGCCTAAAAATAACAGAAATATATTAAGGAGTCAATTAAGTTAATGAGAAAAAAAGTCTAACCCCAAAATTTGTTCAATTAAAATGTAAGGCTTATACTTATCATAGAATCATAGAATGTTGTGAGTTAGAAGGGACCCACAAGGATCATCGAGTCCAACTCTTGCCCTACCATAGGATAATCTTATAATAATAAGACCGTGTGTCTGAGGGCCTTGTCCAAATGCTCCTGGAATATTGTCAGGCTTGGTGCCATGACCACCTCCCTGGGGAGCCAGTTCCAGGGCTCCACCACCCTCTGGCTGAAGAACCTTTTCCTCATGGCCAACCTAAACCTCCCCTTGCACATCTTCACAGAATCACAGAACGTCAGGGATTGGAAGGGACCTCGAAAGATCATCTAGTCCAATCCTCCTGCAGAAGCAGGAACACCTAGATGAGTTCGCACAGGAAGGCGTCCAGGCGGGTCTTGAATGTCTCCAGAGAAGGAGACTCCACAACCTCCCTGGGCAGCCTGTTCCAGTGCTCTGTCACCCTCACTGTAAAGAAGTTCTTTCTCAAATTTAAGCGGAACCTCCTGTGTTCCAGCTTACACCCATTGCCCCTTGTCCTATCATTGGTCATCACTGCAAAGAGCCTGGCCCCATCCTCCTCACACTCACCATTCAAATATTTATAAACATTAATCAGGTCCCCCCTCAGTCTCCTCTTCTCCAAGCTAAAGAGCCCCAGCTCCCTCAGCCTTTCCTCATAAGGGAGATGTTCCACTCCCTTAATCATTTTGGTGGCTCTTCGCTGGACTCTCTCAAGCAGCTCCCTGTCCTTCTTGAACTGTGGGGCCCAGAACTGGACACAATATTCCAGATGTGGCCTCACCAGGGCAGAGTAAAGGGGAAGAAGAACCTCTCTTGACCTACTGACTACACCCCTTCTAATGCACCCCAGGATGCCATTGGCCTTCCTGGCCACAAGGGCACAGTGCTGGCTCATGGTCATCCTGCTGTCCACCAGGACTCCCAGATCCCTTTCCCCTTCACTGCTCTCTAGGAGATCATTTCCCAACCTATACTGGAACCTGGGGTTGTTCCTGCCCAGGTGCAACACCCTACACTTGCCCTTATTATATTTCATCAAGTTTTTCCCTGCCCAGCTCTCCAGCCTGTCCAGGTCTCTCTGATGGCAGCACAGCCTTCTGCTGTGTCAGCCACTCCTCCCAGCTTGGTATCATCAGCAAACTTGCTGACAGTGCATTCAATTCCCTCATCCAGGTCATTTATGAATATATTGAATAATACTGGTCCTAGTACTGACCCCTGAGGGACTCCACTAGACACAGGTCTCCAACTAGACTCCGCCCCATTGACCACTACTCTCTGGCTTCTTCCCACCAGCCAGTTAATAATCCATCTCACTACCTGCTCATCTAATCCACACTTCCTCAATTTATCAGCGAGGATGCTGTGGGAGACCGTGTCAAATGCTTTGCTGAAATCAAGATAGACCACATCCACTGCTCTACCATCATCCAGCCACCTGGTCGTGTTTTCATAAAAGTCTAGAAGGTTGGTCAAGCACGACTTCCCCTTGGTGAAGCCGTGCTGACTGCCCCTAATGACCCTCTTATCCTTGATATGCCTAGAGATGGCACCAAGGATAAGTCGTTCCATCACCTTTCCAGGGATGGAGGTGAGGCTGACCGGTCTGTAGTTACCCGGGTCCTCCTTCTTGCCCTTTTTGAAGGTTGGAGTGACATTTGCCTTCCTCCAGTCCTCAGGCACCTCTCCCGTTCCCCACGACTTAGCAAAGATGATGGAGAGCGGTCTAGCAATGACCTCAGCCAGCTCCCTCAAACAGCTTCCTGCTGTTTTCCCTGGTCCTATTATTGGTCACCAGAGAGAAGAGATCAGCACCTGCCCCTCCTCTTCCCCTTGTGAGGAAGTTCTAGACCACGATGAGATCTCCTCTCAGTCTCCTCTTCTGCAGGCTGAACAAACCAAGCGACTTCAGGCTCTCCTCATACAGCTTCCCCTCTAAGCCCTTCACCAGTTCAGTGGTTTCCTCTGGACACTCTCCAGGAGCTTTAGATCCTTTTTATCCTGCGGCACCCAAAGCTGCCCCCAGTACTGGAGGTGAGGCCACAGTACTGTCATATTTAGTCCACTGGCTTATATTAATTTTCACCAAGAAAATAAATATTTTTGCTTAATCAGCAGTCAGCAGTATTGACCTGAAAACTATAAATAATTAAATACTTTATGAATATTGGATAAAATGCTGCTTTAACAGTCTATAATAAATAAGCTCTTATTTAATTAATAGATACTTTATAAGAGAATTCAAGTTGTCCTAATCGAATTGGACTTTGAGAAATAATATTGGGTTGACAGAAGAAAAATTAGTTCTGCAGCTGTTCTGAAATTTTAATTTTTGTTGTAGGGAATGGAGTCAAGAATTGTAATTGTTCCACCAAATATGATTGACCAGGATATTGTCAAAATGTTCAAGGAAAGGTTTCTATGTAAAGCTGTCAATCAGATAGCACATTTTAGAATGGATTCTTGCTGAACCAGTAAATGGGATAGGGTGGAAGGGAAGCTAGTTTACTAGTATTTGTTGAATCATGCTTTTGTAAAGAAACACTTAAATTAATAGATTAATTTAAAAATAAACAAAAAAAACCCTAAACCAAACAGAAGAGACAATGAAAAGGATAGGAGGCTGTTTCAGAGGCTGTTTCAGGTAGAAGTTTCTAGAAACATTAGACCCAATGTAATAGAAAGGGATAACATCATATGCCTCTTGAAGATACCGTCTGTGACTTAAAGTATGTTGAATGTTTTAGTTAAGAAATAGTATGAAGAATGTATACATGACTAACTTAGAAAAAAAAAAATCTTACTGAAGTCAGATTGGGGCTTTGAAAGTTTGGGTCTTAATTAGCTTTTTTCTTAAGTGTTCTAGTGGATTAAATGTTAATTTAAATGTTGACTTATTCTGGTATCTCAAATATTTTCCCCATCTTTCTGTTTACTAGGCTCACTATTTACAGCCTCTAGTGGCTGTTCAACTAGCAATTAACTCCAACAGTACCAAAGAAGAAATAGCAATTGAGTGTAAGATCCTGGGCTCACCTAATTTAAAAAATGAAGATGATCGTGACAAGTTTCTGGGACGAATTGCCTTCAAAGTTCAGATGACTGAATAGCAGGAGTAAAAAATTCTCCACAAAGTAAATGTTGATGTTGTCTGTTTTGTATCAGCTGGACATGCCATTCTAGGATATGTGACCACCTTGGAGAATGTTAAGGTGGTTTATGGCGTTCAGGGTAGCATAATAATATGCTTCCAAATTGTATGTTTAAAATCCCTCAAAATAAATGCCTATCCTGCTTCTGCCTGCCCCCTTGGAACAGTGTACAGACTATAGTTATGTCATAGGGACCTGTAAATAGCTGTTTTCAAACACATAATAATGGTGACCTTTGTCCTCTTCTAAAATGTGGTTTTATCCCGCAAGTGAGTGTCTCAAGCTTAATGTGCTGTGCTATGTAAATATTGTACTGATTTAACACTGGTTTAACTGTCATATCTCAATGCTGACACAGTTCTAGGGATAAATAATAAATGGTACCTGATTGACATAGTGATTTTTTTTTGTAAGAGTAAACACCTCCAACGTAAATTGTGTGTATGGGAGTGGGTGGGTGGATGGACGGCTGTGTGGAGATGCCTTAAATTGTAGACTGGGTGGCGTGGGAGAATTGAAATGGTTTTTAAGAGTTGGTATGGATTTCTGAAAGTTAGTGCTCAACTAGTACTTTCTTGTGCTTGTCACTGTGCAAGTATTGTGTACATGTAATGCTTGGTTTAAAGTTTGGTATTCTAGCTGAGGAAATGAATCTTTCTTCGTGTTGTTATTTGCTTGCGATATGTGGCGCACAAATAAAATCTATACAATATTTTAAAACTTTTTAGTTCAGAAATATCAATATAAAACAATTTAAATTGTTTAGGGTCCTAGTAACAGTTTTACAACGGAGCTGCTTGAAAGAAACAGCCTCACTATTGTGGGAATAGGCTTTCATTTTCCAATTAAAAAATTTCCTGAAGAACCTCTGTTTAAAAAAAAAAAAAAAAAGAAAAAGAAAAAAAAGGATGGTCTTGATTAAACATTCCTGTTTAATTTATATACTCTGTTTCGTTGCATCATTTTAACATGCTTCATGTCTTTGTCTACTCTTTCATCTTGGGTTTTTTGTGTATTTCCTCATCATCCGTTTAGAAAATTGGTGTAATCAACTGCTTTATAGAAATAACCTGTTGATTTGGAGTGGATTACTTGCAGCTTAACTTAAATATTGTTATTAATCCAGTTGCTAAAATGACTGGTTTATTTTGACTGCTCCTCATGTTAAACCAAGTTGACGCATTATATTGGGTTATACTTCTGCAGTTGTGCTGACATGGGATTTATATTACTCTTTCCCAGGGTTTTTTTTGTTTGTTTTGGTCTTGGTTTTTTTGAGCACATGGTCCACATTCTGATGTCTTCTCAGTGTTAAAGACCACAGCAAATCAGCGTTTGTTTAAATACCTGTATGTTCTGCTAGTTAGGCATGTTCAGTTGCTACTGAACATGCTTTTATGCCTAATTCTTTTAGTGGTTTTTAATATTTTATTTAAACAAATTAAATGAATGATTACTAAAATTCAAGACCCAGTCTTAATGATGTGCTTTGAAAGTGTTTGAGGCCAGTCTAAGCCACACAAGTGTAAAACTTTTTTTCACACCTGTGCAAGCTTACACTGGTGCACACTTGGAGGGAGGAAGCTGCTCTTAATGGGACTTGAACAGTGTCTTGAACCTCATTAAAAATAGATTTATACTGATCTGAAACCACTCAGCATGCTTTTTTGTTGTTGTCTACAAAAGCAAAATTGTTGTTCCTACAATATGCAATGGGTACTTTTGTAATAATAGCATGCATTAATACTGAATAAGAATGTTATTTCAAAATATTCCATTACTAATGTTTTAAATCATGCATTTTTGGAGCTGGGATACCTGGGTTCCCGACGGTATGGCTAATTGCTTCTCTGTATATTAATACTGCCTGAAAGCATTTTAATAGTCCAGAGGGAACTTAAAAGTGTAGAGGTTGCATCTGAAAATGAAAAGGACTAGCTTCATGTAAAAAAAAAAATCATATTGTGTTCACTTAGGAATGGTAAGAAGTTCTGGAGAAACACTCAGTTTTCAAATGAGCTGATTTTTGCAACAATTTATCTTTTGACTTATCTATATAGACAAAGCATGAAATGGCAACTTTTCACCAGCACTTTTCAGACAGGTAGAACTCAATAAACTCCTGTTCTCCCTAGATTTTGTAGAAGTGTTTTGTTTGTTTGTTTTTTAATTTAATCATGTAAGGATTATCATTTGGGGGGAACTTTTGAAAGGGTTCAGCTATAAAAATTAGCATGTAAAATGTATGTAAGTAATGAGTCTAGTAGTAAACTATTTAATTAAACTGAACTATTTCCTCATTTCTGTGTCTTAAGAATTTGAGTAAGTAAATGATCTAGCAGTTAGTTTTAAACAAGTATGTTGACTATTAGTACATGATAAAATTACTAATTTTTTTCATGTGAAATTTACAGTAAAGGTTCCTTGGACTTAAAGTATGATTAAAGATTTATATTTACTACCTTGTTACCAGAAATGTTTAATTTTTATACTGGGAAATACTTATTTTTCTTGTTGGCTAACTTTTAGTGTCTTCAAGTCTGAAACAAGGACTTTTAAACACTGTGAAATTGGCGGTTGTTGCAGGTGCTCTTTCATACCACCATGAAAACCTACTTAGATTCAGTTCAGTTGAGGTACCTTCTCTTTCCTATGCCCCACTCCCACTCCTCCTGTCACCCCGCACGCGAACACACGCGGGCGTGTGCACCAAAGGATAAAAGCGAAGCTGAAGAGAAGATTGTTAAGAGGCAAAATTAGATGAAGGTTTTATTTACACTGATCATGCAGTAGATGAGATGATCCCTGGAGGATAGATGACATTTAGCACTGACCTGGAGTTACTCCCTGCTGGGGATGACACTGCTTCTAGGACACTAGTAATGAAAACAAAGACACCTTTTCCTTTTGTACTGAAATGTCTTTGTAGTTCCCAAGCAGTAGAAAAAAAAGAAAAAATCTGGATGCAAATGAAGAGTAGAGGGAAGAGTTGTAGACTACAGTAGTTGTGAATCTGTACAGGGACAAAGACAGGAGTTGGGGGGTGTTGTTTTTTGGTTGTTTTGTTGGGGTTTTTTTAATCCCCAGCACCCTGCCTCTCTCTCAGTAGGAGATTTGGAAAGGAAAATACATTTCTCTGCACCAAGCCCTGCTGACTGATTTCTTACGATGTTTTAAAAGCAATGTTCTCGGGAAGCTGGCACTGAACCTGGATTCTCCCTCTTTCAGGTTTTTTTTTATTAATCACAACTTTTGGATGACATGAAGCAAAGAGAAGCTGAAGTTTTGCATAAACATTCAGAGAGTACACTTCAGTCTTCTTACAAATGAGATGGGTCTTCTGTCATGGAGAAAAATGTCTTAATTGTATAATTTAAAACTGAACTGGAAAATACTAGATTTAGTTACTAAGAGTATATGGGCAGCTCTGAGTATGGATTTCCAAACCTCTCAATGCTTGAAGCTGCAATCTTAAGTTTTATCTTTTTGCAATTATTCGGAGCTTTGACTTCCCTGCTAAGCAAACATTCTTCTTGCTACTTAGGCACTTTGTTAAAACATGTCAGCATGCGTGCTAAATCTACTGTCAAATTACTGAAGCCTTTTAATGAATTTATCTTAATATGTTTGTAGTCAGTACACTTGAAAACCAGATACTTTTTCTCATATAGAGGAAATAATTCTGTTAATAACATCTACTATGAAAAACCTTTGATTTAGGTGACTTTTTTGCATTGTATTAATAGAATATTCAAAGCATAAATGTGTTGAGAAACAACTGTTTGGTTTTGCCTGTAGGTCAGATTTAGCTCTGTACCTGTTGAGAGCAGAAGAAACTTTACCTACAACAGGCAGAATTCTGGTCTCCCTTTGCTACAAGCTGCTGCAAACTTGGAAATGGTCTGAAACCACTGTGCTTTCTACCTGCACTGGGAAAATGGAGTTATTTTATTTGGTTCAGCCCACCCTCTACATCAATACTGAGTTATTTTTCTGGTTTGTTTGTTTGTTTTTTCTTTTAAGTATGAATAAATAATACATGTGAGGTTTCCTTCCAGTTTACTTTTGAAGAATATTCCTTCTGTATTGGAAGCTTTACTTGTATTTGCTATGCTGGGGGATAAATAGTTAAAGTAACTTTTAACCTCAGCTGTTTCACATAATGAATCTTTGTCCCAGTGCTTGTTTGGTTACAGGTGTTGCGCTACACACAAAAAATGTGACTCCTCTTTTACCTTAGAAGTTACCTGGCTATGAAGATGGTGTTGCTGTAGACCAGTAGTCTTGGTTGCCCTTCATGTGAAATACATAAAGTAATTGTCATTGTCTTGTTAGAAGAAGCATTTTAATACAAAGATCAGCGTGAGTTCCTCTATAGGATACTTGCTACAGTTTTTCTTGTCTAAACAGGAGGGAAGAAAACTAGAGAAAAGCTAAGCTGAAAATGCAGGTTATTACAGTTTGAAGTCTGTTAATGTGATGACTGTGATTCTTAATGTAAAGTCAGCAAAACATGAGGGTTATCAGAAGCTTGCATGTCACTGTGGAGTTTGTTGGGATCAAAGAGCTCTAATAATTCATCACTAAAAGTAAGACTTTTTTTGTCTCTTTAAATCTCAGGCAAGCACCTACAGAAGCCAATAAAGGAAATTTCAAAGTTACATTCACTAGCATGTCCTTAAATCTTTTTGTGATGCAACTCTGAACAGTGAGTATTGCATGTAGCTGTGGAAGCAGTGCCTCATTTCGATTTTGCGTTAACTGAAGGGAATTGCTAAGAGCTTAATCTGGGTTTGGCAACAATTCCTTAAGAGGGCTGATAGGTATCAATGTATGTGAAACAAAGAATGTAATCCCATATTTAATTTTAGAAAGTATACTTAGCTGTGTGTATTTTGTGTTAGAAAGGATTACAGGTTTTTGAAATCTGATTTACAGTTTATGGAATAAAAATATGTCCTTCTAGTATCCAAATATTTTGCAAGCATATTAATGCTATTTCTATTTTTCTGACCCAAGAGAGCCCCTACAGTGCTAACTACTCCAGAGTTTATTGTCCCTAACAAAGCCTCTCTTAAACCTGCTGTGGCTGTAGATTTTAACTTCGGAAACTGCCACTTCACTCCTAATTACAAATAGGAACAGATGCACTTCCTTAACACTTTAAATATTTTAATAGCTGTTACTTAGTATCAAGTTGTCTGAACATTTTAAGCATTCTTGTGAATGAGAGGAACCATAATGCATCAGAGCTTGGGTGAGTGTTAGTGTAAGGAATGGGTTTTGGTTAACTCCTAACTTCTTTTTGCTCCTTTTGCCTTTTAAGTTCAGGGAGAGGCTAGCACAGGATTAGCACAGCATCTGTGATTGTATAAATTTCTCTCTAAATTTGTTTTGGTTTAGAAATTGCTCAGTTTAAACACTACTTCCAAGTGAAGTAAATTTCAGATCAATTGGTTTAAATGTTAGTTTAAAACAGATCCACAGATAAGGTTACAAATCTTAATCTACTCTTAAGGAAAGTTGCACAAGTGGCTCTGCCTTCTTTTGAGGTGGCAGACACAGTAGCAGCTCACTATTTTGTCCTCTGGTTCCCTACAAATCCCCAAGTAAAATGCTCAATAATTCATTGAGCTGTTCACTTAAGGCGAACTGTAGCCATCGGTATGAAGTTAGGAGTTTCTGAGACTTCTCCCCTGGTCCCTGACACTCAGCATTTCAAGTGACTTAAGCTCAGCATAGTGAGCCAATAAAGTACAGAGAAGTTTAGCTGATGAAGTGAAATGGATTCTCGATTTCAATCTGATTCTTGACTTTTTAAGAAAACAAGAGAAAACAAATCCACCTCTGAAAAAGTAAAGCTGAATTCAGATAAATTTCTCCAGGTGGTTGGGAGCATCTTAATTACCTCACTTGATCTTTTTACATATATGTCCTTTCAGCGGATGGTGCATGGATGTACATGTTGCATGCCAAGATCAAGTATCTCCTGAGGCTAGCCATACACTTTGAACTGGAGGAGTTTGCAGTCATTTAAAGGTTTGGTACAGTGAAGTCTCATCTTCGGGCTGACAGCCTTGTGATGTGGAAGTGGTGTGGCAGGAGGATGTAAGTTTTGAAAGAGGGGAAATGTTCCTATAGGTCGTTCCCTCAGTCACAATTGATAGTTCTGTATGCTTGTGGCTTGAGGAGACTTTTTTTCCAAAGGTAACACAATTGCTGTTAAGAAAAGGAGGCTGCAATGTGGAGTGGTTGGGAACTGGGGAGGTGTCAGGCACAGGACAGGGAAGGTTTGCAATGCTTTTGTGAATTGTATAGCAACTTCCTTGTTTGGTATAAGGGAGCTTCTTGAAGCTGTTCATTGTTGGGAGGGTCTGAAATTAATTATATGCAAACCAACAGCATAATAGATAGGAGAAAACTTAAGGAAGTTAAGTATAATCTGTGGTTTGGTTGGTGGTTTTTTTTTTTTTTTTTTTAGAGAGAGCTATACGATCAACTATTAGCTGCTTTAGTAGCCTTTTTGTGTAATGTACCACATAGTTTAGAAAATTACGCAGAAAAAGGTTAAATTTAGGAAAACTGGGAACAACATACAGGACAAAAGGAATATAGTGTAAATCCCAGCTAGATCTAGACTTCTATCACTTAAACGATTTTCAAATGAAAGATGAGAGTGAAGCTGATAGGCTTAGAAACGTTTGCACTGAGGTTCAAGGTGATGAATTAACCTACAGGTGAAGCCTGAAACACCTCTTGTTGTTAATTATCTTAAAGGGTACAGAAACAGAACACTGAAGAACAACCTTCTTTACATAAAACCCCTTTAATGCAACACAGAAGTAATCCACCCTGAATCAAAATGCTTGTTGTTTTAAGGATTTACCTCTAGTACTAATATCCTCGCTTAAAGCTGAGGCATTTCAGCAAAATAGCAAAAGAAAGATGATTAGGGCCACTGTAGTGGTAAGGTACAAATTATACTGGAGTGGCAGGGCAGGAGTGATTACTATGTATTAAAGAAACAAGGTAAAATAGCTGTTGGACAGTAATACTGGATGTCATCTGGACTTTGTTTTGTCTGCATGGGAAAAGCATTCCACTAACGCAGGATATAGAATGACCAAAGAAGATACAGGAGGTGATAAAACCACTAGGTCAGAACAGGGCGTTGTTCTGACCACTGACACAGAATACACACATACTGTTATACAAGACAGATGGAGGTGTCTATTGTGTTTGCTTCAACCATGCTTAAATTTTTCCTGATGTCTTAATAACAGAACTGAGGGTGGGGGGAGGAGGGAGGGAACCCACAACTTTCCAGGTTTTCTGGTGAGGAGGAAAAAAAAAAAAGTCCCTTAGTTCCTCAGAGACCTTCAGCTTATTGCTAGAGTTCAGGAGGATGTCTAGAAGATGACAGCTTTCTTCTCCAGTGTAGCTGTCTGGTGGGGCAAAAGAAAAGATCTATGCACCACTAACCCTGCGGTGTTTTATTGTAGCAGACAGAAGCCCTGATTTGATGGTCTTCAAGGAAACTACCCTATAGCCTAGAAAGGTTGAGAAAGAGCACACAGTGTATATGTAACAGCTTACTGATTTTTGACCATTTTATCTTTCTGAAATAATGTGTACGGTCTCTAGCTGAAAAGAATAGGTATGGTGATTGATGTGGATGCTCCTAATGGTTTTTCAAATACCTTTAAAATTAGTCTATCATCTGTGTTTTAGTGGATCAGTGTATTTGTCTGAAGAGTTGCTTCCTCCTGCGATGTAACACGTGAAGTAGAAAGCTGCTGCAGTGAATCTGGTGTTTCCAAGCGCCCTGGTGCGTTAAAATAGGTCAAAAATTGCATAAGATGCCATTACTGGAAACTGCTGTAGGCTGACTTGCATATAAAAACTCAGCAGTGCAACTAGCAAATGCACTCTGACAAACAGAAATGCAGCTACGACTTAAAACATGACAGGAGGGCTCTCTGAAATCTCCCCAGGACATGAATGGCTGCTGGAATCGTGAGATGTCTTTGCCCCTTGAGCTTGTGTTCCCACTATCTGCTGAGCCAGATTCGCCTGCCTGGCTTGTCAGAGGTTTCACATTGTTCTTGTCTGCAGGGAGCTCAGGCACAAGGCTCCTTAACTCATTCTGGTTCGCAAAAGATGCATTCTATATTTTCCTGCTTACCAAGCTCCTCTTAAGAGCAAGCATGCATAGCACAGTGAAAATCATGTAAAGTTAAGAATCTATACTAGCTCTTCCACTGACTGAACAGTTGCTGGTGATTAGTAATGACCAATGGGAGTTTGTGGAGCTAAATGCAAAAGGCTTGGCAGTTCCTGCACACAGGAGCAACCGCTGCTGTTCAGTTTAATACTAACATACCCTGTGGAGCACTGAGCAGAGTGCAGTGCTTGTGTATTTCTTCTTTTGAGGCACTGTTTCGTTTCCTCAGCACAGTGTGGGAGTACATGCCTAGGTATCCAATTTATGTAGTATTTTATATAGAGTTAAAAAACGTTCAAATGGTAAAAGAAAAAAATTGTCCTGGAAGTACGAGTATCACCTTAATCGGTGTGCATTCTTTTTCTGGTGTGTAGGCATCCTGTACGCATGAAACCAGACTCACCTGGTTAGCAATGTCTGTTGGCCCACTCTGCTTCTGTGCCCTTGTACCTCTTCACTAACAGGGCAGCATCAAGAACAGCACATGGGCCACTTGCCCTCAGGTTTTATATCTTTTAAGAGTGACCGCTGGTCACAGCCTTCTGTATTTTTTTTTAATTCTTGCTACTGACATTTTCATATTGCCTTTTTTCCAACACAAGTTTAACTAGTTGAATAGAAACAAACAAAAAACCCCCTCTCAGTTTGAGGGATTATATCCATTAGCAATGAGAGCAGGGTCTGTTTGGCTGTAATTACCTTTTAGTGCAGTATATTTGTTTTAACTGCAAATGGGCTATTAGTCGTAAAAGATACCACTTGATGGATGTATTTTTCCAAAGGTTTGAAACAGGGGAACTCCTCTATGAAATGAATTAATGACACCTATCTCTGAGTCTGGCAAAAGTTCTTTGGACTTTTTGCAGTTACTTATGAAAAATCTTTGGCAACCAGTACTGCTTTATTTTCCGGAATTGTTGCGTCTCTGGCGATATACCCATTTGTTATCATTCCAGTCATGCATTTCCTATGCTTAAATAGATAAATGGATGGCTCAGTACCATCTTGGGGATGGATCCTAGACAGAATATAATTTAATCTCACTTTTATAGTCTTAATAGATTGTCTGATGTCATAAAACTGTAGGTAGGAGCTCAGCAGAACATGAATAAAGTTTGAAAGCCCAGAATGTTTTCAGCTTGCCTTTAGCCATGCTAACGAGATGATGAGAAAATACCAAAGGTGAGAAGGTTCAAAAGTAATAATAACAATAAAAATCTTGGGCTTTCTGTGAGTTTATATCAGAATGGCGAGCCTGACTGCAAACAGCCAACAGCTGTTTTCATTTCCATCTCATACAAGGTTATCGTATTATCAATAGGTATAGCAGCTTCTATGATTTGGTTAGTTTACTATTAATTATACTTAATTATTTTGAAAGTCTCCCTCAGAGAGTGTTTTGCAAGCACTGTTTTTTTTTTCCAATCTTAAACTTTTTGTCTGCAGATTCTCGAGCTGTTTGTACTTTTTAACCCTCAAATGTGTTTAAAACAGTCAAAGCTTTCACCTTCAGTGATTCACCACTCCTTAGATCTAAGTGTTTAGTTGAATCACTTATTTTTTTCCCCAATTAATACCATCTAGATTTCACACACTTCATAGGAATGTATTCTCCTTGTCATGATTGTTCTGTATTAATCTGACTGTATGTTCAGAATTCTGAAGTAAATCTTTCTTCCTCACGATGAGAGGTTACTCTCTATGGGAGCAGCTCCCTCAATTTCATAACTGCAGTCAGGGAGTCCATGCAAGGACTAACAGTTGGAGAAGTCCCAGGTGCTGCTGTGGAAGGCTGTGAAAGGAGAATAGGTTAAAGCATCTATCAGAAACTGTTGGGTTTTGGCTGCTTTTTCTTAATCATTTTTTAATGAAAACAGACTCTCCAATTCTAGCCTACAGCGTGCATCAAACTCTGGCATTTCCTATAAAAGTCCTGAAATAATTCTCATGGAGGCTTGTGCTGGGGCTTGTTCTGAGCACGGATCATGGCAGCCAGGCCCCACAGCTCCTCCCCAGGCAGTGCCGGACAGAATCACCCGGTGGGTGCGCGACACCATTCACCTTCCAGGCCTGTGCCAGGTCGCTCTGCACCCGGGGCCTTTCCCTGCAGGCAGCCAGGGCTGAGGGACTGGAAAGGTTCCCTTAGGTGAGGGGCGTTTCCAGTCACGCTTTGCCAATTCCAAACTCTTCTAAAACCAAGAACGTTTATGAAAAGGTTGATTTCGTTTCTGGTGCTGAGTCCGGGTCCCGGGTCGGGGTGGTTTTGTACAAGTTGGGCAGTTTTTGTCTTTTCCTGCCAACTCGGTGGCAGCGCTGGTGCTCCCGCGACAGCCTCGCCGGGCCTCGGGGAGCCTCCACCCCGCGCCGCAGCCTCCACCGCCGCTCCGCCGTGTCGGTTTGTAACAGAAGCTGAACGGAACTTCGAACCCCGTACAAAACGCCCGTTGAAGAGCCGCCGCGTGCCCCGGCGTCCCCGCTGGGTGGGCGGCGCCGGCTCTCCCACCGCTCACCACCGGCGAGCTCCCGCCCGGGCGCGCGCGGCGGCCGTTAGCCTTGAGGGCAGGGGCGACAGGATCTCCAGAGCGGGGCGGAGGGAGGCAGCGCAGGAAACGGGGCGGTAGGTGGGGGAGAGGAGACGAAGGGGCAGCTGCCCTCGCCGGGCCGGCGCCTCAGAAAGGGCGGGAGGAAGGGCAGCGGCGAAGCGGTCGCAGGGCTACGTTTGCCGGGGCGGCGGTTGCACCCCCGCGTCCAGCGCCGAGTGCCTGGCGGTAACGGAGCTGCATGCCGCCTCGGTCGGCACGGCCGAGCTCGGGGAGCGAGGGGCCGAGCAGGCGGAAGCCCCTGTGTATGCGGCAGAGCTGCGCAAGTGGAGCAGGAGTACAGGCGGGGGCTGCAGGGGGTGCGGTGCGTTTCGACCTGATACTTTGCAGGTGTGGAGGAAATGTGCAAAATAAGTACAGCCAGGTGATACCGCAGGTGTGAAAACTCAAACTTTGCTTTCTGGGAAGTGAACACAAAACAGCCTTTCGAGGTGTGGCATTGCGTTGCACCGTGTGTTTGGAGTGCAGTGTGGCTGTCCGGCCTTCTTCAGGCCAGCAGCCCGCCAGGCTGTTGTGTCTCTGCTGTTGTAGAAGGTCTGCCCGGAGTTGTCAGCTCGCAGTGTGCTGGGCCTCGCGCTGTGGGGAGGGCCCCTCTGCCGCTGAGCCAGCGTCCCTCGAGCTGTGCAAGACCTCGGTCATCCTCTCGTTTAAGAGCAGACTGAGCTGGTGAACACGTATTCCTGCGTCACCGAAACAGGAACAAAACAGATAGAAGCAAATACGGGACCTTGGCAAATGCAGGATATATCCTACAGTGAGGGTTATAGTTTTTTTGGAAAGAAGACTAATATGGCTGGCTGGTCATAACTTGCCATTCCGCAACAGTAGATTTAAAGCACAAGAACTGTCTCTTAATGAAACACATGATCATGCAGACACCTCTTTTTCTGATGCTTAACTAAGGTGTAGCCTTAAAACATGCTGGCAACTGTAGAAGCTCCACCTCACCCCCGCCCACCTTAAAAAAGAAATCTAACCTTTACCACAGAGAAGCTTTCTGTGGGGTGCAGCATGGGCCATTACAGTGTGAGAATTACCTGTGGTGAGTTCACACCCTTCCGTACCTTGCAGCAACTTGTACTTGTCCATGCCCTCAACCTCATCCTGTTACTGAGAGCTACAAATGCTGTTTAATTTCATTCTGGAAAGCCGGAGGCTTAAATTGTACATAGGTAAATATGAGGACATTTTCCCATCATCTGTGTGGTTTACTCATTTGAAATATTTTTCAACTCTTAAATGTGCCAAGAAATTTATGTCTTTTTGGTGCTTATTTATTAAAAATAATTATCTTGTTTATGCAAGCACCCGCTGTAAAAATGTAGTCTGCTGCTTTTTTATGTAATATGGTATTAAACAAGATTTTTGTTATTTAATATTTGAAAAATAATGTTCAATTAATGTTGATAGATTAATTAAATGTAATATTTGTGTATTGTCATTGCTGCATAACCTGAACTTTAATGTCAAGGTGATGAAAACTTGGGCTAGCACAGATCATTTGAAACAAAGGAGTATTGGATTCATGGTTTTGTGCATTTTAAAACAACAGTGCTTAGATAACACTGCCATTTTGTAACTCTGCTGCCTTATGCTGGAAGAACACAAACCCTTCTGTTGGCAAGTACTTCTTCCTTTTGATGTCATCAAATTGTTGCAGGCTTTTATGTCACTTCCTGCTCAGTTATGTCTGCGACAGTGTTCTGTGCTGGTTCATGGATCTGCGAGTTCTCTGAAGGACTGGTGAGGGATTCTTGAAATGTCACGGAGTAAAGCCTGCAATCGGTTGTGTAGTTGCAAGAACCAGCAGGCAGGAATGCAAACCCTTCAACAACTTGTATTTTTTCAGGATGACAGACTTTAACCATTATGACCGATGAGAAGTGCTGTCTATCCTGTGAAACATACAGGAGCAGTTTCTTGTGTTTGGTCACCCTTGAACAGTGGTTTCAGCAAGGAGACAATCCCAGTTGTATTAGGCTTTTGAGCCTTTTCAGTGATCTACAGTAGGAGCAACTGAATAGGAATTTGATATTAAGTAGGACCCCAAAAGCAAAGATACGTTGTTCTTCAGGCAGAGGAAGAACAGGCCCACTGCAGTAAGGCTGAACCATGTTCAGGAGCAACCTACACGAATCACACGCAGTCAGGGACATTACTCGTGACAGGGGACTTCCACAATGAAGTATTGTTCAAATTTATCTTCTATCCTACACTTGGGGTTGAGACAAAGTTTAATGAATAATAAACCTACACAAATTTGGTGGGTTTCTTTTTCTGGTTTCCCTGAATGTTTTGGGATCTTTTTACTTTCTAACAGAATGTGTGTAATTCAGCAAAATACAAATTTAAAGACTTTTTTTTTTAACCATGGAAAAAGATTTGTTGTCTTAATGATTCTGTCGTTATTGTTAGCAGACAGTGCCTTAATGCTGCAGCAGTTACCATTGCTTGGTATCTTTTTAGAAAACATACAGATTTATGTGAAGAAAAATGTAAAACAGTTAGTATGATGTCATCTTATTGGACAGTCAAAGAAATCCGAACCAACAGCATTTGTAATTTGAGAGAGAGCTATTTGCAGACTTCTCCATTCTTGGAGAACCATGCCAAGTACTTCTTTCTTAGAAGAAAAAGAGTAAAAGGGCTTTTATGCTTTAGCATTTTCTCAGTTTCTATGTTGGGTGAAAACATGGTACAAAAAAATAAAGTAGCTTACAACAAAAACCTGTCCTTTTAGATTCTTTAGAGGACAGAATTTATTCCAACCAGCTTCATCCTTAGTGTAATGTTCCGGAGTCCTTCTGGTAGCAGCTTATGTATCACTGACACAAAAGGAGGGACAGATTTTTAGACTTTTTTTTTTTTAATAAGCAATATCTTTTTTAATGAGATAAAGACTGTACCCTCTTGTTTCTTCAATTATATTTCTGGACCATAAAACCCATATAACAAGAGGTTTTAGCTAGTTATTCGGGGCTAACTGGAATCTGCCAAATTATTAATGAAAATACCTTCCCAAATATGCCAATACATTTTAAATTAGCAGGGTCTGTGCTAGAGTGACTATTACACAAGAATGAATTTACAGTTTTGCAAGTCTTTTCCTGTTGTCTTTTAACCTTTACTTTCAGCTGGTTTGAGATTAAAAATAGTAGTGAGTCTTTTGTGCACGTGGTGAGAAAAAAAGCACTGTGAAATTACTTGTGTTTTTGTATTTGATGGAGTTGGAAAACCAACAGAGATGATGAAGAGGGACTGTATTTAATGCTCCCTGAATTCCTATTATTTGGGTTCTTGCTAACAAAATATGGGGAAGGGAGTTCTAAGGATGTAGGATGTATGTTCAGGGCCTATGGATGTTTGCAGGGTGTCCACAGGATAAAGAGAGGATTTAGCAGGAGACACAAGGGTAGCACAGAGCGTACTGGAATACAGCGTGCTGAGGAGAATGCTGTGAATTCCTTCCTCACAGACTTGACTGTTAAATAGGACCTAATGCTTTTAAAAAGACAGAATGAAAAAGTCTGTGTGAAACGTGCATTTAACTGGATGTGGAAATCGGTTTGCTGTTTCTGAGGCCGTCTCTTAGGCACAGACTGGGTGCGTGTCTTGATGACACAGGGACGATAATATTCCTAAACTTTTTGTGAGTTACTTTGTCAAAATGTAACCATTTCAGAAGTCTGGCATTTTTCCCTAGATAATGACATTAAGTTTCTCTGAATGGTAACTAACCAATGAGGCCGCAATTGATAGATTTTTATATTTATTTTCAAAAGACCAAAGCATGTTTTTTTGTTTTTTTTTTTTTAAATGAGGGGTACATAACAACATTAACCCAGAGCAACTTTTTTCCACAGTGTGTTTCTCAAAAACAAGCCAAATCCTATTGCCTTGAAATTCTTTTATTCAGTTCTTCTACAGTTAAGCTTTATGTTCCTGTTCACAGACAACTGGATGTTTTTCTCCAAAGCTCACATAGTTTTCCTTTCAGGCAGACTTGTTTGCTCCCCACCCCCATTTTGCAATGTACAATTCCCACTTGCAGCATTTTCAGTAAATGTGGAATCAATTGAGTATACAGAAATAGCTTCTTCTATAAAATTTCCATTAAAAAAATAACAAGTTTTTATTTACAAAGTGTTTGCTACTACAAAGTAATATTTCCTATTGGTTCAAATATACTATTTGCTAATGCCAGTGTTCCTATTAGGAAAGTAAAACTTTGTATATGCCTTTTTCTTTATATCTTTGTCAGTGTTTAAAGCACATATGATACTACCACATCATTTTTGCACTATTCCTAGCCATGTACAATGTGGTAGTAGAAATTAACACTATTTGATCAGGACAAAAAAAATCAGTATAGCTTAATAGCAGTCTTTCTGCAAAAATAAAACTTTAGTTTATAATTTAAAGGTGTTTGGAAAGAAAGAGAATTAAAAAGTACATAGCAAATTGTTTAAAAGATGAATGGGCAACTTGGACTTTCCCAAAGACACGAGAGTTTAGCACAAGGGAGAAAAAATTCTGCCAAAGTGTGTGTGTAACACTTTTTGCCAATATATGTGTTGGTGGAGAGTAAGACAAGCGGATTAAAAAATTAATTAAACTTCAAATCCTGTATAGTTAGTTAGCATCCTCATAAATTGGATTTGTCCGTGCTTCTTTTCTTCCCACCCACCATGTTTACAAACCCACCTTTGAGTTCAGCCTCGAAAGAGGTCATAAAATAGCTTTGTCTATGACTGGCCTCCTTCTTAAAAGAAGAAGAAAAAAGTCTTTTTTATTTAAAAGTTAATGGACTTTCAAGTGGTTTTTGCATTTTAAACATAAAAAGGAAGTGTCTCTACAACTTACTTCCATGTAGAATACAGTAGATGTTACAAAGTGCTACTGTAACAGGGGACGGATGGACCTGCCTTTTTTATCAGGCGCCGCATCTTGCAGCGGCTCTGTAACGCTGGTTGATGCGCTCGTCAGCATTAGCTCTTTGCCAAGGGACTGATCTATTGCCAGGCCATCTAAGAAGTGCCAACGGACTTGCCCGTTGTAAAAACTGCCTGTACTTGCTGGCTGGTTACTCCTGACAGGGTGCAGGATACGCAAATACAAAGGTTGGTGCCTTGGTCCCAGGGCATTATTTGCAGTCAGGACCTGAGGAAAGAGAATGAACTCATATCCCAGTTCTTACAGGTTTGTTCAAAACTGGATTAATGTTTTCACAGTAGGTGCTTGTGAGATACAGTGTTGTAACATTTGCATATGCTTCTCTGAAGTATTTTTCATGTATATAACCTAGCTTTAAAGAGAAGAAATGTCTTTCTTTTTGTGCCAGAAACTTGTGTGACTGGGCTGGGATTCAGCTGGTGTTTTCCTAGGGAAATTCTGGGAGATCCACTTAATCCCTGCATTAGCACAACCAGATCTACTAATTGTTAAAGATACATTAGAGATTTAACAAAGCCACCAAAAAAAATGGAGACTAATTTTGTGGACATAACCTTTTCTGATTAATGTTTAAACATTTGTGGCTGTTCAGGATAATTGTATGTGACCTAAAAATGTCAATGGGAAGGACTACGACTATGTGGTGGTTTTTGCCTCTGTGACTTTCTTGGCCTTACGGGTGTGCCACTCCTGCTTCATGGAAAGCACAAGAACCAGAGAGTGCTAGGGATTAGTTTCTCTGTTTCACTCAACCTGGATAATGAGAATAGGCTAAAAACAAGTCACTGCTAAAGACTCATTTGGTCTGGAAAAAGTTTCCTATATAATGCTTAGATGAGTTTGATTTATGTCTAAAACTGGATTTAAATTTTACATAGCTGCATCCTGCTATCTCATGGTGTTCATGTATCTAAAGCACCTATGCCTGGAGAGTGTCGAGTATTTAAGAAAAGGATTTAAAGAAGTCAGAGGATTAAGTGGTTGGCACTTATTCCAGTTGACACTGAATACTAAGAAAAGATGCAAGTTGGTGATACTGGGAGGTTCTTGTATCTGCCTGGAATTATCATGGCCTTCCTAGAGATCCTGATGTGATCCAGGTCAGCCTACTTTTTCTATTGGAGAAAGGAAAGATTAAGTTATTCATTTGCTCCATATTGTTCCTAAGTGGGAGGCTTTCTCCTGGGATTTGGACGATTAGATCTCAGATCTTTTCTCTGCCCAATTTTGAGCAAGGATTCTTGGTGTCCTGCAGCTTAGGTGGATATCCTAAATGTTGGATTCCTGGATACTGTCAAAAAGATGTAAGCAGAAAGAAAACATTTTGGTTTTGTCTCATCTTTGGGGTAGGCCAGACAAAGAAGGAATATTAATGATGTGGAATGAATATGCAGTCTGTAAGCAGCTGCAATAAATTGCCCCTTCCCTTGGTACTGTCAGATGCTTTTATGAGCTTCCCTCACCTAACTGCCAGTACCAGCCGGGTTATGTATCCACGGATGCCAGCTCAGGTAACTGGACTGAGCGAGCCAGGCAGTACTTGTGTGAGCAGCTCTACGGTGACTTGAAAGGCTGCTAAGACTTAGCAGAGGGAATGAACAACTGAGAGTAACATTGGTTGTGCAGATTTTTTTGGCAATATACCTTGGTCCAGGGGAGAACAGTTGCTCAAAGCCTCAAATAAATTCCAACAACTAAACAGGAAAGAGATAATCTGAGTTGGGAACTTGGTTCAGTCTAAGGAATGAGAGTTTCAGGAAGTTCCATGGTATCAGGATTTGGTTATGCGAACACCTGCCAGCAGAAAATTAAGTATTTAGGGCTGTTAGTGTGCTTGCAAGGGTAGGTGTGTGATTATCAGAAATTACGAATGATTTATTGGCATATTCCTTCTAGACATAGGTCAGAATTGAAGAAGTGGCATATTTTAAATAACAAAACCTCAGTAAACACACCAATGGTCCTCAGCCTCTTCCTTGTTCAGTATCAGTAATGCTGCAAGAGGCACCGTTTCCCAGTGCTGAAGGTTGGGGCGCCTTCAGCTGCAAAATATACCAGGCCCTGGAGAAACTGAACTGCAGCAGTTCCTTCTTTAAAATTAATTAAGCTTGTAGTAAGCAGAAGGAGGTCACCTCAAAGTATGACTATTATTAGAATTTTTTCAAATCAAAAGTTTAAAAAGCTCATATAGTCTTTTCCCAGCTTCATTATATCTGGTTATGTAAAATACTTCTGTTCCTCAGAGACTCTTGTAATGAAAAGATATAAATTAGGTGGGTCAGTCAGAAGATAACTTGTTTTGGTTTGTTTACTATATGCTATATCCTCTGGTTACTAGCTTTGTTTTTAAATCAATCCAAACCTCAAGCATCTTTTAACTCACTAAAAGGAAAATCTTCCTGATAAACTGCCTTGTTATTTTCAGCTGAAAAGAGACAGTTAATTAGAAAAATGAGTATTGCCCAGTGTTCAGATATGATTAAGTTCAGCCATGCTCTTGAATTAAAATAGTGGAGGTGGTGAGAAGAGCGATCACTTGACATTTAAAACCTTAACTGTGGAATTCTAAATTCAGGCATCATTTTATGTATGAACTTGAAGGTTTTGTTTTTCTTTAAAAAAAGGACTGAAATTTGGTTATTAGGCCATTTTACATAATGTTACTTCAGGCTGACTTAGTTGATCAGCACAAGTCCTTCTGTGAGTATTCTGTATACTCAGAAATTTCCAGCTGCTCAAAAGGATTAGGAGTATTTGCAAGCTATAGTTTAAAAAAATAAACAAAAACCTTAACCAAAATTGAAGTATCTACAGTGTGGCTTGTACTAGGTTTAATGGAGTTAGTTAAAATCCTATCTTCACTTAAACTGGTTTCATTTGCTTTAGTCTTTACTTAAATATACACACTTCCTTAGATTAGGTGGATTGTTGCCATTAATTCCAGTGTTGAAATGGCACACTTCAATACAACTTTAAAAACCAAAATCCACAATTATGTTAGATTTCCACATAATAGCAAAATGCTTTCTCCCACTCATATTTTTTTCACCTAGTTTGTGATGCTGACAAGTTTTTCTAAGTCAAATTTAGATTTTTCAAGCACCATAAAGTAAGTCCAGAAATAGAGCTGTTTACTGCAATATATAAAAAAAACCATTTACACACAGCATTATATTGCTCACAGCCAAGTGCCTTCTGAATATATAACCAAGAAATAGTGTTCTAAGACACAGAAACATGTCACTTAAATTTATCTTAAACAGAATTTGCATTAAAAGTTAAATGTTAACTTTGTCTTATGATACCTTCTAGTACCAGTTGCTTCCTGTTATGTATCAATGAATGTCAAGGGTACTGCATGAGACAGGAGAGGCTGATGGTATCTGAATAGAAAATTGGAAACTAGTCTTGCTAATGGTTATTTTATTCTGGAAAGTATCTGCTGTTGGCTTTCAGAGGGAGGGAAGGAAGGCAGGCCTCCATGTTGTAGCAACTGAGCACAACTACTGCCATTCGTTTAGTGGGAACTGTGTGGTTGCTTAATATTCTCGTTCCCCTTGTTACTCATAATTGCTCAGAGCTCAATTCAGATGCAACAGCTGCATTTTGCAAGGTCCTGCATTTACCTGTTTTGGGGTTTTTTTTTTTGTGGTTTTGTTTTTTTAAGTATCATCTCAGCTAAGATCAACAAGAATGATTGAAAGGCTTGCCTGAGATCATACATGAGTGACTATGGCTGGATAAGGCCCCAAATTCTCCTAGTTCCCAGACTTTAGTGAAACCACAAGACCACAGTGCTTCAGTTGAACTTCATCCTCAACTGGAACTTGGCACAAAGAATCCCACGGAAATAATTTCTTTTTGAAGTCTGTTCTAAATGTTCTAACTTGTTTTGTCCTTTGTATTCAACTAGTTCAGGCAAAATAACTTTTAAAGCCTTGGTTCAACTGTCAAAATAAATGTTATGTGCTTCTAGATTTTTTTTTTTTTTTTCTTTTTAAAGCTGATAGCTTGAAGTTTGCCAGAAAGCAAGTAGCTGTGCAGTCTGCTACTTTGAAGGACATGGACATCAATGGAAGGAAGATAGCACTGAAGCTCTTCCTCCCATAAAGCAGAAAGCACACTGACTGCTAATAAAATACATTCCATTTCTGGGCAGGAAGCCTTTTTTTGCCAGGTTCTTATAGTTCAAAGTGCTCGTCTTTAGTAATTGTTTTGTGTTTTGCTGGTTTTTCTTTTTACACAGATCTTGAGCGGGAAATGTGAAGAAAGCATACAGTTAAATGTGTTCCTAATGTTTTTTGGGGGGGTGCAGGAATAATAACTTTAGGATGCTGCATATATCGAGTATCTTTGATCTGCCCTCTCCCATGAAAGCTGACTGACAGGACAGTTTTTGAAAAAACAATGGGTTTTTAAGAATAAAAGCAATTATCTGTTTAAATGAAATATCATTCATGAAGCTGACAATTCCACAGTAATATGCCTGGAGTATCCGTTACCTTCTCCTACTCTTATTTCAAAAGTGAGCCACTTCAATCAAGTGCATTCACTCTCTCAGCAAGAATATTTTGTATTTGTAAAGCTTTTCTTCATACAGAGGTAGTGTTACAGATTTGGTTGAAGTGAGGTGGTGTAAATCCCTCAGTCTGCTGTTGCCTGTGAGCCATGAACACAGGACAGTCTTAACAGTCTTGCCCAGAGGGTGAATAACATGGTAAGCATATAAGAATTATTTTAATTTGTGCATTTGCAACCCATTTGTGCAAGCCAGATAGCTCTACTGGCTCAGTCAAGAGCTATACCACCCTAACTGTACTGCACATGCAGCAGTTCAAACCATCTGTGAAAAGTTTCTATCTGAATGCTTTAATTTTTAATGCAAACATGCAGGTGTGCTTGTGTGTTCCTCACAGCTTTACCTGTCTCGTATGTAACTAGGCACGTGCTAACTCCTGTACAACAGCCAGGTAGCTTTTTAGCTGGAGCCTCAATTTATGTCACTAGGTCAGGCTTGGTGCTTTTGGATCTTCTTGGCTTGAGTGCAGGTTTGCCTGTAAAAGATCATGTGGACACACCTCACACCCTGCTGAGTAATGGTCACAGCAGTCAAGGGACACAGTTTGCTGCCATTGCTCACGCAAAGAACGGTGTTACAGGCTGCCTCGTCTCCTAAGTAAGTAACAGAGCCCAGGTGGCTGAGCTCTGACAGCCAATACACTGGTACGTAGAAACAGGTCAACTATTTACATACAGTATAAAAACTAAAAAGAAGTAACACTATTTTAAACTGGATTTACCTAATTAAAAATAGTTAACTTTGAGACTAGTTAATATACTGAATGTTAGAACACCATGGAAGAGTACCTCTACAGTGTATTTTGCTCTAATATTAAGGCTTTTTTAAAAAGGTCTTTATGACTGGATGCAATGTTAACTAGAGAACACAGAGCCTCCTGGTGCAAGTCTAACTGAACAGTTCAAATAGGATTCATGTTGTGTAACTTTAGCCATAAATTATTTTAAGAAGTGGCTTGATATACTACTATTTTGCAAAGGCGCATCAAGGTGAGTGCAACAGAAGTTACTTATAAGAAAGTTAGTCTATCATAATCCAAGCTGACCAGAATGCAAAACGTGAAATGATGTATTATTGAAATTTAATTTTTTTCCTAAGAACCTCAGCCCATGACTTAAAAAGCTGTGTGACCTGCCCACCCTGAATCTGAAAATACTGCCTTGAAAACATGCTGCCTGAGATCCTTAACACAGAGGCCTTTTTGAAAAAAAAAACCCAAAACCAAACAACACATGCTTTGCAATGAAAGGGATTATAAAGTTAGAACAGTAAAGGATAAGCTATACTGGATACACTATAGCCTAGAAATATTATTTTAAAACTTTTTTTTCCTTGAAAAACACTGGTGCAGAGAATACTGCTGTTTTTATCCTGACTGTTTAATGGCTAAGAATAATCACTTATAATAAATTAGGTCTGCAGTAAAAATGAACCTTTCAAAAGAGACATACTAATGTAACTTTCAGAGTATCTAAAATGGATTTAAACTATTTCAAGATTCATTTAATCACTTGCAATTTATATTACTTTACGAATCTTCTATACAGCAAGTTGAACAGAAAAAACCAAACATTCTAACAAACAGCCCCTTTTCCCTAGAAGAATTTTCATAGAAGATAGTTTTAAATAGTTATTCTAGCACATTCATGCGTGCTCTCTTCTCCTTATTCTAAAGGTAGCACAGCCAAAAGACAATGCAAGACTTGGCATTTGTTAACTGACTGTTTCCTTCTCGAGCTGGTAAAGATAAGGGGAAGACAGAGACTTGAGACAGAATGTCCCAAAATGGAAATTGTGAACTTGACGTTTTCTTTGCCGAATCTCCACGGACTTTGTTGTTTTCCTTGGTTATAGTTGATTAAAACCTCTTTGCTCTGTGGCTGCACGTCACTCTGTGTTCAGTTACAGAAAGTTTTCAGTTTCAGCTGTGGATGAATTTGGTTTGAAGCTTCCATTTTGCTTCACTGGACACAGCGCAAACCAAGGCAAGAAACTTAACAAACGCCAACAGGAGTTCCCATTAAGAATATCTGAGCAGCATTTTGTATATTCTGTCCTTATTCTGGGGAGGAAGAATCCTCATCTTCATCCTCTTCATCTTCATCATTGAATGAGCATGGAGTTTCTCCCCGTGACTCAGAGTAGCGTGATGTTGCACTGCTGGACTGTTGACTGCTAGGGGCAAGGAACTGCCCAGTTGCTAAGGCCACTTCAGCATCCAAACACAACCCTGGATTTTCACTATCAAAACAGAAACGTCAAAGTTTAGAGGATTTCTCATGAAGTTTTAAGCTTTCTTTTTTGGCCCCAGCTTTTCCTTTAGTTAAAGAAATGCTACCAAAAAGGAAAAAATCAAAAGCTTTACATTAAACACAACTAATAGTTACGAAAACTGCTAAAATATTAAAAAGTAGCATGAAAAATATTATTGGGTGGGTTATTTTTTTTTATAAGAACCAATCAGTAGAATTGCTCAAGCTGAAGAAAGCTTAAAGAACAAGTCCATCACAGTTTTATCAGTACACAGAAATGTTTGCAATATGAAATTAAGCTATTAAATGCCATGAGGCAAGACCTGTTCCAGAATAATCCCTCCTTCCATTTTTTTTTTAAGGTACGGGTAACCTCCTAGCAAAATACGGTAGTTGAGGTGGTTTTTTTGGATTGGGTTTTTGTTGTTGCTGTTGGTTGTTTTTTGGCTGGCTGGTTATTTTTAAATTTAAAATTATTATTAGACTGTGTGGACTACACTTCTTTCATGAGAGCTTGAGCAGTAGTGCATGTAGACACCAAACATTGTTTTGTATTCTTCAGAAGTATTATCAGGCTTTTGTCCACATGTAACTACCTATTTGTAGTCCATGCCCAGACAAGAATTTAAGGTTAATCAGGAAAACTTTGTCTTTATAATACAGGCTTGGAAGTGATTCTGTTCTTTTGAAACAGATGCAAAATAGCTAATATGTTCAAAATTCAAAGCATGTTGATTTGACCTTTCAAATATAACTATCAAGGAAGCCAGAGTAAGAGACTTTTTCACAATCAAAAAACAACTACAATAGAAAACATCTCATTTCCAGCATGTAAACGGCATGAAATAGTGAAGTTAGTTACTGAAAGTAACTAGCATGTATCACTAGCCTCGAATAAAAAAATATTTTATGTATGTACCTTGATTTATCATCAGAAGTGCCTCCTGCTACCTCTAAATGTGAAACTGCTTGTGCTGAACTTGAAAGTAACCCTTGGTTTATCCATGAAAATCCTGCAGACATATCTAGAAGAAAGCATAATTGTATTTGAGTTACTGAAATTTTTTCTTTCTTTTACAATCTTAAACTTTGCATTCTCTTTGCAGTTAGGATTCCTTAGTTCAGTTTAGAAGAGAAAGTACCAGTAGATGAAGTCAATTTTATACTCTAGACGTGTGCTGTTTAATCAGAATGAAATTACATATATGAACATCTGTGCCCCAGTGTTTGTGGATGCACTCAAGCCTTGCACTCTCTCACACTCAGAATTGTGGTTATTTCTATGAAACTTTTCCCTCTGTCTGAAGAGAATTCATACTGCAGATGACCCAGGCTAGCAGCTCTATGCAGTCACAGGCACCTGAAATAGTTTTGGAGTCGTTCATGGAAACTATTGATTGATGGTATCAAATGCCCCAACAGCTCCAAATGCCTTTGCTGCTGTGGTTGGTGAAGGTACAAAGGGCACTGTACTTGTCAGGAGGGGAGATACTGCAGTATGTGTTTCAGTTGTGTATGTTCTGATGGCCAAAGGCAGTTTCATCTTGGGTGTCTCATAGCTGACAGTAACACAGCCTCCTAATCCATGCTGACACTGAATAGAGACAGCGATCAGCTGTGGACAAGAACAGACCAGGTCTTGGGACTTGCGCCAAGGGTAGGAAAGAGAGAGCCTGCTGTGCACTGTGTGTGATGTGCAAGTCAGTCTCCTCCCTAGGGATAAGAAATTTTAGGATTAAAATGGTCTTGCAATAATGCTGGATTCCTTGAGGTAATTAGTTGAAAGCCCTCAGGGAGATGTGAATGGGTTACTTAAAACCCTCATGGTACTTGTTCTCAAATTCCCTAACAAGTAATGCCTGGCTGTTGTTTCCGCTTATGTATATTTCTGCCAAGAGAATCAGCAAGACAAGTCATTTGACCCAATTACACTTAGAAGATTTTTTTTTGAGGGGGAGTTGTTTTTAATTTGTTTCTTAGATAAGGTGATTCTATTGATCTACCCAAATTCCATCTCAACACAAAGTTAGAATAAAAATGGTTATCATCAGGCCTGTCTGGTTATTTTTCATGGTGCCTGTATGTGCTTCCAGCTGGATGCATTAAACTCAAGAGTTTGAGTCCTTACCACTATTCTCTATGCCTAAGCAAATCTCTGTTCTGTACAGCATGATGGCAGTAAAATGCAATTGTATTATTCATATTTTATCTATAACTGTTGTGTAACAGCAGATAAGAGGAATAACTAAATGTGTTTGTTACATACAATTCCTCTTTTGTTCTTCTGTGGTTTTGTTAAGCTTTGGCTCCTTGAGATTTGACAGCGTGCTGCCTGGCACAGGGACAATTTTAAGCAGGTTGTCACTGCCACATCAGTTGGCTCACCCTCCACTGGCACCCATCAGGTACCTTGTTTTGTGCTGTGGAGACTTGTTAGCAGCAAGGTATTTAAATGACACGTTACAAGGCAAGGCTAAAGGGTGACGTTTCTGCCAGCAGAGTCTTTGGAATATAACAGAAAACATGAGTAAGTGGCAGCTTTAGGGTGATCTATGGGGATGGAATAGATGAGAACAGTTGACTATGGGCATAGCTGGACGACTTTCATGAAGATTGCCCTAAATGCAAGTTTGTTTTTACAGAGGACGTGTTCTGGCAGTCTTCTCCTGTCTTTGCAGGAGGCGGCCAAACCATTTGGCATGACTGCATTGTATTTAGATTAATAAAGTGAATTGGAGATGTCTCAGTGCTGTTTCCTGGTCTTTTAAAGGGTGTGCCTGTGTGTACATGCTCAATATTCCAGAAGAATAACAAGTCACTGCCAGTAATCTTGCATTTTATTAACATTTTGGGCTAATAGCTAGCTAGCTTTTCTTTTTGAAGAACAAGGTGAAGGAAAGTATGGACTTTACACATAAGGCAGAAAGAAGGTTCATAGATGCACATCTTTGTTTTACACTTTCATTGCCTTATAAATTCTATTTTCCAGTGGGCTCTAAGGAGCCAGGAAAAAGAGGAAGTTTGTGAGAGATGAGGAGTTTAAGAAGCTACTTCCTGTCTGGAAAAGACTGTCAAAATAGAAGTCTGCCTACAGTGAAGACTTACTACTTCTAGCCATGTAGATAAATTACTAATAGCTACACTCATGAAACAGTGAAAGCAGCTTGGAAAAACTTTCCCAAGGTGGTACAGTGCAATCTAAGACTGGCATCCTTATTATGAACTGGGCATATCTTGCAAGAGATAAGCTTGGTAGAAGTTTGTACTTTACATAAGAAGGCTCTAAAGGAATACCCTTTAGTAGTTAATGCAAAAGTAGAAGTGCTGCATGGGATTATTGCTGATAGCTGAAGCAGCTCGCTCAGTCAGTGGGTGCTCTTATCTCTTCAGTTCCAACTCCAGCCCATTTTCCAGTCAAGGCTTGTTATGCAGGTAGACAGCAGAACACTTCTTCATGAAGGGAAGAATAAAGAAGTGCTGCGATCTAGAGGTCCTAAACTGCACCCCTTGCTCTGCCATTGCCTTCGTGGGATACATACAAGTGGGATGTTGTTACCACAACTATCAGTGCCTCAGAATTTTTATTTCTTACCTTTCTTTAATCTGTAGTCTCATTTCTAGGAGTAAGGCCTCAACTGAGAAAGGCAGGACTTGGTTTTGCATTAACTGCCTGTAGTATAAGCATGGCTTAAGAGGCACAGGATGTTACTTTGGATATGATTCTACAAGAGTTTATATCTGTCTCAATCAGTGGTGTATTTCTCTTCATCCCTCCTTTACACTTGAGCTATTCTGGTTTAAGCCCTTAGCTAGGTAGTTCTACATGCTAAATTGTCAGAAACTCCTCTGCCAGGTAACAAGCCTGCAGTTTAGTACCCCGAACCAGCTCATGAAGAGGGCAGAGGAAAGTAACTGTGTCAAAATGAAGAAACGGACAGGAATGTATAATTAGGATTGTGACCCTGGGATGCCATCTTAAGCTGGTGCAAGTGTCATGTTAGAAATAATATTGCTCCTTTCATAGTAAGAAGCTGGCAGGTATTGTGGTTGTAGTGCAGCCTGTTGTATGTCCATCACTTTTTCCGAGTTACCTACTTAGCTAAAGCAACACTTTAATGTTAACTTTTACTGTAAGTTATGGTTGAACTGCTGTAGCCTCTACTCTTGCTCCCTTTTGGGAAACAAGTAAAAGTAAGATCAAATCATGTCAGTTTTATAAGTCTGCATCAATTATGACAATCAAGCAACAAAAAAATGTGTTACAAACATCATTAAAGATACACAGAGTATTTTTCTACATAGTGTTAATATGCCTTAGCTTTTGCTGATTTCAATGGCAGTCAGACACTTAAGGATTACACCAATGTAGTACTTAAAATACATATTAAATAAACCCCAGCACTTTTTTGCTAAAACATGATGAAACCTGCAGAAATCATAGAAGATGCTATTTTTATCAAAGGAGGGGCACTTGAAAAATGGCTAAAACACATGATCCTCTGGAAAAGAAAATACACTAATAAGGTTTTGATGCATACAACAGCAGTTCAGCACTTCCAAGCAAATTACTTGCATGTTTAATATAACTAGAGGATACTTTATTTTTAAAACTGAGATGGTCCAAGTTTTTTTGTCACTTTTAAATTTCTTTCATTGAACTGGTTTAGACTTGGATTCTTCCAACTGCTTCTCTGGTCCTATTGGCAAGCATTACAATACAAACTACTGTTAGTGTTTCCAAGTCAGTAATTACCTGAAGAAAGATGACCAGGCTAAGGTCAAGTAAATGTTGTATAGGAAATTACTTACCTACTCAGACATACTAGAACAGGTCTGGTTTCTACAGCAGTTGAGTTCATGGAGTCAGCTAGTGCAGGAGAACCTTATTTTGATTTTAATAAATCTACTCAGTGAATAAGAGACTTTGGTTTGCTTTTCTTGTATAGTAGTAATTGACACCTATGTACTTAAAAGTGCCATCCATGAGAGCTATGGAAGTGACCATGCATTCTAGAAACCAGTGATGAGCCTTCCGTTGCACTAGTCTTGCAGTGTAAGAAACAATGGCTGAAGACTGCCAAGGTTAAAACGGGAAGTTACACTTAAACAAAAATACATAATCAGGCAAACGCTGGCTTTTTGAGTATTGTGCAAAACATTTAAATGTTTCCTTTATTTGTCAGTTACTGCCATTAGAAACCTCTGCTAGGCAATTCATACTCTTAACTGTAGATTTGTGTTGTGTAATTAAGTAGCAAGCAACAGACAGAAGAAACCTTTAAAATGAATGTACATACTCTAATAACAACATTTCTGGACTCCTTTTTTCAGAGGCTGAAACATCTGAATGTAACCCGTGTCTGAACAGTACTCAATCACATACTCAATGCATTCTGAGTAAAAATAAAATCAATACATTGCTTATGTTTAAAAATCTAGCTAGGTTTCTAGCTGCTGGTCTGCTACTAGGAAATAATCCTAATCACCACATTCTTTAAGAGTATGCTATCTTAAAATCTGTTTCTTTTTAGTTTTTTTGAAACCGAGTACTACTTGTCTCTGTCTTGCACAGGACCATCACAGTTATTTTGGCTTTAATGCTTTCAATAAAAAACCCCACCAGAAGTACACTGGTGTTTTTTCATAACAAACTAAAATGAACTGCTAATCACTGCTTTAGACATGCAGTTTTATTGCTTAATTATTAAAAGCTGGTTTTATTCAGTAAATAGTGTAATGACATAGGATTTTTTGCACATGTAAATACACCCTAATCTCTGAAGGTTTAAAGGCAGGTTTAAAATGAAATATAATTTTTAGTTTGCTCCTTAATACCTGGCAGCAATTAAGTAACCTGAAGACTCTTAACACTATTAAAAGATGTGGGTTCTGCTCTTTTCCCCTTTTTTACATTGATGATAAATCATCGTAAATAATTTTTAGCTGAATGAACCTGCAAGGAACAAAGCAAGGCTTCTTTCATCTTTTCTTTCTGGCACCAGTGACACCTTATAAAGACTTGGTGTGTAATTTCAAAACTGACCAAAAGTAAAATATGAAACTCACAGGACAAGGGGACCAGTAAAAAATAAGCAAGTGTTGATAAACATAAACACATTTGCACTAGTTTGAAATGTTAAGCCATTTAAAAGGTACTAATTGTAGTGAATGTAACTGTGGAGCTGTGCTCCCCCCGCTCCCACCCCGCTGAAGCCCTATCCACCAGTGGGAGGGGAGATGGCTGCATCCAGCTCAATGGACTTTGGGGGATGGATGGCAACATGGTAGCCAAGGGCTGGCTGGAACAGAGACCCAGAGGTCCTGCTGGTATGCAAATATAAGTCAATCATGGGATGTGGGCTGCACGCCAGGATCTCCCCTTGGGTAGGGGGATGCCTCTCAAGGTTACTCCTTGAGGCTGAGAGATTCCTCGCTGCAACAGATTCTCGGTAAGTGATTACCAGCATGCTAAACGTTGAAATCTTAGCTAAGTGGTATAAAGGATTGATTTCACATATATAATCCTTTATATATGTTGACCAAGGATATATTTATAACTGTTGACCAAGCCTGGGACTAGGACTGGATCCAGCTCACCTAGACTCCTCTCTGAGAAGGAGTTTAGAAAGTAAGGAGGTCCTTTCTGAACCTCATGACTCGTAATGGGAGGGTCTCCCTGACAGTTTTGTTTGACCCTGTCCTCTATGCAGTGAATAATCCAGTGTACCTTTGCCATCGAATCTGGATAAACCACTGTCACATTTACTACTGAACTTCATTAACTCACTGTTTTACATCAATAAAGTATATTATTGCTTCTCTCTTGTGAGTGAAGTGCATCTCTTACTCCATCTGCAACAGTAACTGAAATCTCATTTATATCCAGCAGTTTTGATGTCACAAATTTTAAGAAACTCCTTCATTCTTAACTCTCTCACAGTAAAATCAAGAATATAATACAAAAACCACATGTTCACTCTCCTGACTACTTAACTGTATTTTTCTTAGCAAAACAGAAGAGTATTTGAATATAAAGCCTGCATTTAAAAGTTCCTGACATGAAGATTTAATGTTGCCAACAAACAGGAACCAACTTCAGGACAGTTTTTAAAAAAATAAGTCCCATATTTGAAGTTTCCAACCTCCCTGGGTGCCAGACACAGCTTTATACTACTGCAATTTAAATAAGACCAAAGCCTAGTTAGTAGCAAAGTCAGGGCAATAGCTTTGTTCCCCCTTTCCTCAAAAATGAAGGCGTCTGTGTAGGAATTTATTAGGTAACACTTCCTTTACAGACAGTCCCCTCCAGAAACTTGAGAAAATACTGGGCTAAGTTTAAGCTTTGGGTAGAGCAGGGAGAATGCAGACTGACAATAACTAAAGGAAACAGTTATAAATTTTAGCAGCTCTAGTCCAGTGATGCAACACTGAAGGAGATCTAGGTTTGAGTCTATTTCAGTGTGACCTGTTCAAACAGTATGGCTAGGGGAGGTATAAAGCACCTGCATGGGGCACCTGTCCTGGAACTCTTTGGAGTCTCTTGCTCAGTTCTCAGATGGCACCTGGCAGCCATGGGTGTTCTCTGAGTATCCCTGTTTTACATGTTAAGTAAAAGCCTGGAAATGACTGACACCGGAGAGCCTACCATCCGTGCGCTGAGAGCGCACTGAGCATGTCTGCATGGACAGCGATACGGAGCATTCCTAGCAGTGCTCACCTACCTCAGGCAAAGTACGTGCGGATGCAGCGCGGTCACATACGCTTACACTCAACCAGTTCAAGATGCTCTTTTTCTTTCCGTTTCCTCCTCAACTTGGGAAGAGCTGCCTTCTTCCAGTTTCCTCCTCCACACATCCACAGTTACTCAAAATTAATACTAACCCATGAAAATTTGTTCTTGGTGTCAATTTAGTTATTTAAGAAATAATTTCTTCATAGTGCAGCTCACTCAGTTTGTTGTTATAAATCAGTATGAATTAAGTTTACAGGATAACTATGATACACCTTCCAAAATTAACTGTAAAACAACCTGTTTATGGAGAGTTGCTAGTAGCTCCCATATAAATTTCAATGTTACATACCTATGTAGGTTAACATCATTAAATTTGCTTCAGTTAACGAATGTTATAAATTTGATCAGGAATAATATGTCTCATCTAACTTACCCGTGATGTAGCCTTCTAAAGCTTTTGGCACCAGTGATTTTGCGGTTCTCAAGTCCTCCGCTGAGCATTTGCCTTCCTCAAGCCCAAAGGACATTCCCATTCTCTTCAGCACCTCACTGTCATCATGAATCTCAAAAGTGTTATCGAAATTGAAGAGGTACTCAAATCTGCATGTAAAAATTCAAAGTGAGAGGGTTTTGAAAAGAGCAAGCTATGCTTTTTTTTTTGCCTTTTTTCCTTCTTTTTGGTATGCACTGAGGTAAGTGTCTAGACTCTTCATTATCTGTAAAGAGTCCTTAAGGAAAAAAGAGAGTAGCAAATGCTTTTTCTCATTTGCTTCTGTGACTGGCATGCCTACAAGGTGTAAAATGGCGCTCTCTCAATTACCATGTTAACTTCACCACTGCAAGAAGAAAGTCTAAGAAAGTTTCTACCTCATTAGACAGATTCAAAGGGTAAGAAGGAGGCCTTACTGAACATGAACCTTCATTTTTACTAAATCAAATACTTTCAAAGGTCACCTGCAGCCTTGTCACCAAAATAACTATTTTGTTTTTGCTTCTTTTACATTTCACTTTCTGTTCTAACGTGCAACACTCCTCCTGTGAGCTGACCTATTTACCTTGGTATAACTTTGGACACATTTGGATGCAGCTAGCAAAGCAGTCTGTTCAGAGTCCTGTACATTCACAACCTACCATTTCTGCTGCAGGACTCTCACAATGCTTTTCATTGCATGTAAAAGCGTAAATAGTTGCATAAACTTAACAGAGCTGTAAGAAAAGCAGGGGCATCTAGACTGGCCTTATGCTGTGATCACAGGCTATTAAAAGCCTGGACAGCACTGCATTACAATATAAGGGTAGCTCCCAGTACCTCATTTTCTGCTGACAAAACCTTCAGCCCTGGAAAAGCAACCCATCCATCAGGTATGATCTTTAAAAGGTAAGTCACTGCTGGGTCTTCCGTTAGCTCTCCCAGCTGGTGTCACATGTGGATTTTCTTAACAGTAATTTTCTTCTACCTCAGCCTGTAAGTCTGGAAAAGTTATATCTTTTTTACCCAGATACAAAATTTTCTAGATATTCTAGAACAAAGATCTAGAAATCTGCATGCTTTGTTCTAGGTGTAATTGTCAGTTATATAATTTATTTTGTGACTCATGCAGTATTATTATGCAGCTATATTTATTTAAGCATAACTACATTAAAAGGGAAAATAAGATGTGTCACTCTACCTTTAATTGGTACCATTACGTTCCTGCTACCTAGACTGGTGCAGCTGAAGTCAGGTAGCGGGGGATGGCAGACCAGTGTCATTCCACGTTACTACCAGCAAGCTGTGTACTAAGCAAGTAATAACTGACTTCAGCTTTTACAGTAAGAGATTAAAGGCTGTATTTATTGATAGCTCTGCATTTCTCTCCCAGGTGCTGTGGTCAAATACTGGATGTTAGAAATGAGCATAACTCCTTTCCCCCCACCACCTGCAAGTTTCAAAACAAACAAGTATTTCTCCAGTACAGTTTCCAGCCACCTGCAGCCTCTGATGTAGCAGATCCCTGCACTGCCACCTTTGCCATTAATAGCTATTGGAGGGTTTTCTTTCAAGGATTTGACATGACCCCTTTTTGACAGGAACAACATCAAATGCTGTGCTTTGCATAGACAAACTGTTACAAAGCCACTTACATTCTTTTTGTCTAAAACCCGTCACATGACATTTTTTCTTAATGTCTCTCAATTTTAACTTTAATAAGTAACTGTGTACAGCTGTTCTCTATGCATATTCCCCGTGTCATCCATTATTGTACAGACACCTGTGAGTCCACTGTCCTCTCTTTTCCAGGCCAAAGAGCCCATCTGTTCCTTCTGTGAAAGCCTTTTCATAGCTTCAGTCATTCTTGCTGCCCTCCTGTGTCTCTCTCTGGTTATGCTGTACTTTTCCCAAGAAGACAGCACAGAGTACTCCAGATATAAAAGCACTACATGCATCTAGTCTTACATTGTGTTCCTTACTGTTTTTCCTAATAATTCCCAGCACCATTTTGGCCATTATCGAGAAATCAACTTTTGTTCTCATAGAATGATCTACTGGACTGCCATCTAGTGCTAAAAGTGAGGTCCAGAGGCAGTACTGTGTATGCAAAGTTTGGGTACAGTTCCTGTCACTTTCCCATGCTAAGTGCAAACCTGATGAACAATGAATTTAATCTGGATTTCCTGCTCTTGCAGGCAATTCTTTCTGTAAGGGTACAAGAGCCTACTTAGAGAATCATAGAATGGTTTGGGTTGGAAGGGACCTTAAAGATCATCCAGTTCCAACCCCCCTGCCATCAGCAGGGACACCTTCCACTAGATCAGGTTGCTCAAAGCCTCATCCAACCTGGCCTTGAACACTTCCAGGGAGGGGGCATCCACAACTTCCTTGGGCAACCTGTTCCAGTGTCTGACCACCCTCACAGTGAAGAATTTCTTCCTAATATCCAATCTAAACCTGCCCTCTTTCAGCTTAAAGCCATTACCCCTTGTCCTGTCATTAACTGCCCTTATGAAAAGTCCCTCCCCAGCTTTCCTGGAGCCCCTTCAGGTACTGGAAGGCCGCTATAAGATCTCCCCAGAGCCTTCTCTTTTCCAGGCTGAACAGCCCCAACTCTCTCAGCCTGTCCTCACAGGAGAGGTGCTCCAGCCCTTGGATCATCCTTGTGGCCTCTTCTGGACTTGTTCTAACAGGTCCATGTCTCTCTTGTGTTGGGGGCTCCAGAACTGGACACAGCACTCCAGGTGGGGCCTTACAGGAGTGGAGTACAGGGGGAGAATCACCTCCCTTGACCTGCTGGCCACACTTCTCTTGATGCAGCCCAGGATACGGTTATTGGCCTTCTGGGCTGCCAGCGCACATTGCCGACTCATGCTGAGCTTCTCGTCTACCACCACTCCCAAGTCCTTCTCTCTGGACGTGGCCTCAAGCCACTCATCGCCCAGCCTGTATTTATGTTTGGTGTTGCCCCGACCCAGGTGCAGGACCTTGCATTTGGCCTTGTTGAACTTCATGAGGTTACTTCCTATGTGTTTTCTCTAATGTACAGCGTTGTATCTCCAATGGCAAACTCTTCTGCATTTCCTATTAGAATAGAGATGTTCTAATTTTCCAATTTTTGGATAACATCTATTGTGTCTGAATGATTGTTTCAAACTAGATATTCTGGTTCCTTTTTTTTTTCCCTCTAAGGCCTACAATATTTATATAGAAATGCCATATACACTAAATACATTTTTCCTGTTTAAAGGGGACCTACTTGTTCAGGTGCCTCATCTTTTCAACATCATTTTTAACTTCTTCCTTTTAATCTGAAGACTCTGCTTTTCTTTACTCCAGCTTCAGAAATGTCACTCCCAGAATACTGCTTGGTACCTGCCTGCCTTCTCAAACTCTAAACAAAATTTGTGCAATATCCTCTTTGTTTTACAATGTGAGAAATTTCATTCTGTTTTGGCTTGATAAGGTCTGCCCTTGCGTAGGAAAAAACTTAGAAGACACAAGCCTGTGTTCCTCATGATGCTAAATCACCCTTAGATGTACCATTTTTCCAAGCAATTGTTTTCGTTTGGACCATCCTCTGTAAATACAATTTTGAGTAGCTAATGCTGTGAGTTTATCTGTTCATTGGACTTTACAACATCACCTGCTGGTGCATCATAAATACCAACCAACCAATGCTTTACCTAAATGTTATTTGGGAGAAGAAAGGGAAATGGAAACCCTTTAAACAGTGGGTTATTAACTGAGGTTGAAATCAGGTGAAGGGCCGGCACTGAAGCTGACCAGCAGCGGGGTGAGGCAGCACAAATACTCTCCAATAAACTACAGAATTTGAATTCTCCAAACTGAGTGACCACTTTTGTCCTAAATACAGAGCGCTGTTTAAAAGTGCAGTAAGAACTGTACAGAATGCCTATAAAATAAGGGCATAGTTAAGCTAAATCAATATTGATCCTAAAATTCCCAACTTGCTGAACTGCAGTACTGATGGGAGTATTCCAAAAGTTCTGCCACAGAATGTACTGGACTTCAGTTCAATTTTCTACAAAAATTCAACTTTTAATACTACTGATTCTCTGTGTGTTGGTGCTTAGGGTTACTAGAGATTGTCTATTTTTGCTGTATGTTAATTGACTTGAAGTTCAGTACAGGATTTATTATACCACAGAGTGAAATCTGTAATCTACAGTATTAAAGCAAAGGCAGCTATTTTCAGCTAATAAAGCAGTTGTGATCCAATTAACAGTTAACATAACAGTACCTCATACTTTCAGCCACGTTTTCACAGGATGAAGAACACAAGCATTCAGAAATACATAAGTGGAAAATTTTCATATTAATATAAGAGTGTAACTATAGGAGTTTGCTTACAAAGACAGTATTTCAAATTTCTTTATAATTTCCTTTTTTTTTCCTTCAAAGAACTAGGTGCAACCTTTTTGCTATTAGAAAACACTCCCAAAGTTGTTACTACCACCTCTAGGACATTATGCTTGTCTTACATGGATCACATTGTGTTTCTGACTAAATAAGTTTATGGCATATTAGGAGAAAATTTGGAAGCACTACCACACAGCTTCATTAAAAGCTAGTGCTGTCCTCGTATATGATTTCATTCAGTTATTTCTCCTGAGCAGTGAATGCTCTTTGAAATGCCAGTCCAAAGTACCTTTTATAACAGTGAAAGTCAGCCTGTTGTAACTAGCAATTGTAAAGCAGTGTTGATAAAATTACTCCTATTATTACTACAATTGCATTAAGTATTAAAAAAACCAAACCCAAACCACCCCCCTGAAGTGACAGTAGCAAATTTAAATACATAATTACTTTTAGTAAACTAGAGAAATTTCTCTCATTTGTCCAAAGAAGAATTCCAGTCCACTAAGAAAACAAAATTCTAAAAATTGATTCTATAAGCACTCACTTATCACTTGATATGCTGCAGTCTATGACTGTTCTTTTGCTAGTGTTGACTATTAAGAAAGGCAGCTGTATTGTTGAGTTCAAAGCTGGAGGGCCTTGATTTTGTTGTTCATTTTGCTGATTTCTTTGTACCAAGTTTTTGAATGCTATTTGCTGTAGAAAGAAAGAAAGAAAGAAAATTAAAAGATCACTGACAATAAAAGAGCAGACATCAGTGTTTCCAGGAAGTGGAACATCATAGCTCCTAATCTGCCAATTCTCAATACCTCCAGTAATTTTCTGTCAAAAACTAAGTTGTGGCCTGACTTCCTCTTTGCACTAGTGAAGCTCACCAGGAACAGAAGTTAAACACAAATTTTCACCCATATGCTAATGGCTATGCTCCCCTCACAATCCTTGGAGAAGAAACAAAAAAAGGAACAATAAAGCTTGGTGGAGAACCCTTTTGAAAAGGCACTGGAGTCAGAGGTCTTCTCTGCTATTTTATGTGCATCATTACCTCAGACTAGGAGCTACTTAAACTGAAAAAATGTTAACAGAAATTACAGCGTTCCCCCGCTTCCCAGGATCGATATTCTCTTCCTCTTCTCATCCATCACCCTCTTTTCCCCTCTCAAAAGAGACAGTTTTAAAATTCTCCTCAGAAAGGTTTTAAAACAGGTGTCATTCTTGACACCACTCGCTCTCTACTGAATTCTTCTATCTGACTGCACAGGTATGAAAATGTGTGTTTTTAGGAAACGCTATTTGCGGGATTGGAAGTCAGTGTTCTTACCAACTTTGAGGCTCTACTTATTCTGCTTAAGGGGAAGATGGGTAGACAGAATCCCAAAGGACTGGTAAACCATTTGACAGTGAATATAAACAAGGAAATCATGACAGCTGTAGACAGTAAGGGAGTGCAGCTCTGTCATTTTCAGGCTAACAGTTCAGAAGGCCCAAGTTGCTTTATTTTCACCAGGATAATTTCATGTTACTCTTAGAGAAACTGCTAATTTATTAGGTCAGACAGATTTCAGAGCTGTGCCCTAAGTAGAGAGACAGTTTTTGGTTATGAAAAAAGGAGAAGCATCACATATTTAAAAGTTTCATTGCATATCTAATTACAGGGAAATTGTATTTTTAGCCTTATTGCCTGTAACCTCATTTAAAAGTTTGATTGCGTTTAAATTACTGAAAGTCTGCACAGACCAAAACACTTCAGAATGCTGCTAACTGTATTTATAAAATGTTACTTTATAAGCAAAGATGCAATTGAAATACATTTCTGCAATCAAAGCCGAAACTCAAGGCATCCCAAAGGTGCATGTCAGAATGTGAGAGCTGCATTTCCCAGCCTTCCACGCTGAGGATCCAGAAACGCCTGTCTCCTCCCGCACAACTCTGTACACATTTACACAAGCTCGGCTGTAAAGTTCATAGCTTAGCACCAAGGAGACATTTTCAAGTAAGAGCTACTCAGAGAAGGTAACTCCGGCAGAACTCGGAGTCAACACAAAGGGGACTCGTGAGTTGTTCCCATTCCCACTAACATTGACACAGCTTCAGCACACTTACAGAAGCTTGCGGCACGCAGATGCAGCACGCTGTTCTACAACAGGTAAAAATGAACCAGAACGTGAGGGTAAGAGGTCCCCCAACTAGAATGCAGACAGGTCACAAACATTAAACTTTTCTCCCTAGTATATCACAGCTGACACATAAATCTAGAAAGAACTTCAGAAGTTCTAGTATGCTGGATTTGCACTTGATAATTTCATTTATAGAAAAAATAATTAAAACTATACCTGCAGCAGCAGTTCTTGTAGTTGGGCTCGCTTCTGTTTTATCCTTTCAATCCGCTTCTGTTTTTCTATCTTAAAATACAAATGTAAAGGCATCAAGATATTTACTTAGTTACCTTGTCTGTTCCATTGCGCCAAACTGAACAGGCTTCAGAGCCACATCAGCACCATTACAGAAATCCGTACTTTCGCTGTAAGTGTTGGTGAATTCCATGGCATGTCATTAAATGGCATGGGAAGGGAATTGCAAAAGCCTTTTCAGCCCTACCCATTTACTATATATTCTCTTATTTTTCAAACAGACTAATTGCATGGTCACATGAGTTTCTCAATAAAATAGGTCTGACAAATTGTAATTTATTTCTTTGTCAACAATTTTAACTCCAGTAAAGACTCAATTATTACAAAAGACTGTATTACAGTTTCCCTACTCATTCCTCCTCTTTTGTATTAATCCCTGAGTGCCAGTTAGCGCTGAATTAAACACTTGCTTGTGGGCGTGCTTTGGTTTTCCCTTTTTTTTTTTTCCTCCTTTCCACTCTTTTGGAATTGTGCAGGTCCCTTCCACTCTTCTAGCTGCAAGCCCCAAGATATAAATGTGTGGAGACTGGCCTCAGGATCATCACCTGCATCTTTCCAGTAACCTCTGCTCTTTTTGTTTGGACTACTCGTTGAGATTTGATGAAACTAACAAGATTTCAGTAACAAAAGGGAGCGGAGGTGGCATTTTCTACATGAGCACAGAATCCATTTCTTGCAACAGTTTTGTTAATGCCAGTTTATGGGGCAAAGCTATCTTCAGCCTAAATTTGCACTGTTTGGGACAGCAGCAGTACTGGATGCCTACCAACACTGCAGATACAACCCATCATATCTCAAATACCACTCCAGGCAACACTCAAGAATTGGACAATTGTCATCATCTTTAAAAGGTATTTTGCCTCATCATCCTGTTGGTGCCAGCACTGTATTACTGCTCTCAAAAACATTAAACTCTTAAACTACCTTTTCTTTCAACCACTGAAATGAAATTATGCAGTCTTTTAAAACTTATTTGGCCTAAACTCCCTATCTTATTTACAAATTGCTTTGTAGTGGTTCCCCCCACACACACTCTGATGTTTAAAATGCTTCCTTCAGAGCACAGCAGATGACTGACTTTGCTGGGACAAATATGTAACTCTTAAAACCAATAAACAGTACAGATATATTTAAACATGGTTTCTGTATAACACTTTTTTTGGTACTGATTTCTCATTTTTGTACTGGTAATCTTATTACAGAATCACACTATAAGAAAAGTTGGCACTTTATACAGCTTTAAAAGCAAAATTATTTCTGATTTTCACACCAGGAAAATGCAGCTTTATTTTCTATTCTTTTCTATTACGTCATAGGAAGCAATATTTTAAGAACATACGCTTGGCTTCTGTTTTGTGCGTATGTAATTAGAGCCTGAGACAGTGAACAGCATGTGATCGTTGCGATGACACAATGAAATTCAAGTTCCATATCTGTAACAATAACCTATATTGAAGATAATGCATTCACATCAACGTGTGTAAAATGGAAATTTATCATTTTTTTAAAGGAATAATCCTGGAGTGTAACGATGGAGCATATGCGTACTCCTTGGGTGGATGTATTCCCAAGCTGCTGTAGTGGACAAGGATAGTAAAAGCTTTTTTCTTAGCACCTCTAGAAAGACAGTTGATGTAAATGAACCTGCACAAAAAAGCCCGTTCTGTACTGCAGAGGCACCCAGCCACGTTTTTAAGATATTTAATGTCACAAGTAACACAAACATAATACAAATCGAGATGTATCACAGGCAGTGATTACAGCACTCTGCAGTAAATACAGTAACTTGGGCTTTTTATTTATAGAGCATTTGGCCTGGAGTACAAGCAACATTTGTGCATATACATTCTGGCATCCCTGCATAAACTTGGTAACTCTTAGCCTGCTGGAAAAATAATGGAAATAACCAGTAAGTAAAACTTCCTCTCCCCCCACCCCCCTCACCAGTTCATAACTAGGATTTGACACCCTAGCAGGAATTCTTTTTCAATTTAATTTCCTTTGAATGGCATTTCCATGTACAGACATTAACAGAAAATTGGTCTCCTTTTAAATGTACACCATTTTGAAAGCATAACTGCACCATACAGTCTTTTAACTTCCTTCTGGTTAATTCAGGCTACTACAGACTTTAATCTTAAAAGTAATCCCTGATTTAATCAATGTCCATTTTTTTACGGTAAACAGGTTTTTTTTTAAGCTTCATGTAATGTATACTAAATAAAACTGAACTAATCGTACATAAATATATCCTTCCAGTTTATTTAAATGTCAAAAGTTGTATTTTCATCATGTGCAGAATCAAAACTAATCAGGTTCAAATTGAGTAAAAACTTCTCCTAAGGTAGAGCAGCTCCATTATCACAACCTGTGATCTATACAGAATTTCCCATCTACCTCACTTTACCTCTAGATTCTGACATTCCTGGGCTGAGTTTGTAGGAAGGCCGATCCATCTGATTTCCTTCTTCTCCTTTGAAATTATGTTCATTGCCATCAGGACATTAAGGGCATCGTAAACTCTCCGTCTAATGTTTTTCTGATCATAAGCCTGCTAAAAAAACAATACAGCATTAATTATAACAAAAGAATTTAAAAAGGAAAAAAAGATTGAACACATCCTTCACAGATACCTAGAAGATAAAAAGCCAAATGGCTGTTCAAGTCAGAGTGGTACTAAAACATGATGCCTTCATCTGTGCTACTACTTGGATACTCCATGAGTATGTCTGGTTGCAAATGGAAGCTTCAGGCCTGCTTGAAGCCTCTGCAGCAAATTCCCATCACGGCAGATCTAGTACAGCTGAAAAGCCTGACAACACCCCATACAGTGGGTACATGAGTAGCCTTGTTTTAAAGACACTTCTTTTGGCAGACTTCTCTATTTTATTTATAGTTTAGAGGGAGATCAATTCTTCATTTTAATTCTGTATTTTTAAATTTCAGAGGATAAGTCTTTGTATTTCGGAAGTAGTTAAGTAAGTGATAGGAAGCACGGAGTGTGGCAGGACAGCGCAGAAACGGAGGATTCCATGATAAGCCAGACAATCTTGTAATGCTGTAACAAATTTCAACACATATTTGCTTACCGAATCTGCAGCCAGGTGGCTGTTAGAATTTGTGAACTCTGACACCAGCTCATCAGCAACTTCATTGTACGAAGTTGTTCCTTTACGTTGAACTTTCTCACATACTTTCATTGAAAAATGCCTCAGACCTTTCCCATTTTTATCTCCTTTTTTGCTTCTCTTACTGGAAGGAGAAAAGCGGTTATTTTGATACACTGTTAATACGCTACTTTGTTACACACCAAAAGATCTACCTTTTGCAACAGGAATCTGGACGCACGACATTATGCACTACCTAAATAAAAACTAAAACTGTTCTGCTTTTTTGAATCAGTTTCTTGTTTCTTACAGGTTGACAAAAAAAATTACACTGGAGCCCTCTCCCCTTTCTTGGTGATTTCTGCACTTCTAGTATTTTAACGCATGCTGCTGGGCAGATGCTTAAAAAAAATGGATTTGTAATTAAATCTCCAGGTAGCTTCACAAAAGAACCACCAAAAAAGAGGGGGAACCTCACCGGGTGTTTATGTGCCTGGAAACCAGATTTACAGGGAACTCATGTTTGTGCTGAAAATAGAAAGGCTCAGACATCCCTACTTACAGTGCAGCAGAAGATCCCTTAACTCTCCTGAAGACCAAGTTTAATGTCTGCACCATCATAGTTAAGACTGAGATGCAAGAATCTCTTTTGTGGAGAGTAAATATTTATTCATTGGTTTCTATGGTGCCAAATTAATAACTGGCAACTGTCAGGGTTACTTTCCATTCTCCTTCTTCCTCCAGAAAAGCAAGAGCTTAGATAATGGTAATGAAAAACACAGGAGCAACTGGTTTTATCACACAAGCTGGGCTTGGATGCCTATTTCAACAGAAGCCTTTAAAAAGCTCAGCTTTTTTTTTTATTACAGTTTTACAAGTTGGTTTGATAGTATGATTCAGAGAGATCTATAATTTTACAGAAAAAAGGCCTAGCTCTGTCAACAGTAACAAGCTAAGGAAAACAATAAAATACAAGAATGTTTTCCAAAATTTTGAATGTATTTAAGAAAACACAACACTGGAAAGAAGGGCAGAAGAAAAATAGGAATGTAAAGGAATACCTGAAAATTAAAAAAACCCCCAACACTCCTAATCCCTATGCAGATATTCCATGTGAGTAACCCCTGACAGGTGAACAAATAACCACCCTGAGTGCATTCAAATAAGTTTCAGGAGCAAAGGAAAAGGTCATCTGTTTACAAGTATTTGTCACATTGAAAACTAAAACAATCTTGTTTCTGAAAATGTGTTGTGTTTTGTTTTTCTATCATCTGTCACAGCAAACCTATTTATCAGGAAGTGATAAAGCAAAGAAGAATGAATTCTAACGACAAGGAATAACACAACACAGCTTTTAGGTGAGGAGTGAAAAACTGCTGCAAGTGATAACTGGACACCCATCTCTCTGAAGGGCAGACCTGAAGATGTACAACGGGTATGACCGTGTACATAAAATGTATCTTCACCAATACTCACCTTTCTGAAAAATCCGATTCTATAAATTCTCGAGTCCGCTTTCTGTCCCTAAGAAAAGACAATTCAAACTTAGGTGAAAACAACATTCTATATTTAGACCAATAAAATCAATGTATTTGAGGCATAGTTGGGTATTAATGTCTGCTGTTACATGTTTACAGAGAGGAGAAATAGCACACACAGCTTGACGCAATTGGAGAGAAGGTGGTTTAGGGGAGGTTGTCTGAGCTCACTGCCAGACAAATTCTATTCCCCATTTTACCATGTTCTGCCCACGTCCCTAACATTCTGTGATTCTGTGATATGATTTTAGGGAACTCGCATCATCTGAAACTATAGGAAGTGTTGATGTGAGCTAGATAACCAAGCCCCATCAAAAGGGAGAAGATGGGCTCTTTTGAAAATTCCTATTAAAAATTCCTTCATGTGGAAGAAAAATGCCTTTAAATAGTGCATAAAATATAACCACTATTTTCAGGACACTGAACGTTTTGGCATCTTTAAACAAAAAACCAAGGTAAAACACTAAACATGTTCATATTGGAGCTGATGCACACAGAGCAGAAGAGAGAAGAGTGGTTGTGAACTTTGCACAGGAGTGGCAGTCACCAATCGCTGCCGCTTTCCTTGTCGTTCTGTTTACCAGCTATAGCGAGCAGACTTCCCGAGTGGTGCCTGAAACTTGTCTTTAATTCTTGCAGCTGACACAATGGCACATTGCTTGAGAACTGCTGGTTAATTACTTCACATTGATACCCTGCAGTTTCCAAACCAGGGCTCACAGCAGATACTTAAGCAGCTAAAAACCTGACAGTGTTAGGAAAGGAGCAGAAGGAAACCAAGGGACGTGAAGATGTGTGCCATGACAGCCTGCGCTGTGCGGCTGTGTGATCCAGAACCCAGCAGCAGCCGCCGCAGCAGCCGTGGGATTTCTGTCCTCGGCAATCCCTGTCTGCGGTGCTCAGCGGCTTGGGCTGCGCCTGGGGTCTGCGTGCACAGAGCTGGGGTGGGGGCAGGAAGAGCAGAGAAGGGAGAGCGGCCCCAGGTCTGTAAGCCAGGCTGCCGGGGGCTGCATGGGGCCCTGAGAATGAACATGCTCTGGTCTCTTCTGATTTTGGAAAAAATCTGGAGTCTGTGAAGAGGAGTAAGCAACAGGTCAACCAACGAGTCTGGACTTGCAATCCTCTAGAACTGTCTTCAGCAAGGGCTCACTGCTTGGCAATACCACAGACCCTTCCTCACCTCTGTTCTCCAGATGAAAACAGGACCTATCGTATGGACTTCTGCAGGGATCAATATTGATCACCTCCTCTGGAGAACATCCTGCTCCTTTTTAGGGGCGAAACAATAGTTAAGCCCATTGGAAATATGGTGTCTAGATTCTGACAGTATGCAAACAGAAGGATGGTGCTTCTCCATGGTGGTGGTGGTGGCTGATGCACTGCAACTAGGCTTCTCTCTGGGAATCTCCAGCACTGGGTTTGGTTGAAGTTTAAACACACTAATGGGCACCGATTCTCTGGTTTAGGAAGCTGTGAACAGACACTATAGCTTTTCCCTCCTCTGGGTACTGCAAGAACCTCTCCCTGGCCTCCACATTTCACAAAATCTGCAGAAACAAAGTGATCTTTGATAACTCTTTTTTGAAGTAAAATCAGAACTAAGTGTATCCAAAAGGTATTTCAGGAAATAAACACATACCCAGCAAAAAAAAATCAAGCTTAAAAACTGCTCAGCCAGGCACACAGTTTATTGCCTCTGTGGTGGGAATATGGCAATTGGGAAGCATAAGCCTACAAAAGTCCTTGTTTGCAGCATAACAAAGAAAGTTAAGGTACGGACATTATACTCTTATTTCTGCTGTTTCCTAGATGCTCCCTTTTCCCACCTCTAAACCTGGAAAGGTACTACTGACATTCATCACCGATCAGAAGAATTAATCTAGGTGTGGAAATAAATTACTTTTTAATTTTCAGAGGCAAAGCACTACATCTGTCTTGAGACAGATAAGTTCAGCAGTACTGGTATTAAAAAAAAATACCATGAAATACTGTAAAGACAAGATTTCCTTAGAACAGATAAAGATAGTACTCTGGAGTACCTTGGAACCCTATGAAAATTTGTTGCTAATGTAAAATAGTAATAAAAATACAACACTGATGAAATTCAGATTTTTCCATTAGGGTTTAAAAGCTGCTTGAGGTGTTTTTGACAGCTTCTCCCCCTGTTCACACCCACTGATAATGCTCAATAGCAAAACTACTTGGATATACCATGAATTTATGAAAAAAAAATAATAAAGGTTTGTTTTAACAGGACTCATGAATTTGTGATTTTCCATTTTCACAAAGAAACAGACACTGCTGTAAAACAAAATTAAAACAGATGGTGACGTGGCCAGTGCTTGTACTTCCATGCTCACACGCTCCAGACGTCACAAGTGCCTAACAGGCTGAGGAGAATTCTCCTTTTAGTTGTGCAAGAACTAGAAGCCATAAGCCAACATATAGATACAATAGTATAAATAAAGGAAAAGATCAGAACAGATCCTCAAACATCTTTAAATAAAACACAAATCTTACCCTGGGACCCAGCCAGAAGCTTCCGTTATGTGTGTCTGTGTGACCATTGTTGTAGCTGGGTTATATGGGCTCCCAATCAGAACACTCCCTGAATTGGTCAGTCTTTGTGATGTGCTTATGATCTATGAAATTTAGAAATAAAAAATGCAGCTCTCTTAAGAAAACAGAGGTTACCAAAAAGTCATTCTAAGCATGGTACTAAGAAAAAAAATAATTCTGTACCAGATGCAAGCTGCAGTCAAAATATACAGAAGAGATGTCATCAGAAGATCTTCACACATGAAAGTAATTACAATGCTGTTAAGTTTTCTACTAATTGTACCATATTACTGTGTTACTCATATGGACAAGAACTAGGCAAATGGAAATAATTACTAGGTAAGGCAGATCCTTATATAGATCTAATTTTTCTTTGACAGTATACCTAGGCAATTTCTTGATCACTGTAATCAACAAAACCTCCTTTCCAATGGATCTGCCTCTTGTAATTGTCTGTCTCTGGTACCAAAGACAATCTGAGTTGCAGGCAAAGCATTCCCTGCAGTTTCTAGCATTCACAAGACCTCAAGGCATTCCAGCAAGCTAATAATATGACATTGTACTTATGGAATTAAAGGTAAACTCTGTACAGTATAGAAATTTACATTTATTCAAACCTGGTAAAATTGCACGTACAACAGTTGTTAACACTAGGACACTTGGTCTCAACTTTTAGATCACATCTAAGTTTGTTCTTTATAACAAATCACTAGAATAATTTAGATAGTAAGTAATTAGTTAATCTTTAAAATAAAACACATGTTAAATTATTTTTATTCCAGTTTGGTAACATTCATACCAAAGCTCCTTGGACAATGCTTTTTACTCATATACCTTATTTTGTTTTTTTAAACTTTGTTTTAGTTTACTCCATTTGTTAGTGACATTTTCAGTACTGATGGTATTAAACTTTGTAGTTTCCTTTACTATTTACCTTACCCAACACCCATGTAAGTATATAGCAGATACATTCTTTGGTATCCATCAATGTTGTTTAAGCAAGTAGAAAAAATGGTGTTGGAAGAACTTCCCTTTCTTTAGCCCACTGAGTATTACTTCATATCCCTCCTGACAACACACTGTGTTTACATACATGTATTTTTTTATTTTAAAGTCATAAATTTATCTGTCTTCCTTATTTTAGCAAGTGGCTTATTTTTGCAAGTGGATAGCTTGACAGAAACAAGTGAAAACAGAAATTCAGGAAAACCAAAACACAAGTACAAGTTAAGATATTTACCAGTTGATACTAGAGAACAAAAGATCCCTGGTTGGCAGCTTTACACACTGCACGCAGGCACAGGGAACGTATCAACCTTTATCAACTTACTGCTACATTGGCTTACAGTCACAAACAATTTTGTGTTAAAATGATTAATTTTTAAAAGCTTGCTTAAGTTCAGCACTGGTGTAACACCAGTATGTAAGCGAGAATCAGTAATGCAATAATCTCAAAAACTGATCCAAACCAGTGCCTTTTTATATCTATTTCTTGCAACACTATGAATAACGTTTATTTTCAGTAAGCATATGGTTCTGCCAGCACAGGGCATGCACATGCCAGAGCGAAAGGATTTCAGACATTTTGCACACTCCACGTTCCACTCTCCGAGGTTTCACATTGCTCTACCGATGCTTTGTAAATCACTGATAAAATGTGTCGTAAGAGTATTTTATGTCCAATCTCCTCAGTTTCTTGTGACAAGCACTATAGTGAACCGAGGTTGCAAAATGAAGTCTGGGCATTTCCAGGACTGGTGTGTCCCAGGTCTGCCTACCCCTCGATGCCATCAAGAGGAGACAGACGCCAGCAGCACGCTGCCCCGGAGCCCCTCCCCAGGCACCCACGCCCGCGGGCAGCGCCCCGTTGGATGGGCACTTACAGGCGGCACTTGCACAAGCACCAAAATCCACCTGTCTACAGCTGATTGCTAAAGCTGCAAGCTCTTGGATGCAGGCACACAGACGTCACAGGTACACAAATCGGTGTTATTTCAGTGTCACTTTTAAATACACTACTGAATGTTTGCTTCTGCAAAAAATGCTACACTTGTATATTTTCAGAGGACTAAATCCATCTTAACAGCAAATATTTTTCCAGTGTGCCTTAAGTAATCACATAAATTCACTGTGCAGCATAAAACAGAAAAGAAAACCTCACTCTAATTTAGCAAATAGACCATCTGTAGGATGTGTTAAATCCCTGTGATCAAGCACTAACGTATTATCAGTAATACTCATGCTGTTAAATTTACACCTACAGACTGAATCTAAAGAAACTGTAACAAACACAAACGGTGCTGATGTCACCCTTTGCACAGCCCCACCCCAAGGGATTCAGACCAATGGCCACTGACCCTGCAGCTGTGTGCTGGTGCCAAGGACCTGGAGCAGTGCGGGGGCTGTGCCCCACAGTGCTCAAACACACCAAAAGCCCCTCGTGGCAGCAGGGTGCTGCTAACAGAGGTGAGATGCCAAAGGAGGGCCAGCATCCCGCTGTTAAGAACTTGTGGACATTCTCTTTTAAATGGCCTGGCACACAACACAGCTGTACACTGGGTGTCTTAGGAAGCCCGTGTTAATGGCTATTTCAGAAGAAAATGTTTTGTGAATATAGATCTATCCTTGCAAAGCAGCAGCATAAAATAATAATGACTAAAAAATAAAAAATATGTCTCACACCATGAAATAGCTTTTGCAACTCCTACCTGCTATAGAACCTACACTGTAACTAGCATTCATTTAACCCAAAAGCAGAGCCTTGGGAAGTCACTCCTAAGAGCAGGAACTGCATTAACTGACTGCTCTCCCCTGTACTTGGCTGTTAGTTATTGCACTCACAAAATACACCTTTTGTAGAACTATTCCAGTGAAATGCTACAGGGCACGTGCTCTAGCAACACCTGCACATCAGTACTGAGGACCACTCTTCTCTGGCAGACAGCCTGTGGCCAGTGCTCCAGACAGAGAGCCCTACACAGCCGAGAATGCAGCTCGCGGGGGCCTGGCTGTAAGGCGCGTGCCCACCTGTCCAGCTGGGGTAACAGCCACTGGAGAACAGAAGAAGACCCAACAATTATTTACAAAACACATCAAAAGGCTCTTGTACTCAGGCTAAGTGCTTAGCAGGCATCACGTGACTAAAACCACTTCACTGTACTGCCTGTTTAGTTCTCTGTCCACCAGAAAACTGACAGCTTTTCTCAAAATCCCCAAAACAGCAATATACACTCATATAGAGTGATCACTGACAGGAAAAGACACTTTTAAGAAGAGTAGTTTCAACAAGTTAAATCTCTAGTGACACATCTGAGACATTTACTCTTTGGCAATGCTGGAGATTTACTGGTGAGAACATGACTCAAAATATTCAAAGAGTATTAGTAACTTTCTTCATGAGTTGTTTTGGTTTTGGTTTTTTAATACACTTTTGAGTAGCAGTTAAAATGTGAACTTCAGTTTCCAGTCAAAGCCAGCAAGGTAAGTATCCCCTAAGGTCACAGACAAGATGGTTGTTGGGAGTGGCCATTCTGGCATGCCAACCTTGCCGCACCCACATGTCATCACCTTTCCATCCAGGTGGGGCACTTCAGCAGCCTCTGCAGCTGAGGCAGGAAGCAGCAAGTTCCCAGCACTGCTCACATCTTTGTTTTTCGTGTTTCCACATTACATCAACAGGAAGTCACGCAGCTAGTTACACAAGGTAGCATTACCAGAGTTGCAAAACTTACCATTTGGGGTCCAACATTCACATTGATTGGTCCTAAAGTTTTTGGCAAAATCTTAGTTGGGGAGTTGGTGCTGGAAACTGGTAATGTGATTATTGAAATATTACCTAAAAAAAGATAAAAGAGAGTTTTAAATTACTTCCTTAGTAACCTATGAATAACACTGGCAAATTCTCACATCATTTCAATGTTTTGGAATGGGGTTAGCTTTGTTGTCTCACACACAAAGGAACCTCACATAACAGCCTCCAGACCTTTTACCAGATGTCACAAGGTCACCATACACGCTATCTCAACTTTAAAATTACGTGTTAGTACTTTATTTCCAGAAACAATTTCTTCTTGCCTAATACAAAGAGCTCACAGCCTGCTCTTCTAGAGTTAATACTTCTAGAAAGAAGTCAGCATACAAATTCTAAGCATGTGTACAAAATATGTATACATATATCTTCACAGCCTTAACCATTCCTCATCTGACTGTACAAAAAGTATTCTAGAAACATCAGGGAAGTAAGCCTACCTCAGCCTATCACTGTACAGATGGAGTAAATGACGCCTTTACAACTTAACTTACCTGAAGTAACAAAGCAGGCAGCTGGACATCAAGATAAAGCCAACCACGCCATCTCTAGCCCAGCATGTTCTCATCCCAGGATGTATCATCTGTGTGATCCCAGACTGCTTACAGACCTAACTCACCTGGTCTTCGCACCGAGAAGTGCAGCTCTGTGCAGAGCCTCACAAATGCTGCTGATTTTTCTCTATTCCAAAGCTTATCTCATAATCTTGACTATTCAGACTTAATGTCTTAATCAAAACTGTCATGCAGCACTACCATTAGCCCCTGAGTGTTCTAACTGTTGTACACAAGCCACTCGGCAGCAAACACACTCATTTATCTGTGGACACTGTGGCAGCAGCAGCTCCTGTCTCTTAGGACAGTTTCATAGCAAGAGAGCTGAGAATCGATTAATCAAGTACCTCTGCCCGTCCTTACGCACAGCCTCACTCCAGACGGGGAACGCCAGCGGCGGGTCTGGAGGCAGACTCAGACGCAAGGAAGAACTGCCACTGCCTCGTCATCCAGAGCCAGCTCGGGTCTACTTGGGTTCATGAGCAGTAAGGACAAGGACTGGCTCCCAAAGCGCTACTGACACTCTCTGGCACTAGCTGACACAAACTGAAGGCATCTGAGGTGACATGTTCCTTCAGAACAGCGCGGACACCAGCTCCCACCACCGCCCTGCCCTGCCCTCCTCCTTCCACCGGGGCTGGCCAACATTCAGCTTAGCCCACATGGTCCCAAGCTGACTCGGTGGTGTTAGACATCTCTGTTCCCTGGTCTCTTCTCATATAACCTGTTCTCCTCCACTGCCCACTTTTCTCACTTGGTCCTGAACCATGGCCTTTTGGGTTTTTTTTTTAAATTTTAGTACACCTATGTTCTGCTGTGAGTGACTAGAAAATGATGAATTCAAAAGTGCAACTTCTCTGTCATATGAGCAGAAGCAACACAATTGCAAGAAAGAGAATACTTAAAAAAGGATCTGTAGCTACAGCACAGAAGTAGAAAACATGCAGGCATATGCAAAGTCTCGCCTTTATAGGAAATGAACAGAGATATGAGAAATATTTACAATTTGAGACAAGGATGTTCTACTGTTCTGTGGAGATTCCTTTGGCATCTGGAGTAACGCTACTACTTAATATTAATTTTCTGAAAGGTAGATCTGTAGCCAAGAATATCTTCAGGAGAAGCTTGCTTCTTCTCTACTCGATAAATTGAGTAATTTATTCAGCCACCTAACTTGGCTAGGAAAAAAACCTTACAAAACCCACACACTCGCAAACCCACCCCCACAGTAAATCCTTGCTCTTATTATGAAACACCTTTTGTGAGGTAGTGCCAGACTGCATTACACAACAGTATTTCAGTATTTACAGGTACTGTGTTTCTATTTTGAGCTCAAAATAGTCCTCTCAACTGGTCAGTTACTTGTCAATTTTCCTTTTGTTACAGGATTTTGCCCAGGATTTGCTAAGCTGTGGTAGCACACTCTCATCAAAACCCAGTCTCCCCTCTCATCACAGGCTGTTGCCATCAGTGATGTGCCCGTCACTTCCAGTACTGCTGTAGAAATTTCCATCTTTCCTGCTGCAGCTGAAACTTTCGACCCTTTTTCTCCAAGATCAGCTCTCATGCTATTTCTCCTCGTCCCTTTTCTTACCAGGGAAAATAAATAATTTACTTCCTCTGGTGCCAACAACGTAAGGTCACATGGCAAAGTGCAGTAAAATTCTGAAAGGTCAGCGTTTAGCTTACAGTTCTCTGACCACAGGGCTACATCACAGCGTCTTCTCCAGCCCTGCAAGCGGCACCGTAACGTCACATTTCACACCGTGAGATTGAGCCCTACAGGCAGCACTGCTGGTGTACAGCCAGGTGTCCCCGCCTGCCCACCGTCCCACACCAATCCCTGTGCACACCGCTGGTTTCTTGCTCGACATGTGGCATGTACCTATTTGCTCTGGCAACAGTCATTAACACATGTAGGCACGCACCTCTCCGCGCACACACACGCAGACTCTCTGAAAACTGTAGCTTAAAAATACAATACCCATGGGCAAAGCCACACACAACCACCACATTTACTGCAGCAGCCCTGGAAAAAACACTCATTATAAGTGTTATAAGGCTACCTAGATAAATGTATATGGTCACCATTAGGGCAACAGTAAATACAAGGGTCATTCAAACTAATGGATCTTGATTTTAAAAGGAGTCGCTCACATATGACTTCTGTTTAAAAGTCTTCCTGGCTGAAGTCACTGTCAGTAAGGAAGATCTTAATCTTCTAATCCCTACACAAATCCCCCATTTGGCAGCAGCAGTGTCAAAATGATCTTCAGAGTTGATCAAGTTTTCAAATAAATGTTTCCCTGACCTTGTCCTTCCTTTTAAATGTCTCTATGGGTAAATATAAATATATGAATGTGTAGACTTTTAAATACAGATAGGATGGAAAAGTATCCATTTATTTTTATGAGTGAGGTCTCTCCCATCTATCATGGACAGGAGGAAAGAGCAGCGAAGTTTTTCAAAGTGAGAGGTCATTCCAGGTATCTGTCAGCAGTTGAAAAAATGGTAAACAGTTTTACCACTTACAAGTAAAATATTCCCTCCCTTCTGTTTGTGTTGGTTTTTTTGTTTGTTTGGGGTGTTTTTTGTTGCTTTTTTTTTTCCTTCCTCCCAAAAATAGTGTCATAGTCCAGATAATCATGTGGCCTTAACTGCCAAATATTTAACAGCAGAAACACCACCTTCCCGTCCCTCTTCACAGCAAACACGATAGTGGCTTCAGTCACTTGCTACAAAAAGCTAATGTATTTCCAAACAGATCACATCAGCACTCCAACCTAAGAGACAGATTTTGCAGTCGTTGCTGCCAGTGTCACTACACTTCTCTAAACAAAGAGAAATCCAACTTCCAAGAGCATCCTGTCTGCCCGTGGCCCTTGTGCAGTGGCAGCCCAGGTCCATGGGACACAGCTGTCACTGAAAGACGGGAGCTGGCCAGGATCAGTCCCAGTGCCATAAAAACATCACCACAAACTGGAAACTGCCGACACAAGTACAACCAGCTCAGAGTGCAGGCACTTGCTTGCTAAGATGACTAGCTGTATTTTACACCCATTTTTGGGGGTAAGTACACGTCTGTTTGCTGAAGAGTTGGTCATTTTCTAAAGTTTTGAAGGCAAGTTAGTATTACAAAACAGCAAGCATCAACAGGAACAATCTCTTCAAGTCTTATTTATAAAACAGCATAGAAAAAGTAGGAGGAGGAAGTAGATGTCACACTGCAGATCATCTGAAAAATATTAAACAGATTTCTGTGTTCAACTTAAAAGCAGAAATATCAGCTAACTAATTATATATACTTGATCACATTGCAATTGTAAAGGCTTTAAACGTGATCAAATTCCAAATAAATGCCAAGTCTTAATAACACTCATCATTTGAGGGCAAAAAAGATTACACTGATTTATGTTCCACTGAAAAACAGCAGTGCATACAGTGATGAGCTGAACACAATGAGACCCATCAGCCTCCTAGTCACGGTAATCTTACTGCATGGATGAAAAAGGTCAGCAGAGATGGATCAAACTAGAATGATTTGTATAATAATACTCAATTCTTATATAATGTTTCTCAGCAGTACTTTCAAAGCACAAAGGAGGTCAGTGTCATTATTCTCATTTTACCTATGGAAAATCAAGCACATGGGAAAGAAATCCACTTAAAACTCTCATAGAGAGGCTCTGACTGCAATATATATAAAAGCACCACAAAATGAGCATGCTCACCACTGAAGCAAACTAAAAATAAAAATCTGTCAGTGGACATATGTATGTTTCTCTTAGAAAAGCATCGTTATGTGGCATGCTAAATAGCTTAGCCTCACACAAACAACATGGGCTCCTATGCAGATATGAAGCTAAAGAGCCTTTAGTGATTTTATTCCCATATAACAATCTGTTAGGTCTGCAGTGAAGTTGCAAAGACAATCAGAAACAATGTCAACCAGAGAATCTATAGAATGTGTCACAGCCAGTTTGAAGGAAACCATAGCTGATGGGAAGCACAGACCAGCCAGTTGGGGTCACACACAATATGTACATCAACAAAAAAAGTCTTTGAATTTTTAGACAAAACACCAGGGAAGTGCTGGTAATTTGGATTTCATATTCAGAGCTCTGAAAAAAAAGTCCACATTTTTTAAAGTCTACCAATGAACAGGCATTTTAAACAATACAGCCTATGGCTTGATAGTAATAGCAAAAAAAACCAGTTGAGAGTTGTGAAACCTCGGAAGTCTATTAGGGCACGTTGCAATAGCGTATGTGATGTGTCATCAGGCTCCTCTATTACACAAAAACATAAATGAATCTCCAAGATCAGGGTTCAGTGGTATAAAAGCATACAGAAAAACTGAATTAATAACGTGCTATTATTACGCATATATTTTCTTGGTACATTTCGTCATTTGTTTATTACATAAACTTACTAGGCTTTACACCTAACTTTGAAAATTCCATAGTCTGGAGAAGCACATACAGATCTAGAAAAATACAAAATCAGAGAGATCCCTAGAAAAGAACAAAGTGGGGCAAACAGTATTTCAGTGTACTTCAGGTTTAGACTGACCACTACATTTTCAGTCTGGTACTGTTCAGTTTGAGACAAATTTATAGGAGTTAACAGTTATATGAACCTCAAAGTACCAAGCATAGGACTATGGATAACCGATTCTGTTGTCTTGGTCATTTTAGCAGATCTCTTCAAGCACACAATGAACTCCCAGCGCTCTCCAGGCCTTGAGCTGAAAAACCTAAGGCCGTGGCCAGACATTCAGCACACTGCCACTAAAATTCATTTACGGAGACCTCATCACCAATGCTCATTCCTGCCCCGGAGCCAGCACAGCCATGGCTACGGCTATGCAGTGAACCTGCCTTCTTTTCCTTTGGCAAGGAGAAACAATGGGTGTTTTTGCAGTTGAATCTGTTCCCAGGTCCAGTGAACCGCTCAGCCACCTACACAGCTATGCTGGCACTAAGCAAAAGAAAATATTTAGAAGCAGCTGTGAGGTGACCAGAGCGAACTTAACTGGCACTGCATTTGGCAGTCCTGTGTTTTGAGAAGTTTCTAAAATGTCAGTCATATCAGGACTTAGTAAAAAATAAGTATTATATAAAAAAGACATATTGAAATAAAATTCATTGTGAAGTTGTATTACAAGTTGAGATTGCCACCCAAAACAATCTGGATTGCAATTTGTTCTGATTACGAGATTCTTGTTCACGGAACCTGTTGCAAGCCTGGTTGTCTAGACTTGGATTCTCTTTTCCTTTCGCAGCAATAAAAAAACACCACCATGTAAATTAATGTTATACATTTTAAGATAAGAATCAAGTATGTCAGTCATAGTCATCCTATTAACTGTCAACTCACTGTTCATAGATAAAGTGGATGAGTACCCAGTATATTCACTCAGATACAGATACACTGGGTCAGCCAATTGATTTTGTTTAGGAGGCAAACAGAACAGTTAATTTGTGAAATAAACTCATTTTTTACATGTAAGATTACTCCCTGTGAAATATAACAAAACATGGTTTCAGTAACTTTTATAATTTTTTTACCAGCACTTGCAAATATAGAGTTCTCTAAATTTTCAGGTAATTATCTACTGAAAGTCAATATTGTGCTCTAGGAGACTTTTCCCTGTATTTAATTGATCTGATTTACTTTTAAGAATATCCCTTACTTGCAGGTCATGTATGCCAAGTACTTTTAAAATAAGCTAAAAACATACCAAAACAAGACCCTGTAAACAATCTAATTAAAAATGCAACTTATCAAATACAAGTTAATCCTTACTAGACATTCTTCCATTTATATTACATGTATTACCTCTTCATTCCTATCAGCAGCTATGAGTTTTGAACGAAACCACCTTGTTACAGGAAACCTTTTTTTTTCAGAAACAAATCCTCATTGGGAGTTTTCTGGCGCAAAATGCACTATTTTTTTCCCCCAAAAACCAAGCCTTCCTGACAATTTATATTGATTTTGCTATTGTTTTTGTTGTAACTGTAATAATGCTGATCAACCCCCACTTTCTCAAGTTTACGAAAAACTAACTCATATCTAAACCTATTCCCTTCCCCAAACCTAAACTTAACTATTTTTGGTAAAATATATATTTAACAAGCAAAGTTACAAGAATCTGCAGACAGAATCACGGAATGCTTGGTAGGGACCTTTGCTGAGCACCAGGACCAGGTCCAGATGGCTTCTAAGTATCTCCGAGGATGGAGACTCCACAACCCGCCCTGGTCAGCCTGTGCCAGCGATCAGCCATCCCCACAGCAAAAAAGAAGTGTTTCTTGATGTTCAGAGAAACCCCCCGTGTTCCAGCCTGTGCCCACTGTCTGGGCGCCACTGAAAAGACCCTGGCTCCAGCCCCCACGCACCCTCCCTTTGTGTATTCACAGACATTGGTAAGTTCCCCCCCAAGCCTTCTCTTCTCCAGACGGCAGTGCCAGCTCCCAGCCTGTCCTCGCAGGAGAAATGCTCAAGTCCCTTCACGATCTTAACAGGCTCCCCCTCTCTCCTCGCTGTGTCTGTCGCTCGCTTACTGTGCAGGCCCGTCACTGGACCAGTACTCCGGGAGTGGCCTCAGCAGGGATCAGCGGAGGGGCAGGGTCACCTCCCCGGCCTGCGGCCAGCACTCCTCCCGCGCAGCCCAGGCTCCCGTCAGCCTGCCCCCTGCCAACGGCCCGCTGCCGGCTCGTGCTCAGCTCGCCCCCCGCCAGCCGCCCCAGGTCCCTTCCTGCAGCGCTGCCCTCCCGCCGCTCGGCCCCAGCCCGTCTGGCTGCAGGGGCCGCTGTCCCGTCGAAGGTTCCCCGGCCGGCAGCCCGCCGCCCCGCGCGCCACACAGCCCGGACCTTTCACCCGCACGCCGCCCGCCCCGCTCCCGGCACCCGCCTGCAGCCAGGGGCCTCTCCGGACCGCACCGCCGCGGCCGCCCGAAGCGGCACCGTGTTGTTTCCACGAGACAAGCCCGAGAGCGGGGTCCCGGCCGGGCCCGCTCCGCCGGGCTGCAAGCGATGGCGGTCCCCGCCGCGCGCGCCGGCCGTTGTTGCCCGGGCGCCGAGCAACGGGGGCGGCGGGTCCCGCGGGGCGGCAGGGCCCGGAGCAGCCCCGGGGGCCGTGCAGAAGCCGCAGCCGCAGAACTGGGGGCCCAGCCTCCCGCCAGCCCCAGCAGAGTCTGTGGTGCCGCACGGGCGCGGCGGGAGGCTGGGCCATTCACCCCCCACATCCCGGTTTAACGGGACAATTCCGTCAGCCCGTCCCGCGGTGCGGTACGGCCACGGCAGCAGCGCGGGGAACTGAGCCCGCACCTGAGCTCGCTCTGCTGAACGGCAGATCAAGCAGAAATATTTTAAATCTGCAGTTGCTTTCAAATTTGGAGTTCCCCGCGTGCCTTGTTTCGTGCAAAGGAAGCTTCGGGACGCGCCGTCCCTTTCCCCGACACTGCAGAAGGCAACAGCTCCTGTCAGGCGTGTTGAGTCAGAGTGCTCATCTGATGGCACCGCATCTCATTCACTTGACAGCTGAGAAGCTGCAGCTTCTTTGACTACTAAAATGATTTTGCAAGTAATATCTGGTTACAAACCTCGATTTTATTACAAGGCTTCATACCTCGGCAGCCCCAGCGCTCAGAAGATCAGGTGGCCGGGGGACTACTCCTTAAACTGGAGCGGAGCCGCAAAGCTGCGGGCAGCCACGTGGAGGCACGGAGGGCAGGCTTTACGGACAGGCCCTCTGCTCGGAATCCCTGGGAAAAGGTTCGATTCTTCCATTGTAATAATATATATGAACAGGATTATAAAACTGCAAGTGTTTAACTTATTGACTGGAAATGTCTCCCAAACAGATTAAGTTTTGAATTCTCCTGGCTACACATAAAACTTTTCTACGTGAACTCTGCAGGACGTCTGATTTAATTCATTCACAGCTTGAACCATCACCCCAAAACCACCCAACTGATTCACAAACCTAATTATACCTGTTTAAGAACTAACTTGAACTATTATACTTATTAATTTTAACAGAATGGGCCAACTCCAGAAAGACATCTTGCCACTTCTTTTGCCTAAATAATGGAGTACCTTAGTTGTTGTCAATTATTAGGCAGCAAAGTTCTGCCTACACCTAGGAGTGTGTCAGTCTTGTTGGAGAGGAGTTCTCCCAACAGGCACAATCCATGAAAAAAATGCTAGAAGAATACCTAATATATACGTACGGCTCTATCCACACAGCTAAGAACAGCAACAATCATCTCTGTTCTGCAAAACATGAGAGGAAGCATCCCTTTTGCATTCAGTAACCCAAGCGTATTCATTAACTATAGAATGAGAACCAGGGACAATTTTTGTCTGGAAGAATTAAAATGCAGGTCTCCTACAGGAATAATTTTAATCACTAGTCTGCCAGGTACTTTCAGATAAGGGAACAAAGCATGGTCAGCCCAGCTTGCCATACCTGAACAATTTTGACTTAACAGTAAGAATCTACTATGTCAAAAACTGAGTTAAATCAGCTTTCAGAAAGGAGATACCCAGACTGTACTGTGTGGAATACTTAAAATATTTTACCCAATGACTGTCCTTGCAACAAGCAGTCCCTGGCATTAGGTGAGTACCCTGGCCGTTAGCCAAAAGCCATCTGCATGTGGCATTCCCTCTCAGATCCAATGAGTATTCATTTCAAGCAGAGGAAACAAGCTCCAAATGGAGATCCTTTAGCCAAAAGAACCGGTTGCCTGTGAGTTAAAGGCAACAAATGTAGGAAAGTAAATTATCTGTTGAATAGGAATTGTTCAATAAACAAAGTGAACAACATTCTGAGTTAATGCTCTGCTGAGCACTGTGATATTTCTTCTAGGCACATCCAGAAAGAAAAATCTAGTTCCCTTCAGAATTAGGCAGTAAGTCTTTTTATGAGGATTACAAATTTGGGTGTATGCATTTTGATTCTGTAATCATCACATTTAAAACATCAAATTCCTTAGTAAATCTGCACTGCATTTAGATACACTGGATACTAGGAATTACTCTCTTTCTCAGACAACATTTATACAAGGAATAAAAAAATACTGAAAGCATTCTAAAAAGCCTGAATCAAAAAAACCTACAGGAAGGAGATGACAGTATTCACTAACAAGCACAGGAAAGAAGCAAGTAATATGGAAACTGAACCCCCCAAATAAACCAAACAATATGTCAACCTATTTAGGAACAGTAATTCAGATCTAAAAATCAGCAAAAGTGACACAGCAATATTTTAGGATTTACGGATTAGACTGCAATACCAAAGCAGTCTGTGAGCATTAACTTCTCCTATAGCAAAATAAACCTAGAAAATATCCGGAGGTTGTGCACGGACTCTACAGGTTATTCTGGGAAAGATAAATGAAGCATGATCAAACACACACTGGAACAGCAGCAATAAAGAAACTGCTTTCAGATGGTTCAGGGGCAAAACTCATGGAGAAAAGAGATTTTGAAAGTTAAGCCTGTGAATGGAAAAAAAGTAGAGAAAGTAATTTTAGAGTGCAAGGGTCAAGTGATTAGCTATTTTGATTATGCATTTTCAGTGTGAAAAAGACAGAAAATGTCCCCTAAGTAACTATATCTAGTGGTGCTAATGCTACAGAATGAGGCTGCAGCTACGTAAGTACAGGAAGAGCAACAGCTGATTTGGTGTTTCATGACATTCTCCTGCAGTTTGAAACAGCACCCTCAAAGAGCCAGGCTGCAGTCTACTGTTATTAGGCAAAGTGACAAAGCAGTGGGTTTACCTAGAACAGTCCAGCATTTTTCAAAATTAAACCCAGTAAAACCAGATTACACAACAGATTTCATAGTATAATAAAAGACCAGAGTTCATTAAAAAAAAGGAAGACAAAAAATTTGCACAGAATTTTCTATGTGCTCATGGCTCAGCACTGGAATTGGAAGTGTCCCCTTAATGCAATATTATTACTAAATTAGTGTGTTTGTGCTAGAGGCAAGTAACAACTAAACGCACACCACAAATATTTTTTGGAAAGAAAAAAAAATTAAATGCAATTTTTCTAAACACAAATTTCTAGCACTTCTTGTCCTAGTCATCCCGTAGCTCTAGCCATTTTCTGTTTAGACTCATTTTTTCAGACTCTGAAGCCTGATGCGCCTGAACTGCCATGATGAGACAAAAATCATTCTTCCAGATACTACATGCATTTGTTCATTGCGGTGGGTAACAGCAAACCAGTATTTACTTAGAAAGGCTGATCAAAGCATGCTTCCTTGCAAATCCACAAGTTTTCTAATACTGATAAGGGGCTGCAGTTTTATTTTACTGGAATCCCACAGCTGTTTGGACTGCCAAGATACTGGTTTAGCGTAAAAAGTGATTAATCTAGAAATGCTAAGATGAAACAGGATAAGAAAAATTATTATTGTAAATTGTCCAGAATGCTTATAAAAGTACCAGAAGATATCACTGACCATGACATCATGCTTAACCTTCTCTCCCATCTGGACTATGACGGAGTCTGGGAACTTTAAGGGCGAGGTGGTAATCAGAAAATTCAGCACACCATTCACCGTCAAGGAAAGGTAAAAAAGGGCTTCTTTTATTCTGTAATTATTTTTACTACACTGTCTTTTCGCCTTCTGAAAATCTTAAGATCTTCCAATCTTTGTTACTGACACTTGAATACCAGTAATAAAAAAAATTACTAGTGTGGATGTATGAAATACATCTTGAACATTTAAATTCTGAGATTCTCAAAACTGAACCAATCATAGGCAGTGAAATCAGCAATAATATTAATTTAGTAAACATAAGAGAGAAATAAGTTTTAATGTACCCTACTTTTCTATGTATACAAATGTAATTCTCTTACCTTTTGTTGGACTCTGGTTCTGATCTATAAATCCTTTCAAGTCTCCATTTGTGGAAGTCACACCAACCTGAACAAAACATTTGTGCAGTCTTAAAATATGATAAAACTTTCTATGTTTTCTAATATGCAACTAACAGTATTATGGAAGTAATTTGTTCTGCATTTCTGAAATATAGTCCTATGGATAGCAGAGTTTAACAAGAGTAGAGATTCAAAGCAAAGGATCCAAGACGTTTACTCTGTATATATGAAGACAAACTCTAATTTTAACTGAGTTCTTAACTAAAAAAACCCCCTAAATATTCTGATACTCTACTATACATGACCCAAGCAGCACATTCAGGCTTTTATGGTCTAAGTCACTGTCCCCTCCAAGTCAGAGCACCTGCCACCAGTAACACAGCAGAAATCTGCCTGATGTCCAGTATTCTCAGCACTAAGCTGCACAGTCTGCAGGTCTGAGGAGATGTGACTATTGATGCATTTTAAACACATTTCCCAGTCTTCAGAGATGAACTGATTTACGCTGAGGGAAAGGTGGAGTTTGGATAGAAAAACGCAAGATCACTGTTCCTGGATGAGGGAAGGAAGAGACAAAGTCCCTCAGATCCCAGCTAACAAGGGATGGGCCCAGCAACAGCAAGCAATGGAAAGGCATTCCGCAGTCTCAGAGTATTATGCTTGCACCACCTAAGTAACAACAGAGCATTTTGTTTTGTTTCCAAGACAGAAGCTGTGATAAGCACTGAGAGATTGAGCTCTGTTGGAGCAGCGGGTGATTAGTTTAAGCTAAATACTTAAAAAAATCTTTTAAAAATATTTTAAGATTTGAGTACTTCTGTAAATAATTGGCACAAAGGATTCAGGTATCCAAGTAAAGAAAAAACAATCATACAATAATTAGACAGTAGTAACATAACACTAAAATAAACTACAGAAGAACAAAACCAAAAACCTACTAAAAGCATTCAATCACTCAGTTCCGCTAGAGAACTTGTATTTGGCAAGTAATTTTTGAAGGGGAAAACCTGCACACAGCATTGTGATGGACTCTTTTGAAACTACTTCTATTAAGAGTTTTTCACCATCAGGAACAACATATGAACATTAACTGTTGCTGCAGTACCCTGACTGTAAAATACTGCCTAAATGAGCTAAGTTACATGCTTCTGTAAACAAGCCCTTAGAGATGCTCAATACAATTCATCAGTTTATCTCAAACGTTGTATCAGACTTGCTCTTTCCTGTCACACCCAACTAGATGGTCATATGCTATTTCCAACAGGCAACTAAGGCCTTTGGTTGTTGCAGACTATGGTATCACCAGAAGTCACTTCTGAAACAGAACAAGTCTGTCTCATTTTTCCTCTGTTTTCCCTTTTGTCTCCCACCAGGTGGCAGCGGTGCAGAGGCAGTGCAGCAGAGCTGGGGAGGACGTGACAGCAACGCTGGATTTGAGCAGGGGAAAGCAGAGGAAAAGACAGGAAAACAAACACAAAACGTCTCCTATCACATTTTGGTAGCAGGTCCATATGGAAAACAGCAGCATTCTAGTATTCTTCCTGCCGGGTGCTTGGGCGGCAAGGAAAGCTCATGTACTAAGAGGTCACTGTGACTCCTCACATGGAAAATGTATTCTTGAGGAGATCTTTAAAACAGAGGCTGGGAAGGTTAGTAAATTGCACAGCACATAGCATTGAAAGGGCATCATGACTGCAACCCTGAGATGAAGAGCCAGCACTCTTGAATCATACTCCTGCTGCCTTTCCACAATAAATAACAGTATCAGCTTCTCCCTAGGACCCAGCCTCCACAAGAAACAGAACACAAATAGGAGAAAATTTTAATTCAGAGAAGAAACAGGGGAGCCACAGGGATAAGTATCAGGTGTTATATGCAAGGGCCTTAACTTGTTCCAAGGGAGAGGATAAGAATTACATCCTATGAACATCTCCAAAGACAGCACTGCAGTTTGTTCACAATTGAACCTTCAGCTCTAGATTTACAACTGCACATTTCCCTATTGATTGATATCAGTGCTTCATTTCAACACTGAAGATGATATACATATGCACTGTCAGCCCAAGATGACTCTCCAGCCATTATGAAAACTCAAACATTTACATTTAATTCTCCCAAAGATTTAGATTATTTAACTGATTCAATATTTAAGGAAATGTAACAAAGTACTTGAGGTATTTTTGTTTTGTTTATCTTGTACTTCAGTGATCCAAATGATACAAAATTACAGCAGAATTTTAGTTTGTGTAGAAATACAATTTTCATTATTATGGTCCTAGTAACACATTTTATAAATGAGCATGTAATGAACAGAAGCATTTCTATTTTATAATCTTTGTGTCTAAGTTTAAAAGAGCTTGAAAACAAACTTGAATTTCATGATCTAAAGGAACTTCTTTCTCTTACAGAAGAACTGTTTTAACTAAGCCCTCAGAAGAAGCAAAGTGGGATGCAGTATTACAATACCGCAGCAGAACAAGAACTTCGTAGTATTCCATTTCGAGTCAGAGAGGTCCCAGGCCACGTTGTTATCTGGACACTGTAGCACCCACTGCTTTTGGGAATCTTTTTTTTTTTAACCACTCCTAAGATGAAACTAGCAAACAATCCAACACTTACATGGGTATCATTTATTAGTTTTTGTATGGCTCATGTGAAATTTCTGCTTTATAACACTGCCCCAGAGTGTCTGGATTACTGTGTATGGCAGGAGCTCTACTCCTGTTTCTGCTCATCTGCAGCAGGATGAATCCAACCATGAAGTAAGATGAAGCAAGCACTTGGCAGGCCTCTGCATCCTATTAAATATTTTCATCAAGTTTTTTCCTCCTTTCCTAGTAGGTGACTAGTAAGTTTCCAAATGGGGCAAGGGAAAAGAAAAACAAGAATCACAACCAGAGCCCCGGATGGGGCAAACTGTCACGAGCTGCTCGTGTAGCTTATCAGCCTTCTCCACTGCTTGACATACTGTTCAGGTAGCAAGTCTCCATCTGCAGTCCATCCCCTTCCTTACAGAAATTAACTCTTCCATTAACCTGAAAAGTTTTTGTTCTCTCTGCCCTAGAATTAATCCAGATTATAGCATGTAGAAATTGTAAATGGTAGGGAATTTATTAACTGGCTGTTTTCTTATACCTGTAAGCCCTAACAGACTCATTTGTAGATACAGTGTAGTAGTATCACTTACAGAAACAACCCAGGCCTTAAAAGGGGCTCTCTTGTCATAAACTAAAAGAAACCTGTATGGACTGTCAGTGTAGAACAGCTAGTGTCCTTTACTTGTTCTTCAAGAGTTTCTGGAGTAAGACAGGTGTTAAGGCTTGTTTAAGGCCCTCTTGACCAACAGCAGTTAAACTAATTCGTTTCCTTCCATATTGGCATGTGAAAGGAGAACTATTATAGAACCAACCTCATCTATGACAAGACAACCACCCTCTGAGAAGCTGTGACAAGTAACTTAACAAGCACAGGTATATAAATTCAAATTAGATAATCAAAACTAACAGTCTTATCTGAATAATCTGCGTGAGTCATATTATTTATTTTGTCCTAAAAATAAGCTTACCATGAGTATCTTGTGCCTTCTATCAGCAATACAAAACACTAGGGCTGACACCACTGGCCTGAGTGTGAGGTTCTGAGTAACTAAGATAGGGAAATCCTGAAGAAGTGCTACAAATAAGGACAGGAAGCATATGACCACCCTTGTTTTTACACTGTTATTTATTTTGTAAATCCTTTGAAAAGGTATACTCAACAAACATGAAAACTGACTTACCTGCACCACAGTAACTATTTTTTTAAAAATAAATCAATAAACATTAGCTAAATAACTAGGTTTGCATAGTTTAATATGCAACATTTCAAAGCATATATACCAATAAAATATTCTATAAAATAACCATCGCCTTGCATTAAAGTAAACAACAACAAAAACATGCTGGTATATTCATCACAAGAGTAGGTTGCCCAGACTGAATGTCATGTCTGTCATCAGAGGTTTTCAAAACTTAAAAGCTCTGAGTGGTCCTGAACAAAGCACCAAGCAACTGGGTTCTGAATTCAGGTGTCAAAGAGCTTTATGCAAAGCACTAGAGTAGATGGCCTCCTGAGATCCCTTCCAACTTACACCACTCTGCCACACAACACTCCATGCATTTTACTTCCACTGGTATTAATCCTTTGACTGCATTGAACAAAAGGTCAAAACCACAAATGATCTGGATTTGTGCAGCTGTTCCACATACATCAGTAGAATTACCTATTTATGCTACAGTTGAATACGGCCTATGAAATCATTAAGTCAAAGGGCTTTGCATATACACATGAATTTATTCTCTGGCTCGGTCAGCTGGCTTCTGTCAAACAGTCAGACATAAGCCATTTGAAAGCCTTACCTGGAACTACACACTAAATGAAACTATTCATAAAGTAAACAGAAAAAAAATTCCCAAGAGTTGAGAATTAATTTAACCACACTATGCCGTTGGCATCAATCTAACCAAATCTGCACAAAACCTTTTGTAGTTACTGAGCAGAGAGCCATCCATCCTAGGGTTACCTGCACTTTTATTGTGGGGCATTTCTTTCATCCTGTTGGTTCCTAAACCTGGTCAGATTTAATTAGACTGCAGGATGCTCTATCAAAGGCAGACAATAGGTAAATTGCCCAGGGCACAAAGTTGTACTTAACTCACTGCCCCCCAAGCTTAATCAGAACTGTTCTTGTGGTGGGAAAGAGGGGGGCATTTTTGGTAGTGGGGGAAGGGGCTATAGTGATGGCCGTTGTGAGAACCTTGGCAAAGCTCCCCTGGCTCCAAGGTGTCCCTGGCTCCAAGGTGTACCTGCCTCCGGCCCAGGCTGACACAATCAGCAACAGGTAAATGCCTCTTCTATCCACATTTACGAGGGGAAGAATGGGTTTGGCAAAGAAGGAGAGCCATCATGAGATCTTGGGCCTGAACAAAAGACCATTGGCCTGAAAAAAAAGAGCATGTTGACATGAGGAAGGAGAAGGAGGGGGAAGACAGAGAACCTCAGACATCCAGATCAGCATGCAGGAGAGTAGGGGGAGGTAAATGAGGGCTCCCTGCAGCCATAGAGGTTCAATGGCAGAGCAGATACCCACATGTAAGCCATGGAGGGCTCCATGCCAGAGCAGGATGCTGTGCCCATGGGCAGCTGTTGACTACAGTTGTTGACTACATTGAGCGCTTGTGATGAGCAAGAAGATGCCAGAGTGGGGAAGAGGAGGTGCCCTGGACTCGAGACCTGTCTGCAGCCTGCAGAGGTCCTCATGCCAGAGCCAGGAGCTATGCCTGAAGAGGTCCATGACTCCATGGGAAGCCCATGCTGGAACACTTTGTTCCCAAACTCTTTTACGTGACCTCATGCCAGGAAGAGCAGCATAGACAAACTGACTGCAACCCCCACTCCCTGCCCTCTGTGCTGCTGGAAGGTAGAAGAATCAGGAACAAAGTAATTTGAGCCTGGGAAGAAGGGAGGGGTGGAGGGAAAATATTTTACGATGTAGTTGTTATGTCTCACTATCCTACTCTGATTGATTGATAATGGATTAAATTGGTTTTTTCTTCCCCAAATCTAGTTTGTTTTGCCCGTGACCATAATTGGTGAGTGAGCCGTCCCTGTCCTCATTTTGACCCATGAGCCCTATGTTGTGTTTCTCTCCGTCTCATCAAGTGGAGGGGGGTGAGTGAAGGACCACAATGTCGTAGATGCAGCTGAAACCACCACAGCTCTCTATACAAACTGTGTAGTTCAGGAAGCACAGCTAATCAGTCAGAAAATTAAGGTCAGGATGTTAGACATTTCATAAGCTTCCTCAGAACTCAGGATAGGGGAGTCAAATATAGAACTTCTAGACATCACACTACAGGCTTGTTAATGCAGCAGATGAAAAAACAGGAAGGCCCTCAGTCTTCTAGAAACCGAGAGTGTATCAACATTAGTAAAGCAGTACACTGTTTTTCTGTTCTTTCTTGAGTTTTGAGACTCAGACTCGGTAGAAGGATTTTACTCTGGGGCAAAGGTGAGGTGCTTCAGCAAAACAAGAAGCTGGTAAGTTTGGAGCAATGCTACAGGAATCACAGAGTATCTCAAATTGCAAGGGACCTGTAAGGATCAGTAAGGAAGCAGCATAAAGCACTGCCCCAGTTATCAACCTGACCTATAGCTGAGTAAACTACTCCACATCCTTATAGAGCTTCTAACCAGTTTAAATTTATTGAAATACTGCAGAAGGTGATGGGGTAGACATCTGTGGTACACAAAAATCGAACAAGATTTTAAAATTTGAAGAATTTTGGGTTTGATTTCTTGTATGGCCAAACACAAGAAATCAAACACAGAGACCTTCAAATTCTGAAAGCCAGAAGTGACTGTCAGCATGCCAATACAAAAAGCAATATACGTTGTAGAATTATACTTACATTTTTTGCCGTCATGTCAGACAATACTGCTTTATATTCTGTAAAACCATAAGATATCTCTTTTCATCTTCACAGAATCTTTAAAATGAACATCCTGTAAGAAAGGTAATAAAATATCTTAGTTAAAATACTTTCAGTTACCTCTCTAGCTGAGACCCTGCCTCTCCAGAGGACAGATTTTTTTTTTTTTTTTAACTTTTTGATAAAAATCAATCACCACAATAGTCAGGTTCTACATGGACACTAGAAACGTACATGGTTTGGAATAAAACATATAAAGGCCAAACTTACACAGAGGCCTAATGATATCAATGTGCTAGCAAAGCATGTCATTACTAAAGTCGTGTAATTTAAACCTTGCAATCACTGCCATCTAATGCAGATTGACTCTAAAAACTGGAAGTAAATCAGTTCTCTCCATCATGTCTTTAGCCTCCAACAACAGAGACAGATTCTAATTCCATCACTACAGACATCCAAAGATCTTGGTAAAAAGTAGGAAATACTATAAAATGCATATCTAGAGCAAACATTAAGTATTTCTAGGAAACACCCAAGAAAAAACATTCCAGATCAAACTCATCTTTTTAATATTTTCAGACTTTTTTATTAATCCTATGCAATTAGATTTATAATATTAGAATTCCAGGAAAATACAAACATTTTGGTATACAGAAAAATATTTTAAGTGACTTCTTTTTTTAAAATCAAAGCTTCCAGAAGTCTTACAGAAAACAGAAGAAAACAAGTTACAAATCAATGCTGGCAGCACAAACCATTTTAAAGCCAGAATTAACTTGATAAAGCATTTAACTAACTCAAAAGTACTCTATAAGTACTACTTACTATTAGAAAATGGACTATAAGACATACGAATTGCACTCGGGTGTATAAGTATTTCAAGTGTGGATTCAATTCAGCAAAATCTTTTGGAAGATGCCTAAACTAGGCAACAAATATGAATCACAACCACTTACAGCAGAACTCACCAGCTACAAAAGCAGGGTGCAGTTCATGCTATTTCTGTATTTCAACCTATGTAAAGTTTGAGACCAGCCAGTGTCTTTACCTCCCTTCTAGAAAAGTGCCAAAAATTGTCTCAGCAGTGTGCATAGCTAATGGGGAACTCTACCATCACTGCATTAGTGGTTTTGGACAATCCAGAAGAATTCTAAATTCTAAGATGTTTCTATAGATTTATTGGTTTATTCAGACATCATATCAATTAAACTCTTATTAGTGTTAGTGGAAAAATATTTTATTCAACTTAGAGGTGTTGTCCATTTCCTGTTGAATGAGTCAATTTATTGTGGCCATAATTAAGCAGTTACTCCAGCATGTGAACCACACAATTCTGTCTACTAAGACATTCTCCCATGAAAACTTGTAAGTTTTAGTTTCACAACAAAACATCCAAGAAAGTAAGAAGCATTTTTCTCTGCCTTCAGAGAGGACATTACAGAAATATATCTATCTAATTCACACCCTAGGGAAAGGGGCTACTACATCTGTGTAGCAATCCTGAAACCTGAGTAAGAGCCACAGGACAGCCATAAAGCTACAGTGGTCATGGCAAAGAGCAAATACTGAATCTGCACATTGCGTCTGAAAATTATGATCTATGTGGCTTTTCTTTGCCCATCTTCCTCCTCCTTCCACACAAACTCTCCACATACATCATCTGGGGCTCTGGCCAAAATTCATGATGCAGTTTGACCTCCATGTCTTGCTTTAAGAAGCTTTACAAGTAATTCACTCAAATAAAACATAGTTAAGAACACATTTGCTAAGCAGTTTTAACCTGTTTACAGATAAGCAAACTAGTTTCATCTTTGACAAGTTATCTGGTGTCAAGCTTAGTGATCCAGAAGGTACTGATCATAAACTGTAACAGTCCATTGCCACAATGCTCTTCAGCCAGCACAAACAGTTGGTATTCTTCCAGCTTTATGAACACATTTTGTCAAGCTCGAGAAGCCAGACTTTGTGACCCCACCATCTGCCATGACCTCTTGTCAGGTTCAGACAAAAGAACCCACACAGATGGCCTCAAAATGGAGATTCTCTTCATTCCCAATTGCTTTTTGACAGCTTGCACCACACATAGAGACACATAAAACTTAATCCTTTTTGTTCTTTAGCTGATTTCTACTGAAATTAAGCTACATAAAGACATGTTTAGAGCCCAAATATACCTGAGACACAAAAATCACTTTATCTGAACTAACGTTGTCCCTTCATAATCTAACCAACCTGTCTGACTCTGTAAACTCTTAATTGTAGCTCCTTCTAGAACATATGTTGCCTAATCATTTATGCCAATGACATTAAAAAGCCAGTTTAGGCACCACATTTGCAGAAGCCCAGGTAATCAAGCTCTAGTTACAAGAAAACAGTACAAGAGTGTTTATCTGTACCTATTCTCGTTAAAAGTTAAAAGCCAGATCTATTCTGAAGTTTCAGTGATAGTGAAGCTCAAACCCAGTACAAGAAACAACGCAAAACAGAAAACAGTTGTCTGCAGAAGATTATGTTCCTTCATAGGTTTATTTTCTATGGTTCAAAGTCTTATTTTTAAATTATTCCTTTAAGATACACACACTGGTGAAAACCTAATAGTAGAAAAGAACAAAGCCCTGTACCACAAGTCTATTTTCTGCCCCTGAAAATTAAGTTTTACTACACTTACCTTGGTTTTCCTTAGCTTTCTCAAATTCTTATCCATACTTCACATATCAGACCTTCATGTATACCATCACCACCCACAGATTCTCTCCAGTCCCAGAGGCCACTTCCACTTCACAAAAGAAAGTGTCATTTGTGCAAGTATCACATCAGTATTAAACATGTACAATCTCTGGAGGTATTTAAAAGATGTGGAGATGTGGCACTTAGGGACATGGTTTAGTGGGCATAGAGGTGTTGGGTTGACGGTTGGACTTGATGATCTTAAGTCTTTTCCAACCTTTATGGTTCTACGGTTCTATGATTCTGAGACAACTATTGAACAGTTACCTAAATTGTTACGATGAAAAATCTTCATGGAACACAGAAAAAAAATAATAGATATTTCAGTATACTAGAATGATTTTTATCATCACCAAGGAGTGCTTTTTTCATTTACTTGATCAAGAGTATTGCAAAATGAAACTTATTCCAAGTAACTGGGTCAGCTAAGAGGAAAGTGTCAACAGTTTCAAGAAAGACAAACAAACAACAAACAACTGTATAATGCCAGCCTTTCCACTAGAAATTAGTTTATATTCTTCACACGCCTCTCCATAGTACTAGCTTGCATGCTATGGTACTACAAGGATGATTTCAGAAGACAGCAATAACAAAAAATTTCCTTATTAATCAGTACAAGCTCAGTTTTAAACCACTAACTTATGCACAGCATCTACATGGATTAGACCACCTGTCAGACATATGTTGCTTCATTGTGTCTCAGTTTTCAGACCAGTAAAATTTCAAAATTGCAAAGTACTTATCAGAAATTCACCCTCCCAGGAAGTGCTTGCCCATCTTGTTCCTAAAAAAAATTTCAATATCCAACTCCTTTTTGAAGCAACTGAGATAAAAAGGGACCAGTTTTATTGACAATACCTGTATGGACGATTCAGATTAATTTCTTTGTACTCCAAGAAACAGCAATACAACTTTGTTATCGAATTTCTGAAATTGAAATTACAGATTTTCTATCTCTAAGAAGATTCCATTGATTTGTCACCTTTTTTTTTCTGAGTCCTCTTCAGATGACTTAGTCTCAGTTGTATCCTTTATTTATATATACAAGAAATAAACTTGGCCTACAAACTACAAAAGATAGGAATATCCATGTCCATTTAACATCCAGCTTGTCACTTAATGAAGAACTTAAAAAATCCAACCAAGGGGTATATTCAACAAGTTGCACACATAGAGTGGGAAATAAGTCACCATCTTCAGTTATCACACAGTAATTTTGATTTTGAAAATAATATTAGAAAGTAGCTCTTAGGAAACATTTGAAAGGAATTCCCACCACAACGTGCGCGATGAAGGTCTTGCAGGTAGTGCAACTTATTTTTCTAGCTTTTACTGTGAGCAACTGTATGCCTTCAAAAAAGCCCTAGTAGATAACAGACAAGATGATTAGAGAGACTGAACAAAGGAAATGTGACTTGACTGCTAAATGATATCAGGAGTTTTTAACAAAGTAAAATAACTTGAGAAGAGTAGCAAGTTTAAAAGCTTCATCAATAATTGTTTTTATATGACTTAAAAGACTGCAACCTACATAAGATTTCACTACTACATGACAAAAATGAAATGAGCATGACTGCTTTAAACCAAGATGCAAATGGAAAATATAACTACCTGAACCTAATTTGAAAGTGAAGATCTCATCTTGTAGTTTGGGGGAACCAGCTGACACACAAGAAATCAGAAGGAACAAAACCAAACAAGTATCTACAATTGACCAGGTTCTCCTAAGCTGCTGTGATTGAGCAAAATGCCAATGCATCATCAGAATAAATAACCAACACCTCTTGACAAAAGCAGTCATTATGACTCAAGTCTACATAGTACAAAGAACCTGGAAAAACAGACAAGGCCACCATGCAAATTCAATTAGTATAAACTGTACTACTCAAGCTACATAAGGAACAACCAACATTTAGCATGGTTTGCTAAAAGCATGTCAGGGGATATGTCCTTTTAAGAATCTTATGCAGCATACACTGAGGCAACAAATTAATCAGATCCCTTTCAATCCTCTCGGACTCGATCCCAAACACTGCGTCCCCATGACTCCCACTGCTTGCTATGATTGCTCTCACTGTTGTACACACTGTAACGTGACCAGGAGGAGCACTGCTGACAGAGGCTACCGAGTATCTTGAATCCCAGGGATGAAAACAGGCCTGAGTTTTCAGGATGGATGTACAAATGACAAGAACACACAACACAGGAATAAAATTCAAAGCTGTAATCAAACTCTCCCCTGTATCCAAGTGCCCCAAATCTCCATGCACTTAACTGCACCGCTGAGCCTCAAGTTCTGCTGCTTGTTCAGTCCTAGCAGCCCTGAGACCCAAGTCCCATCTACCTGGAACTAGATACTCCTGCCCTCAAGGGACTTACTAGGCATGCTCTTACACATGCCCAATGTCATGCAAGTACTAGCAGTAAACTGTATGTCTAAGAATAGGAGCAGCACTCATGGCTTATTTAAAAATCAATGAGATTAAGCATGTCCCTTATTGCTCAAATAAGGAGGACATTAAACATGTGGAATAATTCCCAAGTACTTGAACCTTTGAAGGCTCCTTTAATTCCCCAAACCAGCTCACTGTCATTCAAGATAAAATACAGAGGGCTTGACAGCAGAACAGTGGATGACATTTGTGCAGGACTTAAAAAAGCAAGATGATCTAAAATTTATTTTTGAGTTTTATATACAACTTTTATCAGCTCAGATATACAAAGATACATTTGGAATTAACAGAAATTTATCTATTTTAAGTAGACAATCTATTCCATAAGCTCATATTTTGTCCTCTAACTTTGTTATTTTCACAAGCATATTTTTTGCCTTGAGAAATTTCATTTTAGCAACGGATTGACATTTTAAAAAAAGAAATTAGTGCTCTACCTTGCTAAGACAGTCTTTGTACATTGCCAATAATGTATTAGCTTCTCTTCCAAATAAGCTCCACTGAAAAAGAACATCTTTTTGACTACTGAGACTTCGAACAAGCTTCTTGCTACCACCTGCTCACATACATCACGTATGATACATCAGAGAATGCGCTAGATATTCATCTGGTCTTGTAATGAGTTTTAATTTTTAAATTTTAACATTTTCAGAGTTATCAGTACATTAACAAATACATGGAACAGTTTAACCATCCTGCTGAGATACACTTTTGTCTACACTCTGCAGCTTGAAGAATCTTAGCATCCAATGACCTGAAGATAATTTCACATTTGCATTTAATAAAAGATCACCAAGTTATATAGGATAAAGAACTTTATGATGGAGAGAAACTTAGTAATATTTCTTACATTTTCCTTATAATTTGCTAGAAGCTTTGTTCTAGTTTAAAGCTATTATTAACTCCACTCTTGCATGGATTGAAGATTGTGAGTGTTCACTGAAGCGTAAAGGTTACAAAAAATTTCATACTTTAGTTATAATTCAGTACAAAGGCAAAAAGTTATTTTTCTAGTGACACACAGGCTCTCAAATACTGATTACAGCACACAAAACTATCTAAAGGGTACAATTCCATGAAACAAGTTGCACTGATGTAAGATCATACCCATGCTATCATTGCTAAAAAGGATTTTCCACTTTTCCCTACTTCTTCCACTTTCCATTCCTTCCCACACTACATCCTCTCAACAACTCCCATTTCCACCCGACCCCCCCAGTGAGCCAGTTTAGTTCTAACGCTGCCAGAACAGCTGCAATGGGGCTGAGAGAGAGAAGAAAGTTCTCCATGTGCTGCAACCCACTGACAGCTCAGATGACCATCTGGGCCTATGCACAGAACATGACTAACCCTTCAAATTTATCAAGGTTTGCAAAACCACATCATGACTCTGTTTCTGAAAAAACGCGTTTATGATCTCCTGAAAACTTACTTATGGGTTGAGGTGCGACAAAAGGCTGGATACGGTTTGTTTGTATGAAGCCTACTCCATACTTCTGAAGAATCCACTGGAGTGTGTGCATGCTTCAAAACTCCAATAGGAAGAAGTGGGATGTTTTGTTTTCAGATCATAGCTTTCCTAATTTCTTATGCAGCAAGAAGCAGGAGGAATAATTGGCCTTTGGCAGACAGCAGAAGCCTGCTGTTATACAGAATCAATACCCAGCTTGAAATTTTATCAGCTGTATGTATGAAGTTAATGATTTTTTAAAAATTGTTTACATGTATTTGCAATTGTAAATTGAATTTTAAATAAACCAAAGCTTATGACAATTGGATTGCATGTTTAAGAGAATAGAAATTTATTTCTCAAGTTTTCCAAGTCTCAAGGTCAAGTTTATAATGAAGAGAAAAGTTACCTAACTCTTTCCTTTCAATAAATGGAGAGCCCATGCACACAAAGGTTTTTGATTTCACTCTGGGCACATAAGCTCACTTTCACTTGCAGTTCCTAACCTCATTCATGATTATTGGTCACATTACCACCTTCATTTCTATTACAGGTCAATTACAGTTATTCTGGTAATTGTAACTATTGCTCATATAAGAAAGGTTTAGTACTTCAACGACCATTACAGTTCACAAGTGACTTTTAATACGTTAATGCATTGGCATTCACAAGCCTTAATGAGCAAATACTGACACACTTGCATTAAGACCTTAATTCCCACAAATATCTTAATAATAGCTGCTAGCAAGTTGAAGAATTAATCTATACAACTTCACTAAAAGTTCATAGCCTTAAAGACTGTCTACCTGTAGCAATCTGCCGATTTCATTCTGAACACATGACCTTATTTTTCTTTATTTTTTCCACTTACATCTTGGGCTGAAATTCCCAGTAACAACACAGTGAATGAAAATGGTCTGTGATTCACACAGAATACATCTGCTCACACCTACCATGGGGAAATGGATTTTGAGTTTCTATCAAAGCAACCTTTTCATGCACCCTGCCAGATGATATAGTCACTTGACTGAGGTTAGTAAGGGACTCTGTTGAACAAAAGAACTGAACAGGTTTTAAAACAGAACTGAATAATTTGCACCAGAACTGAATCATTTGCTATTCCCAGCCAAACTGAGACAAACCTGGCACCAACAGGAACCTGATAAACCAGCAGAAATCTGACTTGCCAAACAGAGAAGCATTTCCTAACTTCCACAGGAAAAGAATCAATTAAGCTGCAAGACCAGAATTACATTCACAAATGGACTTCAGTGTGCAGAAGTTAAGAAAAATTGCATATTTGGGACATAGGCACTTCATTCGCTGTTAATAAAGAATCAGCTGTCTAGGAACAGGCAAAGCATAATCTCAACCACCATCTCAACTGCATCTTGCCACTCTTTGTGTAAAACCTGGTGGTCAGGGCACATCTCACCCATTGAATTAATGTAAAAAAACCGTAATGAATATCATCTTTATAAAATGGATTATTTCTAGAAGCTATGTTAACCAATAGCATGTTTAGAAGTTTTGTGGAAAATCTGGCTGTTCAGGTCTATCAAATATCCTCAGGACTGTAAACCAGGAAGATCCCAGTGCCAAGGCAATTCTGGATAGCGCCTTCAAAGATACTTCTAAATGAGCCCTGCAATTCATGCTTAAGGGATTTGGGAAGTTAACAGAATCAAGTTGTTTTCTACCTCTCTTTTAAACATTATCACCAGGTCAGAAAGAATAAAATTGTGCTAGGACCTGAACTGCTGCAGTTCACAACCAAGCATACTAACAAAAACAAACACTAAACTCTTTCCAGCTTAGCTTCAGTCACAGACAGCCAATACTAAATGTGTGTTGGCTAAAGGATTATTTTATCACCAAGTTGGTGCTGCAAAAAATCTAAAAATTTCTATAGGTTTCAGTAAAGAAAAATACTCTCAAAAGTGGCTTCAGTAGGCTGTGGATTTTGCAATTCGTGTTCTGAAAGGCAAGGAGTTTCTTCAATAGTACTAAATGAGCAGTTATATTTAGAAGTTATTTCCAAATACCATCAATTTTAATTTAATTGCTATTCTGTACTGCACTAGAAATATGATATTCTAGAAAGTTGTGCTTTTGTTACAGATTCGACTAATGCATTAGTATATACATACATACAGATTAGTACACACATTGTTAGCATATATTATATTAGCAAATATTATAATATATAGTAGTCTTGCAAACTGAACTATCATAAGCATGCAGTTTGAGTTGCTTAGGCTGATTTTTATGCTATTAATATTGGCAAGTATAAAAGTAAACCCGAACAGTCCATAAAGACCTTTACTGGAAACTATCACTGCACACTGGAAGTCAGACAAAGAGGCAAAAAAGTTCCTTTAATGGAACTGTAAGAGTAAGATCACTTACCACCGTCTCTCTTTCTTGCAAAAGAGCTGTAGTCTACAAATTAAGTAATAGAGGGAGGAAGAATTAATTTAATTGTAATACTAGATGTTACAAAAAACACATGAAAAATCAAATTGGGAAGTTGTCATAAAACTGTCATCTGCACCTTTTCACAGCATTTCCTAGCACACAGCTAGTTTTTTAGACACCACAACAGGCATTTATACTATCAGCTTTGATGTAGTATGTGTGCTATTGCCACACCAAGACAATTGTCTTGTTTTCCACTGAATACCTAAAACTTTATGATAAGCCTGTCTGCTTCCAGTGGCTTCTTAGCTTTGCACACAAGAACTGCACAAGTGTATTTACTTGCACCAGACTAGACAGTTTATTTTCTCTATTTTAAGATTCACTGTTGATTAATTAATAGTTGTGTCCTGTCAATGTAATCAGAAAAATGAGAAACCCTTAATCATTACACCAGAAAGTATACAGAAAAAGCAAACAAATTAATAAACTGTCGCTTATTAAAGACAACCCCAAGAACACTGTTTTTAGGTAGTACATCAGAAGAAACGCAATTCCAAGAACTGAATTAGGCTAGCTATAACTAAAGAACTCATTCTGCTCCATGTTAGGATGCAGAAGCTCAAATGTTACTACCTAGGCAGAACAGGCTGCAGCTTCTCTCCCCATACCATATCAGGTTGCTATTCTTCTATTGCTTTTAGAGATTTGCATTAAACTTTCCGGAGGCACGGTGAAGAGGTTTGCACAATTAAACTAAATCACATTATAAATTCTTGAAGTGGATGGAAAGTTGGAATTTTGGTTCCTATTTTGTTGCTAAACTTGTAACAACACTTTTAGCCAAACCTACTGAAAGATCTTCACTGTGAGGGTGCTCACAACGGCCCAGGAAGTATGTCCAGACGCACCAGGAGTCCCTACAGTAGTGTCCAACACATACAGGAGCACATGAAGAGAAATAATTCCCCTGTAGTATTGGCAGCCTTTGCAAAACAGCACTGTGCCTTTTGCCCAGCTGCATTGTTTGGTTTATCCCCTTTACACTGGACAGCTGCTGTCAAGGCGCTGTGTTGAAAACTACCTTACCACTTTGTAAAGTGAGGCTGCCAGTCAGAACCCCCTGCAACAATAAAGAGCAGACCTATCAGTGGCGTATATTTTCTGTGAAGTTAATTACATGAACACAGTACAAGTCAAATAGCTTCTTTTTGTTGTGTAACAGTGACTTCTGTGCAAACAGGAAATGGTTAAAAGAAAGCCCGATAATGTGACAGTGAAATAAGATCACTCTTAAATTCACCCATGAGACAATCTCACTAATATTTAATAATTTTAATTTTTTGTTAGTATAGAACTAAATCATTTGACCTATTGCTCTTTCCTCTTCTAGAGGCACTAGACTCACTTTACAAGAAAGTTTTCAAAGAATTCCCCTTATGACCACCTCTCCTGCCAAGTCTCTTGTTTTCTATAATGCAGACTTTTCCTTATTCTTTCGTGTTTCTTCAAAATGCTGTAGTTAGCACCCAGTGCACCATTTTGAACAGAAGTTCCTGAGATTCAATACTTCACTATGTACAAAACATCCCTGAGTACCCATAGGTTGGCACAAATAAGGGCTGTGAAATACAGTTCTGCATTTGTTTTGCAACACTGGTCATCTATCATGAGTCTTCACCCCAGGCATACAAATCATACATTTTTTGTATAAGACAGGATACAATATCATCAAATGACCTAATGTTAATTTGGGAAGTGTACAGAACTGGAAAAAAAAATTAATTTATCTTTTAATAGCATCAACTTATACTAGTATCAATTTATTTTTTAATCAAAGATAATATAAAGTTGTAGTTAGTTACAATACACAACCTCCAATGTTTTGCTGTTTTCTATCAGTATAATTAAGCTATACCAGCGATAATTGTTGAAAAAAGAAATCTTTCAGCCGTTAAAAGTAGTAATGAAGAGCAATGAAAATTACTGATTTCCAAATTATGAAAACTGACCAAGTAATATTTTTCTAAATTTTACACAGTATGTTAAATCCTATGAGTTTAAATTATAAACAATTCACAAATTGACAGAGAAAATAAAAACCAGCACAAGCTCCAACACACCTCTCAGCAGCATCCCTTTACTCAATAAGGAGCATGCTCTCAGATACGGTTTTCTTCCATGTTTCAAGGAAGTTTGCTTATTCCGTATTTTCCTCCCATTGTCTGCATTCCCAATGCCGAAAGACAGTATTCGTATCTGGATTTACCTCTGCTACTAAACCTTTCCCGGCTGACAGTCCGGGAAGGCCTGGAACTCGGAGGGCGCCGGAAGAGGCACTCAATTAAGTTTTGTTGTTGCCGCTGTCGGACCAACCCTCCCCCGACGAAATCCGGGAGTCAAAACAACCAACCCCCTTACCAAGTCCGAGCTCTGCTGGCCCCGCCACCGGCTTCTCAGGCCCCTTTCCGAACTGTGCCTCCGGGGCGGGGGCCGCTGTTGCACGAGCCCCCCGCCCCACCGGGGCCGCCCCGCACACACGCCGCGTCGCCGGCCCAGGCGCGCCGCCCTCCGCGCTCCCCACAATGGAGGCGAGGGTGACCCGGCGGCGCGCAGGGCGCCTGTCACCCGCCAGCCGGGCACGCCGCCGCCCCGCGGCCGCCCGCAGGTGTCAGGCACCGGCTCGCCTCGCTCCTGGGGAGCGGGAGGCGCCCGCCGCCGCCTCCTCCGCGTCCGGCACTACCAGGGCGGGGGGCGGCGACGGGATCGAGCGGCCAGACGGCTGGGGTGGGGGGCCGGTGGCCGTTAAACGCCGCGGGGCGCGGGAAGGCGGCAGGGCCCGCCGGGGAGAAAAGAGCTGCCCCCGCCTCACGACACCGCGGCCCCCCCAGCTCCCCACTCACCCGCGGGCCCGGCGAGAGAAGACGGGGAGGAAAGGCGGTAGCGCGGGTCGGGCCTAGACAGCGGCGCAGAGGCGACGAGACGGCGACGGTCCCTCAGCAGCAGCCGCCGCGGCAGGGAGCCAGCCGCTCCGCTCCGCCCGGCCCCGAGCGCCGACGACGCCTCTCGGCCGGGCCAGCGCCGCGCACCCGCCGCTCCCGAGGAGGCCCCGGAGACGGGAGCCCACCAGGGCCAGTCCGCGAGCCGCGGCGCGAGCGCTCGCAGCGCCTCCAGCTCGGCCGCCGCCTCCCCCCCAACCCCGCGCCCGGCCCCACTCGGCGCCTCGCGCCGCCGCCGCGCTCTGCCCGGGGCCTTCTCCCCCGCACAAGCTTGGCGGCGTCTGGCAACGGGGAGCACCCATTGGCCGCCGCGCCCCGTGAGGTCAGGCGCTCTCCCCGCGCTATTGGCTCGATCCCGTGTGTGTACACACGCCACCCACCAATCCACGGGGTGACGGCGAAGGGGGCGGGGCGGAAGGGCGTGGCCGGCCGAGAGCCGGGGCCACCGCCTCCTTCCCCCGCCCCGGGGGCTGAAGGGCAGGGGCATCCGCCGGTGCGGGCTTCGGGGGGGGGACAGGCGGCTGATGGCTCCAGCCGGCCGCACCTGCCCTCACCAGCGCTCAGGTGTAGGCACTGCCGTCCTGCGCGGGGCGGGCCGGCGTTAGGCAGATGTATAGGTGCCGACGGGCGTTGAGCGGCGCCGCGCTGTCTGCAGGCACAGGCCGCGCCGAGTTCGACCGAGCTGAGCGGAGCCGGCGTGGCTGCGTCCCGGGGATGCAAAGTTCAGCCCCGCCGCGGGTTTGGCCACCTCAGGCGAACGAACGTCCGTCCCCCGGGGCGGGGAGCCCGGTCGCTGAACCGAGCCGAGGGGCAGCGGCGCGGCGGGATTCGGGAAACCTGGGCCGCGGTATCCTCTCATGACGGGCCCCGCACCAGCTCCGCGACTTCCTCCCTGTGAAACAAAGGAGCTCTTGGCAAACAAAGAGGTGGGGGCAGTGGGGAGCCGCCTCCGCGCTGGGCCCGCGCCTCCGCGGGTGCTGCTGGAGGGGAACCGGTCGCTGGCGGCAGTTGTCGGGCCCAGCGTTAAGGCCTCATTCCGCTTCTTCTTTAAAAACTGATTCCAACAAGGCAGGACTAAGTATTCTTACAGACGGAGTATGAATAGAAAACACTCCTAGGAGTAAAAAAAATAAAATCGTTCCATTCAAAGCAACGACGCTCGTTAGCCTCTCCTGGGGCACGTGGCCACAGTGTGCAGCAACCCCCTTTTCATATTTCTGTAACAAATTCACCTTAATGCAAGCCGAGTAAAACAAGCTTTATGTGGACGCAGAAACACTATTTAAATGTTTTAGAAACCTCTAGAGCATACACAGAGTACACCAAACATGTTAAACTCGTGTTTTTCTTGCTTTATAGACAGTATTAAATGCTCTAGCTCCTATCCCCTTTACTAAAAAGCGAAGAAACATCAAAAAACAGGTGTTCAGCCTGTAAAACAGAGTTCTTAAAGGAGGGACTAAGGAAAACATTAGCAAGCAAGAACTGTGTTTACTTCAGCAGGACAATTCACAACTGAACATCTAGCATGTGCCAAGGAATTTGCTGACTTTGTGGTTTTAGTTTCTTTTCATCCTCCATAAAATGCTTTCATCACATGCAACAAGACCTTTATCAATATTTGCAGTGTTACGCAAGATACCTTCACAAAAGCATTAAAAAAAATTGCAAACTATTGTGTATTCTCTTGGAGACGCCTCTAAGGGGTACAATCACAATAGCTAACATAAAGGCAACTGAAGCATGCCCTGACAGAAGCGCAGAGGGCATGCGCTGCCTTAGGAAAGGAAGCAAACCAGGCTGGCTGGTTTATTGCACTATTCAGTAAGCCACCCGAGCAAAACAAACACTTGAACTCAAACCCACCCTCAGTCCAGACACTTAAGCTTCAAATATCTTTCTAGTTCATTTGTTTACTTTTCTGCAAGAAACACTGATGAACTAAAGTCAGATACTGTAACTGCTTATGAACATGAAAAATAGGCATTTTAACCATTAAGGAGAAAAACAGAAGAAAGGTCACTGCTGTAGTTTCGCACTTGCTTTCAACAGCAAACTGCAGAATGAGATGACTATACCTATTCACTATTGAGTTAGAAGCTGCTGAAACAAGGATCAGTTTGCATGAGGGCAAGAATGCTACTGCTGTAACATTCTAAACCAAGTCTTTCAGAACTTAAACAAATCCCAAACTTGATCCTGGAATGAGGGCTGCATTGAAAAACATCTTGGAATTGTTTTTTCTCAGATGTGCCAAGGCATGGGTTTAGCAGCTACTTAAAGGAAAACCTGTACTGCAGGAAGTTCTCAGGTCTCCCTCCAGAAACGGTCAGTGGAGTCCCAGCCTTAGGACAACATCTTGCTCCCTGTGGCTGGCAAGATCCCTTTCAGATCCCTCACCTTCCCTTTTGACAACACAATACTTTTCAACATTTGCTAGTTTCATTGCTTTCTTGCCAGCCCATACCACTTGCTATGATAACCTATACAAACACTAACCGAAACCAGGCCCCCACACACCTCTTCTCCTGCTGAACTTGCCCCAAGTCTCTGTCAAACCTTGAACTAAAATACTGCCCAACTTCTGGGTCAGAGGACTGCCATATTCCCTGACTCAGCCTGTGGTACTGCCATACCTGTTTGTTTGAAGAGGGATCGCAACTTGCGTCTTTACTTTTTGGCTGGGATTATTAAGGCCACAAAATTCCCTTTATTCTCTGTCCCACTGACTGGCAAGAAATGGTTCTTACCTTTTTCCACAAGGCTGCTGTTCAAGTGGCAAGGTTCTGTGCTGTGTCCTGCTCCTGGAAATAGTGGGACTTGTTGAAGGATCTTGCTACAGAGATTACACCAAAAAGAAGCTATCAGGCTGAAACAGCAACTCAGTATTTTCCTTTTTTACTTTCTTCTGACAGGAAAGCAAGTATAAATGCTCTTGTCAAAAATAGATGAGAGGAACAGAATTAACTTTACATAAAATTAGCTTTTATAGGAGAGAAGAAAACACTGCTTAAAAGAAAACAGTGCTCAAAAATCTTGGCAAGTTCATTACAGTGAGATTTTAAACATAGCTGACAATTCTTTTCTTAGTTATGTAAGAAAACTCATATGATATCTGCTCAGTATTTTCAACTATCTGAAGACTATTTTATCTGCCTTTCTCCTGACGTGCAGTAATTAATCCTATAGTATTGATATCCCTCCATCATTAGAGGGATTTTTCATGCTATGTAGTCCCCATGTATATAATGGGACTATGTATCATTATGAATGATAAAACTGTTAAATTGAGATGAAATTATCTACCAACAGCACCATGTGCATCTGTGAAGGCAGGATGCCCAGAGATCATTAACACATCTCTGAACTGACTTTCCAATCTTCACATGCCCGAGGAGGTGCATTACTACCCAATCCTGAGTAAAACATTTACTGTCTCAACATGGTGTAGCTCTTAAAATGATAAAACTACAACCTAGTTAATATTTGTAATTTTTTAGTTACCTTTGCTATCAAACTCAGCTGATAGCAAATGTAAAATTGCATATACTTTTCAAACTGATAAAAACCACCTGATGCAAAAAAATAAATGTAAGGTAAAAGGGCAGCAATAAAAGCTGTCATATTTTAAATAAAAGTATGAGTGAGGTTCTATGGTGGTCTTAATGCTCTTCTGAGTAGCAAAAATTGAGACAGCAAAGTGCCTGTAAAAGTATATCTAATTGCTTAAAGCTCATTTCAAATTCATTATCAATTAGCAGGTATCACTTTAAGACATCAGCATATTAAAAATTTCCTGGGAAGATAAAAATCATTTTTTCTTGCAACAGATAAGCAAAAGAGGCTTAGAGTTCAGTGAACAAATTTCTTCAAGATGCCTGTTCAGTCTTTGGGCAACTATGCATCACAAGCTGTGGCAGATGCTCTAACCTCCAAAGGCTACTCCATCTTGGTAGACTTAAATTAAGACACTTCCCATTTGCTGCAGAGACTTACTGCTTTGAACCTCTCCACAACTGAACACACAACCTCACAGATCATTTGAAAGGCTCAAGAAGTGAATATGCCAAGGCCTTTTTGCATTCTTAATTTGCAGTCAAGTTTCTCTCCTGTAGATGAGACTAGTGAAAGGAAAACAGGTTAAATTTCCTGCTTCAAATTAAAGCCACAGTGGTAAAGAGTTATCCAGAATAGGTCTGCTAGGACATGGTCTGGAGCAAGAGGACCAGCAAGGTGTCTTGGGTATCCTTTATCTTTCTAGCTGTGCTATGGCCAGGATGAAAACCACCACTGTGGCAAGATGCAGTATAAGGCACACAGCTAGCCAAGTTACCTTCAGCAAAGCAATTTGAACAGATCCAGACTTCAACTCCCATTAGAGCTCCATCTGGGAATGCTGTGGGAACAGTAACCAAGCCCAGCAAAACCATAAAACTATTAATTAAGTGAACCTAAGTCAAGGAGCTTTTATCAAGAGGTTAACAAGCAGACATTATCTCTAGGCAGACTCTGATGAAACTAAACTCCTTCAGTGAGAACAAAATGCAGAATACCACCAACTGAGGCACAAACTTCTGCTCAAAATGCCAGACAGAAAGCCCTTCTGTTTGGCCTAATAGAACCTTCTTGACAACAAGCATTTTCTTTAGCAGCGAGGATGGTGCTGAAGCAAAGCAAGAGCTCCACATTTCTGTAACTACAGTTCTTACCTTACAGCAGGCGGAGTGGAGGTAACCTCATCAATAGACTTATATTAAGAATCCTGGCACCTGGACAGCCATATTTTATGGTACAAGAAGAAAAAAAAAAAGTAGAATCTATAAAGTTATTAACCATATAGATCATATAGTCTGCCATACTACTAGAAATGAGCAGACCTGTTTCTGGATTTCAGTTCAGGATTCCCATTAAAGCAGGTTCAGGAGAGAATGGTCTCTACAACTTGGAAGGATACCCAGTGGGGGAAAAAAAAAAAAAAAAAAAAAAAAAAGATGGGCCAAGATGTAGCATAGGTTGAAGGACAGAAAGTAACAGAAGAATAAAAAAAGGTACATTAACCTAAGAGTGACAGGCAAATGAGATCTGGTTTGAAGAAGAACACAGCTAGAGTAGATGTTCCAACTCCAGGTAGATGACTGTGAAAGAAACCAAGGGAGTGGTGCATGGTTTGACCTTCCATGTTTCAGAAGAAGAAAAAGTAAATTACAGTTTTTCAGCCCTCTCCAATGATGTTAAATCTATAACCATTTCTTGTCTCCAGTGTCTGTGGAACACAATCACCCACAGCTTGAACTGGATGATATTCTGAAATGAAAAATGTTTAACAGTTTTACATTTTTGAAACTAATTGATACAAACTCCTGAGAAAATTATAATAATTTAAGATTAGTGACAAAGAACTATGTAGGAATAACTACACATTTCTTTAATCATCGTTTATTTGTTTAAAAAATATAAAAGTAATTCATAGCTTCAAAAATAGACTTCTGACACTCTTAGCTAATAATAGGATTTAACAATGGGCTTGAAAATACTAATGTTACAGAATTTTACAAGTTAAATAGCATACCTGTAAGTACTTTTAATGTATTTTTATTATTCATGTGATAATCACAGCTTTTGGGTTTTATAATTATTTATTTTTTTAAAATGAACTACAAGCTAGCTAAGAACCATGAGCTATAAAAATCCTGTTTTTTTTTTTTAATGGAGTACTGAAAGCCTATTTGCTTTTATATTTCATCTTAATTTAGTGCATAAAAATGTCATCACAGAGCTGGGTCAAATCCTTCCTTAAAGAGACAACCACAATGTGATGAAAGGCTACTAATAAGGAAATATCTTTGTACACAATCAAGTTCATCACAACCCACCCTCCAACAATCATTTTACATGCCTCAAAAATGCCTAGGAAAGGATACGTGCCTTTTAACCTTCCTTGATGATTAACATACCAAAGATTTTAAAGATCTGAAAGGAGGCAAATTCCTCAGTAGAAAACCCATCATAGGAAAACTCCCCATCTCTAGAACATGGCAGGATTCAAGCAGCTGGGCCACCCAAAGGAGGTCACTGAAGGGACACAAGTGCTGCAGCTGGACTACAGCTGTCATAGGGATGCTGTGAACGTTCATTTCGGTGTGGTAAGTAATCTAGCAGCAGGGGGGCAACTGAAGTACTGTATAACAATAACATATAACAAATTTCAGTTGTGGTTTTTACTGCCATGTTAATGTAACGATTTTATAAATATTAATTAAAACATTTTAATTCTTCTATAATTAAAATGCCAATTTCTACCAGTGCAGGGAACATTTCATTGCTTGTAACCAGGTATCCATAGCAGGTTTGTATTCTTCCGAGTCCTTCTGGGGCTCAAAAACAGCTTCTATTCGCCTTAGCTTCTTTAGTTGTTCTTTGTCAGTCCAAAATCCTATAAACAGAAAGCTCATTCTCAAGCTCAACTGGAAATATGTTATTTTTGAGTTGTTTTAATTTATTTCCAAGAGAACCAAAGCAGAAACACAGTAAGAAATCATGACGGCTTTTCTTTACTCAACCAACAACTTTCTCGGAGGGAAGCATATTTTTAACATGTGAAACTCCTTTCCAATAGCATCCACTTGTTTGGAATCCTGACAACAGCACATCTGCTTAACTGGGACGGTTTCCAAGGAACAGATCTGGTACACTGACGTTCTCTTAGGTTTCATCCACCCTGCTTTCTGCTGCAGGTCCCTCTCAGAGAAGAAGGGCCACAGAAACAAAGACTTAGCACTAGTTGCTTTCCTACTGTCTTAAAATTGCACAAATGGCAGAAAACAGCTGGTGTCATGTACTCGGATTAATTGAAATTACTGAATCATTCTTGTCTGTCAAGGGCTGCAGCTTTCCTACAGTTCTAATTGCTGAGTAAGTCTTACCTGAGCATACAGTCTTTATCTTCCAGTTGTGTTATTTATATAGCAAAGCAAAGTAATGAAGTTAGTGGAAATATATTCAAGCGAAAACATGGACAGTTCGTAGTTTTAAGTCTGGTTAATTATATAAAACAATTCTGTACCAGTAGAGTGGGATTTTTTTTTTCTGTTAATAATTTATTTTGTACTTCCATTGTGTTTATTTCTGTGAAAACCTTAAAGGATAAAGACTCAGTTCACAGACGACAGGACACAGCATCCGTAGGAATGACACCTTCCTTGTTACATGAGCCATCCCCACTGAGCACAGCTCCAGGCAGCGCAAATATGGGAAAGGATGCAGTGTCCAGGCCAAGAAAGAGGGAGGTGGCAAAGCTAAGGTTCGCCTCTTTCTTCTCCAGTAGTATATCCTTCTAAATGTAAATGAATCTCACAAACATATATGCAGATACTTTTCACATTAAACTCACTGTCACCATCCGTTTATGTAAAACTAAACAAGTGTACGACTGCTCAGCAAGCTGGGACATTGTGTTAGAAATACAATTAAGATCCCTGATTTGGTTTACGTATGACATTATCAGCTGTTTCTCTGGTCCATCAAATACAAGTACATGGGTACAAAGCACTATACAGAGAAACATATACTCACCTTCTATTCCCATAAAAAAGGCTAAAGTTTGTGGAGTTTTTACAATCATTTGAAGTTATGCACTGGGTTTTTTTCTGACTTTTTTTCCTTATTTACAAACACGCATTACGAAGGGAAAATCAAAACCTTAACTTTGATTAGTGTGTACGTACCTGAAGCTAGGCCTGCTAGAAAAGCTGCACCAAGACTAGACATGTCTGCATTTGCAGGTTTTTCTATTCTCTTATTAATTAGATCTGAAGTCATCTGCATGACAAAACTATTATTACTGACACCTCCATCAGCTCTATAGGGAGAGGGGAAGAAAAAGTAAAAAGAAAATAAAAAAGTGTTTAGTTCAAATGTTTATTGCCAACATTTCAGAAAACAACTTCTGGGGTTTCACACCTATGCATAAATCCTCCTGTCACTCATGCACAAATGCATTTCCATTTTATGGGCAAATTTAGATGCCAGCACAAGGTGCCTAGAAAAAAAACAAAACAATGTCTGTAAACTGAGGGAGGAATGGTAGACAGACAGGGACACAGGACAGACGCATTAATGAAAGCTCTGTCTTCTGAAACTATACGTCATCCTGGTTGAAGTGTTAGGGTTTATAACAGAACCTTTACATAGTTATCACCACAACATGACAATAGTCAAAATCATTACATTAAACAAACCCTTTCAAGTGTTCTCAGATCTGGAAAGTACTTTTTAAATTACGACCAAATCTTTGTACTAGTTAGCTAAAGTGCCTTCGCAGTTGCTTCCTTTTATGAAGAAAACAAGAACGAGGCTTCCATCTACCTATTTTCCTAATTGCATCATGTCAGAAACTCTTTTAATGGAGAAAACTAGAACTTATCAATGCTGATTTTTAATTATCTGAGTGGTGCAAAATAATCACTCTTGGCAAACAAAAAATAACTCTAAAAGCAATCTTTGTATTGTCATAGATTGGCTTGTTATGCTGTTGGATTCCAAGACCAGACAGGTATGGAGCGGTTGTTCTATCAAATTTGTTGCAGTAAAGACATCTACTGTTTATTACTATAGAAAGCGCTGAGTAATAAAACTTAACAGCTGCTTAGAAATCTTCAGTTCAAATACGCCAGCTGAAATCTTCTATTAATACATGATGCCTCAGAAAACTTTTGCATAATAAATGTTTTGGCTGTTTCTGAAAGTACAATCAGGAGACACTGCCTGATTGGTGATGTTACAGGGTTGGGATTGTTTATACATACATGTACAAAGTTAAGCAGGGTTACCATCTCTACACTACAGCATAAAAACCTTTAACTGGTGAAGTCACTTTCTTCATGCCAGTGACATGCATTTTCCTTCTTCTGTACAAACAACACATCTATTTGATTCAAGTTACAAGGGGAATAAAGAAAGAAAATTTCCCCAAATACTCAGTTTTACATTTAGCTAAATTTTGCTGCTAGATCTTTGAAGATTCAATCTGTACAGTACACCTTCTAGCTCAAAGTTCATACAGGCCATTTGGCTAGGAATGTGCTATTTCACACAAATAAATAGGTGACATTCCAGGACTCCAGGGACCACCAGAATCATCCTTGTAAAGGGTATTGAAGACTGCTACCACACAGGACATGAGGAATAAAAGTGAAGGTTCTTTCTCTGTGCTTTCCTTAATGGGGTTGAGACAAGGAAAGAGAAGTAGTAGGAATGTAGAGGACTAATGAAAACAATGACTTTATAGGAGCTTGTAGGAGCCAGAGACTGGGAAGAAAGCAGGGGTACAGGACAATAGCTAAAAAGAGAATGAGCATATTTGTTGGATAAAAACAGCAACAAAAACCCCAAAGGTAATGGATAGATACTAAGGGATGGGAGACCAGTTTACAACCCTAGTGAAAAAGCTATTAAGTGTATCTCATTGTCTTCTAATGCTTAATCCACAAGCTGAATCACTACTGAACATAGTTAACCATTATAATCATTATATGAAACAGCAATTTTCTATTAATGAATAGAACAAAACACGATCATACCATTTAAAGTTTATGTTACAACATACATGGGATCAGAATTCTAATGTTCCCTAGGCAGTACTTACAAACTTCCCATTTTTCGGTTTGCAGTAATATGACTTCTCAAATTTTGGATGTAATTTTCTATGAAAAAAAAACTTCCTAAGGGATCAAAAATTCTAGTACTTTTGATCTTTTGCTCTTCATTAAAACACTAAGCCTGAGTGTTCCTTCATCTTTGCCTACTCTGTCCCAGTACATGATGGAAGACAAACTTTTACCTCCTCTCACCTTCAACTTTCACTTTCCTTCCACTACTCAAAATTGTGATTTCTCAACTGCCTACACGCCTGCCAGTCAGTCACTTCTTCCTTTGCACGGGTATCAGGAAAAAAAGCCACAAGAGGGACACCTCCTCTCTGTTCTTGACCGTGGTATCACTGTGACCCCTGGCTGCCAGAAGGAGAAATTCTGGAGAGGTTTCTTAGCATGAGAGGGGCTTGAGGCTCTAAGACAACTGCTTGTGTCCAAACCAAGTACCTACTGAAATATGCAACATAATTTTCCAGCAATGCAAATTCAGCTAAATTTTCCTAAGACGTTGTGGAAAGCATATTCTAGGAATCATGGTTACTCATTGAGTTTGATTTGCTTCTTCAAAGATCAAAGCAAAACCAATGTCTTAACAACTGAATTGTTAAAGTATCTTTCCACTTTCCTTCACAGAGATCCAGTTTTAACTGACATTTAAAAAAAAAAAAAAAATCTGTGACAGACTCAGCACAAAAAATTTCAGTATGAAAGAATGATAATAAAGTGTAGCATGACTTTTGTGGTACACACTGCTATATGCACTGTAGTGCTACCTGAAAACATGAATTTGCCTCTTTTAAAAAAAAAAAATAATTAGAGTAATTTATTACTCACCTACTGACAATTACCAATGTTAATAGTTTAATTAAGAACCAGCCCTTCTGTGGGTAGACTCTACTGCCACTTAAATTACATTAATATTTGACTTGGTAATAATCTGTTTCTCAGCAGCAGAATTTTTATAGTAAGATAAAATGGATAACAAAGTTCATACCTATTTAAAATCAAACTCCTATATACGAAATTTAAAAGTTATACAGAACTTACCGAATAGTTTGAAGAGGAATGCGTACCTTCTTCACAATGATATCATAAAGCTGTTTGTTTCTTTAAAAAAATATTTAGTTGCATTAAGCATTAGATATTCCATTAAGTGTTTCCAGTATCTACATAGTCAGAAAATAAAATACAAGGCAAAAAATGCCTCAGTTGTGTTAGAACTGCTGCAATAGCTAAAAAGTTTCCAGAATGCATAAATTCAAAAGAATAAATTAAAAAAAAAGACTGAAACCAGTCTTTGTTATACATCATTACAAAGGCACAAGTACGGCTAAATCACAGCCCATTCTATAGCAAGTAACTGCACAATGTACATTTTTGCCACCATAGGTTTCTACAGACAAGATGCAACTGCTGATGTAACAAGTAGTTCAGAGTGAGGAAAGTAGGCTGAGAGAGTGTTTAATCAGATTTTACGTTTTTGTTCTTCAAAGGGAACACCTGAAGGCTGCAAGTTTGACTTGTTCTGAAATAATTTCATTTAATGGAAGAAAATTAAACACAAAGGATATCAACCCTTTTCTAGCTAGGTATTTGAATGAGATGAGATTCTTAACATCACTGTTTTTCAGAAGACCCATGCTTCAGTTCAGGAATCACTGCATCTCATGTTTCTCTTACAGTACACACACACACACAAAAAAAAAAGAGTACTATAAACAGTTGCAGCAATTCAGAATTTAACCTTCCTCTAGACATGCTTTTTGCCTCTTTGCAGGAGGTTATTATGCCCAAACCAGAGCTGGTGACTAGATGGAAGGAATCATATGATTGTTCCCTAACTGGCTACAGTGCATTGTAAGCCAGGCTCAAACCACATTCAGCTTTAGTTTGAGGCATGCTGGGTGGGTTTGCAAGGCAGAACCAATCTGTTCCACAGTGAGCTACTGATGAGATTATCATCAGTGACCATCAGTAATACCTTTAACCTTGACAGTTAGATCTGGAAGTTGTTGTCCATTCATATTGTTGAAGATGTTTAAGATGCCCATTATTGTGTTTCACAAAACACCAAAAATTAAAACATTAGCCAAAGAGCTAGTATAAAACTTCCAGCTTCATGGATACTTTAAACACAGCTTCTGACAAAACACTGGCATGAGAGTAAGGACAAACTTTAAACAGAAAAGATTTTTAGAACATGAAGAAAACAATGTAATTTCAGAGTCCCTACATGGTTACTTAATAACAAAAACTCTGAACTAATAGAGAAATGAGTTTATTTGTAAAGCATTACAGAAGAAAAGAAAAGCAGCTAAAGCTCCTTTTCAATGTAGCACTAATGGATTACTACAATTTAAATTTTCACAAACTGCAGAAGTCCATGTATCCATTTAACACTGCTGATCAAAATAAAAGCAAACATAAGAAAATATAAGCAAGATAATTAAGGAAGCAGTACCTGAAAGCTACAGATTCCAGTATTGCTCGTACAAGATGGTTTCTGGTAGTGGAAGGTTTCAGCCCCGTGAAAGAGGCACATAAATATGGGTCATTCACAGAAACCTGCAGAAAAGATTTCACCATGAGTTCAGTGAATTGTATTTGTAGGCTTTTGAGAAAGGAGTGAAATAGGAAGAAAAAAAAATAACTTACGACAATTACAGGCAGCATAGTGAAAGGAGAAAATTGAAAACAATATGTAAGATGTCTATAGTATTATTTTAGCTAACTCAGCGAACAGTTTAAATAGCTTCTTTCCACAGGAAAAAGGCTTAAGTGACTTCTTCCAAATCTGACATACTAAATAACACTTATCTGTAAGATTTCTCTTTAAAATGCATACAGTGGTACACTTTAAGTGTCAAGGACAGGGCACACTGATATTGCTGTTCCCTATCAAGATTTCACATACTTTTTTTTTTTTAAGCATTCCCAAACTGCTGAAAGATGAACTGACTTTTAAAAGTAACACTGAAAAGGATGGTAGTACTTTTTATTATTTTATACTGTAGCCTGTTCTCTAAGTGACACTGATAAACACAGTCCAACTAAAATTCTAATGATCACTAGGTTGTCTTTTTTTTGCAGGAGAACTGAAGGATTGATTAATGAATCTCTTCTTCACCCCTCCAATGAACTTTATCACAAAATATTAGTTTGCTGGTCCGTACCTGGTTTGTGACAATGTTAAATCTTACTTTCACTGTAGACAGTCATTTTTAAATGGAAACAATCCTTTTCAGTTGTATTGTGCTAAATATCAGTTATGATAACACTTACCAGAAGTTTGCATTTCATGCTTATAAAATATATACACAGATAGAAAATGCTAAGTTATGTAAAAAAAAAAAAAATTTTTTTGAAAAAAGGATAGGTACACGCAGCCAAAAGGAAAACTAGCATTTTGCAAAAGTTCCTAAACAGAAGAAACTTTTGCATTACAGTAAAAAACAAAATAGAACTCTTTTCTTCCATATACAAGTACCCTTCTCTCATGTAGGTGTTCCTGCTCTGGCAGGGGAGTTGGACTAGATGATCTTTCAAGGTCCCTTCCAATCCCTGACATTCTGTGATTCTCATTCTATGAATGGAACCACTTGTCCAGCCCACTAGCATAATAAAAGTTTCATGGCTTCCAAGTTTACAGATACTCATATACAAGATAATAAACTAAAAAACCTAGACTCATATGCTACATAAGGGTGAGAATCTTCATTAAATTCTTCAAGAATCAATCATGAAAAAAAGGAAAACATAACAGTGCATGCACCCCAATGAAGTTTATTGCTGTTACTACTATTAGAATTGGGGAAAAAGAGGCTGACTCAATGTTTACTAAAAAGCTAGCTGGAGTTCCTTCTGGAGAGTGTCGAGAAAGCAAGGGGGAGACAAACCCACAAAGCAAAACAAAAACCAGCCAAACAAAAAAGAGGTTTTACCAGCGTCTCTAGAACTTGAATATTAATAGCATTAAAGGCTGAAAAAAAAATCAGACTAACATTTGTCTACTTCAGGATTCCTGTCTACAAATATTGAAATTTGGCATGGCTCAACATTTGCTTATTCACAGCACAATTACTCACAGTAAATGCTAAACTGAAGCATCCCAGCATAATCAAGCTTTATACCCCTAAAAATAAATATAATTATTAGGTCAGCTGTTTGAGAGAAGGTGGCTGGGCTACCTGCAGAAGAAATGAAAATTTTTCTTTGACTTGTTCCATTACCATACAGAACTTTCGCAAAAACTAAGGTTAAAGATGTTAAGTTTCTTTAGAAACAATACTAGTCCTGGGAATGATCAAAGTCAGTACAGTAGATCAATGAAGATCAAAAAAGCCCCAAAGACCTCTTGGACCCACACAGAGAGATAAGATGTCAAAAACATTTCATGTAGCTCTAAGATGTGTGTATTCAAACTAACAAATTACTACCCAAGACTTGTAAGAGAAAAGAGAAGGTGGTGATTTTTGAGAAAAAAAGTAAGGTTTTCATCTTAATGGCTTTTCTTTGTTTGAGTAACACAGTAACTTTTGAACACCTGACAGATTCAAACATCAGTTGTCTGTACAGAGCTGACAGCAGGCATTACTCAACTCCCAGAGCATAGCAACAGCTTTCCCTTCATCTTGCCTGGTCCATATGGTTTATAACACTAATATTCCAAATAACAATTTGGTGACCAGGGCTACACCACAGAGTTTCTCCTGGACAGCAACACTGATGAGAAAAATAAAGTTTTGTATAGACATGGATATTTTCATGTTGAGAAGCCCACAAAGCAGAAACAGCCATGCTGCTGAAAGTGTGCTTTTAGCCAGATTATTTCATGTTGCTTAGGAAAGTGATGAAAAACTACAGGAAAAAGTGTTGGGGCTCTGCATATTCCCTAACCTGGCAATGGCTACATTAGTAAAAGCTGTTATTTTCATTCTGCACGAAAGTTTGTCCAACAGCTCTGACTTGCAGCTCTGTCATATTTTGTGGTGACAAATTAGAAACTATTATTACCAACTGTCAAACCCTTACTGGAAGCAATTGCTCTGTAGCTGAACAGGCAGCACGTCAGCTCCCCAGCCATCACAATTTGCCATTTAATGTAATGTATTATCTGGAATTCCCATCAATTCCAATCTAGGTTAATATGCCTGACTGAACTGCAGCATCAGTATCACCCTTGCTGCTGCCTCTGCACAGGGACAGCAACTCACATCTGTAACAAAATTAAAGAGGGATCATGAATCAGAGGCTTTTTAAAAGACAGACATGACGACACAGAAGTCCCTAGCATAAATGTAAAGCAAGTAGCAACAACCCAGAGGGGATCAAGTCACTGCAGAAGTCTCTCAAATAGAGAGGAATATAAAAGCAAGCTACTGGGAAACAGAAGGGACTAAAATGGAGAACAAATGCCAGGAACTCCTTACTATACACATTGTCCTCAACAACAAGGCACAAATACCATTTTAAAGGGGAAAAATCTAATTCAGATTAAAATCTGCATATCAAAGAAGTGTCTAAATATTACTATCTTTGCTTTTCATAACACCAGGACTTGCATATATTTAGGTTCATTTAAGAACTCTGATGAATTTCAACCTCCATCTTGAAAAGAGGTAGAATAAAATGAATTATTTTAGAATAGTGCTTAGAAGTATTGTCTCAATTAAGGCTCTGCATGAGGCAGAAAAGTTATGGGATTGTTTTCTGTCTCTGTAGGCACTGCCTGAGTTATGGTGGGCAAGTCACTTAGATGATCTGTCCCCTAGATCTCCCATCTACAAAATGGAAGCAATTTTCCTATTTCATAGGGTTTTTCTCAAGAGGGATGGTGTTTAAGCATTCTGATATGACAGTGATCTTTGTACGTTGTGGTGAGGGACAGAGAATAAGAATCCTAGCAGTACTGAATAAATACTGTGATAAGATGTAAATTACTACATTTAAACATGTAAAAGTTGTTTTTTAACTGGGTTATTAAAAATATATTTTCCATTATATTAATAATGATAATTTTACCTGAAAGCCTGGAACAAAACAAACGCCTTGAGAATCAACAATACTCCGTGCCATTTTTGCTGTTTCATCTACATTGGTGAAAAGATCTGTAAAGATGCATAATCATACGCTTTTATTATTTACTTCAATTTCTTTATATAATACTAAGAGACAAAAATCTAGAGTTAGAATATTTTCTTTTGTAATGTTCTTGAACTACATATTCTCAGTGAAACAATCACTTCTCCTGTACTTCATGTCCATCAGTCATATTTAAAAAAAAAAATCTTATTCATTCGAAGACTAAATTCAAAAGGATCCTCTCCTATCTGTTATGCTACACCCTTTTAATCTTCACATCCTGTAAGACATAAATGGGAATTATGTGCTAACAATGGCACTCTAAGTATACCAAAAACCTGGATGTGCAAAACATAAAACATGTCTTTGCCCCAAAGATGATGTTTTTGTCAGTGCAAGCACCAAGTGACTACAGAGAAAGTCCTTGATACCCATTATATTTTAACAGCACCCTGAGTATTTTTACAAGTGACTAACACATAAATATAAATAACGTAGGTCATAGTATAATCTCTTTGATAGACACTACTTTTGTTCTCTGTCTAGCTGGATGTCTCCTTCCACAACTCTACAGATATCCCTCTTTAGCTTGTTCTTCACTCATGTGCAATTCTCGTACTAACAGCCACCTTCTGTAGTTTTCACTAGTACTGTCCTTATGTGGCCACATAACACGTTTTACAGAAGACCAGAAGTCTCCTGTAAATGAAAGCTATTGTTTTTTCTTGTCTAAAAATAAATTCTCCTATCAAAGAAATTTGTTTAATCTAGCTCAAATTATCTTTGAAAAACCCATCTTGGTAACTTACTAAGAGTTTCAATTTACCTTTGTAACATTCATAAATTTGAAAATTTTAAATTCTACTGTGCCTAGACTAATAAGCATAAATCACATCTTTTCCTTCTTGCTGTATTTGCTATTATTGAACTATATCTAATACCTCTGTGTTAGGACAGAAATTGAAAAAATTAAGTGAGATTGACTTCACCTTGAAATTCCACATACTACTTTTTCAAAATTCTTAGAATTGATCTGTTCCCACTAAAAGAAGCCTACTAAATTAAGTTTGTCTTGCTGCAGAAATTTGTATTTCCAAACCTTTATCTCTATTATATGTGTCATCTTCATCCATGCAGAGCCTCACCATCTTATTGAGGTCAGTAGCTTTCCTTGTGTTTTGGCCCAATTCCTTCTGTAGAGCAAAAGTTTTGCCCTTCTCTTTATTCATAAAGCTAATAGATGTTTCTGAATTCTGCCTCTCTGCAATCATATTTCCAGAAAATAAAGGTCTTCCTTATTAGAGTTTATAGCAGCATGCCTATTTTTAAAAAAATCTTCCTCTAAAACTTCTGCAATTTTTGTCTGTCGTAACAACTTTAGGTCATGTCCATTTCACTACTGGCCAGCTAAAAATCCTTTATCATATTGCTCTGCATGTATCAATAATATCCACGTTAAGTATGGGTAAGTTCCATATGGGTAAGTTTCCATTTTAACTATGGAACTGGAAGTAGCAAGCTTATATATGTACCCTTGATACTTGTATGTGTGGTGCTGAACTGTGTATTGAATTGAGTAGTTTCCTCAAAAGACCAGTTGCCCACTGGGCTCAGTCAAATGTTGAACAAAGATCTGAGGATCAATCTGAGTCATACTTAATCCTTAAGGGCATATACATGTATATGCACACATGCACCAGAAGTTCACAACTTCAAGAAATACGGAACTCTGTGGCAAGCTACGCTTCAGGAAAATCTTTCTCAGAGAGCCCAAAGTTTGAGACAGTAATTCCTTTTTTGCATCCTAGTACAAGTGTACTAAATTTCTAAGTAAACTAAGTAAATAATTTATTTGAACAATCAGAAAAGTTGTCCTGTAAACAACTGGTGGTTTTGAACATTAAACACTATAGAGCTAGCACTACTCTTTCAGCAAACTGTAAGGCAAATCTTTTCATTACACAATGGTCACGGCCAAAAGGCACGTTACTTCTATGTGGAGCAACACACACAACACTGTTACTTTAAAAAAAATAAAAGTTCTTCATGTTACATTCATATAAATCAAACCTGTTATTAATTCTGAGATGTATAGCTAGAGATGTCTCAAAAGCATTACAGCAACTGTTTGTGGAATATTGCATTTACAGTCATGCTGCCTTAATCAGCAGTCAATTTCTGTGCTTCTTCTCAACTAAAAATTTAAGTCCAAATACTCTAAAACAGCATACAACTAACTTTAAGCAGGTCTCCTTTACACCATTTCTATTGAAGTCTGGATAACAGATTAAAAAAAGAAAGAAAGAAAAAAAAAATGTATCGAGAAGTGTGTCATGCTCAAGAGAAAGCAAGTGAGGAGTAAAATGCTTCAGGAAAATAAAAGCCTACACACATAGGAGAGTCTGAGAGGCAGAGCCTGATGAGGAGATGATTGTGCAAACTAAACTCCCTGCAGTAAACACTCAGCAGAGAACCTACTAATGAGAGACTCTGCATTTTCCACTGTCCAAAATATGTAGACTAGATTCTCCAATTATGGATAATAAAACCAAGTCAAGTAACATCACTATAACCCCATGAAACAGTTTCTTAAGTAGTAATATATTTTACCCTCTATAAAATTAAAAGAACTACTTACTTATATCCTGAGCCCATTTTATAGCAGTACCAATGTCTGACATGCAGCCTTCAGTTAAGTAAACAACTTCTTCCCCAATCTTCCAACCAATCAGTGGATACAGACCTTAATTATTTTACATGAAATAAAACAAAACATCTAGGTAAATTAAATAATTCCAGAAAAAACATACACAAACACCCTCCACAATAAACTCAACTGAAAAAAACCTAGTTTTTATTAAATTCTTTTGCAGAATTCAAGCTAAAAAAAAAAAGGTCACTGATAGAGGTTAAACATATTGTTTAAAAATTCAGTCATGGAATTACAAGATACTCAAACAATAGTTTATTAAACCAAAGCTGAATACTAAAACAGACATATACACAAAAAAACCCAACACAAGTTAAGTCATAGATTTTGTTTGTAGAAGATTATTAAAGCGATACTTTTTTATTCCTTTTCAATATACAATGCTTCCTCATGTAGAAAGCATAAAAAGAAAACAAGTTTCCCAATTTGCCCAGTGTTGTCCCTAGCAAAGGCTACTGTCAGTTAACTATAGCATTCTACCTGTATGTTTGCCTAATATAAAGAACAAAACAAGGGAAAACAATCAGCAGCACCTATTTTTATTAAAGTTTGTATTTGTCTCTTGAAAGGAAAAAATTATATATGTATCTCCAGATCACTGGTGTAGGTCTCCCTTACAATCTTTATTTTCTAACAAAGGTGAAGCTGCAAAGCAGCCCGATCAAGCAGTTCATTGAACCAGAACTGCTAGAGAAGGACAGCTAAACAGGGACAGACAAGTCCATCGGGTGGCCTTCCTAAAGATACTCACACCAGAATCTCTCGTAGTGTAAGATAAACTACCGCTACAGAAGGGATCAACATGACATTTGGTGTGACCAGCTGCTAAGAACTATGAAACTGCTGGAGCAGTGGATTCTAAATCTATACAGCATGTTTCCATCATTGAATTGTGAGAAGTGCTGTTCTTTAAGGAACTTCTTTTTTTTAAACTGTCATATATAGCAACTAAATGTAGATCAGAAACTAGAACAGCAGCTAATGAATAGCTTGCAAAAGGATGCTGTAGGGATTCATCTTGCAGTCTTAAATACTTATGTCAAATTTAAAGATTGAATGCATTCCATTTTAAGCCCAGGGCACTGAGAAAGCTAGGTACCTAACTTGTCCTAATAATGACACCCAAAGGATATAGGGAAAATAATTTCGACATAAATAAGAACCTAAAGCAGTAAAAGTTTCACAGCACTGCCTTAAAGATTTCAACTCCTATCAGATCACAACAGCCAAATATTTCTTAAAAGAAAACAAAACGGAAAAAACTTACAGTATGTTTTTGCTACTACATTTCCACAGGCTACATACATCTGATTTCCTAAGTAAAAGTATCATCATAATGACCTCATTAATTAGCCTAAAAAGCACGTGCATTCATAAGGAATTCAGTGTCTGTGCTATACAGTTCTGACACATCTCCTGTATTTGCCACGGTTCTTCCAAACTTTAGCTGGTAAAAGTCTCCTTAGCACAGGGCTGTCCTCCTCTGCAGACCCATCCCTCCCATTTTAAATTGTAGGCTTCCCAAAATTAGTAACTGTTTAAAAATGTAACAGACAGAGAGAGACTGTGCAGGCAAATATTAACAAACTTGACAGACCAGAAATGTCCTGAATGACAGTGTTTTAAATACTAGAGGCACACTGGGGACTCTAGTCTTGTTTTACAATACTCTAGTATTGTAAAAGAAAACTAGTAATTGGTAATACTGTATTATCTCACTGCAGGTCCTTCAGAGCATAAGGGCTCAAGAGGAGGAGCTTAAGAGTTGATCCACTGCAACATTCTGATGTGAGAAGCCAAAGGACTTATCCTCTTTTTCTCCATTCCTGTACTGTATATTTCTATCAAGAACAAGAGAAGGAAAAAAAAAAAAAAAAAAAAAAAAAGGAGGGCTGCATGTAGCAGACATAATTACTAGTGATGTTACTTAAATTCTCTTCTTGAGAAGAGATCTAAATTTCTAATTTAAAATTTCCACAGTCTTCTGTTCTGAAAACACTTTCAAGCTGGTCTTCTACAGCTAAAGACAGAAGGAAAAGCATAGCCCTCTTTTATCCCTTTTTGTACCCTCATCTTTAACAGCTGTTAAGTAACATGAAATACTATAAAACTAAAACTTACTTCTCCGCGATGCAAAGAGATGCTCTCCAGTGTTCACATTCCAGAAACCACCTGTTCCCATTGTCAGTTTAACATCTCCTGGGTGAAAGCAGCATTCTCCAAACATGGCTGACTGCTGGTCAGCTACCTGCAGTGCAACAAAAACAATACAAGTTTGCTACCAACTACCAACCTCAAATGCTGCTGGATGTGAAAATATCAGTGCAGAAACTTCACAGCCCTGAATACAAATACTATTCAGAAAGGAGTTGAGCATGAAGAGGGGACTCGTTCATTTTCTTAAGTATTTGTAGGCCATTCCACCAGTCAGATTTATCACTAGAATCAAATTACACCAGATTTGGACACAACTTGAACATGTGCAACATTGCTTGCAACACTGAGAAATATGTTATGGAAACAAAAAAATATATATTTTATGGTTTAATATTTGACAGGGATAAATGGGGCATTTGCAATCCCAGGGAGAAGAAAGTACTGCCGAGGTCTTACCTTCCTTTTTCCCTGCTACCAAATTATTTAATAGTCAGTTTTTCAGCAGTGATTATGGTTATTAAATGTATTTGCTTATGTCTGTGCCTTGGTGAAACAGTAAATTTACAGATAAATTGAGCCTACAATCCTTTAAAAACAGCAGGAGAAATTCACATTAGCTAGATGACATTTTTTCCATTTAGCTCAATTCAAGCAGATTTTTCTGCAAGTCAACATCTTACAAAAATAATGTGTTCTTCTTATCCAAATCTTAACTACTGAGGTAAGAACATGTTATTCTCCATTTATTTGTAGTGAAGAAAGAAATAAAAGATTTCTACATTTGTGTAGAATCTTACTGAAGCCAAGCCAGGATGGATCCCATTGCACCACTTTATCTACAACAACTGATTTTAAGTCAGAGAGACACTTTGGCAGAGCTTGGAGCAGAATCCAGCTCTGTTAAGTCCTGCGTTCAGTGCCTAATCATTTGGTCTTCTAACCTTAATGAACCTCAACCTCTAGAAATCCCTTCCTGGTCCTTTTTCCTCCTTCTCCCCAAGGTTGTAAATTGAGTTTTTGGAGAAAAATTCAACAACCAATTCTACTGTAAAGCCACAGAGAAGGAATAGAGAATCCCTACTAAAAAAGCAACTATTAAATCAAAGCTACATAAAAAGAATATAGGTACAAATATACAGATTTAAGTAAGAAAACATTTTCACTCACCACTGCCATTATTGGAATAGGTACCCCAAATATTTCAGAGTCAGTTGATCCAAAGTTGAAGCTTAAAACAAATGTTATGAAGACACATCACAACACTAAACTGACCTTTTTGGTAAAATGAAATCTAGATATATAAGGTCTAGGTCTGCATCACATATGAAAGGTAATGCTGCCAATTTATTTTAAAGAAAGCATTAAAACTATCACCTTAAGAAATAGTGATAGTAAGAATAAAGTTTTAGATATATGTATTACTTTGTCTATGCAGATTATGTAGTATTTCTCTAAAGGCAATTAATTTAACAGTTATATTCTTTTGAATATGTCGTCATAGTTACCTTGTGTCTTTCACTGGTGGATACACAGACATTGGAATGGACAGTAAATTACACAAAGTGGGGCTCCAACATTTCTGAAATCATGCAGAAAAAGTAAAAATGTCAGCAACTCTGTAGAAGCACAGTAAACAGCAACAACATTTTTTTTGAACAGCACATACCATGAAGGGTTCAAAAACACCTGTAGCACTGGCATTTGAGTAGTCTGTAGCATACACAGAACCTACCGTAAAACAAACAAAAAAAAGAACAAAATAAGATTTCAGATATCTAGATATTTAAGAGTCACTTTAAACATACTTTTTCTTCAAATATCTCAGTGGCTCCCATGAAATACAAACTGAGTGTCTACAGGCAAAGTCATAATGATACAACGAGCAAACAAACCTACCTGCCACTCACTAAAATATGTGTATATTCATTACCTTATCTTACCCTCAAGAAACTGGATAGGAGAGAGCTGGTACTTTTGACAACATGTACCACACTGACTGCATCACTGCCATAATCTATCCATTTGCTCAGGCATTAGTCCTCAGGACAGAAACTTGTAATTCTACTTTTGTAACAATTACTTGTTCTTTTACTTTCACAGGTACTTTTCTTCAATAAAGGCAAATTAGTTCAGGTAGTCCTCTTTAAATCTTAAATTGGTTGATAATTATTTCCCTGACTACCCTTACAGGCAGGCCCAAAGAATAATTCATTCAGAAGTGACTTTTTTTAAACAGTACATATATTACAATATTTATAATTATAAAAAAGCAAAAAATTGTCTAAAAAGTATTCGAATTCTAGGATATATCCATGACAGTCATGAACATCATTACTTAAGAGTCCAGTATATTTTTTTAATATTTAAGAGGAACTGTAACATTCACCTTTAGTCAATCTATACAGTAACCATGTGTCAACTGTTCCAAAGCAGCAGTTATTTTTTTTGGCAGCTTCTTCAGCCTGGGAACAAATATACATACAAAAAAAGTATTTACAACTGGGTACAATAAAGACGAACGTATTTCCTGATTCCTTTTCTCATTTTCTTTGTGGTTAATGATGGTGTGTCTGATTGCCAATTTTTCTTTTAAAAAGGGTGAGTCAGATATATAAGTAATTACTATCCAACAGTTCATGCTCCCAACAGAGAACAAGCACAATTTCTTACAGTTGCTGCTAAGGAAAGAAAAACAATTAATATTCTACTGCAGTGGCATCAGAGCCTTAAGAAGGTAAAATTTACAGTCACAATTGTAACAGTGGCTGAAGGACTGGTGAATAAAGAAAACAAGGTCCTGCACACAGCACTTAAATAAAAAATTAATAGCAATAGAAGAAATAAGTATATTTTAAAATATGTGCTTGAGAACAATAAAGACAGAGCCATTGTTTTCCGGTTTATGATGTCTGTAAAGAGTTCAAAATGTTATTTTCCTTGGATTTTTTTTACCATTTAAAATGGGAAGTTCATGTTTAACCTAATTTCTGCTAACTGATACTGTGTACAACTACAGAATTAATAAAAAGAACATACAAACTAATTCACTCAAAACATGACTCAATACATTAGTCTCTGTAATTAATAGCCATGAATTTCTGAGCTTCTTAGTTTGATAACCACATATTCTAAGTATCAGCGCCTGACAAATTGTGGAAGAACGTTCATCTCACACCAAAAACCTCAGCAGATGCATAACCTTCAATCCTATAATCCTCCAAATTTACACCTCACATTTTCAATGGGTCCAACCAAAACATGCCAGTAAAAAATTGTATTTGGCCTTCTCAACAGGTTTGTGACAGAAAATACCTGACAAAACTCAAAAGATTGCTGAGATTCTTTACAAAGGGTAGAAAACGGATGATAGTCATTTTTGTTCAGAAATAACTTGAAAATTAACATAGAAAATAAGATTACTAAAGTTAGAAATATAGTAGGAAGAAACAAGGAAAATAGTAAGGATTAGAGTAAAGAATACAGCAACAAATAGCTCAGTGCTCATTAGTCCATTAGATTATTCCAGCACAACTTATTTTTTGTGTATTTTCCAATTCACACGACAACAAAAGGCAAAATAAATTGTAGCATTTGATTGTTCAGTATGATATTATTTGTGAAACATGAAATAGTGGAATAATACAGAGTAGAAAGGTAAGACTCATTCAAAAATAAATACAATTGTGCAAAACTAGAGTGCAAACAACTTAAAAACAAACCACAATTACTAATTGTTTAATTATATCAAGTGAAATGAGGTGATCTGATTGCTTCTTATGAATGAAGAAGCATTTCACTACTACACATTTCCAGAATCAGAGGAAAAAGTTATATAAACACAAATAAATATTCAGGTAGAAAGGCTCTGAACATTAGCACAGATAAAAGCCTTTAATTCTGGTTCTTTTGAGGAAAAGAACAAACAAAAGTGAAGAGGTTACAACCAACCTAAGTCACTAGCCATTGTTATGACTTAAGAAAGTTATTTGTTTCCCTTTCCAGCTTACCTCATGTATGTTTTTAAAAACCCATGATAACTTCATAGAAGTTTGTTGTGTTGAAAAAGTAAGAAAACTTGGTGCCAAGTATCGATCATTCCCAGTCAAGAAATGAAGCACTGTAAAAATAACATGGACTACCTGTTTCAAAAGAAAACAGTTACTTAATTTTTAATCTCTCCCTTTAAAGGTTTATGATTAATTATCTTTAAAGGATGACAACACAGATGAAAGTTGCTGACACTAGACACAGAAAGCTAAAATTGCATTAGAGGATCCTTACACAGGATTTCAACAGATAGCCTTCCCACAACAAACACCACAGGAAAGAGCAGCTGCACCAAGTTTTATTGACTTTTGCTGGCAAGCTGATAGAGACTGCTCTGCATTGCCAACACAGGTCACCTATAGGAGCACAACGCATGACACAGTTCATAGCATGAAATACTGTTATTCCAGTACAATTTCTCCTACAGTAGACAGGCTCAATCATGTTTTACTAGATTAACCAAAATTTTAGCATTTATCAAGTTTCAATTCACAAAATAAAGTGGTGGCAAAAACAAGAATTTAACTTCTTATTGTGGGTATGCTAGTTAGTTTCAACTTAACAGGAAAAGCAACTCCAGTTGTTCCACTTAGGTTTTTAGCTCACAGCACGTCATATTAACACGTTAACAGGACACTTCCAGTATTTCACACATTGCTCTCACTCGTCATAAAAACAGAACAGTTCTAACAGGTCCAAGCAGTATCTAGCTTTGCAGTTTTACCTTCAGCAGAAGGGAGTTATTCCAAGAATTCACACGTTCAGCACTTCTTAAGTCTTGCCAACTTATGAAATTATGAAAAGGTTTCCCTGTCCTCCTGAAAAATAGTATTTAAACATTCCAATTTAAAACTACTAAACACACAACGCCCAAAAAAATCAACATCATTCACCAATTCCAATCAGGACACTTAACACTAGGTCAATTCCTAAAAGAAGAGCGTATCCTGATGGATTTGAGGAATCAGTAATAGGCACACAGACATTTTGAGCGTGAGGCTTCTCACCAGAATTAAGAAATACATATGTATTTATTCCAAAGTACAAAGAACAAAACAAAAAGGGCATACACTTATAAACTGTTCTGAACTGCTGTAAGGTGCAGCTGTGCAAACACAAGAAAACATGAATGACTGACACCTGTTTTCAGATTTTGATTTGACTTGAGTTCAACATTCCCACAGCTTGCTGCCACCCAGCCTATGAATACAAATTCGTACAAGTTCACTTTAATCAACACACAATATACATACTTGTGCCAGGTAATGAAAGTCGCTCTCTGTGTTGAGATGCCAAGACCAGCAATTTGCCTCATGTGAAGTCCTGCAGCTAAAAACCAAAACCAAACCACACAAAAAAGAGCATTTATTTGAGAAATAAACAAAAATTTTCCAATACAACTACAAAACCTATTGAATACTTAGGAAATTAATAATTTAACAGAATGCTGAATCTCTACAGACTGGCCAACTAAGTGCCTAGAACAGAGAAATTTGAGAGAACTCCAAGTCGGACAATCGATTCCAAAGCAGGTAAATAAACCTATGCATTTTACAAAAGCAGCTGTGGCACACTGATCCTTTCCGCCTTCTGAAAGGCTTATTGATATTTTCCTTGAACAATCCCAGAGACAGGCAGGCAGGTTACATATACCTATACAATCAAGTAAAATGTACATTTCTCATGGATGAATGTGAATGAAAGCACAAACAGAAGAAGCACCTTCACAAACTTATGTGAAGAAATTCCATAAAGAAACAAAACTAGATTGATTCTCTAGGCAGTAAAGAGATTAATGTCAATATGCCATGATTTTTTACATCACTTTGATAATCGCATCTCACCTTAAATACCATATTGCTTAAGCAGTCTTTCAAAATTCCTAAGAACAAATTTGCTTAAACTGCGTGCAATAAAGCACACTTCCAATTTAGAAGTATAAAAATGTACATTTGGGTATACATCAATTGTGCTGTTAAACCTTACCTTCAAATAACTGTTACAGAACACTTTTTCTAACACATGTAACTGTAAATAATTATATATGTCTATAGCTATTTTCAAAGCAGCTCTGTTCAGCTTCCCAAGTATCTCCATGCATGCTTCCAGAAGAAAAATTATGTGGAAAAATATACATGAAGAAATTCCACATGATAGATGACTTATTTTGTCCAAAGCACTGTTTCTCTGAAGGGCTCCCAATCCTGCCACTTGAACAGATCACAGGTGAAGTAGGTCCTGCTCATACACGTTCATATGTTAACTGTCATGTGCAAATTTGTTACTCATTTGCATAAGTATATACTGCAGACTCTACAACCGACAATCTCCGAGTGACAATTACAGAAGGGGTTTCTTAGAGAAAGGGCATGCCTTGCTCTGCAGACCTCTACACGTGCCTCTGCACGAGGCACCTTCCCTCGTACTGGTCCTTGCATTCACACAGGGAGTGGTATTAGGGCCCTCAATGAGCTGAAAATTAAATCGGTGCTTTTGCAAGGCTACCTGCTCCACCTGTCTGCACAAATGCTGCTGGTAGTGGGAGCATACAGGAGGAGGACCTGGGAGTGAGTGGCTTGAGAACAGTATTTCTTTTTCAGTAGCAGCTGGGTCTAAATTGAAGGCAAAGCCATACCAGCACTTCTGCAGCTCACTGTGGATTAGAGCGGCATGTCTTACTCCTCCCCACCTCCACAACCTGCATGCTCTTGCCACTTTCCCTGTGTCAGCCAGCTCTCTAGATTCCTGTGTGAGCAGATCTAACTTCCATTAAAGAGAAAAACAAAACAGAAGACAAATGTGGATATTTTTCAGCTAAAGCTGTCTCCTTGGAAGGGTTGAACCAGTACCACAGTGACAGAGAGGGGTGGGACTGTGCAGCCAGAAGCAGTTTCCACCTGGTAGCTGGTAGTACAGAACCACATCAGCTCATCCACCCATGCTGGAATCATGTTTTAGCTTCACAAGCCCTGTAAACTGAAGTGCTCCTATGCCTTCTTTCTGCTTCTAGACAGTCATTTCTGCTCCTGCTACCACACCCTCTCTTGCGCTGGCACAAATATTTGTGACACTCTGCTGGCAGAAACAACTGCACAGTGATTTGACGCAGGAAACTGCTGTGAACTTGAAGCAACCCTGTAAAAAGAAGTGTGGGACTGCTTCTTTTGACACCAGTGTGGGCTTACACTCACTTACATTACACAACCACTTAAAAATGACCTGCCTAAAGCTTGCGTAGCTTGGCGATAATAAAAGCTTCCCCTTTTGAAAACTGAATTTTGTTTCCTGATTTGCCCCACAGAATGGAAGTGGAAGAAGACAGTAAGGTCTTTAGGGGTTGAGGCAGCATTGGCAGTCTATGACAGAACACTTGTGGCAGCTGAAGAAACAGAACAAGAGCCCAAAATAATCAGCTGCAGCTTACAGCTGGTAATGGTTACTTTCCCTGTCCCCTAAGATGCCTTCCAAAGGAACAGACAAGAGCAGCTTTGGCTTGAGGCAGGTGTGGAGGCAGAGCAACACATGGGAGACCAAGCTGCCAGAGAAGCTGAACAGGAGGAACTTTAGGCACTGAAAGGAAGAGTACCATGCACAGACACGTGACAAGGAGGCTGGGACACTGTGAGAAAGTGAGCTAGAGTGTAATTGACAGGTCCCTGGCACCAGTGTGGCACACAAGGCAAACTATGCTGGATTGCAGAATGCTGGAACTAGTACAATGGGAAAGCTGTGGGAGTTGCGGAGAATAAGTTTGCAGCCAGAGGAGAATCTAGAAAAGGGGGGAAAAAAAACCCCAAACAATCAGAAGTTTGGCAAAAAAGGGAGTTGTGTGTGTGTTTTAGTGTGTGGAGTACAATAGGAAAGAACAATAACACAGAAATTGGATGCTAAGAACTGTGTGTGGTTTCAGTGGGGAAAACGGGAATATCGGGTTGTTATCAAGTGAGCACAACTACTCAGCATCCTGCTTTCCTTCTCTCATCCACGCCCATCCGCACACACGAAGGAGCAGAACAATGGGGAATCAGAGGAGGAAACAAGCCTACTCTCTGTACACAGAGGCATCTGGAGGAAGGAAGACAGAAGCTGGGGAAGGAGATAAGTATACAAAACGCTGGAGCAACAAAGCACTGTCACTGACATGTAAATTGAGTATGTACACTGCTTCTGGTTCTTCTTCAATCCTAATGTGGCCATACTGAAAGAAAAAAAGTAATTGAAAGGTCCTATTTTACATAAACATTGAATAGGCCTTAAAGCATGTTGTAGACCTATGCTCAGTAAGGAATTTTCAGTACTTTTAAAAAATAAATTAAAATAACCTGTTTATCTAATTAACTAACTTAACTAATTTTGATGAATAATTTAATTACCTTCTCAAATTTTATGAGCTATTACCTTGTACAGCCTCTTTTATTACACCAACAAACTGACGCCACAGCACTTCAGGATCTAATTCAACCCAGCCAGGGCGAGGATAAAGTGATTCCACCTGTTCACAAAAGAGACATTGCACTGTTACAATCCCTACTTCACAGAAACCATCATTCTTGTGAAAGCTGGTGCAAACACATTTGGTTTGCTTTTTTGGTTCTTAATTTTCTGAATCTACTGCAAGAGAAGAAACAGCAGTGTCACTTTTAAAACACAGCATGCGATCTCTAGAAGACCTCCCCAGTTCAGCAGGAATAAAGAAGCCCAAACCCTCAGGAACTGGGGTGCTTGTAAACTCCTTTTGGGGCTGCAAACTGGAATGCAGGTTTCTCAGAGAACCTTTTGGCTCTGCTGCTGAACTTGGACATTGCTGTCTCTGAGCAGCTCAGCAGCAGCACGGGGCAGGGAGCACTTGCCAGCGGGGCTTCCAGCGACAGCACCACTGACAACATCGCCTTCCCTCGATGGCGACCCCACAGATTTCTTACGCTTCCTCTCGGTGCAATCTTTCCACTGCGATAGCTAGCAATAAAAAGTTAATTCCGCAGATCGTATTTGATCCCAACATCACAAGCTGTGAGCGTCCTGAAATTCGCGTTCAAAAGTTCACGCCTTTTTACACGGCGCGGCCATACAGCGGGGCGCGTGCAAACGCAACTCCCGCGCCGAGCCTGAGCCGCGTCCCACCAACGCGGGCTGTTTGGTTTGCAGACGGAGCAGCCGTTACGCGACTGAAGCGCAGGTAAGAGGGCGAGGTGGGCGGGAGCAGACGCGGAGAGGTAACGGGGCGAACGCAATGGCGGCACCGCCGTGTGGCTCCCAGCCGACTCGGGCGTTTCGTTTCGCCCAGGCTGGTCTGAGGGCCCGGGAGAAGCCGTCCCCACCCACTCGGCTCAGGGGCTGCTCACGCACTGGGAAAAGCGAAGTCGGGCGAGCGCCTGCGGACGCTTCCCACGCCGAGCCCGCACCCGCGCCCCGCCAGGACCCCGCACGAGTGAGGGACCCGGAGACCCGCCGGTCCAAACCCCCTGGCACCGGTACTCGGCGCAGAGCAGCCACGCGCAGCCCCGCCCGCCGGCTCCCGAGACAAACGCCGCCTCAGGCTGCTCTCGCCCGGCGGCGAGTGAGGACGCGGCCCCGCAGCGCGCCCGTCGCTGCCCCCCACCGCGGATTCACCTTCCTGCAGCTGGAGCCCCGGACCGCGGCCGCCCGGTCATAGACGTGGCACTTCACCACCGTGCTGCCCACGTCCACCCCCACCACGTACCGCGCGGGGGGGGCGCCGCTCTCCTGCTGCCCGCACCTCATCGCCCACCGCGGCCCGGCGCGCAGGATCACGGAGTGCGGGCGGGCGGCTGCCGCCCGCCAGAAAACCACCGCCCCGCTGCGGGGCGGGCGCCCGGCCGGCCTATGGGCGCGGGGAGCGCGGTGGCGGGAGGCGGGCCACGCCGCGCCATGGCGGGGCCGCCGGGCTGGCAGGTGGCGCCCACCGGCGCCGGGCCTCGGGGCGGTCTTCGCAGGCCGCGGCCTGGCAGCCTGGGTCTGACCCCGCGGCACGGAGCAGCGCTAGGCCGCCGCGGGGAGGACGGCCGGGCCACGCAGCTCCCTGGAGGCGGGGACGGCGGCACCGACGCGCCCGTTCCCTTACGGGGGAAGCGGGTTTCCCGGCAGCGACGGCGTTCTCTTGTGTACGGCCGGGCCAGCGACAACGGGATCCCACCTAACAGAACAAAACAACACAGAACGCCGTCTTTAAACTGTGCAGTTTCCATATAAGTTTACTAAAAGCGTAATTAAAACCCAAATGTTAAACGGTTTTTAAAAAGACAGAATTCAGCAAGCACCGCTGGGATCCTCCCGCTGGTGGTAGTGACTAAGTGACTGTATTGCCTAACCCCATGCCTCCTTACAGCCGTGGGCTAGGAGCAGGCATTGGTACATAACTAGGTATGGGCTCTCCTGGGATTTGTCACTAAAGGGAGTGAGCGTCAGTGAACAAATATGTAATTATACACAGTCTTCATCCACAGCAATTCTCTTGTGCCACCACCTTCCTCCATAGAGGGAACCACCTTTAAAATTACTGTTGGACAGAGGTAGTGACAGAAATTTTCCCATACGGCCCTTAGCTGGGGTGGTGGTTTTTAAACAGGCACAACCAGAAATATTCTCAGTTAAGCAATAAAATTCAGGATGTTCAACCCCAAACTAGTAGCAGTAGAATTTAGTTTTAACCCTAATGTAATAAAAATTAGTCAGTTGTAACGCATTTAATTCGAGCAGGAAAAGCAAAGCAAAAATACACATAAAATACTTTCCCCTTGCACTTTTATTTGGCCCCTTACAAAAAATTGCACTGTGAACAACAAAAGGATAGTATGTGGGATAACAGTCTGATGTTACTGGACCTTTAAAGCAGGAATACCAATGACAGTGAAAGCCACATAAGGAGAGGCTCCCCACCTCACCCAGGCAGTCACAGAGGTCACTGGGACAAAGGTTGGGATCACAGGGAAGGAACAGCATGTGAAAGCCAAAGAATGGCTGCTTTACCTCTCCCTGCTAAGAAACAACTCCTTAAAAAGCCATAATCTTGTCTGACTTATATTCTCTTTGACTATAACTTCACAAGTTATAATCTCTTGACATATAGCTAACAGATGTGCATCAGAGAAAGATATCAAGCACTTCATATCTGATAAAGATTTTTTCTTCAAACTAATTTAATTATTCTGTTAGTTTCAGTAAACAATAATAATTTAGAACTCCTGAAGAAAGTTCCCTAAGTAAAATTCAACATGTGTAACTGGTATAAAAGGCTAAAACCTCTCCAGACATTCAAAAACTAAGAAGCCTTAAGTAAAGTTGGGAAAATGCATCAAGGCATCCTTCATGTTTTTACAGGATCAACACAAGTCGGGCCCATCATGCTGCAAGATGAAGCAAAACTTAAAAAAGAAAATGGAGGCAAAGGTTACTTTTTTTTCTACAAGCTCTTACTGTAAAAAATACATATCCCTCTGATTCACTGTATTGCATGGAAGTCACCATAAGCCAATTTCTTCACGCAAATCTTAAACTCTGTTTCATATATTAATAAGAATTTAAGATACATCTTGAAAAGGAACACAAATATATGTTGGAAAAAATTAATGTGAACCAATGTACATAGCTGCAGTCCATACATATTCTTAGCTATATAGCATGTATTACAATTGCTCAATTTATGAGAGGCTTGTGAAATACAATTTTTTTATTATTGTTCTGTTTGCATTGTGATAAAAACAATGCAATAAAGGACGCAATGGTTTTTCAGACACGCATAGCTTGTCCATACATGATTTATCTGGCATTATCTTATGTTATTTTGTCATAAATATCATTCCCACACAGGCACTCTGTCTATCCAAAACCTTCCTCTTACACTGCACTGCAACGCTGATAACAAGCCTGCATAACCTTTACTACCACCCTCATCTTCCTGTTTGAGTGAGAGCATGCAGGTGCCATTGCCACTGTTCAGAGGGCAGAGAATTCACACACCTGGGGTCACGTACCAGTTTCTGCAGCAGCTGTGTCCCATACTTCTGCATCTTCTGTGCTGAAATCCTCAGTTTCTTTGGTCTTGGGAAAGCGTGACTGGTCTTATCTTTTACTGGAATATCAAACCAAATGAAGGAGTGGAGACACTCCAGGGACCTGTCCAATGCTGTAGGAAAGAGTTATTATGTAAAACCAACCAAATGGCAGAACATCAGGGACAGGAAGATCCACCATTGCTGGCAGCGATGGCAAAACCCTCACCAGGAGTAATTTATATTGATTATTTGTAAGCAACGTCATCACGCTCAGCATGTTTCAGGAACTAGGAGAGCAAGACCCAAAATTTGTACTGCATTTTTTTTTCTTCCCTTCCTTAGCTATATTTTGTCAAGATCCATCTACCCTTCTACTGTCTCATCAAACGTATTTACCATTTTACCCAATTCCTTAACTCTACCATTTTAACAAGCTTTAACATTATGAAATCACTGACTTCAGGGTCTTTAGGCAGTTTTCATTTAAATAAGAAAGAGCCCACTAATTTCTGGTGCTCCATTGGTTGGTACACCCCACATGCGTCATTCATTAAGCCTTGCCTGGAAACTTAACAGACAGCCCAAAGTGAAAGTGATGACCTTCTAGCAAATTTAGCTACAGTAATTTACCATATGACCATTCTCAGCAGTTCCTCCTGTACTCCTACCAGAATTTACCACTCTCCTTGAAGTCAACAGACACAACCACATACAGTGACATCAGTTAATCTAGCATTTTAGCTTCGTGGGTGATTTGAGTTTAGGCAGCGATGGGATGTTTCTTAAGCAGTTCCACTCTTGCTAAATCATCCCACCCTCACACTGTGAACTGTTGTACCAACACAGCTGTTCTGTGGCTCCATGGCAAACTATCCAGCTGAAAAACAACATGGGGAGAGAGTTTCAATCAGATTAATTCCTTTATATAGTTCTTAATGTGGCGATAGAAACTATCTGGCACAATCCAGTAGGAACAAGGAATAAAAGACTGGTTAAGCCAGCATCTTCACTGGAGAATTGCACATCAAAACTGTGCCCACATGAGGGAGGTTTTGCATTGGGCCTGAGGCACAGACAGTCCTTCCTTTCTGCCAGCTCTGCGACAGAAGAAACCTTTGCCAGAGAGTGAGGTGGACATTTGGACAATCAAGTTTTAAGCCAAGGATTTATCTACCAAAGCAAGTGAAGTGAAAACTGGCATATTCATTCTGTTAATGTTTCATTATTTGCCCATGCTTTTAATCCATCCTAATACCTACATTTGGAGATGTGCAATGTGTATTTATGAGATAATGTCCAGTCATCCTCTAGCTGTCTCTTAAGGAATTACAATGTGGACTAAAAATGACAGAACCATTAACAGATTTGAGAATGTGTACATACATGTGTGTATACATGTGAGGAATGGTCATTTGTACCTAGAAAATTCAGAACTGAACAGCTCTTTAAAAGAACATTGATTTCAGAGTCTGGAAATTCACAGGGAAAAAAAAAAATCTAAAAATAAAGAGAGGAAAATGGCCATCAATGAAGTTCAAGAACAAGGGACTGGATATATTAGAGGCTAATGGGATAAAAAACCACTTAACTATTGTTTCAGTAAGACCTAGCCACTTAAAAAAAATAAAATTAAAAAAAAGGCAAGGGGAAGGAGAAGGAAAAAATTTAAACACATAAAAATCTAGAACAATGAACCATCTCAATACAGGCTCAGTAAATTCAGAGGTTCCAGCAGCCTACACCACTCTCCGTTTACCCTGCTGAGTTAAGTTTCTATGACTGACAAAGTGTTTCAGCTGTTTCAAAGAAATATGTACTGGAAGAAACATCAGAATTTAATAATAAATGTCACGTTCTATTCCAGATGAATGCTAAACCTAAAGCATGCATATCTTACTGTGAAATAGATCACTTCCTTGAACTGGAATCTCAGTTCTTCCTTTGCCCCATACTCTCAGCATGCTAAAAGTTGCTGACTTTGAATTTTACTGCCCTTGTTGGTGGCAGAGAAATTACATTTTGGATTTTGATTGCCAGCCTTGGTCTTTTCTTGCTACAAAATACAGGATTAAGAGTGATTAACAACTTTTATAAAGCAATGCTGATGCAGTAACACTTACTGACCAAGTTTTACCATGAAAAAATATTAAGTTTTAATTAAAAATGCTTCCTCTGTCCTTTCAAATAACAGGAATCAGGTTTACTGTTTGTACTTGATGGCACCATGACTCCTTCTGTCCTCTTTGATTTGTATTGTCTTTCAAAGCAGAAACTGAACAGGAAATTTGTAAGTACAGAAAAATAACAGTAAACACCTTGTCAAAAATTGGCAGCAATAAGGAACTGTTGTTTGAACCAGATTCTTTTGTTAATAAACAGTTACTTACCTCATGATATTTGATTCTTCAAAATATATATCAGTTACAGTCTCAATATTCATGGGTCCTCCTGCACCTGAATTTGGATTCTTTTGGCCAAGAGTATGTATTCAGACTCCCCTTATGCCCTTGGTGTCACTGTGTCCCCTTTTCCAGAGACAGAAAGAGAAGAACATAACTGTCTCTCAGTAGTAACGAAGGCTGATTATGGAAGACATAGGGAGATCACATCTCAAATAAAAAGAATTTTAGAAATCCCTTACTGTAAGTAACCATTTCTTGTTTGAGATTCTTCACTCTCAGGGGTCATCTATATAGTTCAGATGAACTAAACTAAATTGAACAAAAATCACCTAATTTTTGAATGGGACTGTCCATGCAAGGTCTGTTACACACAAACTGATATACTTTAAAAAGTTATCCCTTTACTTAATTTGTTTTAATTTTCTTTAGAGCTATATATTGAGATGGGAAAAATAAGGAGGCAGAAATTGCCATGCAGGGTAACTGCAGTACTTGAAAGTCCATTGACTAATAATTTGAAGACAGCTTAAGAAATACCAGACTTTATCTTGGGATCTTCATCCCTAGTAATAGTTGAGTAATATGACCTGGATTTATATACCAACCAGACTGTTGTTATATACAGAATATTGTTACACAAAGTTACAACAACTGGTCATGTTAAGACTGTACTCCGCTCTTTATGCTTTAAACAAGCTAATTCACACAGTAATGTATGAGAAGGAAAAATAACATCTCTACATTAAAAGCTGGTGCTGCAGCTGGCAAAAGAGAGATCCTAACAAAGTTCAGAACTCGCAACCAAAGATACTAAGAATTAACTGGGATGATTACACTGTTCATCATGCTTTAAAAGGGGACAAGGAGTAGAGTTTGAACATAATCTTAAAGATAACTCTTCAAAGAGAGCAAAACTCAGCAGATCGTGTATATATACACAATACAAAGGTGAAGTTTATTTACCTTCTCTAAAATCAGGATAAAATCTAGATTTGGCAAATTTGAATTAAAAACCCCTGCTATTATTGGGGATGAGGAAATCTGGAAATCTAAGTATGAAAAATAACTTGTCACTTGTCTCTTAAAAAAATTCAAACATACTGCACTACTTTTAATGCAGTTTGTTATTATGCTTCATCCAGAAGCCTTACTACTAATGAAGTAACTACCCTTACTCTACTCCAGCAAAAATCTCAGCACAATGTTTTGTTCCAGGTACCCATGGCTCCTCCGATTTTTCAGCCATCAGCTGGTTTTGCACCTTGTTAAGAACCACTACGACGGAACTTGCTGGAAAGTAATCTTACTGCCTTTTCTATAGCTTTTTTTTTTTTAATCTAACAGGTGACAGAAACCAAAGAAATTTTGGAAGATAAATAACTAGTTCAATGCTTTTAATTGCAAAGTGACCAACAGCCTCTTTAACAAACTTCATATCTTTTAACTTAGTAGTTGAAAGCCATCAAGAAACAGCTCAGAAGTGGGCAGTTGCTGCTTCCGAGAATCACAGAAATTGGACTTCATGAGATTTAATTTATAACTGAAAATTTTGGTTTTGAGCATACAGAAGTTCCCATATAGCATTTGCAAATAAAACAGTGAAAATAAGTAATGTTTCTTGTTTCAATATTTAATCCAAGCAGACACAGACACAATTTATAAAATTACTCTATTGCATTAAAGTTTTATATAGCATTTAACTTTTATGAATGTTTTTCCTTCAGTGTATCGTATATTCATATTTTAAAATATCTTTGCACAGTCCTTTGTGCAACTACATGCTAAAAATCTGCAAATGCACACTTAACACTAAACAGCACAAAAAATACATTCTGTATCCATTCATATGCAAATTTAAAACATTTCACTTGGCAGATAAACAATGAAAAGTTATTTTAAAAAAAATCAGAAACTACAAAAATGCGCACATAAAAGTCTTCCCTTTTGGATTTTTAGTAAAATACTGCTCTGTATAAGATCTAATGAAAAACTCCAGTGCTTACAAAATACTTTATATCTATGAGAAAACCAAATGCTTAAATTTATATCTGCATGAATTAAACACAATCACCTTGTTAAAATATAAAACTGAAATAATAGGGGACATGGCATAGGTCAATGCAGATGTCACATCTACCAGGACATGTAAAACTGTAATCAACTGGGCACCAGGCAGTCAGTTTCATAGAATACACCAACTAAAAACCAGGGACTAATACAATATGCAGCAACTACAGAATAGTGTTTAGCCAGCTATATGCACTAAATATAGCAATTCTGCTTGAAGAGGGAGAGGAAGTCTTAGTCTGAAGTCAGTAATTAATAACAAAAATTACTGTGTTAAGAGTATAGTGTCCTTCATAACTTCGTTTCTAAAAAATCTGCATAAATTAGTTATCTAGGTATGTCAACAGTCTCATCTCCATCACACGAATTTCTAATTAGATTTTTTCCTCTGATGATCAGATAATTCATGTAGGATATGGGGGCCTAACATCTGTGTCTCATAACTAAATTTCACATAAACACTTCTAAAATACTGGTGTATCAGCATCATTTCAGTCTCACGTTGCTAATGACAATAAATCATCAAAACGAACAACTTTCCCTTCACAGGATATGGCTTCAAACCTTCTTGAGACTAGATGGCTATAAAGAGAATAACAAAATCAATGTATTTTAAGACTGTGTATAGACTATTCTACAAGGTTTGTGATACTAAGTAAAATAAAATAAAATTTCTTAATCTTGTTTTTACCTCTGTGATCCTCTTTATAGAGCTTGCTGCTATTCTACGAATACTGCTGAGGCAACAACTGTTTCAGAGAAATCAATATAAAAAAATCCTATAAAGTAGTAACAACGTGAAACTTGGTACTACACCAAGAAATGGAGGCAAAGAAAAAGGTATGGGAACTGAATGAAAAGTCTACGGACTTGCAGATCCAACATGAAACCTCTCTGGGGGCAATAAAGTGAATCATTAAAGTATGCTTTATTTCTAAGCTTCCTGGGCCTTAAAGCAAAAAAAAAAAAAAAATTCTGGAACTGATTAGAATAAAGAAGAAAAATGAAATTTAATCAACATTAGTAAACAGCACCAACTGAGGCCTCAAATTTTCTCTTAGACTGAAGATTTCTTAAGAACAGTACTTGTGGGTTAAAAATAGTCCAGGGACCTTTGAGCCTTCTTTTTTTCCTATATGAACTAAAAAGGATGGAGTTACTACTTGTACAACATAGCTCCCTCCAAAAATACAAGTCAACTTTTTGTCTAAGCATTCTTATGGAACCAATAGTAACAGTTTCTGATAATTTAATTTTGCTAACAGAACTTCTATCACAAAACTAAAAAATAAATATTGAAAGTCACTAGCAACAGAAAAATTACCTAGCATAGAGAAGGTTTCAGGGCACAGACTGTTAGGGGGAGAAATGGAATCTAGGTAAACATAACTGACAGCCATACTACACAAATGGACATGTTTAAACTCTGGCCATTTTTATAATTTAGAAAAAAAACAGGGTATCACTGGCATTTTAGGAGACTATGCAGATCTGTAATAGATAACTATGTTATCATCAGAGAACAATGAAATTGATAATGCTGCTAGGTTAAAAAAAATAAATGTACTTTACCAAAGTGGTCTCTATTTTGCAAATATATTTTTTTACTCAATACATCCTATAAATTAATTTCCTGCAACAGATTCTGCATTAGCAACCACTTTTTGCCCCTCTAATACTAGAGATACAATAATACCTACATTTTGAAAGTTGTTGCCCTCTGGTATAAAACCTAGCAGTTCATAGTTAAAGCAAATTTATCAGTTCCGCTGTAGTTAGGTTTTAGTCATAGTGATTCAACTCAGAAGGACCTGGAGAGCCAATATAAAAGCTGCATGTAAATAATTTTTCCTTTCTGTCTTATTACACTATTTAAAAATAAGCTAGAATGCAAAATGTCATACTAAGCAATGTTAGATGCCCAACTTATTACCGCTCCATATCCCTCCCAAAAAGCACAGCAATTCTGAATTAAGGTTGCCACTGTTATTGCTGCTTACCCAGTATGGACTGTAAGCCACTGTTTAAAAACCTAGGCACAATGGATGGCATGATCACCTTAACTCAGAATTTCCTGGCTTTTGCTATTTTAAGTCAAAATAATTAAGTTTTAACATAATTTTTATAGTTTTCATTACAACCTGAAAATCATAGCAAATAAAATGTATTTCCTTCTATATAATACTTAAAGTGGCTGGTCTTTTTAATAGAGCTTTCTGATTTTTTTAAATGATAGAACATAACAGTGGGGGAAGAGTTAAAGGTAGAATACACCTAGCTACCATATTTATTCTGAAGATTTTGGTGCGCCAAAATTGACAGCCAGCTTTCTTGGCTTTCGCTTGCTGGAAGTGTTTGGTGTTGATTTGTTATGAGGAACGCTTGGAGTAGCCACATTGTCTTGAAATGAAACAGTGGATTGAGCAGCTTGAGGAGATTTTAAAGGAGCTGAAGAACTATCTTGCTGAATGTGGTCAGAAGACACTGGCTGTTCATTCTTTAGTGATGCAGCTTGAGGGGAACTCTGAAACTCCTTGAGCTCAAAGTTTTTCTTGCTAGCAGCCCTTTTTTTAGTTACCTTTAAATTAAATAAATATTATTTAACAGAAAGAATTCTCAAAAAACTGCAAATATTGCACTTTTAGAAAACATGCATACAGTTTTTTACAACAATTTTCTAATACTAAATAGTGCTTCACAGTGGGGGTGTTGTTGCATTCATCATGTAGGCACTTCTTTTCTTTTCTTTTTTTAAAAACAAAAAAAGAATATTAAGACAAACCTGCCAATCTTACCTGTAGAGGTATAAACTGGTTGTGAGAACCAACGGGTATAGTTCCTGCAAGAGACACATTTCCCGGATAGGAGCCAGGATAATAATGTTTAGGCACTGGAGTTCCCCAGGACACTGGACCAAACATGTGAGATGATGGAGGCATTATATTAGCTGTGAAAATAAGTAACTTTTAGTTCTCTTTCCTCAAAAAGAAGACACCAACTCCCCAAGACCCCAAAAAGTACCCCAACTATATTTGCCTGCGTGTTGTTTCTCTTTCCCATAAAACCTCATATTCTTCATATTTTGTTGAAAACAAATAAGTATTTATTTACTATCAAAAAGATCCCAAACAAACAGTTCTGCCTTTACAGAACTAAACCTAGATGAAAGCACAGTTAAGAGCACTAAGTCACAGCACCTGCATTTCAGAGTGCACATAACTTAGGACCTACACATCCTTAGCTGAGTGAACTGTATTAGAAGGCTGCAAGTGTAGGCTGTCCTTTAGAAACAAGTCAACAATATAGAAACCCTTGGGAAAAGAGATGTAGCAGCTGCTGTATGGGTTACTAGGATGCTACAATGGTGCTGACTCATTAATTACTAGCTCTGAAACGTGAGCTTTAGTAGAATACAAAATAGATGGGAACCAGAAACACCACCAGGACTTTTAGCAATTTTTGAAGGGTTACTTACCATGCTAATGTTTGTCAGTGTGCGACAGGATTGTGATGCAGCACTTCAGTGAAAGTTGGTTATAAACAAATAAAAACACTAATGCATGTATAACCATTAACTATACAGGGGGAAAAAATCCACATAGAAAATGAAGGAAGAGATTTTTTTATTAATTCTGAACTGAGACTATCAGCTTTGAACTAATTACTATTGTTTTGAAGGAAAAAAAACAACAAAAAACCAACTAAGACTGAATGGACAAACACATTCTTGAGGAAAAGAAATAATTGGGAGAGATGTGGTTCTAATGAATTAATTTGCATACTGATGAGAAGAGGTTCATGCACTGTTTTCAAAGCAGTTCAGACACGCAACTACCGACACAAAGACCAAAAATAGGGCTTTCTGGAAGACATTCATTTTCATATAAAGGACTACTACAATTACAGAATATCATTACAATATTTGAAATATGTACAAGTCAAATACTTACCAGGGGGTTGTGCAAATACTGGAGGAATAGATCCAGTAATAGATCCAGGTGGTACAGGAACTCCAAGTGGTTGATAATTTGGAAACACTGGTGGAGGTGGAGGCAAAGGGAAGTTTACCCCTATAGAACTCTATGAAGAAGGAAATGGAGGATTACAAACAGACGCAATGCAATAGAGGCAAAGATTTTAAAAGACTCTTTGTATCCTCACCAAACGCTGTAAAGCAAAAAGCGCAGCTTTCTCCTTTGCTTCAGCTTCAGAATGACACTGTGGTCCATGAACCACCAAACCATTTGATAATTTTATGTGACAAACTGTCATGGTCTAGAAAAATGAGATAAGATTTTTGAGTTAATTTGTATTGCTGACAAAAAAAAAAAACAAACTGTGAGAAAGGAGAGGATTTGTTTGCTTGTTTAAAAAAAAGGCAACAAAGGGAGCTAAGTTTTATTTTTAGATGGATTTCAGTGTGCAGTCCAAACATTTAATATAGGGCAGTTGAAATACATTTGAGAACTTTAACTTCTGCTGAAAAAGCTTTTTACCTGGGGTGTTTTTAGGAAAGAGAAATCTGGTTGAGACATTCCAACAAGAGAACAAATACGAGAAAGTTCAGAAACAGTAGACAGTGCAGGCTGTGGACAAGCAAAAGGGTGACCTCCAGTTTCCAGTGCTGGTGTGTTCTGAGGGCCTCCAGTGCTATGAGGCTTGTTCATATATGCAGCTGACAAAAAGAAAAAAAAAAAAAAGTTGTATCACAAATATTTCCTGCACTGCAAGGATAGCAAAAGAAAAAAAAGTGGTTTGGGTTTTTTTTAGTATTTTCATATCTTATTAACAAAAACCAGGAGGCTATATATAGAGAGAGATATTTTTAGATCTGAATAAAGAAGCAGAACTGAAAAAGATGGATCTTTTATTACTGTAGTTTGGACATCAGTACTATGCCATTAGTTATGTTCTAAAATGTCACTACAAGGTAAAGCTGTGAACTATGAGCTAATGTCTAAACATACCCATTTTTTTTGTTTGCCTGTATTGCAAAGCAGCTCCACGGCAATCCTGTCTACTAGGGGGAGCAGGAACATCATTAACTTGGGATTTAACTTCATTCCTTGTTTCCAGGTCAGAGCCATCTATCTTCAAAATCTCTTTGAGCATTTGTGTTCCTTTCTTTAAAAAAAAAAAATAAATAAACCATTCAGGGACATGATGGCATCCAGATAACACTACCTTCTCACTTAACTCTGAATAACATAATCACTAACAAAATCTGATTTTATGTTTGCCTATCAGTTACATTTTATCAAAGCACAGATAACAACTTAGAATAAACAAATGGGTTAATTTTCTTTGAAAATAGCTAATTAAAAGCTCATTAATATGTTTAAAAAGGTAGTATGACGTTTCATCGAGCTTCTTTAAATAGAAACACTGATGCTAAGACAGCAGATGCTAAATTGCAATGGAATGATTCCTGCAGTATACAGACCATAGCAAATGACTGTGGTGACAGATGTTCTTCATTTGTAGCTCTTGCTTCCTTGGAATAAGTCTGCACTTCATTTTCTTTGGAAATTTTCAAAGAAGCTAGAAGGCTTTCAAGTTCCTTATCCTTCTTGAAACAAATTAAAAAAAGGTACATCAACTTAGAACATTACAAGCAGATGCAAGAGGAAGGATATATTAGATTGAGATCAATTTTATACTAATTCAGGATTTTTCTTCTCTTAGCTTGGGCAGATCAGAGTCATGTCTGCTCAAAGTATGAACAGATATCCAGAGACTACATCAAGTTTTGCATACTAAAAAGATGCAAGTATTGACCAATAAAGAATTGATTTACAGAATCATCAAGGTTATACAGGTTTGTCTTCTATCTGTTTTAAACATGAATTTGCACACAAGTGACCAGGAATAATTGGAATAAAAGGAACTGGAAACTGAAGTTATTCAAAGAGCACAAGAAAATCAACTATCTAGATCCTACCTTTCCACCTGCACAGGGACCATCAACTGAAGCCTTCTGAATTACAGGCATGTTGGGACTTTCATTCCTCTTCAGAAGTTTGACATTGTACTTATTCACACCTGCAAAATTCTGAAATAAACTGCAGCATTTATTATTGAATACTAATACTCCGTTACTCATTATAACACAGTCATATTAGAAATGCATCTGCAAATAGCTGCCATAAGTTAATATTCTTAGAGGACTTCAGCTTACTGAAAACCTAGCATTTGTGTTTTCCCATTACAGTATAGCTTTGAGAGTCTGAGAGGGGCAGGAAAATCATTTGGTATCTTAACACACTAGTTTTCTGTCTATAAAATCTCTAGAGGAAAAAAAAATCTCCATAACAAAATTTACTTAGTAAAAGAATTAACTAAAGTGCTAGTTAAAGAGAAATCTGTAAAATGATAAATCAGATCAGAGTAAAATTAAAAGAAAAGAATACATGTGCTCAGTACAGAAGAAATTACCTGTTTGTTTGATATTTTATTATGTGGCTGACTTTCACCTCTTGTAGCTTTGGAATCTTCTTTAACTACAAAAGAATGCATTCTTTTGAAATGCTCTTAAAAATCGTAATAATAATAATAAAGACAAAAAAAATTTAATAATTCCACCCAAGTCCACAGAGTTGAATTAATCTGAATGGCTGTATCAAATGTTTAATTCATACTTTATAGGTTATTTGTTACATGCTTTTCTTGTAGGAAAATATAAAATGAAGTATATGCAATAATATATCTAATTTTTATATTTTACAAATACGATCACAAGTAAATTTTTAAAGCCAAGTTGTGAGGGGTTTTTGGTTTGTTTTTATAGCAGATGAGTAAAAAGTCAACATAATGCAGAACAGCTTGATTAAAAGGTTCAGGGTTAAATGTGGAATAACCTAATATGCACACCAAAGACATTATTTGACAATAAGCAGCCCTATGTAGTGTTTATATAACAATAATAAACTATTTCCTGTCAATAGCTACAAAAAACTCAGTAAGTATTTCAATGAAGATCAGATGAAGCACGTAGTTCTCTTAAACAAAGTTTCTAATTGTAGTACTTACATTTTTTATATGGCTCCTGTTTTCTTTGCTGGCCTTTAAAGCTGCTGTCATTGAATCCTGGCTTATAGAACTGATTGCCAGTTCCCAGCTTGATTTCCTGAGGTAGTACTGCACCCTAGGAGTTCAAACATCAAACATTAACCAGAAAACTATGTATCAATTACATAGTAGTCCCATATGTTTTACCTCTTTTCAGAGCTATGCATGCCCTGTGTAACTACTTTAATCCAGAGGATTTATTTGTAACGTTAACTAGAAAGTTTTCTGATGTAATGAACTGATGAATAAAATTAAGTACCTTCATATTTTTAACCCAGGGATGTGTTTAACGTTTATATACCAACCTTCTCATGCATGGTTTGCTGAACGTGGCGAGACTTCCCAGAACTCTGCAGTGACTGCCATATGCTGCAGAATTCATCCCCTTGCTTACTTTGTGCCTGACAAAATAAGAAACAATACCCCCAACAAACTCAGCAGCTATAAACTCAACTTTTTAACAGCTCAGCATATAAACAGACATTCTGAAAATTGTAAAGTCCAAGTTTAATGGTGTTCAGACAACAGAAATTTCCATACTGACACTAGTAGAACTTGCAGGTATTTAATTTATGGAATAGGCTATTGTGGTGGGTTGTATTTACAGAACAATTTTTCCTAAGATTCACTATTAAATTGAAATGAGTTTAGTTTGTTTTGAGATTAGTTTTCATTTGTTATTAACTGGAGTTATGAACATAGGAAAGATCATCAAGTACAATTAAAATCAAACAATAATTCAAAATGGTTTCAAAAGCATGCTTGCATACTGGTAGTATTCTTAAATTTAATTATTAATACCTTATTTTGGAAGGCCTTATGAGGCTCAATTGCTTTGTAACATTACAAGTATGTTACGACAGAACTGAAGCCCAGCTATGTAAAAACCACTTTTGATAATCTAGAATTTAAACAAGCATAACACAGGTTATTATACTCATTCAAAAACTGGGACAAGTTCTGCTCCAGTCTGTATCTGGACTAAAACATCTGATGTACTTAAAACAGTTATCTGTTAATCTTAAGAAAAGGACACCCACTCTAAATAGGGGTCAAAAACATTTGAGTCTAATACTATATGAGTCAGAACACTCACTTTAGTTTTCTGATTGCCACTCAGAAATGATCCTTTCTGGGGTGAATTAGAGTTGCCCTGATTTTCAGCCCTGAGATTGTAATGCTGTCTTCCATTCAGTTGCTAAATCATTGACAGAAAGGAAAAAAAAAATCAGAAGCATTTCACTGCTTTAAATTTCTTTTGGGAAGTAGTTTTTCTTGTACAGACTTCAAAAACATGAGATCCTTCTTCTCAAACATGAAGTTACCCATTAAGCTAATTTTCTTTAGAGAAGCAACTTATTAAAAAATAGAGTTTAATTAAAGTAATGAGAACCTCAATTCACCTGAAATTTTTCCTCTTTTACTGTATTTTCAAACAAAGTAAATCATAACCAAGAAGCAAAAGCGACAAGGAAATCATGTCTTTTTCTGATCATGGACAAACTTGGCCTACAGGAAGCATTACTTGAAACAGAGCTTTAAGGAAAAAACTGCACCCCTGCCCAAACAATTTGTTGACATCAAGTGTACTGTCACTGCTCTGAACTAAGTATTTATCTCTTGGAAACCAACTGGAGCTACTCAAAGTAAAACAACTGTCAACAAGGAACTTCTAGTTGCTTTCATTATTGGATTGCCTCATTTCTTCAAGATAAGGATTATCCTACCTCTAATATACTGACATAAAAAATAAATTTTGTTTGTACCAACGAAGATAACAACCGTAGTCATAATTCAGCTTCTAGGGAAAACCATTCGTGTACAAATGAAAGGAGTCTTACTTGAGTAGGAACAAAAAGGGAGCGAGGAGAATGGTTGAGGCCTCCCAGAGGCGCTTTTTGGGAGCACGCAGATGACAGCTCAGGGGCGTATGAACTGCAGTTATTCACAGCTGGCTGAGGCTTCACTATGGCCGTCAGTTTCTGATTTCCCATTTCCGACCGACTACCGTGAGACAGGTTAATTAAGGCACTTGATGGCAGGCGATAACCTCTGGCAGGTGAGCACCTTAAGAAAAGCAAATTATGTAACTGTTTCATGTAGTTTAATTGTTGACATTTCAATATACCTGATTTAACAACACTGTTGCCTCTATGCCAAAAGATAATGACTCAAATTTGAACAGCAGAGGCTGAAAACTGTATCCAATATTGAAATCTAGTACCATAACACAGGATATCAATCCCATTGTGCTCCCCTTCGGCCTCTGGTTGTCAAACCCAGAAAACAGCAGTCATTGCTACTACTCTGAGTTTATCTTGTACCTTTCAGTGCTGAGCTCAAAGAAATTTTAAAGATGAGTGATTTGTTACAGCATAGTTCTATGGTAAGTATTTCTGTAAAACATTATGAACCAGGAAATACTATTCTTTTAATTTGCTGAGATGAAAACTGAAGCCAGTGGCAAAATTATAAACTGAAGTTAAGCAGCATTTAGTCAGTTTTATATCTTCTGCCTTTATGATTCTGAATACTGAAGATTATCTGTGTTACAGGACATACTCTTGCAAGGAGAGGATTGTGTTATGCTTGCTGAACACAGGGAACAGGTAAGATTCTCCTCAAAGTTCTGTCATAAAAAAGCTTACGTTATCTAAGAACAACAATAAAATGAAGCCTGCTGGGTTAATTAGTGCACTTGGAAGTTTACCTGCTTACTTAAATACAGAAGAGTTATCACACCTTTTAAAACAAAAGCATTAACCACGCCTCCACCTCCTGAAGAACAGTTTAGGTTTCTAATGGTGGTTAGAATTTAGTATCAATTATTGATAGTTCAGAGTCTCTCCTTCAGCAGAACAGATGATTACTGACTATTTTTAATCTGTATGTTAAATACATACTGATAACAACCTGCTTTCTACATATTTTAGAAAGACATTTAGATCTAGTGCTTTATTCTGCTGGTTTATGTTTGATTTCTACAAATTAGAAGCTTCCAAATACACAAAAAAGCCTAAAAAGCATTTCCAAAATATAATATGCTTCATAAAAATTATTCCTGCTCAAAGAGAAAAAAGAAACACAAAAGAAATAAAAACTGACCAACACTGTTGAGAAACAAAGTTTTTAAAAGAGGCATTAAAAATACTTAGCCAAATCAAAGACAATGATTTCAAGCCATCTATACTAATAACATGAAATGACGATGAAACCTCCTGCACTAACCTTATAGTTAGGCCTCCAAGGAATTCTTCATCAAACAAAACTTCAAAGAGCACATCTGTGTCTCTACTAGCTGTAGAAAACAAATAAAAGTGTCATCCTATATATGTAACAGTAGCTGTTTTCATCTAAGTTATGTAAATATCTATATTAGTTAGGCAATAAATAATGAAAAGACCAAACACTAACTAATTAGCAGAAATAAATCCCTTATTCCTTTAATAAGTAATGTCATTAACAGCAATTCAGAAATCCTTCTCAAAGTCACATATGGCTGCCCTTTTAGATGTGCTTTCAAGAAAAATGTACCATGCATAACAACTTATCAGCCTGCATTAATAGGACTGCAATTCACAGCAGTATGTCACAGCTGTTAGAAACTGCCAGAAAAGAGATGCAAATCATCTTTACATTTAGACAGTTGGAAACCAACAGCTTTAAAATTACCTTCTTGCATAATGACTGACTAATACTCCTGCAAAATTATACTAGTATGTAATCATTATGGAGAAAAGAATACCTCTTTAAAAAAGCTGCACACAAGTCTAGTCTATTCAAGATTCTGTTGGATACAAACTGAATGAGAAAGCAACTACTTAAATGCCAGGCAAGAAAATGATTTATATTACTAGATCTCAAACTGTTACACTCAATGTGATTTGGTAAATCCTTTTGTTTACCTGAAATAGATTTATGGACAATCTTGTCACAGAAGGTATAAATCCATGTCATTTAACAGAAATGGAGTATCACAGAGTAAAAGACAAATCCCAAATAAAACTATATGAGACAATTAATATGTGATAAAGTTTTATGTTCAATGTAAGCATTAAGGCTAATACTTGATTTTATCTTGACTTCTCTTAACTTTGCCCATATCTTCCCATAGCTTCATTTTGTTCCTTTTTTGCAGCCTATGTTCTATCTCATTGATCTCTCTGCCTTCTACATATTAAGGAGGAACAAAAGGCAAGTAATTTCTTAACCAAAGTACAGCTGTGTAACACATGAAATTAAAACAGAATATCTGTAGGTTTAATTCAAAACAGTAAATACATCATTAGTGGCTTCAAGTTGCATATGCTTCATAGGTGAGAAATTTCTGTGCATTGACAACCATTATACAAAACACTTTTCTGAAGCCTGCTTTCACATCACTACCTGAGCTGTTATATAGCTGTAATGCCACAATTATGAAGAAAGTATTACCTCCTTTAATTCCTATAATGGTACCTCGAAGACCGACTGGAACGGAAAAGTTCTCTCTCACATTGACAACACGGTCAAACAGCCTATACTCTGCATCTCGATCTGGAACAACCCCATTCTGTTGTTCTAATGGCTGACAATAACCAAAAGAACATGTTAATATTTGCAAAAAAAATAAGGACTACCATAAAAATGCATTTATAACAGTATCTGAAACACACTTTAAAGCAAACTATCTGAAAAAAAAAAAAAAAGTTTAAGAACAAAGATTCTTCTTCCCTTCCCTCCCCAGACACAAAGCAAACTACTTTTTTTATTTTCTCGAGCTCTCATTCACTGCTTTGGCCTGAGAAACAGCAGTGCTGTACATGATCCAAGGCAGAGGAAGGGGATCAATTCAGACAAAATAAAAACACCAGGTGTAACCTGCCTGTATCAGTAACACAACTATCTGAAATACCAAGCAAGATGAGCAGCTGGTCGTATGTCAAGAACTGAACAAAAACCAAAACACTGAAGAAGAGACAAATGGGAAGAATGTTTTATTTTGCCTTCATTATATGGCCAATAAGAACTGTAGAAACAGTTGAAAAGAACTAAAAGTCAGTGCAATACATGATGGAGTTTGTAGTTAGTAGAAATTCTTTCCTTTTAGAGACAGACTACCATTCTCAAATTGATCTTCTAGAAGGCATCATAAAACATTTTCTTCCACCATTACTGTCATAAAATTCCACGTTCTGAAAGTTGGTAAGCTTAGGTAAAATAAATATGATCTGGACAACTTAACTTGAAAAAAAAAAAAAAACCCAAAACCCTTTCACATCACTTACTCTGTACAGCAAATGGGGTTTCACAGTTACTCGCACCTTCTTGTTGCTCTTTCTCTGCTAAAAGAAAGGAACAGAAAGTAATTGCATACTAGTGTAGGAACCAACACTGGATTTCAGGTATAACAAAACACCTGAAAAGATAATGTAGAATTATTTTGTTTCTTTTAGATAAAGGCATACAGCTTTCATGAAGTTTTTAGGATGATTAAGTCCAATTTTTAAAACATGATCAATTTCTTACCAAAGCTTTTGCATTGTTTGTCTAATTACAGGATTCACATCAATTTTATTATCATGTCCTTGCAAGTAATTTCAAATAAATCAGCCCATTATTTCATGTGGCTTTGCCTTTAGCTTTTGCTTAAGTAATTTCCCTGGCCTCTTTTTTGATTTGAGGCCTTCAGAAAAAAAAACAAAACAAAGAACTTTCTAATTTTCCTCAGACCAAAGAGAAACTGCAAGGGAAGAATAGCTGGGACTGCACTTAGAAACAGCACATCAGTAGTTCAGAATATATACTGACACCTATTCCTTTGTGAAATCACCAAAAAAGCATGGCCTAATGCTGCTGAATCGCCTCAAAAAGAGTGAGTCAATTGAAAAGATTAATAATGAGCTCTTCCGAATTTTTGGGACAATTCGCATTACAAATTCAGATCTTACATTACATTCTGTATTGTTGTTCTTGGAATGACAAGTAATCTTCAATTGTCTTATTCTAATTCAAGAACTTGGAAAACAATGAGAAGCTGCTTTTTGGTTCACCCCTGCTCACAATGATGTCGAGCTGCATACCTTGCATTTCTCTATTTCTTCTTCAATTTTCTCAACAATGGCTGCATCCAAAATTTGCAAGTCACATGATGAGCGAGACAAAGCAGACACAGGGTGTGCCTTTAACCAGGCAACAATTTCTTGAACTTTTTCAGCTCTAAATAAAAATGACATGAATTAGAACTTTTAACTGCATAAACTAAGCATTTTACCACATTCCCTGATTTAATCAGTATGATATAGGCACAATGCTTATACACATTCATAAAGTAACAAAATTTAAGAGTTCTGTTTGAGTTTATAATAGGAGTTAAAAAAAAATCTAATTGCAATACCATTTCAAAACTATAACCCCAAGTTTTGTCTCAGGAAAAAAAAATGTTTTCAGTGAATTATGTTTCATCCAACTGAATAACCATGTCCAGCTGTGATTAAAGGTTATGTGACCAGCCATTTCTCACAACACAGTAAGAAAGAACTTCAGGGCATGCCTCTCTGGTAAAATGGAGCAGAAATCTGAGATTCTTATAATAGGAGAGTCCCACAATGGTATATCTGCCTGGTATGAGTCCTGCAGAGTGCAGTATCATGCAAACTTACCAACTCAAGCCCATGAACAGGGCTTACTAGCTATTAATAAAAGCTTTCTTAATGATACTAGACTGTGTCTGGAACCAGTGTTGCTGCTTGCCTCCCATGAAACTGACTGAATGCATACTAAAAATGTGCAGAGTACTTTATATTCTGTACATGTTATTTTTCAAATTCAATATGAACTTAAGCAATTAATTTTTTTTCCAAAAATGATCTTTTGGTGACTTTGTGACTATTCATAACTATGCTTCCTGAAGGTTACTTTAAAAGCAGAAATTATGAAGTAGTCATTGAAAATTAGATTTCTCATTTACTGGACTTAAGATAGGAGTCTGACAGAGACTCCGACTCCACAACTGCTATGTCCAACATTCTGATACTTTTTCCAGAGTCATCACTGACCAATCATGCTGCTCAAGGAACAGCAAGGTTTCAGTTACATATCAGCCACTATACAATCACCACCAACTTCACAATGAGATGGCTTACCCATTCTCATCCTCTCCAGGCCAAATGTCATCTTCATAGAAGATATCTTCCTGACTATTCTTGGCTATATAATTAAATAGTTCAGGGACCCTAAAAATGAATAAATTGAAGACAAATTTAGTTTCACCTCAGCACAGACCACAAAAACCTAATCAAAAACTCTGACAGGCTTCAAAATTTCTGGAGCACAGACAGATTATTTTTCACTTATTTTAATGTCATACTGTTCATTTGTCAAGGGTAAGCTGCTGACAAAATTACTCTATCCCAAAATACATTTCTCCTTGGGAGGAGAGACTGTTAGAAGAAGAATATTAGAATGAAAGAAATTCCATCAAGTAATCTCCAAAAGCATACTCATCAGTTCCCAGAAGATATGTATCTAGAGGACAAAATCCAAAGACTGAGATGAATCAGGTGGATAATTTGGATTAAGTTAATATCCAGTACTTACCTTTCTAAATACTCAGCAAGTAGTTGTTCTACTGCAGAAGAATACATCCATTCATTTCCAACTTTCTTAGTATAGCCAGGAACTTCTTCATTTTTCTTATTGAATTTCAGGTTTAGCCCCACATTTGCTTTGTGATCTCCATGAGGACTGGAAATAAGAAAAAGTTTATTAAATGGCAATAATACATTGTGTGTGTGTACATACATTAAAAAACACATAAAGATATATCCTCAGCCTTAAGCCACAGAAAAATTAAATTCATTGTATTGTTTACTTGTTAGCATTGTGACAGCTGTATGTTACAGGACGTAAGCTACGTTACAGTAGCTGTCCACATGTACGCCCATACCTTACTGCAAAGGAGGGTAGGGAATCTTTTACCTTTTTTCTTAATTGAGATCTAATCAACCACAATCTACCTGGCATTTACCAAGAATGTAAATGGATGTCCCTGAACAATCAGTGGGGAACAAATGTATACATCAAACTACAAGATGATGATCATACATCAACCACTTCTATAGCGAGCACTTCTAGGAAACGACAATTCTGACAAAGAACTATAGGGATTGTCTCCATTACATATTTTAAGCAGTTTTAGTCTAAACTAGTTCTTAAAAAAAAGGGCACAATTATTATCCCTTTATACTAGCAGTAATGATAAGTACAATGAAATTAGATCCCAGATCCACTTTTTATTTTCAGTGTGGCAAAGTCCCTTCAAAATCCTGCTTCAATTATGCAAACAGTTAACCAGGAAAGTAAATTTATGTCTTTCTACAATACTAAAGCCAACAGAACAACGCTCCAGTAAACAAAAATTTTAAAGAAGCTTACAATAGGAGAGAAAAACACTGCATATTAATTTAGACTACAGAAAACATACTTTAAAGAAAGCTCACATCACAAATCAGTTACATACTTGATAAGAACAGCAGAAATTCTGTAGAGTTGTATTAGAATTTATAAGCTTCTCTACAGTCAAAATTCACAAAGAAAACTTACTTTTTCTTTGATCCTCTTCCAATAAAGATACTCCCTGTAAATCTGGAGACAAGATATCCACTTACTCCAAGACGGCTGGCCAAAATATATGCAGGATTGTATTTCACAGAATATTTCTTTAAAACAAACAAACAAAAAACATTGCCAACTCCCAAAGGATAAGGATTTTTATACAAAGGGCGAATGAGTAATATGGGAGCATCCCTTAAAGACATTTACCATTGCAAAATATATTTGGCACGTTGTTTAAGCTTTTACTAGAAAACCAAAAGCACTTACATGCTGGTTCTGTATTAAAGGATCGAGCTGTGGTTCACAGGGAATATTAAAAACTACACGAATTCTACCTTCTGTGATCACATCACGTGAATCTTGAACCTTGGAGAGAAACACAACACATTAAAAATGTTATTTAAAGGGAGCAGTCTTTGGATTATGGACCAACAATTTTGCTGCAGTAGACACAGGGATGCTTTAGGATTCATCGTCTTGCCTAGACCTGTAAACCGCTTCCTCATAGAGGCAAACTGTATTAAAACAAAGGAATCCAAGACTGAAAATGGACCAAAATGAGAAATCTATGTATTGAAAATTATTCCAAGTAATTAATAAAAATACATCTGCATTCAAGCTATACTACATTTTTCCTTTTATGCCAACAGCAGCAAGAGGGAAAGCAGAAAAACTCCCTCTTCAGAGAATCACAGAATGGAAGGGACCTCTGGAGATCACCTTGTCCAACCCCCCCTGCCAAAGCAGGTTGCACAGGACAGCATCCAGGTGCGTTTTGAACATCTCCAGAGAAGGAGACTCCACAACCTCTCTGGGCAGCCTGTTCCAGTGCTCTGACACTCTCACAGTAAAGAAGTTTTCCCTTATGTTTAAGTGGAACCTCCTGTGACTAAACTATCAGGGAATCTTTGCTTTAAAATTTTAGTTTGCAAATGACCACTACTACCACACATCATCTCAGATTATTTAAAGAAATCTAGGAGAAAAAAAAATTGGAACTAACTTCTCCCATGCAGCCGTAGTAAGGAAATCCTAGCATAAAGGCTGTACTTCCAGGAGGAAATAAGTCATCCAGAGTTTTGATGTTTGAAAAACGAGAGTCAAAGGCTTTGATATCCTACAGGAAAAAAACAAAATTGATAATGTTAAATACCATTCAGTTCCAGTAGAATATTTCAGAAGTTCATATAAATAGATGCTTATTCCAAAACATTATCTGAGTCTGAAATAATACACTGAATGCAAATAAGTTAATGCTATATTACAAATGCTGTTACACAAGCAACTATGCTACCTTGTGGAGTGCCCACTACTGTACTTCATTCAAAATATCATCAGTAAATAGATTACAAAAGCCATTATTTTCAGTAAGATCTCTAAAATGTGCAGGCTCCTAAGTTTTGTGACAAAATACTTGCCTAAACACATTACTTTTTTTTTAATACAATATATGGCATTAATTTAAGATGCTTATTTTTGTTCATGCTTTTCTTTTAAAGGAGCATATACTCTTTCCTCCATGCACCCCCCTGCCCCAATGGAGTAAGGAGCTATGTGCAAGAAGATAATGAACTTATTTACCTTGACAACAGTTTGGTAAACAAAAGGAAGAACTTGTTTTGACCACTGCTTCTCCAAATAAACTTCTCCGTTTTGGTTTAGTTGATATCTATTACCAGTGAGTAACTGAGCATATACAACTATTGATGTTTCATGAATAATTATTCCTTTTCTTCTCTGGTAGCTGAATACAAAGTAGAATTTATTTTTATTACAATAAACAGATCTGAACCAAGAGGGTAGAACTAATTTTTTGAAATAAAAAAACAACCAACCAACAGCAAAAACCTATTAACAAAAGGATTCTAATAGTTTGCTTCCTGTTTTATAAAAAATACCCCGAATAAATGTCTTAACCATTTGCTTCTCCATTGCTGCACAGCCATCACTACATTGCTAAGTGTGTTATTTTAAACACATTTTACCTTTACAGTGAGAAGAATTAGTGGTAATTAAGGCAGTTAACTCAAATAACAGATAATAAAATGGCAAGCTACTGTAAGTCAGTTGTGTTCCATTGGGCACCCACACCCTGGAAGAGCAAGAGTTGTATTCAGATTTAACAATGCTAAGCTATCGGAGTTGTAACTTCATACTATATGACTCCATTCTACACACTTCCTACAAGTTAAGATTACTAAGACCAGAATGGAAAATTGAGTGGGAGAGTAAGTAAAACTCATTCATTTGAGAATTCTTTTGTAACAGCATCTAATTTTAAATACCTAGGGACTAACTCCATATTATTACGAAATTTCACCATAAGCTGGTTTCTGTTGGGTTTTTTTTGTTTTGTTTTTTTAATTCCAGCAGATTCATTAACTTTTACCATCAAGTATCCAGCAGCTCTTCTCTGCTACTTATGTCTGTAATACAGCAACAAAACATAGCTAAGCTGTAAAATGAAAAGTTACATTTTAATTTTACTCACTGCTCTGAAATGCCTTGAACTTCTTTTAACCACATGCTCTGTTCCTTATCTCCAACGTATGCCACTTTAGTTGGGGGCACTGCATTTCCCATGTAAAGCTTCTGTGTGCCATGTGGTTCTTCCAAATAAAACCTTGAGAATATTACAACAAGTATGGATTTAACCAAGTAAGATTAATGTAGACACAAGCAATTGTGAGCAAAACTTAAAAGTAGTTAGAAATTACTTGTTAAGGACATGGAAAACTTGCAGCATCATTTTCTCTACTCCTTCCACAAAAAAAATACCAACAGTGCGTGTGCTGAAAGGAAGACTGTAGAAATGTTCTTTTATATTATTCTGTGTGTATTTCTGTGCATGCATTTTCCCTTCAAAGTTAAGACTGAGCTCTCACAAATTTCTAAATCTACAGCAAAATACTGACGGCCTAGACTTCTATGGAAATAACCAAAACGCAGAACAATGTTAAACAAAGGTTCTTCCACTAAGCAGCCTTTGATACATCTGGACTAATTTGCTGTTAGCAAGTATTGTAATAAAACAAAAACTTCTGTACAGCCTAAGGAACTTATTTTGAATAAAACAATAAAGACAACAAACAACTATCTGTGAAGTGTGTCTTACTTAGTTTCTCCATCAGACACAGCAACAACTCTGGCTTCTTCAAGGTGTGGCCAGTTAACAAAAACACGTTTTCCAAGTACCAAACTGGCAACATTTTCTACCATCTGAAAAAAACCCAAAAAGTTACTTTGACTAATTGTTTAACATATTAAAAGATTTTTGTTAAAATATTTTCAAATTGGTTTTGCAATAAAAACTACTCTAGTTAAATAATAGGTTTTCTTGCAGAATAAAAAGCTCATTTTAACTTATTTAATAAGATTTTGAAAAATATTACATAATCTCTGATTAGAAATGGAGAATCATATCTCAGTTTTTAAGACCAAGCATCATATTCCAAGTGTTGCTCTTTACATGTAGCATAAGTTAGTTGTAAAACCCAAGTTGATTTACATTTCTGGTACAGGCTTACTATGTACTTTCTTTGTTAAATCACTTAGAACAATTTGTGTCTCTGGGACACAATAATCACACTGACAGAGATTAGTGAGGCATCACATTTTACTTTTGTATCTCATGGAATAAAGAAGCATCACTTACATCCAGGACTTTCCTAACATCTGTAATTTTAGTCTCACATTATGTTCTGTTTTTCCAATGAGTTTCTGCTATTTTTTAACACGCTATTTTGGCTTGTTTAATTATCTTTGCCACGTATCTTGAATATTCACTTTCCCTATCTCTCTACTGTAAAATCCTATCTTGTTGTTTTCCTCCTCGCTTCTTTCCTACTTTATTTATTTATTTATCTGTGAAACTTTTTTTCTTTTCCTAGATTTGTCTTTTGCTATCTGTTTCTTTAGATTACAAAATAGAGTTGGCTTTTCTTTTAAAGGATTTAGAAAAAAATCCTTTTTTTTTTTGCCTCTTAAGGTCTAGCATCAACTCTTTCCTCTAACTCTTCTATCAGACAGTCTCATTTAAGTGGAAGGTGTAAGTCTGCTTTGTTGATGAAAAGAGACTGATTAAAAAAGCGTCTATATACTGAGCTACACAAAGGACCAGGGGCACTGGTCTGGAGACTCTGCTTCCTTCTATTTATACAATTCCCAACTATCAATTAGTCAGGAGCACGTCTCACCATCTCCTTACCTGAGAACATCTGATATCTACCACAGAGAAATACCAAAAACTCTACTAAGGAGACTGACATTTAATATTCTGAAGTCAGGATAAATTTAAATCTTTCAGCAGATGCCCAAAATTCTAGACTGTTCCCCACACAAATTCAGCATTTTAATCCTAACAATTTTATTTTTTTTTGTTTACTGTTGACTATAATAGTCAACAAAAGCTTTCAGTGTGAATGAGTACTGAAAACTTGGTGTTTTCAGTGAACTGATTCAGCTGATGTTTTCAAAATACATACTAAGAATACTACCATCTAATGGTCTCAAATTTGGGCTGAGAGCTAAGAACTCCAGAGTTCTTACTCCAGCAATTAATTCTATGGCCTTGAGCATACAGTGGTATTTCACCTTCCTTTCTATTAATCCAGTTCTAATAACTTATACATAAAGCTCATTTTCAAATCAAGCATTAGCAAATTACTTTTAAAAAAATTCTAAAGGTACTTCTACATTAATCATTCAATAATTTTTCAGTAGTACTATATAAACATTTTTCTCCTATAATACACTATTAAGAAGATACAGCTAACCAACATTTCAAATCTGACTATTTAGCAAATTCAGTCCTTCTATGACAAGTTTTTTTGTCCTTTTTTTTTTTTCTTCCCCTCCTTTTGTTAGAAGCTGGATGCTTACCTGTTCTTTTGAGTTCTCATCAGCTATGATTTCTAATATCATGTTCTCTCCATGGCTGCTTTGCTGAAAGACCTGTACGCCGCTTTTTCTAAGACAGAACTGAGTGAAAACAAAACAGCACATAAAACTTACTTGAACTTTTACATAGTTATCTATCAAATACAATTGAAAATATCAGAAAAGAGAAATCTTTTACCTTATGTTTAATGTGCTTTAAAGTAGGAAATCCACAGAAATATAATGCACTCTTGTTGATCTTAGTTATCTTATTGTGGGTTATTTCTACATGCCAAGCATCCAAAGGTATTGTTTTATACCTAAAAATCAAGTTGCACAACATTTGCTCATGCAGATCAACCGTCTTTAGAAACTCTCATTAATCATTCAAACACTCATTAATTGACAAACCCTTTGACTTTCCTGTAAGGTGGCAATTAATTTAAGTCACTTGGAATCTGTACAATAGATTTTATAAAAACCTATGCTACTGCTGCAAAGAGACTATTCATTAAGAAAAAGACAAACCTTCAAGGCACAGTATGTCACAATCTCACTATTTTAATTCACTGTTATTGTCAAGTTCTAAACTAGCAATGGTTCCATACGCTATCATTCATTTTCACAACTATTCATTCTTCACTGAGTGTAATCCTGCAACAGGCATTCCTCCCCTATTTTGCTTTTAATTTGACTGCTATTAAGGTTATGTTTCCATTTAATCTTGAAATCTCAGCCTGAGTTAAATAAATCTGGCTACTTTCAGTGAGAGGAAAATAAAAAACACGCTTGTGTTCAGCTCTTCAAGCTGGATAAAAATGCTCACTTTTTTTTTTTTTTTTACAAATGGTCTGGAATCAGTGTGCTGATAAATCACCACTATTGTCAGATATGTGTACCATTCTTTCAACCTCAGTGTCATACAAAGTTAGTAATTCTCTGGAGCGTTCTTGCTGACTTAGCATTGGTTCATCTGTTTCGCAAAGTAACATTTGAGGAAAAGGGACAAATACTTTTACCTTATCCACAACAAGTAACAGCTAGTTCAACATTTTACATTTTTCAGCGTATATGTTGGCATATACAAGCTTTGGTTAAAATGCCAATAAAAATATTCTAAGTACATTTAATCTACTCTAAAATATAGTTATGCCAGTGTTACCTTGTATGACATCTTTCTATTGCAGGAAATTTCTCTGGCCATGGTGATAGGTACTGGAACTCTGCATCTTTGTCATACCAGTACATTAAGCAAGCACTGTGAGTATTTCTTTGTTTCTCCTCTTCTTTTAGGCACTTATTACAGGATTCCATGGCCTGCAGCAGTCGTTTCTAAATTTTAGAGAAATTGGCGCATGTGAAACTGGCAACAAAAATTAGCACAGAAAAGTCTACACTGAGAAAGGGGATACCTGCATTTTTCTGATTAATGTGTTAAATTTTTAATTGCAGCCTCGCCCTTCCTCATGTCTCAGCTCTCTGATAAGAACAGGACAATTACTGTGGAATGGCTTTGGAGAATAAAGATTAGCTTTTTGCAAATGTTTCCAAAGGCTAGGCATATTTTGCCTTTTACATTTAACATACAAAGAAATATTACAAATATTTTATATGTTATAATAAAAATCTGCAAAATAACTACTGAAAAAGCCTAAAACACTTATGGGTCATTTAAGTAGCAACAGTTGTCTTTTGTGAGAAGACTAACTCCTGTCAACCTTTCACTGTGAACTACAGAAATAATAGGTACACCCCACCAGCTGTATATATCAACATCTAATTTGCATGTTTTACTTTCATCCACTCTTTGATTTGCTCAAATTTAATCTGATAAAAGATATTACAACAACATATATAAGACCATTATCCTATATGCAAAAGGAAAATGTTACTGTTTTATTCCTCTCTGTTAATGTCTTACTGTTTGATTCGTACTTGAAGTCGTCTACCCATTACTGGTGTTCATGCTAAAAGACTTTCTGTAAAAGACGGGTTTTTTTTCCACGTTTCTTTTATTTTACCTACAGACATTCTGTATTTTTAAATGTATAAAGGAATAGAATTTTTTTCTCAAAGAATATGAAAATAAATATTTGAATAACTGATTCACAGAATCACAGAATGTCAGGGATTGGAAGGGACCTCAAAAGATCATCCAGTCCAATCCCCCTGCCAGAGCAGGAACACCTACATGAGATCGCAATTCAAAATACATCCAGTACTTAAGACTTCTGCCACTCAAAACTAACTTTGCTTGTGGTAACTTATCTACCCTTACCCACTGGGCAGCAAACATTTATACTTTTCTGTCCTATTAAGTGCTAATTTAGAGTTCCACTTAATTGAATGTCTAATTGTTGTTTAATTAAGAAGTTCAGCAGATTTTTTATGAAGCTTTTATAGGCAGCAGATGTTAAAAGAACGTACCTCATCGATAAATGGAATTAACACTACAGCTTCCCATTCTTGCTGCTTTCCATTTAGGTCAGTTTTAAAATCCAGAGGATAATATTCTATAATAGGAGAGTCTTGACTAATCATCAAATGCTAAGAAAATACAACAGAGGAATTAAACAATATCAGAAACAATTTAGCACTAATTCTAGAAAGAGAGAGCAGAAGGCTGGTATTAAAACCAATTCAAGGCTGAACAGGAATCTAATATTTATAATTTAACTGTCCTGCTCTGAAATTGCTTAGCAAATCCAAAATTTTGTATTTATTGATAACTTTACAAAATACTAAGAATAGTAAGAAGTAGAAGTATTTAATCATACACCTAAAATTTAGAGGTAGACTATAACTAAGAGGACATGCAAAAATATCAAGTAAAGAGTTACTTCTAAGTAAAGCAGACAACCAGTAAGTGATATATAAATGCGATTTAATTCTAAATCCTACCTGGTAGCATTTAGGTAGCAGATCTTTGCTAGCTGCTGGCAGTACAGCAAGAAGCTGTTCAAATGGCATGAAAGGTTTTCCTAGTTCAAATTGGATTTTGAGTTCACCAACGTTGCGAATATCTGACAGATAAGGTGCATAATGATAAGGATAATACCTGCAGGGGGAAAAAAACCTCTTAAGTTATTTGACTTAGTTACAGCACAGCAGTGTTCACAGATCAGAAACAAACAGAACTACATTAAATGCTCCCAGCATACAAGGTGAAATAGCACTTAATCTTTAAGCAATTTCTCATTTGACAATTTTTCTTACCAGCTCCATGACTGAACTCCATGGTAATAATAATGCAAAATCCATTGTATTGCCTGGACGTAACATTCAGCTTGATCAGCCAAGAAGTCACTTAGAAGAAAAGGGAAAGGTACTCATTAGTTTTTCTCATTTTCACTGGCATTAAAAAAATTACTTAGTACTTTGTATGTAGGAATGAAGACAGAGCATTTTGGGAACCTAACAAGACCGTGGTTTTACAGATTCATTTAACACTAATTGATTTTTCCTCTCTTGTCCTCTAATACTTGAGAAAGAAAACTTGACTTGCAGCTCTTCTTGCATTAGCCAAAAGCAGCACCACTGCACTACACTGCCACATGTTCTCTGCTTTCAACATGGACGAATATTCCCTCTTGTATTAGACATATGCAAAGACTTGTCGTTGACATATAAAAAAAAAAAAGCAAGCACACACTTACTCAGAAACTACTTCTACACCCATTTTAGTCATGTAGTAAGTTCTTTTGTATTGCCTGAACTCGGTTTCAAACAGATCATCATCTTCTGGTTCTTCTTCCAACACAGCTGAAAACGCAGTAATAAAATAATTTTAAAAAAGTATTAACATCCACTTCTCTACTGCAATAAGGTTTGACTTTATGCCTTAATTTTATGCCTCAATTCACGGGTATAAATGCTCGTATCTTCCTTGCACTGAAAATAACATGAAATAATCAAATAAAATCTTTACCCAGAGAAAGTCTGGAACTCTTTTTTTCCCCCTGGTTAAAAACAGGCAACCCATTTGGTAGCCCAGTTACAGAAACAGAGAAGAGAATACAAGTCATTAGAAAATAATTTAAGAAAAAGTATTTTTTTCAGCAACATCCTCTTACACCATGGAGTAATATTTATACATTTTTGAGATTAAATTTCAAAACATGAGCAAAAGACATTTCCTACAAGAGGAATGAGTTTAAAAATATAATCAATACAACATAAAACCCCAAAGCCATATAGAAGTCTGTTAATTTAATATCTGTACAACAAAATACCTAGGCACACAATTATCAAAACCAGAATGTTGTTGAAGATTTGCTCATTCATTCCTTTAACTCATCATAGAAATACTGGTCAGGTAAGAAGCACTTCAAAAGTTTAGTCCCACTCCCCCTTACCATAAGTCAGTGATGTCCAGTTTCCATATCCCAACAGCTGACTATAAAACTCATTTAGATTAAGGTTATCCCTGACATGAAATTCTTACAGATCTTCCAAATCTATACAAAAATTATCAAGTTTTTTTGTTGTATGTACATGGCAAAATGATTTGCACTTACTTTTACGGGTCACTTCACTTTCATTTTTTTCTAGAGCAGCCAAACACATAGAATTTTCCTGAGCCTATTAAATTAATATTTGAGATAAGGTAAAAATACAGAATAATATGCACATACCTCTTTCACAACCATATAATTTGCAACTCAAAATGCTATAATCAAGATGTATAAATATTATTAAGTATAAAACCCACTACATTTCCTTCTTTTGTAGTTGCCTAGGGAAAATTATTTTATCCATACAGATCAGACAAAGGAGCTGTCTCAAATAAAATCTCAATTACCTTTAAAAAATATCTGAATATTTGTTTTCCAAAATACAGCTATTTCCAAAACTGTGCAGTATACATTTAAGCATTTTAACCTACATCATGCTTTGTGCTACAGCACCAGTATGCCATCAGTAAATTTTTAAGAGTTCAAATTACTTTTGTGGGAAGTAAGGATACAAGAAATTGTGTTTTAGAGAGGCAAACAAGCCAAACATTCACTTCATTCTCACCCTACACACTGTCTTTTGTGTACAGCACTGAATAGCTTCAATAAGCAGAATCATTAAGTAGGCCCTCTTCCGCTGTACCTGAGATATACAAGCTCCTGACTGTCACTGCCATTCAAAGGATCATCCAAGATGGCTAGCTAATACTATACAGCTGCTCCAAACTTCTGTGGCAAATAAGAAAACAACCACAAATAAAGCATACCTTATTAAAGGAAGAGCTAACATCTTGCTCTTACAAACTGCACTGAAGAACAGGACAACAGTATACACTGACAGATTAAACTTGTAGGAATTTCCCGCTGCTACTCTACCTTCTGCTGAAGGCATACATTGAAGGAGAGACAATGTAGGTGGTGGTGGGAACATGGAAGTGGGGCTGAGTCAAGATACAGAGAAAAGTGCTGTTCCTTATTAGTTAATTATATCTAGAATGGTAAGTTTAATAACCAATCTGAGATAGCTCACACCAATTAAATGGTTATTTATTCATCATCAAATAGCCAGCCAATATCAAGACATGTCTGAATGGCCTATCAGTGTATATGAAATATATAAAACGTCCAGCAGGCTATGCACTGAAAAGCAAAATTATCAAGTGTAGCAAGTTTGACCACAACTCACCCAGAAGTAAGTCTTGCTGCTGTTGAGGAACAGATATATATAAAGCATTAAGTTATAGGTTTACAAGGTTTCAAAAATCATGAGAACTATACCTTGAATTAACCATTTCATTACTCACAATGAGCAACACACACAAACAGTTCCTCAAATGTTACATTTTACTACCTTTTCTGATGTAAAAAAAAAATATCTTGAAACAGAGGTTTATGCCATTTAATTTCTCTAAGATCAAGTTATTAATTTACAAAAGGTAATGTTCTTATTTCCAAAACTGCACATGTAAAGCACTAACCTTTTGGGTTTTTTGTTTATTTTTTCTGGCTTCCTCTGCTGCAATACCAGCTGCCTCATTGAGGTATTTATTGCCCACTTTACTTTCAAACCATTTTAGGTCCACAAAGACTTCACTGAAGTGTTCACGATCAAACTGTGCAGAAAGATTAAAGTAAGTTTAGAAATATCTGAGTGACATCAAATTCAGAGTGCTATATTAACAATGTCTTTGTTGTATGTGCACTAGATTACATCTAATGTATATTCATACATAAATATTTTGCCCTAGAGCTACAACTAAAGTAATAGATGAATAGTAAAAATCTTTTTTCTTAGCAATATATAACATATAGCCAAGCCATATTTTGTTTTCTTTCAGTAAGGCAGTAATGAGTAATAAAAATACTTGGATAACTTCCACACTTCACTACCAACTCTAGAAGCACTAGTTTATAGGGTCTGGGTAATACTGTCTTGTGCCACACACCCAACACTCATAGTTTTAACCAAGACTCAGAAGGCAGAGCTGAAGCAGGAACAACAGATGAACTTCCTCCTTCCAAGTTCAGCACAAGGCTCAGACCTTTCAATTTCTACATGGCATATACCTTTTCTCACTCCTAGGATGAATTACCGCAGTGGCACTTAACAGGACTGCCTCCTGTACGTCACTTAGTTCATGAAGAATGCCGATGCCTGCTTCTGAGAAATACTAATGCTTCATTGCTCTTTACCAACCATCTTCATAAGAATCTTGCAAAAAAATATTGCTCTCATTCAGACATAGCTTACCCCATATCCTGGGTTTGGTTAGGACAGTTAATTGTTCACAGGGAACTGGGAGGCAATGTGGCATCATGCTCAGTATTTAAACAGGGGAAGTTCTGGGAAGGGCGAGGTACTGAGGTTGGGGAGCAGGTTGGCAGTTGGCTGGTGAGCCATTTAGTTCCGTGTATCACGCGTGCTATATATTCTCTCATTAGCAGTGTTGTTGTTACTGTTTGGTGGTGCTTCCCTCTTCCCTTAGCATCCTAGCAAACTGCTCCTGTCTCAACCTGCAAGCCCTATTTTTTAGTATTTTCTCCTCCCCATGGCACCAGAGGGTGGGGGGTGGTGAGCAAGCCTCCGTGGTTAAACCACCATACCCCACAAGAAGCTGCCTAGTAGGGGAAGTGAAGAATATTGCTGCCCACAGCATGCTTTGCCCAGTACTGCTTCTCATTATTCAACGAGGATTGAGGACTCTGATTCCACTGGTGAATCCTCATTCGACTTGCAGTACTAAAAGATGCTGCCTAAAGCATAGATCAAATGATTCAATCTTTTTCCTCTTATGTTATGATAAGATCAGACAACAACTGGTTGGAGCCCATCAGTCAAATGGTAAAACAGCTGACTGAACCACTTGTAAAACACAGCTATTTAACAGTTCATTAAAACTACAGCATGGTGTATTTTAGGGCACGATATTGAGGTTGTATTCAACAGACTATATTGTATTGTTACTTACATCTGACAATCTTGTGAGATATTTCTCAAAGCGTTTTAAATTCAGATGCCCGTTTTCATTTATGTAACCTATTGGGAAAATAACATATGGTTTTTAAATTAACAATTTAAAAATTTCAATTTAAACGCCCTGTAGATAACAATGCAATCTTGCTGGCTGTTTAAAGAAGGTGTAAAAAATGCTAAACATTCTAGCATGGCTAAAAAGGTCAGTAAGTATTAACATAGGCATATTTACATTTCTACTTTCCACAACTAAACTTAGTGTTCTTACCTCCCAGTTCTGGCAAGATAGTCATATATGTTCTATAAAGTAGCGGCAGTGCATCATGATTAATGTGTAAATGAGGTAGATGAGGAATAAAATCGTTTCCTACAAGGAAACCCATTAAGATCCAATCATCTATTATCCTTTCAATATCATATTCAAAGGAAATCTTGTCCTGGGGGGGAAAAAAAAGAAGAAAAAAAACCACAAAAAAACCCAAACTAAACCAAAACCAGGAGCATAATTTTTATTATCATGGTTGCGTAAAAGACTTCACAGCTTTCTTCAATCACAGTTCCATTAGAACTTACTTTTACTGGTGAAAATTCATAATCAATATATTCTCTCATCAGTGATAAGTGCAGTAAATGAAACGTGGTTTCCTCTGGTGCACATGCTCTGTAAATTATTCAAAACATTAATTATTTATAAACACACTTTCAACATGAATATTTAATAAGACCAAGGCTACCTAAAACCAAGTAATCTTACTAGGATTCTATCCCTGGGGAAGAAATAATTCATAAAAATTTATCTGAATCTATTTTAGGATTAATCTGGTTTGAATCTACAAAATTTTGCAGTAGAATCTTCTGAACAGCAGATGTGACTGCACTGTATGGAGTAATAAATTAGAGAAAGCAGGGTAGCTTTTTGGAGTTCCCTGTTGCATTAACTATTTCCTAAATAATTATCCCATTGTTCAAAAAAAGGACAACCTAACCTAACTTTGCACCAAACCTAGTAAATTTTAAGGTATTTTAGAACTAGTCTGAGTACATACAGAGTCCATAGATTCATATCTAAACCAGCAGTCATTTGAAATGCTTCTTGCAAGAAAAAAATATGCTCAACTTGAAACTATGCTCCATATGTATTATCTAGTGGCTTCAACACAGCACCAAGAAAATTACAAACCTACTGTTTGTTTATAGCATAAATTAGTCAACATATATTCTGCCTTCTTTTAATCTAAAATTGCTTAAAATTACTTAATACCTAAGCCAACGTTAGGTCAAAATCTTGGTAGGTTAATACCTACACCAAAAGATTAACGAGCTAAAGACGAATGTCTTTTAAAATCACAAAGGACTATTTCACCTTGTACATACTGTAACTAGCTGGGACCACCTCCAACGACAAAGCAGCATAAACATCTATGTATTCAGATACATGGCAGATTTTGGCCAAAATCCTCTGAGGAGATGCACGTGATACACAAGCTTATATAAAGACTAAGACTAACTCTGAGCTACACTCAGCTGCACAGAACTTCAGACTCAGCTCCGCCACTTTTAAAATGGATTTTTCATATTGACAGATCCAGGTTGGTGGTCTAAGACTCCAGCGACATTTTGCCCTTTATTCTTCATTGCACTGGACTTGAAAATTCTGACAACATAAATAATTTTCCTCAATCAAGACAATGCTGACAGATACTAATTTGTATGTATTTTTAGTATTTTCAAATTTCCAACTGCAAGTACTGGTAAAAGTGACAATATTGACAGAATGCAATTCCTGTAACTTGAAAAAGTAAATTCTTGTAATGAGCCATATTATCCAGAAAATACAACAGAAGCCACACTGATTAGATTTACGGTCTTGAAAACATCACAATGTTACATGCCAACACTATCAGCAGAAAGAGTATTAACAAAAAGTTGACTGCAGAAGACTATGAAAAAAATATTTATTTCTGATATTTATCATACTGTCCTCATAAATAAAAACACTCATTAATAGTAAAAATGTTGCATTCATCTAAACATTTATATGACTTATCAATGTATTACCCAAAATCCTTTTTGTATCAAAAAAGGGTATTTCTCTGTCTTCCCTACCTTCTTCCTATATCCAAAAAATATATGGCCTAAGGTACTTCAAAGAAAGAACCTAGCCATAGTAACAGTTATAAAATTAATTCTTCTATTGTTTCAGAATAGCTCCATGCACATGTACAGTTCTGGAACAAATCACCTTTTTCTGACTGATTACAGCCCCCAGGTTAGCTCAAATGGGCAAATCCAGAATAAGAGCATCCAGTCAGACACTTCACAAGAGTTCATTTTAGTAATTATTCTAGTAATCTACTTAAATGCACAAAACCTCAGAGTTACAAATACATTTTTTAAAAGTCAATACCTGTATAAGACAATTATGGAAAGAACATCAGTACAGCCTGGGCTGCTCTGTTCATAATGTGAAGAAAGAAGCACAACACAACAAAGCTCTAAGGATTTTTTTTTAATCAGCTGTCCTGACAGCACACATTTTCTCATGTACACTAATTCACACGCACAATTAAACAAGTTTCTTTCTCTAATCTCATGTACTTTCTAATGCAAAAATAAACTAATATTTTATTAATTTTGTATGCAATCAATTAAGAAAAACTGGTTTGGTAATCCAGTACACCTTAGATTTAATTTCACTATATATAAAGTAAAAGTAAAGTTAAATCAGTTCACCTTTGAGATTTTTTACCACCAAATCTGACTTCTTCTCTTAAGAGCGCAAAGTGTGCCTCATGACTTGTTAATCCCAGCATAATCTATTACAAAGAGATATTAGAAAGGTCTTACTTTATTATTTTTTTTAAAACTGTTACTCAAGGATTGAGCAGTATAAAGAAATTTTGCTGTTCTGTTTCATTACAAATTCAATAGTTTGCAGGAATACAAAATTACGTGCTTGTTTAATAACATTTTAGAACCCTAGACACTTCGGGAGACATCAAAGACATACACACTTCATAAACTTCTGTTGTTTGTATTATTTTAACTGCACGTACCAAGTCAGCATCTAAGCCATAGAGACAGTGTCTTGTGTTTGGATCATGATGGGGTTTTGCTTTTTCTGATCTGATGAACTCCATAATTTTATGCTCACCTTCCCCCGGAGTCTGTACAAAAAAATACAAAATTTCATCAGTAAGTATTTTTCTATAAAATAAAAAATTATTTAAACTAAAAATACTAAAAAAATACAATGACCTCATGGCCTGATAAGTAGACTGTTACTCCCTGCCAGGATTTGTCTGTGGAAATCTTCATGTTTACAAAATATTTAAGATGCTCATGTAGTCTGGCCATGAATTCAGTTCCTGAAAACAAAAATATAAGTTAAACACAAAGCTTTTCAATAGTCACTCAAAAGTGCATTTACATACAAAAAATATTAATTAAAAAAAAAGTAAAAATTTTGAAAGAGATTAAAGGGACAATTGTTTTTTTCCCAAAGAGGTTTCATTTTTTCCACAGCAATCTAAAATATTTTTAGAATGAGACACTATTCCAATCCTACTAGAAGTTATTAAAACTTGTGTTTCCAACTTATTTGAGCCTTTATCAATTCTGTCCTCTAATTTATTAAAAAAATAAAAGCTTTAAGATAGGAAAATAGTGCCAAAATGTAGATACAAAAACATAAATCTAAAGACTTAAATTTAAATAATTAACAAATTATATTACCTGGTGTAATACAGTTGGAATCAAATCTGGCTTCTGTAGGGAGAGTTTCTCCCTTTTCTAATGCCTTTTTTATTTTGTCCTCTGCCTCTTTTGCTGATCTAAAACAAAACAGGGTTGGAAAGAGGGAGTAGAGAGAGAATCATCTTATTCAAATGTTAATACCCTCAGTACAGCTTTACTGACAAAATACATATAGTTGATTTTGCAAAGGATGTTTAAAAAAAAAAAAAAGAAAAAGAGAAATTTAATTCCTGAATAGAGTTTGAACTTGTTTCTGATACAACTGGAAGACTTAAATAGCCTTTTTTCTCCTAGTAATGAGGATACCTGTCATTACTCAGATACAGTTAATATTTTGATTACCAAGATGATCATTCAATGGCTGATCACAATGAAAGCAAATTCCTGTTGTAACAGTAGGAATACCTGGGATCTAAACACCTGAAAATGCTATCCCAGTACAACGTGTAATGTAGTTAAACAAAGCAGCGAGTTTGGAATACCATGGGGGTAGGAGGGATGAACTAACAATTTATCATCACTAGTAATGGAGAAACAAACAAATACCATCCTAGCCTTTCCTGGCCAAGGATTTCATAAACGCTTTTGAACCAGAAAAAGAGAAGCCACCAACATCTTAGATTTTTGTCCTCTCAATTCCACTCCAATTTTCTATTTAGAACTCCTTAATCTCTTCCTCCTCTCAAGCTCCTTTTTTCCTTAAAAAAACCCAAACCCAGTAGCTTGAAAGTATTTTCACTTGTCCCTTTCCCCCAGCTTGTTTCTGTCACATTTCACTCACCAACCCTGTACTGTCTGACCACTGGCTTGCTTTCCTTACAGCAGTCTTCAAAAAAGCTTTCACATCTCCCAAAACTTTAATATAATTCTTAACACTGTGAAACCTACTTGCAGCTCTGTACTTGAGCTAGCTTGCTAACTGGTATCAGCAGGAATCTAGTGTTTCATTAGAAACTTTATTTCTTCTATGATTGTCAAAGAGCATTCCATTATAGTTACCAAAACGATGAATCTAGAATTAGCATTCACAAATACCAAAGACTCTCAGGTTATGAAGCCATGGGAGACATCTGTAAGAGCTCCACTGCAGATTTATTTCACAGAAAATGTCAAAGGAAAAAAACTCCCCTCACTCCTAAGTCCAACACACAGGAAAAAATTAAAGTAACAATCAAATTTTCCTTTCTGGAATACTGATTTTAAGCATTAACATTTTACAGGTAGTTAACCTCATTTAACTAAAAATTGAAGCTACTGTCAAAGGCACAACTACTCATATTTTACTTTTCACAGCATATATTTAAGTAATTTTTTTTAAAGCCTTTACTATCCTAAAGACAGAACAAGAACAAATATTCTCACCTAAAACGTCTCCCACGCTGCTGATTCATTTTTGCTCTCGGAGCTACTCCATCAACCGCCATGAAAAAAACCTTCCTTGGTTTAATAATGCGAAACAGTACCTCCAAATAGTGAAAAATATCAGCAAAAATCTTATCTTCTGAGATTCTGAAGTGAACATCATCATCATTTGGATGTGAACACTGGTGTATAATGCCATTCATGTCCAGGTATAAGTTGTCAAATTCTGGAATCTACAAAAGCCACAGTTAGTACCCATTTGGTGACAGCTGAAGCAATGCAATCACTGCCCAAGGCATGGCTGAGACTAATGAACTCTGGAAATGAGACGAGGTGGGAGCACCTCCCTGGAACTTCTGGCACACCAATGGGCTAAGAGAATCTTGACTGGTTACTGGTTTGTCTGCACCTGCAATCGGTTATGATGATTTTCCCAGTAAAGAAAGTCAGATGAACAGAATCCCATCCTATCCTGACTGCTTCTGGTACCGCAGGACTTCTGTCCCCTATGCTTGGACAATCTTTTACATTGTATAATGGAAGAGGAAATTAAAAAAAAACCCAACAACATACTTTCCAGGAAGAAATTTTTTTTTTTCTTTAATAATACCACACATTTCACTGATCCAATCTTATGAAGCTGCACTATAAACAACAAAAACTACAAAACTGAGTATGCAGTTTCCAACAGTAAATTTCAAAGGCAAAGCCAGTGTAAGGGCTCTCTCCCTGCTAACCAGTTCCTACCCTGATCAATGCATGCTGCCTCCTTCGGTAAGCCAAGAGCCACCTGCGAGACTAGAGTGGCAATTACCACCAAAAGCAGTACTTGTCAATGATAACATAAATTCCTTTCCCATGCTTTCCAAATGTGTTTTTTTTTCTGTCTAGTTCTCTGTTCTTCTAACAGCCTTATCTGCAGCAGTCTCACTTAATTTTAAAGGAAAAACCCTCCCCTGAATGTACATAAACAACATACAGTGCACAAACACTGTTAAATGGATGAAGCAAGGGAGGCTTTATCTACCTTTTTGTTACCAAAAAAAAGTTGAACATGCAGAAGAACAATTTGCAATAAACAAATCTATTCTTTAATCCACCAATATGACTGTTCAGAAAGATCAAGCCATTGTTACAAGTGGAAAAAGGCACTGCTAACTTTATGTGATTTCCTGTAGTATTGCTGCTGACATATCTTTACATAATTTTGCAAGGTATGTTTTTGGACTTGTATTCATCATCCAGATACAAGAGAAACTGTTTCAGAAAGATGAAAAATAAAAGAAACAAGAAGCAGGACTGGAAAGGATCTCCAGACACCTACAATAACCAGTCTTCCCTTGTGCATAAAGACTCAGTACAGTTAAATTCAGTAACCAAACTGTTCCAAACATGCTCTAACACCACATCACCCACACAGGCACCACTTTCAGATAAGAAGCGAGTGGGGCACTGCACAGGCAGCATTCTAAAGAGTTGAAAATTAAAGCTGTTATATGGAAGCAGCATATATCTGGAAAACAGATTACCTTTTAAGAAGCATGGCTATAAAATGGTTTTAAAATAATGATGTGTTTTACATAGGAATTGCCTTTTATTCTGGGTAGTTTTTTTCTGTAATAGCAAACAAAAATCCTAATCTAGATGCTAGTATGTATCAGTCTGTATATTTAAGTGATCTGGCAGAGTGAAGGAAGAATGGGGATACATGCTACTGTTAAAGCTTACTATCACAGGTAACAATCTAGACATTTTCTTTTCTCTTTTACACAGAGTAAGTATTCCACATAAGCTAACAATGTCATCTAGTCTTCAGAAAGACTAGAGAATGATGTTAACATACTTAAGGTTGAGTTGTGCTTTCTGTTTACCTGAAGAGCTCTAACAGCCTCTTTCAGAAAGCATCCCGGGTACCACCCCCTGCTGCCATCCCCCTAGTTAGAGCAGACACACTCCCTCAGCTGTCACCGTTCAGTTCTTCAGCAAAAGTTTAAAGCTGCCACCAATCTCCATGAGCAGCCCAGGCTCTTAATAAAGCAGCTGAAAAGCCAGCATACACTGCTGCTGCTGCTCTGCTACACAGCTCATGTAAGGCACTGTAGTGAAATCCAACGAATCATAAGCAAAGACCTAAGCTTTGAAAACTACTTTGAAACTAGAAGAAAGGGTCAAATGCCCAGGTCTGGTATCATTTGAGGATAGCATCTTAGTTATGTCGATAAAGCAGCGATTTAATCGCTTAAAATGCTATCTGTTTAGGGAAAAAATGTATTAACACTTAAATATACCTTCAACCATGACCCAATGCATCTCAGACTATAAAACCACATCCATAACACCAGTTGAAAATGATAATGACAAAGAGCTTGTGTCTAACTGGTACCAAACATTATTTCTCTGAAAACAACACCTTTTTGCTTGACTGTTAAAAGCATTATTTAGAGCTTTCCTTTTCCAGGCTTTAACGCATTTCTGGTTTTTGCTACCAATACAAACAGTCCGACGCATGTGACAAGAGGGAAGCGCGGCAGAGCTGTGAAACCCGTCCCTCGTCACGGCTGTGTCACCCCTCGTCAGCAGCACGAACTTTTCTGAGCCCGGTAACACGGATCCGACCTTCCGCTGCCCGGGCGGGGGAAGGGCCGTCAGGAGCCGCGGAAGCACCGCGGAGTTCCAGACGGACCGGGGCGGAGCGCGGCCGCCCGGGAAACCAAAGCGAAAGGAGGGCGGGCGGCGCAGGGAGCAGAGGAAAGCTCCGGGCTGGCACCACCTCCGGGAACGGGCTGGTTTCGGCTCGGGGCTTCTGCAAACACTACCCGCCGGGGCGGCAGAACGCCGGTGCCTGCGCCGCTGACCCCGGCAGTGGGCTCCCGGCACAGCTGTACGCTAACGGCGACCTCGGCACCGACATCCAGGCTTCCAGGGGCGCCGAGAGCCTCGGCCGCTTCCCCGCGACCGCACGCCGGCATCCCGCCACTTTCAGGCCCCTTCGCGCTCCAGGTCTCACTGAGGCACGGCCGTAGGCGCAGCCTCTCGCCCCGCGCCGACCCCTCTCCCAGCGAGCCGGCCTCGGCTCCGGCTCAGCCCCGCAAGCCCGTCCGGGAATCAGGCCCGCTGCCTCGGCCCGCCGAGGGACCAGTCGGGACCCCGCTCCTCCGCCCCGGTGCGGAGACGGGCCCTCGGCAGGCAGCGGCGCGGCGCTTCGCTCCCGGCTCACCTGATGCTCCTTCAGCACCTGGCTGAGGCAGGGGTACCGCTCCGAGATCCACCGGTAGAACTTGGGGACCCCCATGGCCACCGCTCCCCACAGCCCCGCCGGACCCAAACAAGCTCGGGCCGCGCTCCGCCTTCCTTCCGGCGCGCCGGGCTGACAGCCGGGCCGCCCGCGCCATAGAGGGCCGCGCAGAGCGCCCCGCGCCGACCATAGAGAGCAGCGGGCAGAGCGGCGCTGCTGGCGCGGGGCGGGGCGAGCTCCCGCCCTCAGGCGTAGGCACAGCCCCGCCCGCTGCCTCCCGCGTCAGGGGCCGGGAGAGCCTCCTCTGCCGGTAACGCCGAGCACGCGGAACACCGCCCCGCGGCCCTTCCCCTACCGGCCCACACAGGAGCTGCCCCGATGCGCGTCGGCTCCCTCAGGCCCGGTCTGCTGCGGGTGCTGCGCTGCTCCCTTAGCGCTGCCTGCTGCGAGTGTACCGTGAGGTTCCTTCTCTTCACGCCGGTGTGAGGATAAAGCCTGCGAAAGGTAACAGAAGCCCAGCACTCGCCCACCACTGCAGAAACGATCACAGTGGGCTCCAGAGATCTTACTGAGAAAAATCCAGAGTTCTGTGAGACAGTGACAACACTTACCAGTAGCTCCCCAGAGAATGAAACCACTATGACCAGTTGTAAACCCATTATTTAATTTACTCTCCAAAGTGTCCGGATTTCAGCTGAACTAAGAATTTGAACCTTTCTAATTTCTAATGATACCTCTTGTTGGGTAAAAGAGGATACTTTTTCCCTGCCTCCCCCCTCATTTCCCTACAGTTTGGATGCCTAGAGAAGCAAGCATTACTGTAAGTTATTATCTGAACCTATTTAGTGAATCCACTCTTGTCCCTGTCACAACACTTTTTCTGAAAAGGAGCCTGAAGAAACACTCACTCTAGCCCCACTTCTTACAACGGAGGGAAGAGAGGGCCTGCAGAGAACTCTCAGGAGCCTGAAACATGAGGTCACAGATACTAGACTCTGCCTGCTGCCCTGGTGTTAGTGCCATACCAATAGGGTCCTCAAACTCGCAGCTTTGTGGCAGTGCCTACATGAGGGTGGCATAGCACAGCAGGCAAGGACTAAGGAAACAGCTCCAGAACGCTGGAGCCAGCATTTTACCAGCTTCTCCATGGTAAGATTTAAAACCTCAAATGCTTTTCTAGACATAGCCAGGCCCTGTAAGAAAAAAAATCAAAGGAAACCAAAATTCAAGGTCCACTGCTAATAAGAAATACTCAGTATTTTTTAGAAAGCCCTTCTCAACTATGAGTAGAAAAAGTTGGAAGAACCAGTTTACACTGTATCAGTACAAAAATTTAATGTCAGATTTTCCAATCTGCAAGTAAGACGAACAAGAAAAATCTTTAAAAAAAATATACAGAACTTTGTAGACTGCACTCTTTCAAGACTGTGAAAACTTTTCATATAGTCAGAGTAGACATGTACATAAACTTTCAGAAAGAGTCTTCGCTTCTAAGCAGTTCCTGCGTACTGCCTTCTTTATGTATACAAAAGTTGTAACACCTTACATATCTTCAAGCTTATCTATAACATACTTGCAAGTGTATTGTGTATTTTACATAGATTTCAGATTGATCATAAGACTGTTCTGTGTCTTAGAAATCAACAGCAGTAACCAGTTATCACTGATTAGTGAAGATTATCACCTTCTCAAGAATATTACAGCTACACCACTTGTGAATGGTATCGTTCCAGAGTGAACAGATTTCACATATATGGAGCCCAGCCCATATACATCTGGCAGAGCAGGTTGTCATCACTTGCTTCTTGAATGAGGTAATGAACGTGCCCTTCAATAGACAAAGGCAATCCTTTTATTCTGTTTCTAGTCTTAATGACACCTTGCAGTCGTTGTTCTATATCAAGGACATGGGTTTTGGCCTGAAAACAAAAACAGGAAAAAAAAGAATTTTGCTACAATCCATGAACTTCTACTTCTTAAAATAAAAAAGTATTTATTAAGATGTGTTTGAAATCTGTAGGCTAATTTAATACAAAACCCAGATGTCTACACTAGTTATTTTGAAAATAAAGGACACTTACTTTTAAAAATCATTCTTTAAAATGGATAGATTATTTGTAAGTTAAAACTTTTGCCTTACATTATTACTGATAAAATTTACCAGAGAAGACTGAAAAAACTATGCAAATGTATTTGAAAATGTTAAAATGCTTTATTTCATACAATTACTTTCAAATAAATGCAAGATTTTCCCAGCCATTTTCTTGGAATTCTGGATAAAAATTAAAGAAAATACCTAGTCTGGAAAATTTAGGCCAAAATTAGGAGCAACTGAAAATTATTAGGTCTGATAACATAATAAGGTTATGCAGATCAACTCAAAACGAGTTGTTCCAAGGCCCACTAGAGTAGCTAGTTCAAACCAATTATACTCAGACATTTTCTTTTAAAGCTCAAGCATAATATTGGCACCTATCCAGAAAAAGCAGTTAACAGATACAACTATGTGGGTGGTCCTGTAACTGTAAGAAACATTATGTAGACACAGCCTGGTTAGTTTGAAGACCAGGAGTTTCTCTGTGCTCAAATAGCTCAGATAAGTTCTTTGTTGTAATACAGCTTTAGTAGTTTGTCCTTATCTTAGCTGCCGAGTTTATCAGTGCTCTGTAAGTTTTATCTGCTACTACACATAATTATTTTCACTAAATATTCCTTTTAAAGCAAAAAAGAGACAAATTGGAATTCTTGCAAAGGGGAAAGAGAATAAATACTGCAGGCTGTGAAAGCCATATTTTGAATGAACAATAAAGTATTTATTAACAGCTACAAAAGAAACAGTACATAACAATTCCTAATTTTAACCAAGTATTCCTTGACATATAAAAAGGACGTATTTATTCAATACTGGATACATTCATGAAAAGCACAAAAATGTGCATGGAAAGGACTCTGGATATTACCATCACTGTAAGTTCAGAGGACTGTGTAACAGCAAGAGTGAGGGGAAGCAGGAGACTCACCTATCCTACTGCTTCTGTTGATGTTGTCCTTGATTTAGTAACACTAATAAGAGAATTATAGGCTCTATTTTGTATGGTTCTTTAGTAGATAAATGACATTTCCTATCAATAAAATAGTCTCTTTATGGATAAAAATTATGAACACAGAGATAATCAAGAAGAAACAGCCAGAGGAACTTTTAAATTAAAGAAAAAATAAGAAAGTTAAGGTTTCAATTAGAAAGTATCTAATTTGCAAACATAATGGACATTTTAAAACCTTGTTATGCTTGTTTTCAACTAACCTTTTCGTTGACAACTTCTCCAGTTTCGTTCACCTGTGCTTTTGTATTCCCTTTAACAGGTTTACTCCATTCCACAAGAGGATCATGGAGAAAAGTCTTTAAGACACTAAATAAATTAAAAATTTAAAAAAGGGTAAGATACATATAATACATTTAATTTTCAAAAGAAGAATACTGACAGGAGTCTAAAGTTAGCACTGAATATTTATACTGTTTTATATTTAACTGCATGTCATAGTAAGACTGAGCTGCATGACAGGGATATGCTGGAAGTGACATACCCACCAGCAGTTAGTGTTTCAGATGTTTAGAATACAGACAGCTTTGTCAGAGTTTGTAGCAAAACCAGTTGCCCTACCTCATTAGAGGCTCCCTTTGATCACGCATAAGCCTCATGGTGACTTCACAAGCTCTTCGGAAGAGACCTTCTGTTCCCATAGGGCCCATTCCATTAACCATGTTGTGAGTGAGACGAAAAGGAACAATTTCCGGAACTTCAAAAGTTTCTCCCTTTACATTGATAAAAAAAGAGTATGCTCTAAGTGTTTTAAGTATTATTAAAGGGTAACATTTTTTTCCCCATCCTTGTCAGTGGCAGTGCCCTAGATGACAAGAAATGTTTGCTTGGATCATAGTCCTTCTCAGCTGTTAAAGGGAAATTACAGTGAAAAAAGGATATCAATGTCCAAATAACCTTTTTCCCCCAATTTAATTCACTAATACAGGGTATAAAATTTTGTTCTAGATATATATTGCTGCTCTGTAGTCTCATACAAAATGCTAACTTTTCTTTTATAGTATGCAAGGTGGCCTAAAAATGTTTATTTTCTTAATTAAGGGTTAGAACAGTTTAGGCTTACTAAAAAGAACGCAGGAGAAACAAGCTAACAATCTCTCTACCTCACTTATCTGAATTAAAAAGGGCACATATTCCACACCAAAAGCATCTTTCAACAGAAACACCAAAACCCAAATCCCACTCTGGCCACAATTTCTGCTGTTTATTTTTAAAAAACCATTGGAATTTTTGTGCTGAATTTGTGCGAGATGAAACAAAGAAACTCTTCACAGCAGAGGAATTCTGAATATAGTAATTACAGCTTTGTTTGGAGGGAGGTAGTGGAGAGAGGATAGTTACAAAATACAAACACTCTAAAATGTGGGCTATTTCAGCGTATCCCCATCAGCTCATTTGATATTGGCTAAATCAAAATGCTGGCTGTCATTAACGCAGTATACAGAACAATCACATGGCCTTTACATATCCCAGACTTTGTTTGGTATAAATAAGAAACAAAATAAAAGAGAGGACATAACAGATAAGTTAAAAGAGTGGAAAAAAAACCCCAAGACATGAGAAATTTACAAGTTACATGCACATAAAATAAAGATCAAGTTCAGCAAGTGGTATTTCTGACCTTATTGAAAAGGCAGTTGAAATCCACGTGCACACATTCACCAGTCAAAGAATCAAACAGGATGTTTTCACCATGACGGTCTCCTAGACCGAGTATGTAACCTACCATTGACATAACCGCGACAGAACGACAATAGGCTGACCTGCTATTGTACCTGTGGAAATAAGAATCACAGATGCTTAAGTCATATTCATTGGGTTATCTGTCTTTACTCAGTAGTATCATTCATGTCTAGTGAAATACACAAAGTAAATATTCTTGAGCTAGCCCAATCCCACTCAACTCACCAGGAAGTAGGATCAGGAAATGTTCGAAGAAACCATTCATGGAAGAGAGGAGGATGACGAGGCAGAAGGACTTCCTTGAACATTTTCAGCTTTTCAGACAGAGGTGCTGACTTTGGAAGCATATGCTGACGCAATTCTTTTCCGGTCATATAGATACCTGTAACAGACCTCCTCAATTAAGCAAAAGAAATCCCCAAATATAAAGCCTTATATGTATTATTACAACATGGTATTTTAGAGAAGTATCTCCACAAAGTTGAAATAAATGAACAAATGGAAACAATTCATAATGTTAACTGGAAGGGAAGACCTGACAAACAAGCCACTAGTTTTACCAGTCACCATGGGGTGGACTGGGGGGAACCCATACACGTGGAAAAAAAAAAAAAAAAAACACAACACCCTCACTACGTCACTTACTATATTCAGCTGAGATCTTCGGAGTTCAAAACTCCCAGATGTCTGTAGACATCCAGGTAATGTGTGAAATTTTCCCCCAAAATTTTATTGCACTGACCAGAAAGTTGCTTTGTTAATAAGAAATTAAAAAGAAGTCTGATCTTTTCACTGGAAAGTTGCTGTACCCTCAATCTTGATTCAATAACAAATTATCTTAAATTAATTCACACAAATGTAACAGAAATTAAAATCAACAGATCAACTCTAAAAAAAAAGTCCACAATTTTTATATTATTTAGTGCTGCACATACATTCCCATGCTGCTGGCACTGCTGCTGAAATGATTTACATCACTGTATAAAAGAATGTATTAAGAGGACCATGTTATCAGTTCTCGTATGGAACTTGTTTATTGCAAGCACCAATTCTCTCCACTTAAGAGTCTACCACACATATGAATAATATTACAGATAGTTAAAAAATACACTTGAGTGCATCTTCCTAGAATTTAGTTTGATCTTTGCTTTTTGTGTGATTTGCCAATAAAGATACTAGCTCTTAAAAAAACCAAAACAAAACAAAACCCACTATAGTCTAATATATTTCCTTACCTTTCTCCTTATAAAGTTTTATCAGGATATTTCTTAAACCAGCAGTATTGTTCACCCATTCAATTATGCCACATTCATCATTTAGTGGAATAACTGCGTAGGTTCGAATATGAAGTTCTCGCCTACGTGACTCCGCATCTTTTCTCAAGCACTATTCACCAAGGAAAAAAAGAGATTAACAAATAACACAAATAGGATCAAAATGTATCAATAACATTAACCATTCTATCTATATCTATTTTCCCATCACACTATCTAGAATTTAAAATTCTAAACTTCACTGTCTGCAGTAGGTCAAATGCAAGCAAAATGCTCATCTGTTCTCCAAAGTAAATTTAAAAAAAGAGAATTTTCCAATAAAATAGTCAAATTGCATAACTTGTACATGGCTTAAAACCCTTAAAAGCAGTATGTGAAATAAGTGCTTTAGTGTTTCAGAGATGCTATCATTTGCTTTAACCTCATGGAAAACATGGTACCTTAACCTTAGGCATATTGCTGAGAAGCAAAATATAACTAAAATAAGAAGTATGGCAACACTTTCAGTATGAAAAAATGAATTTACCTATTTCACATGAAAAACATTAGAAAACATTGAGTAAGAAGTATGAAGCACAACAGCAGAAAGCTTGAAGTTCTTTATTTACTGTAAATAACCTTTGCTGTATATTTTTGTTGGAATAAGCAATTGTTTTGGCAAAATGTTGTATTTTGTTATTGTTTTCACAAGTCTGTAAGAAGTTACACATTATCAATTACCATTGCTTTCTGCTGAAAGAAGGTATTTCACAACAGTAGTTTTCTTCCAGTAAGCTTTATCTAAAGGTAAGGTTTTTTTGTTTTTTTTTGTTTGTTTGTTTGTTTGTTTTTGGGGGGGTGTTTGTTTTGTTTTGTGTTAGTTCAACATTTTGTTCCCTGGTTAGTAAGCATCATGCAGCTGATTGTTTAACTCAAACCTTATTAATAAGGGAGTTGAATTCCATGAGTCGACAGTCTTTTCTTAGATCATCTTTTGGCTTACACATCATAATGTAAGATTTCCCATCCGAACCTCTTAAGGTGATCTTTTTTGGCTTTTGAAGTGAGGCAAGAATTTCCACCTAGGGAAAAAATTAAATTCGTTATTAATACAATTCTTTATTTTTGTATGATCTGATAATACAATAAAGTGTCTAGCTGCAATAAACCACTGCAACCAATCACATCAGCACTTCCATGGTGCTACAGCATGTTAACCTCAGGCCAAAACTTTATCTAAGTACCAAGAAACCCTATCTGTCTCAGATTTTTATGACAGAAGTCACTCAGTTTCCATGAAAGTAATTATGAAGTTTCCTACTCACTCCTCCGTTTCTAGGGAACTAACATATATTTGCAGCTACATTTGTTTAAAATGAGGTTTAAAATGAGGGGCCAACTAGATGCTTACCGTATCATCAAAGCCTGCAATGTAGGCCCAGCATCCAGGAAAAGGGTCATGGTTAGCATGTGTGCCAGGAATTGAAGGAAGAGTTGGTATCATAACAGATTGTAAGGGAATCAGAATTTCACTAAATGTGTGCTCTTCTACTAATCTTTTAAGTGTTTTGAAATGAATATTCATGCTTAATGTTGAGCTGTTTCCATCAACCTTGAAGGAAAAAAAGAAAAGTTGTTCAGAAGTTATTTCACGTTAACTGAGGAATAAGTAGAATAATAAATACTTATGGTAATTATGGTAATAAGAAAAATGGCAAATTAGATTTCAAATTAAATGGGAGTGATCAAAAAGTAAATGTAGCCAGCACAGGTATTTTTCACTCTGAATGTAAACACAGAATAATGAAGGAATTTATTTACTTTTACCTTTATTATCAAGCTCATTTGTTCATAAAACACAACCAACCTATTTTTATAGTAAAACTTTGTGAAAGATACTGGGCAAAAATCATACATGAAAGCACAAAACAATGTAAAGCCCATGCACTGTAAAAATGTACAGTTACATACTGAACATTCTGGACTGTGCTCAACTTACAGCTATTTTCTATGTTTTTTGAGTATTTGTTTATTAAGAAAAAGTAAACACCCCCTTTTATAAGTTAGCGTAGTTTCTGTTAAACTGCAGTAATGTAATGAATTGGCTAATGAATGCTATCAAAAGAAGCTTTTGTATAACCTATTTTAATAACCCCATTACATGCATTAATTTGTTTATTTTTTAAGTACCGGTTTGTTGCACAGTTCTAACAGCTTATCTGTGAGGCGGGTTGCATCTCCAATAAACTTTCCCAAAGATTCCTTCATATGAATAGCTTTGTTTAGAATTTCCTTACATCTGTTGACACGTGTAGGGTAAGAGGACTGAAAAAAGAGGAAAGTTAACATTTACTAAACAACAGTCAAATCAATTTTAGGAAAAATCCTAAAAAAAAAAAAACCAACAACACGGTAATGAATATATTCTTTTCTCTACTTATTTGTTGTCATAGTAAATATCTGGAGAAGGATGTACTATGACTGAAATTGTTACCTGGACAAGTACTAAAGTGGTTCAGCTGGTGGGGGTGTGTGTGTGGGCTACTACTTTCTGAAACCATTCTTGAGAGTCCCAATCCCATAATGTAATGGCTGATATTCAAGCCATTTGTTATTTCACCAACCTTAAAGAAATAATATGCACTATGCTTTCCAGTTTGCCTTGGAATGACCCTACTTCCAGTTAAGCATTAGGACTAAGTGGTATATCTACCTCATTTTAATCAAGGCACGGAGTTGATTATTTTATCAACTGGAGGGATTATTACAGTTACTAAAACCAACAAAATCTGTTGTCCATAACTATCCAATTCATCAGCTATTTGTTCAAATTTCCTCTCCTAATAGATAATGCAAATTGGGATGCATATTAGCGTTCTAATTTGGAACATTTAAACTGTTATATCTGAACTTTAGACTGCAATAAAATCTTTTGCAATGATAGCATTGATACCCTGTTCCACTACACTGTATCACAGCAACTGAAACTCTCAATTCCTTTTTATCATCTTAAAGTAAAAGAAGTTATATTGACGTTTTTCTCTGATGAAAACAGTTTCACAAACTTAATAAAGGTGTAGCAATACTTATTGAGGTACCTTGGACACAGCAGTCATCATCCACATTGCTTGCTGTGGATAGGCTAAAAACACTTTAGCAACAATCACCATCAGAACTGCAAAGACTTCATCATGAGAATGGCAGATTCGGGAGATTAACTGAGAAAAAGCTGTCAGAAACTGATAAGGTGCCAGGTGATTCGTGTGTTCTGTAATCACCTTATTTATTTTAGCTAAATCATTTTTCATTTGAACACGCTCTGAACGACTAGCTGAAAAAACACAAGAGGACAAGGTTATGTTCTTTTTTTCCCCATTGGAAATGTAAAGTCATTTAATTCAAGCTTACAGAAATATAATTTGTTGGCAATTTTCATAAGCCTCCCTGCCCCGCCCCCCCAAAAAAATAATCAAAGAAAATGAAAAGCTCCTACTATAAAATTTTTTCTAACACAGCATACAATGACTTGATACATATGCTATTTAACTAACCAGAAAAAGAGGAAATAAACAAGCACAGACAAGAGGACCATGCAATGGCATAGAACAACAACAAAAACACTCCATGTATTTCCATGGTAAACCATATTCCAGTGTTCTTTAGTGAAGAGGAAATGAAGAAAGTCTTTACAAGGGATGAAATTAGCACATGTGCTTTTATCTCCACCCCTGCACCTGAGGGCCCAGCATGAGTAGCACATCAACAACAGAGAAAGCAGCATCTAATGTGCCCACAGACAAATTCAGTTGACCTAAGTATGTAGAACCAGGTCAAGACCAAGGAGCCACAACTGTCTGCTTCATTTGTACAAAAATCTCCCACCCAAAATGCATTTATGGTGGTAGTTTCACCTGCCTCGATGCTGCCTACAGGATTTTTTTTTCTCCTGCCTCATTTAAATTTCAGTAAAATTCATTCAACAACTGGAACCAAGACAAATTGGAAAAAAGCCCCGAAGCCCAACACTTCGCTGTAGCAAGTGTATAAAAAACCACTACTCATTACTCATGAGGCAGTTTAGAAGAGGTGACAGGTAACATCCAAGGATTTTCCCTAAATCTGTTTGACTTCAGTTACCTAAGGAACAATGCTATCTCGCTATATATTTTTCAAAAATTTCTACAGGGTTTAATTAAAATAATTAAGACTCTCCTGCATACGAACATCCTGTAATTTAAAAGAATAACAGTACTTTACTGTTTCCATACAATCTCAGGCAATAAGACTAAACAAAGAACTGGAAATATACTTTGCTTCTCTTTCAATTACATATTTAAAGGTATCACAGAGGAAGTATGTGGTAGGAAAAATTGTTTTACCTTTATCACATTCATATGCTTTTGCTCCGAAGTCCAGCCATAAAGATAACATTCTTGGCATTGACTGATAGATGAACTGGTTTCCATACTGTAGAGACCTGCAATCACATGTTTAAATCACAGTATGTTAGTGATATATATTAGAAGCATTAAGAACTTTACATCCTTAATTGTTTCTCATTCCACTCTGGACTTCCAAAACATACATTCGGCATTTTAATTCATCTGCAACAACTAAATTATTACTAATATACAAAAGGTTTTGTTTTTATTAATCAAAACAGCAGATTAAATAATTAACTGTCTTACGTAAGACAGACAACAATGGCTTAGTCAGAAGGCAGAAGTAAAATTAATTACGTACAAAACCAAAAAGTACACGTTATTTTGTTTTACAATACTGCATAAAAATGTGAGCCAGTCTGAATTGCTGAAAGGCAATATATTCCTATAAAACTTTTCTCTGTGTAACAGGCATCCTCCTATGGAAACTAAGCAAAGCTCCCTGAAGGTCTAACCTCCCAAAATGATGAACTATGTATCGAATCAGATCTCCTTGTTTTTCCATCTTGTTGTCAGTTACCATTGGCATTAATTTATCATAATATTTAGCAAGATAAAAATGTCCATCTTCCCATTCTGGCAAGAAAATCGTAACATCCTGCAACAAATAAAAAAAGAGATAATTACTTTTGAGAGAATGCTGAATTTAAAAAAAAAAAAAAAGATTCTCAAGAAACAAGGATCTTGTATTAGTTGCCTTTGTGCAAAGTACGTGCTAAAAAATATTAATTGTAACTTTGTAACTCCAAAATTGTAATTTTGCCCCAAGATAAATGCCTGTACAAACTAGAAGTCTGTTCTTAAAATACTTTTTGGATTTGTGGACAGCAAGATTACTTCAGACAGAATGATATAGGTTTCCTCAACTAGGAAAGAATATAGTTCCATTAAAAATATTATAATCAAGTTCCTGATCCTGATAAACTCAACACTGGGTTTCTTTTACTTTTTTGAAAAGTGAAACAGCAGGATGTTTTTCACATTTCTGTTTTCCTTCTAAAAGCATGTTTAAAAGAAATACAAAAACTTGTGTGACGTGTATTAGGAAAGAAATAACCTAGCAAGTGGCACGTCCATTCTCAAATAACACTGGTTTGTTTCCAGTACCAGTATTTAGACAGTAGACAATTCTAAGCCTTAGTATTTTAACACAGCCCACCAAAATTACATTATTTTCCATTATTTCAATTTTCATTTGATTTGATACATCCAATAGATTTTTCTATAAATGACTGCTTCAGAAGTATTCAGTTAGTAAGACAGCAGTAAGTATATAACAGTACCAAATGCCAAAACTCAGATAGGAGACAGACTACATTTAGGGAAGCATAAAGATCTGCATCTACTGCTGGTTTAGTAGGCAATATTAATCAATGCCAAAACAGCATTTCACTGGCATAGCAAGATGAAGCAGTATAGTGCTGTGTCACTGAAGAAAAACATACCAGTTGCCTCTTTTCCTAGTTCTTCAGAGACTGGAAGCATATTTAAAGCACAGTTACAAGTCACTACCAGAGAGAGAAGGAACACTGAAGAGTAGTGCAATGTGTCAAATTATCTCACTGTCTCTTTAGAGTAGCTTATATTTTAGAGAGGAATTCTAATTTGTGCATGCATAAGAAAAAAGCCACACTCTTGTAACTTATTTTTTACTTTAAAAGAGTTAAATTAGGTATTCTTAGCTCCCACTGTTGAGAACTGTAGACTTCCCTGTATTGACATGTATTAAAGTTCATTTAGATAGTTAAATCTTCGTAGGAAGAACTACTTCCCTCCTACGCACGCACTGATGCAGCATTTAATCCCACTGATGCTATCCTTGGCTGACATCAGGAGCATAATGATAGCTTACTTAAGGGATAGATTACTACTATTATTAAAAACTACTGTCTCATTAACACTAGTATAGCAAATTACCTTATATTTTTTCATAACTGCATTGCTTTCAAAGTTAGCAGTTTCTTCCATAAATCTGCCCACTAGCAGCATTGCCCGACCATGGATGAGCTGATTTTTGGTACCGCCAGGTGCTTTATTTTCAGGGAAACATAACTCAACCCCCTTCTGGAGAACAATGAGTGCTTGATGAACCTCACCCTATGGAAAAAGAGGAAAACATTTTATATACTGCAAATAAGAGAGATGTAAAACTTCCATCTTACAGTTGTTATTAAGGCAAAGCTATGTCCCCGAGTATGTTGTCAGCCATTCTGGCTGTGGTAACTGGATATTAGTGATTTCAAATGCTTCTTATAGTACTGTTATCTCAGAACTGCTGTCCCTTTAAGTTTACCACAGTAATTGTTCCCATGTTTGCTGTCTACCTCTAGTAGCTAAAAGGATTCAAATTAAGGAAAGCTCTGCTATTAAGATAATTTAAATATGCCTGTGCTGCTTTGACAGAGGCAACTAATCCACCAGTTTTCTACAGAGCTGCCAGAAAAGGGGTGACTTGAAGTTGAGGCACAGGAAGTTTTTACCTCCAACTGATATCAGAACACACTGTCCCAGTTGACATAGTTTGTTTTACATATACTGATTGGATGCCTTTTTTCTTGAAGAAAACTAAAGATTATTTTCTTGCCTGTAAGAAAGTAAGTCCATTTTTATTTTCTTTACCTTGGACCAGAGCCACTTTGCTCTTTCTATGTAAAGCTCTGAGAGCGTAGATTCCCCAGCATTCAGAAGAGCATTATACGCAGTCTGGTGATGACCAGCTTTTCTCGCAACTCTAGCACTCTGGAGCCAACACTGACCAACAAGCTCACTGTGATCCTGGCTGCAGAGATATTTTTGCAGAAAATGAAGAATTTCAGTCACAAATGCTACTTTACAATTTGAAGTATTACAGTGTGTTGAAACACAAATAAAAATTCTCAATAAGCTGTACACTACACAGTGATCATTTGAAATTATTTGCAATACATTTGTTTCAGTTCTCTTCCATTTAGGCCTAGGAAACAAATACTTTTGCCCTGTTTCTCCCTTATCTTTCCTACAGACATCACTTTTCCCTTCTGTTTTGAAGGTATGCAATATTGGAGGGGATTGCTTTTGTCTACAATACAAATTTCCACAGTTATCTCCCCTAACACACATATGGAAAACCAGAATATTACTGAGAATACAACATGGACAGACAAGAAATAGTCATGTTCTCACCTTTTACTGAGACTAAGCAAAGCCCTTCTCAGTGCTAAAATGGGTTCTTTTGCTCTGTAAGAGTTCTGTGTCATTTCAATGCGAGCACACCAATTCAGGGAATCTCTACTCTGGTCACCATTTGTTTGTTGAAATATTGGTCCAATACTATGTTCCAACTCACACAGCATATGCAACCTGTGTTAGTAAAATAAAGACAAAAAATTATTGAAAACTAGTTGCTGTTTGAGATACTTTGCCATTTTTGAGCTTTTGCCATTTTCTTTCTAAAAGCAGGCCATGTAAACAATTGCAAATGGTATGACTTATTTTAAAAGCAAAATTACAGCAAAACCAAACACACAAAATCAAGGATTTGAAAACTGATTAGTTATTTTCTCGCTCTTCTTTTACTAAGCTGCTGAACACAAAGACGATGGAGATTACTTGGAGAGGAAGTAAATCTTTGAGTACTTCTATCCACTAGTTTTAGCAATAATTCTTCAAAAAGTCTGCTATTTTCAACAAAAATCACTTTAAAGACAATATATGATCTGTTACTTAAACACCTCTTTTACAATTAAGTTATTAAATCTATTTAAAAATATAATTATTATTTGCTGTAACTGTAAAGCTGTGAGCTCGTAAACACCTACATTCTCGTTGGCAGAGGCTAGGTGTAGTGGGTATGTCCGACAGAGAAACAGTGACCAAAGGCTTCCAAGTAGCCCAGATCAATGACTAAAACTATTTTCAAACACTTTTCTCTCAGTACTCAATTTCCTAAATAAAATAACACTGAAAAAAATTACCAAGACAAAATATAATTTAGAAGTAATTAAGAAATATATACTTCAATTGGCTAGTTTCACACAATATCTTGCCATAAGGATGCATTTACAGTGCAGAGGACATATTAAGCCTTTTTCATTAAAGAAGGTGATGCACTTGTTAGTCTACTACAGCCAACTTCAAAATTTATTAAAAAAAGAAAAAGTAAAACTACTGACACAGATGGGGTTTCAATTTTTACTGCTTTTTGATAAAAGAATAGTGCTTTTAAGGCCACCATACAGATTAAAAGCAATGCTCTTACATTAATGGAGTTACTCGCCTATATGTACTACTTTAAGCATGGAATGGAATTAAACTGTTGATTTTTTTATTACCTCATGCTTACCTAAACTTGCTTGCTGATTTTGAAAGACTGTACCAAACAGTTTTATTTTGAATATTTTTCATGGGGAATAAATATAAATTTCCAATTAATCAAAGGTTTCCAGTTAGTTGAGGATTAAAAAAAAAAAAAAAAAAAAAGGAGAGGTGGGGGGGTGACAGAAAATGCACATTAACACCACCTCTTGTCGACACGGAAAATTCTTGCTGCTGCATAATGGATTATGTGATATCTGAAAATAGTGACAAGAAAATCAGAAACCTGATAATATGCTCATATCCTCGCTGATAGGATCCTCTTTCAAAGCTTGCTGCTGAAAGGGGTACAATCTGTTCTGCTCGAACAACCTTCAGTGTTTCATAAAATGCTGCTTCATTTTTCTTCTTGGCTGATAATAATAAATGTCCTAGTCTGACACTCCAAGTAGTGGACTTCACATCTTTGGGGAGGGAAAAAAAAGCCTCTCAAACTGTGTTACCTTAAGAAGCTTAATGGTAATTTGCCTAAATTTACTGCTGGAAAAACAAGTTTTTCTCAGAACTTAGTAACTGGATTTTAGAAATATTATGTAATTCCACTTCACAATCCACCCCCCTAAACAAACAGAAAATAAATCTGGCCTTACAGTCGCTTGAAATTTCTACTCAAAGATTATATAGTTTACCTCACATACATTTACAAAATCTAGAAGACTATCAGAACCAACCCTCCACCCAGTATAACCCAGATTAAAAAATTACAATGGCTGCCCCTTGTTTCAAGAAGATTAGGTTAAAACACACGCTTGTCAAAAGTGAAAGGAAGTATTCAGATTTTGACACGGTAATTTACCTGAAGCCAAATAATTTTCCAGTAAATCCCATCGTGATAGTTTCCAGGCTGCTTCCACTCTGTAAGTGTTCAATTCAGAAATCCATTCAGACCTATTAAAAGAAAACAAAGGCAATAAAAGTTTGTGCTGAACTCTTTTTTTTTTTTCCCCCACCTCAGTATGTTAGCTCTACATTATATTAGCAAATATTCTTTGAATAAAACTGCTCTTACTTGAAAAGAAGCAAGGTAATCTTGCTTCTAATAAAATTCAGTAAAACCAAGGATATGCATTGATTAAAAAATAATAGCTGTACAACATGATCCCACAAATTCAATTTCCAAGTAGTGTATTTAATGTCTATGGCACATTTTAAAATTACCATCTTCCAATCCATTTATCCTAATAGGCTACAGAATAGCTATGGAACAAGTAACATGCAAGACAGTGAATGAAAGATTCTATTTAACAAAGTAAAGCACATACTAAGACTGTACACAGTGCAGACAAGAAGTACTAACATTTCTGGAAGTCTTGAAATACATAATTTATAGACAAAGCACTTAAAAGTTTTCTACCTTCACACTGCTAATTGGATATGCTTGATAAGCTTCAAATGCTTGATAATGTGCAAAAATAGCTACTGAGACATAGATGTAAAACAAGAGCTTCATATTACTTAAATAAACATTGTATTAGATGCTTACAGTACCTGTTTGCAAGCACTCCATTGACCTGAGTAATTACAGTAGATAACTGACCAAGGCCTAACATGGACTTCACTACACCATGATAATGAATGATCTAGACATAGGAAGGGAAAAAAAAAAAAAAGAAAAAACCACACATGCATCAGTGAAACTCATGGCATTCTGAAGAAGGAATTATGTTTGAATGCCTTTTGTAATAAGAAAAGGCATAACCAGTTGTATCATAAGCTAAATGAACATTCAAAAATGTAGAAAGCCTATGATTACCAAATAACTTAAATCACCATAGGCAATTTTTGAAGTGTGCCTCATCACAAATTACAGAACAGTAGGGGTTGGAAGGGACTTCTGGAGATCATCTAGGCCAACCTCCCTGCCAAAGCAGGTTCACCCAGAGCAAGGTGTACAGGACTGCATGCAGGCAGGTTTTGAACATCTCCAGAGAAGGAGACTCCACAACCTCTCTGGGCAGCCTGTCCCAGTGCTCTGGCACACTCACAGTAAAGAAGTTTTTCCTCATGTTTAAATGGAACTTCCCATATAGTTTGCTGTTAGTATATTAATACCCATATCAGAGCTGTGAATAAAAATTTGATTTAAAGAAATGATCAACAACAAGAAGAAAAAAGAGTCACTGAAAGGAAATAACCCCAAAACTGAAGCAATTTCACTCTTCATAAAAATGTTTTCTATACTCTGGCAATGAAGTAGGGCCACCAAAACACTCTGTTGACTACATCTGTTATCAGCAGTACTAGATAACCTCTGCTTCATAGGGAAGTACAAGAAACCATAGAGATACTCTGGTCTAGGAAACTTTTTACCAATTTCCATTAGAAAAGTATTTCAAATATAGAAAGGGTAATACATGTCTTCAACTTTCTTTTTGCATCTATCATCACATCTCTGGATATTCACTTTGGCATACAGAAAGCATGAAGGTTTTCCAGTACTGCACAGCTTTACAGTACTTTATACTTATATGTTCCAAATAAAGGAAGGGAAAGGGGAATGGAAGACAAATAATTCTAAGTTTTCTTTTTTTTTCCAACTGCTCTTATATTATGAAAATTTTCCCTGGAAGTCAATAATAAAAAAGAAGAGAGAATTACTTTGAATAAAACCTGTGGTAACTTGCTTTAATAGTTCTCTTGGCAAGTACCAGTACCAATTGTTACTTAATCCAATTCCAGGCATTCCCAAGCAAAGGCTGAACTTTAATTGCTAAGCTGTCCTAGCAAAAACGTGGCCAGAAGCATCCAGCTATTAACCCAAGCTTGCAAGTTACAGTATAAACCTAATAAGAGATTTGTTTCAGTTCATAAATACTTCCATTAGCGATAATTACTCAGTGACTGCCACAGTAAACTCTTATGTTTCCATTTTACTTAAAAGATCCTGAAGAGCAATTTTTGGCTTATTCTTATGTTAGTTAAGAATATTAATAATAATTATATATATTTAAAAAAAAAAAAAAAAGTTGCCTTGTATTTACCTGATCAGGTTCCAGTTGGATAGCCCTATCATAACAGGCTGTGGCATCTCTTAACAAGCCAATACTTTCATGTTCAAGGATTTGTTCTTTGAGAGATGGTTCTGCTTTCCGAATTGCACTCACCCCAGCTACTCCATCTGGCTCATGCATAGCAGCATACAATTTCTTTATTCAAACAGAATTGTAAATAGACATTAAGAACAACTCTAAGACAACAAGAAGGTGTTTTATACAGAGCATGCTCAGAATGACAAGTCATCTTGAAAATGGAGAACAAATTACTCTGTAGGACTTCTTGGCACTAAGCTTTCAGGGAACCCATCAGTTTTGCTGGGCTACTCCCAAAGCTGAGCCCTACTTTTGCTCAACATACTGTAATAGTCATGATCTCATACTACAGAAAGAATAAAACATCAAGTTACCTGAAACAATCTGTATAAAGGGCAAAATAAGTACCTTATTATTACATGATAAAGTTGTATAATATGAAGGTGCAGACTACTTATGGTGGAAAAGCAATATACTACGTTTCTCAAATCTGAAATGACACTGAGGAATATAAACCATAAGGAACCACAAACAGGCTCATTCCACAGGTTAAAATACTTATTGAAAATAATTTATATTGTTTTCAACATCCTTAAGCACTAGCTCTTCCTCTACTTTAGTATAAGCCACTTAGCTTTCCTTCAAATGTGTTTTGGCTGTTTTGTTGTTGTTTTTTGTTTGGGGTTTTTTTAATTATAATTGGCTGTGTTTTCTCTGAAAAAAGGCACAGAGTTAACTAAAAGCAATAAATGCTATACTTTCAAGAAAAATACATTTAACTATTTTCAGGATTTTACAGTCTTTTATTATACATAGAAAGCTACTCCTTCCTTTTCATATAAGAAGCATGCCAAGCAAGGGGAAGTACTAAATACTGCTGAAAGACAGACGACTAAACACTTGTATCCAATGGCAAGAGCCTGACTATATCTTTTCTTCTTCCCATTCAAAGAAGAATTTGACAAAGCTTTATTCATCTATGTCTAATTTAAAATAAAACAAACAAAAAACAAGAACTTCAGAACCTGAAGAAATCCAAGATGCTCCTGAATATTTTGTTTCTTCTCTGTGATGAATGATTCAAAATGCATTACAGCCCTCGTGTAAGCCTTAGAGCGAAAGGAAGCCACAGCTAGTGTATCCTGAGGTATGAGGTCTAGAAAACGTGTCACATTTTGGTATTCTCCATAGTCCTCACTTGATGCTATAGAAAAAAAAAAAAGTCTGTCCATTGAGGTTTCATTTAGAAGAATTACCTTATGCATTAAAATTCAGTTAATTCATTTAACAATTTAGTAAGATAATCTGATTAATTCAAGAACACACTTTTTTCTCCTGTCAACAATAGTTCACTTAAAACAATCCTGGTGAACTTCCTGTATCTTGCAAGACAGTATAGAATATGTTAAACTGAATCTTCAGAAAATTACCAAGAAATTAACATTTCATTTTTTAATTTTGAATCTGTATTTCTTACAATATGCATTCAAAACAATGGATTTGGGGTGGGAGGGGGTGAAAATCACAATATGATAGTAAGAAATCATAAAACGGACTAACATATTAATATCCATATATAGTAATAGTGCATTTTTAAATAGTCATAATGTGAAGTGGCAAATTTAAATACTTATTTGAAAAATGTAAATGGCACCTTAAACAAAATAAGCATCACTCACTTTTTAGATCACCTCTGTCTTTGCTAGACTTGCTAGTACTTTTCTCAGCAATAAGTATTTGAAACTTATGTCTAGCCCACTGAGTTAGATGATCAAGCATGGAGAACACCGTCTGTGTGCTCAGCTGACTCAGATCAGATGCACTGTCTTCAAGTCTCCTAGTAGACTGGTCATCATGTTTCAGAACAGCCATAATCTCCACATAAACCTACACAAACATTAACATGATAAAAGATAGAAGCACCATACAGGCATAAAAATAGTAGGAAACAGACACAAAAATCAACCTAAAATACTACATATTTTAATGGTATATTTTAATAATTTCAGGCTTATTTACAAGCTCTGTTTGTCCCACAATCTTAGGAAATGGCAAACCAAGTAGCAGTTGTCAGGAGATTCGATACAGGGAGAAAGCCTATGAAAAGCAGACCCTTGGATTTGGAATAACCATCACGATTATTGGAATTTTAGGTCTCAAGACACAATGAATGCTGCTGCACTTCTGCTGTGAAAACAGTACTTCAAGGTTTGGTAAGAGTCAAGTGATCTACTGCCTACCAGATCACAGATCTACTTTTTGCATATATTTAAGTAAATACCATACTGAAAGATCTGCTTCCTGTTTGTTTTAGACAACAAAATACGAGTTAACATACATAAGTGATGCTTATTGTGGATGTACTTGTTCACAAGAAAAATCAATGCATGCCTCTCTACATGCCCACAATGTTTAAACACAGATATCTTAGCTGTGATATTTCAAATTAAGATAATGTAAGTTATATTTTTCAGTCTCTTCAACTTCTGCTAAAGCAAAATGAAGGAAAGCAGGCTGGATGATTCTCTTCTCCCCTATCTCTGCTTTGCTACAAGACATCTATGAATCCAGTAGCTAAACAGTTTTTCCACTTAAATTATAAGTGTATGCAAGGGAAAGAAAAAGTTATGGGGTCTGAATTCTTGGAAGCATACAAGTTCATTTTATTCCTTGTGTTACACTCTCCTCCCCTTCATATGACTCCAGCTCTTGATGTTACTGCAGTCATAAGTAACTGCATAATATCTCATCCTAGGCCCTACTGAAGAAATAGATGAAAATCCACAGACAATTAGTTCAAAACAAACTTGTACAGGTATATTCAAAACTCCATCAAAAAAATTATATTATTAACACAGGAAAAATAGTTTAACAGCTACACAATTTGTTCATGTAGGTCTACAGTGATTCTGCAGAGCTGAACAGCTCTTAGGAAGAATAGGTCCTGAACATTCCTATGAAGAACGCTGCCTTCCTATACATCTCACCTCTTGTTGATCCTCTTGACTGCATCCCAACAAAACATAGACAAGGATGTGTGGAAGCAGATAAATTGTCACTTTATAGTCATTCTTCATCATAATACTGCAGCAATCAAAAACTTTTCTGGCAAGATCATGTCGCACCTATAGAAAAATATTATTTCCAGGAAAAGCATCATTACAAAAGTGCAAATCCCTGAACAATTAATACATTTCTTTTTGTTAACAAATAAAATTATTTGATGGAATAGAATTTGTAAGATACTTGTCTCCTACAGAAAGTTCATCAGACTTAAACCTGTAACAGGGATGCTAGATTGCAGCTGCTATTACACATGTCAATTGATGACACAAAAAGACAGGCAAGCATTGCTTATATATTCCACTTTTCCATGTCTTCTACACCATTGTAAACTTGCAGCAGCCTTAAAAAAGATCTTAAGGCCAAGAGTCTACTACTGCACTCAGCCTCTCTTCTGCCCTTAAAAGCCCACAAAAACTAGGAAATCATGAAGACATTCAATTCTTCTGTCTGAAATAGAAAGAGGAAAGTGTAGCTATTGAGCTACTGTGGTTAAATTCACTTTTTCAAGTAGCTGATTTAGAAGTGAAATTTTCAGTGGGTCACTTATATGCTGGAAAGGGGAAAGGATAAGAAGAAACAAACAAGTACTTTTTATGTGCTGGGACTGTGGAGCTATGAGGAAATGAAATAAATCCTTCAGAAACTGAGAAGATAAATTTGAGGTTTTCCAGACATTTCAGATACTTTTCAGAAGCATTTTTCAGCGCCTTCAGCTGTACAAGAGTCTCTGGACAAGGGCAAACTTCCTAAACTTTTGGCTTTGGTGATATGTGTGAAGCCTAGCCAAGAAACAACAATTCTGGGGAAGGGAAAGTGCATAGTTACCTTGGTGATGCAGAAGTCTTTAGGTAAGTGCTTTAACAGGCCTATAGCAAACAGGCATATTTCCCCAACCATCCCTGACTTTCAGAAATGGAAACATGGTTCAAGAACTGTTGTATACACACCAATACATACAGCAGATTTATTCTCTTACCTTTGTTATAAGATAACCTGCCCAAGTAGCTGACCATTCTGCAAAATTGTCACCTAATTTGCTTAAGTAAATTGGCTTCTTCATCTTAGACCAATTTACAGCCTTTTGATAACTCTTGTATCTGTAATTTTAAAATATCAATTTAATATAATAAATAACAATAGCACACTTAATTATGAAGTTTTCTAACCAGAATCATATTAAGTTCCATCTTCTAATTTCAAAAAAGAATTAAGAAAATACTTTCAGTCGTCAACACCTTTTATTATAAGAGCTTCTTAAAATGAAACATGAAAAACAAACAACCTAATGTTACACAATTTTTAAGTATACTTCGAAGTGCTGTTCAAATCAGTTTTAAGAAATGCAGTTTGATAAATATTTGAGTACTATCTTTTTGACAGAAAAAACTCAGAACATATATGAAAGCCAAGAAAAGCCAAAAAGTTTGTTTTCTAAAAAGGTGAAACTTATGACAGATGAGCATGACTGTCTTCAAGAGGAAACAGAAAGGAAACGTCGTTTATTTAAAATTAAGATGCATACATCATTTGAAGTTTTCCTCACATAATTTTTATCATTAATTCAACAAAATGAGAAGTCAAATTAAAACCCAACAAGTTCTCCCTACTTCTATAAAGGGCAGCAGTAAAGGGATATTAAAGCATTTGAGTACAAACTCAAATCCTAAGGAGAATTTGTACAAAGGAAAGGAAACAGAAATAAAAGCTTCAAAACGTTGTATCAGACAATGCTCTGGGACAAACAGGTAGATCTGGGCAAAGTTTAAGCCAAGATTTTTGTTTGTTTGATTCATAGGGAATGACATTCAAGGAAGTGCCAATTCAGCTTTACGTAGAAAGACCTTATTTGAATTTTGTATATACACATATCAGTCTTCATAGAAGAGTAACAATCATAAAAGTTACTGCTAGCCTGGAGAAAAAAAAAGTTGGTTTAGAGCTGTTAAGAACAGAAATTGCCTAAGTTGTCATATACCGTGTTTTCAAGTGAGGTTCCAAGATCTCCTGCACATGCTCAGGAAACCTCCTCCAAAGCCTGGAGCCTGGGCAGTCAGTGTTTGTCTCTCGACAGTCATAGATAGACAGTAACTCCTGAAAAGGAACAGTTTACACGACCAAGTTAGCACTGGAAATATTTCATGACCACAGTAGTAAAAAAACCTAGCATACATACAGGAGTAATGAGATAGATGTTACAAAATGCTTAATTCAGAAATTATAACTGCAAAACTTTCATCCAATATTGTTAATCCCCTATTAGTAGGCAGTGTTGATTTCAACTAACTATTGATTCCTCAGATGCTCCATTTGGTGTTTGGACCACATTATCCCATATTCTTCACATGTGCTAATAAACCAGGACTAGAAGTTAGTCTGATTCCTCCTTGTGCATAAGCTAATGAAATTTTTTCATTTCGCTGACTACACAGGGCCACTTATTTTCTCCTGGAACAAAGAAGTGTCCTGAAGTTTTCATAAAGATATTAAACAACAACAAAACAAACAAAAAACCCCACCACCCACCCAATCAGCTTGGACGTGGCAAAGCAGCACAAAAGACTAGAGTCTGAAAATAAGGGTAGGCTCCCTTTCAGTTGCTTCTTAAAAGTGTAAGCAGAAATCCTCTTAGGAATACTTATTGCTTTTCATTTCTGCCTATGGAACCTGCACCATTTCTAAGTTAGTCTCAGGATTACTCCTTGAATCACTATGTATGGACTGTTAATTAACTCTGAAACATCAGATCTCTCCTAAAACATTGTGACATAAAAGCAAACAAATCTTTTATTTGACAGCTCCCCAGAATTCTAAGTGAGCACCAAGGAGTTTAAAAAATAAGAAAATCACTAACCTGAATAACCCTTTACCTTATAATTTAAAGCTGTATAGGATGAAGTTTCAAATATTCAAACATGTACTTCAAAATGTACATTGATATTGCATAATTCTAAATTCAGTGTGATAGGAAATAACTTGTGAAGAAAAAATAGGATCTAACCACGTATCTTACCTGAATCGCATAAGCTGCGGAATCCTGAGCACGAACATTGTCAGCATAAGCAAGGAATGCTCTAGTCAGTTCCATTAATAATCCATAGGCAAAATTTGGATCCTCCACACCAGCCTCAGTCACAAACAGAATATCAGTTTTATTAGAACAGAGTAATAATTGTATCTTTCATCTCTAAATAATCACTTTGAAGCCTGACTCTAAACTGTTTCAGATGAGAAAGCAAATAAAGATTTTCAAAGGGTCTAAAGATAAGAGGTTCCCTACTCCCAAGCACTTTTAAAAAACCCTTAATGCTAAACAAAAAAAATGCTTAATGGTAAAACAAAACAAACTCCCACAATCTCAATGCTAAACAAAACACTACATCAACACTTCTTACCACAAATGTAAAATGTTTTCCTTGAGTTTCACTTGTTGAAAAATCAAGCCTGCCAGGATCTATGGCTCCCAGTTCACCTAAGCATTCTCCACAAAGTAGTCGGGCTTGAGAACTTGCATCCTGGCAGCCAATTAGAAGTACAGTTACCAACTGGGAGATGACTGGCTCCACAGTTTCACTGTCTGTTACATACTTTATCAATTTTTCCTAGGAAGTCAAAAAATAAAGATGAGTTATTTTACAACCATGTTTATGGACATCTTGGAAATTTTCCATCTGTAACTCCCTCTTACTTCATATTTACCCATGATTTTAGGCAAGTGATTCAAATACTGCTATTTTGTAACTACAGCCCAATTGCCCTAAACTGCTTGCTACCCTAGAAAGGATTAAACAAATTAATAAGAGTGAGCGATTTGAGCCTCAATTAATACTGCTGTCATGGCCAATATTGTATTTCACTATCATACACCTCTCTACTAACTTCATTTTCTTTCCTCATCTTACCAAGAACCTCTCTTCCTTTCTGCATTATCTTTTTCACTTCTTTGTCCTTTCTCTTCATGTGTTCTGATAATTCATCTGAATTTATTTCACACAGCTGTTCTCATACCTTCTGGTTTTGCTGTCATTTGTATCCTTATTATTTCCCATTTGTTGGCCATTTTGTCACTCTCAGTCTGACATAGCCCAGGGTTTCAAGTCCTTTAAACAATGCCCATCATTTTAATTGGATGTCCTTTCTTTTTCATTCTGGCCCAGCTTTTGTTCTCCAATTTTCTCTTAACACCATGAAGATGTTTGCCATTGTTATGCTTAATGAAAACTGAAACCACAGCCAACATAATTGTGTGCAGTTTTCGGTGCCACCGTATAAAAAGGATCTAAAGCTCCTGGAGAGTGTCCAGAGGAGACCACTAAACTGGTGAAGGGCTTAGAGGGGAAGCTGTATGAGGAGAGCCTGAAGTCGCTTGGTTTGTTCAGCCTGCAGAAGAGGAGACTGAGAGGAGATCTCATCGTGGTCTAGAACTTCCTCACAAGGGGAAGAGGAGGGGCAGGTGCTGATCTCTTCTCTCTGGTGACCAACGATAGGACCAGAGGAAATGGCAGGAAGATGTGCCAGGGGAGGTTTAGGTTGGACATGAGGAAAAGGTTCTTCAGCCAGAGGGTGGTGGAGCACTGGAACAGGCTCCCCAGGGAGGTGGTCATGGCACCAAGCCTGACAACATTCAAGAAGCATTTGGACAAGGCCCTCGGACACATGGTCTGAATCTTGGGATTGTCCTATGGTAGGGCAAGAGTTGGACTCGATGATCCTTGTAGGTCCTTTCCAACTCATAACATTCTATGATTCTATGATAACAGAGTAAATTAAGTTTGATTTGTCTCAATTATTTTGTTAGACTTTTAACTACACAAGACATGGCAAGATTTTGCTGATCTGAACTGCGAGAATTACTGGTTGGCCAGGAATATACACAATGACTGTTTGGTCTTTTAGCTAGGATTTTTAAAAATTTCTGACTGAAGAGTATTCCACAGTCTTAAAGCTACTAAGGTGACAGATGGGTTGGTTTTTTTTTTGGTTTTTTTTTTTTAAATAGGTCAAATATACCCCTCTGGGCTATTAACCACACAGATCTGTAAAGCAGAATCTTCAACTTGTACATGGCTATAAAATTTATTTGAACATGACAAATGGATTTGAAGTTTTGAGAGTGGAAGGAAGAAAGAAAAAAAAAAAAATCAAAGGTGTGATGTGGTCACACACACCTTAATTCTTTCAGTTATTACACTAACACAGAAAAAATGCTGGCTTTAATATATTGGTCTCCTGACGCAAAGCCATACATGTTCTAAGAGAGAACAAGCCCACACAACCGATTGCTGAAATCAGCATCGCACAGATTCAGAGCATTTGAAAGTCCTCTTACAAGGAGACATGATGGAAAAGAATCCTTTCTCCCCGTTATATTAAGGAACAGCCAGCTTAATAAATTGAGGAGAATAATACAGTTCATGTGAACACCCAGTAAGAGTAAGGAGTTTTAGATGTTGGTCCAGATGCTACTTTGATTTCTTTTGAATTCTGCTTAAAGAGGCTTTCTATACCTGGTTTCTATATAATGTTTCTTTCAGGCTGGTAAGTGCATGAATACGAACATCCACATTCTCATGCTGAATAGCTCTCATAGACAGCTGCAGTGTTGTCTGCAAATCGGTGCTTTTGGAGGATTCCTGCACAAGACACAACACAAGAAGTTCAAGTTAATTCTAACAGGAACATGGTTAACCAGCATCTCAGAGAACACAAGTGAGAACACAACAATTACCTTTCTGCATACATTCTCTCCTATATCCATACACCTGTCTATTTTAAAAATATTATCCTCAAAAAGGTGCTATATTTACACTTTTGTGTAAATATAATGATGGTGTAAATAAAAGTTATTAAATCAGAAGAAAATGCTTTGCTTTGAGCAACTCATGATCTAAAATCAAATTAATTTTTAGTTTTGTTACCTCAAGCCCACTAAATAATTGCTACTTCCCATCTATTACCTAACCATTCTGAGGGCAAGCAAAGGAAATGGACCACAGAATACTCCTAAAAATAGACAAACTTTGTTACCTTTAAAGAGAATATGGAAGAGAGATCAAATTAAAATTAGCTTATCCTGTAACACATTCATTGACATAGCTAATACAGCTGACTTCTAATCTTATAATCTATTTAGTCTCAAAAAGATGAAAAGTCAGTGTTCAGGAGATGTTACAGAAACAACCATGTTAAACGTGAGCATCTCACTCCTAAAGAAGAATCCGAACCTGCTTCAAAGTATTCCTGTGATACACAAATTCTGTTTTGTTGTGGAGGCAGATAAATACTATTTCTGTTTAACAAAAAGTAAGCAAATAAATAAAAGAAGGTGTACCTTTCTGTATTCCTGAAGGACAACCTGAATTTCTTTTAGTTCTGGAAGGTCAGGCAGAAAATAGATTTCATGTAGGAAGTCTCGTACTGCATCCCTAATAGTTACAAAAAAAATATTGCAAATAACATAGCAAACATTAGTTAGATCAGAAAAATCTTTAAAACCCATCAAAAGAAAGTAATGAAATGTAATTACTAGAAGAACAAAGGCTTGAAAAGCAGGAAAAAAGTAAATTCCATTATTTTTTTACCTAATTAAGCATACATATTAAACAACTTGTTACTCAACTAAGCCACAGGTAACTCTCATCTACATTTTAAATTACTTTTTTTTTTTAAAGATAGTTCTTGCCAAAGCTTTCAAAGTTGCAATTCACCTCTACCAGGACAGGCTCTCTGTATTCTGGACACTGGACAAAGGGTGAGAATAATCCCACTTGCTGTGAATCCAGTTTCAGTTTTCCTCATAAGAAAACACACAACCAAAAAAAGAATACTGTGATCCCAACACAAAGGAATCTCTTTCAATTTTGCTACTATGGGCTTCTACAAGAGCCTTATTATTCCTATTGTCACTTTTTATTTTGTTGGTATGATGCAGTGCAAGAAAAATGAAAGCCCAATAAAAGTAATCAAAATATAAACTATCACCAGTCCTAAAAAAAAAAAAATAATAATTTTAAGCTACAAAACATAAGATAAAAAAAGAATTAAGACTCAAGATTGTCTTCAAAAAGGTAAAGTTACAAAAATTTAAGTCTTTTGTATGAGGCTTTGATTTTATTTTCAGTTGCTGTGGCCACTTGTGAAGAGGATGCATGAAATCTTATTCAACATTAAATTTCGTGCACTTCATAATTACAACTCTGATTACTGAAAGAAAGAAATAAAAAACTAATTTCCTCCCTATTTCAAACTCTGTACACTATCTCTAGCTCAGAGCAAATGTTAGCAGTCATTGTTATTCTGTCTGCCTGCCCTAGGGAGGGAAGTCATTTTCTGCACCAGCAGAAAAAAGGCAGAATCAGAAAATCCAGCAAGCCTGAATGGGTTGTAACTTGGCCATAGCATCATATATTTTAAAAAGGACAATATAAAAACACCTTTTTAGATGCAGTTATCACTTGTCAAACTTTTAAATCTCATTGTAATTTAGAGAAGTGGGAATTTTATAGAACAATATACTATTTTGCAGAAAACTAAGTTTTCTCATCTCAGTGCTGGACAACTTTAATTTAGGGTTATCCTCATTCCTATGGATTTAATCCATATAACTGAAAATATTTTGTACAGTACCTGTTCTCCACTATAAGAAAGTAAAATACTGCTGTAGTTTCTTTTGGCTGGATATGTATAAGGGGCAATAACGCTACTATCACGTGACTAAGCAAGGAGCCAAGATATGAATGGTCCAGACTTCGAACAAAACAGTCCCAGGCTCTAAACAAGAAAAAACAACAGAACAATTGTAATCAATATTTCTTCTCCGCATAAAGACATTTCAGGTGAGGCATGAGAAGCATTTTAAGTTATTTCAGCTCTGTGGTTTACATTGTTGTCTAGAACAAAACAGAACAGTGTATTCAAGGACAGAAACAGCAGGTATTTCAATGTTTGGGTACCCTATCAGTTCACCTGCAACACAGTTCTGGAAAGTCATCCTTGTATCTTAGAGCTGTTCTCAGTGTAGTCATCATCTTCACTCTTACTGAGCTGATGTGTTTGGGACCCATGAGCTTCATTAACGACATAAGGCTGTTTAAAGCCTAGACAGAGAAAAGTCATTTTAGTGTATTAGATACTCAGTGAAACAAATACAAGTCATATTTTCTAATAAAATCAAGCTACCCTAGCTTAAGAAATCGTATGTTATAATGTATCAAATTCAGCTTGATGTTTCAATAAAGAATTTAGGGGTTAGAGAAAAAGAGAACAAAAGGGGATCTGTAACGACAGGATTGTAACAAAAAAGTGATTTAGGCAGTTGACAGACTGATGAAAGAAGAACTGTCGACACCAAAGGAGTTCACGGTTATAAAAGTCTATTATAAGACATGACTGACTGTATGTATAAAGTTTTAGAAACTGTAAAGAAAAAGTTTTGAAAATACAAAGGAAAAAAAGAAACTTACATTAAAAAAAATTAAAAATGAAACAACAAAACACCAGCAACAGAATTGACATACAACTTCTGGCAGAAGTGATTTGTAAACTTCATGGAACAGGTAACAGCTGAGTTGTCAAGAGGACTCATGAATGACAGAAGAGAAATACTGAGATGTAGAAAAGCAGGACATATTTCAGTCACAGTAACACTGTACCAAACAATGTAGTACAATATCCAGCACTACAGATCAGTAGCTTAGGAAGAAACCTGAGCTTGAGGAAAGGTAATGGAAAGGCAAACTCACCAGGAACAAAAAACAGAATGAGAAGATACAGAAACAACAGCAAGTACAGCAGAAGAAATACTATACAAATGAAGACATTCAGAAAGCGTGAAAACATGGGGCTATGAAAATGAGTACACCTCAACATCAATACCCAAGAAGCAAAAAAGCCTGAAAGAACACCTGAGAAAATGCAGTCCATCAAAGTCATATATTCTAGCACTGAAAAATTCCCTACAGAATTCATCTGCACTACCTCAGTGAGGTGGCTAAAAGCCCTGTCTTGTGGTTAGAAGCACTGCCCCAGCAGAACAGAATTTTCAGACTTTGTACCAAGGTGTGAGCTCTAATTTCTCTAAATGCTCTCTGCTCTAAAACTGTTCTGTGAGAAGCAAAACCAATAAAGCCCAGTTTCTCTTGGATTTGCATCTTATTTTCTTTAGCTTTGCCCTTTGGTGCCCTTATAACCCAGTTCCTTGCAGTAACTCCAGTTTTCTCCCTTACTCCCTCATCCTCCACTTTGTCTTTCACACATATAAAACATGTACTCGGATTGCTCTTCTGTAATTACTGGTTGAGTGACTTATTACATATGCCATGTCTGACTGAAATATGTACATTAGCTGACCATTAAAGAAACAAAACAAACTTACACGGAAGTCCTACCTGCAGTGAAACCATCAGTTTTCAAGAATTATGTGGGAACCTTGGTATCTTTGAGACTTCAATGACAACTGCACAGTTATGTAAGTAAGGCTGGATTAAATCAGTCCTTGTTTATCTTTATTTTAATATTCAAAATTAAGTTTACATACCATTTTTTTATCCTCAATGCCAACACTGGAACTCAGTAACTGCATGTTAAAAAAAGCCAAGATACCAAGCAACTTAGGTTGCAGATAATCAGCCTGTGAAGGAGGTAAAAAAAGAAAAAAAGAAAAAAGTAAAAACCAAGTAATCTTACTATTAATACATTCCTAATCTTAAGAAATTAAAAAGCAAGTATGAAATGCTAATTCTGAAATATAAATGAGAAGAATCCCAAATACATACACTGCTCCTTAAGAAATATCAGTGTTAATGAAAGACATTAGGCTGCATACTTGGTATGCATCTCCCTATTACAGCAACATTTAATATGAAATGACAGCCTTTGCTCCACCTTTTGCCTCAAATAAGTGATGTTCAGAGAATATCAAGTTGTCTTTACTCTCAGACTGGAGAGAAAGAAGTTACTGAACAAAACGGAACATTAATATTTTGACATTCTTACCATTTGTTCAGGCGATATTATTTCTCTAGGTCCCTGATAGGGATCATCATGAGATGCAAATGAAGCCAATATTGACAAACCATTGAAGACTTGTTGATAGTGTTCTCCTATACGCAGCAATAATTCATTGTGTAGTCCCTGGTAGTCCTGTCTCAGCAAACTGCCAAGTTCTATCTCGGTCTCATTCTATAATCAAATACCAAACAGAAACCAAGTCTTCATTTGAAACTTCAGTGAAAGCAGCACACCGAGAGATAGGAAGCATTGGGATCTGGTTGGTTTACCGTAGAAATCAAAGAAAAAGCTTCCAATCAGCTCAACGTTAGATAAACCAAGTTTTTAGAGTTTTTAAGTTTGCAAAATATAACAGTTCCTCAGAGCCAATGGAACAGATTATAAATAACAAGAACAAAACTTCTGTATATATTATTTCCCCACCTATGCTTTGCAAGACCTTAACTTAAATAAAGCAGAAAGCTCACTATTCAGCAATGGCTGCTCCTAATCTGCATATATAATAGAGTAAATGCCACTTTACCTTGAGGTAATGAAGTGCCCGCTCAAGGTCATCCTTGGAGCAGGAACAGACCAAATGAGAGAAGATGTATTTGAAGTTATTGATTAAAATCTCTCTTCGGTTTACATTCAGCTGTTTTGCTATGGTTCGAATAAGTGTGGAGGCTGCAGGACTAGCCTTGGCTGCAAGGTCAGGAAGCAAAACTTGTAGGGTGCGCTGGTAAATTAAGAACAACACTTAATGGGAAAAACAAATAAACAAAAAAAATCCCTCCAAAAACCCAAGGTTCAGCTTTGTTCCAATTATGTCAGCACAACACCACACATCTCCAGTCATACGTATGACCATAGATATTAATAAGGAACTTTAATGAGATGGTAATACCTTGTAAAAATGCAGATAAAAAAATTACTTAAGGAGGTGCTTCACCTAATCAATACTGAGAATCATGCAAACAAAAAGTGAGCTAGCATTTTTTGCTTACATCCAGATTATCCACAAAAAAATCTTAAAAAAACAAAACCAAAAAACCCCACAACACAAAAAACCCACATCCACATATAACAACACCCTCCCAACCTACTACCAGTCAGATAGAACACTGCTTACTTAACAGTTGGGCCTTTCCCATCTACCAACAAGCAAAATACAAGTATGAAGCAACTTAGGCTTCAAGTAAGAGAGATATCTAAACAGATCAAGAAGAGATCTACCCATGGAAGAATAGCTTTCTTCAGTTGAAACAAGAAAGCAGACACCATGCAAAAATCACGCCTTACAACGAATCTCTCCAAGTGCACTAAATCATTAATGTAGATACACTTGATCAGTACTCCAGACCTTAGTTAGTTCACTATTTGTCTATACTTGAATTAGCACCGCAGCCATCACTATAACTTCTTGATAAAACTGTTCCTCTGCATTTGAGCTCCAAGTTACAGCAATCTCAAAGTATTCTATATAACAATCAACAGCAACTAGAGAAAAAAAATCTCAGAGAATCACAGAACGGTAAGGATTGGAAGTGACCTCTGGAGATCATCTAGTCCAACCTCCCTGCCAAAGCAGGTTCATCTAGAGCAGGTAGATCTGTGACATTTGTGGAAAAATTGTGAACTATTATAGAAATCCACAACCATACACACACACAAAAAAAATCAAAAGTATAAAGGACTGACCAACTTACTGAGAGAAAACGATTTAGATCTGGAAAATCAAATACATTGGCAATCTCAGATAACATGTCCAGGGCCATTTCTCGCTGATGAGCAGCTGTTTGTTTCTGTAGCTCATTACCCTGGCATGGAGCACTCAAAACTGCCATCTGGTTAGAGTGCAGGGATTCCACTAGAAACTAAGCAGAAAGAAATAAAAATTTCGTATTATTTTCCCCTTTGTCACTTCCTAAAAATTAACACAAGAGTTTCACTCCTCTTTCTATACACCTGTTTTTCTTTCTCATTTGTTGCACACAGATCAATGATTATTACTTTGTGATAGAACTGCATCATCTGCTTAATAATTGCAATTAATTTTGCAACCTTGGATTCAGACATTGCGTTATTAAAAAAATACACAAAATTAGGAAAGTCTTTTAAAGAAAATTTCTGTCTTTAGGTAATAGGCAAAACAAAAGAACAAAACAATCATGTCAGTATCATGCCTGTAAAACATTTACTTCAATTCCAGTTTTAAATCATAGCCTCTTGTAATAATACAAGAAACTATATAGTTCCTCTATTTCAGCATGACAGCATCTAGGGAATAAAAAAAGAAAAGCAATACTGCTGAAGGGACAAGACAAAGAAAAGTCAAAGATTTCCCATTCCTTCCTGAATGTTTGAGAGGTTTATTTTGCTATATTAAATCATCTCTTTCTTGTCCTATGAGATTTCATCTTGTAAAATATTGTAATTTTTACCTTTAATACCATTTTCAAATTACACAAAAAGAAGCTAAACATCTGCCTTTCTAAACCACCAACTCTCTTCTTTTTACCTGACAGATAGGCTTCTTGTACTGACTGAAAAAAGCTTGCAGCTTTATGGACTTTGCTGCTGCCAGGGATCGAATCTCTGTGTACGCTGCTCCAGCCACAGAAGCTGACTTGGACAACAAACAGTGCAACAAATGCAAGAGGGCAAATGGTACCAAATCTCCTTTTGATGCCCTTACAAAGTAAGCAGAAGAAAAAGAATTAAAAAGGAAAAAAGAATCATTGTGTCAATAAAATGACTTAAGAACATACAATTACCACAATGCTAAATGGCTCATCATTGTACTTGCATAGCTTATCTGTACTTTGTATGACAGAGCAGAAGAAAATGAGGAATATTCCATATGAATCTCTGGACAAAGGCTGACCTTGAAATAAGTAATTTAATCCTATATGTAAAGTTGAACAAAAAGTTACTGACATTACATTGCAATTTTCAAGATGCTATCAAAATACCTTCCAATATCGCCTGTTGTGAGAATCAACGAATCTTTAAGCTCATTATTTCTTGATATTTTGGCATTTGTATAGGCTTCCTTCATTCTTGAAACAAACAGCTGTAACACATGAAAACAAAACAAAACAAAATTTTAGAGTATTTTACATCAGTGAAACAAAAAGCATAAGAAGTTAGGAAAAACAACCAAAATTAAACATCAATTCACCTCTTTTATGAATCCTTCTTCAGAGTCTAAGGATTCTAATATGTCCTTTATGCAGTCACTGAAAGCCACTCTTACATCTTTGTCTGGATCTTCCATTAGATTTAATAAAGACCCAACAAAAATCTTCACACTGGTCTCATCAGTCTTAAAATCCAGATGTTTGCAAAGATGAGGTATATTTTCTATAAATGCTGGGTGGCATGGTTTGGAGGAAGAAAGGTAAATATATTTTTAATGCTTTTTAGAAATCTATTGAAGTACACAAAACCAGTGACACAAGTAAGCCATAAAGCACATTATACATTTTTTTCTCAAAATAATGTCAAATCGGAAAAGCTATTTAAAATTCTGATTTTATCAAGTATTATATTTCCAGATAGAGACCAAAATTAATCCAGGGTAGTTAAAAAAGAACATCAATGACAACAAACATTATCAGCAGTATCAACTGAAATACATTTCAAGCACCATTGTAGCTATAAAAAAAGTAATATAGAAAAAAAAAGAAATAGATAAAAGTACAGAAGTAGTGACTTAGTACCTCATATAGAAATGCAAAACGTTAATAAAGGTGAAGTCACATACCTAGCTTTACTGAACTGGGTACTTTGCTCTCAAGGAGGGTAAGAAATGGCTTGAAAACACAGGCTTGCACAGAACAAGTTTTTTCATGAGCAGAAGTCACAGTAAGGCTGCTACACAAAATATCATAAGTAACATGCTTAACAGCAGAGTCTGCTAAGGAAGGTCGTACACTGAATGCACCAGAAAGACAGCAAGACAATTTTCCAACTATAGCAGCACAAGCCTCCTTGACCAGCTCAGACTCATCTTTGATTTGATTTCTGAAATGGAAACAAAAATTAAACTATTTTAATAGATCATCATTGACCTAGAAATTTTTATTTCTACATTGTCCAAATTCTCTAACTATGCTAAAACGACTACTAGGACAATGTAAGGACCTGTCTCACCAAATTATCTTTTCCTTTTTCAGATTAACCTCAAGTTCTATTAAATGTGTGAAGTAGCACTGGGCCTAGCGAGCCTGTCATGTTATAAAGAATGAAGACTAGACACAACAGGACAGAAGACACCAAGACATATATACAAAAGGCAGAGAAATTGCAAAGATTTTAAGAGACATATGGACAAATACCTCATATATTTAACTGACAAAGGTATCTCTTTTTCCTTCCTTAGTTTAAATTAATTAATTTGACATGGTCTTCAACTAGTGAAGTAACCTGTATACTGACATGGTAAGTGAATACTATTCTATCATATAGACATCGTCACTTGCACCCATCCTCTTGATACCTTACAACTCTAGAATTGAGATCTAGCAAACTCTGGATGAAATACAAATTAATATTTATTATGGTGTCTATAGTACATTTCTTAATTGTCCGTTTTTCTTCTTGCATGAAGACAGAAAAGCAGCATTAATACGTACAAGAGAGCTTTGGGAATCATACTGCAGGACTGCACACTTTGTGGGTGAAGCAGGAGAGAGAATCCTTTAATACAAGTAGCTCGAATTACTTCATGGGGGCTTTGTAGTGCCCAATGATAAATGGATTTTCTCCAATCCAGACAAATGTTTCTTGGGAAGAGAGAAAGAAGAAACACACAGTGTGACTGAGCTTGGGGTGCTGAAGGAAAAAAAAAAAAAAAAAAAAAAAAGGCAGAAAATTAGTCGATTTAAACTTTGCATATTATCAATCATCATAAGAGGATAAATAAAGTAATTTTACTTTAGAACAATCATTCCAGAGAGATATTAAGTTTTACATATTTTAACATACTTACAGAAACTCTGTGCAGTTTTTTGACTCAAAACCAGAGGATCAAACCCAAAAGCAGATGCCTTAAAAGAAGAATCATCAGGATAGCTGTAAATCCAGGGCAGAGACAGCAATCCACATAAATTATCAAGAATCTGATCACTCAGTGGAATTTTCACTAGGAGGAAAATAAACAAAACGACAAAAAAACCTTATACTTTTACAGGTCTGTATAGCTTATAAAACAGGTGCACATTTTTTGTTCTTAATTTGCCACAAAATGTTATTTTTTCTGTCAAAGATTAGCATCACTATTCCCACATGTTGATATCCTACATTTTAGACATACAATAATAAATGATGTAGTGCTACATCAAAATAGTCTAAAAATTTAATTAAACAGTTGACAGCATGTAATACACGAGCAGCAGAATGAATGTAACTTCAGGATCTCTAGATTTGTACGAAGACTCTCAGGTGGACTTTTGGATGGCAAGTAAGCTGAACTCAAAATACCTTAGTCTTAGTGGAGTCTGTCCTCCATCCTACTAGCCACTCTTAAAAAAACCACACAAGTACTTAATATTTCTGGTACACTTCCTGCATGCTACATCTGCTGAAGCTGGTCAGAAGCTTTGAAACCTTTTGAATGAAACAGAGACAGTACAGCACGCTGCCTCTGTGAGCTTTCGAAAGAAAACTGCTAAAGGTTTGTCTCTTTCTTATGCATATTCACTATCCCTATGTAGTCTCTTGTTCAGATAAAAATCAACAGAAGTACATACAAAGACTAGTAAATCACATTCAAAAACTAATGCAAAGGAAGATCTCTAAACAAAGAACACTCTTTTGTTTTTATTTAACCTTTTTTGTACAGGAACTGGAGTTCTAACACAAGATCTATAATTTCAGTGCCTCTAGCACAACAGATCATTTTAGTCAGATGCATTTCTAATTTACAAATCCGATAAGACATGTTAGTTTAAAGGATTTCTCACCGTGTGCATACAGCAAAGCGTCGAAGATTTTCACTATTCTGTCAATCACTTGTTCCAGGTTAACAATCTGTGTAGCAGCCTCTAACAAGTTTGTACAGACTTTCACTATTCTTGTGATAAAATCAGAGGAAATCCATGTGAACTGTATATTCACCACTGAATCTGAGGAGCTCTGGGTATTCTTACATGCATCAGAGTTGCACGGATGAGTTACTTTATGATTTGTACTGTTAAAATAGAAATCATATGATTAGTGCAACAGACTATAAACATTTAATATTGTATTGCTTGTAAGCAAAGTTACTATGAAAGTGTACCTCTTCAAAACATACAGGACTTATCCAATACTTGTCCTGATACCTGGACAAGCATTAAAAGTAATCCACACAAATCATAATAAGTTACAAGAAACTAGTGGTCTCATGGTTTCACCTTGGTACCTTTACCTGGTAGAATTTCTTGGGGGAGAACAATGAACTATGCACAAAGCAGCTAGTCGCAGAATTACAGCAATCCCTTCTACAGTCTGAAGAATATCTGCTGCCAGAGTTTCTTTCTCAAGGATAAATATTAAGGATGTGGCCTTCTTTGTGATGGCATTCCATAGCGTGCTCTTCAATTTCATGTTTACAGGACTAAGTCTGCAATTGGACCATATTCATTATTTTCCAACACTTTTTTTTTTTTTTTTTTTTCTCTCTCAGAAAAGACAAATCATCATAGCAAAACCAGAGTTAATCCACGTTAGATACAGGATTAGGAAAATACCAAATAAAGCTTTAGTTTAAATGTGCTCTTTAGGAGAGCAAGACATATGCTGTATGACGCAAATCAGACTTACCTGAAAGGCTGCAAGGGTATAACTCTACAGAGCTTAGAAGGTCATGGTGACCAGAGTGGTTCCTGATGACTATAAAAAGGCAAACATTACACCCATCTTCAAGAAAGGCAAAAAGGAGGATCCAAGGAAGTACAGGTCTGACAGCCTAATCTCAGTCTGTGGGAAGGTTATGGGGAAAGTCTTACTTGAACTCATTTCTAGCCACAAAAGGGAGAAGGTGACCGGGAACAGTGAGCACATATCTACAAAGGGGAAATCGCAACAGAATAACTTGGTTTCTTTCTATAAGGAGACAGGCAGCTCTGTGGATAAGAGGACAGCTGCCTATTCAGAGGACCTCAACTGGCTGGAAAACTAAGCTGACAAGGACCTCGTGAAGGTCAATAAGGACATATAAAAATCCTGCAATTGGCACAAAAAAACCTGTGCAACAGAAAAGGCTGAGGACTGACTGCCCAGCAAACAGCTTTAGAGAAAATGACCCGGTGGACTTGTGGAAAAGTTGAATATAAGAGAGCACTGCAACCTTGCTGCAAAGAAGGTCAACTACATACTGTGCTGTAGTATCAAGAGTGAAGGCTAATCATGTTTTCACTTACGACCCCACACCTGGAGTGCAGCATGTTGGAGCAAGTTTTGAGTGCACAAATACAAGAAAGAGATCAACATGCTGGAACAAGTCCACAATAATCAGGGAGCTAAAGCACAGCACAAGTAGACGCTGAGAGAACTGGCTTTGTTCATCTGAGGACAACCTGACTTTACTAGACCTGCTTTAAGCACATCCAGCATGACAGCATAGCCACATACATGATTCTGTCATTCTATATGCAGTCTCTTAGCTTTTCCATTTTCAGTGTGTAAAAATGAAAATAATTTGCATTGAACATATTAAAAATACAGTCTCTTTAACTCAAGTTTGGCTTAAAAAATCATCTGTAGATTCTGACCCTTTAAAATATCATTTAGATCTTTTTCCCAGATCTTTCAATGTGGCTGTTATGAAGAAACTGCCTCAAAAAGAGATGTTGTTTGTTATTATACACTACCCAAACTACTATAAAGGTAGTTACTAAATACGTGTCATACATTACTGATGTAGGAGATTTCTTCAGATGCTTTGTTGGTAGGCTTAGTCGTCGTCTTTTCTCTGGAATGTCATCACTGTTGCTGCTCCACCCATCAGTATCAGATGTATCTAGCTGGTTCTGATGAAGCTCCTGAAAGATTTCTTCCGTTTGTGTTTTTAATGCTGTATAAAGTGGACTCACCAGATACTGGGATGGACAAATAACAAAAGTACTATGATATAGGCTATGCCTTACTTCCCAAAGACATGGTACTATTGTTTCTGACTTAAAATACAAAATTTCAAAGTATTATGGTTACAAAGTCCTTAAAAACCTTTCTGGTCAAAAATCTTAATTATCAGATGAAAACTCTCATAAGCAATGATGTTTCCTGCGCTCTTACCAGAGAAAATGCAGCTTGTACAGCTGTTACCTGGCTACCAAAGCCATCAAGACAGATACACTAAGTTTAAGAAATAATAGATATGATACTCCTGTAGGTGTACAGATTAGAGGGAACACTCAGCATAACATCTCCTTATTTCAATTCACATGTTTATGTCTGCTTGTCCTCAACAAAAATTACTAAAAGTGAATGGTTAGAAAGTACGAGCAGCCCAGATGAAGGGAAATTACTTGTAAAGCTGCCCTTATATGAGCATACTCTGTGCCTCACCTCCATTTTATACTATGATTAGACAGACCCTTGTGCCTGCATACCTTCTCCACAGTTTAATACATCTGAAAAACACAGGGTACAGCTACATCAAGCTAATTAAAGAACTCTGACCTGTACAAATATGTGAAACAAGGAGTATCAATCTAATCATGCAACTAAAAATAGTATTTCCTAGAATTTCTCCTTTGCACAGACATATCTATTTGCATGATAAATAGAGATTTTAAAACTTACCTCTTGTTCTTCCTGAGTTCCAAGCACATTCACAAAAATTCCGCATATGGTACTGATATGGGCTTTTCTTACTTGTAAGGCAGATTCATAGCCAGTTGGAACAAACTCCAGAAAATATTGCAGTATATGGCAAAAAACAGCTTTCAGCTTTTCAGACTGAAGACACCTAAACACATCACTTTCAAACAATGTACAGAGCTTCTCTAGTAGCATATTCAAGTAGACAGGTTCAATATTTTTGTAAGAATCTGCTTCAAAAGGCAACAACGTCCTCACTAACAGTAAGAGTGGTTCTCCAAAGAGTTCTGATTCTTTAATATCCATTTCAAGTGCTGACTGCAGAATTCCAAAAAAGACTGTGAAGAAAACACTGGCCAGCTGTTCTGGAGGTCCTCCTAAATGAATTAATTTTACTAAAAACTTCACCACCAAAGCCTTAACATTTGGACTGCCATACTCCAACAGGGAGCAGCCTATGCCCCAAAGAATAATATCTTGTCTTACAAAAAACACATCTGCAACAATATCTGTCAGAACAGACATTAATATAACTTCCAAACATTCTACATTGGACATGCCCATCAGCTGTAATGGTGCCAATCTTAAATATCCCATATTGTCACTTGTACTGCTTGAAAATCTCTTTACAGTCACTGGCCAGACCAGTCCATCTTCCCAGAGATGCTTTTGTGTATCTCTTTCATGTAGGTAGATTAAGTCTTGGAAAAGCTGTAGCAAGTCTTTTGTTAGTACTTCAAAAATGGAGCAACTCTTCATTTTAAACAGAAAAAGTAAAGAGCAAATGACATCACAAATGTTCTTGTGCAATGTGTTGCAGTTTGGAGTTGCAGCAATCCGGAGAAGCCTTGTTATGATCCAGTTGCTAAATTCTAAGACAATAAAAAAGAAATGCAAACAGAAAATTATTAACATAAAACCCAAAACCTGGTATTACAAGTACCTCCTTAGGAGCAGAGTGCTCATCAGTAGAAGACAAGAAAACTCTTTGAGATAAATGCATTGTAGGCTTAGCAAACAGAAAGCCTTCACTAGGGCACTTCTTCAGCAGATCTTGTTGAAAAAGAGGCAAAGGAGGGGGGGCACATGGTGCGGGGCAGGGGGAAGAGAAAGACATTTCACACTAGGTAGTTCCACAAATTTTCCTGTCAAAAAACCCTTAGACAATGAATATGTGTACAGGATATCACATCAACATGAACTGGGTAATGTCACTAAGCAGTGGTAATAAGTTCAAACTCTGTCCTGGTCAACTGCCATTATCACAAGTGCAAATCAATTCACAATACTGTAAGTTCATAATATTTACGTACTTAAAAATACACACTGATGAACTTACAAATCTGCCTTTTCCATTTTTGTTCTTTTGTATGATCCCATTGTCAGAAAATTTTAATGCTCAAAATACCAAGCTTCAACATAAACATTTTCAAACTCACCAATGCAACTGCATTCAGTTTCCTCCTGATTTCCATCCACATTTACAAACATAAGCGGGGAAGATTTCATGATATGTTGAATAAAATCAAGCAACATTACAGAACTTGGCTGTGAATCTGATTTCTTAATCAGTTCCAAAGCAACTTTAAAAAAAAAAAAAAAGACACATTTCTGAATTAGCATTGCAATAAATCAACTTCATAAATTTTGTTCACATCTAATGAGAAAGAAGAAATTTATTATATAAAATACTATGATATGGTATTAAACTTGTATATTTATCAATTAGGATTGTGATTTCTTAATCCACGAGGATGATTTTGTGCATACTGTATTACAGCTTGCAAGCTATATTACTGAAATCACAACACACAATACTCCTGATTTTCAATGTTGTGAGCATCTCTATCCATACACCTCTGCACTGCATTTCCCCTCTCCTTTTTTTCCTGTTACTTCACATCATAACAACAAATAATAATGGAGATTACTTTAAAAAAAACCACAAATGGTACTGCATTCAACTACAAAATCTCTGTTGAGCGATGTAACTTTTATTTTGGCAGGAATTACTTAAAGCATAAAGCAGATAATAATTTTAAAATATAGGGATGTAATACTTACCAACATCTACATCTGTAAGAATTCTGTCAATGAACTGGCAGAGTATTTGTCTTGGCTTCTGTACAACTGTATTGTATTCTTCTGGACTAGCACTAAAATTAAAAGTACACCATTTTGACGTTCTCCATTTTAAAATACAAAATAATTATACTAAGTTTATCTCAATGTTAAACACTGAAATTTTTTTCTTCTAGAATTCTTCAGAAATAAATACAAATCAGTTTCTTGTTTTAGTGACCAGCATGTTGCCTGTTCCTTTTTCTCCTTATTTTTCAGAAATACAAAGTTTTATGAAGTGCTGAAGATCATTTAATTTTGTTATGCAATTATGTTTGATATATACTAAATCCACATCTGAGAGATTAAGGGATTTATCCACATGCTGCTACCAAGGGTCAAACTAGTTTTGGTACAGAAAAAAATAAAACTAAGAACCCGTTTCACTTTTGGAATTAACCAAAATTATTCAACGGATGAGCTATCAATACCCTGGGTAGGAGGTGTCGGTAGAAACTGCTCAGGTGACTAAGACGGCAGTTAGCTCTTCTCAGGTCACCCGGCTGCCTACCACAAAGCAAAGCTGCAGACGTGATGCCGCCTTTAAAACCAAACATTTTCAAGGACGTTTAATTCCAGTGAAACCACACTACAAACACAACAGAAATCGCAGGACGCTGGGTGCTGTGCCGGCCGGTCCCATCGGGTTGTACCGGCACGCCCGTGAGGGAGCGAGCAGCGCGGGCAGGTGGCGGGAGAAGGCGACCAGGATGAGGGGAGAGAGCAGGCCCAGCCCCGGGAGACCTGGCACAGCGGCGGGGAAGGAACCGACTTTCCCACCTCCCCCAGCGCGACGCATCTCCTCCCCCCTCCCACCACGTCTGAGGAGGCGGGGGCAGGGTCCGCCCTACCTGGCCAGCTCCCGCAGCGCCGGGATCATGGAGGCCATCTCCAGCCCCTGCTCGGCCATGGCTCCCGCTTTGAAACGGGCCGCGCGCTGCCGGGGCGGGACCTGCGTGACGGCAGCCGGCAGGACCCGAAACGCCTCCGGTGTCGAACGGGAGGCTGCGCCCCCCCGCGGCGCTGCTTGAAGTTTAACCGCTTCGTCACCACGAGTGCGCGGGCACGGCGGTTCAGTGCCCGCTACCTCATGACCTCCCGCGGGGACCCGGCAGGGCTTTCCTCCGCCGTGCAGTGCACAGACAGATAACCACCGAGCCGGGGCCGTTTCCCGGCACGGGTACTGAGGGGCTGCCGGGAGCGCCAGCCGCAGCCCGGCCACGACGGGCGCCTCGGCGGAGCACGGACTGCGGCTCCAGGGGACTCGCGCGCAGCGGGGCAAGGACGTGCCGCGGTTCTGACGGCGGCTTAAAGTGAGGGGGGAGAGGCCCCTGTCTGAGGGGTTTTGGGGCGGGCTGGGAAACCCCCTGCCAGAGCGCGGGCTGCCCGCTGGCAGGGCCCTAGCGACACTCCGCTCCCTCGCCTGTGAGACGGTTCCCTCGGGCGACCCCTACCTCGGCCTTGCCATTGGCCGCCCTGCCATTGGCCGCTCGCCCCGCCCCGCCGGCAGCAGGTGTCGGCCCCGCCCCGCCGGGCCCCGGGCACTGCGGGAGGTGGCGGCCGCGGGCAGGTAGGGAGCAGGCGTTGGTGGCCGCTTCTCGGCATCCTTCTCTTAGCGCGGGTAGGGGGAGCGGGGTGGAAGGGGCGAGTCCGGCTCGCTCAGGTCGCTCAGCTGGCGGAGGGCGCGTTCTGGCAGGCGCGGGGGCTCGGCGCCCCTCCCTGTAGCGGTGAGGAGCATACGAGACAATATTTAAAATATTGCTGTTATTGGCATCTATTTATTTATTTATTTACGTTTAGCGTCTGTTGCTTTCTGTTTGCGTTCCTTTGAGGGAGCGAGCGTGTTGAAATGCATCCGGTACGAAAGGTGTGGGGCAAAACCCCGTCAGGCTCCTGAAGCGCCGCGGGGTGTGCGGGGGGCGCCGCGCTGCCCCGCACCGCAGCGCACGGCGGGCGCTGGTAGCGGCCCTGGGACGTGCCGGGGAATGCGAGCGTGTGACCCGCGCCCGTGTAGCAAGTCTGCAAGTGTTCAAGACTGCAGAGTGTGAAAGGATGAAATAAGGGGGTTTAAGTACAGATAGTAATAGCAGGGAGAGTGTGAGAGGGTAAATTAAAGCCTGAGCTTTGCGTTTCTAATTAGGAGGTTTAGTTTTTTTCTGCATTTGTTTATGAACTTTGCCTTAGCATTGTTTCTGGGCTGAAATAAAATCCTCTCGGAGGCTTTTGATTCTGTTGTGTGTTTCTGCTGCGCTAGGGCTGTGTCTTGTATGTAAAACAGCCCACAAAGCAGGTGCCTGTGTGGATTTTAATTACTGATTCATTTCAGGGTACCTTTTACTAATTTTTCATTTGTCAATCGTTATTTGTGTCCTGCACAATATATGTATGCTGTTTCATTAAAAATCCTGCTGGCCTTTCAAAGGTTGCTGACGTGGGAAGGACCAGTAATACTTTGAGAAACCTCACAAAATGTAACTGTGTTTTATCTTTGTTTGGTTTTTCAACACATTGTAATGTTGTCTACCAGCTGACTTCATACAATATTAGTCTTTCAAGAGTCATTCCTAGAGAGAAAGCAGAAACCATGTAGCTTTGTATGTTTTGTGAAGTAGAACTTCAGTGGTTCAGGAAGACTGAATATGTCTGGGCTTTGTTATCAGTGTTACTTTGAACACAAAATTTTCTATGCCATTTAACTAAAAAAATATGTTGTGAAAACAACATTCTGAGTATAAACTGACACCAACACGACAATTGGTGTCAAACTGATTGAGACAACAATCACACCAGGGAAGGTGTAAATTACAGTACTTGCTAATTTGACATAGAGTTAAAATTTTCCCATGTCATCCCTGATAAACTTTAAAAAAGACAGCAAGATATCTGTTGGATCTTAGGAGAGTTTGGGCAGGCTATATCATTCTTTAGCTTTCAATCCTAAGAAATATGATAAATTTATTGAATCATAGGGTGATTTTTTTTGTTGGTAAAGTGTAAGTGGGGCACACAAAGTGCTTAATGAAAAAAAAAAGTGCTTTTGCCTAGAAGTCTCCTGAGTCAACAGTGAGATCATATTAATGTAGGTATTATGCTTTCATTGGTCATAAGTTGGATGCTCTATAAATTTGTAGTGCAGTTTCTTTAAGTGTTTGCTAAGCATGTAATCTGGGCTTTTTTCTTTGTTGTTAAAAGAATTTATAGCAATTCACTAAAGAGAGATCTCCTGCTCCCCATCCTTCCCTGGGAGTGAAGTTACAAGATTTTTTTTCCTTCCCAGTTGCAAGGCCCTATCTACTGAATTCTGTCCATATCACCAAGTTCCTCCCCCTACCTTGGTTTTAGAAGACTGGATAAGACTGCCCATAGTGACAACTTCATTGTGCTGTGAAGATGTAAGGAGTCCTCTAGATACTCCCAATGAAAACATTTCTATAGGCACACACAACACCTATCACTCCTCAAATCCACCAAAGAAACATCGGCTGAAGCACCTGACTTCATTCCATACTGTTCTTGAGCACATGATAAGCAGTTAAATAAACTCTTAATGAATCTCTTTGTTTCTTCCTTATCCCTTTATTTTATACTTTTATGTCTCTTGACTCTCAGGAGGAGGAGCAGGTGTGTTATCATCCAGCTGGAGAGACTGACTCACTACTAATGAAAATAGTGTGCCTTGAGGCCATTCTGTATTTTCTCTTCCAGTGCAGAATTAATGGTTAAATGAATCTCTAAGTGTGCAGAGCTCAGGGGGAAGTTCACACAGACGGGTAGAGCCAAGTATCAAATCCAGTGTATGTGGCACTATCAAGATTTCTGCTGAAGCTGACATTACGTTTTGGTTTGGTTTTTGTTTGCTTGTTTGTTTTCCCCACTTGGTTAGTCATCTCACTTCTTTATGGTTGCATGATTCTTCCACACCCTTCTTTGACTTTCATTGCTTCTTTACCACATGCCCCTTCTGGTCAATGTACTTATTTTAAGGCAATGAGTAACTGTGCCTTGGACCAGCATGTCCCAGAGCACAAGAGCACATTGATTGTACTTTTATTCCATCTGTTGTTGTTTAATTCTGAGGTAGAATTGCTGTTGTTCTTGGGGCTCATCCGCACTGTGGATTTATGTGAGATGTTCCCCTGTGTGGTTAGCATGACTGCAGTTAAATCTCAGCTGTCTCCTGCAGGTAGACACAAGTGATTATACAAAGACATTTAAATGCACATGTGTATTCCTTGATGCCTCCATGAACTGTGAAATACAAACATTATACAGGCTGATACGGTGGTCAGAGGAAATACAGCCAAGATGGTGCATGGAGGTCCTATGAACCATACTAAGTACTTTCTAGTAATATCAAGGTGTGCTTATGGCTTATGATTTGCATAGCTGCTGTAATAACACCCAAGAGTCTATGTGATTACTTGAGGACTAATTTCTATATATGGTCATGAAGGTGGTTGTCAGAGTAGTTCCTGACCTTTGAACGCGTTGTGTTGTTCCTGTACACCATAAAAAGGTGTATTCCGGCATGCTCTGTTTTTATCTATGCCTGTGTTGCTTAGTCAACTTGGCTGGAGTGAAGTGGCACAGATTAAAATTATATCTTGTCCTGAATGATGGTTTGATGGTTAAAAAAAAATATTTTTTTAAAAGGTGAAAAATTGAAACAGTAAATGATGGTAAGGACCACAGGCAAACCAGTAACCTAAAAGCAGAATATGTATATTCAACTACTAAGCAAAAACTAACAAGAGGATGAAAGTGAGGAAAGAAAATATAAAACATTAGAATCTGCTTTTTCTCGTGTCTTTTATTTCTATGTGTATTCTAGACAGGTCCTAGTCCTGCAAGCATTTCTCCACATCTTTTTATATGACTAAACCTGCTTACATACTTAAGACTATTGATGATGTAAAATTAAACATTTGAGTAATTTGGAGGGATAGCATTAGATTATACATCCTTTTGGAGCCTGATATTATTATTTATATAGCAGTTTATCCATAAGTACTGCTATTAAAAATAGTTGCCTGTATATATCTTTTTCCTACTTGTTTCTTGCTTTTTAATATTTCTACAAAAATATTATCCTTGAGGCTAGCAGCTGTGGAGGAAACTCACAGCAATGTATTTACTACCAGGATCAGTGTTATAACATCTAGACTAACTATCATAATGATTTCTGGGGAAGAATTTTTTCATGGTTTCATTGACCCTGGAAATTATTTTTTGTGTCAATGAAATGGACATCACCTCAACAGCATGTAGTATGGGAGTACCTAAACTAAGAACACTGTACCAGTACACTTACGTTTAACACATCATGTAAAATCTGTGTATAGCATTTAGTTGCCAGCCTTCTTATTGCAGTAATTAATTAAATAAAATATTTTCATAGCATTCAGCACAACATGTGAAATATTTCACATTCGAGATAACCATTGCCATTAAAACTCAAAAAAATCACTAGGTCAACATAAGTGGATTGAAGAAATGTAGAATAGGAGGACCAGGGAGTAAAAGGATCTGATCAAAGCAGACAAGTTTATTACTGGAGAAAGCTCCACTGTACTGTGCCAGACAGTAAGGAAACAATAAGTTGTAAATGTAGTGCTGGGAAAAGATACCTTGCTAAGCAACTGCAAATGCTTTTGAATCAAAAACCTGTGTTTTAATCTCTCTTGTGTAAGATGTCTCAGTAGCTCATTTCAGCCTTGATGTTCACTGAACAAACAGTTGGCCAGTGGTCGTGTTGTGATACACAAAGGGATATTAACAGCAAAAACTGGCATTAGTCAGATCAGGTAAAATATGGATCAGGAGTTCCAGGTTACTGGTAGAACCAGTTCCACATCACAGTGAGGTACTGCCACTTTATCAAGGGATTTTTTAGCATCACTGTTGTTACACCTTTAAAAAAAGGCTGCAAAATAAAACAGTAAGGGCGACTTCTTTATTCTCCAGTGTATTACGTTTGTGATAAAATTACTGATTACATAATTTCAGCTTTCATTCAGCTGTTCACATGCAGGAAATACTAAATGTCAGTCATGACCTTATTATATACCTTATTAAGTGTTTTGGTACTTTTAAATGTAAATTGGTAGCTGAATTTCTAGATTTTCATGTAGGAGTTTGTGCTTAGTTACTGCTATTACCTACAGGTGTCTGAAGAGAATAAAGGTAGTACATCACAATGTACTCATCAGTGAGACTGATATTGCTAAGCCTCAGAAATAAATAATGCAGAAAGCAGATCGTGTGCTTCTGCATGCATGCTTTTGGTGGGAAAAGGATTATCAACCTGCTTTCAGGGCTCTCTTGCAGATGTTTCATTAATAATAACAGTAGGCACTAGCAAAAAAAATTAATGCTGGATCCATTATTACCCAGTTTAATTCACTTAGTGTATTCATCCTTTCATCTTGTTAATAATCATTGATAGAATGGACTGATTAAAAACACTGACATGTCGTAAAGCTGAAACTTTAGGCCGTGTGTTAACAGCAAGATTATATTTACTCGAATGCTAATTTTAAGGATTTGTCTCAGGGTGAGCTTCAGGAGCTAGCTGTTTCTTCTCTAATCAGATATTCCCTCATAGGTTTTTGTTTTCCAAAATTTGTATAGTTTAGAATGTTTTTGTCTTGCTCTTCTCCTAGCTCCATGTCTCCCTTTCTCACATTTTATTTCCGTGTGTCCTACCATTGCTTTTTGCACTGGTTTATCACCTTATGACAAAGGGAAACTAGATTTTCTTCTTTTATATCCTAAAGGTAGGTCAATATAAAATAGTATGAAATTCTCCTTTTCCGTTGAGCTGAGTATTTTTTACTTCTGCGGTGTGTCTAGTCCTTCCAAGCTTGATCTATAGAATCGAGATATATTTAATTGAAACTAGTGTGGATTTTGCCAGTGATATGGCTGGCATCAGGACGTGACTGATTCTAAATCTATTGGGGTTTTTTTTTCCCCTTAGGTAACACGATGTATACAGTGACAAAATGGTTCATAACTGAATATAAAGATGTATTTTGATTTACTTGTCATCACCTATATTGGCCACTTAATTGAATGGAGCAGATTATTTTTCACATCCCAAATTAAAAAATGTTATGGCACATAATTAAATTTAAATCTTATAAATAATTTCATTGATTTAAAAGAGTTATCATGTGCCTAGAGTTATATCCACAAATAACTACTTCACTAATTCAAGGCCTAAAAGCTGGTATCTTGCTTGTCTTAATAATTTATATTTTATCCTTCCAAAGGGGTTTCATTATTCTGCTGTTACTATGTGTCTCCAAATACATATTGCTAAACATACATGAAAAATATATGACCTCTGTAAGCCATGTGTACATGTGGGAACGCCATTGCAAAGTGGAAGTTTCCACTGTGTATATGGGAATTACTCTGCTTTTTTTTTTTTGAGTCATTCTAATAAAATGAAACCTGGCAAAATTTCAGTTGCCTCTTGCAGTTTGATAATGCTGTATATGTCAGGCTGATTATCTTTTGCATAAAGATGGTATTAAAAGGGATTTTTTTTATTTTGTTTTTAATAGAGGTTAAAAAAAAACAACCAACAACAACAAAAACTCCTCTAATGTGTACGCCCCTCAAAATTTCTAAAATCTTTGAGACTTTCCATTCTGCCTGAAACTCAGACCTCCTGGTTGGCTTCTTCAGCATGGGCAAGGTGATTTGGTCACATCCTACCAAAGCTGCTCACAAGGGAGGCTTGACAGCAACACAAGACTGGTTGTTTGTCATGCCAGAGAAAATCCCTGCTTCTGGCACTCTGTGTTATGTTTGTTTTCGTAATGGTGGCTTGCAGCCTAAAATGGGAGCCCTCCTTTTGTGGTGAAAGACAGCTACTGGGTCAGCCATGCTGAGCCTTTCAATAAAGTTCTGTCTGATAGACTGACTGCCTTGGGAAAAGTAGAAATTATGAAATGATCTACAGTAATGGATGCACATACTTCTGTTGCCTTCCAAAATTTTTGCATGATTTAGTTCCTGAAATACTTTTTGTGGTGATTTAAGGAGCAAACTCTTATGACATATAGTTTATTCTTTAAGCTACCATTCTGCTTTTTACTAAGTAAATTAAGATCCAGGTGTTTAAACTCAATAGGAGTAATGCATATCAATCCTTCTCAACCAAATGAGCATATGTTGGATGAGTAATTGGGTGCTACTCTAGTCTCTGTGCTATGTAAGAAGTACTTCATTAAGGTGTCACTTCAGTTGTATTGCTTTCAGCTGAACTCCTCAACCAGAGGGAGACAGCCCAGTTACAGTGGGAAAGCTCATCCCTCCTGTTTGAATGAAAGTGTGGAAGGTAAGCGTAGTGTTGGCTTGCTAAATTATAGTCGTAGCACAATAAGTATTTCTGTGCCATGTGTAGAAATTTAAAAATAGGGATTTAAATATAGATTACTGTTTAATGCTCAAGAGCATTAAGGTGAATAGTTTATGGTACTTTAAAAAAGGAAAAAAAGTTTCTAGTTAACAAAATCACTCACATCTTTCTGCATTGTTTTGCATAATTGCAGTGTATTATTTAAATGCTTAAGGATATCTGCTCATGTTGCCAGCTCAAAGTATTTAAAAAAAAAAAACAAAGTATTAGTCTAAACCCATGATTCATACAACCTTTTTACTTTATTTCTGATACTTGTAAGAAAGATGGTGAAGTTTTCACCTAAGCACCAGAAACATTTCATTTATATTCTTAAATGAAAACTTTCTACTAATCATATGACTCCTAAGGCTGAGGTTTTGAATAATTTAGTTATTAAAAAACTTGCTCAGAAATTTATTTATTTTTCCTCTTCAAAATATGATTAAAAATGACAGTTGGCAACGACTGTAGATTTTTTTTTTTTCTGGCCTAGTTATTAACTACTACAGTACCAGCTAATGAGCTTCATGTGTGCCCCAGATAGTCTTATAGTTTAGAAGCTACAAACAATATTCTGTTTAGTTTTAGTTACTCAGATTTACCAATGTGCTCCTTCTACCCTCAGCACTGTAGCAAGCCTAGTTCCTTCAGGCTATGCACTGGCAAATGGGGAGCATTTGTGCATCTGTGGACCCTGCAGAGACTGGGTGGTTTTGAAATGCTGCCAGTTGTTTTTACTGTGTATTGTAGAAGACCCTCCTTTTCCTCTAGCTTGACCAATGAAAAAAGAAAACCAAAAATAACCTATGAATTTTCCATGACATAAAATCTTGGCTTGCTTGTGGTATAGTAGCTGATCAGTCTAATCTTCTAATAATCTTTTTGAACCATGTAGGGTTGAACGAGGAATTAGCAGGTGACAGAAGGCTATACAGCCATCTGATAATTAATAAAAACTGAAAAATACTCTGGCAACACACATCTATTTGGTACTACTTAGTAATTACATTTAGCTAGAATATGAAGAATTTGTGGATGTAAATTGCATTGCTGAGGGCAGGAGAATGAATGTGCATTTGTGTCTTAATGATCTTCACATGATTAACTTCTGGGGTGACCTTAAAACTAAGTTCATTAGTAAGAGTTAGCCTGTGGCTCTCTGCTGGACTTTTAGTATTTGTAGAAACCTGTGGTTTCCTACTTCAGACTCCCAGAGAGCAAGCACACAGAAAAGTAAAGGCGGTAGTTCTCTGGAGTGTTGCAGTTCCATTGTTTTAAGATCTTTCTTCCCTTCTGCCTCTTAGGCTATTTGTTCACTGATAGCTTTGTTCATAGCTTTGCTTTTTAAGTTATGTGCTAACTATATGTTGTTTTCACACTTGGAGAAAAGGAAAATGGTTGATAATGTTCCAGTTGGCTTAAGGAAAAGATATTTTTCTGAAGTTATGAGTGCCATAGAAGGGTAAATTCCTTAGCAAAGAACACAGAGTACAGTATGTCCTACCTCAAGTAGCACTGAATCTGGAAGAAATAGAGGCTTGGGACAAAAACAGACAGCCTTGTAAAAGATATTGTAAAAATAAAGTGATATTGTAACAGATTAAACAGCTGACGGTGAGTACACTTTAATTGTAGTACATGGAATGCAAAATCCAGCAGCCTGAAAAACTGTGAAGCTCATACTGTGAAACTGCAATTTGCTAATAGCATCAGCAGATTTTGGCTGTGAAATTGGTAATAACATTTGCTGTGGTAGGAGCTGGTGGATAGTGTAAAGCTGTGATATTTGTTTTATTGCAACGTTTCTGATTCCTTTTTTATCGTTACTGTAAATACTGAGGTGGAAATAACATTGCAACTACTTGACTTTAATGGCATTATCACTTTTAGAAGCATACTATTTCAGATGTCGTTTAGAGGCAGACCAGAAGATGGTGAGTCAGTGACTTCCACAATATCATCAGTTCTCATGATTTGACTGAGATTTCCATGAAAATTGAAGATGCTCTTAAAAAAGTCAGTTTGTGGAGTTGAGAAATTATGAATCTGTTTCATTAAATATAAATTTAATAATTGTCCTTCCAGTTAGAGTGAAAAGCTTTAATAGTTAATCTGAGAGTAATATGGAGTATCTGAAAACAGAAGGCAGATGTCATTCCATGTGGGTAATTTTAAAACCCTTTGACATTTCATATTTTTTTGAGATGGTTAGGGTCTGGCTTGCCATTGTTTTTTGAAAAGTTTGGGTTATGACTATTGCCTCTGGTTAGCTTTTCTGTTTAGTAATTAACTAGCAGTGCTATGGTTTAATAAAGAAGTACAAGAATAACTAAAGCATAACCCCCAAATTGTGAATCTTATTTGTAGATTACTGGGACACTCAGCCCCTCTGTCAAATGAGGGTCCTGCCAACGCATTGTGAGCTCTGAGCATGAGTTTTGCTGTGTGCACAGACAAAGTTCTTATCGATGCAGTTGTTTCCATAAGATTTTCAGGATTAATTTCTTAATTAAGATATATACCAGAGAATATTTACATGGGAATTTCCTGTAAAAATAATGCAGTTTTTATTTGTCATTGTAGTTGCACGCTAACAAAAACTGCATGCATGTAAACCTAGAGGAAGAAAGAGATTAAATATCATGTGCTGATGTGTCTTTTAACTCGCTGCCTTTTGCTGTTGTAAACTTGATATGTAATGTCAGCCTTGGCACAAAAGAATGACTTGAGGATGGAGTCCCTGTGTGAACTTGCTTTTGTTAGTGTAGCCTTTCCAGTTATATTTTAGTGTGGTTTGCTTTTATGAAATGTCTCAGAGAAACCAAGTTTGGACTTAAAAAAAAAAAAAAATCTGTTTTTTCAGAGCAGTGACAAGTAATCAAATAGGGTTTGTGACAAACTGTTTCCTAGTTTCCCATCAATTTTTTCCATATGTTAATGATACCATGCAAATGCTTGTTAGATGGAAAGAGTGTAAAACTGCTACGATGCTTTGACCTTAGTAGGCATTCATCTTGCCACCATTTCTGGGTTTGGCACCCTGTGCTATGGTGGCTGTGGTATGGGTTTTTTCCTTGCTTTTGGTGGCAGCATCCAAGGCACCAACTTCCAGTGCTAACTGGAAGGTGTGATTCTTGCCATCTCTGTCCTGCCAGAGGCAGTGCATTTGCCTGATCACTGGGTAGATGCACTGAGAAGTGATATGCGAACAAAGACGTTCATATGGGTAAAGATGGGGGATATGGGGGCAAGGTCAGTGAGGGAAGAGCAGCCTTATAGAATAGGAAGATCAGAAGAGGTGCTTGATGGGGACTTGCAGAAGTTCTCCAGGAAGGAGGGTCTAGCACATTTGTTTACAGGGAAGCCAAATGACTAAGCATGGGACATAGGTTTCAGTATAATAAACTGATTTTTTGAGAGAGTCAAATGATCCATCCAGAGGGCAAATGATGTTGCTGGTGAGAGGAGATAAGAAAAGGTCAAATAAAATGAAACAGTATATTAAGTTGATTAAACTTGTTGAAAGAAAGACAAATCTGCTTTCTCTTCAAGGTTCAGTCAAATGCTTCCTGGACCTGTGTAAACATTACGGTGTTTACACTTGTAAAGAAGTTTCTTTCACCAAATCACCTGAATCTGTCCTGAGCCCCATCCTAACTGTTAATACCCTGGTAATTATTTTTAATGTAGCTCTGCATTCATGGATTACTTGAATACAAACCTTGCCATGTGTTAAACGGAAAAGTAAGTTTTTTGCTTTAAGAACAATGCCTTTAAATGTTTAATTTGTATTCAAAAACACTACTTTAGATTTGGATAAAAAGATGAGGTGATGGAGTTGCTTCACTTCTGTTACCATTATTATTTTTAGTTATGATGGGCAGACTTAGTGGTGGTCTTGAGCTGTCTAAGGAAAACAGGTTAATGCTTAATGTAAGTAAAATTTTTTTATTGCAAATACATGTGACTTTAGTTGTGAATAGAAGCAGACCTGGTTGTAACTATGTAATATGTCTGAAGCACAGAGGTGAGAATGGATCCCTCAAGTGTAAGCCATACAGCTGTCAGAAATGGGCTGCAAGTTTCGTCAGTTTTATACCCAGACTTGGGAATTTCCCTTGTGAGCACTTGTTTTAACTGTATCAGTAAAAGGTAGAAATTATTCTAGACTCTGGACAGCGTGGTGGAAGCTAAAGCAACACTAAAATGACTTACGCTGGGACGATCAGTACCACACTCACAGAGGTCACATGTGTTACAATCCCAGTGGTTTCTACAAATGTGCATTTCCTGACGGGCTGGAGGAGACAGTCTTTCTAGAGTTTGCTCAACAAAGGGAAGGTTTTCTGCATGATCTCCTGTGTCCTAAGGGAGTTCTCTGGTCCCACTCCTCCTGCGACTGGCTTTGCCTGTTCTTTCCTGTCCTTATGTGCCTTAACAGTACACAGGTTTTATTGCTGGATGGCAAGAGTTTCTTTTGTAAAATCAAAATGCTAGCAAGTATGTCTGTCTATATGTGTGATGAGCTCTGGAACTGAGACCTTGAGCAGCCTTTCTGTTTACGCTAACACTTGCATTTCTTGCTTCTAGAGCTGCTTCTTCCACTCCTGGAAGGAATATCATTGCAGTTGCATTGTACTTGAGTTATTTGTTTCTAAAGTTTTTCACTAGTTTATTTATGGCATGATTCGCTGAAAATCCCCAAATTCAGCTGACTTCAATTGGAGTTGCTGGAATACAACTGAAAAACTTGTCCTTAATAGCTCTAATGCCTTTGCTATGGTGACATCTGATAAGGCATATTGTGAGTCTCTGGAAGATATTCTGTACCTGAATGCAAAAGTAACTAATCTCCTTTGGACAAATTGTAAGGCTTGATTAGGGTCTTTCAGAGCTGAATTGCTATGGGTTGGTGGCACATCTTCCTTTAGTTCTGTCTCCAAGCTGTTTGCCTGCAAGTAGTAGGCTCAAACTTCTTTAAAGGGCATAATGGGACCATCCTTTTCTACAGTAGATTGTAGCAACTCTATTCTTGTTTACTTAATTTCCATGTGAACCGAAGCTGCTTTCATTCACAAGGAGTTCTGAAAACACTTTTTAATGGAAACAGTCTCTTATTAGTGGATAGTTGGTATGTTTATGTTAAACATTAAGTCCTTATGCCTTTTGTGGTCTTTTGCCTGATTAAATGTTTATGTTGTTGAGGAATTAAATATTCAAAATGTTTGAAACTGAATGTGAAAGATCTTGAGATAACATAAAAGGTAATTAAGATTTATGGTTTGAGTGTATTCAAATTCCTACTGTGCTTTCATTTTCCTTATGTGTCTGCACTTCTCTTGACAGCGTTTGGGTACCATGTGCATGCTGTTATTGAACTTTCACCAAGGCAAAGGTTGTGCATAATAAAACCGAAAGCAGGTGCCACTTTAGCAGATTCACTGTATCCAACCTTTACTTTGGCTCAGAGTTTTTTGAATTTAACCACAATAGGCATTCTGTAAGGAAAATTTATTGTTGTGTCACTTAATTTGTTGCTGCTTATGGCACAACTGTACAGTATTTTATATTGTATACTTTGATTCTGTATTTTCTAATTTATTGGGAAGCTAATATCTTATATTTAAATTACATAGAGTATGGAGATAATTCAGAATACTTAATTCTTGAAGTTTTCATCAAGTAAAATGTAAAGCCCATCTCAAAACTGGGATGATTTTGCTTCTGACTAAGGGGGTATATTGTTTTTGCAGACAATCTGATTTTTGTATTCTGGAAAACAGATGGGTTTTTTCTCCTATCAAGAGATCTATAAGAAAAATCTTGTCTCTATGTTTCCAGTGCTGATTTGCCTGCTATTGTCCAGTCCTAAAGAAAAGCTGCTTGTTGCATGAAAGAAGCTTTGTGCACAGAAATACATAAATGTAACTATGTTGCTCTTCTGTGTTACTTGCAAAAGTGATCTAACAACAACTAGTGTGTTATGAATGACTATATTTGTAAACATCAGAAAACAGAATTAGAAAGCAGTACCTCATGCACACAGCTCAGCTGGGCAAGTGGCATTGACTTGTATCACCCCAGCATCTCAGTTTCACAGAGAATGTCACTGTTTCAGATTTGCTCTTGATGACATGCTCATTAATACCACATGAGCATGTAGTGATAGGACGAGGGGTAATAGTTTTAAACTGGAAGAGGGTAGATTTGGATGAGATATTATGAAGAAATTCTTCACTGTGAGGGTGGGGAGGCACTGGAACAGGTTACCCTAGGAAGCTGTGGATGCCCCTTCCCTGGAAGTGTTCAAGGCCAGGTTGGATGAGGCTTTGAGCAACCTGGTCTAGGGGAAGGTGTCCCTGCCATGGCAGGGGGGTTGGAACTGGATGATCTTTAAGGTCCCTTCCAACCCAAACCATTCTATGATTCTATGAAACGAGACAAGGAGAACTGGAGCAGTGGCCTGTGATCTGCTGTGGGACTTGCAAGACCGGAGCTTGCTTCCTTTGTTTCCCCTTGGTCTTTGAACTGGAGGGAAAGATGCTGTGCCTTCTCTTGGCAGCTGCAAGTAGCAGTTGCAGGGGGCAATTCTTGCATACCACCTGCTCTTCTAGACTATAGTATGCTTAGTGCAAATGAAATAGAAGAGTACAGCCTCAAAGGAAACCTTGACACAAGACATTCAACCAGCAATTTTGAGTTTTGTAATCAGACAACTGGGTTAACATAGTATGTACAGGCACCGCTTTGCCTGTGGATATGGGACAGACGGATTTCATGTCCCTGTCCTGGAACAGGGGGTAAAACACTCCCAGCCCTGTGCTGGAGGCAGAACTCTTAGAAAAATAACTGATTAAGCAAACCAGAACAGGTCACACATGGTCTGAGATAATCAGTTTGGGCAAATTGAGCCCAGAGTGTTGGTGTAGCTAAACTTTAAACAGGTTAGGCTTGCAGAGTGTTTCAGGTAAGGTGCTTCTATGAACTCTGCATGCAATGGCATTTTTTTCAAAATTGCTTTCCTAGAAGTGGTTCTTCTGGCATAGGTAAGGTTTCCATTCATGTTTTTTATTAGCAGTGTGAATGCAGCAATAGGAAGCACAGGCATTCTGAGATCCTCTTGAATGATACATGTGAAGGAAACTGTGTGAAACTGATACTGGTGATGAATTTGCATGGCTATTCTGTGTGTTCAGCAGCCACAGGAAGCTGCAGGCATTTTGTTTGGATTACAAGGTATCTTGCTAAAGGAAACATGTATCTGCTTTACAATAGAATTGCTCTTCATCCTGATTTAAGCCTCATGAAATTATTCTGTACCATAGTAAGTGAAGTCAGATCAGTCCCATGACCAGTTGAACAGTTACGTGTCTCAGCTTATTGTTTTAAGGCTAATTCTTGAGTCACCCATGTTTATCTTAAAGGCATAGTGGAAAATATTGATTTTATTATTCACCAGAGTTACTGTACTATGCTGAATAAATTCCTATAGAGTGAATAATTAACTTCAGTGTAAGTCTTCTAGTCCTCCTTACATAAGATAGAAAGTTAAAAAACCCACCACCACCACCAACAAAAACAACCAAGCAAACCAATTTTTCCCTCTCAAATTGCACCTTGTTCACTGTGTAGTGCTGTACATAGGACAATGAGGAAAATTCCATGGATTATCAGTTTATATGCTGAAGCATAACATTCTTTCATTGTTATCCTCTAACTTCTAGTAATTAAATACCTTTGTTGGTCATAAATGTATCTAACCATGTTTATAAGCCCAGACTGAGAAACACACCCTCTGACTTTTTCAGGTGGTGAAGCTTCACGCTGACTGTGTGATGTTTAAAGAACTTTCCACTTCATACTAGTCTGGTAATAACTATATCTGATACCATAGTTATACCCTGCCTCTTCTTTGACAGATTCGTAATGTGCTTTGAAAAATTAGTAATGTTGCAGTATTTTTATATATATGGGTATATGTGTTTATATAGCTAATTACTTTGACCTTTCAGTGCTCTCCTGTTTTACAGGTTTACAAGTATCCTCTTTGCATTAGGAGTGGATCTGCTTTTGTATCTTCTTTCTTTGTAAGACCTAGGACTCCTCACTCTACAGGTGTATTAGATTCTTTCTTTCTGTGTTTAGAGGACTGTATTCTGCAATCAAGACTTCTTTCACTTTGGATAACATGAAGTGTAATTCTCTCCTATTTATGTCTCCTGAAGCTTTTTCACTGATATGGGAAAGATAAGCTCTCTTTCTGTATCCTATACCAGTGTAAAATATAATAATAAGAGAATTCTAAAGTCACTGAATCCTATTGATTAATCATTTGGTCATAAAGACTAAAAGACTTATCACTAAAAAGTTAATCTCCAGTAAGTTTGAAAAAAACCTAAACAAACACAGCAGTGGAGATTAACTTACTACAGACACCAGTAAAACACCTAAAATAATTTGTCTTTTTAAATTGCTAGAGAATTGACTTAGTTGGCCCCTAATATTCTTCATATTTGGGGGTCAAGAATAATCTTGGCATAAGTTAAAAGGTCTTTCAGTGTAAGCTGAGAAAAACCACAAATAGGAAACAGACCAAACAGAAACTTGGGAAGTTGAGAAGATCTTGAAAAGACAACAGAAGCCTGCATGGGTATATTCATATAAAGCCAATGTTCTGTATACCAGTGGCAGTTAGTTCCACTGCTAAAATTTTTATAATATGCAAATCTTTTCACTAATGTTTAATTAGTATTTCCTCAGCTAGAATACAGCAGCATTTTCTCTTTTCTCCTTATTGATAAAGAGAACATCTGATGCATATCATGAAATCATAGAATGTTGTGAGTTGGAAAGGACCCACAAGGATCATCGAGTCCAACTCTTGCCCTACCATAGGGCAATCCCAAGATTCAGATCATGTGTCTGAATGTCCAAATGCTCCTGGAATCTCGTCAGGCTTGGTGCCATGACCACCTCCCTGGGGAGCCTGTTCCAGGGCTCCACCACCCTCTGGCTGAAGAACCTTTTCCTCATGTCCAACCTAAACCTCCCCTGGCACATCTTCCTGCTGTTTTCCCTGGTCCTATCGTTGGTCACCAGAGAGAAGAGATCAGCACCTGCCCCTTGTCTTCCCCTTGTGAGGAAATTCTAGACCACGATGAGATCTCCTCTCAGTCTCCTCTTCTGCAGGCTGAACAAACCAAGTGACTTCAGCCTCTCCTCATACGGCTTCCTCTCTAAGCCCCTCACCAATTCAGTGTCCCTCCTCTGGACACTCTCCAGGAGCTTTAGATCCTTTTTATACTGTGGCACCCAAAGCTGCCCCCAGTACTGGAGGTGAGGCCACACCAGCGCAGAGCAGAGCGGGACGATCATCTGCCTTGACCAGCTCGCAGTGCAGGGCTTGAGGCACCCCAGGACACACTGTTGGCTCGTGCAAAGTTCCTTTTGTATGTCTTATCCCTTATGATGCATTCTTTTCTTCCTGAGACAGGATAGAACTCCTTGTTTCATCTGGTGAGAGTATACAAGAGACTATCAGTGCATGGAAGCTACCCTGTTCCTACTGCACTGGCATAAAGAATCACAGATAAACTAACACAGGAATGAATGCTACAGGTTAAACTATGGGGTTTGTGGTTTGTTAGATGTTTGGTTTTGCATTTTTTGTTGGGTTTTTTTTGCGTTGATTCAAAGCCAAATAAGAGAAGCAGAATTTTAACGTTTTGTAATTGTACATAGTCTGCACAACCTATATTTGTAAATTATGCTGGCTTGGCTGTCATTAGAAACAACAGATTTAAGGATCATGCAGCAATAGAGGGGTATTTGCACCAGGGACAGAAGAGGTGTGTCCTTAATGCCAGACAAAAAGACCAGCAACAAAAGAAAATAAGCTTTTGAGTCAGCATTTGTAATATTCTTTGTGATTGTGGAAGCAGCTGTGTGTGGAAACAAGGCCAATAGAATTTGAAATGAAGAGCTGGAAAGGAAATTGCCAGTTGCTTGCAGGGATGGAGAAAACTATTGGGCCTGATTGCCAATTAACTGCTCTGTTTTTTCTGACAGCTTTGATAACAGGTCAAAAAACCAGCAGGAACTGCTGTTTGGCCTGCTCACTCTATCCTTCATGGTTGCTTAGCCACAGACACTCCTCTGCACACAAATAAATACCACAATAGTATCAACGGTAGTTTGTATCTGTATTAATGTTGGTTATGGAATGTTTCCAGGAGACTCCAGTGAATTGTCTTTAGATACAAAAAGCCTTCCAGGCATAGAAGGCAGGCTGGGTCTGGATGGATATTGTCAGTTCACGTTAAGCATGTTGGCAAGGACTGAAAAGAGGATCAAGGGCACTTTCTCAACATAAAAACAGTGTTTGTAACTATCCTGTCCTGGGGCAACATGAAAAGGTTTAATGTAAGCATAGACTACAGAAAATCTACATTGTCTTATGAACACTGCCACAGTATAGAGAAATGTGTTTTCTGTAAACAGATATATCTTTGAGTGGGTAGTCACAGTTCCAATAGACACGTAGCTTTGGAGGCTTAATGTTAAATCTCGTCAGAATTGCCCGTGGACTGAGTCATCTTGGGTGGTGATAGACCTGCGTGTGCCAGGTATTTGTTAACTTGGATAGAAGGTCCTTGTTTCTATATTGAAATTGTCTGAAATGCTGGACTAGTTTAGTTGTTGTCTCTGATTGCTCAGACTAGATCTCTCCTGAATGCCAGAACCACGATTACAGCACTTCTGCCATTTAATTGACCATCCAATTTACCCTGTAATTATATAATAGGGTATTTAAGACTGTCTCTTAGAGCAGAGGTATTAGCTTTTTTTATCTGCTTCATTCAAGAAAGGATTTTTCTACTGTGTTGCCGATACAGTCAACTTCTTTGGAAATCAAAGATTGCTATTTTCTGAAACTAATTGCATTGAAACTTTGAATAAATTGCTTTTGATGAAATCTGACTCTTGATAATGGTAAAGAGTTAAAAACATTACCAGTGTGACAGAAGTGGTGTTGTCTTTCGCATGCATGTGGCTAAATATTTCACTTATGCTTTGACATGCTGTTTCTGTATTTCAGAGGACTGTCTTCTGTCTTTTTGCAGCTTCAGAGTCCTTTAAAGTCCTGAGCAATTTGGATTTAAGCATTTAATTTTTTCCCCCTTTTTTTCCACAGTTCACTATTTATTTATTTTTAATTGCCAGGTCAGATTTCCAATGAAGGTAGTTGCATTTTGCACTTCCAGAAACATCTGTGTGTAAAGTATACATTTTAACTTTTTTTTCCTTTTGAGTATGAAGACTGGTACATGCTGCTAGTAAGCTTAGCAAAATGGATGAGGAGGATTTTAAATCTAATACTTAAATAAGATTGAGTGACAAGGAGGCAAAATACTTAACTCTCCTCCCACACTTAAGGCTATCCTGTGTGACTCACACAGTGAAGACAGAGAAAATACTAACCCAAGTAGTCAGGCTCTCATGAAAATAACTCACTTGTTTAAGAACTCTTTCTATATAGCATCATGGAAGAAAAGTAAACTACTGCCTTAAAAGAAGCAGAAACATTTGCTGAGATGAGAATTGGTTACAAAGTGCATGTAACTTGCTTTTTCTCTTTCTTACACAGTAGTGTAAGTGTAAATAAATAAATGCTTATGCTGCAGATAAGGCCCAAATAAATATTTTTACTTTTGTGCTTTGAGACAGCAGTCACATACTATTGTGACAAAAAAATTTCTTGTGTTTTCTTGAATGGTCTGGCAATATAGTTTCACTACACCTCATGATACTTCTTTTCATTAAAACCCTGACCCTAACTTGAAGTTTTTTTACATGAGAATCTTCCAAGTCATTTTATTTTTGAAGGAAATGTCTAACTAATGGTTTCAGATAAGCATAAAAACATAAACCTCAAAGATTAAACAAAAAAAAACCAAGAAAAAAAGTAAAAAATGTTCTTTAAAATAAAGTCACAGTATTTTATAGTATTTTCAACAAATAATTTCTTTGTTTATTTAAAAATAGTATTTTTAAAAAAGGTGGAGGTTACTCATTGCTAACTCATTATTATTGCTCATGTCATTATGCATACAGGTTTAGCTAAATGTGGGATACCCCATTCAGCGTTTCTTTTTTAGCTTTGGCAACCTTTCCAACATTTCCTGAAGAGTATTCTTTTCATTACAAACAGATCCAAGAATTCTTAGTGAGTAGTGAGTACTTCATGGTATAGTATAGTTTATTCTTTCCCATACAGAGTTCTTTTACCAGCAGTAAAAACAGTAGCAAAAAGATTGCCCTGTTGCCTCTTGTATCAGAAAATCAAAGGTAAAAACTTACTTTGCACTTATGAAAGTGCTGTTGGGGGAATCAAAACCATCCTATTGAAAAGTGTACAGTAATCTAAACATGTCCATAATTACAGTTAAGAAAGATCTCTCAAAATATTTTTCATTTAATAACTGTTTATTTATATAGAATATGAATATAAATTATGAAAAGTATATCATTCTGGGTTCAGCAAAAGGCAAAATATGTGAGGAGGAATGCTATAATACATAGCTTTGGATTACACAGAATCACAGAATATTAGGGATTGGAAGGGACCTCGAAAGATCATCTAGTCCAATCCCCCTGCCGGAGCAGGTAGATTTGAGTAAAATTATCAATTAAAATTATCCTGGTCAAGTTCTATTTTTTGACTACCTCAATCTCCAGCCAGCAACATGCTTTCCAACATAGTATCCAAGTACATTGAATAACCGTGTTTCTTAACAATTTAATATTTGCAAGTTCAATTTTTAATCCAGATGGCTGTGTTGTTTTTGGTTTTTTTTTTGGTCAAGTTGTATCACGTCTCCTTTTCTCCTGTGTAAATGCAAGGACATCAGAATACTGACAGCCTTAGGCATTGGATGCAGTGGAAGTCCCTGCTCTCTGCATAACTGGGGGGACCTGCACAAGAAAGAAAGGCTGACCCTGTGCTCTTCATTCTCCAGGCAAAGGGGGGCAACCTGCGAGTGCCATCCAAACCAACAGATTGTTCTGTATTTCTCATTTGGTCTTGCTCCGTAGGTAGGCAGGGAGAGCCAGTTTGTGATAAACAAATGTTCTGCCCAGTTGCAGAGTCTGTTGGGCTTTGTCATCACTAATACAGAAGTGTGATATCTTTCTTGGTTTAATAATCTCCAGCAGCGATGTCACTGTTTATAATTCTGAAATCAGGAGACACTTCAGTGGTTAGTGTAGTAAGGCAGTGTTATACCTCTTTGTGGCTGACCACAGCTAATTTATTTTGTATTAGAACTGTTTTCAGTGGAGTAGGTGTAATCCACATCAGCAGTACTTTATGCATTCCTTGGGCGCTCCTTAGTAAACCTTCAGGAAATCTGTCTGACCCTTTGCACAATCCCTCAACAAAGCACTGCTGATATAGTGCCCTGCTGCCTCTTCTCTCATGCGAGAGAAGTGACTTGTGTGGTTGCTTCATTTGTTTTGTTTTTTTCTCCTCATTGTCAAATTGTGAAGGATTGAAAGAAAACTGACACAGACAGAATGGGGAAGAAATTATTTTCTAACAGAAATTCGGATTGGTAATGGTTAACCTCTAGATCCTGATTCTGTTATTACACACTTATAGCAGACCTCAGAGGGATCCTGTTGTTGCAGGCATTGTACAGACATCCAGTTAAGGAGCAGTCCCTGCACTGGGAAAGTCAGTAACCTGAGTAGTCAGGACATACAAAGGTACAGTCTTGCCCAGGGGCATCCAGCAGGTCTGTGGTAAAACTAGTCATTGAATTCAGGACTTTGGTTTCCTCTTCCAGTGTCTTGCCCAGTGGGTAATAGTACAGTTCTGTTGTTATATACAATTTTTGGGGAAGAAGCAGCAGCATATTGCAGATCTGAATATAATTATTATAAGCAAACGGTACAGGAAAAATTTTCTTGCTCTAAAGCAAAAATGCTAAACCAGAAGCAACTAAACCAGAAGGAAAAACCTACACAAAGTATAGGACAACTTTGATGAAAATACTAATGTAAGGTGCATTTTTGTCAGTTTTGGCTTATAAAGTTAAAAAAAAAAAAAAGACAAAACTTTTACTTTATGGCAGATGCAGCAATATGCTCTCTACTGCCAAGTGTTGAGAGCTGTGCTCTTGCAGGTGGGTGCTGCTGTAGGCTCACCTTATGTGTGCCAATGGCACGGGCATGGTGGACAGTGGCAAATGCAAATATGAGCTTGCGCGTCGAGACAGTTGTGTGTGACTTCTTTGCACGCTCACACTTACTAACAAGGGTCTGAGTCATCCTGTTTTAGTGGAGCTTCAGTAAGCGGAAAGGGGCAAGGATCTGGCATGGGGGTTTATTAACCCTTGCGAAGGTGCCTTCTGTTTTGTGTTGTTTTTCTGTGGAGTTGGGCAGAGAAAGCAGATTCACATTGTGACTCCAGTCTGTGCTCAGTAAAAGCCTTTATTCAGCTCCTGGACAGTGTTGCGAGACAACAGGCTTGTCAGAAGGGTGGAGTAAAGGTCAGGAGGAGGTAGCTTCTGCAGCAGCTGTGAAAGGCTCATCAGTGTTCACCTACTGATTGTAAGCAGGTGCTTGGAAGTGTCCCACTGAGGTTTACTCCTGTGCAAATGCTGGAGTGCTCAGTGCTTTGCAGGACTAGATCCCAGCACTGGCCAGTGACTGACAATGATACTGCATGGCACTTGGAAATTTATTTTTCTAAAAATTGTTGAAACATAAAGTGATGCTTTTAATGTTGGAAAAGCAGTGGAAGTTCGTTGTTGGTCAGTTCTTATTCTATGCAAATGAAGACATCAAGTGTATGGAAACAGGTGCTGCTATTGTGAATTCTCTGTCACTATTACAATGAACAGAACAGCTAGCTGTTTGATGAACTTTAAAGTGTTGTTTGTAATGTTTTAAGTGTGCCAGGCCTGGAAATGTCATTCAGGTCTGGTACCTTGTATTGAAAAGATCAGTAACAAGAGCAGTGTGTGCTTGGAATTAAAGCCTTTTACATTTCCTGTTCATTATTATTAGGTAGAAGCAACTGAGGACACTTCCTGCTATCCAAAGATGGAAAATAATATAACTACTATCTCTCGTGAAGAGCTTGAAGATCTAAGAGAAGCATTCAGTAAGATAGGTATGTTTTAAATAAGAAAATAATAAGGATGCCATTAACATTGCAAAGCTGTGTAGAATTTGTGGAAGAAATCTTTATGGATCACTTTGGTTTGATAGGGTCATGTTTTCCTTCTGCATTTCTGGTAATATCTAAGAAAATAAGAATGCTTACATAAACCCCTTTATTTTCACTGAAGCTATGTAAGTTTATGAATTTGTTTCAACTTCAGCAATGAAAACAGATATATTTTCTTGCTGAGCAGTTGCATTATTTGTGTCATTGTATATGCAGCATGGTATGTCTCAAAATTCAGGGGTTTTTTAAGTCCTTAAATTTAAAAAAAAAAAGTTTGATTAAATTCCAATTGTCAAATATATTTTCTTGTTAGATTATTGGCACTTTGGTTTTGTTTTGTTTTACTTACATGCTTTGGTGAATTAGTAATTGCCCTTTTTGTTTATTGGATCAGGTTGTACATTTTAAGTAAGCTAAGCTTGGACATTTTTTGATCTTTTGTAGCTAGCAGATGTTAATAACTAACTGCACAATTTGTATGCTTGACAGGATGTTTGCAGATTAATCGGAGAGCAAACAAAGAATGAGAAATTATATAGCAACTAACCCTTATTTCCAGATTGCAATACTGTTGTGAATGTTAAAGTTCATGTCTGCTTTATTTCTTGTTTGCTGCAGTTCTGAGGGGGTGATGTGTAACTGTGCAGCTCAGCAAATCAAACAAACATATTTGTAATCATTCATAATAGGGGAACAGGGTCACTTTAGGCTAGAAATCTTAAATATTAGTAGTCTTCAGCTTAGTAAAGAGACTGTTGGGAAGCTCTGTGTTAGACATCTTCATGCCAAATAGTATAACCATGAACCCATTGACTCAGAATGTTGTTGAGACCACAAAAGAATAGAAATGCTAAAGGAATAAGATACACCCATGGGTGATAATCCATGAGTTGCTATTAAACAGTAAACTTAATGTAGTCTGTAGCTCAAGAAGTCTACAGCCTGCAGGAGCTGGAAAGACAGAGGAAAGGAAAGAGCACTGTACGCATGTATGAATCTACTGGGATGTGTTAGGATAGGTAGATACTCCCTGATGCTGTCTGACAGCTTTTTATTTGTTTTTCACCATCTGCATTCCTCCTTTTTCTCCCTTTCCTACCTGCATGTTTTCAAATCTTTAAGAATTGCCTGTACTGCTCCTACTCACTGAAAAGCATTTTCTTCCTTACTGTATTGTTTTCTGTAAAATATAAAAATTAAGCACCACTTAGCTTTTTTCTTTTTCATTTTTATGTTTCCAGTGCCTTTATCAATAAATTGCTTGCAAGCTATATCAGTAGGCTGAGAGAAAAGGATGTATTTAACTCTGCTTGTCATCATGGAAACTTACCCTCAGTGAAAGATGAACCTGGAGAAATAAAATAGCTGGTAATCTGAGTGAGCTTGTCCTCTGCTTTTTAGACCAACACTGTTATTACGTGTGTTGTTACATGTCTGCAAACCAGATAGTGGATGGATTAATACATACACAGACATAAAGTTTGTCTGTGTAGTGATTTGTGAATTGTTGATAGTATCAAAAACACAAAAAGAGGTATTTTTTAACAGGTATTTTTAGCTTTTCATCAGCAGTGAAATGTGACCTACTTATGAATCTGCACAGAGGCTACATAGTGTAGTATAGATTACAGGGAAATTACTGTATAGCAATCAATTATGGCTAGGGATGAAAGCGTGTTTCTGTGCCTTCCTTCTGTAACATGGTGCATGTTCATCCACTCTGGTATTATTGGCTGAGTTCTAAAACTAGAGACAACATGAAGAGAGGTCTTTCATCTAATAATCCAGAAAAAACAAGTGGGAGCACCTTGACAAGTCAGAAAAGTGGTCATCATTTTGCTTCTGTTTCTGAATTGTGTTACTTGTGACATTCTTTTAAATTATTTATCTTGGATGCATCATTTGTAGAACTAGGAAAATACTATTAATTCATGTTTTTCTAGAGCTTTAATATGGTCATAGAATCATAGAATGGTTTGGATTGGAAGGAACTTTTAAAGCTCATCTAGTCCACCCCCCCTGCAGTGAGCAGGGACACCTTCCACTAGACCAGGTTGCTCAGAGCCCTGTCCAACTTGACCATGAATGTTTCCAGGGATGGGGCTTCTACCACCTCTTTGGGCAACTTGTTCCAGTGTGTCACCACCCTCACTGTAAAAAATTTCTTCCTTACACCTAGCCTAAATCTACCTTCCCTTAGTTTAAAATTGTTACCCCTTGTCCTATCACTACCACTACGGGTGCGACTAAAAAGCCTGTCTCCATCTTTCTTATAGGCCTCCTTCATGTATTGAAAGGCCACAATAAGGTCTCCCTGGAGCCTTCTTTTCTCCAGGCTGAACAACCCCAACTCTCTCTGCCCTTTTTCACAGGAGAGGTGTTTCAGCCCTCTGTTTTTGTGGCCTCCTCTGAACCTGCTCCAGCAGATCCATGTTTTTTCTTGTGCTCAGAACTCCAGAGCTGGATGCAGTGCTGCAGGTGGGGTCTCACCAGAGTGGAGTAGAGGGGTAGAATCACCTCCCTCAACCTGCAGGCCACGCTTCTTTTGATGCAGCCCAAGATATGGTTGGGCTTCTGGGCTGCAAGCAGACATTGCCAGCTCATGTCCAGCTTTTCATCCACCAGTACCCCCAAGTCCTGAAAATTGTTGTCTAACATGGAAAATATTAGCATTAAATATATAAAACGATAGTCATTTTTTCCAGCACTGGTTATGCTGGATATGATTTCTTGTATTTGATTGAGCTTCATCTATACTGTGTATGGACTATGGCTTTTCTATTTTTAAAAGTACTTCTATCCATTGTGTAGATGTTGTACTACAGGTAAGGTTATTTTAATGGACATTGTGAAATTCTGCTTGTTTACAAGATACATATATACATGTGTATACATATATATGGAAATAAGCATAGATATAAAAAATAGGAACAGTTAATGTGTTTGATTAATGCATTACATTGGATAAAAACATATTATGGGTTTGTAAAATGGTGCTTTGTTATACTAAGACAAGAATTCATGACAGCTTTCTGCACACAGATTGGCCTAACATAGAAGTACAAAGGGTATTTTTATGCTTTCTTCTGTGCTACTGAATTATTCAGCATGAGTAGCACAAATTATACTGAATTTTTCTTAATTTATTTTTATGTGATATAGCCATTCGTTTCTTTCCACAATTGTTTAGCTATACCATTCTTCTTGTTGAAAAAATCGTTCTGGTACTTTGTACATGGACATTCCTGACATGTGGTCTTGGGAGCCAAGTGTAAGGGAAGGCAGCAGCAGAAATTGCTCCCAACAGAGCTAGTTAGTAGATTAAGAAAGGTCACCTTTAATAAACAGATACAGATCATCCCAGATTTATTCTTCACAGGTAAGCCTAACCACATCAAAAGTTTTGAAGAACAGAATATGTCTGTTACGCACTAGGATAAGAAGAAAAATGCAGTCAGGTGGAGTTCACAGAATCCTAGAATGGTTTGGGTTGGAAGGGACCTTAGAGATCATCCAATTCCAACCCCCCTGCCATGAGCAAGGACACCTTCCACTAGACCACGCCGCTCAAAGAGTCATCCAACCTGACCTTGAACACTTCCAGGGAAGGGGCATCCACAGCTTCTCTGGGCAACCTGGGCCAGTGTCTGACCAGAGTTCTTGTGTCAGTAGTTTTTCTTGTGTAAGTGTGCTCTTCTAATAACAGCTTGCATCAGATTTGAGTTTACTGATTGCAAATGGTATAATATTGACTGTAGGAATATAATCATTGACCTCCCTTTCACCTGAAGTTCTGTAGAGAATTTTGTTCCAAGTCTTAAAAAAAGCTTAAACTTTGCTATTTACAAATTTGCCACCTTATTATAGCTGTACTTTGGGATTATAAGATAGTTCCTGAGAAAATACATAACAAGATGACATAAATCCCAGCAAGTTCTGCCTCTAATCCACAAGTGCTTCCTTATCTATGTCAGAAGAAATCCTTGTCTCCTAGAACTGTATTTCTCATACTTTATTTATTCTCAGCAGTTACTATACTTGGTTCTTTACATAAGCATAAAAATAACTTGTGCTTTCATTTCACAGATATTGACAACAGTGGGTATGTCAGTGATTATGAGCTTCAAGACCTATTTAAAGAAGCAAGTCTGCCCTTGCCTGGTTACAAAATCCGTGAGATTGTAGAAAAAATCATTGCAGTGACAGATAGCAACAAGGATGGGAGAATCAACTTTGAAGAATTTGTCTCTGTAAGACATAGCCTTTGTATGTTTCTCTGCTGTCTGATATCTGAGAACTAGGATAGAAAACTGAATGAAATGGTACAATTAAGTACTATTTTGATACAAATAACTAAGAGTGGGAAAGTTTTCTGTGACAATTTACAGACAAATTTTCCAGTCTTTATATTTCACTCTCTCATTTAACTTAGTAGATCTCATGTGGGCAGCCTGTGAGAGCACAGTAGTTTCAATTAGTCCTACTTTTCTATTTCCTCAGACATGAGGAGAAGAACTACATATTTTACAAACTTTTGGGTCAGCCCTTGGCCTGTCAAAAGAGTAGATAATTAGATACCAGCCTCTGAATTCTCTTAGTGGTAAACTAATGCTTGCACTACTATGTTTAATCTCTATACTAAAGGCTATTTTTTACTGGGAGGGAGGTACAGTTTTTCCCTTCTAGTGAACAAATTTGAAAGATTTAGACTTTTAAAAAATGTGGATCACTGGCTAGTGTGCTTTATTTAAGAGAAACAGAAACTTTTCAGGATGTTGTTTTGTCTGTGTATTTGGGGATTATTAGTTTTTGCTCTGAATGTAGAGTACTGCTGTTAATTGCAGCAGGTTTCTTGTTGAACTACTTATTGATCTTTCTTTCCAAGATTCTAATTTGCAGTGGTTCATGGGTGAGATGCAAATATTGAACTGTATCTGTTACTTATACTTAATTGTCAGTTTTGAGACCTCTACAATATTTGGCCATATTTAGGAGAGATCAGTATATATCCAATGTGGTTTACATGCAGACAGGTGGAAAATGTTGTCAGCTTGCTTAAGAGCATGTGTAAATGTCACATAGTAACCTTTTACTGCAAAGCATATGATGAAGTAAGTGGAAGAAATATGCTATAGTCGTTGAAAATGTGTTTATCTTCAGTTGTTTTATTTAGTTTACCAAGATACCTGTGGAAAAATTGCGTAGTTTCTTACGTATCTACTTTTTCTAGATAGCATGGCTTAATAAAGGTAGCACTTGAGGTCCTTGCTGAGAAAATAATATACTAGATATCCAGTATGCAAGTTTCACAAACAGATTTAAACAAGTTTTACCTACCCATACAGTAAATTTTTTATTATTATTATTTATTTTTCCCAGAACAGAAGTCAATGCAAATACCAAAGAAAGCAGTCCAGTTAATTACTGATTCTGGAGTACTTACATGGTTATCACTTAGTTATTTAAAGTTATGGTCAATCACAAAGTGCTCTCTATTTTTCTTATTCCAGATAATTCAGGAACTGAAAAGTAAAGATGTTAGCAAATCTTTCCGAAAATCAATAAACAAAAAGCAAGGTATTACAGCAATAGGAGGAACATCAGCAATCTCTAGTGAGGGGACACAGCACTCTTATTCAGGTAAGAAATAATCAAACGAGCAAATTTTGCATAGAAGACTCTTTAAATTTGTACTACAGATGAAGAAAAAAACAACTGGAAAAAATTGCTGTTGAAAGCAAATTAACACAGGGAAAGCATGTGGAGATGGACAAGGTAAGTGTGGGTGGTAGTTTATTAAAATGTGGGCTGTTCAGTTGTTAGTTTCATGCTGCACTCAGAAGTAACTTAGGCATCTTTGCCAGAGAAAAAAATTAAAGCAAGCACTGACAGCTTTAGTGGGGGAAATAAAAAAAAAAGTCCTCTTTATCATACTTCTAGTAATGCTAGTCAAGTTTTTGGCTTCATCACATGCTAATCTACTCTTATTCCTATGTTCAGATAAAAATGAACCCTCATTTTCATTTCCACACTCTTAACTAAAATGGAAGAACCTGCATATTACTTCTGGATGGAAGGACCTCCTCAGCTGTGTCTATGCCATTACAGAATTGTTCACTCCCATATGATTTTTACACAGCCTCATTCTCATACTTGAGAAGTTGCTTTTAGTATTTGATCTCTGTTTCTTTCTACCTCACCCTGCTGCATGTCATTTACATTGGTAATTGTGCCTAACTGCATTGCAGCTCCTGGTCAGAATGTTAACTACCTTCCAGGATCATACTGCAATAAGTAATATTGCAGCTTTCTTGGTTGACTCAGGTTTGGGATTTGCTGTGGTTCCAGAAGAGTGTTAAGGTTCTATATATGAGGAAGATTAACTTCAGTTAGCTAAAGGTGGTGATACCCTATCGCTAGGTATTAACCTTATAGCACCAGCTGTACTTGGTGTATCTCCAAAGCAGGGGATATATTCCATCTCAAAGGATGCCTGTATGGGGGACAACGTCAGAGCCAATTGTTTAGACTCCCTTTCATTTTTGGTGGAAAAAAAATGACTCCACTAGACTGCAATTCATCTGACCTGGCCTCATCAGCCATCTAGTTTATGATGAGATGAAGTGTGCACTAAAATTTCATGTTTCTTGCCGCTGACAATTAAAGAAGTGTAATGAGTCAGATGTAGATATCTGTCTTTTATGTTTCTTGAGGGAATTGAGGTGAATACCACCTATACTGTCTGGGAGTTTGGATACTAATACTTGATTGACTGTTGTCCCAATAAGCATTCTTACATACATAAATTCTGCACTAAATATGAAAGAGAATTTAAAACTGAGGTACTAAACATTTTAAGTTTATGACAGCTAAGTACAACGCAGTAATCCGGATGACAGTCTCAAAAATACAGCCAGTCTCCGGAATCCTCGCAGAAAGCAGAACAAAATGGTGCATCCTAAACCGACGGTGTATAGATTGAGATGTTGCATATTCCAGATCAGATTTCCTTCTTTTCATTGTAATTGCTGAGAAACTGAAGCCATGATGCCCCATTATGTCACTGTGATTTTTATGTTATCCTTCAGAAATTCACCAGATGTTTAGAGTGCAGTAGGAGAAAGATCAATCTGTATTTGCCATTTTTTGCATGCTTTCCCACTGATTCTTTTCATAACAGGCCCCTGTGAAACTAAGGGATTTTGTTGCAGATGAAACTCTTTGACCTAAGTCTGATGTTTAGTAGTATGTGCTCATGGAAATAATAATAGATTATTTTAATGCTGTTTTCTGTTTCAGAGGAGGAAAAAGTTGCTTTTGTTAATTGGATAAATAAAGCTCTACAAGATGACCCAGACTGTAAACACCTCCTACCTATGAACCCATCAGATGCCAGTCTTTTTAAATCTCTTGCAGATGGCATTCTTCTTTGGTGAGTCCAGGCCTGTGGAAAAAAAAAAAAAAAAAAAAAAAGAAAGAAATTAATCTCAAAAGTTAAATGCTGACCACAGTGACATGAATTGGAAAACTTCTGTTAGGCTTTAATGTCAGAACTATACTCCTAAATATTTTGAGGATGTGTAGGATGGAGAAAATCTGTTTGCCCATAGAAATGTTATTTTTAGCATTTTTTTAGGTGGCTTTGTGCATATATTATAGAAGTGGGCTTCCATTTCACATCCATAATTATACACATCAGATATGTGCAGGCTGTTTATATATTCATTAGTGGAAATAATTAGAAATCTTTGCTATTTCAAATATTTTTAAAAGTTACTAAATTTAGTTACTAAACTGTAGGATGGAAGGAACAGAAATCTGAATTGAATCAGTGGCAAAACAGAGAGCATACAGTAGGTCCCTTAACTTCAGTCTGCTGTAACTTTCTCGTTAGTTAAATTAAACCAGTGGTACTTATTCATTCATACACCCAGGTAACAAGGGATTAGTTTATAAGTATTGAAGTGAATTAGTCTTCGAGATCCTTGTAGATGCAAGATACTGTAGAAATGCAGTGCAGAAATATATTGGTTATATTACAAAGATTTTAATTAGAAACTATTTAACTGTCTTTAGCTCACAGTTTCAATCTTTTCAATAACTTTTTAATAGTACAGTTATGCTCTGTTACTTAAGTATAAAACCCAATTGCTCAAGTTTCTTATAATTACATATTAGCTGGAGGCTTATGGATGAACGTGCAATCATTTAACACGGAGAGGAAATTTGGAAAATTAGATGGTCTTTTTTTTTCATCTTGTCAGAAATATTTACAGCTAGTTTAAAATGCTTATAATCAAATAATATTTCTGAGAAATTAAAGATTGAATAAATTCTGATGTTTCTTCCTTAGCAAAATGATCAACTTTTCACAACCAGATACAATTGATGAAAGGGCTATTAATAAGAAGAAACTCACTCCTTTCACTATTTCTGTAAGTACTGCACAGATAGGAACTTGCCACAAAAAAAAAGTGAAGTATTTTTTTATAGCCTTGTTTTAATGACAGTTCTCCTGGAGGAGAGAGAAAAGGTCAAAGCATGAAATTGTATTTTCTAATAAACAGCTGAATTCTCCTATTTCTTAGAATGATGTGCAGGAAAACTTGTATTTTTCATGCTTTCCTTCAGGTCTTTCCCTTTTCACTTTTGTCATTTTGCTTTGCTAAGACTTCTGGTGGATGGCCAGGTCATATTTTAGCAATGCAGAACGTATCTGTGTGGCTGTATGCTGTATAGTAGGATGATGATTTTTCAATTCTGGAGGGTGACTTGGACAGAAGATGGGAAGCTCTATGTTTAATTGTGTTTGAAGTCATGAAAATATTTGAGAGACAGTTTTTACAACTTCAGTTTGAGTATAAGAAAACAGGTCTGGAAGAGAGAAGTAGTTCCATAAGTTATCAGCCTAATGAGAAAAAAAATTCCTTATTAAAAACCTCAGTTAATTGACAGGCTTTTATTTCAGACTGGGACAGTAAAATATGAAAAGTTAAAACATACCATGTTCTAAATTCTCCAAGTGGGTTTAGTAATCTCTACTTATTTAAAGATGTGTCAGCAAAGATGATACTACATGTGTTTATGTTGTCTCTGTAGATAGTTAAAATATGACAGAAGAAAATACAGAGTAATATTTACAAGAGCTGCCTGGTACTTTTTTCTTGGAATGTTTCACCTATGACAATCTTCAGCTTTACTTTTAGTGTCAGGATATTGAATTACCATGATTTTCTCACGCTGTCCATTCAATTACGGTTTAACAGTTGCTTGAATAAATATGTTGGCCTGTACAGGATCCAAGATGGGGTGACAGTGATGTCAGTAGCCTCCTGCACGGGGCAGAATTCCATACTGAGCACAGTTTTCCAGAGGATCAAGCCCCTAATATTTTAAGCAATATTGTTTCATTTGTGTATGTGATACTTATAAAAATATTTTGATTAGAGCATTTCTCAGCAATCCAAGCTGCTGAAGGTGGTCCATGATTTTTTGTTGGGTCCATATTAAACATTGTCAATAATGTTTCCGTTAAATTTTGATAGGATACGTGGTGGTTCAGAAAAAATCTCGAGTACATTTTCTCCTGGGAACCATTGAACTAATGCATTTTTTCTTATAACTTCTGAATCTTAAAAAAATTAGTATTAATACATTTACTAAGAATTACATCCTCATAGATTTGTTAAATAATATTTCAAATAGGAAAACCTAAACCTGGCTCTGAACTCAGCATCTGCTATTGGCTGTACAGTTGTTAATATCGGATCACAAGATTTGCAAGAAGGAAAACCACACTTGGTATTAGGACTCTTGTGGCAGATCATTAAAGTTGGTCTTTTTGCTGATATTGAGATCTCCAGAAATGAAGGTAAGAGTGATGCCAGGTGTAGCAATGTCAGCAGTTTGGAATTAACAGAGATCACAACTGCAATGATTTCAGCTTTCTTTCAAACTTGCCTTTAGCTCTTATTGCCTTGCTAAATGAAGGGGAAGAACTAGATCAGTTGATGAAGCTTTCCCCAGAAGAGCTCTTGCTACGCTGGGTGAACTACCATCTGACCAATGCAGGGTGGCAGAAAATCAGTAACTTCAGCCAAGACATTAAGGTATGTAGTTATCCCTCTGGTAGTTGAACATAACGGTATTTAAACACACTATGCATAGAAACAAATGAGCCAGGTCAGAAGTATTTAGAAAACAGTAGTCATCTTATTTTTCTAGCTATAAGTTCATCCTGTGTTTTTCAACACTGGGAGAGCATTATTTTGATCTCTCGTATCCTATTCAGTTGCTCAGACAATGTATTATCACATCACAATGTAAAGCAAACGCTTCCGACAAGCTCATATCCAAGGTAGTTCTAATGTTTTAAGATTGTTACTAGAGTTCCTTAGGACAATTTTCACTACCTTATTAGTTACCTTTTTCCTGTCTGTCCTTCCCTGCTCCTGGGTTTGCAGAAACCCATCTTTTCTTTCTTGTGGTGTTTTGTTTTAAGGAAGAAGTGTGTGACTTTAAATCTTCTCCCAGTGCGTATTTGCTAATGGTGATTGCCCTTCCTACCTGGCATTCGGCAGAAGGGTAGGAAACCTCTTGAGGAAAGAACAGTTACTCAGAGCGCTGTCTGGGGTGGCTACTGGTTCTTGATCCGAGGAGAGAGCAGGCCCCCTCAATCACTGTGCTTTACTGGTGTGCCAGTTTACTGTCAGAAGGGGACTGAAAGGCATGCTGGTTTGTTGAGGCACATGGCAGATCTGCATAATTCTTCTCTCTTAAGTCACTCTGCATAAAGTATGCAGAGTACTTTAACAAGTCCAGCTGAAGAGAGAAAAAACCCAACTTTTAAAAACTAAAATTAAAGGAGGAAGACTCCTTAGGGTGATAAGACTTCTTTTCACTGAAGAAAACCATGTCATTAATTGCTAGTTATATATTTTCAAATGCCACTAAGGATATTACTAAAGCAAACCTTTAACTAGGGGTTTTGTATGAAAACTGCTACTATGTTAAAAATTATATATGCTAATTAAGAGAACTGTTAAATACTTCTAAAACTAGTAGGTTTTTGTTTATTTTCCTAGTTTGGGGGGGGGGGGCGGGGAATAGAACCATACTGAAAACTGTCAAATAAATAGAACTTCTTTTGTGGCTATAGTCTCATCCTAAAAGAGCCATTTTGCTCTCCATTTTTAATTCCAGTTACCTTGATGATTAAGAAAGGGAAATTTTTGTAAATCAGACTGTTTGAAAATGACAGTGAAGGAATAAAATACCAATGCTGAAAATAAGATCCATATTGGGGTTTTTTTGTGGGTAACCTATATAAATTTGCCTTAAATATCTGAAGTATAGCTGTCTAGTTCATCTGGCAGATTAAATTTAACTAACGTTGTTAATAATTAGTAGACATTCCTTTTCTCTGTCATCTGGCTAAGTAAGTTCTGTGTGAAATACTGTAGTAAAATGGCTGTATGACCTCATCCATAGTCACCAAAATTATGGTACCGTATTTTTTACTTCTGTGTTTTTTTAATTGGACTATGAGCAGTAAATGGCTATGAAAGACTACATACTTGCTTTTTTTAAAAAAAAAATAAAAAACTACACTGCTTGTTTTTAGGACTCAAGAGCATACTACCATCTGTTAAATCAGATTGCACCCAAAGGAAATGACCTTGATGAATTGCCCATTAAAATTGACTTTTCAGGATTTCATGTAAGTATCCAGAAACATAAAAATAGACTGGAATTATTTGAGACCTTTATGTGTGTATCCAACATCCTGATTACAAGGCTGTCCTGGAATCCCCTTTTGTTTTGTAACGCATGCAAAAGCTCAGTCAGATTCCTCAGTGTCACAAAAGCTTAAATGGGTAAAAAATTGAATAAAGTTCCAGGGTGCTGCTGAAACAGGATAATGCATTCTGCAGTCTAAAATTTGGAGCTATGTTTTGGTTGGAGTAGTGTCTAACTGTGTTTTATTTTCAGTTGGGTCCTCCAACGTGAATATTATAACATCCTGCTTCAGTTCTACTCTGCTGGAATTCAGACAAGGAGAAAGAGAGTAAACTTTACAAACCTTGTGATCCTTCCTCAAACCAAATAGCTTTCAAAAATAACATGTGAGCCCTTCCAATAACCAGCAGGAAAAGGAAGTGTGGCAACCATCAAGCTTTAAGTTGTAAATGATAGGAGGTCTAAAACCAGCCTAGGTAGATGTGAAAACACTTTTCTCTAAGATGCTACATAATGCTTGATGGAAGGAGTATTCTGATGATGCATTTGATACAAAACTGAGCTTGCCTGCCTAAGATTTAAATATTTGTCTATCAGTTAGAATCTTAAGTAGAATCTTGTTATTTATTATAATCATGAAAACTGACATGCAAAATTATGTTTGCATACAAGCTTTAGTCCTCTCGAACTCCTTCATGGGAAGAGCTCTGCTTTGTTTCTTTGCTTTTGTTTTGGGTGGTTTTTTTGTTTTGTTTTGTTTTTTGCAGAGTGAGAAAGGATAGTAGTTATTTTTTTCCCTGTGATTTCCTACAGTTCATGTGATCTTATTCTGTAATGGGTTATAAAACAGTATCAATTACATGTAATAACTTGTTCTAGAGCAAGTTTCTGATTGAGTGTACCAATGCTGAATTACTGACTTAATTCTAACAATAATTAAATTACTAATTTCCCTATAAATAGTAACTCTGTGTTGTGAATATTAGAGACAAAAAGTATACACTACCCAGTTTTGAAGACTGACTTATTCTATGTAGGTTAATAATAAGCATGAATAAACAAAATAACACATAGGTTACCAGGTTAAGACGATTCAGAGGCAAAAAATATTATAAGGAAAGCAAGCTAGTGGATTGTCACATTCTGAAGGATTCAGACTTACTGAGGGTTTTGGGCATCATCTGTAATTACTATGCTTGGGAATATCAGTGTAAAGCAGTGATGGTGAACCTATCCCACACATAGCAGAATATGCAGTGTGGGAATTGACAGTCTGGAAACGAAAGTAAAACCACTACATCTCTGACTGCTACTGCTGTTGCTGTGATGTGTGAGAAATGCTCTGCAGGCTGCCACAGAAGCGAAAGACTGAAAGAAAGTGGGAGGAAAATGGGGAGAAGGGAGTTCTTATGGGTTGTAAGAGCTAGCTCAGGCATTGGGGGAACGTTGGGGAAATGAGGGAGAGACTGGCATGAGTCATGTAAAGATTTGCCAAGCTAAAGATTCAGTAAACAATTGAAACATGCTAGTATTCATTACTTTTTTTTTTTTTTCTTTTAGGATAAAAATGACTTGAGGAGGGCTGAATACATGCTCCAACAGGCAGATAAATTGGGCTGCAGACAGTTTGTAACTCCAGCTGATGTGGTTGCAGGCAACCCTAAACTCAATTTGGCTTTTGTTGCAAATCTCTTTAACACATATCCAGCCCTACACAAGCCTGACAATTCATCTTATGATCTCAATTTATTAGAAGGTACTCAACTTGCTAAGCATACAGGAGATAAGAATATTAGTGGTTTCTATTTAAGTATTCCTTCTAGGTTGTGATATAGGATCCTTGTGTGATGGTGCCTTTGTTAACACTAGCATGTAGAGCTTTCTCACTAGCTTTCAATATAAACCTGTAGTAGAAGTCCCCTTTACTGTGAATATTGTCCACTTGTGTTAGCCTGATCAAAGGCTACGACTGAATAACCTTCTATTATTCATTTCCAGGAGCAAAAACTGTCCTATTACTCCCTTTCTAGTTTCTTGTGCTTCTTTCCATACTGTTTATATTTTAGCTGATGCACAAATTCTAGCTTTCCCTAATTTGCAGTGCTCTACTATGTAGTTGTAATAGTCTTTTAAAGTACTTTTCCCATATTGTGTTTATATATATGTGTGTATATATATTGGTTTGTTGCCTTTTAAAACAGAAAATACTAAAAAAAAAGGCTTATGTATCAGCAACCTATATTAATGTATTGCATCAGCAACCTACATAGATCCTAGTGTATCAGCAAGTTCAGATTTTAACTGTACAGTTCAGGTCTCTACTGCTGAAGATGAAGGGATAATTGGTAGCAAACTTTGGCTGTTAGCCTTTCTGTGGACCAGCTGATCTAGGATAGTGAAACAGCTCCTGCCAGTGTATTTCAGTTGTTCACTGATCTCAAAGGAATGGTGAGAATCAGGGGTGCCGCACTTGGGAGAATCATCAGCAATGTTCACGCATTCCTCTGCACTGCCTACTCCTGCCTTCCTCTTACTGTTCCTATCAGGTTTCCTTTCCATCTAGGTGAGTCCGTCTTCCTTTTCTCCTCTTTTTTTTTTTCATAATTTGTCTGCTCTGCTGCATCCCTGTGTCACAAATCTCGTATCCCTCAGACCACTCCTGTTTCAAGCTTCCTGCTTTTCTAGTTTCAGCTAGGTGCCAGCTGTTGTAGAAGTATCAGAGCACAGAAGGTAGTTTTCCCTTTTCAGCTGTGATATCCCTAGTCACTGCAGTCCCTGCTGTCCAGGACAAATGATTGAAGGAAAGACCCGCTCTTCCTCTCCTACAATTTTGTTAGAAATGTATGCTCTTGGAAATGTATACAGGAGCTGTATGAAGGTGGAATATGTTCAGTTCAGCTTCTCTGTTCTGAACATAAAGTTGCAGGCATTATTCAAAATACTGAAAACTAGGTCAAATTTAGAAGAGTTTTCATTGGCATGGTGAAAACCAGCTGAACTACTTTCTGAACTTTCCTGAAATATTTAGATGAGATCAAAGTCTCAGCTAAAACAGTTGGTAAAAAAAGTTACAATCACCTGAATGCTAGGTTTGTAAGGATAAATACTGTCCAAATTCAACTTTTATAGTATGTATTTTAGAGGTAGATAATTGTGACAATGTTATCTGTTAAAAGGCAAGTAGATAACTCTCCTGTGATGTCATATAGATCTAAACCATCAAAATAGTTGTTTCAGCCAAAAGGCGATGTTAATGTGTTTTTCTGTTAATTTGGTTTATTTTTTTCATAAAAAACCTATCGTTTTACTGATATTTTCTCAAGGTAGTGTAATATATAAGACATTCATTTCTTTATAGTATCATCATAGATTGTCTGTTGAAATCTGAATCATAATTTATAATGCTTTCCTATTTTGCTTCATGAAATCCAGATTTGACCCCTCCTAATGTAGGTACTGTATTTAGTACTTTTCTGTACTCCATAAAAGTGTTTATTCTATGATTTTTTGAATTTTTTCCCTAGTGTTTTAATCATCTCTGTCCTTTTCTGGTTGATTTTTGCATTGTTCTTGTATTTTTCTATTCTTTAATATGCCGTCATAAGTAAAAGGGAAGAAAAAAAAACCCCACGGGTCTAACATGATGCACATAAAGTAGGAACAGGACTTGCAGTAAGTCAAATGCCATATAGTTCTTCCTGTGGGTTTATCCAGTAGGGGCTTTCCATGAACCAAGATGTAAAGCTCTAGGCCTGTGTGGGTGAGTAGAGCCTTCTGAGTCTTCATTTTCTTGCATAAATTCTATCCTTTCAGTGACTGTTCCACCCAAAGAGTATGATGTGGCTGTGATCTCTTCATTAGGATAATGAGCACTGTGCATAAATTGACATCTGCTCTGACAGTGCTTAGCAAGTCTGGTGATGTGCACTTGTATACAGAGAGCATATCCCTCAGGTATACTGACATATAGCAAAATGAATGTTTGATACTATGTGGGAATAGAGTGGGGAGTCCTGACCTCAGTCAATGCACAGCCTTCAACTGAGTGTTACTGTTGCTTTGAGGAACCTCTCACTTGTGGAGAAGGCAGCAGAGTTTGGAGTCTTGAGTCACACAGAAAGCCGAGTTCTTGGGGAAATAGGAGGAGGGACTTCTGTCCACCCATGTTCCCTCCAGTGTAGATGTCCTCTGCTGCTGTAGCTTAGTCCACTGGCACCCTTCAAGGCTGTTACCATGAGAGAAGTAACTATCCCACTCAGGCCAGCTGAACCTAGGGTGCAAAATGAATCTTGAGCTCTGTTGTCTTTCAGAGAAAATCGAAGGTATTTGGAGCCCTTTGGATCCTTGACCCCAGCCCTATGGCTACTCCCCACTCAGTTCCATAGTATAATGATCTCAAAGAAAGAGATGGCAATAAATATAAAGAATACTACCAAATTTGCTCCTCTCTCTTTTGTGTAGCTCTGACCCCTTTCTGCAGTTTTCCAATGATTTTGACTATCTGCTGCACCACTCAGCAGAAGATATGCTCCTGATAGGATCACCAGGTATATTTTAAATAAAAAATAGAGAGAAAAAATTGGTCAGTTCTCAGCCATCTGGAAAGCTTATGAACGCTTATGTGTTGCATGATAAAGGGATTTGCTTAGAGTGGCATATTAAATATATGCTGGGTTTAGTTCCTGGATTCCCACTATCCAAAAGGGTGCTGCCCAACTTGCATGTTCTTGCTCCTGCTTGGCTACTTTGGCTTCTTTCAACAGTGTTAAGCATGCATTTTAAAATTCCCAATCTGAGTGCAGTTGCTGAGTATCTGTTTTTGTAGCTATGCTTTATTTGGTAAGAGTTCATTAAATAATCTTGTTACTGCCTTTGCAAGGGACAAGTGTTCCTAAAAAGCACTTTGCAGTCAGTATTTTAGGTATTGCCAACCAACTTAAAGCTCAGTAAGCCTAAAAACTTCAAAAAAGAAAAAGGGCCTTGCTTCAAAATACTATAACCTCTTAAGTTACTCTTCATAAACTTAAATTATATATCATGCTTATATTTTAGTTGTGTCTTTTTATGGAAAAACACTGATATTTTTAATAACTTTGTCATAAAATGTGATTCTTCGTTGTCTTTTGGGAAGAAATATATGAAACAAAGCTGATTGCCTGAAGACCTTGCAGAATAGTATTTTTCTTTATTTCAGCATATATTCATCAGTGACTCTGGTACTTTTTTCAAGTAAATCTGAAACAAATACTAGTTTGAATTGCATATGAAAGACTGTAATTTAGAAATAAAATATATCAGTAGGATGAAAATAATCTATTTCATAATAATTGGAAAGAAAAGTAACTAGTAAGCTGGCTGAAACTTTTAAAATAAAATTTATTCTGTTGGAAAATTACAGTTACAGCTGAAATTTGAGTTTAATTTTTTTATAAATATGTTTTGAAGTCTGGAGCTTTTTGTATAAAAAGGGAAGAGTTAGATTAAAACTGTGTAACCTCTGTCTAAAAATCAGTTATGACATAGATCTATTTCATGGAAAAATAATGGGTTTTTTTAAGAGCTTTTCTTTCTAATCTAATGATAAACAAACATGTATACAGTAGCTTCATTTTGCAGAAACATTCAATGTTCTCTAGTCACCATTGAAGTGCAGTACTAAATGAGACTGTTTTCATGCTACATAAACCTCATTAGACAAACTTGGTACTCTTATCTTCTAAGGAACAAACGAAAAAAGCAAAGAAACATCTTACTCAGATTTTTATGTGTTTCAGTCCTGAGAAATGTGTTCTTTCATTGTTTGGGGAGGTTTACTCCCTTCTCAATGCCCTTTCTGTTTTCTTAACTGTGGATTATCAGCCCAGGGGAACAAAGTGACGAGGTTATTCCAAGCTCACATATTGAGGCTAAATATTTTCTCAAATGCTCTTCTTGGATTTAAAAGAAAACAGCTTATGCAGCACTGATTCTCATGTGGTTGGCCACAGATATATTGTAAAAATTTAGGTAATGATTCTCATGCAATTGGCCACAAGATATGTTGTTCAAATTTAGATTATATATGTAGAAAATTAATGTATTACTGAAAGCTATAACTTTACTGAGAAAGAGCATAGTTGAAGAACTCATTATGACAATAGATAAAAGCAAGCTAAGTCAGGAAAATTACGTGGTTTGGGGTTTTTTTTCTGTACTGAATTTTATGCATTTCTTATAAGCAGAGTTGCAAGTTAAAACTGCAGGAATAACTAACCCTCTTGTCAGTATAAATAGCTTCACAAATTTAACCAATACAGTACTGCCTTGTTAAGTCTTCAGTGTTAAAAAGTAAAAAGGTGAGGTCTATTGCTTTGGGGAGGACCGTCATAAATTAATACTGGGAATTTCTGCGTGGAGAGAAGTAGAACTGTAGTTTCTGGAGTTTAATGCAATTAAGTGTGTTAGTACTAACTTTTAATAAAAATGTCATTTCAAACAGATTTAAAGATATTGTTGAATAGTACTCCCTGTGGTGCCTGTGGCCTTTGCTCAGAACTGAGGGACTCTGAATTTGATAAGATTCCCTCAACTTAAGTTATTCGCCAGTAGAGACTACTGTTACGGAAAGGATGAACCTTTTTTTGGGAGGGGGGAGTGGGTATGAGAGTCATTTAAATATTACTTATTAAAGTGTTTTATCCAGTCATTTATATAGTATTATATTTGTCACCATAGGAGAAAGTAAGGAAGAAAGGACTTTCAGAAACTGGATGAATTCACTGGGTGTAAGCCCATATGTTAATCATTTATACAGGTAAGGCTTTCTTAAAAAAAAATAACTTGATTTCCCTTGGATGACAGGGGAAGAAAGAAGGAAAGAAGTAAGGGAAGTTATATTTCTACTAGAACAGTGGTTTTTAGGTTTCCACACAGTGTGATAGGAACTTCTAAACTGGTCTGTAGATACTGCTTAATGCAGTTCTGACTCAGATATTCTACTCATGATCTAGAAATGTTAGAAAACCTAAAAAGTTTTGGCGTGCTCCCCTCACTTGTACTTTGAATTATATTTCTTAAAAAGTTGAGATAATTGTGGTTTATAATGCATGACTTTTATTTTGTCTCGTGACAGATGAAATGACCACAAACCTATTAAAACAGTCATATAATTCTAAACCATAGGAGAGGATAGATGTCTGCTGAGTAGACTGTAAGAATCAATGCAGTGTGGTACTCCCTCAGAATGAAGGGCTATTAGATGCTTCTGATCACTTTCAGATTGTGCCAGCAGTTGATTCAAATCCCATCCATAAAGGATGGAATATAGGGAGCAACGGGGAACATCTGCTTGCGTGTATACTTGCTATTAGGTTTCATGTAAAGTGATACCATCTGTAGATAGCTTAATATGGAGAGTTTAATTTGACAAGTAGCTGAAGGGGATTATCAGGAATGCAATTTGTAATGGGAAAATAATACTTTTCCTGATATTCTTTTTTCACAAGATAAGTGTATTTGTTTTGATTATTCTGTAGCAAAATACATCTGTAGGTGAAGATAAAGCATGAGCATTTAACATTTTGGAAAGTTCTGAGGAAACTAAAACTAGATCAATAAATGAAAACTCTTTAGCTAGATGTTTTATCTATGCCTACTCGATAAAAGCAATTATTTAATTAAAGTTGGTAAAACCAGGGGCTGTGCTTACTTCACTAAGATTTGTGAAAACAATGAAATTAAATACATAATTTAATGAAAAAAAATTGCAGAAATTGAGCATTAGTTTCTCCACAGAACAACACACATTTTTATTTATGTGACTGGAATTTTTCAGCAACTTAATTACACTTTGAGAAGTCTCAAGTACTTAACACTTTCATTATAAATATGAGCTTTTATACTAAAAGACATTGTTCTGCTCTGGTTTAGTGACCTCTCTGATGCTTTAATAATCTTCCAATTGTATGATATGACTCGTGTGCCGGTTGACTGGAACCACGTCAACAAACCTCCTTATCCATTACTTGGTGCTAATATGAAAAAGGTGGGTAGATACTCAGTAATGCAGTCCAGTTTCACTGTCTCCTCTTGTGCTGTTTGTACTAATCTGTGTTGTCTAAATTTGTGTGCTACTGAGACAGTCTGGGGTGGGGGGGAGCAGGAAGAAAATCTTCCAGATGTTATCCCAAGGAATAAAAAGCAGTTATGGCATACGTCACTTTACTTTACAAATGCAGACACTTTTTGCAATACTTTATTTAGGGTCTAATTAGAGTATTTAAATAAAAGTTTCAGGCCTGATACAGCTATTATTGCCTGATGCTTTTACATTGTGAGGTGTTTCTTCACAGAGCAGTTTTATGCTGCCAGGAGAATTTGTGCAAGACTTGCAGAATCCAAGCTTTCAGTTAGTTTTGTGATCATTATGAAGTGAGAAATGTAGAGGAAAAATACTGTCTAAGAACAACACATTCCGGTATTCTTCCAAATTCAGTTTTGATGTAAGTATACATTAATTCATTGGTTTTAGTGGAAGTGATCTTGGTTTTCCTAACACAAGAAAGACATGGACCAGTTAGAACGAGTCCAGAGGAGGCCACAAGGATGATCCGAGGGCTGGAGCACCTCTCCTATGAGGACAGGCTGAGAGAGTTGGGGCTGTTCAGCCTGGAGAAGAGAAGGCTCTGGGGAGATCTTATAGCGGCCTTCCAGTACCTGAAGGGGCTACAGGAAAGCTGGGGAAGGACTTTTCATAAGGGCAGTTAATGACAGAACAAGGGGAAAAGACTTCAAACTGGAAGAGGGAAGGTTTAGATTAGGTGTTAGGAAGAAATTCTTTACCGTGGGGTTGGTCAGACACTGGAACAGGTTGCCCAGAGAAGCTGTGGATGCCCCCTCCCTGGAAGTGTTCAAGGCCCGGTTGGATGAGGCTTTGAGCAACCTGGTCCAGTGGAAGGTGTCCCTGCTGATGGCAGGGGGGTTGGAACTGGATGATCTTTAAGGTCCCTTTCAACCCAAACCATTCTATGATTCTCAAGTGTGAAAAAGTATTATCATTGGAATTTTGCATACTTGCATTTATAGTAAAATGTAGAAAGGCTAGAAATCTTTCTCTAGATCCAAATCTCACTATCAGTAACAGTAAGCCGAAGTAATTCAAAATACACATAGATTGTAGGTCTGTATTATAGAAATATTAAGATATTTTCATTATTTGCACACAACATTTATTTTTAGATTGAGAATTGCAATTATGCAGTAGAACTTGGGAAGACAAAAGCCAAATTCTCACTGGTTGGTATTGCTGGACACGATCTAAATGAGGGTAATCCAACTCTGACTTTGGCTTTGGTATGGCAGCTGATGAGAAGGTAAGTTAGGCACAGTATGCGATAGATGTGTGTATATATATGTATCTGTGCACGTGTGTGTATGTGTCTCTCCCTGTATATCAAGGCAAATAAAAGATGGTGTTTAGTTCACCCAACAGGTATTTTAGAGAGACATCTCTAAATATCCCCGAGATAAACTTTTATACATTTGTTGTAGTTCTACATACTGTGTAGTGATTGAAACCACAATAGTATGTATGTGTACACATCCATTTCTAGAGACACTTAAAATCTTATATACTAAAAACTGTGATTAAAATTATAAGTCCTGCAAAAGGTAAAAAAAAAGCACAACTTTTTGCATGTTGATTCCATGCATCTTTCTGTAAGTAGAGAATAATTTAAATATTTGTAAATTCAAAAAAGAGATAAAAAGGAAGAGGTGATGTATGCTATAGAAGTTAAAATGGGAAGAAATTTTTAGGCCATCACAGCTATAGTAATGTAACTATCACAAAAAAAAATCTTGCTAGTGCACTGAACAGGAAAAAGCCCATATTATAAATTTATTTCAATAAAGATTATTTTATTGCAAATATTTTCTACAAGTTAATTTTCTTACACCTACCTCAAAACACTTAATGCTTTTTGTTTCTCAGACTGTTGTGACTTCAGTTTTCAAGGTGACTTGGCTGGTAGGGAGCCATTTAAGCTTATAAAGTAAAATTAGTTGTGATGTATTGAGTAAAACAAATATATGAAGATGTAACAGTGGATATTATGGGTTTTGGAAAGTGTTATTTCATTCTTGCAAGAACCAAAAAAGTGATTTAAAGTACTAAAAAGTTTAGTTTATAAGGTGAGGTTACCTTATGAATCATAGAGTCACTTTGGTTGGAAATGACCTTTAAGATCATTGAGTGCAACTGTAAACCTAGCACTGCCAAGTCTACCACTAAACCATGTCCCTAAGCACCATGCCAAATCTACACATCTTTTAAATACCTTTTAAATATCTTTCAGATACTTCCAGGGATGGTGACTCAACCACTTTTCTGGTGTTGTTACTGTGCTGAAGTAGTATTTTACTTTTGCTTGTAGCTTTGTACTGTTAGCAGAATCGAGTTCTACCACTCAATTTAACTTACTCTTTTTTTTTTTTTTTTCTTTATTAAAGGTATACTTTGAATGTACTGTCAGACCTTGGAGAGGGGGAAAAAGTAAATGATAACATTATTATTAAGTGGGTGAATCAGACACTTACAAAAGCAAACAAGAAAACTTCAATTACAAGTTTCAAGGTAATCAAATTAATTTACTTTTCTTCTTTCCTTGTATAATCAGATCTGGGATTTTTAACCTGCTCTGTTAACAATTTGGCTTTATCAGTAGCTCAGCTGGCATAATTGTATAAGGAAATATTTCTGACAGTCTGTGAATCATCAAAAGAATGATACATGTCTATTGATAAGAAACCAAAATTATAATTGCTGTTGTAAGATTCAAAACAAAATGAGAAACCCCCTTAAAAAAGAAAAAGCTAAACTTTCAAAGGGGCTTGTGGCTGAAGTTACCAGAGTTTGGGCATGACATGTCGTATCTTCCAAATTCTCCAATATAAACACTCTAATACTTGTAAAACATGAAGAACAACTTTGGAAATACTGGGGGGGGGGGGGGGGGGAGGAAATTGCTATTTTTAATAACAGTTGGACAGAAAGATGTACTCAGGTGTGACAGAGCAGGAGAGGGAGCTCAGGTTAACCAGCGCATTGTCACTGCTGTGTGCAGCGGATCTGTACAAAGCAGGAGCTTTTCCCATTCAGCAAATATAAACAAATTGATAAAGAAAGCTTTCCTTTCACATTTTTAGTGTTTAACATGAAAGAAGTCATATGTATGTCAGGTGTGTCATGCTGTGTGAATCTCATTCTTTAGAAATGGTAGATTAATAACTGACTAGCATGCAAATATAACATTCTTATGCAGGTTGATTGTATACTCTGAAACAGTTATGCCTGTGGTCCACAACAGGAACATAAGAATCTAGCAAGTTAAATATCTGAGAGCTCACTGTGTTACTAAGTTGAATTAGGTAACCATTAGGCAAAAGGTTATATCAAATAATTTTATAGAACAAAATACTTAATTTTTTTACTCTAGAAGGTAACTTAAGTCTTTGTATTCTTAAAAGGGATTGCTGCTTCTCTTATTTCTACATAAAGTGTAATAATGGTAGTATAAGTAAGTTGAAAGTACAAAGAGAATCTGTCCCAACATCTTGCTTTTGGTATGCATGTGATTTTTGGGGGGCATTGGTTGTGTTTTTAAGGTAATTCAACTGATAGTAGAGCAATAAGGAGCTACTGATATAAAGTGACATTATTCAGTATACCTATTTTTACTACTGATTTTTGGTAACATTCATGTATATATTGTCTTTCACAATTTGTATTTTTGATGGTATTTTGGGGTTCCTGCAGCAAGCGGATTGTGTAGCAGAGAAAGCAGAGGTCCCTTATGCTTGTGGATTATGAAAGCGAAGTCCTGTTGAATTGCCATTAGTTCAAACAATAAAAATGACAAAGGTGTGGTTTTTGACTTATGATCTTGGGGAGATACTCCACACATTCAGTGTCTTTAAGCAGGTTTCTGTTGCCATTTTCAAATGTATAATTAATGTAGTGGCTCTATGGCATTTCACTGAATTTGAAATCATAGTTCTGACCTGGTGGTGAAGGCTGCCACGTCCTGTGGCTTACGTGCTGAGTGCCTCCAGGAGCAGAGCCAGCCTCACTGGCACTGTCTGCTGACTGTGGTTTAACATCATCAGCTGCTTATCTGCCCCATCAGTTGGGAAGAAATAATTGCAGCAATAGCACTTGCTGTTTTAAGAATGGGAGAAAACACATGTCCATGTAGTAAATACCAAACACAGACTGCTCGTATTAGCTCAGAATACCATCTGAGTTTAAAAATTATAAAATGAGTAACCATAAGATACTACAAAAATAGTTTCATTAAAAGAAAAGGAGAAAAATGAAAGTAGTTAGGGAATGTAAATACCTTTTTGTTGCCTTGAAAGTCTGGTCCTTGGACTTCTTTCTAAGTTCCCTTCCTTCCTTAGGGAAGGAAGGGAGTTTCTTTCATCAAATAAATGTAAACAATTTGTGTCATAATAATATCAACAGGGAGTGTGAACCTTATCATTTTGATTGTGGAAAAGAACATTAGACCTCAGATTGAGCTGAGGGGGGCAGGGGAAACCTTCACACAATGAAGTAACAAAACATGCTGCTCTCTTTCGGTAGGTATGTAAGATGTGCTGTAAGGTTTTTTGCATTGTGAAGATAGAATAATCAAAGCAAATTCCTTATACTAATATTTTGAGTCTCTTCTTTTAGGATAAATCAATTAGCACTAGTCTACCTGTCCTAGATTTAATAGATGCCATTGCACCAAAAGCAGTTCGTCCAGAAATGGTCAAGAGAGAAGATCTTTCTTACCAAGACAAATTGAATAATGCTAAGTAAGTTTTAAATTAAAACTTTGTATTTTTCTAAAGTGCAGGAAATGCATGAATTAATGGTGAAAAGAATGATTTACTGATTTGTTGAGAGAGACACTACACTAATATTAGTTGATATGTTTCAAATAGAATATATTATAAAGTCAGGTATTCTAGAGCTATTTTTCTAGCATATTTAAAATATGAACTCAGATTCATGGCTGATATGACCTACCACCACTGCACTGCAATTGAGATGTTAGCTCCCTGCCGTAATCCATATTTTTTCTGACAAAAATAAATGCTTTGATAAGCAGTAGCAAAATGTCTGCTAATACAATTGCTAACGCGTGCTTTCTTGACAATAATGTCCACTTTCTCATACAGTGTTAGTACTGACTCAACAGGCATATCCTGCTATTAAAATTTGTTGTTGTTGTTGCGAATCTTGGCACACTAGCAGGTGCAAGGAAAATAACAGTATTTATTTTCTCTTGTTTTCCAAGGTACGCCATTTCAGTTGCTCGAAAAATTGGTGCTCGTATATACGCTCTCCCAGATGATCTGGTTGAAGTGAAGCCAAAAATGGTGATGACAGTGTTTGCTTGTTTAATGGGAAGAGGATTGAACAAAATAAAATCATGAAGACATGTAGTACAACTTTCTGCCATGTTAAGCTTGATGAATGCCTCACAGTTTACAGAGTTCTGAAGCTTAGTATAAAATGAGAAAATTTGTATGCACAGATATACTAATTAATTACATTTTAATAATGTGTTTAGTTAAAATTTTATTCAATTTCATAACACATTGATTATTTATGGGTAATACTGTTTCCAGAACACGTCTGCTACCAAATTAGCATCACAGATTTCTATTAGTTAAAAAACCTCCACACAATATTAATCAAGCTTCATTTGTATTTGTTTCTGTAGCATTTTAAGAATCTGCATCATTTTACATATGTTATTTCAGGCTCTATTGTGAAATACTGATTTTTGTGGGTGTTACTTACATGTAGTCATACAAGTCTCAAGGTGCATTCCAATCCTATTATATTACTTATAACTGCACAGAAGTTACCATCCTTGCCTTACTCTTTGAGAGCTTAACTCCTGTTGAAGCCAATGAGAGTCTTGTCTTTGACTTCAGTGAGAGCAAGTGAAGGCCTATGACAATGCCTGGAAACTAATGAATATTCATTAAAGCTGATGAAACTTTTTTTGTGGGAATAATCTGTAAATATATGTAGTAGTTTTGTTCTGTTACTGAGCAGGAACTTTTATGGCCTGTGTCTTAAGAAAAAAAAACAGCAAATAGTAAGCAGAAATGTAATGTCATTATTAGGTCTGCGTATTGCTCTATCTTTTGCAGTTGGACTAAACATCTGATTTTTTGGTTTGTTTTTCATAAAATATGTTTAAGAAAATAATAAAAGAGCGGGCCAGTCCAGTGTGAGGCTTCACATTAATGTATTGCATTTCCTTATAGACTACTCCTTTGATTTTCCTAAAGTGTATATCATGTGTGCAGAAGTTTTGTCTAGAAAGACTGGTGTGTTGGCTGGATGAGATAAGTCCATAATTGTTTTCTTATTAAAGTAAGTGTTTGTACTCCTTTCTCTGCAGCAGTAAATTTTCACCAAACATTCTGGAAGTGGATGTTTAATAAAGTTGTTACTAGAAGCCAAACAGAAAGAAAGGACTAAATAAAAATGAGAGGTTTTTTTTTTTTGTGGGTTTTTTTTAAGTAAGGAGCTGCTTCTTCCTCTCTCAGCTCCTGAAAACAGTCCCAAGTATGGCAAAACCCAACAAGCATGCTGCATGAACTGTTGGACTAAGCACATGCACAATAAATTACCAAAAGGAGATGCATCCATTTAGTTTCTGTTATACAAGGGGATACTGGGAGATGAGAGAATTAAGTGCTTGGATTTGGATCCATTTGTCTCTGTTTACAGGTTTATATTGTCTGGACAGGAATAAGTTATTAATATTTAATACCTGGTTTCTATTCCCAGTTCCAAACTATAAGTGTTGTACAGAATTTGAGTTCTTTGCCCTGATTCTGGAGACAAATCAGTCTAAGTCCTCATTCAACATGGGCTAAATTGAGGTTTACTTAATCTCTATACTGCAAGAATAAATGATCTCTTCTTGCAATATGCAATTCTAAAGTACTTTATGTACACTTGGCAACTTACTCTGTAAGGGTCAATATTTCCTGTTGGGTAAACTATTGCTGTAGTGTTTTGTTCCCTTCAAGAAAAAATCTGCTACAATTTTGTGGCTTATTATTATATGTCCAGAATTACTTTAAACTTGCTCTGATAAATGGAAATGGGTTTTCGGGAGCAACCATCGCAGCATAAAAGTTTGCCATAGAGGCTAACTAAGAGCTACACGTTGAAGGATAAATGAAAGCTATCACTATCTGAAAAGAATTGTCTTCTCAGAATAATGTTGGTTTTAAGGAGTGCAAGTGTTAATGAAACAAGATTTTTCTAAAGGTGACCCAAAAAACAGTGAGGCAGACTTTCAGCTTAAATGAATCCTTATAGCTCAGCTGAAGGCAGTAGAGCTGTGAGCTCTGGTTCTGTGCCCCTACATGCTGCAAACATACACCAAGGAAATAAATTGTAAGTCCCTGTATATGCTATAGGAATGCACAAAAAATTAAGTTAGTGTCTGGTAGCTCATATATGTCTTTGTGAAGTTTATGGACAAAATAGCACATAATTTTAGTTTGAAACGGGAAAACAGATGGGTTTTCTAGAAGTATTCCCAGAAGAGGAAAGTGAATAAAAACCAGTTTTAACAAATACTTGGAAACTAGCGCTGCCGGGGCTGTGCAGCCGGCTGCCGGGGTGAGCAGGGCCGCGGTTACTGCAGCAGCCGGGAGAGAAGCAGCTTTAAGGGAAAACGCAGAAATGGTGACACTCGGTAGCGAGATGTCGGTGACGCGCGGTGGTGGGTGTTCTCGGTGCCGCACCGTGTGGCGAGACAAGCTCCCTTGAAGGAAGCCCGCGAAATCCTCCTCACGGCTTCCGACGGGCGCGGGCCCCGTCCCCGGCCGACTCCGGTCCCCTGGATGCTGCCGGGAGGGAGGGTAACCCGCGGAGCCGCGAGAGGAGAGAAAACAAAAACGGAGAGATGCCTCTGCCAGGGCTGCCCTGGCAGCGGGCCGGGTACCACGGGGCCCGTGGCGGGGCTCCTCCCCGCCCACCTCCCGCTGCCCCTCGCAGGGCGGACGCCGCCATTGGAGCCTGCGCAGTGCGGCGGGGAGCGCTCGCCCTCCCTCCTGCCCTGCCCTGCCCGGCCCGGCACGCCCGCGAGGCTGACAGCGCCGGCGGCTACCGCCCCGATCCCTCCGGAGTGGCAGCGGGCACCGGGGGTCGCGCTGCCCCGCGCCACCGCCCCGCCCGCGCTCTGATGGGCCTGGCGGAGCCGGCGCCATGGCCGCCTTGTACCAGAGCGCGGACCCGTCCGCCTCGGCCTCACCGAACAAGCTGCTGGCGCTGAAGGACGTGCGGCAGGTGAAGGAGGAGACCACCCTGGACGAGAAGCTCTTCCTGCTGGCCTGCGACAAAGGTACCGGCCCGGCCCCGCCTGCTGCCTTCTCGGGAGCAGAGGCCTCGGCCGCTCGCTTCGAGGGCCCGAGCCCGCCGCCGCCCCGACCCCGGCGGTTTGGGCGGGGGGGCTGCGGGTCCTCGCCGTGCCCGCTGCTGTTGGGGGCACTGCGCTGTCTGGCCTCGCCTCAGCGCCCGGCTCAGGAGGCGCCCCGCGGCGAGGCGGCCCGGCCCCGGCCCGCCGCCTCCTGCCATGGCCAGAAGCAGCGGGCGCCGGGGAACGGGGTCGTTGGGCCAGCGCCCTGTGTGTCGGTGAGGGAGTGGGTTTTGTGCTGGCGGAGTTCGCAAGGTATTTGCTGCGTTCGCTGTTAAAAACTCTGTCTGTGGTGGTTGTACAATTGGGAGCTTATCTAGACATCCTCAAACGCATTTAGTTACCCTCGAGTAGAAACACGGCCTTAAATCAAACTGATCGCAACGTGCCCGAAAAGTGGGACTCTGAGGTAGGCTGTTAGTCCTGCGCGGGACGCGTGCCCGGGATCAGCGCGGGTGCAGGAGCGGGTGTGCTCGGGTGCGGGGCTGCGGGGTGTTCGGGTGGTTCGCAGCCGTGGGAGTGTTTCTGGGGTGACGTTAGGCAGCGCGCTCCGGAGCTTTGTTCGGGCGCTCTCTGTGGCGGGATGCCCCGCTGTTAGACGGCCGGACTGCCTGCAGCCGTGCTGCTGGTGTCGTCTGTCCTCGGGATCAGACCAAGCCACAGCTTTTTCTCTGAGTGTAAACAGAGGTCCAGTGAGCTAAAAGGATGCACAACGAAAAATGTAAAAAACTAAAAATAAAAACTGTGTAAGGTTTAGTACTCTGCAGGCTGTATGTATTCCACTGTACCTAGAAGTATTCTATGTATACTTCTGTAATTCTTCTGTGCCAAGGTCTGTCTTTGTCATGATCTTCTATGTTGCAAAATAGTTTGTTACCCTAGAGACAAAAATAATTCAAAGCTTTTCTCTTTAGCAAGAAGAGTAAATTAAATAGAATAATGCTAAACAGGATAGCATAATATGTCTATACTTAAGTCAAATAGGAAAGTGTAGTTTATGTACATCTTACTGTAGCTAGCTTTACTTGCTAGCTTGAATTTTATAACATTGCAGCATCATATCGCACTGCTTTGGTATGTACACTAAAATTGGAGTGATACAGAGAAGGCTAACGTGGCTTCTGCTCAAGGAAGATACAAACCTGTTTATAGCATGGTAGAGAGGGCTTCTCTGAGCTTTTTTGAACTGAGAAGCCTTCTCTGCTATAGTTGAACTTAGTTTCCTGTGTCTCACAGGTTATGTATGGCTATTTACTGGAAGTAAATGGGTGCATTAAAGTACATCTCTCGGTGCTTTCCTGAAAGAGACGTCCTGAAATATCTTTAGTTTCCTCCCTGATGAGAGAATTATTATGTACCTTGAATTCTTAATTGTCTGACATGTTCAATGTCTCTTGTCAGCTATGGAATGTTCCCTGTTTGGTGGTACCTGGTACTTACAATGTTCACATGCTTTTAGTGCTTTATAGTAATACAAAGTGATATTCATGTTACTTGTGCAGGTGACTATTACATGGTTAAGAAACTCTTAGAGGAGAACAGCTCGGGTGAAATGAACATAAATTGTGTGGATGTGCTTGGACGAAATGCTGTTACCATAACCATTGAAAACGAAAATTTGGACATACTACAGCTTCTTTTGGATTATGGCTGCCAGGTATCCAACACACAAGTTACTGAAAATTTTCAGTGTAGTAGTTGATCTGTGTATTTTACTCTATATATCTTCTCTGTTAATCTGTCAAAATTTGGAAGGAAACAGAATCTGTCTGTATGGGCAGTTCAGTTCTTTTTCCATTTAGTAACTGTGAAAGTGTTTAATTTATTCTTCTAGTGGGATTTTATTGGCATGACAAATGTATAGTAACGTTTCAAGTTATATTAACAAGTCTGAAATTTATTTTAAATGTTTTTCCTGTTGCAGAGATAATGTATACATTATCTTCAAGCAAAATAAACAGTATATAGTTAAGAGTACATGACATCAAAAAGTGTAGAATGCAGAGATCTCTCTGGCTGTGGAGTATAATAAAAAATGCATATTATATTAGATGATTTTAAGTTAAGGGAAATGAATTTCTGCAGTGTTTTATTGTTAAACTTGATCTGTGCTTGATGGCGGAAGGAATTTCTTACCAACAATACTTCCTTAACTATATGCAGCGTCTCTGCTGCTGCTGGGAGAGTTGTAGCTATGATGGCTTAAGTGTGAAAGACAGGGAAAAGTAGTATCTTTTGTTAAATTGATATTGGATGGGAAACAAGCTTTCCCGCCCCTGGATCTCCTTTTTAGTGGTGATAGTAAATGCTGTGTCTTTTTCTTTTATTTTCAAAGTAAAAATTTGAATTTTCTTGAATGTATTAAAAAGAATAATGTCAACTGCAGGGAAATGAAAAGCTGCTTAGCTCAAATTAAGAGAAGCTTCAGAAATAGTTACTAGCCCAGAAAAAAAAAAAACAACTTATGTTCCTAGCCATACCACAGAGCTATGAACACAGGGCTAAAGTACTACATATGCCCGAGTTGTGTTACACAGACACTTGCTTTTAATTTTTAATAACCTGGTAAACTGTCCCTTAGAACTTGATTTTTGGAAGTATTCTCCATCATCTTTGCTGGAAAGTAATTTCTACAATTGTTCTGCTGTTCATGCAGTGAAACAAGTTGTCAGTAGTGCTATGCTGACTCCTGGAGTAACAGCCTGAATTTGTATCCTGATCATACGTGTGGTGATAATACAGATCATCATTTTAGTACTTGAAAAATAATTTTAAAAACAAAAACAAAACCCAGGTTGGCTTCAGGTTGACTCTTTATGCTGGCTAAGTTACTGCTGTTTTCACATATGACTTGTTTTCTTTCCTTAGTCATCAGACGCACTTTTGGTGGCTATTGACTCAGAAGTGGTGGGAGCTGTTGACATTCTACTTAATCACCGACCAAAAAGATCCTCCAGACCAACCATTGTAGTTGAGTGTTGTTATTCCTTGATTTTTGGTAGGGGAGCGGGGTCTGTGCTATTGTGTTCTGGGTGACTATGATATTTAAAACAATGTTCTTAAGTAAAATTTTACATCTCTAAGATGACAGAATCTGGACATTGGGGATTATTTTTATTGGCTCTTTTGTCTTAAAGGATAGAATATGTTATTTTGCTTTACCGCCTAAGGAGTCCAGTGGCTTTATATGTGCCAGTGCTAACAGCTACCTAGTTAGTCCACAAGAGGAAAAAAAAAAAAAGAGTGGTTCTAAATCTGTTCTTGTAGATTGTTTGCAGGGTAATTAGCAGCCTTGACCTATAATGGGTATATTCATGCATTGAAGCTTCATAGTTTGTTTGGTTTTTTTTTGAGCAAATCTATAAACATCAAATCTTCACTTTGAAATTAACACTTGAAACTCATCTTGGCAATGCTTAATTATCAAAGAACTTCTAAAAGTTCACAAGTAGAGGTGGAGGGAGGAAAGGAATAAGGTGCTGTATAACAGCGTATGGTACAGACGGAATATTTTTTCTGCACTTGCATAGTAAATGTACTCATATTTTTCTCAAACTAGATCAAAATACACTTTTTAATATCATGCATGTATACTGGAGAAAGTAGGCACTGAATGTCAGGTTTTCTATGTTAATAATCCAGAAATATTTCTGTGTCCATTTTTCTTTTTCCAGTGTATCTGACAGATGTTTGAATGTTGTTACATATTTCTCCATATTTTCATGTTATGAAACTTAGGAAAATATTTTGAAGGAGAGATTAATTGTTGAACAGTCAAAAAAACCCCCAAACCCTTACAGTTCTCCTACAGTGTTTAGATGTATGTAATAAATTTAGATACTTCCTACATTTTATTCCAGAAACTAATGGAACGCATTCAGAACCCAGAATACTCAACGACCATGGACGTGGCACCTGTCATTTTAGCTGCTCATCGTAACAACTATGAAATTCTCACCATGCTGTTGAAGCAAGACATATCATTACCCAAGCCTCATGCTGTAGGATGTGAATGCACACTGTGTACTGCAAAGAACAAAAAAGATAGCCTGCGACATTCCAGGTGAGACTTACCAATCACAGACAATAATTAAAAAAAATCTTGTCTTAATTCTCTGGTATCTCTTGGGTCACATTCAGTCTATTTTCTTTTCTCTTTCACTAATTATAAGTGCATTCCTTTAATGTATTGTAGCCTGTGTTGTGAGAGATGATAGTTCTTGGGGAATGAGTTGTGCTTGAAAAGGCTGGTGGGAGGCAGTGGCTTTTTTTTTTTTTTTTTCATTTCTAGCTATCTTTGGCTTGGGAGCATAGGAGCTATGCAAATAAAATTTTTCTTAAGTTAGTTAATACTTGGATTTTTTTGAGCCAGCATGAGGAGGTGGATAATTCTGTATCATGTTTCTGAATGTGTTTATGTAGCATGGATAGCTGAATGCAAACTAAAGACAATTTTTTTTTCTTTTTTTTTCTTCAGTATTATTGAAAGTAGAAAGCTTTTTAATAAAGGTTCAAATGAGGAGAGAGATTTACCAATCTTGACAGTGCTTTGTGTGGATAACTTGACAACATACTTGAGGGTTAAATACCATTTAATATGTGAGAGTTGAGGTGAAAAAAATCACAGAACTCAAAGATCATAAGTGGACTACAATTACAATATACAATTAATTATTACATAATTATTTCAGTATACATCCAAATGACTGAAAAATAAGGGAAGTGGAAGGGTAATTGTTACTGGTATTTAGCTACCGCAGGCCACATTCTGGTACCTGTAATGGCAGTGTCCATCTGATGCCCAATGTCATTAACTTCAGTATGAGAAAAGGTGTCAGCGTATCCCAAGCAAACAAACAATAGAAACATTTTGAGATACCAGCTCTTAGTTTAAACTAGAACGGGTAACAGACTTTTCCGGTGTTCCTGAATCACTAGTTTTGTAAAAGGAAAACATCCCTTCAGATGCTTTCCCTGTTTTTTTTTGTATTGCACATTAAACCTCCCCACTGTTTTTAATTTAGTTTGCTAAAATAGAAGATTGTCTTAAATCTTCTTATTTCCACCTGAAGAACCTTATTTCTTCTTAAATCTCTCTTATTTCCACCTGAAGAACCGTATAAGCTACTGTATAACACTTAAAATGTCAAAATTTTACCAGTGTTGTTGTCTAAACTGATGGCCTTCTGCTGATGTACTGATAACAGTTGAAGTAGTGAGGAAAAGAAGAGGGAACGAGTTTGTCTGATTTTTGAAACTTAGAATAATACGGATTCTAAGTACATGAAGGGCAACGTCTTCCATGACCTACCACATTTAGTGCTTGTAGGTCTGATTTTAAGAAACGTAATTGTTTTGTCTTTCAGCTGACTGTTTTATGCAAACCTGTGGAATACATTCTGATTTGAAACTGCTAATCAACTGTACCATCTTAATTTTGCTTGTTATTCTTTTGCCACAGGTTTCGTCTTGACATTTATCGGTGTTTGGCCAGTCCTGCCTTAATCATGTTGACAGAGGAGGATCCGATCCTGCGAGCTTTTGAACTTAGTGCAGACTTGAAAGAATTAAGCCTTGTGGAGGTTGAATTCAGGTAGGAATTGAAAACACAAACCAACTTTAATACAGTTATGAAATTACATGTATAGAAAAGTGTATGTATTAGAAAAGGTTTATTCTTCTTTTTTTGTAATTGGATTGTTTAAACTGATAATTATACATAATAAGAAGTTGTATGATACAATTTGTGCCTCATTAGCAGTCATTTTGACAGTTTAATTACTTTAAATCCTTTTAGGTGTAGACAGTTCACTGTGTATAGTTGCAACAACTGCTCAAATTTCAGCTCTACTCTGGAAAAATAAATAGAAATTATGCTAAATGCTGACTTACTTCAAGATCACACACCTATTCATCATATCAATATCTCATTAGTACTGTGTGCTTTTTTTCCCCTCTACATCAGGATAGAAGTATGCAACGCTTTCTTTATACTGACCTGACTCATGTTGGGAATTGTTTTGGTTATTGTTTCTCAATTTTGCTCCTTATATTGTAAGACCCTGAACAGCGTGTGCATGTGTGCATATACATATGTGTGCATATATAAAATATGCATATGTGTGTAGATGACTTTGTGCTGAAAATGACCTGTCTATTTAATGGACAAAGGCCCAGTATCATTTTATGTTTAAACTATGCAGGCTTCTACTATTTTGAAACTTACCAGCACAAAAGCATGTATTTTTTATGAGAACATGAAAGAAAATATTCATATTGGGTGAAATGCTACTTTGCTAAGCAATATGTGAATTTTCTGTTTTTACAGCTGGTTGTATTTCTTAATAAGAGTTCAATTGTTGCATTTTTGTGGTACAGCTTGGCACTAAAATGGACTATGTGCGAGGTGAGACAAGCAAATGGTGTTGTTTCTTTTTAGTACATTAATAAATGGTATTCGGTGAATAGACTTTAATTTTCAGATAATAGGAATACAGCAAAACCCAAACCAAATTCCCTTCTAAGTGGAAAATCCAAATTCTGAATTACCAGTGTCATATTTTGTGACTACTGCACTTTCTTATCTCCTGGATATAACTCGAAGCTTTGACTCTTTATATGGAACTTCTAAGAACTGGTACACTGCCAGTCTGTTTCTCAGTTTTTCTGTGTCTAGTGGAGTTGCAAACTAAACTGAACTGTACTGTCGTGTTAGATGGCAAAACCTGCTCAGAGTTGTCTTCAGAATGCTTAGATTTTGGCATATGATCACTGGGGTTTTTAAAATTTATCTTAGTATAGCATACAATCCCAACTAAAAATGGATAGTCAGTGACTGAATGGAAAATCTGAGTAGTGTAATGGTATGTACTGTTTCTGTGTCTTTCAGAAATGATTATGAGGAGCTAGCTCAACAGTGTAAAACCTTTGCTAAAGATTTGCTTGCACAAGCACGGAATTCACGGGAGCTGGAAGTTATTCTGAATCACACATCTAGTGACGAACATGTCGACAAGCGAGGATTGTTGGAAGAGAGGATGAACTTAAGTCGCTTAAAACTTGCAATCAAGTATAATCAAAAAGAGGTTTGTCTTTGCAGTAATTTTATAGGCTTTCTGTATCATATTTTGCTATTAATTAATTTAATTTATTGTTCTGACTCTAGACATAGAAGTGTAAATAAATTTTCAGGAGTTATAGAACAGATGGTAATACACAGAATATCTGCGTGTGAAACAGGGAAATGATGTTGTAAGATACTGTGTATTTCTTCCGTATTTACTGTGGAGAAGGATGTAATATTTTCTGTACTAGAGTATTAGACTACTGCTCTTTTATGAACAGCTCTGGTAGTGGTAATTACTTGCTCAGATCCTCATTAAACCCTTGCCTAGGGAAGCATGGATCCTTAGGTGCCATACATGATTTGTCATCTTCTCATTTGTCATTAGTTCAGCTTTGGCTCAGACCTCATCTGTGCTGTTCAGAATTATGTTAGACCTATGCTGGTGTAGCTGAATAGTGCCTCTGTTCCAGAACAGCAGCGCCTTTTTATGCCCTCAGTATGGAACTTATTTCATGCAGTAGGTCATTGTTGACAAATTATAACTCTAGTTTTGCTGTACTAGAAGGCAAATGGGTATTTGTGGGATTCTAGTACAAGGACCAGGGACAGAGAGAAGGTTTCTTTTCCATGCCAGATGCATTTTCAGTTAACATTTGTGGAAGGCATTATAATTCTGTCTGGTCTATGTATTTAGGCTTAAACTGTTTGTGAAACTGTTAAAATACAGAGTGTTTAAAAGTCATAAGCCACAGTTATGGAATGTCCTAGAACTAGCATTACACATTTCTGGTATGCGTTAAACAAGTATAGTGAAGTGTTTCAGATGTTCTTCTGGTTTTGAGCATAGCTTGTTTTTACCACAGTGGTTGGAGAATAACATTTTTTTGTGTGGTAAAGGAAAATGTCTTTGCAGAGTATGTTTTATTCCTGGCAAGTTTACTATAGAGACAGCTTTTTTGTGATGTTTTCTAAAATGTGATAATATCAAGGTTCTTTTTGTTGATATCTTTTAAATTAAATGACAAAGCATCCTCTAGTGAAATATATTCTTTTGTAACTCCATGCAAATAAGCACCTGAAATTTGAAGCTATATTTGCATAATCTACATAACCTTTAGACCAAAATGATCTTATTTTGAGGGACTGATACAACATAGCTTACTCTGATTTAATATTAACCCTGCTGAATAGAGATGTAATGATTTTAAGAACTGATATGTATAAAACTGCTTGGCCACTTTAGTCTTCATCCTACAAGATGTTGTGTTTTACAATGTGGATAGTATTTTACAGTAACAGCATCTTACAAAATACAGTGATGTTATCTGAAGAAGAATAACAGACAATGAAGCTGTCTGAGGTATGAGGTTACTTACCTACTAGTTTTCAAAATAATTCAAAATCAAAACTCATTCTTGACCTGAAAACCATTAAAAGTCTAATATGTATAATTCGTGTGTAGCTGCTGGCTTTAGAAGGAAATTAAAATTATGAATGTCTGTAATCATAAAGCGTCCACAGCCTTTTGATCTCCTATGAGATAATTATTTCAATGTAATATCCTTGCCTTTTCCTGTTCATTGGTAACTACACATAGTTTGAAAATTAATATTAATACTGTAAATTAGTAATCTATAATAAGAAACCGAAGACTGATTTATTGTTTGTTTCTTTTTCTTTTTTTATTGCTCCAGTTTGTTGCTCAGTCTAACTGCCAGCAGTTTCTAAACACTGTGTGGTTCGGACAGATGGCCGGCTATCGACGCAAGCACACATGCAAGAAAATTTTGACTGTTTTGATGGTTGGCATTTTCTGGCCAGTTCTGTCCCTGTGTTACTTGTTAGCACCTAAATCTCGAGTAGGTCGAATAATTCACACTCCTTTTATGAAGTTTATTATTCATGGAGCTTCATATTTCACATTTCTGCTATTGCTTAATTTGTACTCCCTTGTCTACAATGAGAATAAGAAGAATACAATGGGACCAGCCCTTGAGAGGATAGACTATCTTCTGATAATATGGCTAATTGGTAGGTATGATTTGAGTAGACTGGATAACAATTCCTGATGTTGATTGAACAATGATTTGTACTACCTTCTTATGAAATTGGCCTGTTACTCATTGCTTGATGGAAGTTTACTCTTTGGAGGATAGTGTTACAGGAAAAAAAACAAATATGTTTTGAGGAAGGGATGTGAAGTGTTAGAACAATCTTTAGTTATCACAGAAAGTGAAGTAGCGGAAACAGAATGTTGTAGGATCTAACAGAAGAGGAATGTGAATCCTTCTTCAGAAGGACTGGTAGCATTCAGAGTGATGCAAGTGAGATTCAGTTGTGCAATAACAAGTTATTTAAGATCTTTGAAAAAAAAAAAAAAAGAAAAATTGCCTCAAGGCAAAGCAAGTGCGTTGTTCCTCAGATTAATAGTTTTGTAACAGATAAGAGCCTGTCATAATCTAGTTTTTCTTGGCACTAAGTTGAGGAATAAAACTAATTCAGACTTTGCTTTAGATTTTTTTCCAATAATTTTTCATGAATAGGTAGTATTATTTAGTATGTGGCTGGTTTAATCATTTTGAGTCAAACTTACTTTTGCCTGTTTTTTCATCAGGCAACAATTCATTAATCTTTTACAAGAAGTATTTGGACAATGCTTTTAGATATATGGTTTAACTTTTAGGTTGCACTGTGTGGGTCCCTTCCAACTTAGGATATTCCATGATTCTATGAATTCTATAAAAATATAGTAGCTTTTTAATTATTTGAGTGTCTGTGTATGGAATTTTGCTAGAATCTGTATATTACTAGTAAAGTTATTGTTTCTTTGAAAATCTAGCAAAGATATTTATGTAACCGTAAAGTAGATTAAAAGTATTTGTGCATTGTGTGCAAGTTAATTATAATTTTTCTGGATTGTAAATAGTTGGAGTAAGCCTGCAGTTACAGTCATAAAATCAATTCCTGCATTGTTGTCATTTCTATTTTAACATGCTCTGACCAGATGGAACAGGAGGATCTTGTACATTTTTACTGAACTAATCCAACTGTAAACAATTGCCAAAATTTAGGGTTCTGCAAAATCTCTTTCATAGTTGCAAACATGAAATTTTTATAGCCTTCTACACAGCTCAGGGAGAGGACTTTGAATATATACAAAATTGTCAGTTTAGTGGTACATCAAAAATAAGTAATAACTCAGTCTTTCATGACCAATTCTGTAATGCTTGATTTGAAAAGTAATAATACAGTTTGGACTTGTTGCAGAGTTGGCACATTGCTTAAAGGAAGAAGTACGTGTTTTGTATGTTTATGTATGTATGCATATTCTGTAATGGTCTAATAAATTGAAGGTGTGCATTTACTTCATCCTTTTACACAGGAACACAGAAACAAGTGTTATTTTCCCATATTATAACTTTCTATTTCTGTTTGTCACTGTCACCGTTTATCCTACCTGAATGGATGCATGTTAATTCTGGTTGATGCAGTAGAGGGAGCACAGGTATAATTTTTGTTGAGTAATTATAAACTTTTGTTTTGGAAACTGGAAATTCATAAAACCTTGTAACATGTTTTTGGTTGGTTGGTGTGTGTTTGCTTTTACATTAAAATTTGGTAGATAAATTAATGGAAACTTATACCTAAATGTAAGGGAATTAGATACATATAATTTGGTTGACTGGACTTGTAAAAAGTAATGGTATAGTTAAAACCACTACATTTTTTATCTAAGTAGTTGTGGACAGTTTATTTGGTACTTTAGGGTGATTTTTTTTTCTAATGATGATTCCTTTCATTGTTTTAGCTATATTAAATCTGTTGAGTAGTTCATGCAGACTTTGGAAATACCCAGTACCCTCCACACAAATGCATACAGGTCTTAAAAGAAGCATTGAAGCTTCAAATGTAGAGTACAAATCAATGTTACAGACTTCTTTGTTTTGAGATTCAGTATCTGATTTTAGAAATTCTTTTCTTCCATCAAATCTAATGTAGGCAGAAAGTGTGGCATTAGATGATTTTGGAAATTTTAGTTAAAGGCTATAGAAACATAGTATTTTCTTCATGTAGTATTTTAAGATGTATATTTCAAATAGCATTGAAAGGTTACCTATAAATCATTAAAATTGAGTTATTTTTCACATTATCAAATCTTAAGATTTTTTTTTTAAATAGTAATTGCATTTATAGCTTAAATACATGTTTTGTAATCATATATTGTACTGTTTCCTTACAAATATTCAGGAAGTTGAAAAAGAATGTATTTAGAAAATGTGTGAAAAAATCAACTGTAATAAAAAGAATCAAGTAACAAAGATTTACCTATATTATCATCTTCCATAGTCCTATTAAAATACTTTCTAAAAATAAATTTTAAAATGGCCACAGCAGAATTTCTGCTTAAAGTTAGCAGCAAGTTTTGTGTTCTACTAGATTAACTTTCAAAATTAATACAGTAACACTCTTTTCTACATTACTGGGCATAAATTATACAAGTGTCTTCCCCAGCAAAATAAAGCAACTCAGAGAACTCAAATTATTGTGTAAGTAACATTAATTACAGCATCTTCTACTACTCCAGCTCCTTTGACCGATTCTTTAACAAACTTAGTGTAAAACACATGGTGATCATATGGAGGGGCACTGAGGTTCTGCTTGAGAAATATTTTTTTATAACTAGGAAGAGAGATTTATATAAGTCTTTTAACACACTGTGTACAGCACACTTTTTGTTTTTTACTATGCATTACAGCATTGCTGCAAAGCTGACTGATCAAAGAAAGTCAGGCATAACTATCTGATTTTTTTTTTTTTTCATTCACTGGATCTTGCTTTTACTGGGCCAAAGTTTTGGAGAAGTTGCAAAGTCCTAAAAGCTGAACCAAGTCTAACAGTTTTTAACTACTGTTTATATACATGCTGCTTTTCTTCTTGTCTTCAGTACATCTGAAGTACTCAAAAAAGAATTAAATAACTGATTATTCATAGGAATCAAAGGTGCCATTATATTTAATCTAATGGTCCTTTCACGTTTTATAACAATGTCAAGTCTGTAGCAGACATTCAGTTAGTAAAATTCTTAGCAACTGTATTTTTCTATACAGCCACACATGGTTAACAATGGTAAAAGTCAGTTTGCTATAAAGATCCTGAATATTTAAATGTATGTTGCTCTAAGTTAAACTTCTGATTTTTGCAATATTTAATCATGGTCTCTTTTCTCTCCTAATGTCATTTAATAGCAGTTACGGTAGGAAAAGTTTGTACTTCTTGGATCTTTTCATAACAGTTACTGAGCAAAAAACACTTTGTAATACCTACACACTTCCAAAAAATACGTGATACATCATATAGCAATGTTATACTTTCTATAGTGCTTTTTGAAAAAGGTAAATACTTTTTATTCAGTAAAAGCATTTGTGTTCTAGCCCTCTACCTTATTTAAATTTGACCTGTTCATAATTTACAAAAAACAGTCAAAAGTGCTTTAGTTGTAAAAGAATGCCTGTTCAGTGCAATTGCTTGACTTCCCTGGCTTTTTTTTTTCCTGCAGGAATGGTGTGGTCAGATGTTAAAAGACTCTGGTATGATGGTTTAGAAGACTTTTTAGAAGAATCCCGTAATCAGCTCAGTTTTGTCATGAATTCCTTGTATTTGGCAACTTTTGCTCTCAAAGTAGTTGCCCATAACAAGGTGAGCACCTGACTTCACGCATCCAAAGCTCTGCTGGGACTGACTGGGCAAATATAATTTTAGTACATTGCTGCAGAATATGTGAAGATATGTTACAAGTTGTATGTTAGTAGTAGCATGTTGTAGTTAAGTATACTACATTAGTAATAGCCTAATATGTGGTTACAGTTTAGGCTTCCAAGTTAAGTGTTCTATGTGGTATAGGCTGGGTACTGGTCAAGACCTCTGGTCTTGTCCTGTCTTGGGCTTGAAAGATAAGTTGATGAGACAAATAGGAGTAAGAAAATGTATCAAGACATGTCCAACTACTCAGGGCCCCCTAACAGAGCTACTATCTTCCTTCTAAGAACTGGTTGGTCCTAAAAAACTGGGTTGATTTTAGTTTGGGAAATCTCCCCATACAGCTCATCTGATTTGACATTTGAGCTTGCCTGGTTCCATAGATCAGTACTATACAGAAAGCTAATAGTAATCTCTGTGTTTAGATTGTCTAATACTTTTTTGTTACAGAAAGTTTTATTTAGCCTTAGATTACATATGCTCAAATGTCATAAGTGGTTGTGGAGTTTTTTAATTATCTTTTGTTTTCATGGGGGTTTTTTGGTGGGTTTTTTTGGTTTTTGTAGTAAGGAAAAAAGCCCCAAGACCATAGAGGAGCCTTGTCTTTTCTCTGTGAAAAGCCATCTGGATTTGGTTGAAGATACATTTTTAAAATCATCATTCCCATTCTGTTGCTTGTGTTGTTAGCTGCACAGCATATGGCAAGCAGCCAGACCAGTTGAATATGAATATTTTAGCAAAATTCAAGCCAGTGCAGTAGCACCATTATTTTGTATTGCAAACTGTGAGTTGACAGCTGTCTGGCAGTTGGGAGGGAAATAAACTGGTTCCCTTCTTTCCAACTTGATGTTTGGCACATTTCCCTGTCTTGCATTGATTCAGAGGCCGGTAATTATTTGGAAATTAAAGTTCCATTTCTTGGAAAAAATAGAGAGAGAATGCCATGTTGGGATGCCTTCCCAACCATTTGCTTTGCAATCAGCATGTCTGTAGTAGTGGTTCCTTTGCTGCGATAAGAGACCTTTGCTGCTAGTTTAAGTAGTAACTTTTTTGAAGATACAGGACTCCCAGTCTGTGTAACTGGCAAATGATGGGTTTTTTGCCACTATTATATGGCAAAATTATTAGTTCATAAATTATTTATAAAACCAAATAAAAATGCCTGTTTTACATCTCAGGTCCATATGATTGTCAGTGAAGCTGTAATAAATGAGGGAAGAGTCTCTGTAGCAGAAGGATTTGCACACAGGCAGTTGCAATATGCAAAAATGTGTTTATTCCCGTTTCTTGCCATCTTTGTGCAGCATACTTTCAGGCAAAGTATTTTAAAACAGCTTTGAGTTCCTTGGTTTTTGAATGTCCATCTTAAGGCAGCAGAAGCTGGTAATATAAACACCGAATGTTTTCAGCCAAGTTGAAAGTTAGGGATCTGTGGATATTCTGTGAATAGTTGAGTAGTACCTAGTGGATGTACTTTAAGGGTGTGTTTATACCAACATTTTAATTGTGACTTCCATTTTCTATAGTCATTCATTGAGGGAACCCCAGGTTCTAAGTCTTTCTAATTCTAAAACTAGTTAAGACCAGCTGTCACCACATTGCAATTGCACATATACCTTAGTTTCTTTGCAACATTTTAATGTTTTTGACTCAGGCCTGTTACACTAGACAATGCTCATGTTTATAAAGTGCATGAGTCCCTGTGTCAAGAAACTGTGGAAAACAGAGTAGAAGGGAAAGCAGAACAGAGGAATAAATGGTTTGCTGAGCCAGTGAGTGGTGGAGTTGGGTGCTGAATTTAAATAATCTGATTTCTGGCTCACGCTGGAATGGCTTTTAAAATGCCTTTGTCTAAAAAGAGTGAGATACCTGAAAGAGGTAAGCTATCTATTATATATTGTATGTGTTAAATTTCTTCTGCACAGTTGTCTGTTTTGGAGGCAGAAGTGGGGAGTGGTGCGTGGGTGCATTTCTGTATTTATAATATCAGTGATATTGGTTTGTCCTTTTTATATTGCAGTTTCATGACTATGCTGAAAGGAAGGACTGGGATGCATTTCATCCTACCCTAGTAGCAGAAGGTCTTTTTGCTTTTGCTAATGTTCTGAGTTATCTGCGTCTCTTCTTCATGTACACAACCAGCTCTATTCTGGGACCACTCCAGGTGAATATCATTGCTGCTTGAGAATAATATTAAATTTGATCTTAGTTTCCTAAGAAGAGTTTTATTGAAAAGAGAAAAAGAAGAAATTAAAGTAAGTAATCAGAAAGTAAAAAGTAGAAAGAAGTGATTGCGTTGAAGTTTGGTTTTTCAGTCTCTCATGTAAAACATACTGATTTAGATGGAAAAGGTAAGAAAGAGTGGAAGACCTTGTGTAGTTCACTTTATAATATTATTTCCTTGAGAACTCTACCTGTACTGTCTTTTTGTTTTCATCTGTTGTTAGCTTAACATGCTGCATAAATGTCTGCAGTTTGAAAACCATAAGGATCAGGTTCTTCCTGTAAAGTTCTGTGCAAATGATCATCCTAACTTATCTCTAAGAGGTAGATGAATGATATGTGTAGCAATGAAGAGTAATAAAAAGCCTTTCTGTTTGTCTGTTACCTCGCTGAAGCTGTACATTAAGTTCAATTGATTTGGTTTCAAAAATACAAATCATGAAGAGTATTGAAGTAGTCATCTATTTATAGCCAGTTATAAGAAGGGAAAATGGGTTTTTTCTTACTTGGAATTTTCTGCATCCTTCCCATGAGTAATAATGACAGCAAAAACCACATTTTGTTTATGTAATACATTTGATTCAGTCATCCGGAGATGGGGGGGGTAAGTATTAAGAGTCTTGTGTTGTAATGCTGGAACAGTAGAGACCACAAGAGTTTCTAAGCTAAATCCAAATTTTTCACTTAAAGTTGGGATTTAACCTGCTTTTGTGCAAAGAATTTAATTTTCTTCTTATTTGAAATTCAGTTTTCTACCGAGTTTATGCCACGTAGTATGTTTCTTTTAGTTGGTTTCTTTTTTTTAAGCACAGACCCTCTTGTCTTAATCTTGATACTATTCATCATGATAAACTTCAGATAAACTAAATGGAGCTGAGGGTGCAAAGTGACACTATACAGAAGGTCTAGTACATTTGAGTGCAGGAGAGGGAACCCGGACTATTATTAAGACATCACATTTAGGATGCAGTTGCCTCCCTCAATCTTTTGTAGATTAAAAGGCGGAAGAAAGCTTCCTTCCAAAAAATACTGTGAGTGGAAGTCACCTCTTACTTCACTAGCAACACTTTTTTCCATTCAGCTTGAGTCCTCAGCACTCACTGATTTTGTTACTTTGCCAGTGAAAAGCCCTTACAAACTAAAGCACCTGTTTTTAAAAGCAGTGCTTACTGAAAAAAGCTTTGCATAGATATACTGTGAGCTTCTCTGGCCTCGCTCCCTGGGAGATTTATGATGACAAATCAGATCAGACAAGTCACTGCTTTCTTATACAATTATTTTTAAAAATTGATTAATTTGTTTCTCTCCCCTCCAGTAATGACAGGATTTAGTTAACAGAGCTGGTTGTCAACATTGTCACTGGTTTTGTGAGTGTCTGTTGAATGAAAAGACGCTTGGAATGAATAGGGTAGTCATCCAGTGTAAGAAACATTATCGCTATTAAGCATAAAGGCAGAATAAATATTTGAGAGCAGCATGTTTTTTTAACTCTTGCTTTGCAACTAGAGCTATACCAAAGGAGGTTCTGAAGTAAAATACTTGGGCTCAAATCACTAGGTCTTGGATCAAGGCTTTAGGATCTAGTTGAAAATCTCCACCTTGAAAGTTCAGCTCCTTTTAATGAGCTTGCTGCACAAATAATTATATTTTAGAATATTTTGTTTCTTGCAGAACAGTCCTTCTTTGAAAAGAAAAATAATTGCTCATTAAATTGGTCTTTTTAAAGTAATTGTAAGAAGTGCTTCACAGTTCCTGTAATCAGTTTAATATTATTGGAAGATGCCTGTTTCTCCTCTGAGTTTTGTTTGTTTGTTTGTTTTACTTCTTGCCCTTTTTTCTCTTGCTGTGACTATGTTGCTGCTAATTATTTTTATATTTTTGCTTTTATAAATTTTTAAATGGAAATGTACTTGCATACTTTGAAAAAAATACTAAAGTCTTGATGTTGCAGTAAGCATTAGGCTTGTTATACAAATTGATTGAATACTGAGGTTTCCACATTTTAAAGAGATTCACTGTTTAATGTGCATAATTATTTATGTACTAGATCTTTCACAAGTTTTTTATTAGGAGCCTATGTTATGAAATTTTCCAAGTAAATAAAAACAGTCAACAGTCACCCCATTCAGTGGCACACTGAAGCTTATGTTATTACTGTTGGGCAGTACAGCTTGTGCAACAACTCTTACAGTATTTTCTGAAAGTAGGTCACAAAGTTCAGATGGTGGTAATCAAATATGGCATGGAAACCCAACAGTGTGGGGGGGAAAAGGCAGCTACTATGTTCTCTTTGCTGTTAGAGTTATTTTTAAGCATTCTGTTACTTTACTTATCGATTAATAAAACTTATTTTAATATGGATTTGTAAGCTGGCTGTGTGGCATTTTTTTATTATTAATAGAATGGTATTCCCCTAGATTAGATCATTAGATCTCAAATGCTTAGAAATTCTAAATACTTAGAAAGGAATAGCATGACTTCATGAAGAAAGCAACTGGTATTTGGGCTGTGTTATTACACTTTATTCCAAACAAAATAGTTTTGGGTGGTTTGCACTTTTTGTGCATTCCTGTTTCATCTCCTCTGTCTCTCTTGCCTGTGACCATGTGTCAGTTAGATGGTAAATGTTGTTTTGTTGTTTTTTCTTTAAAAGGGTAGATGTGATGAAATGGTATGATGGGGACTACATTCACCCCCTGACAAACGATATAATTACCGCATAGCTCTGCCTGCAGTTGCAGATTCTCCACGGCTGTGGCAAACTGTGCAAAGAATTAGAGAGAATCTGTTTTGCAGCATGGGTGCTCAGTGAGTTTCCAGCAGCATGGGAGAGAGCAGGAGCTGGTACTTCATCTCCCAGTAAACTTGAACTTGCAAAACCTGACCAGTGATACCATTCTGGACTATGATTTGGTACACAACGTGATTCACAAAGGATTAGGCTTTCCACAGATTGATTTATATAGAGGATTAGATTTACCGAACCCCACTTTATATATTTGCATTCTTTATAATAGTATATTGTTATCTGAAGGAGTTTGTAGGAAGAGTAATTTAAATGCTGTAAATGGTTTATGCTGTGTCTGTGTAAAAATTTGTGCTTACAACAAAAGCAAGTCAAGGTCTTCTCTGAGTTGGGAAAATGCACAAGCATTTTTAATTTTTTTTAAAGATGCTGTATTTGTACTGTTGCAAGCTTCTGTATAGGATTTTTGAAATTAAAACTAATAATCTGAATTTAGGATCATGTCTTCTATACTTTATACCCTTCAATTTTTTTGTGCTTAACACACGTGTGTCTTTAAAATCTTAGCACTTGGCTAGCAGCCAACAGAGCCGTTCACCCACTTCCCCCCCACCCCCGGGGGATAGGAGAGAGGACTGGGGGCAAGGACAAGGAGGTTTGTAGGTTGAGATAAGAACAATTTAATAATAGAAATAAAATAAAACTTAAAATAATACTAATATTAAAATAGTAGTGATAATTATAACAGTAACAAAATATGCAAATGAGTGACACAGTGCAACTGCTCACCACGCACTGACTGAGCCCGGCCCGTTCCCAGATAACGATCCCGGAGGAACGACAATCCCGAACCGCAACCCCTGGAGAGCGATAGCCCGAGCGAAAGCCAGAGAGAGCTGAAAGAGGAAGAGCCCCTCACTAATATACTGGGCATGACTTGATATGATATGGAATATCCCATTGGCATATCCAAATGCCAATTTAGCTTATTAATTTAAATATTCCTCACCCCCCTTAGATCTTGCTCTTGTAGACTAACAAAGTCCTTCACTTCCAGTGACAAAAATGGAAACACTGGTGTGTTATCAGTGTTTCTCATAACAAATCCTAGGATGAAAGGAAAATGCAGCACTATTCCAGCTACTGAAAAGAAACCCAGCTCTGTTCCAGCTAAAAAAACAAGACACTTCCTATGATAATCTTCATGTTCAAATGCATTTCATTTACTGCTTTTATCTATTGACTTGTGAGTTCCTTATTACCATTGGTATTACAAATAAAGGATAAGGTATGCATACTATTGCTTACGGTTAATTGAAAGTTAAGAACTTACCAGGTGATGTTAAAACTGCTTAAATTTTCTTTTAACATCTAGAATTTTTCAGTGACAAATGGTACGAGAGTACTTCCTAATTTTGAGGTCTGTTTACCATCTTAAATGTTAAGTTAAACATTTAAAATGTAAATAGCTATTTTTCTTGATTAGAGGTGAAGGATAGAGTACAAACAAAAGTAACTACATGTTTTACTAAACCTGGAAATCTGTTTCGCAGATTTCAATGGGGCAGATGCTACAAGATTTCGGAAAGTTTCTGGGCATGTTTCTTCTTGTCTTGTTCTCATTCACAATTGGATTGACACAACTTTATGATAAAGGATTTACTGTGAATGAAGAAAAGGACTGTGCGGGGATTTTCTGTGAACAACAGAGCAATGACACGTTCCATTCGTGAGTTTGGTGCCTGTGAAGTAGCTGTATTGTTCTAGCCATTAATTCCTAGTAATTAAACAAAACTGTAATTTTTCACTGAACTTGAATTTACATTAAGTAAACTGATTTTTTTATGTTTGCTTTACTTAACCAGATTTTTTTTAATTTTTGTTTTCCTAGGTTTATTGGCACATGTTTTGCTTTGTTCTGGTATATATTCTCCCTGGCACATGTAGCAATCTTTGTCACGCGTTTTAGCTATGGTGAAGAATTACAGTCTTTTGTGGGTGCTGTTATTGTTGGCACCTACAATGTGGTGGTTGTGATAGTATTGACTAAACTCCTTGTGGCAATGCTTCATAAAAGTTTCCAGCTGATAGCAGTAAGTGGTTTCTGATTAATTACCAATAATTGCTAGCTGTATTTTTGGATTTTATACACATTTCTTCCTACAATGTGTAGACTAATATACAGATCTCCATGGATGAGCTCTGTCTCTTACCTCACAAGGGGCATGTTTCCTTCAAATACAAACTTTTTATTTATACTTTGATCCAAATAAAATGGGTACTCTGCATGTTGAACATGTGCAAGTCTTTGGCCCTCAGGGAAATGGCTGTTCAAGTCAAGGTTCTTGATAAGGTGTGGTGCTTGGGCATTTGATTGGGAATTTATGCCTTAATAGCAGAATTCTATATTTATACTAGAGTATATAGTGAATTCAAGAGAGGTGTTTTGTATTTAAATTATTTAATATTAGTATATTAAAATAGTATATAATCTATATATTAAAATACTATCTAATCTAAAATACTATCTAATCAAAGTTAAATAATGGTCTGGTTTTAAGGTATGATAAAATAAAACTTACAAAATAGCCTGTTAATATTTTTGCTTCTGATCTCTGTTAATGTTTCTGATGCTTTAGAATCATGAAGATAAGGAATGGAAGTTTGCTCGTGCCAAGCTTTGGCTTAGCTACTTTGATGACAAATGCACGCTACCTCCACCTTTCAATGTTATTCCCTCTCCCAAGACTATCTGTTATCTTTTCAACAGTCTCAGTAAATGGATCTGCTCTCATACATCAAGTGGCAAAGTGAAACGTCAGAACAGCCTAAAGGTAAGAAATGATTGGGAAAGCTGTAGGCTCTGAGGCTGGAAAGGTGCTGCTTGCTAAAATGAATCAGCAAATTGCTGCATGAAGCTGCCTGTCTCATGGTGAGTGCTAGTACGATAAAGAGGAACTATGGAACAATGCGTGTTGCATACAAAATATAAATAAATGTTACCCATTTGTACTTCAGATTCTATTAACTTTCAATTTTGCAAATTTCAACCCTCTTCCCTCCAACCCCCAGTTTACCCAGAAATAGTCTGGAACAAATGCCTTGATTGATTGAAAACTCATACAACCCTCAAGGAAGTATGTGCCAGTGTCAAAAATGGTGAGGTTAGAGTATTCTTTGTGGAAGGTAATTGGTTTTAAACAAATTACAGAACTGTCAAAATAAATAACCAAAAAGGATCACTGAAGCCTCTCGCTGCTGGGAGGAGGGATCTTTTTTTTGTTAAATAAATGTTTGTATTGTACCCTGTAATTTTGCATACTAATTTTGCATCATCTTGCTGACAAAAATAGCATTAAATAAACTAAATTCAAAGACTTTATGGAATATGCACTGAGAAACATTCAGGATTGTGTAACTCTTAATTGTTCACAGGACAATTACCAAGCCAAGTAGATTAAAAATTTTCAGTTTTGCTGGTACAGCAGATTATAATCTAATTTAAAGTTTGCTGGCAATTTACATGCATTGTATATTTGTGTGCATCAGGATGTATCTATAAAATAGCTTTGTTATTTTGTTCATATTTATTCTCTATATTCTATATATATTCTCTATAATTATATACAGGCTTTAGGGCTCAAAAACACTCTTCCATAGTAAATGTGTGATGTTTGTTTAAAGGAATGGAGAAATCTGAAGCAAAAGAGAGATGAGAATTATCAAAAGGTGATGTGTTGCTTAGTCCACCGTTACTTGACTTCCATGAGACAGAAGATGCAAAGCACGGATCAGGCAACTGTGGAAAACCTAAATGAACTGCGGCAAGACTTGTCAAAATTCCGAAATGAAATGAGGGACCTGCTTGGCTTTCGAACATCTAAATATGCTATGTTTTATCCAAGAAACTAAGGCCTAACTTTTAAACAAAAAGTGTGTATTTCTAGATACCAATAAGTGAGTGTTGACCTAATTCTGTTGCCAGACCAAATAGAAAAGATTATTGCACAATAATGTATTTGAAAATGCGTTTGCATGAGTTGCAGCTAGATGCAGAAGTGGTGGAAATAAATGCAAAAAACAGATATAGTAATTTTCTAAGTTCTTAATCTTAGTGTGTATATAAAATTTGTATATATGAGTTTTTTAAATGTTCCTCAGACTGTGGCTGTCAGATGTCAAAGCTTCATAATAACTAGCACAATGTGGTTTTTTTCTTCTATTTTTGCTGTTTGCTCCTTTTTGATACTTGTTTTTCAAGTTTTGGGAGAAGATAGGCTTTTAAAAATCCAGCCTATGTTTATTTTTAATAGAAAAGTCAGATATAGAATAATAGAAAATTTCCAGCACAGTTGGAAATTATGTTTGACTGTAGGTTACAGTGCATGCTAAGACAGTATGGCTCTAAAACAGGCAGTTCTAGTGCCAAGTTTTCTATGTTAACATTGACTGTATACTAACATTTCTAGACTACAGAAAATAAAATCATCAAGACACTTCCCTTTCATGGGGACATTAAAATTTTGAACTCAAAATAGATCAACCCTTTCTTGAATGTTAATGGTTATATGTAAGACAATCAGTTACTGCTTGGATTTTTTAGCAGTGCCTCAAAAGTATGTTTTACTATACATGTTAAGATTGGGAATAGAATTCTAAAACTAACCTGTGAACTTTTAATGTTTAAAAACTTGGGGTTTTAAAATCTGAATGATAAATTATTTGAATTATTAAAACCTGTGATTTACCAGAAATGAGGTGGAGCATGTGAGTGCAATTGTTTGCAATGCTGAACAATTCCTGTGAAACACTATATACTTCTTTCTGCAAGAACACACATGGTATCTGGTCATTGGACAGAAGGGCCTGCCTTAGACAGGTTTTACATTTTAAACTTGTCTTTTTTTTATTATTATTATTATTTTTTTTACCCACAATTGTTGCCAAGCTAAACATTTTTTTTGTGTTAGGAATGCTATGTTTTGTGAAAACGTGATTTGACTTTGCTTACAACGGACAGTAAGGGCTTTGTGGATTTTCTGTGCTAGAGGGTCCTATATGGCTTTATATGCTTATATATAATTGAAGCTGACAAATTGCAATAGAGAAATGTGAGATTCCTTATTTTTAATTATGAAATAAGTATATTTATGACAGCTAAAGGATTGATTGACAATTTTATTGTTATGATGGTGCTCTTCTAAAATGGTCTTATGTCCAGAAGGCGCAGGTAGCCATAGTGGTCTTTGACTACAGTTGATTTTGGGAGGTTGATAGAGTGGAGGCTTACATGAATGTTTACTTTTTTTGAAGGAATTCTTATAAAACTCTTTCTTGTAAAGCTAATATATTTTCTGTACTCTGAAATTGTGTGTATCTGAACTAGGGTTTAATACTCTGCTTCCAGAAGTCTTACAGTACAAAGGGATTCTGATAAGTGTTGGCTTTTCATGTGAATAAGAAGCTGACTTCTTGTGTTCAATGCAAAGAATATCACTGAATTTTGTATTTGGACTCAGATCTCACGTTTGAATAACACACCAACATAAAAATTATGTGCTGTGTATGTTTCGTATATCCAAGAAAGGAAGCAGACAAATAAAAGCTCTTTGAAAAAATGTGCTTGTATTAATATCAGTCATATTTGACACACATTATACCAAGTACCACATTGAAAGTAATTTCTTTGTCATGTTAAGGTATTAAGTTTAAGGAAGGTAGCTGATGTTAATGTTTCATTACCTTTTTTCCTTGTTGACCCATCTTGTTAACTTTATTTAAATGGCTTCATGCAGTGACATGAAGTGATACCTAAACTAATTCCAAACAAGCTAGATTGGATTCTAGATGCAGTATTAGCTACTTGGCACTCGACTCAGCTGATGAGTTCTTTTGGGAAGCTGTGTGTGTTTATCTGTATGAAGCAGCATGCTAATGTAGCTATTTCTAATTGCTTTTGATATGTTAAGCAGAATCACTCAGAGCTACCTCAGCCATTGCCACATGGCACTGTGTTCTACTACAGTGTAGACATGTCCTTAGGAAGAGTTGTCTTGCTTCAAGACACTTTTGAGGGGTTTGGATTGGAACTGGGGGTTCCAGAGTTTTTATTTTGTCTCTGAAATTGGTATTTATGCAGTGATAAATACCAGAGAGAGAGGTTTGTTCTCTGTAGTACCTTAGTTGTATAATGCTTTGCATCTCTGCCTTGTTTGAAAGCTGTTGCAGTCTTCCTATCTACTTGGCTACTAATCAATACAGAGTTCTCTGTCTTATTTAGTCAATCTTGTCTTGTCATTTAGATTGTCCTAGTTTATGGGTATTAAATATGCTATTGCTTTCTCATTTGGCAATTTAATACTAGCTGTTCCAGAAGTAGTGTGCAGATGTTTGGGCTCAGCGATCTCCCTTATCCACACTCTCAGAACATGTTCTGGATATGCACAGAGACAAAATTTTAGGCATGTGATAATTCTTTAAACTGGGATGTCAAAAAAAGAGAAGTTTGGAGAAGCTGTAGTTTATTTGGCTATAGGATTCAGAATTTCTTTGAACAAATTTTAGTGCAAGTCATGAAAGGACTAAGTGGGTTTTTTGAGACTACTGAAAAATGTTGATTTTTCTTTCCTTTCATGTTAATGACTTTTGTCTTAGAGCTACCTTTGCCTTGATGAATGAAAAATTGGGATGGAAATTTCCATGCAACCTCTATTTGCAGCAGAAAGGTCAAAACCATTCATTACTGAAAGTCAGCTTACTCTATGCTCTTGCTAAACTGTGGTTTTGATTATTATTTCTGTTGGCGTTATTTCAGAAATTGGGTTAGATAATTTTGATTGATTTCAGATATTATTTTAAATGTCTGAAGTTTACAGTCACTACCTCTGGTTTTAAAAACTTGTAGTAATTGTTACCTGTATTTTGTAACTGATACTTGAGAAAACTGGCACTGCTCTGTGTTTAAGTCCTGGGTGCTGTGCCCTGTTGCAGGGCTGCTGCTGCCAGTGCTTTGATTTGGGAAAGAAACTGGTCTCTTGAGAGAGTATTGAGAAGACCCGGCAGGAGCTTTCTGTTCCTGCCGCTTCGGAAAGGAAGAGCAGGCTGCCAGACTTTTCTTGCCTCACTGAAAAAAGTTGTATGACAGATGGTCATGTCATCATAAATAAAAATAGATTATTGTTCAAAACAGTTCTGAGTGTGATTTCCACGTTGCCTCTCCCCAGGCTGCTGCTGAGAAACGCGGACGGCACCCTGCATAAAACCCCTTAATCTGCATAGGAATCAATCCTGGAAAATTAAAATTACAATTTAAAATTTTTTAAATCACAAAACTGCTTCTGCTTTGCAAACAAATGTTGCTGTCAGTTCCATAGAGAAATGCTGTTTGGTTTAGTCAGCAAGGCAGAGGCCTAGCAATCTGTACAGTGTGGTTACAGCACTGAGCTGCTTGATGTGAGCTGCCAGCACAGCCTTTTTGTTCCTTTGTGCCTCCCTCTGATTCTTTTGTCTCTTGCCTACCTAGGCCATTGAGGTTTCAGAACAGATGCTGCTGTGCTACTGAGTTGCGCCGTGGCCACACCTCTTGGCATTGCATCCAAGAATCGATAATTGAAGAATAGCAATCCACATTCCACTGCTGCAATAAGCAATGAGTACTTACAGTAGGGACTGTGTATTTCATTACAGTTTCCTGCCCATGCTTACAGATTCAAAACAACTCTGGTATGGCATTCATATATGAGGAAAACAAGTACTTAAAGGGATCTTAGATTCTCTTCCATCCATGTCATTTTTATTAGTGTTCAAGTTTTACCCAGTTTGAAAAGCTTGTATTTAATATCTGCTTTTGACCAAAATGCTCTTCAACTTCCCAGTATTAATCTTTGCCTATAACCTGTTTCTATTCCTCCATCTTTGCTTCTAGCCTTGTAGTTTCAAAGTAACAAATAACTGCATACAACAGACAGACCTGAAAAAGATCACTGAATATTAATAACATTGTCTTAACTGCTTCCAGTCTGTTCCTTCCCTTATCCTCAAAGTGGCTACTTGTTCAACCTTTTGCATATAGGAATGAAATAAATTAGACAGATATGCTGCTGTTTACCCTCCTGGTGCCAGACTAAGCATTGCTGTATTGTCCATCCTTTCACAGTAGAGAGAAAAATTTAAATTATTTGCATGTGTATTTACCACCACTAAATTAATTCCTACCTTCCTCCTCCCTAACTAGCTTACAGAACTTAATAATGACAACTGGATTTACTCTTCCAAGAATTAGACAACTGTAAAACAGCACCATGCTTTTCTCTACTGATTGTTATAGCTATTCAAATCAATGATTCACTGACTTCAATGGAAAGAAAATCAGGCCCTTAATCAGCAAGGGAATGTAGTGTCAGTCATACTATGCAAGACCCAAACCATCAAAAACATGTAAATGAACAAAAAAGAGTTTCTATGTTTAGCCTGCCCCACTTCATACATAATGAATAACTAGTTGGTGTATGATTTAGTCTTAAAATATTTTATTAAGCACAGATAATAATGCAGAAATCCAGGTAATAAAACAACTTTAGAGAAAAAGCTAAGTTAAAATGAGTTACTATAAATATTGCACTTAGAATTCTTATTTTATATACACAACTCCTTAAAAAATTGGACAATCATAAATTAACAGCTTCCAGGTAATTGGAATTTGTTACGTTTGAGATCAGATGGCTGTGCTGCAAGTCTTCAGCTTTGAGACTTAAGAGGATTTGTTCTTGTCCTGTATGTGTAATGGATATCACTTTGTGTCAGGTGGGCTTAGGTGGATGGGAGGGGGAGGGTGAGCATGGTCTTAGTGTTAACATGTTGTCAGTTGTATTTTCATGACTTATGCTAAGTGAAAATTATTTTTCAAGAAAGATGATAGAATGCAGCTGCAGAGTTTAGTTTTAACATGTTTTGTTTTTCAAGGCATTTAGGATCTTTGAGTTCTTAGTCTTAAAACTCATGACAAAACTGTTGGGAAAGACTTTGCCTCTACCGTCTTCTTCTACTTGGCCCATGATGATGTAGTTTAAACCTAAAAAGGAGAGCATGATATTACAAGGTAGAAATCCAGGACATGATTTGGTAAGTATAGTTCTTTATCTGTGGTCTCTATTTGTTTGCACTCTGTTACCAATACCTTCTAACATTTTTTCTTTCCTACCTAGAGCATGTACTTCCTTACCCGTGTTTGCTGTGTTTCTTATGCAACAAAGTACAGTTATGTAGATACATAGCTAAGTATCTGCTATATAATTAAATATAAAGGAGACATTAGAAATGCAGTATAAACACTGGATAACTTAGCTACTAACACCCAAAGTGGAATGTGTCTCATTCACTTTGAATATTTTCTCATTTCCTCAGCTTATAGGATAATGCACTTAAGGGATAATGCACTTAAGTCTTTTAATGCCCTTTTCCTCCCCCAAAGACATAAACATTTTCTAGATATATAGAGAGGCAGTCAGGTAAGCAGGGTGGACTTAGTGTGATAAGCTCCAGCTCTGGAGAAATCGGATGGATTTGTGTATTTTTATGGCCTAGAATGGTTAGGGGTTTGCAAGGCCTTAGACTGGAAGGAGTGGTATTACAGGGGTATAAGCAGAAAAGTTTAGGTATTAAGTAATGGCTATTAAATAAATCATGGAGATTTAGGATGAGAAACAGAAGTGTGTGGTTTGAAGCCAGCAGTCTGCCTAAAAGAAGACAATTTGTTCCACGAAGGATGATATGTCTTCCAGACAGATGTCTAGTTTGCAGAGAACTAAAGGTAAAAGCAACAGCTAGTTTCTGACAAGGATTTTTCACTTTGGTACTGCCTGCTTTGAATGAATATGCATAAATACCAGTAGTATCCTGAATGCTAACAGGTTTGGGGTTTTAATTATTATTAAATTATTTTTACTGTTTCCTGCTATGGTTCCATTTATGTTCTCCTGTTCTCCCTGTTGACTCAGGAGGCAGAGCTAAAAGCTTTTAATTTTTACTTTGTTACTTCAGTTAAAAGTAGCTCATGTTATATTTAAATTAAAATTACCTTTGTTGATACCTGTATAATACTGTTTAAGATAGGTACAGAAATACTGGCTGTTTGCAGATAACAGTGAGCATAATACTCCTAGTATTTCTACAGCAAAGGTATATACAGGAGAGAAGCAACAGGGACACATGTTGATTTTTGACATTTGCTGTGACACACTGCTCTTCTAGGTTTAGCATGCTGTTGATTTTTGCCTTCTAAATAACTGTGTATGAAAACTAGCTCGAAAATATATACACATAGAAACAAAATCTGACTGAGCTTCATTTGAGAACCAAATCAGATTTAACTATCACATGGGTTTTAAAAAAAAAAAAGTTTTTTAAACACCTTTGATCTGAGTCTAATATTTTAGAAGTAAAACTGAAAAATGCAATATTAATTATAATCCTAGTTGCTGATTATAGAAACAATTACTATAATTTTACTGCCTTTTGCGGTCATGTTTCAAAAGTGCTGTCTCTTGTAAACACACAAAGCAGTTATTTTTATGTACTTACCTCTTCTGATGAGAGGACACTGCTTACATACAACAATAATCTTGGCACTCATACTCTTGCCAGCTTGTTGGATTGCTAAATTTCCCTCCTTATATACATTAATGATTGATATTGTTGCATGCAAACTGCCAGCCCGTGTTATTGCTGTGATTACAGTTCCAGTTATTACTAGAAGAAAAAACATTTGATACGTGACACATTTTTCTTATTTCATAGACATAAATTGTGAGGCATCATAAAACCTGAATGTCCCTAATAAGGAAACAAAAAATACTGGAAACAGTTACTAAAATGTGGATATCACCTGTAACAGATAACTCACTACTGACAAGTTTTGGTGGCACCAGATATAAAAATGTTCCTAGAATATATCAGCCTCCTGCAAGCCCAGTTCTAGGTTTTGATAATTTCAGTTAAACAGTACAATTTGATAGTGCTTTTAATGACTAATTTTAAAATAGTGGGGAAGTTGAATTGAAAACATTCTAGCCAAAAGCTGAATTCCCAGCTCTCTGACACTCTCAAATGAGTAGCAGGGAATAGTTAATGCCCTCGGAGCCTGATAGATATGAATTGTCTGATTTCAGCTAAATTTAGACTACAGATTAGACCATCTATCTTCCAGAGGCTTTTCAGTATGAAAATAAAGATACCATTTTTTTTTTCACTAGGAAGACTAGATTAACCTGTAGGCCATATTTATTTATCAAAAGGGAATGGTAAATGGTATTAACCTTTTTTTTTTTTTTTCTCAGATCACCTTTTGTAAAAAAGCTCTTCTATCCTAGGATTAATTAGATCTTCAGTTATCAAATATGTGCAGCCAGATTTATTTTACAAATCTATATAATCCATATTTTGAGTTAGGTGTTTGTGAATTTGCATATTCCTTTAATCCAGAGTTTTTAATTAAATAGGAATGTTCAAGTTGAATCAAAAGAGAACTGTGGATATTAAAATACTGGGTGTTGCAGCTGTATTTCCAGAAACAATAAAAACTAAATGCACGATGAAAGAGAAATAGCTCTTATTTTCTAAATTCATAAAGTCAGCAAATAAACTTAGAATAAATGATTCTACAAACAGCACACTTTCTTCTTCTTACCTTAGGATATACTTGCATTTACAGTACTGTATAAAATATTTTTACTCCTAATCCTGACAGGAAAAGAGTGAAAAATATAAAATATTTGACAAAAGGTGAGAGGGGAGAATGTGATTTATCACCCCGATGCTAGAGGAAAATGAAAAATTGTATATAGTGTCATTTACCATCAACCACAAGAGCTGAGGTGTGGTCAGTAAAAGGAGACCTATTTTTTTCTTTTGCTCTTTTTGTATTAATATGGGAAAATACTCTGAGACAGAACTGAATAAATCAGCAGCGACAATGCGGTCCAAATCTACGGCAGACACTGTTCTTCCTGACTGAGCTGTGCAGGGAGAGCAGGGCTTGTAAGCTACCATGCCTTCTATTTTCTTTCAGAGATCCTTTGCAAGTCTGTGAACTCAGCTGTGCAACAGTCAGCAGGTACAGCATGAAACGTGTATTGGCTGGTTACAGACAAGTGAGATGACCATCCAGTAACTGAATCAATACTTTCTGTAGGAGGTTGCCTTACATTGTCATTTGCTTCTGAGATTGAGAAAGTATGTTTGGTTCAGACATATGTGCCGTGCCTATTTCGGAGTATCTCCAAGTATGCATTGAGTGAAACACAGATACTAATATCAGATACACGCATAAGATAGTGTAAAATACAGCCTGTATATTAATGATAACTCAGAGCTACATCTGGTAAAATTCCTGTGAGTCTAAGAACACAGTGCCAAGTGAATAATTAAAAAAGAAACAAACTTTGCTTCCTTACCGAAGTTGCTTGAACAATAATTGCTTTCGAGAGTCCCGCTCCTCTTACACTTCTGCTGGCACAGGGCAACTGTTGGTTTCACAACTTTTTGAAGAACAAAAAGGAAACTGAAATGAGGTATTTGATACAAATACAAAGCAGTATGGTTTTTTTTTAAAAAAAAAGACAAATAATCCTGATGTATACATTAACTAGATCTGGTATTACAAGGGCTGAACACCACATTAACAATATTCCTTTCCTCCACCATCACCTCCATCATCATTTTTTCATGTGTGTCTCAGCTACGTTTCTGTTCTAGTGACCTTACAGAATGGGATGTTACAGAAAACTTAACATTTGATTGCAGTGTGATCTTAAATATGTTACTTATTTCATGTTGTTGCCTGCTGCTATACCGCCCTAGTAGTACACCTGAAGTATCATAACATTGTATTACATTAACACCTCAGAGGGAGGGGATGGCCTTTTATCTGAAATTACTGTACTGTGAGGGAAGAGATCAGAGTTCACATTTCTGACTTTTTTTTCCTAATTTTTTCACATAGCTTCATGACATGTAGTACTGTATAATTTTTCTTGATGACATTTTGAAGTGTGAAACATTGTGTTTGAAATATCTGTTTAATATTAGGGGTTGACATTTCCTTTCTGAAACAGAATGCTTTGTTTATAAACAACTGAATACACTTGGTCTGTCTTTCCTCCTTGGCTGGATATTAACAGTCTCTGTGCTTTACTCAGCTAACCCTTTCTATATAAAGTGTCGGGATGCAGTATTTTTAAGGCTTTTATGTCCTGTTCAAATTTGTTTTGAATTGGTCAATGACATCATAATTATTGGAAACATGGCGCTGATTTAAAAAAACCCAAACCCTTACATAATCATAATTTCCAGGAGAAAACAAAATTAGTTATGAAGAATATCTTTGTGGGTTTTTACTTTCTTTAGAATGGAGCATTTTGCAGAAGTTTTTTTCTGCCTATACTACTTGCTGAAAAAGAACTTCTGACTAATTTTCCAGTCAGTAATTTATACTTGTACTTCTCTTTTATTTCAATGAATTGATTCTTTTTATAATTTTACAAGTTTCTAAGATTCACCTGAATGGCATTAAAATTACTTTGTCTTCAGTGTTACACCCATGACTTTTAGAAGATGTGCATACTCATTGTTTTACCTTTTAAATCCAATGCTTAAAAATTGGACCCCATATTATTCATTTATTTAGGGTTGGTTGTTTTTTCTGTTTTGGTTATTGTTTTTTCAGTCTTCACGACTGGTATTCAATGATACTCTTTAGAAAGTTTAATGCCTCCTACAAGGAAGAGCGTTCTGAAGAGCAAGTTACTATGTCTATGGAGGCATATCTAGTCATATTCTACATGGTTGGCCTCAGTCCTACAGTCAGATCTACATGGTCATGGGAATGAAACTCCCACTGCCATCACTTCTGCTGCCTTGATCTGTCTGTGTTAGTTCTTTCCTACCAGTGTGTATTTCTAAAAACAATTCAAATATAATTAAAAATATTATTTATAAAGCTAATTCTGTGTAGAATACAATGTAGAAATAATACACTATATTCAGCTGTTAGAACTTTAAACTAAATGATAAGTTTTCAAAATACTGTTTCAGATTCCAGTGAGTGCTTGGCAGGGTGCCATGCCATTAAATTAGTTTTCCTGTCTCACAGTGTCAGTTGCTGGGTCAGGCAAGTGCCTCCTATCTCAGTGCAACCTGCAGCACAACAAAACCCAAGAATTTAATGTTCCTCGAGTCTTTCGGCTCAGTGTCTGTAGTAGGAAGATAAGAAATGTAGATGAGTTACAGGTGCATGCCAATAATGGTAGCTGCCAAAAATGTACTGAGGTGCTCTGATTTTTCTAAACTTAAAACTGGGGTTATGCATTACAAAATATTCCTGTTTGGGCTTCTCAGGGGTTTTTCGTGCTAACATTTCAAGTTTTACTTTTGAGTTTAGTAAATTTTGGTTGGTGACTAACTTTACTTTGATTTGTCAGTACAGGCTGCCTATTGTTTATGTGGACCATTGAGGTATTTTAGCAAAATACAAATTGCAGAAAAGTTGAATTAAAAATTTAGTTGCCTATTATTTTACATGTAGCCATATTGACAGACAAAGGCAGGACTTGATCCAGTGAAATATGAAAATCAATTACTTAACCATATGTATTGGATTAATCTTCATTACTATTGTATAGCATTTATTTCTTCAAGTACTAATATTTTTATGTAAGATAGAGACAGGTAATTCTTGAAAGTGCCTACTAAAGTTAAATATTTTATTAACGCCTGGAGTTCCACACAAGTCTGAACAGCCCTGATTTGCAAGGTAATAAGCTAAGTCTATTTGAACTGGACACTTCTGAATGCAAGTGATTGATCAGAAATTTAATTAAACTGTAGGAGTTTGGTGTGCTGTGGTTTGTTTTTAAGGTCAGAAATGCCAACACCATGCACACCTGATCAGACATTGAAAGGACTTCTTATTTTGGTCTGCCTGAGAAGTCCTTTTGAACATCTTCCCTCTGTTGTTCTCTCCCAGGTGACTTTGCATTGTTTTTATTTTCTAACACTGATGTTGTCATAAAAATTGATTTGTAATTAATTAGTAAAGTACACCTCTTTTGCATGTGCACACACAAACATGTCACAGACAAAATTCATTGGCAAAACCCTGAACACAAATGCGGTGTGAGATATCTGACAGCCTGGATTAGTGGAGACCAAGTGTCTGAACTAACAACTTTAAGAAGTGCTTTATAGTGAAGAGCAGCTGAATTATTTATTATTAGAGTAGCAGCCATATCAGAATGATTTACAGGTCTTTATGGTTTCATTTTTATAATGTTTATTTTCATCTGTTTAAAATATCTTTCATTATCAGTATTTAAGCACCACATCTTCTTGGTTTCCTGCTGACAGGCCATTGCTGTCCTGACTTTTGATGTGTTTTAAGTACAAATCAGGTTATGTGTTGCAAAAACATCATAAATAATTTGGTTTTCTGCTATAACTGTATCTTAAATCTCTCACATTCTGGTTATAGAAATTGTAAGAATTTATCCTTTCAGTTTCTCAGTAATGAGGCAGTTTTGGCAATACCTTCAAAGAAATCCTCCTCTGATCTTTCATATATGCTGTCTAGTGTTAGATATAAAAGGAAAATTATTTTTAGTGTGACATATTTCTTTACAAGATCAAATCCCTGAATTTATTTAAATAAAAATAATTCTAGAAGAGTGTCATATTGACAGGATGTCGACAGGTGGCTTCCATACCAATTTTGCTTGATCTTAATAACTATACAAAGACAAATATGGTCAGATTTTTATATATTAACTTGTGTAGAGGAAAGAGTTCCTTTAAATAAAACTGCTTCCTAAACTATTTAGAACTTCTTATACAAAAGGATTTTGCCTCTCCATTCTTCTACGGAATTTGCTAGTTAACTGTCAAAAATGGAGAAGAGAGAGGAAAATTCTCTCAGCTACACTGTTACACCGAACTCTGGCCTGCATAGATTGCCATTAAATAACATTAAGTAGGTTGTCCCTTGAATATACCCAGCTGGTGGCCAGTCACAAGTGGTGTTCCCAAAGGCTCCATATTGGGGCTAGCTCTGTTTAATATTTTTATCAATGATGTGGATGAGGGAATTGAGTGCACCCTCAGAAAGTTTGCAGATGACATCAGGCTGGGTGGGAGTGTTGACTCACACCACAAGTCCTGTGTTCAGTTGTGGGCTCCTCACTGCAAGAAAGACATTGAAGTGCTGGAGTGTGTCCAGAGAAGGGCAACGAAGCTGGTGAAGGGTCCGGAGAATAAGTCTTATGAGGAGTGGCTGAGGGAACTGGGGTTGTTCAGTCTGGAGAAAAGGAGACTGAGGAGTGATCTTGCTGCTCTCTACAACTACCTGAAATGAGGTTGTAGTGTAGTGGGTGTCAGTCTCTTCTCCCAAGTAACAAGTGATGGGACAAAGAGGAAATGGCCTCAAGTTGCAGCAGGGGAGGTTTAGATTGGGTATTAGGAAAAACTTCTTCACCAAAAGGGTTATGAAGCATTGGAACAGGCTGCCCAGGGAAGTGGTGGAGTCTCCATTGCTGGAGGTATTTAAAGGACATGTAGATGTGGTGCTTAGGGATGTGGTTTAGTGGTGGACTTGGCAGTGTTAGGTTTATGGTTGGACTTGATGATCTTAAAGGTCTTTTCAAACCAAACAATTATATGAATCTGTGATTCTATGTTAAGATACTCTCTTGAGTATATTAATTTTAATTAATTACCTCAACATTTGAAATACAAACAAACCATAAAACTGTAATTTTTAATGTACTTTCTAATACATTTTTTCCTGAAATAATTTATTTTTCTAAGAAATAAAACAAAGCCAGTAAAACTTACTTGAGGTAGCAGGGACTGTTGTGGTAGTAGGCAGAACTGTAGTTGTGGGTAACTTTTTTGGTCTAAATTTATAATGGCAAATAAAACCATCAGCTGTTAAGCTTAAATCGGACAAAAACTGAATGAGCAACTCATTTCTTTCAGAGAGAATAGGCCTGAAATAGAAAAACAAATAAAATGTTTCCATTGTTTTGAACATCAAAGCCAAAAAACATTAATAGCATTCTTACCAAAAAAAGTGCGCTTCATTTTAATTATTTGTCTGAATGCACTATCTGCACCCAGACCAATACTGAAATACATATTTCTTTGCTGGCATGTCAGACACTGGTGTTTTAAGTGTGAAGTTCATTCTGATGAATCATCTAAACCTCTGATTCCTGAAGGTTATGTCAATATGAGTATCTTGAAATTCTTCTATGTGACTTAATTGCAGACTTCACTTCCATGGAATGGAAGGGGCTCGATTAACACAGTGGGAAAATACATTGAAGAAATCCTCAGTATGTAGTGGAGGTAAGTACGTACTGGGGTTTTTTATTTGTTTTTGCTTAATGAAAAACATATTAAGCATTTGGAAGGCCTTAAGAAAATTAATTCAATGATGGATACTGTAATTCTTTGAGAAAGACATTAGAAATAAAATGTTTTGGGTTATTATTTCTGTGGGCTCAGTTTTGGTCAATGTTTGGATATTCATTACCAAGGCCTTGAAGAGCTAATGGAGTTATCTTCATAGGATTTGAAATGTCATGAACAAGCACTGTTCAATGTATTACTTTTTAGTTCATAAACTGCAGAGTACATTCTGTGACACTAACTGCCTCTGGATTTGGATGTAGTGCAATGAGACTTCATTCAAGACTACTGTTAAGAGAAAATTTTACAGAATGCAAGTCTAGCCAAAGCAGCACTTCTCACAATCTTGTGAGCTCTCCACAGACCTTATCTCAATATTCATTAATAATTATTAACAAAAATTTTTCAAGCAAAAACATAGTTTTTGGAAAGAGGAAGAAATATAAATATAAGGGCAAAAGAACCTTGGTAAGGGGGTAGAAAATGCCATATTTAATTTAAGAAAGAAGAAAAATCTTTCAGAAGCCTAGTACAGGACTGTTAGCAAAATGACACATAGTGGCAGTGAAGTTCATAATTCAAGCAAGTGACTTACGCTGGTGGACTGTCTCCGCAGTACTTCCCAATTCTTTTAGCATCATTGATTTCCCCACCATTAAACACTGCGACATAGTCGTATCTGCAGTAGTTGTCTCTCTCCACATCAAACTTCTCGAACTTTAACTCTATTAGCTGAAGAGAAAGTGTAAATAACTCATTAAGGTGTTGATATGCAGAATTTATGAGTGCTTCTTATAGTAAGTGACCTCTTCATGTGAAGGACTAATTGATTTTTCTTTCCATAAAGGAAAAGTCCTTAATCCACTTAATTTTAATTCGCCTGACTTCTCTCCAAAAAATAGTTCAACATATGACTTTAATATTCTGTAAAACATTTTATTCTCAAAAATATACAAGTAACTTCTGATGAAGTTATTTTTACAAGTGTATGAAAACAGGATAGTAGATGTTAGGTGTTACGCTGCTTTTAAAATAACTGTAACAAATTTAAACCACAGAAAAGGGGCTTTTAGTGTCATTGTATCATTCATGATATGCTACAGAAAAAGCAAGGACAAGGTTGCTAAGAGCCATTTCACTGACTTTATTAAGAGCAGGGTTTGAATCACCGTGGTTGCCAATGCTGTCTACTTGATGCAGGAATAAAAGGTTAGAAACAAAAATATTGATAGAAAGAAAATTATGAAACAGTAAGACTGAAACCAAGAGGAAGTAAGAAGTTGAAGGAATTGTTTTTCTATACACTATTTCCATAAATACTGTGGCTTTACAAGTCCCAAGTGAGAACTAGTACAACTCCAGTATTTCCGGAACTGACACTGTTATCTCCAACATAACCTGTATTTATGGGCTTTCTTACTTTAAGAAAGAAAAACCAAGATCATGAAAACAGAACTGGAATTTACTACTCTGAAACAAAGTCCTGCAATGTGATTCTGTGAGTTGTGTGTAGCAAGGATGGAAAACTCAACATAAGTGCACAATTGAAACAGAGGTAATATATGCATTTAGGCTGCTGTTTTATATAAAGCACAACAGTGTTTAAATCACCTTCCCATAAATAGCACAAATGAGGCTTGAATGACAACAATGAATTGTGTTGGTTGTAGATATGCAGGATTTCTCTTCAGAAATGTGTCTCAAAGAAAGATGATATTAAATCTTTTAAGACTGTACAAAGAAAAAGAAGTTATTTGTACATTGCATACACTTTATTTGATTTACTGAGGCAGTGAAAATGATCTTGTTCTACATTCATAGTCATGATAGCCTGTTATCACCTGATGTCTTAGTTTTGCCTGGATATGCTTTTGCATTATTGGGAGGTGTAAGGCATCATTTTGTTTCCCATAAAGTATGAGTAACCCAGGGGGACTTTGTTTCAGAGATGAGTAACAGGCTTGTTTCAAAAACCTTGTTGTCATGATGAAAAAATGCACTTTAAGTGGAAGTACCTATCTGAATAATATGCTTGTGATCAAAAAAGATTGTATAGAAAGAAGTAATGCAACTGGGAGCAGAAATGCTATTTTTTTTCCATAACAGGTGAAACAGCAGGCCATAATATCTACTTTACTATTGTTCATAAGTGCAGTTTGCACTAATAAAGTATTTGAGGATAGAAGCTCTTCACCATCATGAGAAGCTCTTCCATATTCTGTAATAAATGAAGTAATTATTGGTTTGTATTAGAAGCAAAAGAGTGCCTTGTTTTACTGCTCACACGCTTGTGAAAGGGAAGTAGAGACAAACTTTGGCAAATGGAAGACCAAACAGTTTTTCATGTGCACTTGAAGAGCGATGCTTATGCACTACTTCCTCAGAAATGGCTTTTGTCACTGTCAAAATCCTGCCTCATTCGCATGCAACCAGCCACTACTGCAGTACATGAAAAATATATATTAGGAAACTTACAGATTTATGGAACAGGATCTTCAAAAGGCACAGGATATAATACCCTTCTTTTAATGCCTGTGTAACCTTTCTTAAATCTTCTCTACAAGCTTAGGAAAAGTTTTTAGGCTTATCTAGAGATATTTGGAAAGAAACAAAGTAATCTCCAGTTTACAGATAAGGTTTCAAAAATCACTGCCTATCTACAGGATTGTTAAATGACCTGTATCTAGCAAGCAAGGAATGTGGATTAAAGAGGAGTACAGACAGGAAAGACTAAGCTGACCTACTGCTTCAGTTCAAGGGAGAAAATATCTTGGTAAATGAAAAAGTATGAAAGATCTAAAGAATATATTTATCTGGGGCAGGTTTTTTTTATTTGGAGGATTATGGTCATGAGCAGAAGATTAAAGGGAAAGTCATCTTTACCTGTAGAGGAATTTAAAAAGCTGGACATGGTTAAGAAAAGCAACCTACCAAACATGCTTGGCAACCAAAACATTCAATTGTTGTAGACTTCCTGCAAAGGTACAGAGCAGATGGCTCAGCAACAACCAGAAAATGTGAAACTAGGATTAAGATTAGCCCTACAGAGTAGGGAACACACTTGTGTTTGCCATGTGTGGCAAATGAACCCTCTGAGTCTGCAGCACATCTCTTCAGGTCTCAGTGAAGTGGTAACATATGCTCTGATGGCATCTGGCTAATTAGGCAAGCGTGTTGTGAGATGGAACCTTCAAAATATGAAATAAAAGAAACTTTATGAAATGTACATTGAAAATCCCTGTGCAGGACATCCAAATCTATTCCTCGTACTGTAAGCAGAATAAAATAATTTCTGCTTTTAATAAATTCAGTCAGCTCTGGGTACCTCAATAACAAACTGCAGCAATACCTAAAAATACTACAAATGTTACACCTAAACCTAGCATTGGTGGTCATTATGTTTGGTCCTGCAATGATCATCTGCTGTAACTTAATTTGCATGATGTTTTGTTAATTAACACAAGAATTTTCAAAAAAATCTCTTTTAAAAGCCTCACCAGTCACAGATGCTTTAAAAAGTTTAATTTAGGTGAACATATCAATGCACAGAAGAGGACGTACAGCGCTGGGAAAGCACAGGAGTCACCGGCTGAGCCAGGCAGCACCTGAGAGGACGGCGGGTGTCCCTGGAGCGGGGGCGCGCCTGCGCTCCGCGCACGCACCAGACTCGCGCTTCAGCCCGAGAGCGCTCTGCGGTTTCAGCGCAAGGCCGGCAGCGCGCTGCGCTGGCTGACGGCCGCGTTAGCCCGGCGGCCAATGGAAGCCGGGCCGCGCCGCACCGGCGGGGCCATGGCAGCACCTTACCTGGTTCTTTGGGGCGACGATGTGCCAGGAGCAGGTGACTCCTGCTGGGTAGTCTCGCTCCGGCCAGTTGGGTGTTTGGAAGGAACCCGACGGCTTCTCTAGTCGTCCCCCACAGTACTGATCCCCTGCAAGAACAGTGTGCCATGCTGACCAGAGTGCCACAGGGAGGCAGGTAACCCACACAACGCGCTTGTTTTACTGCAGGGACCTCAGGGAAGGAGACATGGCCGGTCCCAGCCACCTCTGCCACTGCCGCACCGGAGGGCATGGCTGAGCCCTTCAGCCCAGCTGGTGGCACATCTGGGAAAAGGTATTTAATGATGAAGGGCAGAAAATGACAGATGTAGACAAAGAGGAGGGTAAAAAAACAGAGTGAGAAACATTCCTGTGAACACCAGGGTTGGAGGAGGAGGAGGAGCCGCAGGTGCTGGAGCAGCCGTCCCTGCAGCCCCTGGGGTACCTGTGCCGGGGCTGACGAGTGTTCCTGAAGGAACTGCAGCCTGTGGAGAGCCCAGAATGGAGAGGGGTTTTCTCCTCCATACCTCCTCCTCCCAGTCCCAAATGACAAAGCTACATTAGCTATGTAATCCTTATTTATAATATGCTTATGAACCTTTTTTATTAGATTAATAATTAACTCGCAGTCATTTAGTCTATCTTTCAAGAAGCTATCAATACAGGGATATAACTGGAAGGCCTAATAAATTACTCATCACCTGCACTGCATCTGCCCAACAACCAGTCTAGTCTGGTATCATGCTAACAGCATAAGTCTTGAAAAAGAGTAACTCAGCAGAGCAGTACCACCTCCCTGTAACTTCCCACTTCTCGCAGTTCATGGTCTCCCCTAGCACAGGGCAATGCCTTTATATCTAATAATACCTAACATTTTTCATTCGTATGTTTTTTCTAATTGTTTTTAAACCACTGTAGAAACTGACAACCCACAAAGTCCCCTGGCATAGCTCTCCACCACCTAACAGCTCACTGAGGAAAATCACCTTCTTCTTTCCTCTGCAGCCACTTGCTCATTGGGTTTTTGTATTAGAGGAGACAGTGACTGTGGTCCCCGTTCCCTTTCTCTGTACCTGTCATGACTTCAGAGTCCTCTCCTACACTCCCCTTGACCTTCCCTTTTCCAGCATGAAAGAAGTCCATGCTGTGCAGCTGGTGTAGAAGATGCTCCTTAACTCTATAATATACTTGTTGTCTCTGATTGCTTCTGATAGTTTTATTATATCCTGTTCTGAGATGGGAACATCAGAATGGCACACAGTATTCAAGGCTTATATGCATTATGGATTTATAGTGGCATATTTTTTTGTTGTTGTTTGGTCTTTATTCCCTTTTTAAAAATATTGTTAAGTGTGTGTTTCTTTTTTTGATACCTATTGAGTACTGGATTGATACTCAACTATTGTTTTCATAAATTATCTATTTTAAACCTAAGATCTCCTTCCTAAGTGGTAATAGTCAATTCAGAGCCTGTTGAGCTGTACATAAAGTTAGAGTGTTTTCCTCTTATTTGCAACATTTATCTCTATTGAATGTCATCTGCCATTCTATTGACTAGCCATTACCATGTTGCTACTAGGTGTAGTTCTTCCACAACTCTTACAATAGTTCTCTTTACTACTTTGATGAAATACAATGGCTAAAGAGTTATACTTTGCTATTTGCTAAGCAAGATAATTAATGAATATGTTGAACAGCATATCTCTGGCATCACAACTTTTTAAGCATTAATGCAGCTCTCCAGAGAGTTGTACAGTTATATTTGTCTTCAGCACCTATGTAATTGTTAATTACCTCTTTCATGTGGCTCTGCTGCAGAAAACTTTGCAATGAATCCACTTCCAGCAGTATTAGCATCTGAAGTCATCTGCACCAGCATTTTGTTGCTGTTGGACACAAGGGCACCTGGTTTCACAGTGCCACAGAACCTGCCGATGCGTTGTCCATTGGCGTGGCCGTTGTATATATCCACAAAATCATATCGGCACAAATTATCACTTTCTAGGTCTAAATATCTAAAAGAAAGAACCACCACTTTTCCTTCTGGGACCTGCAGAGAGAGAGGGAGGGAGGGAGGGAGGGAGGGAGGGAAGGAGAGATGTATCTTGAAGTGTGACTGACACCTCACAGTTCTCTGCTCCCACTATTTGCATGAGTATTTTCACATCCTTCACTTCTCGCCCAGTAAGCTCTTTGTGTCAACCATACTCCAGGCAGAGTGGCTTTTAAAATCATATTGGACCAATCATAAAAACAAAGTTCTAGCTATCTCTGTTGCCATTATCTTCTTCCTGACCCACAGCATCATCTAGCTCATATAATTGATTATTTACCATCAGCACTCAGTTCAGCTTGGCGTATTTCTCTTATTTTCTGCTGAAAGCATGCAATCAGCCAGGCAGCTCCCAGTCACCGAGTAAGGTGAGGAGGATGAGATTAATATGGTTTCAAAAAATATGGAATGAGCAACTTACAATTCTGAGCAAATGAAATGACCTCTCTTATTGTGCTGATTTGTGTCATAAAGTTTCATAGTTTGAAGGATTTTTTTTATTTACTGATACACAACTTACATTTCTAAGTAAAATTGGAAACTATGGCTAATGCTGTGCAGCCCTAATATTTAGTTATTGGAGTGGCTACATATAGCTTGAAGGCAGCACTGAAAGAATTATATTTGGAAAGGAGATGTAAAACTAAAGAACCATTAGTGGGTGTCCTCAATGCAGAAAAGTTTTGTTTTCTGAAACATCTGAGGAAACATAAGACAGGGCAAATCTTCTTACATGTCTGCATCTGTGGACATTGTGAAAGAGGCAAGAGTACTGAGAAGGATGTCAGTTAAGAGAGTGTAATAGTTTACAAGGAGAATGTTTCCTGGAATAGAGTTGCAAGCTTTTAAGAGAATAAGCAGCATACTGAGAAGTTGAAAACTATTCTAACAAAGCACTCAATGCCACGTAACAGGACCAGAAGAAAGGAAACAGTATTTTAAAGTATAGAGGGACCCTAGACAAGCAGAGTGTAATTATCTGCATTCAATTCATATCCTGGTAGAGTGGTTACCTATTAAAATAATTGCAGCTGTTCTGTTTTACTGATACACTGCTATTATTTTCAGCTTTAAATATATAACACACACTTGATATTATCTGCAGTAAGTCCATATTTAAGCCACTTTATTTAAGAGTTCATTAATTTTTTCCTTCCTTAGAAGTGACTCATTTTAATACACCAGTTTGAGGCAAACCACAACTAAACTGTTTGTATGTGAAATTGTCAAACAGTGTTTTAGTGTTGTGAGTTTCAACAATTAAAAATGCCTTGTCAGGTATAAATAGAAGTGCTATAGATGGAAGTGACCACTTAACCCACAGAAGATACTAATACAGGCAGCAGCTCGAGATGTAGTGAAAACTGTGCTGTAGGTACGTTAAGGTTACTGTTCATGTGGCTGTTCTGATGTCCAGTGCTGATACTGATCCTGCAGCAGGACAGACTTTTGCGTGAGCTGTTTTCAACTGGGCCCACATGCACACAGGCTGACCAGTCTCACTGCAGTTCCTGTTGTTGGCTTCAGAGTATTTTCCTTTAAGTTCAAAGTTCTCTCAAACATGCACTCAGTTCCCCTGTGCGGACGTACATCACTATTACTACTACTACAGCAAAACCACAAAACTCATCTAACCTTACCCAGAAATTCCAAAGCACAATGACTATGTTTCAGAAAACTTTAAAGCCAGAGATGAGGTTTAAAACTGATGCAACAGAAGTGAGAAAGCCCTATAGCTGGCATCAGAAAATAACCCACATGTATATTTTGTCAGCACAAGGCCGATACAGACACATGTTCACATGGTAAGATATTCTGTGAAAGCAATATGACTCACTGCTCTCATAACTAAATCTCTTATTATTGCATTCACTTGTCTTCTGATCTGAATCACTAAGAAGCATTAAGACATGGTCATTTTAACAGAAAAAGAGATAAAAGGAATTTGGTATTCCTGTCAGAAGACCTGAATGTTATTTATGGTTATACTGCAACCTCTGTGTGACCGGATAAATCAGTTCAAAAATGTTGGCTCTAATGTTGGTCAGATAAAGTCAGATTTAGGCAGTTAAATTAAAGCAGCCTTTTTTTCCAGAAGTATGTATATAAAATAACATACGTTCTTTTGGGACAGAACTCTCGTTATTCATAAGTTTGCACAACTGGTGCAGCAGGATCCAAATGAGGTGACCTTTAAAGCTTATCATGTTTTAAAGCAGACAGAGCTGTTACACCTACAGTTAAGATTGTCCAACATTTTCCACTACAATGTCTTGCAGCTTTGCTACAACTTACCCACGTTTAAAATTTTTCCCCTTTTCCTTCCACTGTTTCTAAAAGTTGAGCTCTATTGTCAGCGCTTATGAGATTTTTTCCCTACTTTCTCAGCTTGAATTCCTGCTTTGAAGACACACCTACTCCCTCACAGAGTTTGAAGAAGGAAGTTGAAATGTGAGAGGTGGCTGGTTCTGGGGTAAGAAATGGTCTTTTTGCTATCCTTGTGGAAATGCATGCTGATTTAGCCAGGTGGTTATCCCTCAGTGATGCTGATGGGTGTTCACCAACAGCTTTGTTCCCCGAGCACATCAAACCAATGCTGCTCTGCTCACACCAGCCTCACAGCACTCAGTCCTACCTCCGGATATTCCGCTCTCTCACGGGGAACCAGGATGCAAGACTGACCAGCCCTCAAGAGGGAGAGGACACTGGCAAAGCAGCCAAACTCTGAACTTCCAGCCAACCATTCACTCAAGTCTTCTGTTTCATGGTATAAGTAATTCTGTGCAGTGCTGTATGGTTCCTTCTCATTTCTCCACCACTGGCTATATTATACTATACTATAATTACATTATCTAATTATATTTCATAATAGTTTTTAATGTCTCTAGCTTCTATTAGTTCAGTGTACTTGATCTTGGTCAAGACTGTTCCCCATAGATGTACTGAGTTTCTAAGTTTTGTTTCATGACAGTTTGTAAGGAAACGTGTAGGAAAAACTCAGCCACATGGTAATGAAAGTTTAACAAGGAGTCTAGATTTTAGTCGTCAGAATAATCCTTGCTCACATTTAGCTGAATTTGAGGACATAAGTAATTTACAGAAATATGTGAAGTGAGGACCTTAATCACACTCACTATTGCCATTACTTTATAAAATAATGTCATTACTTATTAAAATAATATTTGTCATTATTCACAAAAATAACAATTTTTTTTCCAGCATGTTAAATCAATTAAAAGTTTGTGGTCTGGCCAGATGACATTCAAGAGTGCAGAGGATGGTAGTTCCACATTCTGGCAGTAGCTGCTCCAGTTTGCAGCTACTCCCAAGGAATCCCACCCTAAACACAGGCGTCTCTGCAAAACAATACTTTTATTTCATTTCTACAATTTCCCTTTTTCAAATGTTGAAAACTAATGTGCTAAAATTTGCCAATGTTTATCCTAGGACATTTAAAATATTGCTTCATGAGAAACACAGGGGAGAAAGCAAAGGCCAGCATGACTCAGTATTGTTTACTTTGAGCCACATCCAAGCCTCATGCAGTAAGATGATGGGATACCTCAGAGGAAGAATTGGAAGGAATTGCAGCTGTTAAAAAAAAATAAAATTAAAAAAAAAAGAGGGAGGAGTCAAAGGAAGAATATGTGATGCTTCCCTTGCAGGGTGTGCCTTATTTTTCTGTTCTATCTATCCAGCTGGTCTTTCAATGACAAAGGCACTATAGCTTCTGCCTCTTCTTGTCACACTGAGGATGACTGACCCATGCTTGTCCTCTGATTCCCTTCTTATTTTAACTCTATGAACTTCTACGGGATCAGAAATTATGCCGCTTAACTCATGTTGAAGGATGCCTTAGTCCTAAAGGCTAAAGGCAAATAGCACTCCCTGAATTTTTAGGGCGAGTTTTTCTAGAGCATAATTCCCTAAAATCATCTGTGTAGATTATTAACTTCTCCAAAAAGGTAGGATTATTTTATATATACAGCCCACCACAAAGTAAGATCCCTAGATTTACTGTGGTTATCATTCATTGCAGGTATTTCATATAATATTAATCAAAGTTCACTTACATTTAAAGTATCTGTTTTTCTGTTGTGGTTCTGACTGAACACAAAGCTCTCTTCATCACTGTGCCTCTCTCAGTTTCTAGGGAGGATTCCCAAACTGCCATGCTTTTCAAAATTACTTGGTTTAGATTATTTGCTTTGGAAATAAACTTTTCGGTGGGGAAACCCCCTTAAATGCCAACTTTCTGAGAAAATATTTTGCCTAATTTTTAAATCTATATTGTATATGGGTTTAATATATTTTGGTATATGTTTAATACCAAAATCCTGATTGCATGTTCTGCCATAGCAGTCCTAGGTAGACTTGAAAAATACATCAGCTATCTGCCAGCCAAACATATTATTTCTTTCTGCTGAGAATAAATGTGGAAGTTATTTGGAGTTACAACCTGGGCAGAATCACGATTCCTGCCTAGTTGCTTGTTCCCTAGCTCCATCCTCTCCAGCCACAAAAGAACATTTAAAAAAAAAATCGTATTAGCTTCCTCTCTGTGACAAAGGTACTAGATTCCGTTCAGCTATTTCTTTTCTTGCAATACAGCCGTGTGTGAAGATCTGTTCTCTACTGGAAGGGCAGTTTCACAATGATAGGGAAAAATGTATACTTAGAATGTAGAGAAAATTATTTAAAATATTTCAGTTCCCCAGGGCAGATTCCCAAGTTCCCTGATAAGTAAATTTTTCAAACCTTGCTTATTGTCAGCAGACCTGCTGGAACACTGCTCCTGAACCTGTAAATTACATGACCTTACGTAACTCTGACAAGTCTTCAGTATTATTGTTGCATATAAAGTTGTTAAGATTTTTATGGGAACTACACAGTCTGCCAGAAAAACACAAGACAGCAGTCCAGATTCTTGGACTGTGTGACACATTTATGTGAGGTGATGGCCAAGAAGGATTACAGAGTATTAAAAGTAAATGTATATGACATATTTTAGATAAAGCTATATACATTACTATAGGAAAGGAAATAGCTGTACAAATGACTTCTTAGCAAAGCCAGCTAAAAGCTGCCGGGTAGTCTGCCAAGGTTGTAATATAACCACAAGCATGTGCTGAACACTTCTTAGAGCTCTTCGAATAGAGAAGCTGTTTTCTTTAGCCAACTGAAAAAGTCCCAGTCTCCTGAAATAACAGAATCATAATTGAGTTAGAGAGACTCTTCTAGCTTTAGGAAACCGGTTGGAAAGATTTCAGATGATACCTGAATGCTGCATTGCTTTATCTGTATTACCAATAATGTTTTCTAAACCTATCTTCTTCTCAAGAATGAATTAGCTGTCACTCTGCCTCTCTGTGGACTTCTTCTATAGACAATGAAATCCAGTAGTTGAGAAAACAACAGCTTCATGCTTCTCGTGACCCAGATGCAAAGTGAATCAATGTCTCTTCCAGCCTTGTAGACTTGTCAGATCCTGCATTAGGCAAAGTGTTTTCAGGAAGGTGTTCACAGCCCTTGGCTAAAACGGATAGGCAAAAAGTCTTAGTCACCTTCTAAGATCAGATGCTAAATGAGGAAGCCTAGCACAGTAACTACAGCATATTTCTTCATGGCAGTGTAATTTGCTTTCTTACTTGAGTGCTATTGCAAGCTACTCAGCAGTATCTGGTGAAAGATTTTTGTTGTTTAAGTTCAGGCTAACCAGACCCTTGAATGTACCACTTACCCTCAGCTTGGTAAGTCATCTTTTTAAAGAAGGTGCATGCTTAGTCTTGGAAATTTTGTAGTCCTTGCCTTCCCTATATCCTTTGTGCATATCTAAAAGACAGGGTGTTCTACACAGCTGAAGCGGGGGGGAAGTCAGCTTGGCTTAGTGAACAGTATAGTCTAATAGGGATTAAATGAGGTGGATGCACAAAAATGCCTGGACTACTACAGTTGTGCAGCCCTTCTCTGGCTTCAGGTGAGCTACAGAGCATAGGTGTGCAGCAGTTGAAGAGCACGAGTGAATGGTAGCACAGCAGAAAAGTGGGAGTTGGGATGATCATGAAATGCCAGAAGCCACTGAGTTCCTCCACTGGTCAGTAAGTGCAGACGCAGGTTTGCTACAGCTTTGTGGTAATGCTTCTCACAATGTCCAGGCTAACCTGGATGCTCACACCTTGTTGGCAACAGCCACATGATGTCTCCAAAGAAACCACTGTATGGCCTTCTTAAATACAGTCAATTGTTCTCTTCTCCCTCTACCCCCAATATATGATGAAGGGCAGATCCATGGGATGCTTCAGTAAATGCTCTTTCAGTGCTGCCTCCATTTGTAATCTGATTTTTTTTGTAATGGTAAAAACTTTATGCTGTTACAATCTAAGTTATTTCCCTCCAGATTCACTTTTGAACTTCTGAAGATCTAATACTGAGTTATATATTGGTAAACTAACTTTGGAGGGGATTTTTTCCTTTTATTTAAGGCATGTGTGTATGATTCCAAATGCAGTTTGCATCTGCTCTTCAGATTCTAAAGTGGGCCACGCTAATTGCTGTAATCTCAGCCCTGTGACAGGAAGAAGCAAGTTTATTTATGAGCATACACTGTGTTTCACATCATATTTGTCTGGATAAAGTCAGACACAGATTAAAGGTAACCTCTAACTTGGCCCTTATAATAACACAACATAAAGGTGCAGAAAGCGACTGTTGCAGCTTCACTGGTATCCTTCGGATAAAATGATTAAAATTACATTGCTCATTTGGTATGAGAGTCGCTTTAACTGAACACTGTAAACAGATCAATGTCTCCTGCTTTGCGTCAGCATCTCTATAGTTGCAGAGACAATTATCCTGTGACATCCTATTCTACTGCCAACACCTAGCCTGCATCGCAGTCTTTGAACTGAAGTCATCTTTAGTGATCCTGTCAACACACAGACTAATTTATTTTTTTATGCTTTCTTCTTCTTTTTTTCTGTAACACCCATATTCTAGGTTTGAATGTCATAGGAGTTTTTAGTGAACTGTGCCCAAAAAATGGAGAGGAAATTTGGTGGGCAATTTTGGAGGGTTTAATTTGTGCAGATGTGAGGAAAAGTAATCATTCATTCAAATCCTTTTCTCTGAGACTGTGGATAAGGACACATCTACCACTGCAGAATTTAGTCCCAGTTGTTTAATGGCATTTGCTGTCCATGAATATGAAGTCTCTGCCCTACAGACTCATTTCAGCATCAAAATATCAATCATAGCACATGCTTTTGCATCGTCATTTATAAATGTAACAACACTTCCCCACTGCTTTGTCACCTTATTGTATGACGTACTCCAGATGTCCTGGCTGGCCCAACACTCTTATTAGCACACTAGGAGCAAACCTGCCTGAATTTTTTGTTTTGCTTTGAAACTTTTTCTGTGTTGCCTTGCCAATGAATTTTGCTTTTCATTACCCACACCTCAAAGCTTTACTTTAATGCATTTGGTCTAACTATCACTTTCTGCAGAGACTGGAAGGGTAGATGCTTGCTTTCAAGTGAGTTAATTTAAAACAGTTAGAAGTATATCTATAGAAATTTGCTTCTAACATTACGCAAGGTCAGTTCTATTTCAGCCACTATTATATTGCAGCAACCCTAAAAAGCTTCAGATAGTTGAGCTGCTCAGAGTTACTGAGTTCATTATTACACATATCTTATCCCATATAAAACACTGGCATTAACAACAAATAGCTCTTCATTGTCTTTAGCACTGATTTTGTGATATTAAAAATTCTTACTGTGATTTTCCAAGTACATTTGCTGTTTGGAGGGTAGACTCCAGGAAATCCTTCACTCCCAATAAACCCTGACTCTCCAGATACAACTCCTCCACATGTAAATGTAGGCCTGAGAATAATAGGAAAAAATAGTGCTTAATTTTTAAATATATTTCATTTATTCTTTGTATAATAGTAGAGGCACAGACTGTCTTGTATCTAAAAACACAGTGCAAATACTTAAAAACATTGCTAACCTTAAACAAGTTTCATTACTTACATAATTTCACTATTGATGTAGAGTGTGCAATTTAACATGCAAAAATTGGTGTAGAGAAAAATAACTACTTGGACCTTAATTCTGGGATTACACAGACTTATGCTTCCTTCCTTTTTTAATTCATACGATGAAAGGCATAATGGTGTGATACATCATTGCAAATTGCTATTATAATAAAAAAAAATTATTAAGAAGTCATTAGTAATGACTTTATATAGTATCTATAATAGTAGTTAAAATAGCACAGTAATAAAAATACTTTTAATTCCTTTCTGTTCTACCTTGAAATGTGTTTTGAGTTTAGGTATTGTAATCACATAAGTAGCTTTGAAAGTTTTCTATACCGGAGTAGCACAGGCCACCATGTGCTTAAGTCCTGCTACTCCAGGCGATGCATCCTACGTCCGGGTTTTGTCGGTGTGAGGATGTTCAGGGCTAAAAAGGCTGCGCTGGAGGAGCCCTGAAAAACCCCTGCGCAGAACCACAGCCTTGCTGCTGCGGAGGGCGCGAGGGTCAGCGAACGCCCTGCTCAGCTTGAGATATCCGGCATAGTATAACATGTCGGGTCATCATATTATACCGTACCACCACCATATTATATCGTACCATCGCCAATACCGTATCGTATCTTATCATGCGATGGTATCGTACGATACGTTACACGGGGCTGCCCTCGCCGCGTCCCGCTTCCGCGGAAGAAGCCCCTTTCCGTGCCCTCCCTTGATGCACTAACGGGCAACAACCACCCGCGGGCGCTGCCCGCACAGACGCGAGGTGGGCGCCGCTGCCGCGGAGGGCGGGAGCGGTGGGTGGGGGCGCAGCGGTGCGCGGGCGCGAAGGGACGCGCGGTACCTGTGCGGCGGTGCCGCGGGTCGCGCCGCCGCCAGCAGCAGCAGCGGCAGCAGCAGAGACAGCGGCAGAGGCAGCGGCGGCCGCGGGGCGGCGGGCGGCATCTCCGGGCAGCGGCTGGGGCAGGGCTCCGGCGGCTGCCGCCTGCTCCTCCCGTGTGCGCCGGGGCCGGGGGAGGAGGCAAAGGCCTCCGCGGCCCTCCGCCCCCGGGGCAGGGCAGAGCCGACCGCCCGCCCGCCCGCCCTGGGGCGCGGCGCTGCGCGGCTGCGGAGCCGCGGGCGCTGCCTGTTTCCCCCCTTCCCCTGGGGGCCCTGGCCCGGGTGTGCCCAGCCCCGTCCCGCCCTGCTGTCTCCCGGGGGCGGTGGGCAGCGAGCAGCGATGCTGCAGCCTCGGCCCCGGGGCACCCCCGGCACCGCGTACCTTGTGCCCGCAGGGGCTGCAGGAGCGCGCAGCGAGCCCCCGTCAGCGGGCCTGCCCCAAACCCCGCAGCCTCCCGCAAGGCCCCTGTCCTCAGGTGGCACAGTGGGGCCGTTTGTCCTCAGCATGAATGGACTCAGTGTCACCGTTTGTGCAATCGACTGCAGCTTCGCCGGTGCTTGACAAATAGTAGGGCTACTTCAAAATTTCTTCTTTATTTAAATTCTAAAGTAAACTTCAAATGCTTCGTTTTGTTTACCAGTTGGTGATCTTGACCCATTTTGGTAGCCTTTCCACTCTGGCTGTGAAAGATACTCTTTAAAAGGGCCGTGGCAGGGCTCACAGTAATGAACTCAATGCTTGTGTGTTTGTGGGACTTGGGCCAAAGTTGTTTGACCGAGAAAAATGAAAAAATAAGTCGGTATTCTTACTGAACACAAGAAAACTTGACATTTAAAAAAATGTTGACAGAAACCACATTGTTAGTGCTGTTGGATGATGACATACAGATTATCATGTCACTAAAGGATAATTTATCTTTTAAGGAGAGTCTGCTCCTCTTCTTTCTTTAAGTCCTCCTTCCCATATACACCTCTTGCAGGAGAAATAGGTAAGTTTGTAGTAAAAGTGTTCAGGCACAACCAGCTGAAGTGAAGACTGGAGGAACTAAACAGAAATTCTGCCACATGCGAGGCAGAATATAAATCTATTATTTTATTTTTAGCTTATTTATTAAGCACTTAACCTTCCAATTCTTGCAAAATACAAAGCAGGGCAGTCACACTCCCGAGGCTTTAAAGAGGTGCTGTGGATTATAGAGGATGCTCTGAGAATTAAACAGAAAGCAGATGCTGCAATTTAGCAGATGTAATACCTGTACTCTCATTTCTACAGTGCTGGATGAAGAAAGCAGAATAACCTGGGTCCATGCTTGCTAAATTTCCAAGAGCATTTGTGTGGGAGAGGTGCAGCTGCTACTGGGACATTCCAGATCTTTGGAGGCAGCCTGCAAGACGGCTGGTAAGTGAGAAGTGCCACAGTGTTCCTGTGTGCACAGAGGGAATGGAGGACAACAAAGGGCAGAGGCTGAGGTGTGCACAGGGTTTGCAGAGGCCCAGGTTTTGTGGGAGTGCCTGGCCCACAGCTCTGAGGAGGGGCAGCCCCACACCCCCAGGAAGCAGTAAGACGTATCTAGGTCCAGACCACAAAAAGGGGACTGTGGAAATGGAGAAAATCCTAACATGCTCAGAGCAGAGATAATATTTGCAGCTGTGTTTTGAACTGATTTAAAGTGGCAGAAATGGGAAGTAAGAAAGCTAAAAAGGAGACATTTACTTATTCCATGGCCAACAGGATGCTGGTTAACAAACAAAAGTTTAACCACTACCACTAGGTGTACTGGTTTTAGTCATGAAGGTAATGGAATGGTAACGAAAATTGCTAGATATGGAAGTCAATGTGTACAACAGTGAGTTGTGTAATCCTCACACCACGTGTTCCCTGCTGCTCCTCTCCGATTGTCAACATTTTTGAAGTCTAGAGAAGACCCACTATTTAAAAACAAAAAAGTATTTCAAGCCTTATGTCCACTGAAGAGCTGGCTTCCATGCAGGACCACCACCAAAGGCTGTTAGTTCCCATGGATTATGTGTTCAAGGACTCTTTTACATGTGGGGGCTGCAAATTTATCCTCTTCCAAAGGTAGTTTTAAACTTCTGAACAGTTAATGTGATAAGAGGCTCTGTATTGCCACCCAAGAATATTTACAGATCTGTGCAGCACAGGGACAATTCAGTCCTCATGAGCAAATTGAAGGAGAGAACAAGCTGCTGGGAAAGCCCCCATACCCGTACACAGCACCTCTAGCCCGGCTCCTGCACCTTTGCTGTATCAGGAACAACAGCAGCACCCCCCTCTGGCATTGGCTATCTGGGAACACACCCCAATTTACAGACTACAAACAAGGCACTCAGTCTACATTAAACTGTATTTACCAAATGTAAATTATGTTGTTAGAGAGAACTCACCCATGAACTAAACCAGAGACATCTGACTGATTTCCATCGATGGCTGCAGAAGGAACAGAAAAGTAAAAGGCCAGTAGTAGTTACCCATAAATAAAGGTGTTAGCGTTGACATTAATCTTAAGATAAATTAATATCTGTTATGAACACAGAAATGGGAGTGACCTTTCTTCTTCACCAAGCCCAGTACCCCAAGTGCAGCAAACCAAATAAAATAAACCCTTTCCTAAATTGATGGTACTTCATTTTTGAAGTCAAGAAGCTGCTTGATCAGCATCTGTTACAGTCCCTGTCTTTGTGGGATAAAACTATGAAATGCATACTTAAAAACTGTGTGTAGGAAATGGCTATAAATTAAGCTATAAAGATGTTAAGCTCAAAACCAAAAGATGGTAGATTTATGGTCTCTCATGCAATCTTAATTATGTTGCCTTGTGCATGTATTCTTTGCATAAAAGATGCATAGGTTATGTGACAAAAATAGCATGGAGTTGCATAAGCAAAGAGTTTGTATTAATCTGCACAAAAAATGTCAGACTTTTGACAGTTGACTTTGCAACACAAAAAAGTTTCCTTTCTTTTCTAATGTAGTTTCTTTTTGAAAGTAGAACAAAAAATATTTTCTGCTACATGTGTCCCTGAGGTGTAGCATCTACAGCCTTAGAATGCTGAATCTTTAGTGATAAACCATTTAACATTTAAACTACCGAGCAAGTGCCATAGCAATTACAAAATACACCCACTGTCCTAGGGTGACATTGCCTTTTGTAGTGGTCTAGCAGAAATGCCCAGCCTGAACAACCCCTCTTCTCCCATCAGCTGCTGCTAGCTCTCCCGGACTAAGCCAGTGATGCTGGTGACCCAGAGGTGAGTGCTTCTCACTATCAGTCATTGAAGAAAGATATTTTGTACACAAAGCTAACAAGAGACAAATTTCCTAATGAATGTCTAGCAAGTGTGACCTTGTCTGCCTGAAAATGAGACAACTGCTAAAGTGGAAAGAGGAAACCTCTACCTGAAATGTAACCCTGTGTGACACTCTGTCACCGAGATATTCTTTGGAAAGGCTGTGTAAATGATGGTGCAAGTCGAGTGGAGGTGGTCCTTCTCTTCCACATGTCCCTCCATGTATCCCTGCCCTCTTTCCTGTGACTAATAATAACGTTGCTGTGCAGCAGATAAAATGGCTTACTGATCTGAGTGAAAATAAACCCCCTCCCTAAAAGCTCTGTTTCTTAATCTTTATGCTCCAGCTTTCAGGCATCTCACCAAATCTTTTCCTCTGTGGAGAGTTATTTGTACAAAATCCCTTGCACTGAGATGTCAGACCTCTCAGTGCTCTCTTTGTGTTTCTGCTCAAGTCCTGTTTGGCTGACACAGTGAAATTATTTGAGTTTAAATTTATGGAAATACTATCAACAGCAGCTCTTTATTTTATTTGAATCCTAGAACCGTGGAATGGTTTGGGTTGGAAGGGACCTTTAAAGGTCACGTAGTCCCACCCCCCTGCAGTGAGCAGGGACATCTTCAACTAGATCAGGTTGCTCAGAGCCCCATCCAACCTGACCTTGAATGTTTCCAGGGATGGGACTTCTACCACCTCTCTGGGCAACCCGTTGCAGTGTCGCCACCCTTGTCATAAAAATTTTCGTCCTTACATCTAGTTTGAATCTACCCTCTTTTAGTTTAAAACCATTACCCCTTGTTCTATCACTACAGGTCCTATTAAAAAGTTTGTCCCCATCTTTCTTGTAAGTCCCCTTTAAGTATTGAAAGGCCTTCTCTTCTCCAGGCTGAACAACCCCAACTCTCTCAATGCAGTCTTAAGTGTTAAAATGCTGACATTTTCACTTCCAAAATAACTTTGGTGTTTCCTGGAATTACAAGTTGTCCCTTTTCAGAATGCCACTGGACAACATGCAATAGAGAGGACATAGCCCTATTTTCTTAATAATCCTAGCACCTAAAATGACTCTTATAAACTGATGTACCCACCCAGTTCCTAGGATTCCCAAATTTGCTTTGGTCTGTAAGCCAAGGATTTGTCCATGTTACGCCTTTAATTGGATCCACTGCTTTATAGAAATACAAAACCACACCAGAGTTGTCACTGGAAAATTTGCAGAACCTCCACCCTTCCCCAGGCTGGAATTCCCACTCTTCTCTCTGTTTGTATGTCAAGCTTCACTCTCTGATCATTTATTGAATGGCAATGTGGTTTCTGTCTTTATATAAAAAAATGGCTGTGATGAGTCATAGACTGCATTCTCTTTTGCTTTCTTTTGATACTGAGATACCAAGTGCAAATGCAGTATTGACAGTATTCCCACACCTTCTTAGGAATTTAGGAACTTCTTAGGAACTGAGTTTACATTCCTTAATTCACTTTTTTTTTGGTCTCTTCTGGCTTTACCTTAAGTAATAACATATTTAGTATAGTTGCAAAACTTCATATTATCATTTAGAGAGACCGGATGTGATGCATTAATCATAAAAGTGGTACAGGTTTTCAGTATGACTTTTCTAAATTACTTTCTGATCCTTCCATTTGTCAGTTTGGGCAATTCTGACATCAGTTTCTATTTGCCTCTTTTTATAGGAATACAAGCTAGTGTCCAATTTTATATATATATATATTTAAAAAAAAAAAGTTTTACTCCTTATTGTTCAAAGTCAATTGCTTATTCACCAGCGTAAGAAAGTATGAAGGGCAATGGTGCAGATTTATCATTAGTTGAGTTGTTCTTCATCATAATATAAAAATGATAAATTGGACAACTACTGCTAAACCACAAATATTCCTGTAACCAAAGTGATCTAGTAAGTATTAACTAGGGCATCTGCTATCAAGCAGGATGCTTGGAACATTCAGAGTGTTGTGAACGATACTCCATCATGGTACAAGCCTCCTATAAGATTGTTTCACCATTTCCAGTGAAGCATCCCAGGGCCCATTAACCAAGAGCATGCACTCCCAACGACTGTATCACACAGCAGGTGGAGAAATTGCTAAAGTACTCATCAGACAAATGGTTTCTAAAAGAATATTTTAAAGCAAGAGCTATCTCCCTAATAGTGTGTTTTAAACACATCGGTCCAAGGAAAATATTCAGTACATAAAAGGAACAGGAAGATAAACCATGGAGTAGAAGGCCATAAAATTAAAAAGGCAGAACCCCAGAATTGCCTGCAGGTACCTGTGACTCGGGCAGTCCCAGGGCCAAATTGTGCAGCAGCAGACAGAGAGGAGCAAAGCAGTCCAGTCTCTGCAGGACACCTTCCCAGCCCTGACACGGGGCAGGGCATCATCAAGTGTCAGTAAATGCTGTTCTTGTCTAGAGAGCTGTAAAAGCAAAAATGGATCAGCTACCCAGTCAGTTGTTATTCAAGGCTCAATGTAATCTAAATCAGCAAGTATTCAAGAAGATAATATGAAAGAAAATTCTAAAGCTGGTTCTCTTGCTTTGGTGAATGCGGGAAAGAAACATGAGGCCATTAATTATGCTTGTGCTCAGGGTAGGAAATATGAGAGGAGTTAGAAAATTATGTCACTAAAATGGAAAAAATAGACTTTCTATTTCTAGATACAAAATAGAATTACTTTTTTCAGGGTTATGTTAAAAAAATCATTCCTGGATCCACTGTCCTCATATAAAGACAAGACTAGCTCATGTCTGTATATGAATAAATTTCTGGAGACTTACTTAGAGCAGAGTCTGGTTTATAGATTGAGAAACGAAAAGAGCTGATATTTTGAACAATCTACAGCACAGTAACATTCTCTCTCCTCCAAAAGCACCACCACCACCAGAGACTTGTAAGCTCAGCTCTGACCTGAATGAAGAAAGTAAGAGTGTGGAGCCATTGCTGTTTTACATGACACCCTGGGTGGTGCCAACAAACTGGTGATGATCACATCTGCCCTTCCAAGTTGGCTGCAAGCAACATTGCAGGTGTAAGGTAAAGGCACACGTGAATCCACTCAGAAGTTATGACTGTGGAGTGAGAGACTTTGTCAGGTACTGTATGTGCAGATGCAGGGAAAGAAAAGTTGGGAAAGGCATCAAGGGTGCTTCAGAGAAGGTTCAAGCTGAGTGTGCTTTTGGGAATACTGTCAAAAAGAGAACTGGAAGCTGCCTATTTTTGTGTGTGCTTTCATTCTCTTGTATTCAAGGAAGAGAGAGTTTTACATTCTCTATAAATAAGTAGGTTTGTATTAAGGCACCCAGCTTCAGTTTCTTTTTTTTTTTCCTATCTTCTGAATGCTGTAGTTGAAAAATAGAGATATTTTTAAAGACTATCAAATGTATTATGCTATCATACTGCTATTGCACAGGTGATACCTGGGACCTGAGTCTCGTGGTGCAGTTTCACATATTATAATTAGTTTATTGTTACTGGCAGCGTAGACTGGAAATCAGAACTAAGCCCTGGGAGAAACTGTTTCATGCTAATACTCTCATTACTTTTCCTGAATTTCTTCTACTACTCTTATTTATAAGGCTATGAACATGAAAGAGAATAGATAGATCTAATCTATTTACTGCAAATGTTCTTAGGAAGAAAAGTGTTGTGAAACATTTTAGTTCAGACAACTAAAATACTGTTTTCCTACTGTTACTTTTAAGAAAATTCACTATCTGCTTCCAAAATACAATAACCGTATGAGAAGGGGACAATGAAGAATGAACTCTTTACAAAATGTGCAAATGATATGATAGCCTGCGCAGCAAGAGCTGGGAGAATACAAGGAAATTGCCATCAGATGTAATCATTCCTGCACTTGTTTTCTTGACTTGAATAGGAGGCCCTAACTTAACTGAGCAGCTCAACGGCTACATCTGAATGATAAAATGGGGAAGTCTACATCTGAAGGACTTCCTTCCTCAAAGATGAAAATCCAGAACAGGGAAAATACCCTTTCTTCGACAGGCAGATTAGATAAAGTTGAGAGAGCTGAAGTATTTGGGAGGGAATATCTTGATACAGCCATTCTCTTCCAGGTACAACATCATATTATTGATACAGAAGGACTTGCTGGATTCCTCTTGTTGTTTATGCTATGCCTTCTGTTGTCCTTTTTAAGTCTGTGGAGCGTAAAGATCTTGGCAACAAAGAGGGTGTTACACCACTGATGTAAATTAGGACTGTTCCCGTGCAACAATAAATTGTACCAGGGCTGGGCAGTTCTGACTAGGAGAATTACAGTCAGTCCCTGTGGCCTCCTTCCCATCAGAGTACAGGGGTCATGGAATGCAAAATTGGGGCCAGATTATTTCATGGTGGCTGGAACTCAGCTATCTGCCATGTGCGTTACAATGGTACATTTACTTTTTCTAAGTGCTGAATTACTGCCCTGGGAGATGCACACATGCGTTCTGGGCCAGAATTTGGAGTTTAGCCTAATATTATGTTTTTTAAACACATCTGGGATCTATTATGTTGCTGGCTAATGATTTTCACAGATTCATCATTGCTTAATATGTAAAGAAATGTCATTGTCAGTATATCAGTATCAGCGTGGTATTGCAGAGCAACACGTCTGAACACTAGCTAAGTGCTTGCTGTAGGCAAAATGCTATAGGTCATTAAAATGCCAAAATATTAAGATCAAAAGTTATAACTTACAGAAAGTAGCAGTTTTGTTTACAAAATGTATCACAAAAGTAACCTAAACACTGGAAAAGCATTAGAGAAACAGCATTATAGGCTGAAATGAGATATATACTTGGTATAAAAATGCTTCAGTGTTTTTAGAGTTATATGGAAACAATTGCATGAAATTCCTATGCAGTTCTAACTCAGCAACAGTTCTTTGGTACTTTAGGAATCAAAAGTGCAGGGTCAGAATCAAGCAGCAGTTCATCCTTTTTGTATTCTAGGAGTAACTTGTTTTAGTCTTTTAAAGAGCCTCAAACTATTTTGGTTTTAACAGTCTCTGAGGAAGTTTCCCATATCCAAAGTAAGGAGCAAGCAAACAAAATAAAGGCAATATTGTCATTTATTTTCAGTGCTCTTAATCTATATGTAACTTCAGTTCGGAGGTGGACAGTTGAGCACAGGCGACTGTTTTGAAAGTCTTTATGTTTAAATGCTTCACGTCACTTATTGAAAGAGTACTTTGAAAAGAGAAGTAATTTCAGATTCTAAGCCTGGTCTTTGGGCTCATTCTTGAGATTACAGTCAAGTTTCTTTTTAATCCTTGCAGGAAAGGAACCAAGAGTGCCTAGTTCTACCACATAATGTTTTCTGGAGGATGTATAGCATCACTGAAATAAGGAATCAGAGAATTTGCAAGGACTAGTAAGTATTTAAATTTCTATTGTTGCCTGTTCTACAGTTGGAGAGCTGTACTGCTGTAACTCCTTCCACTTCAAAAAAATTATGCCTGGTTTGCAGTGTGTATGAAAGACTCATCAGGCTCTTGTGCTCCTGTTTTATGTATGCTGTCATTCTTTGAGAGGTGCAGTAGTTTGCCTGAGATATGCTGAGCCAGCATTCCCTCATATTTCCAGATGTACTGCAGTGCACAGATAATAATTATTTTGCACAATGTCAAATAGTAAGGAATTCTTTGCTGTAAATAGGTACAGATGCAGATATGTGATGCTAGGTATATAGAGCCTTGAAAGGAAATGAGAGGAACAGTTTTATATGGAGCCTGAGTTATAACTGCAACCAAAAGATCGTGATTATTACACTGTTATCCAGCACAACATCTCTGTATTCAGCTTCCCAGCTAAGTTTTCAAAGCTCTTGCTTCTTAGGCTCTTAAACTCTGCTGTCAGTTCTCTCTGCCTTGACACCACCCTCAATACACTGAAAATATTTGCTGGCCTGTCTCTTAGTTATCACTGTCTCATGGTTGCAGCTTTTACCCAGGTGAAAGTGTGCTTCTGTGGATTACTTAATAATTTTCTAGTGCTATTAACCCTGGAGTCTTTTCTTAAGTACCATTATTCAATCATGTGCTTTGAATGTAAGTGAAATTCAAATATATCAAATTAAACTAAGTGGATTCTAAACTCAATGTATCTTCCAAAGCACTACTATGACCTGCCCTGGATTGTTAATTTATGAATTTATAGCTGTAGTATCACTTCTACATTTTCTGTAATGTAGAAGCAGACCCCAGCATACAGTCCCAGCCAAGCTCTAATACCAGACTTATACCCAAAAGGCTATAGCTATGAAAAATGATCAGAGGTCTGATCCAAAGACAAAGTTTTTTGAACAAGACTTTTGATCATACTGCATCCTGATTGAATTTTACTCAGTTTCAGAATTTTTCAGATAGTTTGTATTAATATGAGAATCAGGGGTTAAATCTGCCATTAAAATTTGAATAGTTTAGCAGTTCATTCCATTCCTAATCCCAGTTTGTCTGTTTTGGTTTAGTTTGGTGTTTGAATTACCCTCAAAATATTAATCTATTTGTTAAACTATGGATTGTATTAAAGTTGCACATATGCCTAGAAGGAATGAAGTCAGTCTAAACACCATCAAAATGTGAATGCAAGCTCAATAGTTATTAGAAGCACAAGTGTACAAAACACAACTGAAAATAGAAAACCTGTACTTTTTTGTTAAAAATGAATTGTTAAATTTTATAACAAACAAACAAAACCGACCAACATCTCAAACACTTGATTCTGGGATAAAACTGTCTGGTTTTTTGACTTTTAAATTCTAGCTTTTAAGTCCAGAAAAGAGAAATATAAAACTGTCAAAATGAACAGACCTTAACTATGTGTCCAATATTAGGTTGACTATCAGTTAGATAACAGCTTACTGAATCGCTGCAAGAAAGAGTTACTGCTAAAAATAATTTCTTTAAACCCCTCAGTATCCATGGGAATAGATGGAAGGAGACATTATAATCACTACCTAAAACAGCAAGAGGGCATCAGAGTAACCTTGCTTTTGCATATTTCTTCAGTAGATGAATTGAACTCTGATTAGACTAAGATAGAAGGCGTAGAATTTGTGGAGCCCATACTGTTAAACAAGGTATTTTGTAAGACTTTCTAAGTTTGTTTGGGCTAATAATTGACTGAATACTTGGACAGGAAAGAAAATCTCAGTACCCAGGAGCTGAATATAATTTTTTCATATTTCTAAATGAAATTAACTCCCCAAACTCAGTTCCATTTGGTACAAACTATTCCATTTAATGCTGAAAATGTATTTTCATGTAAGTGCTTGTCAAAATAATGACACAAATGGATGTGTAAATCCCACAGAGAACAAGAATATCATATTAGTGTTCCCAAAGAAATCAGTGCTCTCCTCTCCAAATACAGGTTAGACTTCTGCCTCACAGCAGTGACCTGACCACCAGCCCCTTTGACTGGAACAGTCCCACTTTGTAAAATATACTTAAATATTCATGGAGCCAGCTGGTGAGAGAAAAAACAATGCTCTAGTTTGGTGGTTTGGTAACCCTCCTGGGGAGGGTGGAGGTGTTAGTCCCAGTGAATATGTAATTATTTATATGAAGTAGAACAGTGTCAACAGGAGAAGTGACAAGTCCTGTCCCCTAAAAAATTTCCTTGCAGGAATGAGGAAGGCTGAAGAAACAATAATGCATTCGCCAGAAATCTGCCAGGTATAGTTAACAACAGTTTAAACAAACTCTTAAAATAATTTACAGATTATTCCTGAAATAGCTAAGCTTTTGGATGAATAGATGTTCTTCCACATCTCTGAGACAGGCCTTGTTCCTCATATTAAGTGAACAGACCTTTCATCCTCCAAAGCAAAACAGCTCTAGCATCTCATAACATCATACCTCTATCCTTGTTCCTACTGACATCAATGGAAGGATAAACAGTATTTATATGTCCCACAAGCAGATCTGTCTCTTGGAGAATGCTGCTCTATAATGGTTTGTGTCTAACAGGAATAAAGAACTCTTGAGTGCTGCCGGCCAGTTGAATAGTCATGGCTGTATGAAGCTCTGGCAGTAATGTTTTTGCAGTGTGATTGCCGAAGATGTCAAGCAAGGCAAGGTTCTTAGGCACAGACGAGTTTTCATTGGACCAACTAAAAAGACAGAACATTTCAGGCAACAAATTCTTATTCAGGGCTACAACAGAATGAGCAAGCTTTACACTACTTCCAGGCTGAGGAGAACTACTTGCACTTTATCTCAGTTTGTGAATTAGACAATGTGACACACTTTTCTTACCTTTCCTTACAGTTCGTATGAGTTAGCATTAGAGCACTTGCAAAAAGCCTAGACAGCTCCAGTGCATTGCTGTGTGTTTTTTCAATATGCACATTTTGGTAAAGTCTGAACCTTAGAGGGACATTTTGTATGTAGACATGTAGCTGTTACTGACACAAAGGTGGTGTCTTACTGTTGACTTACTTGTGTATAATGTGGTGTCTAAGCCAAAATTCTCCTGATGACTATCATACAACAGAAGTAGGTATATGATGGGATAAAAAAGTAGGAAGATGATGAAATCTGGACCAGAAGATGAATATGCCAGGCAACACTTAGTAAGAAGTTGTTCTACTGATAAGATTTGCACTTTAAGAAGGTAGGTCCCTGTGACACCTTTTCTGCCACTGCGTGTGTGGAACCTGGTCCTGAATAACTGCTCTAGGTGTGGAACTCCTATGAGTACAGCACTGAGAAGGCCTGTGTTTTCTAGCAGTGATTCTCAGCTGAAGTCAGGCATCAGATCCATCAGCCTGGCTTTTATGGCTGATGTGCTAGTGCACAGCTACTAGCAGATAGATGAAGGGGACACAGATATCGCTTCTCTATTTGGCCTCAGGCAACATTCCATGCATAGGTTTTGGAGAGGCAGTAGCAAGCCAGGATGGGAAGTGTGCTGAGAGCTCGTCACCACTCACAGCAAAGAGAGGTGTTGTATCCAGAGCTGGGGGGAACGGCCACCTCTGAGTGCCCCAGCCCAAAGCCCAGAGACCTTGGTGCTGGCACCTCGTTCATCACCCTGCCTTTAATCTCCCCCAAATCTGTGCTCGTTTCCAGTTGGGCTGTCAGGCTCCATGTGCTGGTTCTGTGCAGTTGGACACCGGATGCAGGCAGTGGACGATACACAATCACTGGTCCCCCTTGTCCACCCTCTTCCAACTGCACAAGCAGATCATTAGCAAGAACACCTTGAGGCCTGTGGTGGGTGACATTTGGCTGTGTTGTAAATTCACCCTGGGCAAAGAGAGCCACTGTTACTGCACTGACCTATTCAGGTCTGATTGAATCTACTTATTTAAGGCATCAAAACAAGGAACTTGAACTAGGAGCTTTTCTCAGGGCTTCCAAGCAATGAGTTTCACCTTATTTGTCTGACGTACAGACCCCTATCCCTAGCCTGACAAAAAATGGCATCAGGAATTAGAAATTCACCACCTTGGCTTTAAGAAGGAAATAAAAAAACCTAAGAGGTTTAAAGCTTTAGTCACCAAAACCAGAGCTGTCTGAAAATGTTTTTTAAAGCTTAGCTGTAAACAGTGTAATAATTCATATTACAGTAACTGTGGAGTCATATCCCTTTGTTAGTCATATGTTTTGCCAATAAAATGACTTTCATAAAACAAAAAAAAAAACTTCATAGACTGTGGAAGGTCTTTCAGGGACTGTGTAATTAAAGCACAGTATTGTCTGACAGCTGGAAAAAAATTCTTGACTGCAGAACAATACGTGACCTTTAACTTTTAAAATATATTTTCAGATAAAAGGTTTTCAAAGAAAATTTTGAAGGAAAACTGCTATAAAAGCAGAGAAGTCTGTCTTGAAACTTGGAGATGGAAGGGACTCTGCAGACTTCTGCATTTATACATCTTATGTAAAAACTATGGAAGAGCAAGCAGCCATCAGCAGGATGTAAGAATTCACCAAGTGATATTGCGATGAATACTCAAAGAGTTAAATATTACGTAGGCTCTGGCAGATGGAAGGAGAATGACTGAGCAGCAAGAACTGCATACAACCTGTATATAGCTGATATAACAGGTGTATAACTAAAAATTGGTGCAGAATCTGTATTAAGATTTAGACAAAAGGAGATTTGTGATGGAAATATACCAACAAGGAAAAACAGCTTGGAGGGTATAGCTATCTGTGTCTCCAGATTCTGAGCTAAAGATGAAAAAAACTTAGATTATTACAAGTTAAAAGGTGTTACTACTTATAAAGCCATAGCAATGGAAGGCAGAATTACTGAACCTGCTGGCATCTTTCCTGTGTGGGGCAGGTCAGCACCTCAGGCCCTTTTCTTTAGGAAGAAATCATAAATTCTGTCAAAGAGAGACTTGAGGCAATTAGAGTGGTCATAAAACTGGATGCTAACACATTTTCCTAGCGCCCTATTCCTATTGAAATTTGGCGTGAAACTGGCAGAAAACTCTAACTGGTGTCTTTCAAATATGCTCCAGTGCCTCTCTACTACCTTACTACCTTGAGGCAGGTGCACACAATTTACCCAGTGTTACAGAGAAGAAATGGAAGCACAACTCTATACGTGTATTCTGAATAGAGTGTGTGGTGGCTTAAACCACAGGTAGGACCATGTGGTCCTGCACTCCCTCCACCCAGTGAGATGGGAAGGGAGTTACAACAAGGGGGTACAGATTAGGATGAAGGACAGGGACAGCTCACTCACCCATTATGGTCATGGGCAAAACAGACTCAACTTGGGGAAGAAAAATCAATTTAATTTTGATTAATGCCTGTGATTCTGTGATTCTGTAATTCATTGCCATTCATCTGAGTAGCACAGTGAGACATAACAACCACATCTTAAGACACCTTCTCCCCACCCCTCCCTTCTTCCCGGGCTCTAATTACTTTGCTCCCAATTTCTCTACCTTCTCCACCCCAGCAGCACAGGGACAGGGAATGGGGGTTCAGTCAGTTCACCTCTGCTGCTCTTCCTGGCATGAAAGTTCAGGAACAAAGTGTTCCAAAGCGAGCTTCCCATGGACTTACGGACACTTTCGGTACAGCTCCCAGCTCCAGCATGGGGACATCCACAAGCTGCAGGCAGGTCTCTGGTCTAGCACACCTCCTCACCCCCCTGGTCTGGGGGTCCAACTCTGCTCTGGCATTGAGTGACTCTGGGGTCTCAATTTCAGTCACGCTTGCCCTCAGGCTCAGCTTTTCAGCTCCAGTGTGGAGTCTTCCATAGCCTACACGTGGGTATCTGCTCCACTGTTGAACTTCTGTGGGCGGCAGAGACCTCCTTTGCCTTCTCCTACTCGTGCAGTTGAACAGGGTGTCTGAGGTTCTCTGTCCTCCCCAAACTCCTCCTCCTTCCTCCTCACAACAAAGCTCTCTTTTTGTTTAGGCTGATGGTCGTCTTTTGTTCAGGTCAATGGCCTCTCTCCAGGTTCTCTCCATCTTCTTCTTTTCAAGACAGTCCTTCCCCTCTCAAATATGGATTCACAGAGGTGTTTCTCTAGTGCTCATTGGCTCAGCCTGGAGGTGGGGGGTATGCCTTGGAGCCAGGGGAGCTTTCTCAAAGCTTCTCACAAGGTGGCCCCTTCCCCCACTGACAAACCCCTCTCCTCCCCCTCAACCCAACACGAGTGTCTTTTACTTTTGCAGTTTGGAATGTGGAAAAAGCTAATTGCAGGCATTACAGTATGTACAGAAATGCAGTAAGCAAATGTAGGGGATGCATGTATTTTTGGAGGGAGCAGAATTTCTCTGTTCCTCTCGCTGCTCTGCTGTGTGTACCACAGCACCTTCAGCGAAACCCAGCCCAGAAAACAGACTTTGGGCTACGGGGATGAGGGCACCTGGCCTTGGTGTAGTGAGCCACCTCCCAGCTGAGGTTAAGGCATCCTTCCAACTGGCTGTCACTGGCCAAGTGCTCACAGGAAACAAATTCCTCTCCTGGCCCATGTTTGTGATGTGCGGGTGGTGTGGATGTAAAACGCTTTGCAGTTCTGCAGGTTTGGTTTGTAGCTACTTGTTGTTGGGTCTCTGATCTGGGTTTTCAACTCTGATTTCCTAACTGTCCAGCTCTGCTCCTCCTGCCTGTGGGCTGTGGCTGTGAGATGCTGAGCTCAACCTGTCTCATTGCCTCAGCTTGCTCTCCTGGTGGTAGAGGGTATCAGGCTGGGATCCTTTGACAGCTGTGGCTGTACAACTGCAGGGTATGGGGATGAAGGTTTTTGCATATAGCTCAGAGAGCCATGAAGCCTGGCACCTGTGCAAATTTTTTTTCCTCCTCTAGGTCTGTGGTGTGATATGCATTCTGTGTAGCCTTAGGATAACTATTCAAATGAGCATTGGTGAGAACATTGCGCTGTAACACCAGCTGGACCAGAGAATTAGTCTGGAATATTACCCACAGCAGTCAAAGCTGAGCAACAGCTTAAAACTTTTTTTTTATTATTTATTTTGTTTTGTTTTGTTAACAGCTAGTCCCAAAGCAACTGATACTTCTGAGACATGATCTCCGCATTAAAGCAATTTAAGGGAATGTGGGAACTTTCAATAAAATTCTTTGAGTTAAGAATAATAATGTGGGGCAAGTTATATTTTCCCATTAGATTCCTATTTCTTCCATTATGTTCCCATCCTAAAATAAAAATATTTGTACAATTATAAGTGAGGTCTGAAATTTGAGACTTATCATCAGCATACCCTGTAGATGGTTGTCCTTCCTACTTCTGAAGGGCCTTATGAAAACCCCAGACTTCAGTGCATGCTGTGGTAATTTGTGTAAGAGGAATTGTAAATATTTCACTGAAACTCACCCTGTTAAATCCTCTAGAAAAGTATTGTAGATGAGAAAACTCCCCAACATGTGAAACCTTTCTGTTCTTACCGTGTCATTAGAAAGAGTCACTATTTACTGCATTAAGTCACTGTTTGCTGCATTAGCTATAATCTAATGAGATGCTTCCTGTGGCAGATCCAGGGCTGGAATAGCTGGACAGATTGTGGTGGTTCTATTATTAGAAATCTGTTATGTTTGACATTGAGCATAAAAGATGGGGCTCATACTGCAGAACATTTCTCACACTCTTAATTGAGAGTAAATCCCTGCAGTTGTTATTGGAAAATATGGTCAGGCCTCTGGATTCTTATTGATCAGACTTGCAAGTCAATCAGTCATGTTGACATACGCAAAATCTCTTGACAAAGAAATGATGACTGATATCCTAAGAACAAAATCTGGTAAGAAAAGACAATAAATCTTGCTATTACCAAAGCAAATTCTTCAGAGTCTGGAATTTAACTTTCAAGGATATTTTGTATGTAGATAGATTGTGTATAGACTTAGTTTATATAATGTGTCTGAAACATCCAGAAAAGCTTTACCTATAGACAGACTGCGTGAGGAAATAAGTACCTTCAGTTTTCAATGGTATGTCAGAATATACTGATCATTATGTTATGATTGGATTCAACTGAATGTACAGGCACAATTGATGCATTTTGACCATACCTCAGGTGGGATGTGGAATTATTTACTCTTAGTGCTAATACAACCAATGGTATAAGACAGGAAGAGAAGACTATCAAAAGGCCACAGTTAGTTAGGAAGTTAGTTGTATGTCCTATCTGCATGACAGCAGTACACGTAACTACACAATGTTAAGGAGACACAGGCAGGGCATTGGTATGGTGACACAGGGAGAAGTGCCCCATATACGGCACAGTCTCACTATCTGCTCCACCTTGTTTTTTCTTGGGGAGCTTCCACACACATTCAAGGCAGTTGTCAAAGCTCAGCTTGCCCTGAAGGAGTCAGAACTAAAGAAAGGTGGCTTCAGGCTTCAAACGTCTAAAGAGATGGTAATGAGATAGTGAAGTTGGGTTAGAAAGTGTGAAGAAATAAACAGCTGGGGAAAACATTTTTGAAAGGAAGAAAATAGCATAGTAAGAAATTTGGAAACACTTTGATGAGTTGCTAAATCTGCATCCATGCAGTGAGGCTGCTGACTTGCACAGCTTGTGCCGGCACAAGATGTAGGGGTCATTGGGCCGCTTGCACAGGAGCTCGTACTGTAAAACGCTTTCCCATATGTCAGTGTTAAATGAGAAAGAAACAAGGAACGGACCAGGCTCACTCATATCCCAGCTTCGACAAGGGCTGTGGAGATCATCTGACAGCCTCAGGGCAGCTCTGGCTTGTGCCTGTGCCCATAGCAGGCTCATTGGAAGGATGAATAGCTGACAGGAGAGCACGGCTGTCTCAGAGGTGCTGTGTGCAGGCTGGGAGTAAGTGTTGCTGCCCAAAATGAATCAGAGCTCCCCAGAAGAACTTGAAGGTCATGGCAAGCCAAGAGCTAGTATCTGTGTCTGTCACTGAGCAGGGGGATGAGTGTCAGCTCTGCTTTGCAAACCGCATAGCTAGTCCAACAGCTCCTGCTCAAGTGGGAAACTATGAGTAGGGGACAATATGTGTACTCTGCAGTTGAAGGAGGGGGAAAAGGCTAGTTAACTAGGAAGGAGGAATTGAATCATAGCACCGTTATAATACTTCAATTGACATTTCAATATTAGAGCCAAAAAGAGAACTGCAATATTTCAGAAAGTACTTTTTAATGCTTTAGGTGTTGAAAACTGTAGCATGAAATATATGTGCATTGTCTGATATTAGCAGGGAATATGGTAGGTAGGCTGTACTAACACAGACCAGTCTGGAAACTGAGTGGCAGCATAAAAAAGCCCTTCATATCCAGGAGGCAACAGGTCAGCTGTGGCAGGGTAGACATGGCATTGTGACAGCCAGGTGTGTGCCTCATGGCTAACTCGGGCTTTACCAGGGCACATCCTATTCACATGCCCTGATTTTGTCCTGAGAAATCCTCACAGAAAGTTCTGGGCCAGGAAGGAGCTATTTCTGAACTGATAACTTTCAAATGCTCAACCTTGCAGCCTTCCAGGTACTGGAGGATGAAATCTTGCATACGGGGATGCTTTCAGAATGTATCGTCTATCGTCTGTTTTGTTTCTTTGCTTGTTTAGGACGCATTAGTTTTAAATTGATAGGTAAGTCTAATAGGTACATTAATCTGTATCTGCTGTGGTATGTATATGGTAAAGGAAACAGAACAAATGAACTTGTTTTAATCAATATGTTTAAATAAAAAGTCAACACGGCAAGACACATACTCCTGCTCGGACTGACTCACGCTGGGTTTAAGTTCCAGGAATGCCTAAGAGGGCAGCGTCATCCCCTCCAAAACAGTTTTTCTTTTCATATGGGATTATATCAGCAAGCAGCTGCCTCTAAGGCATTATTTTTGCCAGACCATCAGGCTCTCTGTGCCAGCTTCCCCCTTAAAGCGTTCTAGGGACAGGGCATCCCTTCCACATCGCCCTGAGGGCAGCAGAGATGCCCAGTGGAGGGGAGCCAGGAGGGCAGCGCTTCCACCGGCTGTGCAGCGTCCGGGGAACACCGGGCGGCGGGCGGAGGCGCCTGGTGAGTGCTCCTCTCTGTGTACAGCAAATGAGAAATACAGCGGCCAGCGACCATGGAAAAAGCGTGTCCTCGCCGCAGCCGTTCAGCTTCCCAGCGGCCTTGCTGAGGGCCACGGCTGCGCCCCGGGCGCGGTCTGCGCGCTCCTCCTGGCGGCGCGGCTGCCCGACCTCCCGCCCGGCCCGGGCCCTGCCAGGGCCGCCAGCCCGCCGGCCGCCTTCCAAACACGGCTGCAGCCAGTTGGTTTTAAAATAGACTCTGTGCTACGCTACACTTCATTTGATCTTCACGCACAGTGCTATGCTACTGTTCAGGTCTGTGCATCGACCGCGGCAGATAAAAGAAATAATCTGAATTAGCTGGCATTTCTCAATATATGTGAATAATTGATTTTGTCTTTTCTTCATTTCAGGCTGGTGAAATATGACGATTCAGTCAAACTCTGAGATTCCAGAGCGCCAATGGCTGAGTTGGAAAACTGAGGTTTGTTTTCTTAAAACTGAGTAAGACCAGACCTTGTGTAGGAAACTTCTGCAGAGTGACCTCAGCGTCCTCTGCGGGTCTGCTGGGCACAGACCAGTGTTGCAGAACGTTCTTCTGAGCAGCAGCAGGGATCTCTGTATCCTGAGGGTCACTTGGCGCAGCAGGCAGGCAGAGCTGTCACTGCCTGCTTCCCAGGCTGCTTTGGCTCGTGTGTGGAGGCAGTCCTGGTGGGATCATGGGCGCCATGTGCCACAGATGGACTAGCACAGCGTAGAGGAGATGAGCTGCACGGCTCTGTCTGCCTGTTGCATCCTCTGTGCCAGGACTGGAGCCATGCGATTGGGGAATAAGTAGGGTCAGAGGGCTTTTTATCAGCCAGAATTATTCTGCAGCCTGTTTGTGCCTTCCAGGCAAAAATGCAAAGGAAAGAGAATTAAGTCTGGTGCTTGTTTGTGTATTTAGCTCATGAATCACTTGTGAAGGGAACCTCACTACCACTTATTTATTATAGTACATGTGGGAAGTTTTTACCTTAGAGACTTCATTTAGCAGCCTGTTTGTTGCAGATTGTTTCATTCATGAGGTACTGGGTGACTTAAATGGTTTTTAAAATAAAGAGTGCTTACTGTTGAGTAACACCCTGGAAGTCACTCATGTCTGGGGCATACCTGGCAGTTCTGCCCTGACACTGAAGCTAGAAATCATGACACTTCCAGAGCCTGAAAATCATAAATACTTGTTGGCTATATATGTACATATTTGGCTAATGAATAACATTCCTTGGGGTTATTTAAAAGCATCAATAAACAGCGTTTGATACAGCTAGGTGAACATCCACTACTTTCCACAGAGAACTTGCACTCAGAGCCACAACTGCTGTAAAGGTGGGATGGCTAGATTCACTGTGGGTCTTCAGTAACTCTGCTTGGAGAAAGCCACTGTGACTTTCAGAAGAGAAAGCAGTGATTACTTCACTTGGTAATATTTGTAAGTCCACCAGTTCATTTACTTTGTGCAAATCTATGTAACAAGTCTGACAGCAAAGTCAAAATCAACAAATCTTTTCAACTCTATGAGATTAATTTTTCCCTTTTTTTCTTTTAATAAGGAAGACTTCTGAAATGTCTTGTGGGTAACAGCTGGAGATCTCAACCAAAGTATGTAGGGCACTACCAACTTTTTTATAAATGTTGCTGTCTGAACACATTTACCATGTAAGTAATTCAGCCTTAAGTCTGAACATACTTATTACAGCTTAACTGTAATGGAGGTATGTACTATTTTCCATTCATTATACCAATTCATTATATCCTTTGGATTACTGTTCATCTCAGTAAAAACAGATCCTAACATACACTGGCTGTATACTCTGAGGTGTTAGTGCTCATTGAGTCTGATTACTGTTCCAAACTGGCTTACTCCAAGCTGTGGTTTTCTACCAGACTACAAGAAACAATGTTTTGTTATTGTAATTGCTACAGCTGGAAAATTTGAAGTTTTATTTGATAACTAAGTTGGTGCATTTCTAGCTTTTACATATGTATTTTGCACTTTATTTTGTATTAAAATCTTTCAGACAGTGGTCTAAAAGGATAATGCTTTGAAGGACTAAGGCAGGGGAGAGAATGTGGGTCTTGGGTGTCGGAGGGTAGGACACTGCTTTTGGGCTGAATGGGAGAATTTGCTGTGCCAAACTCTTGCTGGCAGCATTTTCCTGGCACTGTCTGCTCATTAGGGCTCTGCTTCTACAGCACACTTAAACGCATGGAAAAGTTCAGCCCTGTGAATGAACAAAGATAAAAATATATTCATATTAAAGTTAAGCATGTGCTTAATGAGCTTTGTTAAATTTGGGACAGTAAGAGAGAGAATGCCTGTGTGTACAAAGGTATCACAGAAGCTGTCCTCAGGACCTGTTTACCTTTCATTCATTATTTATATTATTTCTGAGTGCTTCAGATATTGTTGCTTGTTATCCACCCTGTTGACTTTCCCATATTGTCTTTCCAAGTGCTGCTAAAAAGAAAAACAGATTTTGGGACACTACTATGTGCCAGGGATTGAATTCCATAGCCGTGGGACTGCAGATGCAGACAGCCCAGCACATAAAGAGGGAAAAACAAAGGTTTTTCTTTTTTCTTACATTGCCCAATTCCTCAGGACAACAGAGGAGAGTGACAGAGAATAGATATTTCCTATCAAACAGTGGATAATAGATGAGAAGTATGCTTAACACCAAAAATGAAGGAAAACTATATTTTCACATTTCATCAGTCTGGAGGGACACAAAAGGATTAGATCTTGGGGGCAGGAAGGACTCAGATTAGAGAACTTTATAAAATAGTTTACTCTCCAGAAAGATTGTGTGATATTGGTGTTGTCATTCTCCTGTAAAGCATGTTCCATACACCTAAAGGCTGTGCTCATTGGCAAGAGAAGTATTCCCAGGTCCCCACTAACAGAAGTGTACTCTCATTCTGGATGAGAAATCTGTTTTGTAATTGAGGGCTTTCTGATGCAGAAGAGTGCATTTGTAGTGTCTGCCCCAGAGGTTCTCGTTACTGAGACCAAGATTTAGCCCTAGCTTTAATACTGATTTGCTTTTAATTTTTACCAGCTTTTAATTTTTAATGACTTTCATCTCCACTCACAGATTCTACTAACCATACATTATCCTCAATGAGAGGATAAAATCTGAAGGTTAAAGCTGTGTATCAGGGGTCCCTTTGTTCTTCCACAAATACACTGTCCTGAATTTTAGGACCATTCATCAGAGAAGTGATGTCATGGTAACAAAATGTAGATTGCCTTCAGATTTCCAGTTGGCTATCAGAACAACTATGGGGCCATTTCAGCGGAAGGCTGAAGTACTGACCTCAATAAATTACCTGTCCTGGTAGTGACTTTTGTTGCTTTCCATTCTGCTCAGTGTTTTGCCATCCTCACTGGCTCCATCAGTTTTGTGAGGTTTTCCTCCAGCAGGTTCATGTCCAGCAGCCAGATCCAGAGACTACTGAGAACATTATGAAAGGCCTTACATGTTAGCAGCAGGATGTAGTCTTTTGAAGCATTTGTTTATTTGTAGGATGTAGTCTTTTGAAGTATCTGTTTGTGAGGTGACAAAGGATGTTTTTGCTGGGCTCATCAAATACTTGAAGTCATTATCATATTTCAAATAGGATGTACAAGCTCTGTAAATAGGAGCTCTCAAGAATGGTAGAACTTTTGAAGGAATTCTGCAAACATCAACTATTAGATCCTACAGTTCTCTGTTGTGTTCAGCCTTTTAAGAGTATCAGGGGTGCCTGCAATTATGTTGGGCTACATCGTGTCCTGCTGAATTTTGACACAGAAGGCTTAAAGCAGATACTCTATGAACTGCATTTCATTGAGTGCTCTTTGGTGCCTGACTTGGACTGAAAACAATATTCTGCCATTTGGAACATTCCTAGTCTGCCAAATGGGAGACTTCTTTGATGCCAAATAGACCTCTTCATTTTGCAGTCAATATTTTGCTGTGATTCTTGACATAGCTGTTGCTACCAATTTCATGACTTTTCAGTGAACACTGCTCTCCTTATACATATTAATGAATTTTAATATAACAGGGATGCCTATCATTAATTAGCTAGCATAGATATTGGAGAACTAAAAAGGCAGCGATGCTATTTTATTGCTTTAAAATATAAAAGGCAATAAAATGGCAAGAATGCTTTTGCTGTGGTATAGTGTTTTCAGAAACACCAACACCACTATACAAGAATTGGGAGTTCCTGTACATATGCTGACATCATCTGCATTTGAAGATAACTATATTCAACACATTTTTGTTCATACAGGTGTCACAGGAATTTATATTAAGAAATAAAAAACTATAAAAGCATTTCTGCAAAAATGTACTCAGACTCAACTTTATTTATAGCTCACACCTTTTTTGCTAAAAATGCATAGTCATTACATATACAGTAGTCAGCATCCAAAAGTGTACAAAGAGTAAATTTTCAAACCCTCCCAACAGAACCAAACAAAATTCACACTTTTTGTTCATTGCATGCACAGACCCTTAAATGTGATACCTCTTACTAAAGCGTGCTTGAATCTCTAGTGGACAGAATTGACTTGCTATAAATTGTTTCTCCATACTATTAACCCCCAGCTACAACCACAAATCCTAAGGCATTCACATGAAATAGCAAAGCCTTACTTCAGAATCCTCCATGTTCTGAGTGCGGCCCAGGAAGCAATTGCCCTGAAAGCAGAAGTCTGCTGGTGGTGTTTCCTTACAGGGAACTTTGAGCAAAACCCTGCTTCCTTTGCCTTGGTCATTAATTTATTACTGAATTCAGTGGAACGAAGCAGCAGCTCTCTAGGCAAGTTGTGAAAATAATTTAACTTTATTCCACACCCAGCTCCAAGACACTAAACATCTTGAATGGAGGTCTGTGTCTTTCAGTGCATGTGACACTTCCTCAGCATCTTGCATCTCATCTGAGGAGAAGAGGAAAAGTCTCAGCTGTAACTTGGGTATTGGTTGTGTAGCCCTGACTTACAGGTGTCCAACAGAAGCTAGGAATATACTTGGACAGGGCAAATTTCTAACGGTAAAGGGTTTGACTTAAACCACTCAAATCCTTTGATGTCTTTTTTTTTTTTTTTTGGTCTCCACTATTGCTGCCAGTTAGAAAAGCTCTTAAAAACATTGTCCTCTACTCAGTGGTGCTGTTTATATCAGTCCTTCCAGGAGAAGGGCAGAGTGGGTTAGCAGGATGACTAGTCAGGGCTCCATGGCAAAGGAAGAGTACATATACATGATAAGAAGATTCAAGTTCAGTTTTTGCCCAAGAATAGGATTGGCTCTGTGTTGTTGGTTTTGGGGAACAGGAGGGGAAAAGAGAAAGTTGTTTGTCTGATCAATATAATTTTATGTTCCCAAATGATTACATGTGTTTATTTAAAAGCTTCATTTATTTAAGGTCTTTTTACTCTGATAAGAAGTAGCTTGAAATGCCCAATGGCAATTGAGACGTAATCATAGTCTTACAGACACTGATGGGAAATCTTGCACCATTGTTTCACGGTAACTGGAATACAATCCATGGCTAAATGAACAATGAGGCCTCATGTCAGCATTACGGTGCCCCTCGGTACAAGTGACCAGTGAGAATTTCTGAAGAGAAGAGTACTTAATTCATGTATGTTTTCTCTTTTCTCCTGACCCTTAAGCATTTAGTCAGCCTGTTTACTACTGCTTAGGTCTTGATTGCCCCCACATCTGAAGCCAGTGGAAATTTTGCCATTAGCTACAAAGGACACAGGATGTGAACCTCCATGGGGCATGGCAATGATGAAGGTTTGTCCCAAGAGTTCATGATCTAGAAACATTCGTCTTCCTCTCCCTGTGAGATGAGGAGCTCTGGAAAAAGATAACATTCTCTCTGCCGGAGTTCAGTAATATTTCTTCTTAGCACCTAGGAGGGTCTTTGCATTTTTAAGTGCTTTACAAACATTAGCTAGTCTTCAGAGCAACCCTGCGAGGTAGGTAAGGTATATTCTCCCCATCTTACAGATGTGGAAACTGAGACAGAGGGTCAAATTCAACCCTGGTACAATTCCAGTGTTTTACGTGAATTAAATTAATTCAAAATTAACACAGTTTGAACAACTTGCCCTAGATTACAGAACAGGTAGTGGTAGAGCAGAGGCAAGAACCCGGGAGTGCCTGACTCCTCAGCTTGTTACCGCCACTTGGTCATTTTTACTCTCATAGGCAGTAAAAAACAGTATAATCTGGGCAATTACTACAGGTATGATTTGCTTCTGTAAGGCATGTGGATGGTAATCAACTGAGTTAAGTGCAGTAATACTGTATGAATATGCTGTCTCAGTTTACTTAAACATGAAGTAAAACTTTCATACTGTCATTTTCTGTAGGTGCATTGTTGACAAAAACCCAACATTGTAGCTGGATTCAGCAAATAAATAATAAGCACAACACTTGGACAGCTAAGCAAAACTATCATTTTAGCAAAAAACAATGTATTTCTACTTTTAACTGCTAAATTTCTACAAGTGCAGCATGCAGATGAAACTTTTCCCTTTGTTTCCAGACTGCAGACTCCAGTCTTGCTAACAAAGCAGCTCAGAGCTGCACAGATACCCTGGATAGAGACATTCAAATGAATACACTGCAGAAGAAAAAGAAATAGTGTATCGCCACAGAGTACTGGATAATTATGACAGACCAGGTATATCAATCTTACACGAAGATGAGCTTGAAGCTTACAGGTTACTCAGAAATGCCCAGAAGCTAGGCTAACTGAATAGATGCCAATGTGTAAACTGCAGTTCTAGGCACATGCTGATTGCAAGAGGGGGTGTCTGTGCCACCAACACTCTGGGAACTGGCCCCATCAGCAGTCAGTTCACACTGGCACAGGTATGTCAGACTGAAAGTCAGTGTTGGCCAAAGATGGAAAGACACATAGGCATTTCCAGGCCATTTGCTTGTGCTCCAGTCCTCTCCTCATCCCCCATCCCCACACAGATTCCACAACAAAAGGCCTGAAAAGCCTTGTTGGTTTTAACAATGAACTGTGGAGTCCGCAGCATAGACCTTATGCCAGGTACCCTGGCAATAAAAACATTAGAACAGGTACTTATGCAAACAAGTTTGTTTTCTAGGATGTCCTTATGCATCTAGTCTGCAGGTTAGACCTCTTGTCTAAGCTCTGGACATGCTTACAGATGTTCAGCCATGTATACTTTCACACCAAAAAGAGATCCTGCTCCCTTACAAGCCACACAAATAATGACATTCACTTCTACCCAAGCAAATTCAAGCACTGTAATTACAGATGTCTTGTTCCACTTTTAATCTCTTTAACTCAGTTTTGTTCTGTCCATATTTACGGAGACTGGCTGTCGGACACGGCAAATGGAATAACTATCTACATACATGTCCTTCACTGAATAAACACAGGCAGCCAGGTAGCATTTCCCTAGGTACTCTCCACGCTTCTTGTAACTTTTTAATTTGTAGCCACACTTTAAACAAACAAACAAACAAACATCCATTAATTAGAACTCTTAAATCTAATCACATCTCCCTGTACTAATTCACTCCTGATTCATACAGCCTGCTTGCAGTGGCTCAAGAGCAGTACTTGCAACCAGCATTTACAAATCATTCCACAAAGTGCTCAGGCCTATACCCGTGCCTCAACATTTTGCCAGTAGAAACTTTTAAATGAAGCCATATTTTTAATATCAGAGCCAGGTACCAAATCTGCAGCGTGACTGGGGCTCACAGGCAACTCTTACGACAGCAGTAAGATTCCAGTAAAATTGCAGTTGGTTGCAATCCAACCTTTATACTGTTATCTGTCGTCGAGATATATATAGACGACCCTGTGTGGCCTAACTGCAAATATCAAATGTATTTTTACAAGATAGCAACAGCCTTTTTTGACATTGCTTCTTGAGATGTCCTCTACATTGTGACTGACAAGCACAAATATAATTCATTATACAGTATGCTTTAAAAGCTTTGTTTTACATTTGACTTTTACTGTTCCTTGCTTCTAAGCTGTCTTCTAGTGCTGAGATTTGCTGTCCCCAGCCTTTTTGATTTCTTTCTTAGTTTTTAATTGCTGGTTGGACGTGCTAGTGGCATCTCCCATGAAAACTCTTTCTACATAATTAGTTTTGAAACTTGGATGAGTCATTGGGCTCTAACTACTGTGCCTCTATTATTTTAACTTGAATACAGCACATCTCGAAGATTTTGGCATCTTTTTGCAGTTGTAAAAATTCATAGGATGACATTGTTGCAGGTCTTGATCCATTTGCTTTCTATTGTGAGTTTCCAGGGTTTTTTCACAATATAAACCACATTTCAAAGCATAACCGTGTGGTGAACCAACCTCCTCTCCCAGTGGTGCAGACCACTTTCTGCTTTATTGGTAGCTGAATGAAGCAATGCCATATTTATGACAAAAGTTAATGAAAATATGTAAAATTAAAAATATTTCATGTAGTTTTAATTTTCTTTTAATTCAGGTTGGCAAATGAAAACGGAACACAGCCAGCCACACAGGGTCATGCTGTTTTTTTATGGCCCATCAGTGATAACTCAAGAGACTACAGTTTGGGAACTGCTGTTTCAGAAAATTCTAGCCAATCTCTTTAAGAGACCACATGTGACCCTACCACAAATTATATACTAGCAGAATTGTGGCTGGCAAAGAATACATATTTTTGTTAGGCCATTCTCCTCATTCACTGAGAATCTAAAAGATCCAAACCATTATAGTAAAAATGAGTTGAGATAAAAGATACAATGAAGTGGGTGTAATTTTCTTTTAGCTTATGCACTTTCATAGGGGATATTTTCACAAAGCTGACATTGGTATAGGACAGATCAGTTATTGGTTTCTGTGATGATTCTGACCCATATTAACGATTTGACCTCATAATCCCTAGCTACAGTCCTTCCTATATTCCTGTTATAAACAAAGGAGGCTTTGTCTTACAGAAGACTACAGGACTGGATTCAAAACATTTTCTTAAGGTTTGGATGCCATGTCCATGAAGATGGGAAAGATCCAGGCAGATATGTATTTCCACAATAGGGGCAAAGAGGCTGAGTTAAAGAGCCACTACACTACCATGCCGTATGACACTGGTATTTCCTAAGGAAGTATCACCCTTCTTTTTGAAAATGGGGTATACAAGCAGTTTCTCACCTGAACTTCAAGTTGTCACCCCCTTGTGTAACATTACTGCGTATTTGTTACTTGTTCTGCTAGACAAAATCAAAATGCATGTGTTGAAAATCTGCCCATAGTTTACACAAATGTGTCTTTATACAGAGAGTAAGTAAATTCAATCTATAGATAGCTGTTTGTCGTGTTAGAAGGGTAATACCTGGGTTGCTGTGAAAAGATACTGCTTTGGAAAATAGCTCAGAATTCTTGTCTTTTAATTCCCCCAAAGCTTCTGAAAGAAGACTTCACCCAACTGCAGCCACAGCTAATCAACACAGGAAAAAGTGGGGAATGATGAGAAACTGCCAGTGTCCAGTACTTCTAGAGACAGATTTTAGGTCCTGAACAGAAGATTCAGCAGTAACTTATTCTGCAACTAATTTTAGGATGGTAAATCTGACAGAGTGCTCTAATTAAAGAGCAGAAGAAACCAGTTCCATGTAATTTTTTAAAAGATCCAGAATGAGATCTCATGCATCAGTTACTCTCTTTACATTCACAGAACTCCCACCGAGCTTGGCAGGGACTTATATAAAGTCTGGCATCTGACTTTGACTCTGAAGTGCTGATCTGGGGGTGATTTACCAGGGAAGATAAAGGGGCCCCTTAGCAAGCCCCTTAACGTGACAGATGTTCCTGACATGCTGCAGGAAGAGCCATCCTATTATGCAGTGCCCTTCTTCTCCCTCCGCCCCTGCTCCAAACTAGTTTGACCCCTTTCTGGTTCAGTTATTTTACATATCCCTCTATTTTATTTTAGTATCTGAGTGGCTACACCAACCACTCACTGCCTGTTTAATTAAAGTCTCTCCAGCAACTGGTAATTTTGTAATAATTCACAGCTGTTTTTCCTCTCTCAGATAAATCTTTTGTTCCCTGGCTGAAAAGGCTGCAAGACCTTAGAAACTATAGATAGCTATCGATTTGTTTGCATTTAAAATCCAGTATGTGGCTGCAAAGGCCTGTTTACAGTAACACAGAGGAAGATAAATGTCAGTGCATAATCTGCTAGGAAATTTCACACAGGAGTTGATTAAAAGTCTATGAGTAATCATTGCACAATTGTCTTCAGATGTATATATATATACACATATATATGTAGCTAATAAATACATAGCTAGATATATAAATATATATGTATACACAGGGCTAGTTTAAACCTAATTGTTGCAAAATTAGTAAGTGGCATTCTCAGTTCATGCATTCTTCCTAGTAGCAAGAGCTAAATTATTTCAGCTTATACTCTAAGCAGCAACATACCAGTAAGCGTTTGCTTGCTTCCCCTGGTAACCTAGTAGTTTAAAGAGCATGAGCAGTTCCGCCATGGTCATTTTCTCTGGCAACCCCTGGTGAAAGGGACCTGGCTCTTCCACAGGTGTGTCTCACCCAGGTTTCACAGCATCTTCAGGACATGGTGGGGCCAGTCTGAGGGTCGCCAGTCTGAAGGTCATCAGCCCAAGGGTCAGTGGTATGGTGGTCGCTGTCCCAAGGGTCGCTGGCCCAGCTAGTCCTGCTTGCAGAGGTCTGCAACACTGAGGAACCTCCTGACGACCACGGCTAGGCAGAGCGTGAGGAGCAGCATATACCCCACGGTGCCCAGGTAGGTGGGGGCATCCAGGGGTGCCTTGAGGAACTCAGCCAGCCCGTCCTCCACATAGTGCACCTGGTCGTAGATGCTGAGGAAGGTGAAGATGTGGAAAAGCTGGTGGCTATGCCCCACGATGTCGAAGAGCCCCGGCTGGATCCGCTCGGGGATTTTGCTCACGTTGAAGAACGCGGCCACCAGCAGCCAGCAGTAGCGCCGGTAGAAGTAGACGAAGAGTGTGGGGTTGCGGGTGCGGAGGTCAAAGAGGAGGCTCTCCAGCATGATGGGGCAGGCCATGCTCAGCGGCATGGCAAAGACAAAGGTGCGCACGGCAAAGGGGTAGGCGCAGCAGGCGGCACGGCTGCGGCAGCAGGCGGCCGTGCAGCCCACGGCCAGCGCCAGGGCCACGGGCAGCACCAGGGCGCGGTAGGCCGCGATGGGCAGGCTGCAGTCCAGCTGCCAGCCCAGCTGCTGCTGCAGGTAGCGGCTCATGGAGCCGGCGTCCAGCAGGCTCAGCCCTGGCAGCAGGTAGTAGGAGTAGGCCACGGTGCTGGCAAAGCCGTAGTAGCTGATGGAGGCATAGTCCAGGTAGAAGAAGGCGGCGCGGAGGCGCGGGGACAGGCAGCTGAAGAGGTGGGCCGTGCAGCTCATGGCGAAGGTGAGCAGCACCCCCGAGGCGTAGCACCAGAGGGGCAGCAGGGCCGGGTGGTGGAAGGGCACGTCCCCGGCACCCCGCAGCAGCAGCAGCCGCCCGAAGCGGCTGAGGAAGAGCAGCAGCGGGATGAAGTGGGTCCAGAAGTTGAGGGTCTCGTTGGTGGGCTGCAGCACCGAGGCCAAACACTCCTGTGCCGAGCAGTGCAGCCGCCGGTAGCCCGAGAGGATGAAGCACTCCACGAAGTCCTCGGGCACCTCGTCCCACCGCAGCAGGGCGGCGGGGCGAGGAGGCGCCGCCACCTCCTCCTTGTCCCCCTCGCCAGCCGGCATACTGCTGGCCCCGGGCCGCCCGGCCGCCCCCGGCCCACCGCCCGCTGCGCCCCGCCGCCGCCCGGGCGAGGTAGAGACGGTGCTCCCGCAGCCGCCGGCGGAGGAGCCGCGGTGGCTCTGCGCTTCTTCTCCTCCTCCTCCTCCGCCGCCGCCGCCCCCGGCAGCATCACTCATTGCAGCACGAGCAGTGGCGGCACCGCCGCGGCTCCTCCCGCCCCGCCACCCGGCATCGCGGTAACTGGAAACCGGCGGCGCATCCAGCCCGGCCGGTGCTCCCGGGGAGCGGGGAGAGACGCCCCCGCCGCCGCGGGTAGGGTTTCCCGAGGAGGGAGGCGCTGGAAGCGCGAGCCACCGTTAATGATTGATGCGGCCGCAGCGGGGGGGCCGGGCCCGGGAGAGTCCCGCCGCCGCCCCGGCCGAGCTTCCCCGCCGCGAGGTGCGCGGCTGGGCCCGGGCAGCGCCGAGCCCTCAGAGCCCCTCTCGGTCGGCAGCTCTCCCGGGGCCCAGGTTAGGCACAGGGACACGGAGCAGAGCCACCCGCTTTGTAGGGGGCCCTTCCCACGGCGGCGTTTCGGTACAAAAAGCACAAAGGGGGCATCGGCCTCGGCTGCCGGCCGGTGCCGCTGCCCAGCCCTGCGCCAGCCTCGGGGAAGGGGAGGGTAGGGGAGGAGAGGGTGACCCCGCGGGGCCGGGAGATCCCCAGCAGGCGGGACAGGCCTGGGAAATACCCCCGAGAGGGGACATCTGGCAGCTGGGTGGGTTTCTGCCGTGTGAGCTTCAGTGCGGCCGCCTGAGACCTGGCTTCGCTGGTGACATTATCTTACGCGATGAATGCAGACGTTATTTTAGGCTAAAGGTTCCCGGCCGGGCTGCGGAGGGTGTTTGTTTGTTCGTCGCACTGACACACAGGGCACCCACCTTATCTCCGCGCTCCAAGCGGGGCGGCTGGGAGGGAGACTCGGTAACGGGCTGACAGTAGCTGCTCCCTGTTGATCCTTGGACAAATCCTACATTTATCGGCAGTGCGGTTATGCAAGCAGCACACTTACATAACTGGAATATAAAAATACAGAGAAAAGCACTGTACGCCTGTTAGTGTCCCTTAACACCTCTGAAATACACAGACGGCAGCGCGGAAAGGTAAGTAACTGTTGCAGGCGCAGGTAGGAGCCAGAGTGTGGAATTGCTCTCTGCTGTTTTAACATGTTTCCTTTTTGTTTTCAGATGGTCTTAAGCATCTGATAGCTCTGGGTTTTCAAATGTCTGTATTACATGGTGATATTCAGATAAATATATATGATGATACAGTATAAACTGAGGTCCAGTGAATTAGGACACTCTGCCCAAAGATTTTAATAAAAATCTTCTATTCAGTAGTGAATCATGGCAACATGCAAAATCTTCTAAACAAGGAGGTAATCAGAAATACAATTTTAAAAATTGCCACAAAAAGTAGTAAAAACGTGTTGCTAAAAGTGATTTTCAATGCATTTTTCATTGCAGTAAAAATATTGATTTTATGGAACTGTCAAAAGTAGGGCAAAGTGGTGGCACTGCTTATAATCTTTACAAAAATTACACAGGAGTCCAGCTAGGAACATAAACGCAACTGAAGAGTGCTGAAAAGCCAAGGGGAGGTGTGGAATATTGAACTAAGAGACCTATTTTTTAGATAATGGGCCTAATGTGCTCTGGTGGGGGTGCCTGGTCGGTGCAGGGACATACCAACCAGACACCCCTTGAGGAGCATCTGACAGAGGGCTCTGCACAGTCCTGCACTGAGCCTCGGCCACACCAGGAGCGAGCAGGGCCCCACTTGCTATGTGGCCCTGCGCCATATCTCTCCAATGTGTGATTTGGAGAGAGGAAAGGCTCTTTGGGATTAAACAAAAACTGCTCAGCCTCTGGTAGAGGTCAGGATTCTAATGGGGCTGTTCTGTGCTAGAGGGGCCGCCCTGAAGAAGAGACAGGCTGGATGCTGGACCGTTTGCTGCATCACCATAGAAGTACCTGGTGGTGAGGGGGCTGTTAGAAGTTACCTCCTCCCCTGCCCTGCTCCCACCACACCACACACGCAGGTGCTCCTCAGTAGGGCTCTGGTGATCAGTTCTACCAGTCCCCATTTACAGTGGTGAGTGGCATTGCAGGCCCTAGGGAAAAGGACTGAAGTGACTGTGACCTTCTGCCTCCCTCGTCAAGGTTAGATAAGGAGAGATGGTTGACTGGGAGCAATCTGGTTTTAGACCTGCACTAAAGAGCCTGCTGGAAAGCCACCAGCAGCTGTTGCAACAGATGGTGTCTAAAGAACAACAGCATCCACTGCTGATCGCGAACTCCTGGTCTTGCAGCAGCAGCAGCAGCAGCAGGGCTTGTTCAACACGTTCTGACCCTCCTACAGCCTCCAGACTTGCAGGGATGTGGGAGGTGTTCAGCCCTCTTGCCTCAGGGAGTACTGGTTTCCTGGGAGAGACACCCACTGGGTTTGTGGTTTTATGGGGGTGCAGCCCAGGCTGGGAGGAGCAGGTGAGGTTTGCTTGTGGTTCAAGACTGACACAGTTCTGGTGGCCACTGGTCTGTCTGGATATTGGTGGATATACATACTAACGCTGTAGAGAAGATAAATGTCTGGAAAATTCTCCCTACTATTAATGCCTTCCTGTAATATTTTAATATGTCTTAAAATAATATTTAGGGAGATGGGGGCTTTGCAGAGCTGAGAATTACTTGAGTGACTTGTACATACCGGCTCCTCTGGAGGAAGCACAGGCCCATGGTAGCTACCTAGCTTTGTTTGCTTTGTCCCTGGTGGGTTTACCTATTAACACTGTGCTACAGATAAACACAAGCAGTGTAAAATAACTAAATTTTCTTTTCTCTGCCTCTGTGCAGACATCCAGGTTTGGCTTGTCCCAGGTGCTCTGCTGATGTCACACACGCATAACCTGGTTCTCCTTGTCTGGCCAGAAGTGCCACAGAGATCTCAGATCTTCTAAAGGCCACAGTACACATCATTGCTGAGTGGCAGCAATGTAGCTTTAGCAGCCACATTAATGAAACTCATTACTAATGATCTGGTTCTTTTGCTTTTTTCCAAGGCTGTCTCCTCCCAGGGGAGAACAGTCTCTGAGGACAGATTGGGCTTTCATAAGGACAACTGCATACATCTTACATTGAGTTAATTATTCTGTTCCCAAGCCAGCTGTGGAATACTGTACTGGGAACCTTACAATTTAAAGCACTTACAACCTCAAAATAGCCTCTTATTCATATGTAGTCCATCAAGGATAGTATTACATGACTATTATGTGGTAGGCAAGGGAAAATCAGGGCATTTGGAGGTCACAGAGAGGAGTCCATGTAATGTAGTGCATGAAGAGGCCTCAGTGCATTTCTCTAAACCAGCGTTTATATTTAGAAGGACATGGTCAGCATATACCAGGGTTTCTTCTAGCATGTGTAGAAATTTCTGCAGGCTTTCTCTCCAAATAACCTTCAAGAAGACTCCTAAAACACTGATAAAGGCACTGCCTAATGAAGTAAGTAATGGAAGATAATCAGTGCTGGCTGAAGACTCAAAGAAAATATGTGCCAAAATACCAAATGTGAGTTTGTTTCTATATTATAATTCTGTTTGTTGAAGTCCTTTCACAAGGTATCATTTTGTCAGAAATAACAAAAGCCCTGTAAAATATTCTGAATTACTTCAATCTTCCCCAATGAAATTCTGCCTTTTAGTTAGAAAAACCCCCAAAACCCAACTTATTTCATCTTTTGCACTCTAACATACTCAGCACACTAGTGAAGGGGTCATACTTAGCCGTCCTATTATCCATTGCCTTCTAAGTGAATAAAGAAACTAACTTAAGAGAAGGTCCTTTTGTGAACAAGCAATGGTGGTGTTCAGAAGGTTTCAGATGCTTTTGAAGATACACCTTCAGCCTCACCCAATTCAACCCACTCACACTGGCAAACATAAATCTTAAGAGCTCTTGTTTGAATAATCCTTTACCATACAACCCTGTTTCTCTCCTTCATTTCTTTTTCCTTTCTATATTTTCACCTTCAAGACAGATTTTACTTCTTTCTTAATAGTAAGTTTTATCTGAGTAAAAACATTTAACCTCTTTGTTTGCTCTGGATTTTCATCCTTCTTCACTAAAATATTTTCAGTAAATCTGATTCTGCTCTGACACATTCCATGCAACTCCACTGACCATGAGTGAGGGTAGAATTGGGCTCTATTTGTTTAAGAAGTGTAGGTATTAAAGAAAGAGAGGCTTTAGCCTCTCACACTTGCAGTTTCTTTGGGAGAACATACTAACAGACACACAGACATACAAACATGGTCCTTTTGTTCTATGTGTTGGGGCTTTTTTTAATCCTTTCTCAAGTGTGTATCAATTTCATAAAAATAATGTCTTGATGGGTAACTTTCTACTGCAGTGATTTTGATCTTCTGTAATAATCAAGTAGGCACAGTGCTTTGATCTAATATTGAAGAGATTAATTTGCCTTTAGAGATTCTACCCCACTATCTTTTTCAGACTGGATAAACAGGAATCCTTGCATCATTTTCTCCTTCTTGAGTAACTGATTAGGGACAATTATACTTTATAAACATAATTCCCTAATAGATAAAGAAAAATGAAAGTGATACTTGTATTTTCAAGCCTCACTTGGAGGTGAGGAAAGCTAGATATGGTAAAGGGAATAACAATAACTGACACATCGTGGTTGCATAGCAATGTTCATTTTAACCTCTCTTTCACCAAAAGCTTCTAATTTTCTGCCCTCTTTACCTTCAGGTTGAATATTTTCAGTTTTGTGGTCTTTATGCTTTAAAAACCGGCAATAAAATCAATCTGAAATAATCTGAAAAAACTAAACACAGCAAACTGGGAAAAAAACCCCACTTCACATTTTAATAAAATTTATCTGAATATTCAGTTGTTGTCTATTAAAGTTTTTGGTTTTGAAAGATCAGGGGTAGAACTTGTGTTTTTCTGGACAGCAGCAAATCTGAACATAAGTATTACAGTGAAATTAGTTTCACTGTGATGAAGAATAGCATATTGGGTATATGCAGATTTCAGAAATGTCTTCCATGGTCAGAATCCACCACTGTCCCACCTACCAGGGGCTCACAGCTCACAGAGCAAAATACAGCTTGTCCTTTGCAAGGGTTGCAGGATTGAACCCTCACATACAAAGTGCATGGCTAAGGAAATAGTTTTGTTTGTATGTGCAAAGTGAGAGTGTTTTCCAGAGCTCAAATTGCTACTCACCATTAGTAAGCTGAAAGGAGCGACTCTTAGTATGGACAAAGGAAAGATTGCTGTTGCACTCGTCTCGAACTTACAAGCTTTTAAAGAGCAGATAAATTTGCGCATCTGGATTCCAGCCACATAGGCTAATTCTCCCTGACGAGAAGCTGCAGGAGAACTTTTGGAATTAAGCCTTCATTTGATACTTGCACTAATGCCTGGAAAATACACTGCAAATTACCAACCTTTCTCAGCCAGACAGTACAAGTCAGATGTTGCCCCTGTGACTGGTTTGCGTAATGGGCCTCACTGCTTGAAGAGTCCCTGGGGGAGAAAGATCCCAGATTCTCTGGTAAGACATGTGCCCCAGGAAAGCAGCAGGGTCCTGGAAGGGAAAGCAGCTGCTGAACCGCAGAACTAGAGCAGGACTCGCAGCTGGGAGAAGGTAGGGCACCAGCACAGAGAGATGGAGCAACACGGAGACGGCTCCAGGCAGGACACAGAGAGCAGACAGGGCAGTAGCAGCGAGTCCAGGCTGCTGGGAACCTTGGAGCCAAATTGCCCTCTCCCAGCCACCATCTCTTTTTTGTTATTCTGGGAGTTCCTGCTAAAGCATCTCAATTCAGCCCAGGGGCTCCTAGCAGCCCATGCTCCCTGTGCGCCAGCTGTGCCTGCTGCCTGGCTCTCATCTCATCTTTACCCTGCTCTCCTCCCATGCTGCACACCCAGAGTTCCCTAGCAACACACGAATTCATGGGGGAGCACGCATCTACCTATTTTGAGAATCCTTGCCTGGCAGTTTTCAGTCTCGGGGGTGGGAGGAGATGGAGGGTGGAAAAATGGAAAAGAAGCTGGAAGACTGGTGCCTAAGCGATGGGGAAACAGCACACACAACCTGTGGCTTTAGGGATCCATGAGCCACTACTGAGAGCATGAAATGACTCACAGAGTTACAAACCTGTACATCCAGCAGCTACACTTCTGTCCTACTCCTGATCTGCTCACCTCAAACATGCTTCCTTTACTACAGGGTAGGGAACTTCCACAGCACTTTAAATCCTTCCTCTCTCCTTCCCTCACACCCACGTTTGCAAAAGGATTGCAGCAGTTCAGCTGTGCTCTGGCATGGGTGAGAGCAAGGGAGAGATCTCCTCTGAAAGTGGGAAAAAAACAGCCAGAAAGACAAGGGTAATGCATTACAGCATGTGGTTTACTTAATGTAGCTTAGTGTTAATTATTTATGATAATTCATGATTTTCCCTAGTATATTGCCTAATAATGTCTGTCATTGTAACAACAGTTAATAAACAACTCCCAGGTCTGCATGCAACCAGACCTACTGCATTATAATGAAAAATGTCTAATATTTCCTTTTTAATATTATTATTAGCCTACGCTTCTCAGCATTAATTCTCCATAGATTTCTGCATCTCTCTGCTTCCTTTCCTTCCTCTCTCCTCCCTCCCCTTTCTCTCCCATTAAGCCCAAGACACTGACGTGTTATCATTCACTAACTGTACACAAGTGTTACTGTACTATTGCAGTGTGTTATAAATAGCAGATTCAGGAGTACAGTTCATTCTGAAAAATTATCTTTAGAGATGACCTTTGAAACTCTAACATATCTTTCTTGTTTTTCAGAGCATGTTCTGGATCATGATGCTCTTAATTTGATGCAGTTTATTAATTACAAAACAGTGTAGAAGCTGAGCAATAAGCAGAGGATTTAAACAACGAGGTGGATAATTAAAAAGGATTAATGAAGTGGATTAAATAAAGGGATTGAGGTCAGATGGAGCACAAATTTTCTGAACGTTAGTGGCCTCACAACTCTAGCATTCAGGGCCATGTTCCTCTTTCCATCTAGATGTTTGCTTTTTATCCAGAAGCGTCACTCTTTCTTTCATTCCAATTTTATTAATGCAGTCCCAGAAAAGCTGAGCAGCTAGTGTCTCCTTCTGTATCCCTAAGTGCCCCTTCCATTCAGTACAAGTTCCCCAGCTGATTTGCTTCCAAGTCATTGTTGTACCTGTTTCCACTACCATGTTAAAAAAATCCAAAAGCAGGTCATGGACAACACTAATCCTGTGCATCTGCAAACTGGTGAAGTGGTTCTCAAGAAAGCAGTGAGAAAGATGGGAGAAGAGGAAGACTTGACTTGGATTCTGAAGCAATAAGATCCTGCCTAATCCATCTCTAAAGCTCCTTGGCCAACACCATTCCTTCCTGTGGAGGGGCTCCTCTATGGGCAAGTTTGGAGCTCAACAAATCCTAAAAAGACTGATGGAATTGTCCCCAAATCCTGCTGACAAGGGGTGGGTTTTATTTCTTCCTCCTCTCCAAGCCCCCAGTGATTCCACTTCAAATTCATGGAAAGCCTTGGGGCACCCACAGAAAGCTGTGCAGGTGGTTGCAGAAATGGAGAGCCATCCTCCTGAGCGGAAGGTGAGATCCTAAATGGTAAGGTACTGTGGCAGCTGTAGGTACAGCAAATGCTTATTGTTGTAATTGCTTATTGCTGAAGGGAGCTCAATAAACATCTCATACCTCTTGATCCTTAGCTGCCAATCCATTACCAGAAAAATTTCACATGGTTATTTTTGCAAATGGTGGAAGGACGCTTGAAAAGTAGGGAGAAATACATATTCCTGCCACATGACCTTCTTTGTCTACCTCTCCTTTTCCTTAGTTGCAGCAGCGCTGTCTGGCCAACCACTTCTTTTACTGCAGTGTAAAGCAATTTGCATCTATATTATTATTATTATTATTATGATGATGATGATGATGATGATGATGATGATGATGATGATGATGATGATGATGATGATGATGATGATGATGATGATGATGATGATGATGATTATTATTATTATTATTATTATTATTATTATACTTTTAGTATGACTTAGGAAGTAGAAATCATGTGAAGTAGTAAATTTCACCTAAGGTGTGCCGAGGGGTGCAGCGGTAGAGCCACCGCCTAAGCAGGGCTGGGGGTGGCCGGTGCCCGACGGCGGTGGACGGTGCCCGGTGGCGGGCTGGCCCTGCCCTCTGCCGGAGCGCGCATACACGACTGCGGAGGGCGGTGTTTCCTCGGCTCCCCGCTATCCCTATGAAGCTGCTCTTCATGGGAGAAACAAGAAATGGTTGTAGATAGGCTTTACTTGTGTCCACGCGGCTGGTTGTACATATTGATCCGTGTTTTCCAGCTTTGAGGAAAACTTTTTCTCCAGCTCCTAAGTGACCGTCCATTCTCCCAACGCTGCAGTGTTACTTTCACTAACCAACCTACTGGACAGCCAGTGCCAGGAGCTGTACCGTGACAGCAGCCATGAAAAGACTCACAGCTAAACCTTCACCCCAGACAGGTACCAGCAGAGCAACATGCTCTCGTCAGACCATCTCTCCATGCAGCTCGATGTCCACCTGCAGCGGATGAGGTTTCCTGAGGGTTCTGTCCTCCCCTCTCAGCTTTCCTCTGTCCTCAACCTCTCCTTTTGCTTTCTTATTGCCTCCAGTGGAAGCTCCCACTTCATCCTCCGCTGACAGAGGTGGTTATGAGCGTAGGCTCTGCTCCTTCCCATGGCTCACAGGGCAGTAGGTGTTGGGAGTTGGTAGATTTAAAGCTTTCATTCATTTCTGCATATCTACTTTCCTTTTCCTTAAGTATTATCTCAACCCCAGCATCTTCTACATGATGCTGAAAATCCATAAAAGCATGGGAATGCAAGACTCATGATAAATGTAATGTGACCTCTGTTTATAATCTTTAGTTAAGCAATGTTTAATACAGAAACTTGCTGTGGTGGCATGCTATCAAATCCAATAGTGGAGGATCTGCAGTGCTATCCTTTTCACTGTTTATTCCTGGGCTTTTCTCGATTTGATGCAGCATTTTGATGTCGTCCTCAACAATATTCAGTTTCACTTTGCCAGACGCTTAGGGACAAGCCCTGCCTCGTGGCTGTACGACTACTCAATGCTCAGTGTCCATGGACATGGATCAGCAGATGCGGAGCTGTGCAGAACGGCCGAAGCACAGGACTCCGCAGCTGCCCAGCTCGCTGGTCCTGGGTGAGGCCTTCCCGCCTGAACCCGAAACCCGTGTTGGGCACTTGGTGCGCACCGAGCGTTCCCGCACAGCCGGACGGGCCGAACCGGCCCACCGCCGACCTGCCCAGCGCCCTCAGCCGGGCCCTGCTACCGCTCTGCTCCTCCCGCCCGGGCTGCTCCCAGCTGCCCCCTGCCCATCTCTTGCGGAACATCTGGTGTCTGAAGAAGGCTCCGTGCGAGCTGTGCGGTCCCCTCCCCCGCGAGGGGCTCGGGCAGTGCGGGGCAGTGCTGTGTCTGAACGCCAGCCGCTCGCGGTAGGGTTTCTCCTGCGGGACCGTGTGTCCTTCACGCGGGCAGGAGAACCGCTGGTGCTTGCTCTCAGCACGGCCCGTGCCCGCGCCGTGCCCCGGCCACCGAGGGACCGAGGGGTGTCGGGCGGGCTCGGGCTCCCGCCGCGGGCTGCCTGTCGCTGCCTGCCGGGCAGATGTGCGTGGCCTAGTGACTTCATTTCGGTTTCTTTCTGTTAATGTGAGATCAAGAGAGACAAGGCAGAGGGCTGCGGGCGACCTGCCGCGCCGCCGGGGCTGCCCCGAGGAGCGGGTACGGGAACAGGCCCCACCTCACCCGGGCGGAGGCCGCCCCATCGGCGGCTCGGCCATCGGCTTCCCGCCCTCCGTTCGCGGGCTCGGTGGGATCGGCACTCGTTTCCTCGCCGCCAGGGCTGAGCGAGGGGAGAGGCAAGATGGCGGACAAGGCGCCCAGCGGCTCGCAGAAAGCCAGTGGGAAGGTGAGGCCGTTCCGCGGGGTAGCCCGCGGCCCGCCGGCCTCCTCCGCCGTCGGGGGGAACGGCCGCCGCTTGCCGGCGCGGCGGCGGGGAACGGGAGTGGCGGGGCGGCGAGGCGCGGGCGGCGCGGCCTGCTCCGTCCCTGCTCTCTGCCCGGGGTGACTGCGGGCCCCGGGAGGGGGTGGGGAGGCGGGAAGGGGGGCGGCGCGGTGGGGTCGGGGGGCCTGGGCCTCTCGCGGGGCATCCCCGCTCGCCGGGGCCGCCACAGGCACGTCTCGATCCCGGGCCGGCGGCAGCGGCCTCCTCGCGTGCCCGTACTCCGGGCGGGGGGAGCGGGTTCCCGGCCGCGGGTCGCCCTGTCGCGAACCGGCGCATCCCCGGCGTCGGGGGCGGACGGACGGTTAATGCCCAAGTCTCCCCCCTGCCCGTGCTTCACTGCACTCGTGCTGTGAGCTCTGATCGCCCCGGGGGCTGAAGCCCGCGTGGGGTTCGCTTCCATCTGGCGAGCGCGAAGGAAAAGGGCGGTTTGAGACCGAGTCTGTGCGCGTGGTTTGCCGTGAAATTACAAATCTCACAAATGCCCCGCGGCGCTCGTTCCCCGCGCCTTTCGCTGCTCCCGCTCCGCTTCCTGTAACGCTGCTCCGTGGGACTGGCCGAGCAGGGGTCCGGGTGGTGCCGGAGCTCCGCCAGACTCGTCCGGAGCGGTGCGCTGGCTGCGGGCTGTACCGCACGGCGCTGCCCGCGCTCGGGGCGCTCCCGTCCCGCCGGGAAGGTGGAGGGTGGGTCAGAGATGCAGCTGATGGCTTGAGGATTAGCGTTTAGTGACGCTCCCTTTCACTCAGCCTTGTTGCAGGTTTTAGGCTAGAAGTATAAATCTTCCAAGTTTTGGGGTTTTTTTGGTGTTTTTATTATTTTATGTATGTGTACATCAGTAAAAGCAGAAGCCGCGTTTTGGTTCAGGAGTTTCCGGTGCTATATAGGTTAATAATTTTTACCCATTTTTGTATTCAGCTAAACCAGGATTTTTATTTGGTTTTTTTTGTTTTTCCTGCTACGAAACTAGCTGAACTGTAGTTACCAGGGGCCTTTGCATGTTTACCCAGTTGGTGTTATTAGAGTAGGAGATTTTTATTTTTGTTTCTGTTTTATGATGTAGTCCAAATATTGCCAGGAAACCTTTTTTTTAATCTTGCCTTTTGCTTGAAACTGCAAGCAAGAGCTGGACAGGAAACTAGTACTAAAGTGGGTCTTAATTTATGGAGAATGGCTTCCAGGGAATAAGACATTTTGGGATTTCAAGTATAATTAGGCATAGAATAATAATTTAATTATTGATTACTGCAACCAGTAACATGGTACACAAAACCAACTCAGATGTGATCCCTTTCTTTTCATAGTTATATCATAGACTTCCTTGTTTTTTATTTACTATTACTGTACTGATAATATTCTTTTTTTAATATACAGTAAGAATTAATTTATAAGCATTGTTTTCTGTCCTAGATCTCAGTACTGCAGAGGTATGTGCAGACACTTAACTCTTCATACTAAGTCATCCATCCCATTGAAGTCGGTGGGACTACTAAAGAATGTAGAGTCGAGGCCCGTTGAGGAGGTCCTGTACCTGGCCATCTTCATGCACTCCCCCTCACCCCTCAATTTACCATTACTTGAGATATATATGCTGTTTTTCTAGTAGTCTCTTTCTCATGATTTACAGTCTAGATCTTCTTGTTTTGTATTGTCAATATTATTTTGTGTGCCAAAGAAAATAGTGATAGTACATTCCTGGATCCATGAGGATGTTTTTGTTAAAAAGTGAAATAAAATAAGACATACCTAGCTCTTGGGACTTTTTTCCTTCAACCTCAACTTTCTTAGGAGGGGGGAGGAGCTGTATGTGGTGTTTCTTTTTGTTGTTTCATGAATGCTTGTGATATGTATATCCATAGAGATACTTTTCAGATGTCTTCAGAAAGGAGTATGATGTAATGGTACTGAAATTAGTAATATTCTTATTTTTTAATAATTAATTTATTAATACAAGGATAAAAATGTGTATTTTTAGTTGAGCCTGTATGAAAATGTTTATGGTTTAATAATCTAAGCAAGTAACCATTTTGCTCCATTTCTTAAAGTAATTATTTGTCAAACGTATTGATTTTTAAAAATAATTTAAGATTTATTTACTTACGTATTGAAGTTGAAGTTTTAGGCTCTATTTATTTTGGACCATTGTATTTGCAAGTTACAAAAATAATTGTACTTGCAAAACAAATATGTCTCATAGGCTCCATAGGATATGTTTCAGTGGCAATTACAAGATGTGCCTTTGCTGGCTTCCCTACCTCCTGGGAAGGCACAGTGACATTTTATTTTCTGTGTTCTGTGAAGAGCTGTGGCCTAGCAGTTGAACGCTTTAACACTTACAGTAAGATATGATTTCTTCCCTTCAGAACATCTGGTGTTTGTTCTTTCATCTTAGTGTCACTTTGAGGTTAGGATAGCAAAGTATGTGCTTGAGATTTCCAGAAATCTAAATAGGAAAGAAGGACAAAATTAAGGGCGAGAAAATACAGATTGCCCAAGACTGCACAGGAGGTCAGTGTAGGATATGATTCTAAAGTGGGAGATACTGATTATGTTCAATTATTGCCTTGATGTAATGAAATATTAGCTGCTCAGTGACTTTGCTATTTTCTTATTTTATCCTCTGAGAATAGTGACTATATTGCGTGCCCACTGCTCTCGCATATAATACTGGGCAAACTGGGTACCATGTGGCAGAAGAGATTATCCATTTGGACCAAGCTGTAGGTTTCCCATTTTTCATTCTAAAAGGCGTTTTAACAACATTCCTTAATCTTAAATGCATTTTGGGGCTTTTGAGTAAGTTGTGTGTTAATTAAATGTTGAAGAACAGTGGTTAGTGACTTGTGAATGGACAGTTTCCTTGGTAAGTTAGAGTGTGCAGAGCGGCCGTGCAAAATCTGTACGTGTGGTGAATTCCAGTTAGATGTAGCATTCTGCAGGATGGTGAAACTTGTGATCTTTAACTTTCCCTGTACTGTTGTTCAGCTGGTGACCTGGAGCAGCGTAAGTGTGTTCCTCTGTAGATGGAAATGTGAAAGGAAGTGTCCATCTCATTTCCTCTCTAGCAATAGAAAGTTGAATGTTGGCAGCTCATATTCATCTGAGTATAAGGTTATAATGGAATAGCATTCCTTGTGAGTACTTTGGAGAAAACCATTTTCCATTTACTTTGTATCTAGAAGTGATGTCTCTTTAAATAGTGAATAATATTAATATGCACTATTCTAGTAAATGTAAAGAGTAAATAGATTAGCTATAAAACAATTTGCAGGTATTTGCAAGCATTTACTTTCTAACAGTTTGGTAGAGAAAGGAAGAAGAAAAAGACCATTTGAACTGGAAATCTCCCTGCCTTTACTGGATTTTAACATCTTAATTTACGCTGTGATTCCATTTGCTTTTCCTTGATATTAGTGCTGACACAAACTGGTCCCAGTCTTAGCTACTTTTTCACTTCCAAACATTGTCCTCTTTAGTTGATTTGTCATTATTTTGGGGGAGGAGGGGAGCCTGCTATGACTGGAAACTGGTGTGGCTGAACATGCCCAACTTATCCTTTCCTGGTTGATCACTTAGATCTGGAAAGGTGATTTATCTGTTCATTGTGAGCAGCTGCCCAGGACGGGGGCAGAATCAATGGACGGTGCTGAAACAGGGCAAGTGTCTTACGCCGGAGTTTCTCATAAACACTTTACCCTGAGCTATTAGTTTTTGCAAGGGCAGGGCTTTTATTTATGCTTAAAGTTGTAGGCATTACAGTTGTAAAAATACCATTCGGCATTTGGAAGGCTGTGGGATTGCCTTCTGGGTTTTATTGGCAACTCTTGTTGCTCTTTGTTGTTTTATTAAATTGCATCAATATTAATTAAAAAAATCCATTTGCTTATGTTATACAGCATATTTAAAATATTTGTGAAATAACATGATCATGCCGGTTTTACACAGACATTGTTAAATTTAGAGAAACCATGAAGAGCTGGATTTGTGGGCACTTGCACTGCTGACAGGAAGGAAGATTTAGGAGAGCAGTCGTCTCTTCTCTGTTTTCTTTGGAAGCTGCTGTGAAGCTGGAAGAAAATTTAAACATCAGAATCTGAGAGAGGGTTCTCTAGTTTGGCTTTCTGATAGGAATTTGTCATAAATCTCATTTGTATGGTCCTTTGAAGATTTTTTTTTTTTATGAAGGTTGAGTAAACTTGGCTAGACACAGTACTGGAGCTCTGAGCCACCTGACCGCCAAGACTGTGGTTTGACAGGGCGGTAGTTTTTACTGGAATACCATTTCAGCAGCTTACATTACTACTTCGATTATGCTGGCACAATTATTTGAGGGACCTGTGCAGTGAAAGAGATTGAGAAAGTGATCCAACTGGAAAATAATCTGGTTTAGGAACAACAACAACAAAAAAGTTAGGTTTCATGCAGAGTGGTAGAGGCAGTAGATTGGGAGTAAGAGGTCATTTGTAGATTATTTATGCTGGCAATGACTGAAAGATGGACTCATTGCGTTCTTTCTGTCAGTGTTTTGAACATGAAGGAGCAGTCCTCACATCTCAGACATCAGTGGGTGCAAGATGGAGCTTTGAGGATGTTTCATTAAACAGTTCAGTTGAGCTACTTAACAGAATGAGAAGGGGAAAGTTATTCCTGTTCCAGGTTTCAACACAGGTGGGAAACATCTTCTGAAATGCTGTTCTCTGTCAATGTTAGAGAGATTTTTGTGATTCTGCTGAGTCAGCTCGGCTGGTGTAACTCCTATGGAAACAAAATTGCTTCGTTTGTCAAGGCAGTGCAGATGGGTGCAAAGTGCAGTGCTGGAGAAGTAACTTTTTAATAGCTGCTGTTTAGAAATAGGCAAATAGCAATGTGTTATGCTATCAAGAATAATTTCATCTTGTGCTTTGTGGGTACAGTTGCTTGGATGGCCAGAAGCATTACCAAAGGTATGAACTAAGTTGGGAAGGGAAGACCTTAAAAATAAGAACTGTTTAAGGAGCAGTATAATGTAGGTCTGCAAAGCTGCTAGTTACTGTGGGGAAAAAAGTTGGTCTAAAAGCTAAAACTGCTTTTGGAAGTTTTCAGAGCGCGCTGTAGTAGAAATTGTTTTGCTTGACTAACGTTCGGGGTGGCTTGCTCCACAGTGCCGTGGTCCTGCTGGCAGGTTTGGGAGTGCTGCTGCAGTTGTAGCTCGGTGACTTCCAGACTGTTTTGATCATTGGCCTGCTTTCCTGCTGGTAGCCCGCAGAATCTCTTGCTTGCTGCCATGCGTTGAAAGCTTTTCCAAGCAGTATCATCTGCTCTGTTACTGGAGAAACAGATTTAATGTCTGTTACTTTTTTTTTTTATGTTCTTCCTCAGCATATTGTGTCTTAAGCATCACTGTACTGAGCATTGGTACTGCTTGTTACTGTGTGTCATGCCTTGTTTCTTGTCCTCCCTGAGCTTCAGCACCCATCCCTGTTGGAAGGTGTCGCTTTCTGAAACTTCTGTAAATGAAACAGGTGTGGAGAATTGAGGAATGGTCATTTCATTCTGCTGCTGCCAAACAGCCTCTTTCCCCAAGCAGTGCTAGATCTCAACTCTGTCAGTACACTGAGGCAGACAGCATTGTATCAGTCCACCTTTGAGACTTACCTTTTTAACTACGGGTCTAAAATATTTTTTGGTAAGGGTGGAATTGTAACTGATGTGTTGGTTGCCGCAGGGTGGCAGCTGACAGCAGGAAGAATGCTGTTCTCAGGCTCTGAAGTTCTTTTGCACAGTGTCTGACTTTTATCTGTGTGATCTTGTGCTACACATTCATAAACTCTCTTGGGGAGGACAGGTTTCCTTAAGCCACGTTTTTGCAGTGCGCAGACCTATGGAAAACAGATTACTGACTTGAGTGCCATAGGCAGTTGTGAATCACACAAAAATCCAGCACTGAATGCAGAGGAAACATTTGCAGGGAGCGGTATTAGTAAAAGATGCTTCTGATACTTGCTTCCACGTGTATTTTAATGAACTGCTACTGGTACATGTGAACTAAACTTTTTATTAACTTCTGAGCAAACATGGGCCTTGTGAGTAATGTATAGTGTTGCAGGTAAGTGGATTTGGGAGGTCTTTGAGAGTAAGATATAATTGGGTTTTTTTGCTTGTTTCCCCCCCCTTTCTCAAAAAAAACCCCAAAAAACAACCACCAAACCCCAAACATATATTCCTGGGAGCCTTTTGCTTCTCCCTTTTACGGATCGTGTCTTTGTGTCTCTCTTTACCTTTGTGGACTTAGTTCTGGTTCTTGAATTGCTTTCTACCCTTTTTTCTAAAGATCCATTTGACTGTAAAACATGGGAATATACTTGACCAGAGACAAATGTCTCTGTCTTAGCTGATTAAAAAGCATGATGCAAAATGAAAACGATTTATAGAAAATTAACTTCTAGAGTAGTGTTTGGTGCTTGACTGTTTTGGAAGACTGGAGATGAGTACCATATATCACTATTTCTGGTAGAAACTATAGATTTCTGGTAATAAGGAGAAGTGCTAATGTTCTGTAACTAATTAACAGATTTCAGCCAATGGAAATGTTTTATTTTGACTTAAATTTCAATTTAGATATGAATTGTGCATTAGGCAGTTATGTCTTAATAGTAGGTGTTATGTCAGTGAGGTTTTCTGGAATTTGGGCATTACATAACTTAAAAACGTGCTCAGCCGTGTTTGTTGGAGTGTTCTCCATCACTTAAACACATTTAAAAGCCTGATGTAAAAAAAATCCCTTGCAAATTTTGTATATATGCTGATTGACATGTTAAAGTTCAGTTAGATTTTACAGTAAAAATGCTAATTAGTACATACTCACAAATTGGACTTTAATTAGTGTTACTGAGGTGGCCAGCTTCCATCTATCCATAATATACTAAAAGCAGTTTTGTAAATTATTTTATAGTAAGGCAAATATAATCAAACACTTTATTATATAATCTTTAACAGCCTTTAATGACAACTCTTGCAGATTCAGTGTAACAATTTTTTTTTTTTTCCTTGCAGTGATGTTAATAGCATGTTTATAAAATCCAGCTGTGGAAATTCAGATGTTTTTAATGGTTTTTAATAGCAAGAACAGTCTGTCTTTAACCTTGTTTGCCTTATATTGACATTGTTCATGCTGTGACCTTGTTCAGATATATCATTAAAATACATTTCATTTATCTTTTGTTTTTGTGTGTTTGGGCATTGAAGTTGACATGAAAATCACAAAGAACTGAATAAAAAAAACCCAGGGGTTGTTTGTCTGTTTCTTGTTCTGTGCCTCACCTGCTCTTCATTCTCTCTTCAGGTCAGACCACCAGATGCGGTACACACCACTGGATCTGCAGATACCCATGTAAGTCCAAAATGTTTAAAAACAACAACAAAAAAACCCAAACAAAAAAAATCAAACCAAACCCACCAACTCAAAATAGGCCTGTTCTCTCTGGAAAACTACTTTCTGCAGGCAGACTCTACTGCATTGGGTGTCTAATCTTGTAGGTGTTTGCAAATGTACCCTTGATTTTCATGTTTAAAAATATTCCTTGAAACTTTCAAACAACTGCTACTGCAAGAAGCTCAGCTGCATGATACTGCATTCATAATAGATACTAGAACAGGAAGAAGCTGTAAGGACTCTATTTTTCTCTTATACTGAGGAATAGTTCAAAATACAAGGTGATTAATTGTAAGAGTTGCTGTATATTAAAGTGTCTTTTTGTACACAGTTGGCTTCTCACAAATGAGATAGTGTGGCCCTAAGCAACAGGTAAGAGTAATTACCTAGGTGTTTTTTTCCCCACTGAAGAGACCTTTGCCTGGTCACTGTTGCTTGAAGGCCTAGCTGTTTCTGAGCTAAAATGAAAACAGGCAGCAAGAGCCAAACAGAGCATTAATGCCACTCAATTCATTCTGTGGTTTGGATTTTCTTCCAAGATTTCAATTTGATTTTGTGTATGAAAAAGTCAATTACCAGCTGTTAAATTGCTTGTAAGATAGCATTATTCAAGTTGTGATAGCAGATACTTTTCATAAAGAAGTAGGTCCTTTTAATGATTTGCTTTACTTGCCACAATTGGAAAAATTATTCTTACATCTCTTTTGAATATTTTGTGTTGTCCATGGAACTGCAACTTCAACCCTTTGTCCCTTTTTACAGTCAAAGCAACGTTCCATTTAATGGGAGTTTGCTTTCATACAGTGATTTCATTACTCAGCTAGAAGCTTTCTCTTTGCTTTCATCATTTCCTTTACCCTTTTCACTGTATTCCATTTTTTGAAGAAGGAAGGCCTTCAAGTTTTATATAGCTCTGTTGTTAGGAATTTTATGAGGCTGCATATGGTTAGTAATAATGTTACAGTTGCGTACTGGAATGTAACTAGCAGGCATAAATGCATTCAATCCTATTAACTTTGTATTGCTCCAGCCACTTTGAAGGTGTGTGATTTTGTTGGCGGTGATTTTCTCGGTTTTTTGTTTGTTTGTTTTTTCTCCTGAGACCCTTTCTAAACTGAGGGTACCTTAATGCCAGGACTCTTATTATCTTTCTACTGCTTCCCTTATGTCACTAGAACATGTATTCATGTGACTGATCTGCAGCTATCCTGTAACATTACTGTGGGAGATTATTTCCTGATGACAGGATAAGCTCTGGGTAGGAGTGTGGTATTCATTTTGTCTGCGTTGCTGTGCCATAGCAGTATGCCCATGGTTTGCTAAGATTGTGTATTGTTTGTCATACTGAAATATAAGCTGTGTTTCAGACAACAGGAAAACTGGATTTTATTAACTTTAAAAACACACAGATGCATAGAAAGCTCCCGATAAACGTGTCACAGCAGCTCGTGTTGACAAACATAGAGTCATAAACCAGATAACTCCACAGACAACGCTGCATTCATTTGTAACTGACATTTTCCTTTCAGTGATGAAGTAGGGATCATTTGGGGACCTTATTAATGTTTATGAATATCTAAAGGGTGGGTGTCAAGAGGATGGGGCCAGACTCTTCTCAGTGGTGGCCAGCGATAAGACAGGGAGCAACAAGCATAAGCTGAAACACAGGAGGTTCCACTTAAACATGAGGAAAAACTGCTGTACTGTGAGAGAGTGTCAGAGCACTGGAACAGGCTGCTCAGGGAGGTTGTGGAGTCTCCATCTCTGGAGATGTTCAGAACCTGCCTGGATGCAGTCCTGAGCACCTTGCTCTGGGTGAACCTGCTTTGGCAGGGAGGTTGGCCTAGATGATCTCCAGAGGTCCCTTCCAACCCCTACTGTTCTGTGATCTTGTGATTTTTCAAAGAAATATGAGCTATTTTGGTTATATGCTTGGCACAGATCTAAGAGGTGATTGCAATACTAAACAGGGATTATAAACTGAAGGTATTTCAAACAGTTGTTTTTCACAGTGCTTTTTTGTATGTAAAATTCTGAATAGAAAGCTGGTACTAGAAATAAAACCCTTTACTAATAAAATTATTTCTAGAAGAAACTCTTTGCAGTTGCATCTGAAGGGTTTTTTTATAATCTGTCAGTTGCTTACCTTATTTGTCTTGATTTTTTGTTAAATTAGTTAGGTTTTTTCTGTTTTTTAAAGAACTGTCAATGCAGAAGTGGTGGTTTTAAGTGTTACTGGGCACTGTATAAGAGCTTCCAAAATGTTTTGAAGATAAAGGCTAATGGCTTGTGTTTAGGTCTTTTGAGGCATTTTTTCTTGTTCTTGTGCTGATTCTTTATAAATTACTGTGTTAAGCTAAGGGTTTCCAGAGAAGTTTCTTTTCTCTCCTATCCTTCCCATTGTCCATGTCTTTTGAACATGGTTTTCATCCTGTTGTCTTTCTCAAGGCTTCACTGTTAACTACCTAAGTAGAATCTTAACAATTCTAGTTCCATACTCTCCAGAAATGACTGTTATATGGAGTCCTTCATTCCTCAGGTTTTCAAGAAAGGAGGAATTGAGGTTAAATAACCTAAAATAGAAACAATCTAGGAGCTAAATGTGAGGTCTTTTGTTTTATTTAACTAGGAGCTGAAAACTTCAAGAATGCATTTTCTTCTTCTAAACAAAAATATTACATTTAATCTTGAAGTTTAGCATCCGTTTTGTTCTTCAGTCACACCTGTTCAACTTTGTGCAAACGTTCTTCTGGACAGAAAAGCTTTTAGAGCTTTTCTTTTTTTTTCTTTCCTGGAAATTGCAATGATCAAAAAGGGACTGTAGGGCAAAGCATGTATTTCTAAAGGTTTAGAAACTATGTTGCATAGTGGTACGATCTCCAGGCTCTTGCAGAAAATACCTTTCAGATTTCAGCATTGTTTGAATGGTGTATTAAAAGCTTTCTCATTAAACCAAGGATGGTTTGTTGTCAAAAAAACATAGGTTTAAATTTTATGGTTGTAGTAGATAATGGCAAGTTCAGAGAGAAGTACAGGAAGCCTTTTCTTTGTTTTGTTTAGGTTAAGTCACTTCAGGTAGAAAGTCTCTGGTCTTGACCAAGATAAAGAGTAACATTATTTTATTTGTTTTGTAAACAGTTTAATGTTAGTTTTCTTACTCTTTTTGCAGCCTTTAATGGAAAGCAAACTTAAAGCATTCAGTATTGGCAAAATGAGTGCTGCCAAACGGACTCTGAGCAAGAAGGAGCAAGAAGAATTAAAAAAGAAGGTAATGGTATAAAATGAAGATTGCATTTTGCGTGCAGAACTGAAATAAGTTTGGGTTTAGATTAGAACCAGCTTTATCACCAGGTTTCTTTATTTTTATAATTGTACCTTTCGAAGAACAAAAGTGAATTGTATTTTACATGTTTAATTTTTCTTGGCATCCATGGTGTTAAGATAGAGAGATGCTTGCTTCTCTCTCTGTTTGTATGAGAAATCAAGTTCTTTGGCTTCCTGAAATAGTGAATCAATCAGTAATACAATAACCAATAGATTGTTGTATTGCTCAAAATGAAGATAACTATTGACTAGGTTATCTTCTGTTCTCAGGTTGCTCTCTATCGTTGGATTTCAATAATTAGAAAGGGTACCTGTCCTCTCTGAAATTGTTTCAGTATGCATCCTTATTCTGTAAAATACATTTTTGTCTCATGACTGATTTTGGCATTAATAAAAAAAAAACCTCAGAATTTGATACTGAATTTTAGGATGCTCGGGAGTATCCAAATTTTAGGAAATATGTAGCTTACAGTTGGTAAAGTGCAAGTTTTGGCACAGCTCTTACTATGTTTCAGTGGGATATCTCCTGCTAGGTCATTGGAAATAGTAGCCTAAAGAAACGTGGTAGTGCTAAATTTAGTGTCTCGCTCAACTTCATTAAGTCATTGAATTAACTTCTTTCCTGGGAAATGCATAAAGGTGATCCTGTTGTTAATCTCCTTTATTCCCATGGGCTGATCATAATGAGTAGGATGGGATATGTGCTGTTCCCTGATGCTTAGGTCAGCAAAGCTCCAGTTGTATCATACGAAGACCAGCGTTATGTTTTCAATTTGGCATCTCTTGAATGTTAAATTGCATTGTAAACTCTTGTAAATGAACCGTCATATTTGAGCTGTTTTCTTTACATATTATCTGCTGTATTCTTCACAAATTTCTCAGAAATTTGAACTCTGTCTAAAATTGAAACTCATTTGATGTAGTTTGTAGCATGAACTCTAGAAAATAAAAAGGAATGTCACATAGCTAATTTAAGAATAGCTGTCTAGTGAAGGTTGTTCTGTGATGATAGTAAATAGATTAACATTTGCTATGTAGGAGGATGAGAAGGCTGCTGCAGAAATTTATGAAGAATTCCTTGCTGCCTTTGAAGGAAGCGATGGTAATAAAGTGAAAACATTTGTAAGAGGAGGAATCGTTAATGCATCTAAAGGTATAACTAATCTTTTTTTTGGGGGTGGTGGATCATTTGGCTTTGAATAAAGAGGAAGATTGGCTTTGAATTGCATTTTAAGATTAATATGTTAACATTAGAAGCAGCAAAGGAAACTTGATGCTAAAATCTGCTTTATGCTTTGGCTCATTAGGTAGGTAGGCAGTGGCATGATTTGTCTTTTAAGCTCTGTTTTAAAATACCTATTTTTTGTCCTTTTTCTTCATATTAAAATATGTTATAATACAAACTTTCTGTAATTATACCTTTTTTAAAAATTAAGTAATGTAGTGAATTGAACGAACAAGGCTAAAGCCGAACAGCATTATTTCTAATGAACAGCATTATGCAGCATTAGTTAGTACAATTTGTTTTTAATTTGCCTTTAATTTCAGAGGAGCATGAAACGGATGAAAAACGGGGTAAAATCTATAAGCCTTCATCACGATTTTCAGATCAAAAAAATCAGCCAAGCCAGCCATCTAATGAGAAGCCTCCATCCCTCTTAATGATAGAAACCAAAAAGCCCGTAAGTTTCCTATTTGAATATTTACCCCATACTTAGGAAGTGCCTAGGAAAAGGTCTGTGTGATCTTGCAGAGTAGGTTTATCTGCATTTATCACATATCACAAAAGAAGGTGGAAATTTTGATTTGGTTAGTCCCACAGCAGATGGGATTATGAAATGCAGAGGTCCAGTAGCACTGCATCCAGCATGATGGAGCTAGTACTGCACTTTGATTTGCCTGCTCTATGTTTTTACCGTGTTCCTGCTAATTGAGACAAACTTGTCATGAGTACAGATTTAGTGACTGTTGCAACGTAACAGTATCTCCAGTTCTTCAGTCCTGAGAATTTGTGAAGTTTTTTTGCTGCCATCTGTTTTTAGGATGCTATAAATTAAAAAAAGAAAAAAAAAAAAAGAGACCAACCTTTGCACTGATCAGAGTTCTTCTTGTCGAGGCTTTTTTTTTTTTTGTGGTAACATTTGAGAAATCCCTTTAGCTCTTTGAGTTGTACCAAATAAGTTGTAAAACAGACATTTTTGAAGCAGAACACCTTGTATTTAATTAATTTTGACTTCTGCATGGTTCTATACTTTTTTTTTTGTTCTTAAACTGAGATTTCATTATAAAAAGTAATGGAAATATGAACAAACTTAGTCTTCAAGTCAAGTGAAGATAGTTAAGCATGATTACTGTTACTACTGTATATGTGTAATGTGTAATTAATGTCTTGGATGTCTTTAAAAAGTCTTTTAATAGAGCTTGTTATAATTTTTAAGCTTAAATGAAACATATATGATACTGCCTCATAGGGTGGGAAATGAGATGTAATGTGATAATTGTGGGTCATCCCATCCTAGCACCCCTCCAGCTTTAAACAAAACTCAAATTTAGACAGTGGGGTTATACTGGATGGCAGTTTTGATTTGCATTGTTTGTAAATCTCTACAGTTACAGAAATTACTTGTAGCATTTTTTTATTACGGTGAGCTGTGTTTTATCACATGCAAGTATTTGTACTGTAAGAATATTACTGTTTTTCAAATTTGTCATAAATACTTATCAAGTAATGCAATCAGTTTACTCACTTGCCCTGTCCAATGGTGATTGAAGATAATGAGGTAAAAATGATTTTATTTATTTGGCAGACCCTCCCCAAAAACAAAAACAAACAAACAACTTTGCCTGGGGTGAGTAGGAAGTCCAGTTTTTCCAAAGCTGTAGTGTGTAACACAATAAATATTTTGTATGTCTGCCTATTGGAAACGTTTTCATTTAAATTTGGTTATATAAAAGCAATGTTGTTGAAGATAAAGAGTTCACATCAGTTAGTTAAGGTGCAGTTAAAAAAAAAAAAGTAATATTGCAATATCCATATTCTTTATCATTCAAGAGTGTTTTTCCTGAGGATCTTGAACTACTTAGAGTAACTGTTTTCTTCAGACCTATATTTATATTTGAATGGAAGCAAGAGAAGGAAATTATTTTCACATAGAATGTTTGTCTGTGGATAAAATAATTGAATATATATATATATGTAAAATAATTTACATATATATGTCCACATATATATCAATTTAATTAGAGCATGACAGTTTGCTAGGGGTTTAGTCAGCTTCTAAGTGGAACAAACTGACAAAATACATCACAGATGTTTTAAATTTGTATGTTGTAGAGTGTTTGGTCAAATGTGCTGTGTTGTAATAATGAGAAGTAACAAAGTTTAGTTAAAGCTATCCTTAATTTTATATTTTCTAGCTTTGTGTTTGATAGTGCTCAGTCTTAATGTTTTCAAGTCTGTGGTTTTTTGTTGTTTTTTTTTCCCTCTCCTGTAGTTTACTTGGTTTCAAAGCTGTGGGTAAAATATGCATGGAAATTATTTAAAATTTTGTTATATACATGTAATTTTTTGTTTTGTTTCATTATATCTTCTGAAATGTTGTCTGATATATCTTTAATTTTAGCCTTTGAAGAAAGGAGAGAAGGAAAAGAAAAAGAGTAATTTGGAACTTTTTAAAGAAGAATTAAAGCAGTAAGTTTGACTGGTGTTTACTGTAAATAAAGATGATGCAAGGTTTTTACCTTGTTTTCACAGGCAAAATTTAGAATCATTCTTGTTAAGCTGTTACCCAAAGTAGATTTTTGTTTTGTTTTTTCCCAAATGCTTGTGGAATGGTATGATTTAATTAACAGTGGCAATGAAAATTAAATGGAGTATGAACCCATGCTGGTAGATGCTCAATATATGTGCCTGTGATTTGTCTGGATAATCAGTTGCCATCTAATTAGTTTTGTGGTTTTCCTTTCTGCCCTTTCTTTTGCTGATTGGTGATAGGAAGTGTTTACCACTGTTACTGAAAGGCTTCTGTTTTGAGATCTAGCATCAACCATAGGCTATAAAGTCACTGAAAAACAAACCACAGAAGCCCAGTATGCTGGCTTAAATCTTAATCTGTTGAAATGAATGGATTTTCTTTGGATGGTTTGATTGTGACCTTTGAAATAGTTTGGTATTGCCTTTCTAAGCAGAAGAATATTTAGAGTAATTTAAAAAAATAATTATGTGTAAATGTATAAAGTATTTCAGATCCCATTAAGTGTATGACTGTCTGTTTCCAAAGCTACCTAAGATGATTTTTTGGATCAGTTAGGTGTGAATAGAAGCTTTGATGATTGAGTCAACCAGCCATCTACCAGGATGAAAAATGGGAACATAGGTTTGTTCCTTTGACAGCTGCTGTCACTATGTTACTTACAAATGGAATTTGGGGTGCACTTCGTTACAAATGAGCAAGTGTGAGCCTGTAAATGAGAATGGTTTTTAACATGGCCTCATGTATTGTTAAAGTTAGTGAATATGCAGCAGGACAAGTAGGTACTGCAATGGATGAGGATGTTCAGATTTTTGGTGTTGACTTTTCTCTTGATGGGCTTGTGGCAAAGAGATTGGTAGCAACTTGAAACATGTATCAGACTCAGGAAGAATAGGAAATTTTGTCAGTGTCTCTAAAACTATATCCAGAGGAATTGTAGTATAAGGTTGAGCTTTTCTATTAATGCAGAAATAAGAATTGTAATTAAAGTTTAGAGATGTACTTCAGCTTGCATGATTTAAAAAACAAGCTGAGTAATGCTTCAAAAGGCAGATTCTTTCACTTTTGAATGTATAATACAACAGAAGAGCCACACATGTATTGAGTGTAACTGAGTGCCATATATTTGTCCTGATGTTAGAGCTGGAAAACAATCTGTGTCCATTAGAAAACAGTAGGTACTGCATTGTAAATCCATAAATGGCTCTTGTGTGTAGTGTCTGAACTTCACTGCTATCTGGTCCTTAGTCCATGTAAATGAATTAACAGCTTTGTATTCCTGGTACACAATATCTTTGTACACAGATTTAAGGCCAGACTGCAAAGAACCAAATAATTACTTGCATACTATCCCCCAAGGTATAAACCGAGCTGAGGTCCTGTATGTTCTGGAAGTGGTCATATGGGGGTGTCTGTCACCCTACAAGCCCACATGAATAAGTCTTAGAAAAGGTAGGATGAGAAACGGACACTAAGGAGTTGTGTGCATCACAAAAAGTCATCTGAACAGTCAGTGGATCTCTGACAGTTGCATGTGGAATCTGTGTCACTTTTTCAGAGCACAGTTCTTATTTCTGGTCTTACACTGCTTCTCAAACCAAGTCAGTTCTGTTTGAGATTAAAACAAAGTATGAGTGAGAGCCTGTAGCTGGAATAATTCTGGTTGATTAAGAAGAAATTCAGATATACTGGCAATTTGAAATTTTTAGCAAACCCATTGTTTAATATTAAAATTTCTTGTATTTCTGAGGTTAATTGAAAATTAAGAATAAAAATGTCAGAATAGCGTTGTTACTTACGTTGAGCTTGTTTTGTAGAATACAAGAGGAGCGTGATGAAAGACATAAAACAAAAGGCAGATTGAGTCGTTTTGAACCGCCTCAGTCGGATTCAGATGGTCAGCGTCGGTCAAGTAAGCACCTGTTAGTTTTTATATTTGTTTGGGCTACAAAATTTGTAGACTAAGTTATATATATTTTTCTTCTGTTTATTCAGTGGATGCTCCTTCAAGAAGAAACAGATCTTCTGGTGGTAATACAGATTCTTTTCTCATTCAATATAATGTTGTCACTTAAATGCATAACAAGGATTACAACTTCTTTTTTTCTGGTTTTCTTCCATCATTGTAGTACTGGATGATTATGCACCAGGGTCACATGATGTTGGAGATCCAAGCACAACAAATTTGTATCTCGGAAACATTAACCCTCAAGTGAGTTTGGAGCCAAGGAGTGAAGTGCAGTGTTGGCATTTTTGAGTCCAGCTGAATTTTGTTTTTGTGATGGTTTTCCCTCTTTTTTTTTTAAATTTTAAACCGTATGCATATATTTAAACCCTTATACTAGGTACAGCTGATGACTGTAGAGGCAGTATTCATTTAAATAAATGCTCTGTACATGGTGCTGCAAAAGTTAAGGTTTAGACTATCAGTTACTAGATGTCAAAATATTCAGTTAAAATTCTTTTTCCATTAATATCTCCATGCAAGGTAGACTCATATATCAAAAATTTGAGTGTACTCAGTTTAAAATGCAGTTTTTAAGTTACTATTTTTACTATTTTATGAGTAGGTCTCATTGGGGAGGTATCAGTGAAGTGTTGTTTTTCAGGAAACTCGGGGAATGAATCTTGACCTTTGGACAATAATGCGAATGAGTATATTAGAAATACAGTAGCAAGATGCTAATTTTTACCTTTTTTCACATAGATGAATGAAGAGATGTTATGTCAAGAATTTGGACGCTTTGGGCCATTAGCGAGTGTTAAAATTATGTGGCCAAGAACTGACGAAGAAAGAGCAAGAGAAAGAAATTGTGGCTTTGTTGCCTTTATGAACAGGAGAGATGCTGAAAGAGCATTAAAGAATTTAAATGGTAAAAAGATTTCTCAGTTTGGAATTGTAATTATCTTTATAGGAATATTGAGGAGTAACTGTAAGCATATCTTCAAGTTGTTTTATCAGACTAGTGATAGATATGCTGTAACTCCAGTAGATACCACACTGGCAGTGATTTTGGTTTACACTGATTGTTTTACTGGCAGATTAATGTTGTCAGACTATATCATGCACAAGGGCTGGGAGTGCTGATTGTGTTTGCTGTGATAAAGATGTAAAATTTCTGACTGTTGTGAAGGTCAGAGCAGAAGTTATTGTTTTATAATTTCTCCTCTGTAAACAGATTGTTTTAAGAAGGAACCTATTACTTGCAGTTGTTCACCAACCATATTTTTTGTGAATAAATTTAACTATTGCACAATATATATTGATATAATCAATAATTGGTGATAAATATCTTGTGTTCTTTTGAATGATGGCTAAATTCCTCATACTGAAGAGGTAATTGTACTATACCAGATGTAATTTTGCATATGGACAATCTTGTCTCTCTTATTTGATAAAAGGAAAAAAATATCTTACACAGTAGAGAAAATTATGTCCTTACAGTTCAGGAAGAACCTGAAAATCAAAAATCAGCATCCTTGACAAAAATAGTAGAAAATGAAAGGTTGCCTTTGCGTAACTTACTCAAAATGATGTTTTACTAGGACCATTAGTAAGTAGGCTTACAATATGTAGAAGGTCTAGTTACTGTGAACAAAGCATTTTGAAGAATTGAAGTGCAGAAATAATATAATTTAAAAATTACTCTGTTCTGATGTGCTCAATATAAAAAGTTTTTGTTTCCCTCTCCAACAATTCAAGTAATTATGTACTGTAGTGGCCTGAGAACGTACATTGGGGAAAGATTAATAAAATAATTCATGTAATAGGTTTTCATGTGCACATGATGTAGTCTGATAGATGTGGTTCACTAATCAACAGTGTAAGCAAAAAGTAAACCAGGGCAGGCAAACCTGCCTGCTGCACTTGGGTGGAGAAATCTTGAGCAATGCAGAACCAATTTATAACAGAATGGTGGTTTTGTTTTGTTTTACTTTCACTTTTTCAGGCAAGATGATTATGTCATTTGAAATGAAGCTAGGTTGGGGCAAAGCTGTACCTATACCACCACATCCAATATACATTCCGCCTTCTATGATGGAGCACACCCTTCCGCCTCCTCCATCAGGACTGCCTTTTAATGCCCAGCCTAGGGAGAGATTGAAGAACCCTAATGCTCCAATGTTACCACCACCAAAAAACAAGGAAGATTTTGAGAAGGTAACTTACAGTACCCTGGGCCATATCTCACTGTTAAATAACTACATCTGTGACAGTATTTCAGTGGCTTCGTAGTTGCATTGTTCAGGCTGACTTTGGCAGCCCTTAGTGTACAAACTCACTGGCTCCCTGCTGTAGCCAAAGGGGACCAACTTAATTTCTGAAGCTCTGTTTCATATCTGTGTTAGGGTACAGAGTATTTGGTCTTGATTTATTTTAGTGCTGCGTTAAATCTGGCTATCATTTTCCCCCTCCAGGCTCCCTGGATTTTTTTCTCCTACGTCCCCCCCATTTGTTGGCTGCCAAATTGCAGTATCTAAATTGTTTTCTCTAGAGAAAATACTACATTTTAATTTGGGTAGCGTTATTTTTACAGTAGAGGAGTTGATGTAGTTTGTGTAGAAGGTAATTAATCTGGACGTTGAGTAAGTATTTTTATGCTACTTATGGAGTCAGTTTTCAAACTTTTTTTTTTCTGGAATATTAGCTGATAAAAGGGTAAGTATCTTGTAATCACAAACCAACTTGATTTGCATTCGTAAGAATTTGTTGATTCTTTGAATGACACTTAAATATTAGGGCTGTTTTTCATAAGACTTGGGAATAAAGTAATACCAACGTGATCCAAGTCAAATAGTTTAGAATCTTTTCATAAATTTAAGAACTTGTTTCTTAATTATACTCAGCATAGTACCTATTCAGTGAATCAATGTACATTCTAACAGGAATGTTCTGATATTTTACAATTAGTGAACCTTTATGGTTCGCTGACACAACCATTTGCATTTTGTGTAATTGCTTAGTTATAACTTCACAGCAGTGATTGCCTGCAAAACTTGTGATAGATGTGTAGTATTTTCATTGCATATGTATATTTTTGCTTGTTACTTGTTAACAATACTCACATATTCTATGTTTATTATCTGATGTGACTTCATATACAGACTCTGTCGCAAGCCATAGTCAAAGTGGTTATCCCAACAGAAAGGTACATGTTTTTCTTTATTATTACTGATCTAAATATAGAAAATTTCCCCTTCGGAATTTTAAAGAAAAATGGTGATGTTGAGGAAAAGGTAATGGCTTGACTGAGCAATGGTTCTTTCATGACACTTGAAAGAAATGTGTATGTCTTACTATGCTTATCTTAGTAACTTTTTTTAGTGAGGATAGATTTAAGTAATTATCTTTTGCATTGAATTTGAGCACTAGAAGTAGTTGCAGGAGAGTTTTGTGAGTGAACACTAGGGTGAAATAGCTTATCTTAGAGGCACTGTGTCGGTCCTGACATAAACCTCTGAGTACTTTGTAGCTTGGATGCAGCTGTCTCCAGTGTGATGCTGTGGGTTGTTTTGTTATTTTTCCTTTTCTTTTCTTTCCTTTCCCCACTGCTCCCCCCCCGCCCTTCTTTAACTGGTACAATTTCTGACCAATTCTGTTAAAAATCAGTTTTAATTTCTGGGTTTTTTTGGGTTTTTTTGTTTTTTTTTTTAATGTGCAACAGTTAATAATGTTGGTCATTGGAAAAGGTAGTTCTGTGTTGCAAGGGTATTTTTAAGTTTTGGTCCCCATCAGTGCTCCTGCCTTCACACTAGTCTAGGTATACTCTTGCTCAGTTAAGCTAAAACCTTTTCCCAAACACAGGAACACAACACTGTTTTAAAAGTAAATAAGCACAAAAGATTACCAAATTCTCTTTGACATTGGCCTTGGTGAGCAACACCAGCTGAACTGTCTGCGGCAGCGGGGGACCAGGAAAACATCATGGGATGGATTGGGAAAGTATACAGTTTTTGACCAGACATTGGTACGATCGGCTCCAATAAATGTGGTTTTATTATAACTGAAAAACTTTTTTTTGTTGGCCAACTTAAGCTAAATGACATTTTAAAATAATGCACTTAAAACTATCATCTTTTTTACTACACTGTTTTAATTGTCACAAAGTCCCTTTTTTCTTTTTTTCTTTTTTTTTTTTTTGCGTGTGTGTGGGGGGAAGAAAGAGATTTGTAAAGCTAGTTTTAGTAGTATATTAACATGTTTGCCATTAGATGCTCAAATGGACTACTGTTTTTGGTGAAATTTTAGGACAGCACAATTTTTCTTGGGTAGAGACGGGAATAATTAGGGCAACCAGGAGGTGTCTTGATTTGGGAAACATTGAGTAGTAGAACAGGTATTTGTAAAACTGTACAATGCTTACAGAATAATTAGTTTTCAGAGAAAATTATGTTTCCATTTTATTTACTGTAGCATTTTGAAAGCTTGTATGATAAGAAAAGCTCAAGTTAATTGAATTGTATTTGAAAATACTTTGACTTTTTTTTTCTTTTCCTTCCTGATGACTTTCAAAGGTGCTCATGACAACTGCTAAGACTGTTACACTGTGCAGCACATCGTGCAATAATTTTGACTGACTTTAGTGGAATAATACATTTACCTAAACACAAGCAAATTTTTCTGAGGAATTAACTTTCAAGTAGTCATGTCTTACATACCAAAGTGCATGTAACACCCTCTTTCAGATACAGGATGTACTGAATCATTTTTCATACATTTGTGGTCTTTCCAAAGCAGATGTTCTTGTTCAAGCATAAGATGCTCTTATGCAACTTCTTTGTACTTGATGAAAGAACCATTAGATGAAAACCAGCGGCGTGGTTCTGCAGGAAGCCAGAAATAATCGCATTGAACTTGCCTTAAAATACACGAGTGGTGTAACAGTGCAGAGGCTTGAAAGCTAATTGTAAATTTTTCCCTTACTGATGTTTTCAAGTACAATTCGTGTAACAAGAAGAGTCTCGGTATTTAGACTTTCAGAACACTACTTTAAATAAAATGGCTACAGAATTATTGAGACTATGTCCTCTTTACAGTGTTTCTGGGGTTATAAAAAGCAGACGGGAAAATAGAGCTGTAGGTAGCTGTTTGGGTTTTTTTGTGTAATGTTTAAGGCAAATGTAGATTTAATGCTAGCTGGTAAAAAACCAGAACATTTACTGAATTTGCAGATGGCAGGAGTAGGTTGTTATGTTTTTAAGCTGAACTTTTTTTGTGTCAGGACTTTGAATACTCATGGTAGAATATAATGACCTCATTACTAAGAAGTAATAGAAAATTCTGCATCTTTTCAATGTAACAATTTTTTAATTTTAGTAATTTAAAAAATTGCTAAAAGGAAATCTAATGAGAAACATGTAAAGAACCAATATCCATTTATTACATCTAAGAAAATAAATAAAAAAATGTAAAAATCTTTTTTGTTGTTGTTGTTTACGTTACATTTAAAGAACACGTGCTGTGGAGCTTTTGATAGATGTAGGTAATTATATTTGAAAATTCAGGATCCTGTTTCCAAAAAACCCCAAAATATTGGAAACTGAAGATTCCTATTGGTTATAAAGTTTTTATGACTATCTCCTGTTAGGATGCTTATAAGTGACTCTCTGTTTTCAGATGTGGCTTAAAAATGTGCATCTACTGCATTCACATCTACTTTTTGCCTGTCTCAGGATGTAGTGCTGAATGAAATGAATACTTTTTTTTTTTTAAATTGTAATTTGGTTCACTTGAGTTTATGAAGGAGGAAACATTGGATGGTATGACACGAAGTGATGGACAGTTTTGTTCTATGTCAGTAGTTGAGTCTTGACCAAAAAGAGCTTATCTAAATTAAAAATAAAAACCGTTGCCCTGTTTGGCATCTGGAATGCTATTTGCTTTTCCTTTCATACTTGAAGAGTTTGAAAGCCGAATGCAGTTTCTGTTTAAGATTCTAAAGTATGTGTGTTTACTTTTGAGCATGATACTCAGTCACTTGTTCCTCTGTAGAACTTTAGCTAGCACTTTGGTTTTAGTTCTAGACAATTTAGATGAGGGCTTAGTTTTTGATAGTTAATTGTACTTTGGTGTTCAGTTTCCCTTTTTTGTGCATAAGAACTGCTGAGCTTCTACTAAACAAGAGGTGGTTGTAGGCTAAGCTCTGGAAATTCAGGAAGAGATCTCTTAAATTCTTACTCCACCACTCCTAGGCATGTTTTTATTTTAGAATGCCTGTTGTCTATGATGCAAGGCTATAATATGTTCCATGTTACCTTATCTTTTATACACTTTTCTAAACAATACAGCAAAATAATCTCCTGCACAGTTGTAGTGTCTTAGGTGGAGTGTAGTTTTATATAGTGTTAGGTCTGAATCAATTTTTCTTTAACTGTGTTATTGTTGTAGGAATTTGCTCGCTTTGATTCATCGAATGATAGAGTTTGTGGTACGGGAAGGGCCTATGTTTGAAGCCATGATCATGAACCGAGAAATCAACAATCCAATGTTCAGGTGCTTATTACTTTGCTTCAATTTGAAATAGTTCTATTTTCACTGTTGCTAATATTTTGCATTTCTGAAATACTAATAAGAGTTATTTTTACTCTGTCTTATGTGCAGACTTAAATTATGCAAATTGTACAAATGCTTATGCTATCTTTTTAAAAACAATGCACCTTTATTCCTAATTTACTAATTTTAGTAATTCCACATTTACTAATATGTACATATAAATAAATAAAATAGTACCTACGCATTACAAAATACGTTTGTGCATATATAAAATATATATAATAAATAAATAAAATTACATTTAACGCCTACTTTTCTGAGGCATTTAAAGCTATCAGTGGAAGCAGTAACATACATTTAAAAAAATTAAAATACCACCCCCCCCAAAAAAAAACCCAGACAGAGTAACTGAATTTAAAGTCGGATATTCCTGGAGCCTAATTTCTAACTTTTAGCAAGAGCTGGCAGTCATTTTTCTTTTATGTCAATACAAATAAGATTAAACTTTAGCCAACACAATGAAGCTCTTGTCGTTAATGGAATAAAAAAGGATCTCTATCCAAATTTTTTGTGAAATGCAGTCTCTGAAAAACTTTTTTAGGGAAATACTCAATGATTTTTTAAAGATGTTTTATTTGCAGTAAGATTGAAGTGCTTCATTTTGATTTTTTATATACAGATTGAGAAAATACGCAGGTCAAAATATCCTGGCCATTAAAAATGGACTTTTAAAAATTTTTTTCCCCCAATCTTGTCAGTGTTCTGACAGACAGTTTACTAGTAGAAAACTTAGTAATTTAGTATTTGGTTTGGGCAACCTAATTGTATAACTACGAGTTCCTGCACCACTGCTAAGGTTACCGTTGCTCCTGTAGTGACTCTTTGCACTGATTCCTCTGCTTTACTGTGGGGCTGCACAGTCGTTGTTTCTCACCCTGCTTGTTCTGCTTTTAACTTCTGAGAAATGCTGTGCCTTGGTGGAATCCTGCACTCTACAAGATTGCATATGTATGTGCATGGGGCGGTCGCACTTGTTCTGCACAGCTGTGCTGAAGCTGTACATGATTTTAGACATCTTAAGTTCACTTGGTAGCCAAGGCAGGATTCTGAATGGGATTTGGTTGTATGGTTGTATTTTTTTTAATTGCTTCCTTTGAATTTGCTTCAGTTAAATAATTTGTAATATGTTTTGTGTCTTTTCTTTGCTCTTCGGTTTAGGTTTTTATTTGAAAACCAGACTCCAGCCCATGTGTATTATAGATGGAAACTTTATTCGATTCTTCAGGCAAGTAGAATTTTAGTGACAATTCATAACTTCAAGAACAGTGAAGTAAAAGAACACTAAAATAAAAATATTTTCCTTTTTTTGTAGGGAGATGCCCCAACCAAGTGGAGGACAGAAGATTTCCGTATGTTCAAAAATGGATCATTTTGGAGACCGCCGCCATTGAACCCATACTTGCATGGGATGTCAGAAGAGCAAGAAACAGAGGCGTTTGTGGAGGAACCGAACAAGAAGGGTGCACTTAAGGAAGAGTATGAACTTCCATCAATTTATAGTGCTGTTTTAATTGCTCATCTGCTTGGTTTTGTCCTGTTGTGTTTTTGTAGTTATAACATGTCATCCCTAAAATATTATCAGGCTTGTGATGATATTACTTAGAAACTCTTAACCTGAGTATTTTTCAGTTAGTCTTTTTTTTATGATACTTTTTGCTAAATATGTTCTGGATTTGGTTAGATTTGTCATCATTGAACAATGAGTCCTTTCAATTCAATTGTTATTAACCCTGTATTGGAAGGGGATTGGGAAAATGAGAGTTTTTCCCCATTTTCTGATCCTGTCTGTTGGTGGTGGTATACAGCACCTTTCTCAACATTGTTATGCTCTCAGGAACTAAACAGTTATTATTATCTTAAACTTGTTGATGCTGTTCATCAAAACTTAAAATTGGGAGCATTTTTTAATAAGCGGGAAGAGACAGATCAGTGTTCTTCGCTGTGAATTACAAGTGTGCTGGGGATGGCTACGGTAGTGGAAATATACACATGATTTTCTTAATTTTGCTATTATTGTTTCAACTGTGCTTTTAGCATGTGGAATTTTTTCTTATTTTAGTTTTTTCATCATATTTATGATACCAGTCATGGTTCTGGAAATTTTGCTACATAATTTGTTTCTTATATCTTCTTTTTGAAAGGCTCAAAGAGATACTCTTTTGAGAGTGTTCTCTGTATATAGAGGTCAGGGAAAACCTTAAATAATTGCTTCGTACTAGCTTTCTGAATCTAATGTTTCTTATAGTGCAGCAGATATTACTTGTATGCTTTAGATTTATGCATTTTGATTTAGGCTTAAACTAAATCCAAAAAGATAATTATTTTATTAGAGATACTGATATGCTGCACTAGGCATTTCTCAGTTATTTTTCCTTGATTTCTGTATGTAATCAAGACTTGAGTGGAAATTTTTTGCACTTTGTTTATTTATGCAATGTGGATGCACATGTTCATGAGTCACTGAAAAAACTCAGGCAACATGTTGAATATAAAAATATTTAAAATTATCTTTGTCCTAAAGATGGAAGAATCAAAAACATCATTAAATTTAAATTCACCAAAGTACTGTGAATTTTATATTGAAAGCATTAAAATTCCTGGTATTTCAGACAAAGGGACAAATTAGAGGAAATACTGCGTGGATTAACGCCTCGGAAGAATGATATTGGTGATGCAATGGTTTTCTGTCTAAATAATGCGGAAGCTGCTGAAGAAATTGTAGACTGCATTACAGAATCATTGTCCATTCTGAAGACTCCTCTTCCTAAGAAGGTATGAAGATTTTGTGTAGTTTTGTATTTTGGGGGAGCAGCTCACTTAACAGTGCATGCATATAATTTACAGGTAGTACTGCATACGTTTCAGATAGCATTGAGGTTTTGTACTAGATCGTGGGCTTGGATTTAAGTGTGCTTTTATCCTGTGGGATTTTGTTATATATTTTTATTCTTTCTGGACCTGCTTGTAAGTAACATTCTGCCTTACTGTGAAGTTGAAAACAGCAGGATAGTCTGTTCAAACAAGGAAATAAAAATTGGAATGTGGTGATCTGTGCTTTGTAGTATTGTCTAATATGTGACAGTTGCTAGTACCCTGTAGCATAACAGGGGGTTAGTTGCCTCTTAGCATGTTTATTAACAATATGTCTGTCTTACACTTAGTTCTAATTTGATACTTCTAGATAGTTTAAATTATTTCTGTGCAGTTTAAACTGTATTCTATCTGTAAAAATGCATGCATTTTCAAGAGAATTTGAACTCTCACATTATCATTTTTTTTATTGTAGATCGCAAGATTGTATCTAGTGTCAGATGTGTTATACAACTCTTCAGCTAAAGTTGCCAATGCTTCCTACTATAGAAAATTGTAAGTATAATATTTTAGGTGATTGATGATTAAAAAAAATAATATCCTTATGTTCAGTTTTGTACATCTCTGTACACATGTGATTGTAGAGAAATTTACACTTGTCTATGAGGATTCTGTTGAAACACTGGTATTTATATCTCTGTGCATGAAAATGGATAAGATGTAACATGTTAGTGCATAGGTTTGCTTTCTATTGCAAAAAGATGATAGATTTTTTTATTATACGGTTTTTAAAATTCTTTGTCAAGTTTGGAGAACTTATAAGGAGATTATGTACTTTTGATTTGAAGGAAAAATGTCCAAGGGAGAGTACCCGTGTCCTGTTTAGTTATTTGCTTGTGTCTACTTCCTGGAGTCTCTCTAATGTTATGGTAGCATGATGGGGAATATTCAGAATGTTAAAAAACTTTAGCAAATCATGTTTCTTGTTGCAGTGTGTCTTTGCTGTATTAGTTTATTTTTTGCATATTGAAAGAAGCTCAAGGGAAGCTAGGCAGCTGTTACTCACTGCGCTTTCATTAAGGGCCTCAATGAGTAAATCAGGGTAGAAACTTAATTATGATTTTTTTTTAAATGCAGATTTAATTTTGAGATAATTCTTTCATTGCATGTAAGGTTATAAAACTCCTTTTATCCTCCTCCAGTCCTTCCAGGCTGTATAAAGAGACTGCAGCAGATGTGAAGATCTCCCTTCACAGTTCTGTTGTTGTCCAAGGTGATTTAATATATAGTAACCATATTTGCTTTATAGTTCAGTTCATGGCTACTATAGGGGTCAGAACCTTGTGCTTTTGAAAAAGTCCTTTATCCCAGGTATTTTCATTAATTATATATGTTCAGAAAACATATATTACAAAGTTTAACTAAAGAAATGTATATGTTTAATTCTAGTTTTGAAACAAAATTATGTCAGATATTCTCTGATCTCAATGCTACTTACCGTACAATACAAGGCCATTTACAGTCTGAAAATTTCAAGGTATGTATTTTATTGTTACTTACATGACATAGAAGTCAAATAGATGTTCCTGCACAAGAGGTTGCATACTATGATAGGTGGTTTAAACTTCAAGCTTCCTAATTAAGTTTGGTTTGTTGGGTTTTTTTAAATAGTTAAGCTTTGTCTCTTGCAAAGAGAGCCTTGAAATTAAAGAAGAAAAATAGCATCTAACAGCTGAAGTGTACTGGCAGATGTGTAATTGTGGAGTTGAGAGGATATCTCTCTAGTACTTGAATTGCAAACAAGGCCGCCTAACTTTTTGATTATTTTTGGACCACCTGTATTTCAGTTGCAAAAATAAATTTGGGCTACCCACTGTGGAAAGAAACTACTGGACACAGTAGCATAATGACACTTTTTGACATTTTTAGTGATAGTTAGGCTTTATTTTTTGAGATCTGATAAGTAGTCTGACCGTGGATAATTGAGAGTGATTTTTGAGATGAAGTGCTCTGCTTCTCACCATTCTCATGCCTAGCCTAGCTTTTCCTTTCCTGTTTTAAAGACATCTCTACAGTTCTTTTCTTCCTTTTTTTTTTTTCAATCAGAAGCTTTAAATACAAAGCTTACACTGTAGTTAGTTTTTGCTGTGTTAAGGTCTTTATCGTGGTTGTCCTACCTTCTCTGATCCCCAAAGTTGATTCTCTGATAAATCTTGGTTATCTGCTATTTTAAATTTTTTTTATTAAATTATATGGTAAAGACAAGCAGTAGAATTTTTTTTTTTAAATATCTATGTCTCTGGCTACATTTAATGTGTCAAGTTTGAGCTGAGGCCCGTCATTTCAAATATACTTCTTTTCTACAAAAAAATGAAAGTAGGAACATAATTTCAGTTCAATAATATGAATAAGCCAGTGGGGTTGGTTTTGTTTTATTTTACAAAGGGAAAGATATTTCTGTTGCAATTATGAGAGACACCTGCTTCGAACATCTGAGCATAATAAAATTTACTATTGGGATAGGAACTGTGAACAGCTGAAACTGGTAATGTAACAGGAATTTAAAAGAAAAATAAAACACAAGAGAAATTTTTAAAAAAGGAGTTCCTATATAGGTAACTTTGTAAAATTACTCGTCTTGCCCAACATGGTATCATTATAATGTACTCCAGTATGGAACTACTCAGGAATAGCTGTCTACAGTAGTAGTTCTCCATGGTGTATTTCCAATCACTTAAAATTTCTTAATAGAAATTTATTAGCTTTTTTTTTTTTTATTGCTTCTAGCAACGGGTAATGACATGCTTCCGAGCATGGGAAGACTGGGCGATCTATCCAGAACCATTCCTGATCAAACTACAGAATATTTTCTTGGGGCTCGTAAATATCATGGAAGATAAAGAAACAGAAGTAAGTGACCCTGGTAGTGATGCTAGCAAATGGTGAGGAAAAACGTCTAAATATAAAATAGGGCTGAATAAACCTTTTTTCCCTCTGAATCTTTGGTCTTAAATACAGGCGTTACAGATATTTTCAGATGCAAATACTGTTTAATCTGTTTAAGCATGTGCTGTGGTAGAGTTTGCTCTGAAATGGTTTCATAATATAAGACCAGTGCGGAATGACAGGTATTTCCTTTGTATTGGAGATACTCTGTAGTATCTGTCTGTGAATTCTGAGTAAGAATTTCAGGCATTAGTTTTAATTTCTGAATAGCTTGGCATCTGGCTACCTGAATCATCCACTTTCTTTTTGTGCAAATGTCGCACTGAGATGTAGTAGAACCATCTGAGCTTTCTTAGTTTGAGTGAAAGATTGTGATAAATCATTTACAGTGGTAATATTCTACTTTGATAATTGCTGTGTTGTATTAGAACAGCAAGTTGCTAACTTTCTAGTTATGCTACAGCATTTATCTCTGGTTATTTTAAACAAGATATGTAGTGAGTTTTACTTATTACACAGTGACGTGTAAATTATTATTCAATATTTTGAAGCTCTGTACTTGAAATTTCCAGAATACCATTAGCACTGAGTGAATACACACTGATCTGTTTACAGTTACATATAAATATTATTTTAGAAAATCAAGACAGTGGACATTAATAAATGGATGTATGTTCAGGAGATGTTCATTTTGTAGCTTTGTGGCAACATGCCTTTCAGAACAGTGGGAGGGAGGCCTGCAGTGTAACTGGAAGGTTTGCTTATTTCCCTTGGCAGGAGAGCAGGGTGAATGCGCACGTATGAAGGACACTGCCTGTACCTAACAAGTTAGAATATGTAGGTGTGTTTATCATTTATGTGTGTTCCTTAAATTGTGTTCCTGCTAAATAGTTGATTTCTGTCAGTTGTTCAGATTTCAGGTTCTCAGGGAATCTTTTGTATATAGTAAGTATAATTTTCTGGCTAGTTGGCTCATTTTGAGCTAAACCTCAGCTTAATAGCTCTTCTTTTGAATATAGGCATTGCTTCCAGTACATTGTGGACAAATTCCAAGTTCTTTCTTATAATTTCTTATAGGAGGATATTGTCATATTTTTCTTTGCAGTAAGCAACTGTACTTGGTAGCAAAAATTGTTAAAGTTGAGTTTCTTGGGGGTTTAGGTATTTTTAAAGCAAATCCTTTAAAAAGAAATGAATCAATAATGGGAGAAATAAAGAAAAGCAATGTAGATTTGTTCTTGAAATAACTAATTATTATTTGCTTTCAGGAAATACCAGATGATCTTGATGGTGCTCCCATTGAGGAAGAGCTTGATGGCGCTCCACTAGAAGATGTGGATGGAATTCCTATTGATGCTGCTCCTATTGATGATCTGGATGGAGTCCCAATTAAATCGCTGGATGATGATCTTGATGGAGTTCCTTGTATGAAATGTTTCAACTTTACTTTCAATTTGAATCTTCAAGTTTTTATGATATCTTCCCTGCCACCCCCTCCAAGTAGTTTTTACAAGTACAGCCAAGAATTAATATGGCATGTAGCTTCATAAAATGTTGAGTTGATTAATTTCAGTTTGTTCTAGGAAGAATTAGTTTTAAAACTGCTTTTAGATTATAATTGCTTCAGAGACACAGTAGTTGTCTTCTGATGTTGTGCATATCAGGTTCCAAATCCTAATTTCTTCTCTTTGCAGATAATAAAACAGTATAATGTGCTTCAGTATTTAAATAGGATTGTTATATTAGAATTTTTATGTTTGAACTGTTGAAGAGCTTTGGAAATTATTTTTCTGTGTCTTTCTTCAATAGTGGATACAGCTGAAGACTCAAAGAAGAATGAGCCTATATTTAAAGTTGCCCCTTCAAAGTGGGAAGCAGTGGATGAATCAGAACTAGAAGCTCAAGGTTAGTTTTCAAAGTATATATGAAACTAAAACACTTTCCTAAGTAAACAGAAAGCTTAATGGCAGTTACCTATTTCATGATTATTTTCAACTGATCTGTTTAAAAGTGTTAATATGGTTTCTGTAGTAATACAGTAGGATTTTCAACTGTAACTTTTTTTTTGTGCATAACTTCAGTGAAGAAAATAGTGTATTCTGTTTTTGTTATTCTACTTCAATGACCTACCAACTGAAAATAATTTCCAGTTCATTAAGAATAAATGTTGGAAAAAAATCTGGGTATGTGGTTGGCAGTCTTTCTTAATCTTTGCTTGGAAAATAAGATTTTACAAACAACTACTTGGCTGCTTTTGAAGGATTTACTGAAACATGATACAAGTGTAAGTGAATAGTTCTGTAAATAGTAAATATTCTGATAACATGCAGTTTTGAGTATTGCTGTGAAATAGAAAGTCTGTATTAAGTATTGGATACTGGTAAATTTTATCACATTGTAATTTGTATTATATCTACAAATACTAATTTTCAGATTGAGTGATAGCTTTTTCTGTTGTTACAATCATCTTACTGTCTCTTCTAGCTGTTACTACTTCTAAGTGGGAGCTTTTTGACCAACATGAAGAATCTGAGGAAGAGGAAATTCAAAAGTAAATACTTTTTCATTCTGATGAAAATGTATTCATTTTGTTCGTCTAAGGTTGAGTGTCTTTGGAACTCCCTATGAGATATATGTATATCTCTATGTATTATAAGAGGAGAACAAATGAAATTTTGAAAGTAAGGAAATAAGAAAGAGGAGAAAAATCAGGATTTTAGTGCAGCATGCTTTCAGCCCCCAGAATGGGGAGTGTTTCTAACACCATGAATGACACCATTTGGTAGAGTTGTTTAACCATAGTTTTTAAATTGGTGCTGATTTGATAACTTAATGCCAAACAGTAAGAACTAAGGTAGTGGTATTTTACAGTTTGGAAATCTTGATGTCAGATATATATGATTGTATCTAAACCTCTGCCTCTTGCTTTTGAGACAAACACAGTGAATAATGTTCTGATATATGTTTCTTTGGTTGCTAATAGACTCCATGCCATCTGGTGTTTTTGAGCAGTCTGTTTCTTTGTTCTTTAGGCAGTTGAGTGGATCTATTAGTAATGCTTTAAATATCTTGCTGCATTGCATGTAATACTGTGGCTCTCTAGTGGCCAGTCTGGGAATATAATTTTTAATATCTGCCATGTCTCAAGTTTGTCTCCAGAATGCAAGAGTGTAGTAAATTTTGTTCTTTTCTAAAACTTACTATACGTGAAAAGCACCATTACAGCACTTGAGGTACTGGACTAGTTTTATAGCTGAGTTAAATAGGGAGTTGGTGATTGTAAATTTCAAGAATTCTTCTGTGCTCTGTTTATACAAGAAATGTAAATTATCTGAGTAATAAAAACTAATGATTTAATTAAATGAAAATGTTAAGATATCTGTCTCACAGATGGAGACTGTTTAGTAGCTGCAGACTTTTACATAATGTAATCTTACTTAACAGATTTCAAAACTAGTAACTAATCATAGAAACTAAGTAGAAGAGCTGGTAAATTTTGTAACAGATAATTGTCTTAAATATATAGCTATATATCAGTTAATTCTGTATGTTTTCTGTAAAGTCAAGAAGAAGAAAGCGAAGATGAGGAAGACACTCAGAGTTCTAAGTCAGAAGAACAGCACATGTATTCTAATCCTATTAAAGAAGAAATGCCTGAATCCAAGTCATCAGTCAAATATTCAGAAATGAGTGAAGAAAAGCGTGCCAAACTCCGAGAGATAGAGGTCAGCATGTGGTGTTTTGTACCACCCTTCTGTACTTTTCTAGTCTTCCCCCCTCAGTTCTCTACATATAAGGGAGTTATTTTTACTGAAATAATTATAGGTCTATTATATAGTGAGTTTTTTAGTCCAGTGTGTTTTTATAAAGGTATGTTTGTTTACAGCCTTGCCTAGTCTTGTTTTGGCTTTCAAAATAATGCAGGAAACAGTGGAAAATTTGAGTCAGGAGAATTACTGTTGAGAATTACTCTTCTTCTGTAGTGCCTTTTTTCAGTACCACTGGTAGCCTTAGCTGCTTGGGTTCCTCTACACTTTTCTCCTCTTGGCAAATGGAATGACTTGGATGTGGCCTTAGTTCTATGCCTTTCTTGTTCTCTCTGTCTCTTGCCTTCAAATGTCTGTATTTTATTGCATTTCAGAGTTGCTTTTTTCACTGTGTCAGCCATCAAACAAAGAATTAGATTCAGCTAAACCAGGTGGTCCTGGAAATGGGGCATTTTAATTGAAGACCTACATGCAGTTTATAGGGCTCACTTGTTCTTTTATCCCTCCTCCAAACATCGGTGTTAGTATAGCTGTTAAGGTTGATGACCACAGATTCTTATGTCTTCATGCTGGATTCTGAGCTTGAGGTTGACTGAAAATGTAACTAGAACTTGAATTTGGCATGAGCTTGTCTGATGGTGAAGCCTTTCTGTCACACAGTGCCATGCAAAACAGGTTTAAAATTGCATGCAACTTTCCAGCTTGAATTCAGTATTAAAACCCATGGTACGTTGAATACTGAAATTCTTGTACCTTCTGTTCAGTGCATTAAAGTAATGTTAAGAAGCTGCTAAGCTACTTGTTCCAGTTGTAGCATCGCCAAGTGACAGGTTATCATTTAGGTAATATTTTGAAGGTGGAATTGTGGCTGTCTACCTATTTATGCTATAATGTACTAGTTAGCTAAAATCAGACATTAGCAAAACCCCATAATATTGTTTTAAGATGTACAGGCTATAATATTTTAAAAGGTCACAACTGTTGTTTCTCCCAAATATACTTCTGTTTAATAATTCAGATTATTAAAATAAGTGGACTGTAACTAAGCACTTAGAAACCTCTTGCTTTGCATAACAGTTTGGAAGTTCATGATGCATAGCTATTTGAAGTGAGTAAATTCTGAGTTTTAGAAAAGCTAAATGGGATTTATGTCTGATTTGACTCATGGTGGCAGTAGTTCTATAGAAAATATATGATGTTAGACTAACGAAAGTGCAAGTGAAACTAGTTTTCATTTTGCTGTAATAATGATTGTAGTGGTTATGGAAAGGGCTTCTTTCAGATTGAGTACCTGTTTTATAGCTGTTATCCTGGCAGTTGTAGAGGCAGATTAGGAAGTTATTTACTTTGACCATTGTCAATTTTAGACTGCACAAGTGTTTTAAGTTCTTTCCTTGATGTATCCTGTCTGTAGCAGTTATAGGTGGTAAATATTTGAGGTTTTCAGGTGCATGTTGCCATCTTTATTCTTGTGGTAGCTCAATTACCATCTTTGTTTCAGACTTTTGGAATTGCCAGAAAAGGATTGTAATTTTTTTCATTTTCAGAACATTTCAGACACTATGTAGAAGTACTTAAATTTTAAAATTTCTCCTTAAATTTGTCACTGATAGGAAGGACTGCCTGTACTACTTTATATCATTCAAGCTCAAAGTTTTCTCTTAGTGTGTACCCAGTCCCTGCCAAAGAACACATCCATTAAATCTGAGGGGTGGAACTGAGGGGAAAAAAAAAAACAATTACCAGCTTTAACAATTATGCCATCTAATATACCATGTTAAAAATGTAATGTAAAATCTTTGGCAAAAAAATGGCAAAGTCTGATTCTCTAGAAGTTTACAGAGTAACTACCAGCAACACAATTTTTTTCATCTGTTTTTTGGAAATTGATGAATACAAACAACAATTCTTTCTCTTGGCACAGTTAGTAAATTAAGTTTGTCAGCTGGGAGGGGAAAGTGCAGTAAGAAACAAACTTTGGCCACAGCCACCAGATCGGTTCCATGAGAGAAGGCAAGTTATTAACCCTTTCTTTGCCTTCCCCCATACCCCTGTTAACTTTGCCAAAGTGTGAATTATTTCCAGAACTTGGCAAGAGCAGGGGCTTTTTTGTAACACTGAAGAATGGTGTTTTCTTTACTGTTTTTTGTAAGTGTGGAAAGACTGGCATTTTGCTTTACATGATAACTCAAATTCCAGAGTGGTATTTATGGTGCTGGATGTGACTCTTTCCCCACCCCAGGACATATGAGAAAAAGGTGTATTCCTCTTTGTAAAGAGACCTCAGGACTGTGTAGTGTTAGGAAAATGGGAATTTTACATTGCTGAAATTGTTCATTAAGCTTGTTTCCTCAGAGTGTGCAAAAACAGACAAAATAAAGCAGCATTGTCCTCCTTGGGCCTTTCTCTACTTCTGTCTCCATCTTTTTGGGCAAGGTTTTATAATCCTACTCCAGAAAAGCACAGTACAGGCTTCATCTGCAGCAGGAGGCAGGCTCTTCATGGTTCCAGACCTATCAGTGCTTCCAAAAGGGTCAAACAGGAGATTTGCCCTCTTTAGTAGCTGCCTTTACTCACCTTTGTGTTAGCCACCTGAGACCTCATTGTAGTGTTTTCAGAGGCAGAAGACTAATGGTCTTCAGTCTTCCTGTTCAGCCTTTCTGCTACATACCACTGAGCTCCAGGAGATGCAGGGTTGGGTTCTGCAATACCATCCTGTGTCTGTGCTGTCAGTACTCTCCAGCCCAATGTATAAACAGAGGTTGTTTTTCTCCACAACCCCCGTCCCCCGCCCCTCCACCCCCAAATGTGTCATGTTATTTGAGATGCAGTTTATTTTTCTACCAACAGCCAAGAAGCTTTTCCTGCATGTCACATAGGAAAGGAGGTTAGTTACTCTCCTTGGTTTATTGATACCGGTTGCTATACCAGACAAAATCAAAGTTTCTTTAGTGTAGCATTCAGTCCCCAACAGAGAATTACTAGAGCACAAGATGAGAATAGATTAAGTATAGTCCATAAGAGCACATTGTATCGGGGCCTGTTCCTGATTTCAAGGACCAGTTATACCTTTCTCAAGAAACTAAAGTTCCATACTGTTTCCCTCATTTCTTTCTCTGGATTATGGTGCTTGGTATAAAGAATACTCACTTTTGTGTGCTTGTTCATCAAGTCATAGGAGCTATCTGAAGCTTGTAATCGTCACTAGAACAATGTAATCAGTCTGGAGGTTTCTGTACATATCTCGTTTGAGGCCACTACAAAATGGCAAAAGCATATCCAATTAAATGTCTTAACTTGTTGTGGCTTCATAATGAACAGGTGAGACAAATTGGCTCTTACTTGACCAGCAATTTTACTATTTATAATAGTTGTTCCTTAGAAGATAATTACTATCTTAATTCAGCAGATTCTGGTCTATTTTAAATCATTGAATCTACTTCTGTTTTGCACAAAGACAAAAGTGAGGAATTGCTTAGCTCCAGGACACATGGCATCCTGTGAGTGTGACTGAGTGTACCAGCGGTCTGGTACAGCTGAAGAGGTATTTCACATGTGTACATTAGTATTGCTCTCATCTGTTGTTGATAACATTGTAGCTGTAGAAATTCCATGGCCCATAGACTTGCTGAAAAACTTAAGCTTTCAAAGAAATATTTTTCTCTGCTTCTGACAAAGTCTAAGACTTGTTGCAGCCATTGTTGAGGTGAGTGTGTTTCAAGGAAAAACAAAACAAAGAACTTCGGTCTGCTGGGATGTCTGTCTTCTCTGCAGTCAGTCTAGATTTGAGCAAAATTACGTATCAAAAAGAAATTCCTATCTTTCATCAAGCGTCTGGCGAGTAACTTCCTAGTTAATCTTGGTATGAAGTATGCAGCTAATTTGCCTCAAATAAATTGTGTTTGAACCTGGCCACTTAAGTTGTGAGGATGTGTAACTGTGGAATAATGTCTTGTGAAAAAGCCTTTTTTTCCCCCTGAAGACCACTGTGTATGGACTCGGTATCAGCAGAAGACTGGAAAATCAAGAACATCTTTTGAACATAGGTTCATTTAAAGCAAGAGAGGCTACCTACAGTGCACCTGTTTGTGACAAAATGCAAAAAGCTACAGGCAGGGCTTCAGTTTGTGTCAGTCTGTGGTTTCCCTGAACTGTGGTAGTAAGATGTTACCCTTTTCTGTAACTTGCTAGCTTACTGGTTAGTCTGTAATCAAGGCTGAAACTTCTAGGAAATGCTGAATCTTTTAAACTCTCCTCAGATTTTGAGATTTTAGAGTTTGAGGACGGAGGGGGAAAATTTCAAGATGAGAACCAATAGACAAGAGTCATGTTGTGGAGCTGTTTGTCTTGAACTTATGAGAGGTAGCTCCTCATGGTTAGTCACAAATAAGATCCATGTATAGGAGCACTTAGTAGAGATTGCTCTCAGGAACTCAAATGATATATGACACTTGCAGTCTCTGAAACCTCTGAACTCTCTCTGCTATGGGAGACTGCTGTATATAAAAAATTAGTATTACAAAGTCTTGGCACAGGGTTTTGAAAAATTTTCCCCTTTCATATTGCCACATGTATTACTGACTCCAGAGATAGTCTAGACAAAGTCAGTGTATCTACTCCTGAGGATGAACAAGCTTAATACTTTTTGTCTGTTGGACAAGAATAGTAAAAGAATAACCAATTGAATAAGAATGCTTTAGTTCTTTTTAAATGCAAGTTTATAAAGTGGAATGCTGACAAAATTCATTGATCGGATGCGTAAGCAGATTTAAGCCTAAGTTTTATGGATCTTTTTTTTCCTGGGAGCATATTTGGAACTGTTTGATAGGAATATAAGCATCATACACTCTACACGAAAAGATCACTAAGAGTGCTCATTATGGCCAGTATACTATGAATAGTGAAAAGGTGAAGGGAGATAACCAAACATATAAGTTTATATAGTAATTCTGAGCAGTACAATTCTTTGGGGAATTATTCTCTGGACTTTGTGACCTAAGTGATTCTTTTTCTTTTAAAACATAGTTACAGTGGTGAAGTTTTACAGCAAGTAGCAAAAGCTGCTATATGTGAAGGTGTAGGATGATCTGATCTGATCTAACTGCTTACATCTGCTGAAAGGGAATATCCTGTCCTACCTGTGCGCTCGGCACTTTGTTATTCTTCCCCTGAGCCACTACATTTCACTAATGCAAGGGGGAAAAAAGTGAAGGTGGAGGGTGGACTTCTGCTGGATTAGTGAATTGATCTGACTTATGGAAGGCTCAGACAAGCATGGCAGCTGCAAGGGCAGGGTGGAGGAAGAACTCTGCTTACAGTGCAGGAGTGGAGAATGAGGGTGGAAGAGAATGATCTTTCTGTAGTGAGCTGTCGGTATCATCTCAGCATTTTGTAACATTTAATATCCTTTTCCAGGGGAAATCAGCTGATTTCCTCTACCCACAATATCTTTCTAAAAGGAGTCAGTTTACATGGGTTCAAGGGGAGATGCAGCAAGTATGTGGAAGAGAGATCCATTGATTGGTCTGTAAACGACCATAGCTGTCTTAGGAAACCATATGATCTTAACATAGTTGGAGTCTGGGGGGGTGGTAAGTCAGTGGCTATTGTATAGGCCTTTATGACTTTTCCTCTCCTCCTCTAGACACCTGATAATAACTACCTTTCCCCCAAGTTCCTCTTGGCATTTTAAATTTCATGCCAGCAGCAGGTTGTGTTAACATGCATGTAAGACAGGCTGCTAGAATCTAGTTCAGCATTTCTTTGCATGCAGATTAGCTTATCAAATCAAGTAAAGATTGTTGATCAGATTCCTAGTTTTCCTTAATTTCAGGTTGCTTTGGGCTATAGACTTATGCTTCCTGGCTTTCAAAATGTGGTCAAACAGAGATAGTGTTACAGTTTTGTTTGCTAAAAAATGTAAGGAAATCAAATCATTTGAGGATGGATTTTTGTTTTGTGGCTTTTTAAATTAATATTATCTGGGTGATTTAGTTGGGAAAATGCAGTAGAAGTCATATGGGCATGTTCATACCAAGGTAACCCAAGAGGCCTTCTGGATCAGCTAAGCCTCCTCTGTGCTCTTTCTGTTCAATGTGGTGTGTGCTAAGTAACTAATGGCCTTGGAGTTTACGTGATGGTAGAGAATGCAATCTTGATTTCTTAACAGAACATGTGGTGCAGGGTGACACTGAATATATGGTTCTAAGAAGTATTCCTGATTTTGAAACTTCTGCATCTGAAGGAAGGGAGAAGAAAAAATGCCTTTATGGAAGGTGGAGTGGTATGTGACAAGCTGGCAATGCGCTCTCACAGCCCAGAACACCAGCCATATCCTGGGCTGCATCAAGAGCAGTGTGGCCAGCAGGTCCAGGCAGGTGATTCTGCCTCTCTAGTCTGCTCTCGTGAGACCCCACCTGCAGTGCTGTGTCCAGTTCTGGGGCCCCCAACACAAGAGAGACATGGACCTGCTGGAGCAAGTCCAGAGGAGGGCCATGAGGATGATCCAAGGGCTGGAGCACCTCTCCTATGAGGACAGGCTGAGAGAGTTGGGGCTGTTCAGCCTGGAGAAGAGAAGGCTCTGGGGAGGTCTTATAGTGGCCTTCCAGTACCTGAAGGGGCAACAAGAAAGCTGGGGAGGGACTTTTCATAAGGGCAGTTAGTGACAGGACAAGGGGAAATGGCTTTAAACTGGAAGAGGATAGGTTTAGATTAGATATTAGGAATAAATTATTTCCTGTGAGGGTGGTGAGACAGAGGAAGTTGTGGATGCCTCCTCCCTGGAAGTATTCAAGGCCAGGCTGGATGAGGCTTTGAGCAACCTGGTCTAGTGGAAGGTGTCCCTGCTTTTGGCAGGGGGGTTGGAACAAGATGATCTTTAAGGTCCCTTTCAATCCTAACCATTCTATGATTCTGTGACAAGTGACCATGTCAGTTTTCCATTGACTGCTGGCTATTTAATTGGCTGAATTGTAAGCAAAAATGAAACATGCTCAACCATAGGTAGAGCATACTCATATTGTGCATGAGAGAGGTACACAGAACATCATATCAGAAATTTGCTGTGGTACAAGATAGCAATTCCCTGTTTGTTTGGTGGTTTTTTGTTTGGTGGTGGGGTTTTTTCCTTTCTTTTTTCAGCGCAAGTTGCTCCATTGTTGGAGGCTAAAATGAAAAATATGTTGTTGGCATAAGCTCTGTAACTGAAGGGGATCCTGTTCAATGTAGTGCTATCCTTGCCTGAGTTTTATGTTTCTTACTGTATTTGTTCTTGTAATTAGTTTGGGTTTGTGATACCTTTCCTTTCTGCTCAGTCAATAATTGGAAGGAGTGATTAGAATATGTGGTATCTCCATATCCAGTCTGGCCTGCTACTTTTGAGAGGGAAGAAAAAACCTTTAGGGTTTGATTTTGTTCCTACTTCATATTGGGGAATTGAGGACCTGGAGAATAAGAATCCTTTCAGATAATAAAAACGGACACAGTTGCAAAGTCTTTTCCTTTCTGTGTTTCCAGTGCAGAAGAGTTGAATATTTCTAAAGAGAAAAGTGCTTTGTGTTCGCTAAAAATGAAACCTCAAGCACTGGAAAAAATCTACTCTTTTATATATATATGACTGTTCAGATCGGTATTGAAACAGCAAATACGGGAGAATCAGAGCATAAATATTTTTGAAGAGGGCTGACAAACACAACATGGCTTGTTACCAAGCTCCTCTCCACCTCCCCAAAAAAAGACACCTCCTCATCCAAAAAAATTGAAGGATTGTTTGGAAAAGGCCATGTCAGTGAGAGTAAAGAACTGACAAATGATGAAAGATGCGGGTGAAGTTTTATGATGTGAATCAACTTGGAGAAAGGTTTTGGTGTATCTAGACCAAAAAAAAAAGAGAAAATCCACATGGAAAAATTCTGACCTTTGGTTAACTTTGTGACTCAGTTGGGAATATTATCACAGTAAATTTAGTGTTACATTTAGCAGCGCTAGGGAACTGAATTTTGTTGCTAAGCTTGATAGCACATGAGACAGTATTACATTAGTGAAAACCATGTCTTTCAAATCAGCCGCTCTGTGCAAACAGCCCTGAAGAGAAGATGCATTTGTTTTATGTCCTAATTATGCCAGTCATTTGATTTTAATATTTAGGGTTGAATGGAAGAACAGCAGTTTCAGAAGGAAAAATTGGCAGTAGACAAGAGAAGTTGAAACAATGTATTCAGACACCTGCAGTAAATGATCTCATTTTGAAAGAAAAAAACAGATGATGATCTAAGAAATATAAGGGTGCAGTGTTCTAATGATGGGATCAGAATTTGGTAGAATAACAGAAAAATCCCTTTATTTTTAGTAAACTACTGCAGGTGCCTGCAGACAAGTATGCGATTTTGTTGCTTTGCTGCAGTTTATATGAAGTTAGTATGTTTTTGTGCACAATCTTGTATAGAGAGAATAAAGAACAGAGATTATAAATCGTGGAAATTTCATTTTCAGCCACCTGCCTAACTGGATAATAATAAGCCAAATAACCTAATGGTCAGTATTATTTTCACAGCTTAAGGTGATGAAGTTTCAGGATGAGTTAGAGTCTGGGAAAAGACCCAAGAAGCCAGGCCAGAGTTTTCAGGAACAGGTTGAACACTATAGAGACAAGCTGCTCCAGAGGGTAAGAAATGTTCTTTATGTTCGGCTATGATTCTGTGATTGGCTTTTATTGACTTTATCAAATGTAAGGTGGCATTAAGCATCACAACACATGGCTCTCGTTAAAATTCTACTGTAATGTCAAACTGCATGTCTAAATCCAAGTGCTTTCTGCAGAGTAGAGATAATCTCTCTTTTTAATCAAAATAATGTAGTATTTCACACCGTACAGATGGGTATCATTAGAACGTATCGAAATGAGGTCACTTCTGGATCTGCTACATAAAGCAAACTGTTAGGTGTGGGAAAGGAAGGGGAGAGCTGTCAATTGAAGACGTTCATCAGACTTTTCATTTTGGTTTTATTAATTAATCGAGCACTGGAACAGGCTGCCCAGGGAGGTTGTGGAGTCTCCTTCTCTGGAGACATTCAAGACCCGCCTGGACGCCTTCCTGTGCGAGCTCATCTAGGTGTTCCTGCTCCGGCAGGGGGATTGGACTAGATGATCTTTCGAGGTCCCTTCCAATCCCTAATATTCTGTGATTCTGTGATTCTGTGAATTGATCCGTTGTGCTAAAGGCTTCCAAATGAAGAGAAATAATGGTACTAAGCCGCATATATGTGCTTCTGATTCTCCAGTGTCTAAGATTTCCTGATCAATTTCAGCTCATACTGTCACCCAAAAGTGAATAATTCTATACCACTACCATTTTTAGTAGTCCTCTCTGGACTATGAAGTCAGATTGGCTTTAAAAGTTAGCATCATGTATGTGATGTCCTGTGACCTTGAATCTTTGAAACATAACGAAAGAACATGTAACCTTCTTTGGACAATGCGTTTAGTGAGACTAAGTGGCAGTTGCTTCTCTAATCTGGTTTCACAGCCTGACAGATCGATGATGAAATTAGGTACTCATGCAGTTTCTCGGAAGCTAAATACAAATAGGCAGTTTTCACCAGGTGTTTGTCTGTCACTTGTTCTCTGCGTTATTTGGTGCTCAAAATCGATTAATCCACTAAAGTAATTCTGCATAGTACCTTGAAGAAAGAGACTTGTAAAAAATTAAGAAAGCTGATCCCTGGAGATTTACACATTTGGAGGTTGATGTTAGCAGTTAAGACTTCAATTTTTATGAGTAACTTTCCTTTTAAATGTAGTTGTATCCTAAAATTTCCCACTTCCTCCGTGTTTTCTGTAACTGGAGAAAGAAGTGATTTTTACAGTAAGCACAGAATGTTTAGTGAGACAGTAACTTAAAAAAACAGAAATCATAATCCTGATAAATTTGAGGCCTTGTGTTGAATTAGTTCAACAAGATTGCAATAATTTAGATTTTTTCCTAATTCTGTTTTCTGTTTTCACTTTCAATGATGAATGTAACATTTAGTTAAGAAATATGTAATGATAATCATAACAGGTGTTCTTTAAAACAATTATAACCCTGTTGTTAAGGGAATAACTTTATCTTTTGCTTTAATGCTGTAATAAAGTTAGTTTGTATAATAATAATGTAATACTGGTCCTGATTGCATTTCCCATGAACTTGATGGTTGGTTATCTTTTTTTATATGATTTGCTATAGAATAAGCTTTCAAAGAGTAAATTTCCTAGTAGAATTGTATATTGTTAAGAGAATAAGAACTTATAGCTATTTAAAATATTGTTTAGTACTATTTATCAAGATTAGTTATATTATTAAAAAAGCTAGGCATATCTTAAGAGCCCATTGATTTTAGTGGAATCAAATAATATTTTGCAATAGTAGGTATAATGATAAGAGACACAGAATTTTCTGGCAAGTCTTCCATATAAATAAAATGTGAGACTAGATTAGTAGAGCTGTCCTGATATTTTCTGCACTATCTACCCCTCCTCCTCTTTTTTTCTTTTTTCCCCTCTCCCTCTTTCTTTCATTTAGCTAAATCACCCCTTCTTTGTCTTCTTTATGGGGTATGCAGGGAATAGCTATTTATTTTTTGCCATGGAAGGGCTTTTTTTATGACAATACTGAAAGCAGTACATCTCTATCTCTGTGTTCAGACTTGCTGATGGTTTAGGTTTATTTTTGGATAATTAATTTTCTAACTATTTGACAGACAAACAAGATGTGCTCGTAGTATATATTTTCTTTCAAAATGGTCCTATTGCTATATAGAAATGGACCATATTTGTGGGTGTTTTTGACAGACTAGACATTATTGCAGAATCTTGATTATATTTTTGTTTTGTCTGTAAATGTCTGGTAGTTACGAGATTATCTCCATTTTCAGTCTGGATTAATGAAGATGCATGCATGTATTTTAAGTAGGAAGAGATTCCTGGTATTCTTTCATGTTTAATTTGGTTTAGAAAATTGGTTACAGCTGTAACTTTTCCCTGAAACTTGTAAAATGGAAGACTGTTTGTTTCCAATTAGATAGTCAGACTTTCTCACATAGGGTGACATCTTTCATGTTTTTGTCAGTGTTTGTGTTACAGTAAATGTTTCTGCTGTGTACAAAGCAGTAGTAAAGATTTGGAGAGCGGGTTTAGTGTGACCATTAGTTCCTTTCCAGGTTATGTGCTGTGTTCCTTCAGTGCTCAGTGTTTTTATGCTGTTTGTGATTAGTTTGATTGTCTTTGTTAATAATTAGTCACACTTCATCTGAAATCATGAATGTTTCTGATACTTTAGGAAAAAGAAAAAGAGTTGGAAAGAGAACGGGACAGAGACAAAAAGGACAAGGAAAAATCTGAGTCCAGGTCCAAAGATAAGAAGGAAAAGGAGGAATGTACACCAACAAGAAAAGAGAGGTATAGCTTTTCTTGGAGTAGAGTGGATGGGAGGAAAAACCTCACATTTAGTATCTTTATATACAGTGGCAGCCTTGAAATTATGTTGTATCATGCATCTTGTTTTAAAAGAAAAACACAAAACCACTCAAAAATGCCAGTCAACAACAAAAAACCCCAGGTTTTAGATATCAAAATATGTTTGAAAATTTAAAAGGAATTGTCATTTTTATTCTGCCCCAAGTGACATACCCTTTTGAATATAATCCCCTTTTGGCTCATTTAGGCCCTGAGGAGACATGATAAAATAATGCCCAGTTGAAAACAGGGTATATTTAACTCAAATTTAGCAGTAAATTGACTGCAGTGTATTAGTCCAAAAACTGTACTGAAGTCATACCACAAATTATTTGCAGTGGTTTAAATGTTATTAATCTCACAGTGAAAATTCTTCAAAACAACTAGTTTCAGGGTAGTTGATTACACACTCTGATCTTCTAATACTTGTATAGCCAAACTCTTTCATGGTGTTAAGTGCAGATATGGGAAAATGCCTTGCTTTTCAGGAAACTGTGACAGAATGTTTTTACACTGTGATAAACAAAGATGAGTCACGGGCCTTATTTTTTTTTTTTTTTTAAACTGGAGAAAACCTGGTGCACGTGTTGAACTTGATTTTTTTTTTTTTAAGTAATAAAAAACCTGCCTTTTTTAGTTAATTAAAAGGATCTAATGTTACATTGGCAAAAGAACATATCTACAGAAAGGAATTTATTTTCTTAATACACATTTTTACTTCTCTGTGTGTTTACATGTGTGTACATAACTATCTGCTTTCTTTCCAAAGGAAAAGACGACACAGTGCTTCACCGAGCCCCTCTCGCAGCAGTGGCAGTAGACGAGCAAAATCGCCGTCACCAAAATCGGAACGCTCAGAGCGCTCTGAACGGTCCCACAAAGAGAGTTCACGTTCTCGTTCTTCACATAAAGATTCTCCAAGAGATGTCAGTAAAAAAGCCAAAAGGTAAGCTGGTATCTTCTCTATTTCAGGTTGTAGGAAAGTTAAGTACATAGGTGTGTTTTGGTTGGGTTTTTTTGTTTGTGAGTTTTTTAGCAGAGCATATTTGATACCTGAGCATTTTCTCTCATAATGGACTATACTGCATGTTCCTGGTTAATATCTTTGGATACTGGTGTCTGATCCTGCCTTGATAGCTCAAGACTGTTTACTTCTATATTCTTGTTTACCTGTTTACTGATAATTTTGAGAAATTTTGCTTTAAATCAAAGCTTTTTTACTACCTTTTTATTTTCAAAGGGCAAATCTTCTGTAGCCCATAGACCTTGCAGAATTATAGCGAGCATGCAGTCTTTCACTGATGATTTGCTTACATGAATCTCCTCTCTCATGGGTTGGTTTTTTAATGGAAAAAAACCCCTAGATTAGATACTGCATACAGATTTTTGTTTCCAAAGTAGGTATTGCCTAATTTCCAGACTGACACAAATATTTGTATCTAGTTAATGTTAAACTTGGGGTGATATTTTATTATTGTATTGATACTTTTGTAGTTTATATCTCACAAGTTCAGCTTCCACTTCTTTTAGAGGTAGAATATCTTTTTGATATAAGATTTTTCAGATATACTGAGGAAAATACCTTTGATGCTGTTGAAAATTGTAGAGCATATTTACAGTAATTGGATTCTTGTGCTGTAAGTTAGGAATTCAAATAGAAATAGAAAAATATTGGAGATTTTTTTTAAGTTAATATGATGGTCATTCAATTTAGATTATATCAGATTAATGTATTATGTGTGTGTTAAATGACAGGAAGTCTGTTCAGTGTGGGGCTCTTTTTCTGTGGGGCTACATCACAAGCTGAACATGTTTGATGAGAATCAGAAGTATTTCAGCATAACAAAATTCAACATAATTCTTCATTTCTGTTCTCTTCCGTATGGATATAGTCTGCTCTTAATACAGGAGCCAAGGTGGTTGAGGCATACGTGGAAGATTGTAAATTCCTTACGTTAGTTTAAGAAGGGCATGAGTTGGTGTTATTTTTCTTACAGATTCTAAGCATTGAAGTTAAGCCCAAAATATATTAAAAACCTTAAATTGCCTTTTTCTCAAAAGCAAGATACCGGTCTGTTACTGTTACATAACATTATGTTATGAATGCCAAGTAACGGTAGAAAAAGTTGGTATCATCACTGAGTATTTGACATAAAACTTTGGTTTTTTGCAGGTCGCCCTCTGGCTCCAGGACGCCCAAAAGATCAAGAAGATCACGATCCAGATCCCCTAAAAAGTCAGGGAAAAAATCCAGGTCTCAGTCCCGTTCTCCTCACAGATCTCACAAGAAGTCAAAGAAAAGCAAACACTGATAATGTTAATATTTTTTTATGATGCTGTCACTTACTGGAAATGCGGTTTTGTTTTTGTGCCTGAACAGTCTGTTAAAAAAAACAACAAAAAAAGCATTCCTGATTCTTTTTTTTTTTTTTTGTGAATGCACGTGTATACTCATGAGTATCGGCATCTGTAGACCTGTCATTGTTTTATATTGTACAAAATACCCTCATTGTGACTATTCCCCAAATGAAACATTTTTGTGTTTAGAAGTTTCATCAGAAATGTGTGTAACTGATCTGCTGGCAGTAGTGATATTTTGTTTTAGAATGTTGTGACATAGCAGAAATAACTCAATTGTTTCCCCTTTTTGTAGCTTTGACAATTTGAATTAGATTTCAAATAAAATCTGAACAGAAAATTAAGATGTTGTTTTCTTGCCCCACTGGTGATACAGATCTCTAAATGAATTCATAGTTTGTTTGGAAGTACTGTGTATTTCAGACAGACTGTGGTGCTTAGATCTTTCAGTATAGTGGTAGCTCTGTTCTGTTTTCGCTGGTTTGACTATCCTTTTGAATCCAGTGGATGGGTTTTCTTTCCAACCGTGATATTTTACTGTAAGAACAGTTGAACAGTCTGGTACCTACTGTGATAAGCTTTACAAGTAAATCTTTGCTTCTTATTTCTCCATTTTAATTGCAGGGAATATTTATGACACCAGAGTAATGGTTTTGTCTGTTTTTTAAAAAAGGGCCTCTGCAGCGATGGATGCATCATGTGTATGTGTATGTATATCATATATATATATATGATGTATCAATAACAAGCCATATTCATGGCATGCATGGGCAACAGTAAAAGGACAGCAATCTTGAGGCTGTGTGACTTCTTCCTGAAGTATAGGTACAATAATTGCAACCTACAGTACACTATTGTTTTCTAAAACTGATTTTAAGGACAGCTTTTACATGATTTCATTGAATTTATTCATTTGTTGTGGAAATCCTTCAAAACGGGAAAATTTTAAAATTTTATTCCATATTTTATTTATTAGTATTTTGGAATCAAGAGGCTGTTTAACTTTTTTTCTGTTAGGCTTTCCCTTCTCCAAACCTGTTCTTTGTGTTAGACATTGATGTGACTTTAAATCACTTCACCTTGCTCTCTTACCATGCAACCTTTCTGTGGGTGGGAAGGGGGAGGGATGAGAAATGGGGGGGTTCAATGTTTATACCTGGAGGTGTGGGAAGATTGTAATAAAAACATGAAGTTAAAAGGGATCTGGCCTCCTGTGAACTGTTTCTAAAAGCAAAAGCTGTACTTAACTACAGGCACAGAGTGCTGGACGATGGCCTGCTGTTGTACTTGTGTATCTACAGGGTTTACATGTTAGAATTTTGTAAATGTGCTGGGGAAAATCTTAACATTGTACATGTGCATAACCTAAGAGGCGACACCTGTGGCAGCAGGATCTAAAGTATCTTTTGAAAGCATACGTACTTAATTTTTAAAAAACCCCAGCATGTTTCTCTGTTTTTTTCCTGATGGGGGCTTTGTTATAAGATTATATAAATTGTTGCAAATGTGAAAATTAAGTGAAGAATTCTTTTTGCTAATGAGAACTTGGAGATGATCTGGAATACTGAAAATATGGAGAATGCATGTGTACTGTAAAGACTTTATTAGAATGAGTATTGAATAGATGCATTAATAATGAGAAAAGAATACACCTTATATATGTTTATATTACATTATAAAGAATCTTTTTTAGAAATATGGAGAGTTTATTTTTTATATTTTTCTTTCTCCTCGTAACATAAGGTATTTCAGATGTACAGATTTTGGTAGCTAAACTATTAGAAACTAACTTATTTTTTTCTTAAATGCTGTGTATTCACACCTGGCAAAGACCAGGTGAGGTTTTCTAGAGCAAAAAGTAGGTACTGAAATCAGTCGGGGACAGAGAGATTACTAACTTCACAACAGGAAGATCATCACTTCAGATGTGATTAACTTCTTTAAAACTATTACTTTTATCTTATAACTGTTTATAAATGAAGGAGTGATGAATGGCAGTGGTCTAGGAAGTCAAACTGAAGCTAGCATGCCACAGAATAGTCTATCTTCAGAATCAATTGTGTATTTCATTTAATAGCTAAAAATCCTCAGGGTAGAAAGTCACTTAGTGTTGTAGGTTAGCCATACTTTTCAATAATTAATTTTGATTTCAGTTCTTGTAAAATTCTCATCAGTGATTATAAAAGGCTCAAGCCAAGCAGCTAGAGAGCGAAAGGAGCACACCATTAGACTTTACTTCATAACAGCTTTGCTATGCAGTACATTTTCTCAGTACCTTTATTCTTTAAATGCCATTCTCATACCACATGTTCTTTGCTTCATTAGAAGCTACTAGGCTTTAGAAAAGCTGTTTTGTACCTAAATAGTCTTTTAAGAGCAATTAAGAATCTGTATACTTAACTGGATGCCTGTTTTTCCTCCTGTTGAACATCTTTTGATCCTGCTTAGTCTTTTCATTTTCTTCCTTTCTTTTATAAATAGTTTTGTCTATAGCTTGGCTTTTCTGCAAAGAAAATGGTGGAGGAGACAGCATCTGGTAAAAAATCTTTTGTAAAAGATGCAAATTAATATTGAAGACTGAAAATTAGGCTGCCTGTGAAGTTTATTTTTCCTTAGGTCATGTTGCAGTGACAAGGTGTAGTTGCAGTGTGCCACAACAGTGTGACTTATGTTTCTGCAGCCTTTTGGGGTGGAATGGTGAAAAATGATCTAGTTGATGTAGGATGGGGGTAATTTAAATAGCAATTGTGGGATTCAGGAAGTAGCATTGAGATGAATCCTTGTGGAAAGAAAGCTCTGACCTGGGGAGGTGTGATGCAGTGTTTCCAAATGGTTTTTGTGATTGTACAGGAAGAGAGAGCCCATCACCCCCTAACACCCCCCAGTCGGTGAGCGGCCAACCCTTTGCTCTGGGAGAGGGAGGCGGCATGAGCGGGTAGGGGGCTTCTCTGTCCTCTCCTGCCCTGCTTTATGGATGATAGTTGCAGTAAATGTTCATGCTTTAGGCTTATCCAAAGCAGAGAAACCGAGCATAGCTTGCTGCAGCTGGGTTCTAGCGCAGCTGAGTAACCCCCTCGCAGCCCAAAACAGCAGCTGGTGAGGCCCGTCTTGGTGTGGGATCCAATTAGAAATGGAACATCTACGGTATGCTGCCAGGTGTCTGCTAGAGATTGTCGTGCTGGAACATTTTGGTGAAGCCTACCCAGTGCTCTATGGGGCGTTCAGATATTGACGCGAAGGCCTTCTAGGTACGGAGCTGCATGTTCAGCTCTGGTTTTTCTAAACCAGTCCTGACTTCTGTCGGTGTCTCTCTAAGCCTCAGACTCTCCTGCTCTGAGCACGTGGGCCCTTTTTTTTGGTGGAAAAAAGCTACTTGGTTGAATAGAGTCTTCTGACAATTTAAAATCTTTCCTTACCAGTGTTAGAGAAGTGTTTATATTTGAACTGCCTTTTTAAAACACTGACTTCCTTTGACCTCTGCACACCAGCTGTATATAATGCTATTTGAGGAAGAGTTGGTTTCTGAAAGTCAAAGTCAAGTTACTACTTGGGCCCCAGGCACCATGCATGTGTTCTCCCCCTGCTTCCCCCTTGGAGGTTTTGAAGTGTAAGAATAAACCACTTACGAACAAGAGTAACAAATTATGTTTTCTAAAGCATATATTTAGAATCGCAACTGTCACTAATGTGAGTTGATTTGTCCCAGTGACGCCCAATGTACTCCTGCTTTCTGCATTTACCAGTCCCCTTCGGTACTAATGTAGCAGCTCCACCTAAGCACATGTGAACCCTTTAAAGTTGCTGGATTATTGTATTCCTTGTGTTTTTCTGTGTATAAAACTCCTCCCATGCGTTTTCAGTTGTGAACTTATGTCTATCCCCACCACTGAGATAGCTTTCAAATTTAATACATTTTCCAAGGGAGATTTTGTAGCTGAAACTGTAAAAAATTGTATCAGACCTCCACTCTGGCACGAGTACTGCCCGAGACGTCTAAGTTACAAAGCACTAAAATGGGAAATCCAGTTTTTTCCTTAGGAGGTTCTTGGGGATCAACCAGTGTTTGAGGTGTGTTCTTGGCATGTTGAAAAGAAAATAGTGCTGTCTCTGAACTGGGCCTGCAAGAGGGATGTATCTTGAAGGAGTCCGTGTAACATGACTTAAAAACTAGAATCTCGTGATGAGGAAAGCAAGATTGGATGAAAATGGCACATCTGTTCTGAGCATCTTTGATGCCTTTAGGCAGCCCGCTTGAGGGTTTTTCCTGCATAGACGTTTACAGTTCTTCAGTGGAATGAATGCTTTTAATAAATAAAGGTTAGAAGTGTCGTTGTATTTCTGCAGATGGATTAAGGTTTGAGCTTCGTACCCAGTTCTAGATTGCTGGCTTGCTGTATTCTCATATAGCTGCTTGAGGAATTTGGGGTGAGAAGTTTCTCAACTATTGTGGGTCTACACTGAATCCTTACATAAGGACACATATTTGGCTGCATTACGGTAAAGGTAGTTTTGAAAGATATTTTAATTGCTGCCTTTTTAGTAAAGATTGGTCTACTTTCTGTGCATTTTCTTTGTTGGAAATCCATATTTTGGGGCAGTTATGAAGGTCTGACAAGAGAAGTTAATTCCTACAGCTGAATACAGTAGCAGTGCAATAATCTAGATAAGAATTTTTACAGTTCAACTGCTGAGGATAATGATTTATCAAATTACAGACTTGATATTAGCAGTCAAACCCTGAAAATTATCTCAGACTGTACTTTTCTGAATAAGGTGGCTGAGTTCATAAACATATTCAAACAACCCATAGTAGTCTTTGAAAATTTATTTTTGTTGTAATTGCTTCATGAGCTATTGCAAGACTTTCAGTATACTGCTGGTTCATGCCACTGCTGTCACTGCTGCTCCTCAGTAAAGCCACTCTTCTAAGAATCATAACTAAAATGCTAATTTAATGTTATCCACCTGTGTTTTTCCCATGTAGGATGTACAAGTCTTAAACAATTGCATATGATTTTTTCCTCTACTTGCTCCTGTCAGCACAGTCAGTTTTCATGGGTAAGCCTGTTCCATTTGTCACTTCTGATGTCTAATCTTGTGCAGGGATGGTTTACTGTGTAACTCTGTCATAAGCTGGAAAGTTTTCTGTTTGTGGTTATTTAAAGAGCAAATGGTAATTTTTTGTCCGACTTGCTTTTGGTTTTGTATTTTACGCAGAAAAGTTTCCAAATGACATGGCAACAATAAAATTGTCAGTTTGCTGATATCCAGAAATGGTTTTATTTTTAACCTGGAAAAGAGCAATGTTTGTGTGTGTTATGCTAAGGGCAGTTTCCTGGCCTTGCCAGCTATTCTCCTGGTTGACACTGATTCTGCCTGTGGTGTTGAAGTGTAATTGCTGTTGCTGTTCTACTGTCAACAGTGACCTCTCTGCTTCTCAAACGCTCATTAACAAGGCATGGGCTGCTCACTGCGTACTTGCTTGTATAATCCTCTGTTGAACAAAGAAAACTCCCCACTTGGAGCTGCTGCTCAGATATTGGGATGATGAGCAGCTCTTCAATACCTGAAACCATTTGCAGGCATGTCAGGGGAAGGAAATGGAGCCCGTGTCGTGCCATAGCGTGAGCTTGTGTTAGGGCTGGGCCAGTGTTGCAGCTTGCTGCTGTGGTGTGTAGCTCTTGTTCCTGCCTCCTCTTCTCTTACTTTTCTGTTCTTTCTGCTGCTTTTTGTGCCCTGTGAGTAACCAGTTCAGTTCATTAAGGGGAAACACTTTCATGTGTTTGTTTTTACGTGATTGACTTTCTGCTGGCTTAGTGACTTGAATTGGCTCAGTGCAGGGAACAGCGGCAGGCAGTGAACGGGATGATCCTCCTTTTTGGTAACTGTTCCCTTGTAATGTGCAACTTCATCCACAACATTTTAATTTGGAGCATATGTTTTGATAAGATGGGCTGAATCAGTGCTGCACTCTGCATCCTGCTTACTTCACTCTGGTCACGTACTCCTGTCACTTTCCCACCACCAGCTCTGGCGTTTAACCACTTGTGGGAAGACGGGACGAGCAGAAGGTAGGCAGGTGTATGCGATGGGGTGCATGGGAGGAAGGAAATGCAGATCTGGAGCCATCTCTCTTTGCAGTAGTGAGCTGTTACACTGTGCCTCTGTCTCCCCTTTTCTCCAGTGATGCTTGAACCCATCAGGGAAATCTGAGAGAAGCAAATACCTCCAAGATAATCTAGACTCTGCAAGATCTGTGAAAGATAAAAAGAGGAAAGAGACCTCATATGCCCCCACAGATGAGAAAGGCTGGAATATGAACTCTTGATGTTAGAGCCCAGAACATTGATTTGGGGGAGGGATTACAAGTCCAAATTACTAACAATCTTCACTTAAAACTCAAAGTCAAGAAGCATAGTATGTTGTAGTATCCCTGGACCTACTTGCTCTATTTTTATTTTTACTCTTGTGTGGACTGTAAAACTTCCTGTAGCTGCAGTTTTATTCTTCAAGACTGTGTTAAGAAGCTGTCTGCAAGCGTGTGTGGAATCTGTTTTCTCATTCTGGTTCTTGGGCTTCTGAGGCTGGACCTAAGTCTGACACTTCAGTCATCATAACTTGTGTATGGTAAGTGTACCTGTAGGAAGGTGAGCATGGAGAAAGGGTGAGCATAAGGTCTATGTAATAGATCTCAGAAATGTTTATGAAAAGATTTAACCTAGCAGAATAGGTTAATTTGTATGACAGACTGTTCTGGGTATAAAATTCAGCTGGTGTGGGAAGAGGAGGGTGGACTTCATGCATGCCATTTGGATTTGTGGAAGATGGATCAGGCAATTAGCCTGTGCTCAGGATTCAACTTTCAAGATCATTGCCAGCAATCAAGATCATCACCAAAGTCATCGTTGGAGGTGAAAAGCAATTTTCATTTTTTTAGCCATGCTAAAAAGGTACACCATTGATGTTTCAAGAGTGATTTAGCCAGATGTGTTAACGTGCTAGATGCTATGACAACTAACACCGCATTGTGGCAGAGAAACTGAGACTGGAGATGAACTTTCTGAACTTACTATGGTATAGAAGTTTTTATTACAGCTTATACTGGTCACTTTCATCACAACATCTGTATCTCTTGGATTGCTGGTGACTTATTTTTTCCTGGCATTTTAGTTTCTCTTCCCTGCACTATGGGAAAAGGACTGTCTGCTGATTAACTGAATGGAGAATATTGCCTTTGGCAAACTCTGGAAAAGAACTGGCTATAAAATTTAAGACATGAGACTGGGATTGAATTCTGGACATTGTGTGAATTGAGAGGCTGTGGATTGTCATATTCTGTTTTTATAGAAGGTAACTATAATAGATAATTTAAAAAAAAAAAGTTTACAATAAATCCTGATTTCTAGGCAGTTAAGTTTCACCGGGGGTGCTCATCTTTCACTCCAGTCTCTAGGAAGTCCTCACTGTGATATGGAGTAGAAGTTTGATAATGTTACAGATAAAGAGTCCCTTTTTCTCAAATCCTGAAGATTTTCAAGTGTTAATAGTGAATAATTTATGTTACTTCCTGAGTTTTCAAGAGATACAATGGATTAATCTCAAGATTTTTCCTAGACAGTCATTTATAGCATGCTAGTTATGTGAGAAACACTGAATTCTCACACTTGTCCTGAGCTCTGTATTTGAATTTTAAGACGAGGACTGGGGACTCTCTTCCTTGGGATTTAAATTTCTCCAATCTGTAGTTAAAGGAGGACCAGCTACATCGCTCCATCATCTGAATGCTTAGATCCCAAAGGAATGTTGTTGCATAGTTTCTGCTGCCTGCTGTCTTCGGGGAGGCAAGAGGCAAGTGAGGTCCCCAGCACCCCACAGCGCAGCAGGAGGTCTGGGCTCGCACCCTGTGTGGCACCAGTGCCTGGGCAGAGCCCCCCAGGATGGGGATGCTAACGAGGGGGAGAGGTGCACTGACCAGTTGAAGAGGTTTAGGAGTTCCTGAGCACTGCAAACCAGGGGGTAGAGGATGCCAAGACATTAATTGACTCTGGTTCGTGGTTTTGGTTGTAGGGAGCCACCCTGATGTGTATGGGTAAGGTAGCTGTTACGTGTGATCTGCTAAAGGTTTTGGAAGCCCTTGACTTGGAACAGTGTGTTGCCCATTGCTTTAAGGTATGCGATTATAAAAGCAGAATCTCTAAATTTCCTTTAGAACAGTTATACAACAGCTGAGAAAAGATTTCTAATTTTAATAAAAGTCAAATAGAGACTTAACTAAACTGCAGTGTCCTCAGGATATTCATAAAGTTCTGGAATTCCTTCAGCTGCACAAACACAAATTTATAAATATTTATTGAAATTAACTTTATGGAACATGCCACCTGTGCAACTGGAGGTGAATATAAAGGAGAAACAGGGGTGTGGTGGGTAGAGGAACAGCTTGCTACAGATAGGTTGTCCACTTTGATATATATTTCTGGTTTATGACTAGCTGGTTTAATTTTGGTCCATGCCAGCTGCTTCTGCAGCACGGCTTCTGCACACACAGTTCAGAAGGAACATCCAAGAGAAAATGAGTACTTTAGAAGGCAGATTGCTGCAACTATTGTTTTATCAAATGGCTGCTGAAGACTTCATCATTATTGAAAATAAGTGTTTCAAGGAAAATCAGCCACTACTAGTGCATGCGACTTTGCATAAGCTGTTGGAAGTTTTGCACAGTACTAAAAGGAAGGGTGCAAAATATAAATATCTCTAATTTTAAAGACTACTGTGCAGTTTTTTTCTCACCCATTTCTAGTGATGATGGCAAAGTACAGTCTTAAACAAGTTCATAGATCTCCAAGTTTGGGCAGCTACTCAATTTTATATAAATGCTGTTCACATTTGGTGATCTGTAACTTGCACATTAGTTTTAAGAATCTCACTTTTGAGTAGTGTTTGAGGAATTCAGCATCTATGTTTATCCTGAATAGATTAGGCTTAGATACAGGAGTCTTTAATCGACACCCAGAACTTACCATACACTGTGTAACAGCATAAACCTCCATCTTTCATTCAAAAATAATTTGTTTTAAAAGACATTTTAAAATGTCTTGCTCAAGTCTGACTTCAGGACAAACTTCACCTTGTGCTCACTCCATCCCTGTGAACATGAGAAAGTCTTACAGCATAAAAAATGACTAAAGTCAGGAAGTGTTCCAGTAAGGATCAAACCTTTATCAGTCCTATTCCTTAAATGAAGGGATGCTTGGAGGGAAATCTCAGAGAATTCTGGCTGGCGCGGTATCAATTTGGGGGGAGGGAAAACCATTCAGCTAGTCAGGATTTGCTTTGTCTAAATATTAAATGTAAAAATAATAAATTTTCTAAACATAAATTAAACTGTATATAAAACTGTAATATAAAATGTTTAAGCACTATGTGCAAAACATGTTGGTGGTTTTTTTTTTTAATTTTCCTTTAAGTTTAAATTGGGGAGTTTTGATCACAATTACTTACCCTTCACTTTATACATTGTTCACTGAGAGTTTGAGGTAAATACAGCCACCTTACTTGTATCTGAGGGATGACTGGGTTGTAGTGTGCAACTGCCTGCATAGGAAAAGATGCATTCTTTTCTGCTTTTCTGCTCTTTTGCAAAGATGCATTCTTTTTCTGCTCTTCTGCAAAGAAGATGTAATGTTTAAAAAATGAAGCTGGCCTAGAAATAAGTGTTGGCTTTTTTAAATTTTATTTTTTAATGGTGAAATTTACTTCCTGAGGAAAAGGAAGCTTTATTATTTGACATGAGTGATCTAGTATACTGAAACTAATGAGCCTAAATTAGACTAGCATGAAGTAAAGTAGGGGGTGGAAAATGTATACTGAAGTATCTGAACAAATTTTTCAAGGGCTATATCTGATCAGCTGCAGAATGTTCCTCTTTCACATGCTTACTGTGGCTCTTCTCACTTTTTTATTCTATTCATTTTGCACACAGGCAAGACCGTAAGACCACGCAGAGCCTGAACTGCCTGCTGAGATACCCTCTACCTGCTCTCTGAACCAGGTTTGAGAAGCTGAGCAAAACACTTTGCCCTGGAAATTATTTGAACAGATATAAAATAACTCTTTCACTATGATGCTTATTTTAATTCAATTTTCAATTAGCCAAAGTTGTTTTTAAGCTCATGTTTAAAATCCAGCAAATACAGTATTTCACTGTCTGGGAGCTCTGCATCATGGTAGTTTTTTAAGGTCTGGAGCAGCTGTAAAAATCATGGAGGTAGCTCTGCATGAGGGGTAAGTTATCCAAGTCCTCTTTGGTGAGGACCTTGTCCCTGGGCTCGTTGTCACAAAACCCTGCCCCATGACATTCTTTTCTATTTTTTAATCTATGGTAGTCTACATATCCTTTCTTTACTTCAGTGCAAAACCCAAGAGAAACTCTTAACTGCCAGCTGCCTGACGATGATTTTTGTTAGCACTTACTAATAAATTAATAATCGATCTCCACAATCTCTGTACACTTCTACAAATCTGTCTTTTTAACTTGTGTGTGTGTGTGAACTTTTCAGCTACTTGTGGGAATTGAAATGACTGCTACAGTCCATGGCTCTGGCTGCGCACAGTGCTGTGCCTTACCAAAAAGCTGGTACCTGCCAGCGCGCAGCCCAGCCAGGAACTCACTGTTACAGCTCTTGCTGACTGCCGCCAGCTTGCCTGCCTGCACTCATGCTCTCGAAGATTGGCAAATAGCTTAAATCCCAGACTGCAGAAGAAAAATCAAAATTCAGAATCCCTTTAAGGAGAGTTCTTTGTATACAATGACCATGGCCTGAAACATTGTGCCTCAGTTTCATCAACAGATCTGCAGAGTGAGTGATCTGTTTTTTTGCTGTATATGTTTGTAATACCTTGCATCAGATGTGTAGGTGGTTTAAAACAAATCCCAACAACTACCAATCTTGGTGTGAAGTGAAAGTTGGCTGTATAAATCTTTTCCATATAAACTTATTAAATATTTTTTGATATTGAGTTGCTTAAAGTGATAACTTGACTACGAGGTCTGAAACTTGTTCTGGGAGGATCCAATGTTGCAGCTGCACTGAACCTGACTGATTTCAGTTGGGTTCTGCATGGGTGCTTGAGCCCACCTGCACAGAATAAATACATATATAACTCCAGTTTTGAAAAATTAGATTCTATTTGGCAGCATGTAGGTCGAATTAAAGAGCTGCTTGGACTCATGTTTTCCTAGGCAGAGGTGGAGCAGTATAATGAAGGCAGCATTGCTGCCAGTACTCGTACGCTCACTGATTCAGAGAGACGTAGCTGCTGTGTAACAGCAGGGAAGGTGCAGAATCCAATTATAGCTTTTAATGTTCGGGCTTACTGATTAGCTTTGCCATTTCAAATGTTATACTTGCAGTTCATGTTTGCTTATCTTTATTTGTTACTTGCTAAATTGTAAATTGTGTAAGAACTGAAGATGGCTTTGTAGGTTTTTATACAAAATTTCATACCTGTCTTCAACTGGTGAAATGGAAAGAAGGGATTAATTTGAACTTTGTGATATTTTAATGGTTTTTCACTGCTATGAATTGTTTTTGCTCCCTGTAGTCTCTGTTCTTTACTGCATTAGCGCTGCAGTACAATATTGTCAGGGGAGACTGTTTTATGAACTATGGTGCCTCAGTACTGCTGAATTCATCATTTAATATAGCCTAATTGATGCTATTACAGACCATTCCAAAATTAAAAATAAACATTTCTGCTTTAGCTGGGGGAAGTTAACTTAATCTTTAGTGAGCATGTAAAGCCACATAAATATTTCATCTGTACCTTTATAAAAGGGATATAAGCAGAAGTCCTTTTGTATGTGAAGAACTCGATTAGGACTAAAGAATAAAATAACTGCAAGAGTTCTGTGCTGCAAGGTGTTTCAGAGGTATATCCTTTTTCATTATATGCTATGTTTCAAAAGTTACAAGTCAATTGTTTTAAGTTCATTGAGTTTAAACTTTGCATTTATTTTGGCAACTAGACACAAATTATTTTTGCAGAATATGGCTTTAAATGCTTCTGCTGGAGCATTGGAGGTAAAAAATGGCTTCCCCTTTTCCCTCACTGTTTGAGGAAATACAGACTCTTCTCAAATGTTTAGTGGTTGTTTTAATTCCACTATTAACACGTTACTTATATATGAGAAGTCACTGTAACATTTTAATACTGCTACCAGAGTCCCTGGCAGCTTGTGAAGTGATTCCCCTGGCTTGTCCCGTGTGGTTTGATCGCTGCATCTCGCGCAGGACAGTGGGGTGTGGGTGGCCATAATGTCTCAGAGCTGGAGTTTGCTGCCCTTACGTTGCCACCCAGCCCTGCGAAACTTGGTGGCTTGGAGGAGCGAGCAGAGAAGAGTTGGAGCCCTCTTGCTATGGATGGTCCCCTTCACTCTGAGGCTGGAAGGGGCTTACAAGCTTTTTCATAGAGGCAGCTTGGTTGTTAATGTCCCTGTAGAAAATCGGGGAGGAGTACAGAAATCCTTTTGAATAAGGGATATAAAGACTGCTTACACATTTAGCTCCTTCACCCTATTGTACTGTTTTTTTCCCTTTTTTAAATCGAGTGCTATTGTACTGTTTTTTTCCCTTTTTTAAATCGAGTGCTACCAGACAAGACACACACCAGATGAATGTGTGTTTTATCCACTCTGGGAATGTAAAAGCGTGTGCTGTAGTGTCAGATCTGTGCCTTCCAGAAAACAGTTCCAGCAAAAACTTTTGTCAGTGTTATCTATCGTGGAGGGATCAGTCTGTGCCTGAGCCAGGTGCCTCCAGCAGCTTAAGCCTGCCACCCGCCCTACCGAAGTGGGCTGTATGCATCCTGTGAACGGGGGAAAGGCTACAAGGATGTGAGAGCTGCTGGGTAAAGAAAGCAAGGGAAAGAAGAGAGTCACATAATGCTTCTCTAACTTGCGATCATCCCTCTGCCTGATCTGATCTCCCCTGGGGGAAACAGGGAACCTCTGAGAAAATGCCTTCATCTAAGTGTCAGTGGGCATGGGGAAGTCTGCGGTCCCACAAGCATGCCCTCCTCAGATATGTTCTGGGGATGCACCACTGCTTACATTACACTTCATACTATGCTGTGGCTATGAAGCACAGAAGTTATGAAAAACACCTTCTAGTCTGTGGTAACTGCCCCGGGGTGATGAGTTCCAGGTCCATCATCGGCTTCCGAGTTGGGTGTCTGGTGTGGCTGCAGCTGCGGCCAGGGCAGAAGCAGCCTCTGCTCTCAGTTATTGAGCAATGTGGGTCTGGTAGGGTGAGCCGTGGCCGTGGGGCTGGGATCCATCCTCTCCGGCTATGTCTCCAGCAGAAACTGGCCTTCGTGCTGCAGTGACCGGCAGCTCGGACTCGCCGCTGGCAACCCTGGGTGCTGGCTGGAGCAGCCCTGCCCGAGGCAGCACCGTGCGCTTCACAGCCCCTGTCACCAGCCCAAGCTGGGGGGACCCGACAGGCACCGAGATGGTGGAGGGACGGGGCAGCCGTAGCGGTGGGGAAAGTATTTTTAAGAACTGGAAGATGGATTTCTGTCTGAGCTGTATCAGGACGATCTAGTTTGGGTTTTGTTTGGTTTTGGAAAAGTTATGAGAGGACCTTTGAGAAACCCGAGTTTCTGCAAACGCCGAGTTAACGACGCAGGGGCCGGAACTGGGACCTTCGCCGTTTCAGGCCTTTTATGGTTTCCTCCCCCCCCGCCACTTGTTTTCCCGTTTCCTGTTGCTGGGGTAGCTTCACTGTCCCAGCCCTAACTGCTGACGGCGCCGGCTCCCCCCGGGGCAGGGCTGACGGAAACCCCCAGTTACCGGGGAACCGCTTTTCACAGCTCCCATCGCGCACCGCCGTTACAGACCCGGGCGGGCCGGGGCCGGGTGCCGTGACCGCCTGGTCGTTACCGAGCGGGCCGAGCTCTGCCGAGCGGCGGGAGGGGACAGGGCGCGGAGAGCGCTGCAGACCGATGCGGAGCTGCGGATGGGCCCGGACACCGCAGCGGGGCGCAGCGAGCGCGACGGCGGGCGCGGGGCGGGCGCGGGAGTGACGGCGGCGGCCGCCAATGGGGTGCGCGGGGCGGGGCGCCGCCATTTCGGGCCGCACCTCCGCAGCCGCCCGGTAACGGCGGCGGCGGTGGCCGGGCCACCCCAGCTGCGGCGTGGGGTGGGAGGACCATGTGTGCTGGCAGCGCGGCACAGCGCAGCGCCCTGCCCACTCTTCCCGATCACCGCCCCTTGCTCCCACCCCCCGGCCGCGCTGCGGGGCGGAGCGGAGCGTGGCACCGCCTCGCCCCGGCGGCCGCCCTGAGGTGGGCTGCGGCGGCGCCCGCGGCTGCTGGGGGATGGCGGCGCGGAAGAAGCGCGGGTGGCCGCGCGGGTGCTAAGTAGGGCAGCGGCGGGGCGGGGGCGGCGGCGGCGGGGCCGTCGCGGCGGCTGCGCCATGCGGGCCGGGCGCGGGGGGCCGGCCGGGACACGGCGCCGGGGGCGGCGCGCCCTGCTGCCCGCCGCGGGCCCCGGGGCGCCGGGACGCTGAGCAACAGTTGGCCCCGCCGCCGCCCAGCATGAAAGTGTGCCGGCGGAAGGCGCTGGCGCTGTGCCTGGGCTACGCGCTGCTGCTGCTCCTCGCCGCCCTCAACCTGCTGGAGTACAAGTGGCGGCGGGAGCCGCGGCGCTGCGGGGACCCCCCGGCCGCTCCTCGCCGCCGCTCCCCTCCGCCGCCCCCGCCGCCGCCGCCGCCGGCCGGGAGCCGCGGTCCGGCGGGCACCGGGCGGCAGCTGGTCTATGTCTTCACCACCTGGCGCTCGGGATCGTCCTTCTTCGGAGAGCTCTTCAACCAGAACCCCGAGGTCTTCTTCCTCTACGAGCCGGTGTGGCACGTCTGGCAGAAGCTGTACCCCGGGGACGCTGTCTCGCTGCAAGGGGCGGCCCGCGACATGCTGAGCTCCCTGTACCGCTGCGACCTCTCCGTCTTCCAGCTCTACAGCACGGCGGGCGCCGGCAAGAACCTCACCACGCTGGGCATCTTCGGGGCGGCCACCAACAAGGTCATCTGCTCCTCGCCCCTCTGCCCGGCCTACCGCAAGGAGGTGGTGGGCATGGTGGACGACCGGGTGTGCAAGAAGTGCCCCCCGCAGCGCCTCAGCCGCTTCCAGGAGGAGTGCCACAAGTATCGCACGCTGGTCATCAAGGGCGTCCGTGTCTTTGACCTGGCCGTCCTCGCCCCGCTCATGCGGGACCCAACCCTGGACCTTAAAGTCATCCACCTGGTGCGGGACCCCCGTGCCGTTGCCAGCTCCCGCATCAAGTCCCGGCACGGCCTCATCAGGGAGAGCCTGCAGGTGGTGAGGAGCAGGGACCCCCGCATCCATCGCATGCCCTTCCTTGATGCCAGCCACAAGCTTGGCGGAAAGAAGGATGGGGGAGGTGGCTCGGACTACCATGCCCTGGGTGCCATGGAGGTCATCTGCAGCAGCATGGCCAAGACCCTGCAGACCGCCCTGCACCCCCCTGACTGGTTGCAGGGCAACTATATGGCTGTGCGGTATGAGGACCTGGTGGTTGAGCCCATCAAGACCTTGCGGCAGGTGTATAGCTTTGTCAACCTGGCGGTCAGCCCAGAGATGGAGAAGTTCGCCCTTAATATGACCAGCGGCCCTGGCTACTCGTCCAAGCCCTTCGTGGTGTCGGCCAGGAACGCCACCCAGGCGCTGAGTGCCTGGAGGACTGCGCTCAGCTACCAGCAGATCAAGCAGGTCGAGGAGTATTGCCACCAGCCCATGGCCCTGCTGGGCTACGAGAGGGTCGGCAGCCCCGAAGAGGTGAAGGACCTCAGCAGAACATTGCTCAGGAAGCCGCGGCTGTGACGGGGCAACAGGCGCCAGCCCACCACCCTGGAGGGCAGCTCAGCCCCGCCAGGGAGAGGAGCTCCGTCTGGCTTGAGTGAGGGAGGGAGCCGGGAAAGCAACCTGGTTTCCAATTTCCTCCAAAGACTGCTGAAGGGTAACATACAGTAATGTGATGATTTATTTTTCTTTTTCTTTTTCTTTTTTTTTTTTTTTTACTCCCCCCCATCCCCTTGCATTGGGTTAGATGCGATTTTAAAAAGAAATAAAGTGGAACTGAAATATGTGTAAAGCCCCTTTCCCCTTCTCTAAAATGCCAGGCAGTGATTCTGTACCAAAATCTTACTTATGGAGTCCTTGTGGGTTTGAAAGTCGTAACAAAAACTCTTGCACAATTCCTAACGCATCTTTATCTCCCTTGGCATGGAGGGGAGGCCCTTGGAAAGCATAATGCTGAAAATCAGACTTTTGTATGAAAGCAAATGTTCAGACATGATAGTAATAAAACAATAAATGATATTCATTTTTATAATTACCTCAATTGTTTGGGAATTGCAGTGTTGCTTATGTACAGCTCGAGGGGATGCTTGCTTAAAATGTCAACGTGGACTTTTTAAGGGTATGGATGGAGGGCTGGAGTGCAACATTTGACATGTTCAAAGATGAGGAGCTGCTCTCGCAGAAACAAGTATAGATCTCACAAATGTGCAAGTTTCATGGCTATGTCAAAGCAGGTTTCTATTTAAGTATTGTCTTTTTTGTTGCATTTAAAAAGTTTTTCAAGTGCCACTGTATTAGTGTCCTAAGAGTTAGTTTTAAAACGTTTGCCATCACAGCAGTATTTATTTTTGTCTTGACGTGTATGTCCAGGAGTCACTGTCAAATAGAAGTGGATCTACAGTGTGACAAGAAGTGCAGGATTTAAAAAGACATTTATTGTACTGGAAACATTAGCATGTGTGAAAACAAAAAATAAAAATACATATATGATATAATATATATTATAGTGCTAACAATACATAAGATATTTAAGGTACTTCTTGACATGACTGGTAACAGGCGTAACAGGAAAGCATAGAAAAATGCATTAAATGATTTATTTTTCCCCTCTGTCTAAGTGTCTGAGGGTATATGTATGTATGAGGAGGGAGGAAATGTACAGCTGTGTGTTCATAGCTATGATGGAGATTTTACAGAGTCGACCTAGCGTTTGATTTCAGAGTGCTGTTTAGAGACGCGTATGTTGTGAATTGTCATTGCTCTGTGATGGAGCCAGATGGTGGTCTGGCTCTTTCTGGGAGCTTTGCCTAGAGACTCTGTCCCATTGTTGTAACTTAATGGTTAAAAAATACGAGATTTACTACTTCTGCTTTTAGAATTTCCTGGAAAAGTCGTGGTTTATTAAAGGTTAAGTGGTGTGCTGCATATGAGAAGTGCAGACACCTCAAGTAGTTTTTAATCTTGGCAGTGTTCTCTGATGCTCTTTGGAGGCTCATTTTGGAACTTGAGTTTTTAAACAAAAGTGTTTTTGCCAAACTATTCTCTTAGGAGACTATAGACTTTTCTACAGGAAGTACATTTTACATTGCCTATTTGGGTGTTGTGCCTTCAGCAAATGTGAGGAGTATGAGTAGGAAAAAGGAAATTGATTTGTGAAAATAAATTGATATGAACAGGATGCTCATAAGTGTGTGTGTGCGTGTATGTGTGAAAATTTTAGTGATGTGTAATATGTCTGTTTCTTGTATCAGTACTTTAAGTTAAACAGGTGATAACTGGCTACTAAGCTATTTGATGAAATTTTGGCATTAGATGTTGAACTTTCTCTGAAAAAGAAACACATTTAATAAACTAGTTAAAAGATTATTGCATAAGGTTGCCTATACACTTGCTGAATGACTGCATTACACACGTCCTTTCCCTCTGTTCATCTTCACCATCAGTACAAACAAGATAAATAATAATTGTCAATGGGAGATCTTAATTGGCCTGTTAGGATGTATTCTCACATTCCAGCTAGCACTGCTAAAAATGGGAGGGATAGTTAATTTCGAATTTAAAACACAGATTGAGGTACTTGTGTTGTGGAATGAGGTGTTTTGTGTTATCTTTGTACATATTCTGATGTGGTGCTGAGTGGATTTCTGATGTCTGGGTTTTGAGCTGTACCCTGGGGTTTTCTTTCCTTTTTTTTCAGTCGATGTGTCCTGGGGCAGCGCTTGAAAATCTGATCTGCTTATAGAGCACGTCACTTGCTTTTTATCCATCCACTGTTTTACGAAGCCCTCCTGCTCCCCGGCGCACAGTCCTGCCTGCCTGGCTGGTAGCAGCCGTGCGTGGTGTTTGCCAGCGCTGCGCTCGGCAGGGCGAGCGGCACCCGGGGAGCTGCGGAGCCTCTGCAGAGCCGTGTGCTGCCCGTGGGGAGCGAGCCCAGCTTCCCCTCCGGGCCGGGAGCCTGTGCTGCGATTTCAGCTCTCGCTGTCTTAAGTATGAAACTTTGCTGCGGTTTCTAAATGGGGCTTTCTCATGACAGCGTGTTACAGCATAGGCTCTTTCGATTTTGGGGGCTGAAGCACGATCATTTATGTGTGCAGAATTCCTTGGTTGCTTCTGGGAAAGTTTTCTGGGTGAGTAAAATGAAAAGGAATTAATTGCCTCTGGGAGTGTGGAATAGATAAGCCCGATTGACTTAGCTTCCAAAAATCTCCTTTGGATTCTAATTATATTAAAAATCTTACCATTCTGAGAGAGCACTCACTCCTTTTCTCCTAATGGTGCATTGCAAGCATCTACTTCACTTAACTGATAGGAACGGTGTGCCAGCAGAGTTAGAGCATCTGAATCTGGCCCATAATTTGAGCTCCACCTACTACATTGCAGCAAGGAATCACCCAACATACTGTACAGTTGTACCTGGGCATGTTTTGGTGAAGAAGAAGAAGAAATGCAAAGCTCATTTTATGAAAATAAAGGACTGCAGTTTTGTTTGGGTAAAGCTTCAGGAGAAGTGAGTGGAACTCTGCTTGTATAAAATGCTGCTTGGCTAAGCCCTATGTTTAATGCTGCTCCATTTAAAAAATAAGTATGTGAACAACTGGCAGTTAGAAGAGGCCATTTTTAGTCCTTTTTTATATTCAGAAAATAGGATTAGAGGAATTTTAAAAAGCTGAACAAAGTTGAAAAAAAAAAGGAAAAGTTTTAAATGTGGAAAATTATTGAGAAAAATAGGATATCCAAAAGATGAAGGTGGTTACAAAAGACCTGTGCCTATTGTGAGGAGGAACATCTAGCTGAGGTCAGAATACTTAAATAATACTTGACTCTTATGCTTAAAAATAGTGCCTGGGTTTGCTTTCTGTCTGATTTAATAATTACAGTGTGCTTCTTCAACTGAAGCTAATGCTTGTATTAGTGAAGAATCGATAGAATATACAAGATAGAGGGTGCACTAAGTTGCACTGAACTGGGAGAGAGACTGGAAGACTTGGCATGTCGTGTCGATGGAACAGAAATGCCAGTGTGCAGCTATGTGTTGTTTTCTGCTGTGAACAAAACCAGAAAATTGTAAAAGTGTTGTAAATGGTAATGATCACTGAACGCCTGAGAACACAGGAAAACCCTGTCTTCCACGGGATCAACTTAAAACACAAGATGTGTAAAAGTGTGCAAGTTGCTGCAGCTGGCCTAACTGCTGATAATGAAAAATTGGTTAGATAAAGTATCTTTCGGTCTTTCTAACAAAAGGAGGAAGTTCTTCATTTTTCTGATCACTTCACAATTTGTCAGGTGTTAAGCTCCATGCACTGACGGGGAAGAGGAACATAGCTGACTTAAGACCACAAACCTTGTTTTTCAGTTACGATTTGAGCTCTGGTCTCTAGAGATGAAATACTGGTGGTTATAATAAATTCTGAAACAAGTGTTTTTCATCCTGTAGGCCATGAGAAGAACAGGGGGATCACTCTGTATTTCACCCTTAATTTCTAATTGCTGTGGTGCATTTTAAGTGCCCTTGAAAGTGAAGGGTGTTTAATGTGAGCTTTTGCACACTGCAAGGGGTGGTCTTAGAGCCTGTGTTTCAGTTTTGCTCCTGTGCATCCCTTTCAGTGCAGGCATAGGTCTCTTTGGAGCCGTGAATGCCAGTTGTGTCAAATTGTGTGGGACTGCTTTACGTGAACAGACTGAGCGTCGGACAAATGCTGCCAGTGTTACTTAATCAAACGGATCAAAAATATTCTTGTCCCAGTGCCATTTCAATTACAAGTGTTGTACCAGGATAAATATTATTCTGCTGGAATTATGCATATGAATAACGCAAGCACATTTCATTTGGAGGCTCTAAGTGGGTGTGGGACTGCTTGCCATTGATGTATCCAGCTTTGATAGTGCTTTCTGGTAGTTGTCTTGGCAGTCATTGGATGCGTTTTACATTTTGTATCAGAGCTCCTGAGCAAGATCTTACGAAAATGTGCACATGTTTTAAAATAAAAAAAAACAACAAACCAGCCCCTGGAATAACATTTCAGCAATATTCATTACATTGCACACATTTAAGGTAAAAAGGTTTATCTGGATTTACTGGTATCAAAAGATTTCTGTTAATGTGTTTAAATAAGAACTCTTGGCTGCCCTGACGTCAGTGATTCTTCATGTAAGTTGTCAATTCTGCAAAGAAAATGCATAGATTCTGTACAACACATTATTTTAACTTTGCAAATTGGAAAATTTCCTTGTATTTATTTTTCTTTGACACTTGAGGTTCCCTGCATCATGAGATCATGAAAGGATCACAAGGATGAGCCTGCTTTATTGTGTGTTTAGTGTTTGGATCAATGAAAATCCAATGAGAATCAGTCCAAAGCATAAGGTGTCCTGGCTTCCCTTGATGCATGGAGAGCCAACGTTCTTCAGACACATCAATACCATGAAAGCTATGAAAAGAAATAATGCATAATATAAAGGGCATTGCAAATGGGAGAACTAGGGTTAAAGAATCATCTGCTTCTGCAGTGAAACACAAAACTGTAAAATACATGTAAAAATATATAGTATATTCTTTCACAGAAGAAAATTCTGTATGTAAGGGACCCATTTACACCCACTAATGTGGGTGAAATCCCTGGCATCCGCTTCAATGTCTGATATAGGAATATGCTTTTTATAAACAGGGTGGTGAGAAGGAAACTGAGGTCAAGCAGTAGGTCACCAACTCTTCATTCCTGTCAAGAAGTTTGCGAATAGCCAGGACAGCCTGTGGGTCTTTTAGTACGAGGTACCACAAACTTGTGTATGGCTACAATAGCATTATCCTGATGGAGTTTGAATGAAAATAGGATTTTCCTGCTGAAGAACAAGATGAAAATCAGATTGGAGGGACTCCCCAAATGAAAAAAGCAATCTGAGCAAGGAAGGCTGGTAGGAGCTGCTGAGCAACCTCTTTCTTACAACAATAGTGGAAGCTGAATTTGCTAACTGGAAGGGGCCCTGCAGCTACAATTTTAAGGACTCTGAAGATGCTACTAAGCTTTAAGGATCTTCAAGAACACCTTCAGGTGTCATTTTCATTGGTATGGGAATATTATGCAGGAGTCAGAGGGAGTTATATTTCAGGATGCCTCTGAAAATCTCGACCTTGTAAATTCATGTTGGAAGGAGCCTTAAGACACGTCTGGTCCAATCTCCTGCTCAGAGCAAGGTCAGCTTACGAGATCAAACTAGGTTGCTCCACATCTTGGAAACCTCCAAGGACAGAGATTTCACAATCTCCCTGAGCAACCTGTTGCAGTGCTTGACTGTCCTTGTGTTGAACCATTATGCTTCAGCAAAACTGTCCCCAAATCGCTAATTGTGTTACATAAATTTATTGCCCCTTAATTTTGTGTTTTGCTTATGACTGCTGATGTGGGTCATGTCCTCACTTCCCTTTAACTGCAATAGATGTTGGCTGCAGCTCAGCTGTTGTGAAGGGTCAGCAGCAAAATGGTTATTGAGTAGTGATCTCGGTGGAAAACTCTGGCTTCACAATCAGAATGCTGCATCCAGCAATGTCCCTTGTCTTACCCAGGAGTGATAGAGAGGAGAGCAGAGGCTGAAGAAATTAACTGAGAAGAAAGGAAAGGAATACAGAGTGGAGTCTAGCAGAAGTTACTCTTTCTGTGCTGTAAGTACTGTTAAGGAAAATGGAAAGAAACAAATGATACCACACAGCAAGGCCGGGAGAGAATAACGGCATTTGCATGTTAAAAGCAGAGAGGAGAGAAACATGAAGGGTATAAAATAAAAGGTGCTGATGCTGTGTGCTGTAACCATTTGCCATTAATCGCGATATGCAAAAAGAATTCCTCATTTATAACACTTAACAGTTTTAGATTCACTGGTTTTGCTCATAATTTCAAGTCAAATTTCAAAAAGGAATAATTTTCATAACTATTCGGATACTTTTGGTATTCCAGTTTGTTTTGGGTATAGATAGAAACAGAATAGATGACCTTTTGTCTAAATATCACTTTCTTCAGACCTCTATGCATAAATTGTCAAGAAGCCCCCTAGTCTGCTAAATTCTTGGCACCTTCTTTTTTCCATCTGCCAGATGGTTCCTGCTCCCACCAGTCAGGATTATCAGTAATTATCTGTTTCAAGCCATGTGCATATCTCATAACAGTTTATCATGGGAGACATAAAATGGAAAAGGGACATATTTAGTGCTTATATAACTTCCAGAATCACTTTTGGCAGCTTTCAGCATTTGCTTATTTGCCACTAGTTGTTCCTGTGGATGGTTGCTGTACCAGTCTGGGATCAGCCCTTCAGATCTCACATTATTTGGTCCATTTATTAAAATCAGCAACCAGGTATTTTTAGGTGTACTGACTTAGTCGGTCGAGTGGTAACCTGTTTTGTTCTTCAGAACACTCTTATACCTGCTTGCCCTCTCCTTCACGTACGGTGCAATGGCTACATCAGACCCTGCCAGTGCCATACTGGGGTGGCTGGAGACATCTGGGGTCTTTCCACTCATAAAGCAGTGAAAAAAGTCTGTCTGCCAGAGCAGAGCTTGGGGTTGAAGTATGCTGACCTCCATGGTTTTATGTCCTTTTCACCTGCTTTGCTGGCTATAGCTCCAGCTCAAAGCATCAGAGCTGACAGTGGTAAAGGTTGTCCGTTTCAAAGAGGTTTTGGTACAATGGTAAAGAGTAAGTGGTGGGAAGCAGTTATTTGTGCTTTCTGCCCTGCTGCGGGAATGAGCACAAAGCAGCCAATACTGACCATAATGCTTTGATTTTGTAAAAGTTTGACAACTCGTCCCTAATCACATGTTATTTTTTGCTGAGTAGAGGTAAAAATATATAGTATAAAAGCATAATGTTGTGGCTACTGCCCAGAAGATTCCTGCTGTGTTGTTTTAACCCAGGAAACCTCACCACAGGGCACAGCTCATGCATTCATAAGCCCCCTCCATTTCATTTTGCTTTAAATAGAAAATGTCATATCTGATGCCACACCAGAGAAGTAGCCACTGACTTTCAGGAGCCAATGCCCCACAGATGCTGATTAGGAATGCTGACACCTGACATAGAAAAGGGACACCTGAAAGTGGTTGAGGGGATGTGCTTCTAAAGCCTTTCACCTCCTAGACAGGTAATGGTTTATTGGGAAAACAGGATAGAAGCAGAAGTCTCCCCTGCCCTCCTGGGCTGCATGGCGCTGAGGTGCTCCCCACTCTTTATTTCTGTCAGTATTTGTATCTGTGTCCTGCTGGGTGCAGGCAGAGTCTGCCTGGCCCAGCTGGCTCTCAGGTGCCCCTTGTTTCAGGGCCAGCCATCTGCAATCAGCTCATTGGCAGCAGCTGGCTGAGGCGGGCGGCTGGGGGGCCCTGGGGGAAGGAGCATTCCCGAGGGTGGGCTTCAGGGAGAATAAATGTGGTATGGGTGCTTCCTTTCTTGGCAGTGGAGGAGTTGTTCTGGGGGGATGTGTGTTTGTCTAGAGGCACCTCTGAGGGGAAGGACTGTTGCAGACCTCTGTGGCTAGTGGGCTGTAGCCTCAGGACTGCTGAAAGTCTGTGGGAAGAGGACTGTGAAAAGGGACTTTTCAGTCCTGAGGCCTTGCTGCACCCTGACTGATGGGGAGAGGTGGTGAGGCCACCATGCTCAGGCACCATTTTGAAGGTGGACTTCAGGGTAAAGAGTTGCAAAACATGCTGAAGACCATTGGTTGGGATTGAGGAGGCTCCTGAGTGGAGTGAAGCAAGAAATGAAACTCAAGAGTGATACAAGTGGCTGTGTACCATGTGGGAGAGGCAGCTGTGTGAGGGGCAGCTTGTCAGGCCCCTTAGGGCTGCTGGAGGTGAGGCTGCGTGGCTGTGCTGTTGTGGTAGGGAGGGTGGGAATGGCTGCAGTGTTGGGATGTTGCTTCGATGAGGTTTGTAGGCAAAGGCGGAGTGCTTGGGAGTGCAGTCTGCTGAGCTGTGCTGAGGAGATGGGCAGCAGCGGTCTGCTTGTCCTGCTGGCAACAGGGCTCTGGTAATGTTGTTTTGGGCTGGTAACTGGAGGGACTGAAGCTTGAAGAAAATTCATTTGCAGAGGTGTTAAAAATGAGTTAATATGGCACAAACCCCATGCTGCAGTCAGGTGTGCTCTGAAGGGGGACTGAGGTGTGTAGAGAAGGGCCCTGCCCACTGGGAGTGCTGGGCCAGGCTGCTGTAGATGCTGTGGGGGGCACGGAGTCTGCCTGGCAGTCTGGCTGCTGGCAGAGGGACAAATGGTGGCTGCTGCTGGGGAGCCCCAGGTGTACTTTTTGGGGACAGTATGGAGACTGTGAAGGGCCCCTGTGGATGGAGTGGTGATGCCCATAGGCTGTTTGCTGCAGCCAAATCGTGGGCGGGTGTTGTTGTCTGGGGTGTCACAGTGGGGGGTTTGGGCTATGCTGGTGCTCCACTGCTGTGAGAATATTTGGCTCCCATCTGTGCCATGGCATGCTGGCACACCACTGTGGGCTGCATGGTCCCACCATGTCCTGCCTGGTGCTATGGACATGCTCTTCGGCTGGGCTCTCGCTGCCTGAGTGCTCCTGCTTATGTCCATCTCTTCAGGAACACACAATAGCTCAAGTAAATCTCCTACAGGTAAGGAGAGGCTTCAGAGTTGATTGTTCCTTGCACATATGTGCATGTCCATGTACTGACTGACAGAAAAAAACCTGTATGCATTTCCTTGCCATTTTTAAGTCTTGTTGGGGCTTAATGTGGAGTCCTTTAGAGTATCTAGTGGCAGTCCCATCCCACACCTGGAGTGACAGGTGAAATACAGAAAGTGGCTGTGTCTCCCTTCCTGTTCTCCTTGAAATATTGATGGCTGTGCTGACCTCTCATCCCTCTTGCATAGGTGAACTCTTGTCTCCTCACTTCTGTCTCATTCAGAACCTGTAGGTGGTCAGGCTCCCTGTTGCTTAATTAGTCCTTTCATAATGAATGATTTGGGTAAGTGCTTTGCTCTGAGTGGTAACTGGCCATTTATTGTTGTCACTTCTATCTGAATAAGGAGTTATTTTGAAATTTAACACTTCACAATTGCTGGCTGTCACTGTGGCAGAGCATGTAAATTGTACTTAGATTTCTCAAATCATATCAAGCAGTCGATGGACTTTTTCCTCACTGCAGGCTTCAGACCTTGGTACCGTGTCTAGTAATGGCTCCTCATTTTCTCTTATGAGTCTCTACATAGGAGATGCTGAGAAAATGCATACATGTGGGCTCACAGCTGAAGTCCTATTGACTGCTCTGACCACCAAAAATGTGTCTCCCTGTAATCTGTAACTCCTGGCTGAAACAATAAATTAGATATATGATATTTTCACATGTAAACCTTGGATTTTCTTGGCTTAAGTGTACAGCCAACATCTAACAGCCTTCTGGGTAGCTGCTGAATTTATCCCTGTGGGAAGGTGAAATGTAAAAAAAAAAAAAAATCTAAACATAATTTTGGAGAAAGATGAGCTAACTACACAGGCAGGTGATGCATTTTAAATGATTTGTGTTTTGTGTTTTTTTCTTTAAGCCCTCACAACTATTTAGTTAGTACTTCTGTTCTATGATTAAGACAATTATCTCAAGTGTTCCCAGCAGTTCTTCTGGATTAGGTTCCTGAAGCCAAAGATGCCCACTGTTCTTATTTCCGACTCATCTGTGAAGGGCTCTCTAGTGCTGTCTTTGGAGGCTGCTAGTGCCTGGGCATTCTGCTTTCCATGTTATACAGGTGGCCTTGGAGGGAGAAGGGGGTATCTTGTGATATCCAGATGGTCAATAAGCTCCCTGTACCCATGCTGGCTATGAGAGAGAGTGCACCAGTGTCCTGTGGCCCAAGGCAGTGCCAGGTGCTCTGGGAACTGATGACCAAGTGGGGTGGTGAGGAGATAATAGAGTAGACCATGTTATAGTCTAAAAAAGTAGTTTGATATATGTAACATGAATAGTAAATACCTCATTATACAAAGCTACTGTTTCTAATTTGTCTCTCTGGTACTTCAGTGTAAAGCAAGGTATCTTTTGTGTTTATTGGACTGTAATAGTGACAAAAATGTAGCACACTGGGATCCTTATGGATGTGCAGAACACTATTTTTCCAGATCACTAGATACATCACTGATGCAAATCTACTTCCCTCCATTGTCCATGTACTTAGCCATAAAATCTTGGTAACTCTTCTAGTGGTGGTGTGATCTAGGAGAGATCACCACCTCAGGGCTTGTGTGTGGCATCTCTTCCTAACCTGAGTGAAGTTTCTCTGCAGAGGGAGGTTGTGGTGAGGGTGGAAGTGGTCATCATGTTGCTCCTAGACAACCCTGGGGGTTTGTGACAACCCCAGGTGGTGGCAGGTAGGACCTACAGCAGCCATGAGCAGCCTACAGGGCATTGTGCAGGGTAGGGGTCCTGTGTCCAAGAGCTCAATTTCTGTCCCACAGCCCTGAGAATAACCGAGGGTTTTGAGCCAACAGCTGTGAGACAGGAGACATAAAAATACAGATATTTACTTAAGAACATATTTTCAGAAGGTCTTTAAAAATAGTCTTGTGATGTTGCTAAGTGCATACACATTTGCATTCCAACTACCCAGGCCTGGCCTATATGATAAACATACAGGGGCAGGTGCTGTGATATAAGAGGCTGTTCAGTGGCTGGAAGAGCAGGAGATTGTTAGACACAAGGGGCAATTTAGCTCATTGATTTAACATACTGTTAATTTAAAATCTATGCTTAGTAAAAACCCACTACATTAAGATTAGAATATGGTCTTAATTCATAGACATTTAATTCTCACATAACCCCCTCTTAAGTAAGAAGAGTAACTGTATTTAAGGTAATTTAGAAAGGGAGGAAGCCTTTTCTATGCTGATGCAAGGCACTAAAAACAAGTGGTGCGAGAGCAAGTCACACAAGACATGGTGTCTGAAGAATGGGGATGAACATCACTTTCATTTATGCACATAATGTGAACTTATCAGGCAATAGAATCAAAATAAATTTTTGAAGGCTAGGACTGGGAATTGAGGTATGGGCAGGACTGAGTTTGGAGTCATAGTAGAGGATAGGTAAAGAGGTGGCAAGTATGCTTTTTCTATAGATGTTCCTTCTCATTTTAATGAAGCATACTGCATAGTAACAACACTTCCCCCCTTCTATTAAGCTGAGCAGTTTTTGAAGCATATACTTCCCCTCCCTAAAGTGGAATTGAAGTTCTGAATAATTGTTTTCAGAGGTATTTGAACTGTAGTTTAGCCTTACCTTCCTTCTTGGGCTTGGCTTTCTTCAGAGTCTTTGGCACTTCATGTTGTTCCAGGTGCCCCTGTAAGCTGCACCTTTACTCTGCATTGTAGTATAGAGCAGTATATGCCCCAGCGCTTGCACCAATCTGGAACCATTCTAGCCAACATCTCTGGTGGGCGGCTGTTTTGGTCTCTTGTGTAGAGTTTCACAGCAGTCTTTGCCCAGGCAGTAAGGGTAATTCTTATAAATTTCCCCACAACAGAGCTTTTGGGGTCAGAGGAACACTTCTTGTCCTAGCAGGAATTTCATATGATCTCATATGCTGGAACTAGGCTGACTTACATGAGTGCAATATGCTTTGTCTTTCCAGCAAAACTTTAATTATTTTTCTTTTAATAAAGGTAGTTATTTTCCTGAACACTCCTATTATTTCTAAGGTATTGTAGGAAATGGTGTTGCTGATCTGTCACTCTTGCTTTCTTATGTGCTGCTTCATCATGATTTCCCTGTAGTGACATCTGTTGTCAGAAAGTCAATACAGTGAATTTGGGAAGGACTGCAACTGCTTGGGAAGTGGATAGATCAAGCTGAACAGTTGATCTATCAAGCTCACTTGCAATGTTTGTTTCAGTAATGGATTGCAGTCTGTGATCTGGTTAAGTGATGGCCTTGGCAGTCACTTCAGTACTAGCTCAGGCTGGCTCTGGTGGTTAGTGCTAGAAAAAAAATCTCTTCAGACAACAGGAAAGACTTGTGCTGGAGTCCCTGAAGGAAAAACAAAGTCATGCTTCAGACAGGGGAGATGTAGTCCAGTCTGTTCCCTCCATACCCTTTTGATATGTGGGTGGGGCTGTTTTTTGTTATCTGAGTATGCATACTGAAGTGCTACCCTGAGGGGCCATGTCCCTTCAGCCTGTTTTTTCACTGTTGAAAAGATCCTTTAATATGCAGACTGATTGAGTGAAATGACTAAAAAGGATACTTCCATTATTGCCATGAATCGGGATTCAGAATTGATTGTGCATTCTATTCTTAAATACATTCAGCACAAAATGCCTTGTTTCAGTATGTGAAATGATAGGCAGGACATCAGCTGTAATGTGCTATGAACTGACTCATTAGACAATGCATCTGATTTTTACTGAGTGCATCTATTTCAATGGCGAGTTTCTGGGAAGCAGAAATGTTCAGTAGGTAATATAACAAAATCAGCTGGTTATTTGATGGAGCTGAGAAATGAATGGCCTCCATAGTTTAGCGAAGGAAGAATATTTCTGAATGAAGCTCATCAGATTCATAATCATGCCAAATCCAAGACTAACTAGCTAGCTGGGAATTTTTCTCTGAAAAGCATTACTGGATTTTTGAGAACTCCCAGTGTGCTGGCTTTGAACCTTGGATATGGTACCTTGTTTTAGTACAAAGGTGATGATCAAATGTTAGTGGAGTGCATAAAAAAATTAAACACCCTAATTTTAAAAGCTTTTGGGGTTAGCAAATTTCTGAAGGAAAAGCTCTGCTCTCTGGGATGATGGTTTTTCAGTTACTGTCTCAAAGGTGAAGAGCTTCAACAGAAGGTTCTTGAAATAACTTTAGAAAAGTAAATGTTTAAGAGGGTAGATACCTGTTATATTAATATACCTTAATTGTTTTCCTCTCCTTTAAAAATTATGTAACTTGAATCTGATCATGTACAAGTCTTTAAATCAAGATTTTACTTATGGATAATGAAGTTCAAATTGTCTAATAATTTCCCTTATTAGAGAAGCACTGGCTTAGAGCTTTCTAGCATGAATACCTCCCAAAAAGGGTAGTACTTTCAAATTGAATTTGCAGGGTTTGAAGTAGCCATGTGATATGCTCTAGACCCCTCAGGCCCAGTGTTATAGATAGCTGAGGCTATCTATAATTGTTTTAGGAGAGAATAAGGGAAAGGAAAAGTGAGATTATGGAACACATCTGTGGGAGAAAGCTACTTCTGGCCTACTGTGAGATACTAAACACCTATGGCAGCCTAATGAAAAATGCAAGACCAAATTTCTGTGAAATCAAGTGATCTCTAATGCATCTTGAGTGCCAGCTACAGGAACACGTGTTGTCTTCTAAGAATTGGCAACCATCTGCTCAGTTCATGGTCTTTATTTGTGTGACACAGGACCCCCACCAAAAGCATTGGGTGACAGAGCAAAGGAGTTACATAGTCAGATATGCAGATCAGCCTTGAGAGGGATGCCCAGTGTAGTGTTATGCCAGTGCTTTGCAGATAACTGTGTCTGTGCATAATGTACCCTCATCAGTATGTGGGGCATATGCTGTGTTTCTGGATGCTGAACCAGCGGCACAGTTGTCTGTCCATCTCTTTAAATCTTCCATGATTACAACTCTCATGACAATCACTCATTGGTGCAAGTGAGAGGGAGGGTGCAATAAACTTGTATAATTTGTTTTCTACTTATCGTCAAGCTCTCCCAATTGTAAATAACATGAATTAAACGATGTCAGTAATCTAGTCAATGTGCACTAAATCAAATCTAACATATGTTTTGGAATTAGGCTACAGATCAAATCAGAATGCATTATTTAGATAGTTATAAACAAACACACGGAACATCACAGTTCTCTTGTATACTGAAACATGAAAAGCAATGTTTTTTAAGTTCAAGATATAATTTAAAATTTTGTATGCTTTTATTTTTCTAAATCTAGGAGTAAGGGTAGCAGGATTTCAGGTGATCCAATTTTTATTTTGTCCCTAGATTTAGTCTTTATCCTATTTATCTGCTATAAGATTTGATTCTCCTGCTTTTGGTATGACAAGATTTTGGAGCAAAGTCACCTGAACTTCAGTAACATTTTCTTCATTTGTAAAACCAATGACATAAGACTCTTTACACTCTTGAGACTGTTGAATAAAAGAATCTGTACATATTTTGCAAACATACTCACTCTTACTTGTGACAAATATATTTTTGGATGGAAAGCACTAAGCACTGTGAATAATTATCATTTAAGTAATACTTGTTGTTCCAAGAGTATCTGTAACTATCAAGGTATCTCAGTGGGGCAACACCATTCTTTCTGCAGAAGTTTAGAAACTGTTGATAACCTCCTTGACTAGAAAGATTGTTTTGAGCAACACCTGGGTAAATATCTGCTGATGTACCAAATATGAAAATTAATCTTCAAGCAAAGGCTTCCTTGATTATATTTGACTTGCAATGGACTAGGTACTCTGTAAACTACTGTCACAACGTGATTTATTTGTAAAAGGCCCATGAGATGCTTAATATCTGTTCAGAGCAGATATATACTTAAGTCTCTTTGCTGAAATACTCTGTTAAATCTAGAGGAGAAAAATAATTTCTAGATTGAACTAATGTCTCCAGAAGGCCCAAGTCTTTTTAGTTAATGAAATAATTCATTCATCTCCATTTGTATTGGAAAAGAACAATGCATACCTTGGTGTTCCTGTTTGAATAGGACTTGTACTAAATTCTGCTCTTCAAGCTATTGAGTAATAGCTACACAACTGGCTTGACTTCTGGAAATGCCCTTCACAACAATTCATCCTGCAAAAGTAGTATGTGATGTAGGTACTTACGCACTGTATAGCAGTAGCTTATTAAATACTGCTTAATCTAAGTGTACTTGGCCAAGTTTAAGTCTTTTGGCTGTAATTCCAAAAAAGAGGTCTGAAGTCAGAAAATATGGGTTTTCTGATTTTAGACATTTGAAAGCCTAAAAGTTAAAAGAATTTAGTTTTTAGGAGGAAAATGCAAATGGGCATGTTAGAGTAGTGCTAGAGCAGAAGTCTTTCACAGTGCCTGACATGGGTGCTCTGTAGAGGTAATGCTCACTGCTTTCCTAAGGAAATACATCACCTGCAATACACCCAGAGCAATCCTTCAGCTATCTTGTGATGGACCTTATGTAGAGTTCAGTTTCTCATTGCACAGAGCTATTTGGAAGGAGGGGAGGAGGAAGTGCTTGAGTTTTGGGTTCCCCCACTGTAATAAGAAATAAATTTGATGCAAGGAGCACTTGTGTTGGGCCTTATGACTTGGTACTGTCAGATAATGCTGTGTTGTGACTAATGCCTTTTCCCACTTTATTGTTACTGAAATCAATGGCAAAACTCCATTTATGTTTAAGAGTACAGGAGAAAATCCAGAGTAAGTGACAGAAGCAGATGACTAACAGTAATGAAAGCAATTGGGAAAGAACAGCCCTATCAGAGGGTATATTCAGAGTTGATTTAGAGCAGTAAGTAAAGATAATTCAGTATCTGGCTCAAAACAAGGTAAAGGCAGCAGCCATTGAAGGCACATCTACTGTGCACAGAGGGAGAGACTCTTCATACATTTTAATGGGGGGGGGGAAGTGCTTTCATTCCAGATGGTGGTTATGCAAATGATCTTTTAATTACTAAGCAAGAATATTTCCCTTTGCCTATATTTATATTTAATATTAAACTTTTGCTTGTGCAAACAGTGTCCACAGGCTGGTACACAGGAATGGAAATCTGTGCTTTTTCAGATCATTAGCACTAGATTAGTAATTCTGGCTGAAATTTTGAGTACTGAGCACTATCTTACTATTCCTGATTTCAGTTGATCCATATTAGGGTTGGGTACTAGCCCTTCTCTGGCCAATTTTCCTCTACCAATTTGGAGTCTTCCTTTCCCTGCAGCAACCTTTCTTTTAATTGGAAAGCTCTGCCAGATATACCTTGTCCCTGGCAAGGGGCTGCCTGAGAGCCACAGCCAGAGCAGCAAAGCAACCTGCACTCCTGGCTCATGTCCTGTGCAGAGGGATTGCCTCATAGGTTACAGATGAGCTACTTAGGGAGTTGCTCTGAACTTGGCCTCACCCTAATGTAATACTAAACACTGCTCTGACCATGTGCAATGGCTGTATTCTTCTTTCCTTCTGAAAATGTGTGCATGTGGATAAGTGATTGGTGTAGCCATGAAAGTTGGCTGCAAGTGTGGAGGAGGATAAAGCTGGGATGTGAGCAAGTTACCTATTTACCATCAGCCTTTGGTTGTGGCTTATTTAGGGTCTAAGGCAAGTAGGAAGTTCAAGCCAATGTCTTCCTTGGTGTGGTGTCACTGTGTTCAAGGAGCATAGGAAGAAGCTGTAAGTGTGGGAGTGTTGTGTAATTTGATTACTGTCTCTAACTAGTGTGGAGATTCACGTCTCCTGCTTGATTTACAGGGGTGAATGGCCAGAATCCAAACTGCTCTTTTCTGACAGTGTTGTGCAGGAGGAGTTCAGATTCTCTGAATCACTACTTTTAGCTTGGTTGGCCAAATGTATCAAATGGCTAAATTAGAAGTGATGCCAGGATCTCTGATATGATCCCCATCATTTAGATCCATCCACTTTGCTGCCTGGGCACTGAATCAGCAAGAAAGCCAGGTTAAGAGTTGCATGAAGAAAATGAAGTTGTAGAGTGGACAGTTAAAGAGGAAACTTCTGTTTAAACATCTAAGCAGTGAGAAGACTGACATCAGAAAACTAGAGATGTGAGCAGTTGTTGAGGTGAATCTGCAACCCAGCTTACCACTAGCACAGATTTTGGAATTTTTTTGCTTAAAAGTAGTGCTTTTTAAACTGTCTGTGGATCCCAAAATATCTTTCAGTAGAGTTATGGACCTCTGACCAGTAAATTTTTTTGCTGCTGACTGTCTAAAATGCAGGACCTTAGTTTCTTCTGTTGGAGTCCTTGGAAGCAGTCTCTGGCCCTTGAGTGCTCATAACTATGTATTAGTGGATTACTCTAAATTAGGAGAATTGCTGACTTGCAAGAGAACTTGGTAGAAATAAGCAGAGATGTAAATTTTATTTCTGGCTGCTGGTTCATTAGAAGAAACTGTCCTGTATCTTGGGGAGAAAAAGGGTGAAGTGGGTAAATTACACTGTGGTGCAGGGATCAGCTCAAGTGTTCCAAAGGTACTCAAAGCTGCTGTGGGTTGAGTGTATTGCAGTGGAGTTTCTTGCACGTTTCCTGAAATCCAGGTGTCTTCTTCCAGCACTTCTCTCTGTAGCAGAAAAATGGTGTGTGAAATCTTGCCTTTGTGAGAGGCCAGGACCTGAATCCTGCAGTGAAGATTGCAGTGGTGTCAGGATCTTGCTCTGTGAAACTCTCCCTTGTCACCTTGAAAAATAGTGGTGGTATAAAGTTGAAGGCATTGGTCTAACTCCTGGGTCAGGCTGATGTTATTCCATCGAGCTCAGCAGTGCTGCACTTGGAAAAAATGGACTAATGGGCATTTTGCATGAACATGAGACTTTCAGCAGCCTGATTGGCATGGAGTCTCATTGTGACACTTTTCAAATCTTGCAGTATTTGACACCCATGTAATAGTGGCTTCCTAGGGCATGTGGAAACATACTGGGGATGGAGGGACGGGGAACTACATGACATGAAATTTGATCACATCTGAAGCCACAGTTCATGGCCTCTGCAGTAACCCTACATTCCCCCGGCTCCAGCTCTTCCTGCTTGTGCCTCTCTGCCTCACTAGCTGGGGTGATATGACTGTTGTGATGGTGTGCTATGAACTAGATCGGTGAGCAGGGGGCTGGGTTAAAAATGATCTGCTTTTAACCTAGATTATGTCACAAATCTTGTGAGCATCAATCACATGGCCAGCAGAGAGAGACGTGCACATCGGTGGTGTGGGTGTAGGAAGGAAGGAAGGGACTGAGTGCCCAGGAGGCAGAGGCAGGCTGGCAACCTGTCAAGCAGGCTTGATCCTGAAACCCTATACTGCAAAATGAGATGTTAAGGTGCAGCACATGTTCAAATGTGGGCTGCCACAGTGCTGTGTGTGGATGCCCCTGTGTCAGGCTTGCAGTGTAGGTGTAGCAAGTAAGATGAGGATGGCTGGCCCTGAAATAGGGCTATGCAGCAGCCAGGTTATATGTGAAGGTGGGTAGCTACTCCACAGCAGGCACAAAGGGCTGTGCAAGACAGTGCCCCAGCAGGCTGGGTAGGGAGGTGCCACCGCTACCCCCTGGAAATGGTAGGGCTGAGCTGTGCCTCCCCTCCCTGCCTCTCCTGAGAGCCATGTCAGGTGAGCATGTTGGGGAGATGCAGCTTTTATTCCCAGAGACAGTGGTGTTTACAGTCTGTTTGGTGAGATAGATGGTGTGCCCATGGAGGTAGTAAGGAGATGCTAGTTGATTCCTTTCTTGGCTGCAGATTTTTCTAGCCATCAATCTAAAGTAGACTTTGGAGAGGTACTGTCTTGGCCTTCTGTATCTCAGTTCTTAGAGCTGGGACAAGGCTCAGAAAAGAATGTATTAACTGTGACACCAGGGCAAGAAAGACCTTAGACCTCCTACTAATTAGGGCATACAGAACGAAGTGGTCATTGGTTCCTGCTTCAAGGACTGTGGTAGGCACTTGGTAGAATTTAACTATCCTCCCAGGAGTGAAACAGCCACATCTTCCAGATTGCTTTTCCTAAAGGTGTTCTTGCCCCAGCATCTATAATAGTGCTCTGAGTTTGCCAGTGCTCTGCAGCTTGTAAGTGGCTAATGGATCATAAAGAGGCTGGCTAATTAAGGGCTTTTCGGTGTTAATGGTTAAATTTGGAAGTCATCTGCAACAGGGCTTCAGATTGAGCCAAAGGTGAGAACAATTGATTAAGGTAGCAATCTTATTTGGAGCATTTAGTCCTGGGATTTGTGGGGACAATCACATAGCTGGAAATAGATGACGCTGATTCTGACATGTGCAGCTCTGCGGAGTGTCACAAGATGAAGCAGTTGTATAAGAAGTCTTTATGAGAACCACATTTAAAAGATAAAATATTTAATATTTGGAAAATAATATGTAAAGGTAGTATGTGCATTATTGAAAACTGATGGGAGAAACCAATCTACAGGTGCTGTGTGTAGAAATAACTTAAATTGTGCTTTAGTACTCCAGAAATCAGTGGGCTCTCAGTCTTTTTGGCTTTTGACTTTTTGTGAGTTATACTTTGCTGCTTTTATCTGTTCAGACTTTAAAAATACAATGTTAAAATAAAATGCAAAAGTTCAGCTCTGTTCAGAGACACACGTAAGAGGAATAATGGCTGTTATCCAGAATCATTTAGCATGTGTCTACACAGTGCAGTGCTTAACGAGGTAGGTCCCAGAAACAGCATAACTGCATTAACACTGTGCTCTGCCTCTGCAAACACACCCTCCTCCTCAGCAGAGCTAATTAGCCTAAATAGAAGGCTGCAATGATGTTTATACTGTTTCTAGGATTGAGGAGGTCTGACTATGTTTTTTTTTTTAGTATAAACCTAGACATCTTTTCCTTGAATCTCCCTTTTAAAATTAATTTTCCCCATCTGCAATGCCTCATACTCTATTACTGATATATTCCTCAATCCCTCCAGTTGACCAGTTTTAACACAACCTGAAAAGGATGTTTGTGGGTAATGTCAGTAGGAACAATGCTGGCCTTGAAAGTCTCTCTAAACTGTTTAAGCCTGTGGAATATAATAATGCATTATGTATCAATGCTGATTTTTTTTTTAAAGGGTACTTTGTAAATGTGATTACTCGGCCTTTGTTTTTCTAGCTCAAGAGTTTCTGTACTACTAAAATAGCCATATTTAAGCTTAGTTTTGCACAGCTGTTCTGGTAAGGTTGCAAGATACTGCAGTTCATATTTTTTTGTTTTTTATGCTTATGAAGACACTGGCATGATATTACATCAAAGTCCTTCCATAACTGATTTGAGCCTTCCCTGTAGAAAATGTTCCTCTGAAAACTCTTCTGTATTCCTCTTGTAGAGAAGAAAACTGTGTAAATCTTTTATGAAAAAGATGAGGTATTTCCTTATTGTGAAATAGTTTGATAGAATCTGTAGACTAATTTATGTATGACATTTATCCATATATTTTTTATGACTCCACTTGTTTTTGTGCTGCCTGTAACTAGGAATATTCACCTGTAAAAACAGTTGTCTCTTTCCATGCAGACTATTGCAGCTTACTCAGGTTTTGTATTATAAAGAAGTGATTAATGTTCCTTGTCAGGATAGGTGGGTCTGCTGTTGGCTTTTTATGGAAGCTTGTTTCATTCATTAATCTATTTATATTCAGTTTGTCTTTCTTGGCTTATTTCTCTTCAGATGCAGATCCCATAACACAGCTCAACTGAAGTTGACACCTGTGCTTGGAATAAGCCATGAAGGGAGAGTTTTGTCTTGTGGTGTATTGTGAACAGCACTGTCTTTTTTTTTTTTTTTTGAACCTACTAAAAGGCACAAAACTGAGGGGCTGTTGTGGGACTCTGATAACACAATATATTGCAGAGCAGTTAGTGAAGTGGTTTCTTGAATATGTTGCCAAGTATGAGGTGTGGTGATCTCTGTTCATCTTGGGCTTGTGTTTATATTGAAAGTAACTACAGGCTGAAGCCACTCACTGACCTCTTTCAAGTGAGATGCTGATGACTGTGGATACACACTCTGACAAGAATCCATCCTTACAGTTGATACCCTTCTTTTCAGTGTCAAAAAGAGCATGTGGCAGTGTCTGCAAAAATTGTCCCACTTTAATATGCTCTATTTCATTTTCCTGAGACACTTAAGTACTTTGACTGTGAACCTGTCAATTCTCTGGAGTCCTAAATTAACTATAAAAGGATTTTAATATCTCACTTGTTGAAATCTAGCAGGGACTATTGTTAATGGAGGCTTACTTAGCTGTCCATGTTTTCCCACTTGATGCCTTCTTATTGAAGACATAAGTGATCTTTCTCAATGATGTTTAGTTGCTTATTCTGATTCTATGCATATTGTCTAGATTTTTTTTTTTCTTGTGCCTGCCTCAGGAGAGGCAAACTGTATAACTATTGCTGTTGCCACTGGATTTAAGACAACACCTGACTGAATTGGTCTACCCTCCAGTATATCTGCCAGTCTTGTGGCTGTCCCTCTAATCTACAGACTTGGCTGACAATTTGCTTCCTGATAAGGCAGAGTTGTTACTGATGGTTGTCTGCAAGCAGAGGTCTGTTATCTTTGCTGGCTGTTTCTCACTGACAACAATTTCCTTCCCTGCTTCCAAAACTCATTACCATTTTTTACTTTGAATGTTCTTGGGAGGCTGATATTTATTTATTTGATTTATTCTTTCAATTTACATGAAACTGGTAGCTTCAATTAACAGGCATCCATCTGTGCTCTTGGCACCCTGATGGTAATTAAAATTAAACATCTCTAAATTGTACAAAGCAACATATAGAACCAAATTTTTCAAAACACTTATGGAAATGTCTAGGTGTAGGGGTTCCCTCTCCTGCTGGCTTCCCTTAGTTTGTGGTGTTGGAGTGCAATCTTTGCTGTGAATTACGCATGTATTTTAACAGCTTTGCCTGCTGCTTCTCTTCAAAGCTTAGCAGTTTTTTACAATAGCAATACACCACAATACATACTGGAGTTCACACCCCCTGCCCAAGGCTGAGAAGCCCACCAGCTCCTGTGAAATGGCAAGCTGTTGGGAAGGCAAAGTACGGAGTGACAACATAAATGAAAAACTTGTGCTAGTTTGTCTAACGGGCTGTCTCATTAAAGATTGTGCTGATAGCTTGCTGGAGGCCTACCAAAAGGGACTGTTTCTGGAGCTTATGGGTTCCAGCCTGCAGCACAACTGCAGTGTCAGTGCTGCATGATTCCTTAAGCTTCATTTGACCAGTTGACCCCACTATGGAAATGTTTAATCTGCAAAACTGTTGTTTTCCTCCTGTACAGTGTCTCAAGTTCTAATGGCTTTTGTCTAATACTAAAAAATAAATACTTTTCATTAGCTTATTCTTTTCTCACTCTTGCACCAAAAGATGGAAAGTGTTTTTCAGAAACTTATTAAATATAAGGGATTATAATTTTTTTCTGTGTTGGCAGCTTGCTCCATCAGTATTAGCTCATTTGACTGAACCTTCTTACCTTTGTACTAGGAAGCCTCTTGGCAATGAAGGTATAAGAAGATGATGGAGTTCTTAGTATGGAATAGAAGGTAATGAACTCCAACCAGATGCATGCTACCTATATCTTTAGATGTGTTTTAAAATAAATGAAGTCTCAAGTGACAGTATAGTCCTCTTTACTCTAGTAGAGGACAGGTTGTGGTACAGAAGGCTGGAGGGGTAACTTAAGGACACTGGTGACCTGTCTGTAAATCATAGAATGTTGTGAGTTGGAAGGGACCCATGAGGATTAAGTCCAAATCTTGCCTACCATAGGACAATCCCAAGGTTCAGACCATGTATCTGCGGGTGTTCTCCAAATACTACTTGAATATTGCCAGGCTTGGTGCCACGGCCACTTCCCTGGGGAGCCTGTTCCAGTGCCCCACCACCCTCTGGGTTGAAAAATCTCTTCCTAATGTCCAACCTAAACTTAAAACTGCTGCCTTGGCCTTGAGGCTGCCTTAGTTCAGCCAGAAACTGTATAACCAACGTGTATTGTGCCATTGCAGACACCACAAAATAAGCAGTATGTTTAATACTGCTTAATGGTAAGTTTTTATCTTGAAGGTCCCTGTACTGGCGAATCACCGATAAGGGTAATGGGAGTTCTGCTGACAAGCAGATCCCAAGGATTGGGCTTTCTTGTACTGTAGGCTATTCAGATCTATTTTGAGATTTTCAGCTATTAGTTTTTCTGTCTTTAACTCATGATACCAGACAGAGTATGTCATAACCCAGGTGCCCTCAGCATTATTCACACCAAAGCTTTCTTCTGACAGTCTTGGAACAGTGTGCCTGCTATGTCTTGCATCCATTAGCATTTCTGCTGTCAGAGTGAGAGATTTTGTGAGCAATAAAAGAGGAGATGGGCTGGGGGGAATGCATTAAATATCAGAGATGAGTATGTTTCTAAGGTCTTATTGCTTTGAAATTATTTAACATGGTGAAAATATATTTGACATCCTTTAAGTGGGAACATAAGTTTTTTTTAACAAATTGTACCTCAATTTGATAAGGACAAATATTTTGAAGTTGCTGCTTTGCTAGGAGTGTGTCATAAGGTTTGTAATACAGTATTAGAAATTCAATTTTTTGTTCAGTTACTATTTAAAATCATTATGCTTCTGACTTGAAGATCTGGCATCCTTAGTGTATTGATTTTGATATTTTAAATTACAGATTGGGTAATATGTGCATAGCAGTACTGGTAGGTTTGCATCCTGCAGTTATTCAGATGTAAGATACAAAATTTATGTGTTGAAATGATGTGTTTTATTGGAATAGCTGATGCAGTTGGAAAAAGTCAGAAAGCTTTTGGGCACAAGGTCCTCACGTTAAGCTTGACAAAACTAGTGCAAACTTCAAGCTAAGGACATTAGTTGAAGAGCTATTGCACTTGGCATAACCTCCCTGTATTAATCAGATGAATAACTTCAGAAAAATATGGGTAAGTGTAGGTGTGTAAAAGTGTCTGTAAAACTATTCACGTGACTCCTTTTAAGGGCTGTGAATGTATTTTTGAGGCAGACAGAACTGCTGGAAAAAACCTTCAGGTAAATGGATTTTCAGCTTTTTTTTTTTTTAGGACCATAGGCTGCTCAGAGGATAAAGCTGCTTCAGGATAGTTCAACAAAAATAATTTGTTGGCCAAAACTGGGATCCACTGTGAAATAGTCCATGTTTAATTTGTCATGGCTCAGAGGGCTTTTGAAGAGACTTGTGTTTTGTACCTTCTGGGAAAACTGCTTTGCAGCCAAATCTGAGCCTGTGAATAACAGCAGGATAAGCACTGCAAGTCATAATCCCACATTAAATTGTCAGTCATAGTCAATGTTGTTTTTACAATGAATTAAGCTGTGGAGTTGTTGGAACATGGGGCTGCTTCCAAAGGGGGAAGCATTTAGTTGCAAAATAGGATGTATGGTGGGGATAAGGCTTGGGGTCCAATGTGTTAATCCCACTCACAAGAGGAGAATTGGAAACAGAAATTGCTTGTTTCAGCATATGCTTGGAAGGCCTGCTCGTTATCAGGGGCTTCTGTCTTTGTAGTTATTTCCCCACCACTCAAGAGAAAACTCTGTAAGTAAATGCAATCTAACATGAAGGCTGATAACACCAGAGCTAGAAGTTTTGGGGTTTTTTTTTTGTAAAAGTCACTATGTTGATTTATGCTAGGCAAATATTGAAGTCAGAACAGTACCAGGTTCTGTTTCCTGTGTGAGACCATTTAAAAGCATGAGAAGAAATATGCTCAAATATTTAACTGATGCCATCTAAAAATAAATTGCAAACTTAAAAATACTGTTCCTGGATTTAAAAAAACCCTTCACAACCAAAAAGCCAAACAACAACAACAAAAACAACAAAAAAACAAACACCACAAAAAAACCCCAAACCAACAAAACACAGTAGCCTGACACCTGTTACAGTGATAATTATTAATGCAAACAATCAATTAGTGCTAGATAAAATGGATCTGGGACTTTTAAAAATGGAACATCATCCATTCTAAATCTTAACACTATGGATATTTTGGCATATGTAACTGATTCAAGCTATGTCCTTATATATTTTTCCGCCTTGTTTGTACACCATGAATATCACTAGTGCTCACCTGACTGAAGGCTATTGTGTGCTCATAAGGAATCACAACAGAAAAGTCCCTCTGAGAAACTGGCACTTGAGGAGGCTGATGTGGCCCCTGCCTGCAGCAGCCACAGGAGACAATGCCCTTTGGGAGCTGGTTCAGACCCTTTGCAGATCCTGCTGTGTAAGGCTGCCTGTTCTAGCAGCCCCATGTCTAGAGACTTCTGGGAGCACGAGCCTGACACCCAGTACACCTGAGCTCTGGAACCCAGACCTGGTCACTCAAACTTAAAATTGTTAGCAAGGAGTTATTTACACAGTGTGAAGTGTCCCTGGGAATCTCTGTATTTCAACTTCTGTTTTGCATCTGTGCATTTTACTCCATGGAAATATGTAAAACAAGAGAAAGGCAGCCTAGAAGGACAGATGGAGAGAAGATGGGTAAGGGGAACAAAACAGTGTGGAAGCAACCTCAACAAAGGGAAGAGGTTGAGGGCTGCAGTATTAATGAAGGGGAGTTGATGACTGGCCTTGAAGTCTTGTGAAAAACAGACCTTTACTTCATATATGATGTTGTAGCTTGTAGTGCACTGATACACTCTTCTTTTTTTTCTTCCCTTCTTTCAATGCATGCTGCTTGTGGCCTTGCTAATGCTTAATTTTTTTGCTTTGTGGCTCATTCTGGATTGCTTTAAAGTCCTGAATAAAAGCAGATATTGTGCTGCTGGGTTGAACAAATGAACTTGCATTATTCTGTATGAAACTTGAAGATATCATATGTCTTGTTCCCTTCAGTAGAATAAAGATGTTTGCATAAGGACAGTGTGATTTACTATGCCAATAAATTATTGATGGGAGGCAACAAAAGAAATAGTGTGGCCTTCTGCCAGTTGAGGTTTAAAATATAAGAGCTGCAAATACTATCTCTTTATGATACAAAAAGGCACTTCCAGGTTTGTTAGAACAAAGAATATGGCTGTGAAATATTCCCCAGACTTTTAATAGTCTTGGATGTGTTTCCCTGCCGGCCACGTGGGTACCATCAGCATCATTTTGTCATTCATACCAGTCAACCATGGGAAGGAGAATGCAGTGCAGGAAGAAAACTGACAATCCTGTCTTTTTGTGTTGCTAACAGACTTGTGGTGGTATACTGCAGTACAGTATTGGTATCAGTCCTACCTCTCTGTGATGCTATAGTCTTCTCCAGCTCAGAGATGATCTGGTCTCCTGGCCACTGTTAAAAGCCCTGAGATTAAGGTGTGGTGGGGAAGAGGCTTCTACAAGGCATGTCTAAGTACCTAATACCACAACCCAGCATCACATGTCCCTTTCTTGCTTTTATTCTTCATTCGGGTCTCTTAAAACATGATGAAGGGTGTGTTTCTTTGCTTTATCTAATTTAATTAGGTAGTTATATTAAAACTGGCATACAGTAAAGTTGGCAAAACAGATATTGCTCTACAATAACAGAGCCTGGGCACTGAGCACAGCTTAATGTTTCTTTCTAAAAAGAAAACCCACTCTTGAACCAGAGAAAGTGAGCTGAATTTGCAAAAGTGTTACCTTTTATTCCTTGCTGGACCCTCTGAGATTGCTCCCAAATCAATTCACTCTGCAGAACAATGGAGCTTTTGTCTCCAGGCTGGCAGCAGTCATTTGCACAGCTTGCCTCAATGAATATTTTGTCAGAATGTTTTTTTGCATTGCCAATCTTTGCTAACCTCCACCCCAACAACCTGGAGCTAATTAGTAATGCATAACAGAGGAAATGCTTCTTTTCTTTTCCTCTCCCCAAAAGAATAATTTACCCTATGAACAGATAACTCTTGGTATGGAGAAGAACAGGCCACAAAAATGTTTTTCTTATAGTAAAGATGCAACAGGAGGTATGGACTGTTTTCTGGAGAGTCTCTTGGGCTTATTTGCATGTTGAACATAAAATTTATCATGGAAAGCAGCTATTTAACAGACTGCTTATGTTTCTCAGAACTTTCTTTTTTAATGCCAAAATTGGATATACTTATTATAGCTCTACTATAAAACAAATAGTTCACAAGATCATACTCTGTCACACCCACTAGGTGCTAGTTTATTATCTAAAGTTCCTCTTCGTTGTGTTCTTTTTCTCCTCCACCCACACCCACCAACCCTGCTAATTCTTTTGTGGAGGCTGCTGTTGTTTGAGCCCTTTAGATGAGCTCTGAGAAAAGCACTGTGAGCAATGTCGTGGCCTCCTTTAGGCTGTGTCTCTTCTGAAGATGGTAAAATGTAAGTTAATTGTGTTTGTACAGTCCAGGATTAATTCTTGTTTTATAGCTAAGGATGGCTCAACTAAAAATCTAATTTACAACATAGTCTGGGGGAAGTGCTTAATTATACACCAGGGAGGAGAAAGAGGCAAAGGGGAAACAACAAGCCCAAACAACAGAAAAACAAATATATGCTGTGAAAAGCCATGAGAAATGCAGCAATGTAGTAATTTATTAAAAATCATATATGTTCTTTCTTTCCTTGAAGGAAGAGATTCATTGTTCATTAATGCTGCCCTGAACATAAGTTCTTTAATCTTTTAGTCTTGAAATCACCTAAAGATATGGTCACCACTAACTTCTAATAACTTGTCCTCCACATACTGCTTTACATCACTGGGCAATTGTGTTCTGTTGTAAACTGCATCCTCTTATTCAGGGGGAAGTCTGGCTGCCATCTCATGCCAGACTAATTCAGTAATGCTGATTTTTGTCAGCATAAGTGAGAAGTCATGTTTGCTACCTTTATTAAAAATTCCAGTTTATCCTGTTAATTACTGATGATAATGAAATGGATATAGCAGCAAACCTGAGCAGAAACTCTGACACTTGCTGTAGAACTTGCCATAATTGTTCCTTGGCTATTGGAGTTTTTGTATCTCTAGAATTTGATTATTTGAAAGATGGTGCTTGCTTACATAGAAGAATGAATCCTGCAACCCACAGAAGAACCTAATCAAATGGGGTGAAACTGAACATGCATGAGTTAAAGGGTTTTGTTACTGGCTGTAATTGTAATCTCTAGTATTTTTAGTTGAGGGCTGATGGACAAGACCTGTGTTACTGTCTAGTTTTTAGTGTAAAGTTTATCATATACACAATCCTCCTCATCTTTGTGAATGCAAAAATTCTATTACTTGACTATGGTTTCAATTTAGCATGATTTACTGAGCAGGGGTTTTTGTAAGACATTATGAAACAAAATTTTACCAAAATAGCTGTTTGTTTGAACACAACAAAAGATGATGATGCAGCTACTCTAGAAAATATTTCCCTGAAAGCAGATTTGGTTTTGCTTTTGCAAATAAATCTTTCTTCAGCACAACTTAAATGCAGTGTCAAAATGTGCCTGACTGTTTAGAGTTTGATTGTGATAGGATCAAACTTTAGCTGTGTATGGTTGTGAATTATCAGAAAGAGTTAGGATGTCAAAATAATAATGGAATTAAAAGAAGGGATGAACACAGAGTGACTGAGAACGTGACACTTCTATCAGTGATAGAAACTAATGTTGACACAAGGGATTTCTTTTAAAGAACTATGTAAGGCATAGGTTACTTTAATGGCATTCTTTAAAATAATGATAAATTTCTATGTAAAACTTGCTGTGTGGCATCTGAGGAGGTTGAACATAAATTACTGCATGCTCTGAAGAGCTGGAACCTCTTTAGGGATCATTTTTAAACAATTAAAAAGACTTGAACTCTTAGCTCTGGAGTCAGGACCTGGGACAACTGGACCAGGGCCATATCTAATCAGTAGTGGTCTGTGGGCTTATGTGGCAGAAACTGTGTGGCTTCTGCCCAGACTCTGCCAGTAAGGCAATGTATAGGATCCTGTCATATGATATTATGAATAGCCTGCTGACTATCTACCAAAAATTTTGTCCAACATGCAGATAATCTCCCTCCTACAAAACAGCAAATAATTTGTTTTGCACCTATTGCCTCTTATTCAAGAGAACCAATGCATCTTACAGTAGTTCTGTATATTAATTCTCCTGTCTGCTAGTAAATGTATTTCACAGAAGAATGCATGGAGATAAAAATTGCATAGGGTTGCATAAGAGAAAAGAGTCAATTAGACACAGAAGTAAATTCTTCTGTTATCCTGTTTTCTTTAATTTCTAAATGTGACTTTCAATTATGCATGACACTCAAGAATTTCTCTACAGTGAATACCTAGACATGTGAGGCACTGTGATTTCAGGTGAGGTTCTCTGGTAGCTTTATCACTAATATGAGCATTTGTAGGAGGTTTTTGTGTGGTTTCACAGGAATGTACATCATATTGCAAGACTGCATGTTTGTAAGGAACAGGAATGCAAAATTCTTCCAGTAGTTTTCAGGCACATTTATTAAACTGTTTCCTGTTCTTCGAGTCCAGGTGATCAGCTGTGACATTTGCATCATATGGGAAGTTATGGCAATGTGTCCAGGGTCAGCAGTTCAGCTGCTCTGAGGAAAAGGGAGATGCAGACTTCAAGGGACTAGTAAGAACATACCTTTGCTGCAGTCCAAGGTAGAAATGATCCATGTGAAGACTTGCAAATGACTGCTGTGGTAAAGCTCCCCTCTGAAAGTGGCTGTGTTTTGGGGCATGGTCTGAGCTACTGGGTACACAACTGGTGGTCCTGAATGGGCTTGTCTAGGCCCTGATGGATACCAGGAATCTGCAGTTTCACTGCTATGGGTAACAGGGCTGTCTAGCCCAAAGCTAGTTTGAGTGTTTTCTTATGTACTGCAGATACAGTTCTTGACTGCATTGCAGATAAACTGTATATATAACTTGATTTATGTGTGTAACGTGTTTACTCACCCTGAGACAGAAACACAAAGGCAGTATGCAGCATTATCCTTGCTGGACAAAGTCTTCAAATGGCGATAAGCTGATTTCCAGGGAAGAGCTGTGACTTACTTGCCTCAAACCAATAACACTTTTCACCTGCTCAGTAGGATATCTTAAAGTTTTGACATCAACTTGCATCATCTTGAAGATGAGTATGCACTTTTGCACTGTAAAAATAGGCAAGGAAGCTGTCTGTGACTTGCCCTTCTTCGTGTCCTATGATACCAATGTAGTGTGTCTGTGAGTTTCTCACACTGGTTAACATTGGGTGAGCAATATTTACCTCAGGTAACAAGTCAAAATTGGAGAGCATGGTGTATGCCTAAACTGTCAGTGACCTTAAAACATTTTTTTAAAAGGATTCCTTTATTATGACCTTCTTTAGCCCTTTGAGGATATAACTGCAGTTTCTGTTTATCTTCAATGGAAGTGTTTGAGTATGTGAGGCTGGTAATATGTGGAGTGCCATAGACAATGCAGTAACCTGTAACAAAAAGAACTGCCATGTGCACTTCCGGCAATCACGAGGGGGGAAAATAGCAATTTAGACAAATGTTCAGAGCAAATAATCTTGTGCCTTTTCCTGTCTTTTTGAAGTTTCTGTGAGTGTACCGCAGAGCCAGACTTAAAGTTCAACATGGCTCTAATTAGTGTCTGAGAAAAGAAGGTGTATTTGTGTGTGTCAGCTGAAAAAATATCCATTCAAGGACTCAGCTCTGTTGATGTTGGATCTGATTTCAAATTGGCTGACTTGCAAAACAGCCCTTTAAACTTAGATGCTGCTTCAGAACGACTGCTGTCAAAACAGTAGAAAAAATGAACAAAAAAGTCTCATATATCTAACCCTGTAGTGTATGCAAAAAGCAGCTCTAGGAGCAGCATGGCTGACTGTTATAAATGATGTGCCATAGGCATCCAACTGTGTAGATGTAAGGCTTTTTCCTCTGAAAATGCATGTGCATCCCTTTGTGTTTGAGGCATTTTCTAAACTCAAATATACTATATTTTCTTGGGAATTGAACTGCTTTTTAAATGCTTTAGTGACTTTATCAAACAGTCTGGAAGTAATGCACTTGGCTGCTATATACATTTGAAAACACAAGAACAGTCACACCTCTTTCAAACAGGGTCATATGAGGCAGAGATGGGAGAGGTAATACCTGTCTACAGGAAATGGTGAGATTGCTGTTGTGGAACCTCCCAAGCTGCCCTATGCAATTTCATCCAGCTGTTCCACCAAAGAATCCATTTTTTTCACATGTATCCATACATTTATGAGATATGAGCTTGAAGAGTTTTACTGCTGTTTTGGGCTCAGCTTTTGCAAAATTGTATTTACCTGTTTAGTAGTTTTACAGTTATGAAGAGTCACAGCTCTTCATAAGAAGAAGAGTGGTTTATAGACTAAAGCTAGAAAAAGCTGCTCAAACTGGAATGCTGGTATAAAAAAAAATTGAAAGGCAAACCCACCACTGTTCAGATTAAACAAACTTTGTGCATGTATTTTTCAACAAAAAAGGAAACAAGTACACTTTGGCAACTCATCCTTTTTTCTTGTTTGACATGAAGTAAAATAGATCATTAGATTATTTCACCCTCTCACCAGGAACAGACTCCTAAAAATATCGTTTCAGACAAGTTGAAAACTCATTTTGAAAGTGTAAAACCAAAATAGCTTGGTATTTCCTAAGAGAATAACTTAATATGAAAATGTTAAAATTAAGTATTTAAACCTTTTCAAGAATCCTCATCTACCTTTTTGTTTATAAAACTGTTTGAATTTGACATGGATTTGTGAACACTTTTGTTCCCTCAGAACTCCATTTTTTGAAGTTTGGTAATGGATGGAGAGCAAATCCTCTGTCTCAGTTGACTTTGGCCAATCATGCTCTCCATGTCTCCAGTACTTGAGAGAGGACGCTGTGCAGACTCATGTATTCAGTCACTCCTTCCTGCAACAAGGCAAGCTCAGGCCGTGGACAAAAGCAGACCTCGTGGGTTAGGTTTGCAGAGTTTCGTGAAGCTGCGCATGGTGTTCAGAAGCAACAGAGCTGGAGAAGCAGTCTGACTGCTGCAAAACAGAGCTGTTAGAGCAATTCTGCATCTGTGAGTTACAAGCTGCAAATTGCTATTGCCAAGCCTGATCTTCTCCAACTATATACATATGTGTCAACAAATTAAAGCAGGAGTACAAGTAGCCTGGCACTCCTGGCTTGGTGTACTCCCAAAGAAATCACCCATTCTCACAGTCTAAATTTCTTTTGGCTGCAGAGAAGCAGGACATGAGTTTAATATTCTGGATAATAGACAGAATACTGAATTAAAATCAGGATGATGTACCAGACAGGGAATCGTTTGTGCTGCTCTGCTTGTCTCTCTTTGGGCTTTTTGCCTAGCTGGCCAGCACCCAGGGAGGGTAAACGGCTGCCATTCTCTCCAGGAGACCAGCAACTGAGGAAACTGGTTGGGAATTAAATCCCAGTTCCCATTCCTGATGATGAGAGGCACTTACTGAGTGCAGCAGGGGAGTTGATGGTCTGTCAAAGGAAAGCAGCTTGCTGGGGCTCCAGAGGGAACAGCAGCTGCTCAGGGAGGAGGAGCAAAGCACTGGGATTCAGTGGTGCATAAGGCCAAGCCTACAGCTGTACAGAAAATGTTATTTTAGAATCCTGGGCTGATTCAAATAACAGCCTGGCTGAACAGCTTCAGCATGTAATACCACCATTATGAAGGCACTGTGAGAGACCTGCCTGATGCACTGGGGCAGCTGGAGGTCAGCAATTAAGGAAGCAAACTGGAGCAGCCTGGGGAGAGGTTCCCAGGCTTGATCAGGAACCCTATAGGAAGGGCAGGACTGTGGTAGCATTGGGTGCCCACCTGAGAGAAGGCACTCCAGTACCCAGAGAGAGAAACTGGGTGGACATCAGGCAGAGGAGGCTGCTCTGTGGGTATGTGGGGACAGTGCAGTAGAGAAATGCTGCATGTGAGGCTGTCATAGGGCTCTCCGGATGTATGTGATGGTAAATACCTCCCCAAGGAAAAGACTGAAAATGAAAGCAGGGAGAAAAGTCAGGAAGGCTCCTAATGGCCAGTATGATGTGCTCTAAAGTGAAAGGGGAGGAATGAGCATGGAGGGGAATGGAGAAATTGAAATATTTCAGTACAGTGGGGAAAAGGGATTTGAAGGCTGAAAGTGTCTTGTGACCAAAAAGTGTACTTGTGGGAGCTACTTCACTACAAATGACCCTGAAAACTGTTAGAAAAATATTTACATTCTCCTGTGCTGGAAGTTTCTTCCCTTTGTAGAATGAGGACACTAACAATCTTCAATCTAATGCTGGGTGTGTGTGCCAGTTGTTTGTGGGAAGGCCCAGAGACCCTCCGTTAGGGTCTGAGTCTTGTGCTGTAAACAGAAGAGCCCAGAGAGCTTTAAAAATAATTAATCTTCAATTTAAGTGTATTTATTTATCACTGTAGGGAAGCTGTTTATAAGAGTCCCAGCAATATGTTGCAGCTTAAAAAGGAGGACATAGGTGGGAAGTGAAGAATAACTGAAATAGCAAGAATCAAATAAATTAAGCTCACGGAATAGTAGTTCTTAGTCATAGACAGAAAATAGTGGGAATAGATTTCTTAGTGTCTGGCAGAATGGAGAATAGAGTCTTTATTCTTTCCTGACCTTTTGGTACAGATAAAGATTAAAAATTAGTAAGACTTGGGATACTTAGGGGCCTAGAATTAGAATGGATTATGCTGTTCTTGCTGTGAGAATAGAAGTGATCATGTGTTCATAGTCTAACTTCTGTGGCTAGATAAGGTGTGCACTCTTAATTTTGTAATTTGAAATCATGGTGTTGAAAGGATTATTCAGTGTCCTGCATGCATTTACTGGCCACAAATGCGGTCTGTGTTTCTTTAGTGTTTTTTTTTGTCCTCTTCCTCCAAAATGAATAGTGGAGGCAAAGTGCATTCAATCCTGATCTGGTTAGAAGGAGGGTTGTTAAATGGGAAGTGGTTTATTGATTACTATTTTCACAAGCTGTGATAGCTTACCTTTATAATTTTAAGAGATTCTTGTTTTGCCCTTTCACTTAGTGCAAGGTCATGGAACAATTGATTTGGCATTTGGTACAATTTGCAGTTAAAGGGATGGAAACTACAGGTGAAGAAGTGGAATGGTTGCAGTGTTTGTTTTACTACTACTCCTTGCTGTGCCTCTCTCCCCCAAATGATTACCTGCTGCATTTGCAAGGAAAATTAATAACCAGATTGTCAATCTACAGACTTCTGCTTGATCAGAGCCTCAGTTAGATCCAATAGTCCTTTCTCCAGGAGGTGACAAAAATAGAATGGGATTCTTACCCACACCCTCCCTCTCCCCTTCACTAAGATAGCAGCAAATCCATGTTGCTTTATCAAAAAGTGGAATACAGCTTTTAGGGTGCAGTGCATGGTTATTCTTTATTTTTAGTTATTTTTAATCCTTAATAAGGGACTTGTATAACTTATAAGTCTTTAAAGTTGTAGACCAATGTGATTTGACTGTCTGAATATAAAATTTTACATTTTTTAAAAGGAACACAACACACCACAAACCAACACCCCACAAACAATGCAGTGCTCTCATGCAAAGATGCTCTATTATGGTGTTAGATACTAATTTGCATAATCAGCCTTGTAATGCAGCAGCTCTTTCTCCATGGGGGATAGAAAAGGTCCTGGTGTAATTTGAGGGATGTCAAAGCTAGTGGGCATTTTCACGCAATCTGGGCAGTGGTTTGGCTGTTGGGCTGGGAGCGTGGTAGCAGCAGCAGCATCCCTGTGACGACAGCTCTGTTTGACACTTTTGCCGTGACAAAGTTCCCTAGCAACCGTGGCTGGCAAGTGGGGTGCACTTGCAGGGATGCTGTCCTCCTGCCTCAGAATGCTGCCCTTAGCACACTGCTGAGGGCTGGGGGAAGAGAACGCCTGACTCCAATCAGGACTGTGCCTGAACAACTGGGTAACAGCTGTCTTACAAATGGTAGGCACACTGAAAAACTGCTTCTGTGTGCACCTTGTTTTCAGAGCTATAAGGCTCTCTAGGATGAAATACTTTGTGACAGATATTAGCCAGTGTTTATGATGGGCATTGTCCGGAATCTATCACACTGGTTAAAGATTCCTGTAGGAAACACTGTTCTCAGTACTGTGGACAAAAAAAAATATATATATACTACACAGATTTCTTTCCCTCTTCTTTATGAAGAGGAGTTTGATTAGAATAATGTGTCATACAGCAGCTGCAAAAAGACAACCCAACCCCTGCAGTCTAGTATCCAAGATACATATTACTTTAAGGAAGCACTCTAAGGAACAAACTATTCTTCACCTTATATTCATATTGAAAATAGAGAGAAATCTAATGAAGCCTTCTGTGACTAGTGATGCTCAGGCACTTAAGGCTTTCTGTTGCAAACATCACCCCAAACCTTTCTGTGCAACCTTACTAGCTAAGAGATTGCTCATTGTTCTTTCTTAGGCATTGTTTTCTGTTAACAAGCCCTGTTTATAGTATGCAGAGAGTTAATTATATCCTGTGCTAATGAGTTCTTAGTTTCCGAGAATTCCTCTGTCTGAGGCTGAGAACTCTTGACATATTTCATAGGCAAACTATTTGCTGTTATCCTTGGCTTGCTGAAAGACTGCAGTTGCTTTACCTTTGTAGGTGCTGGTAGTGAAACACGAGTGGATGATAGGAATGGGAATTCCATGAGAAAACTAAGCTATAAAACACATGCCATGTAACTTCCATGAGAAGTTTCTTAATTTTTGTAGCCTTGCTCCTTAAAGCCATCCAACTTCAGGAAATTTAATTGTGTATAAGGAGGGCTACCTGTGTGATGGAGCCATTTTCAGAGGAAATGTGGGAGGGAGAGGTGGTGATTCCCCTACAGCTGGTAAAATACGAAAATGGATGATTGTTTTTCTAGTTCATAATGGAACTGGTCTTCATATTGATGAGAAAAGACAAGCTTATTAGTATTGCAGTAACACATGGTCAGTACAAGTATTGCTTCATCTTGCTTACTACACTTCAAGATGTGGGGAAGGCTTAATTTGTTTCTTGTCATGCCTACCTAATTGTACCACTAATAAGTATCAGGGTTTGAGGACTACTGACTTTCATGCATCAGTGAAAGCTGGGAATGCCCAGCACTGGAAAGGATGAAACCTTTTGTTTGTCTTTTGTTGATGTAAATTAGGAATAAAAATCCACAGATATGCTGGTGTGATTATAGTGAAAGAGAAGAGGCTGGACCCCTGTGTGTATTTTTTTTTTTAATGGAGATACTGGCTATTGCAGTGGAAGTCTGCATGTGTGAATGATAATGACAAATCAGGAAACGAATGAAGAAGAACATGTCAGGGAAACATTCAGGAAAAGGCAGTTAATATCAACTGAAAAGAAAATGAGCTGTGTACAGTGCTTTCACAGCAAGGAATGAAAAGGAGAGGAGCAATATAGTTAATATTGCTTCTCTAATCATATTAATTTTTTGATGGGGTTGAAAATCTGAAAATAAACTGGAGGCAGCAGACTTTCTTGTCTGATCCCCTAGCACTTCCAGCATATTTTCCAGCATAACTAGGGGAACCTGGCATTAGTCATTACTTCAAGTAACTGAGGAGCAGGAAGGACTTATGTCTGAGAAGTGAAAGGTTTAGAAGTCCATCACAATTCATCTAATCACTGCCACTGAACTGACTTTAATTTGAGAGCATTTGGTGTGTTGTCGGCAAGCTTTCCATCTATCATAAACAAAGACACTAAACTAATGAAAATACTTGCCAGCCTCCTTACCTCCTACACAAAAACATTAAAGAGGCAAGTGGCAAAGATGTGTCTGATGCTGAATTAATACTGGCAGGGGCAGGAGAGCATCTATTGATCTTCTTCACATAAGCATGTCTATAACTTGGATAGCTGTGTTAAGATGAAATAGTGAGTACAGAGAAGTGGTTTGATACTGGGAAAGGAGGAATCTGCCTCTAATAATTATACACACGGGCAAAACACCTTTTAAAGCAAATCACAGTGAAGAGTTTGGTTCAAATTCAACTCCGCTACAACTCCACTGAGGGCAGTAGTGTTACACCACGGATGGATTTGTCTTTCAGACCTTCACAAAGGGAATGTTATTGAGGCTGGTGAAATGAATTGACAATATAGTAGGTCTCAGGAGGGGATGTTCAGAGCAGTAAAAGCCCTGGCCTTTCTTGCCAAGCAGGTACTACAGACTGTGCAAAGGGCTCTGTTCCCCACAGTGCCACCGGGAGGGATCTTTCTTTTTTGTGAAAGGGAAAAGGCAGTGATAAAAGATAGATGGCAGCCTACCTGCCTATAGGAATAGTCATTAACATGAGAGGAAATAATCAGCCCTTTGTCTAGGGGGATGGAAACATCCAGTAGCCTTGCTGAACAAATAAAAATGTTCAGTCAGGTTATGTACATCTCTTTGCTGGGGTAGGAAAGGGACACAGCTGGAAAGACAGTGCAAAGCTCATGTGGTAGTGCTCTTCTCTTTTATTTACAGTTCAGAGTGCTTTCAACTCTGGGTTCTTTGACAGCTAAAACTAAGCAGTACTAGACTTCCCCAGATGAGTGACCTTCCACAAAATGACTGTGAAGTGATTCTGTTGATTCAGTAAGTGATGCTGTTCTTCCTTACTCGATCCTATAGCACCATGAGGCCAGCAGACACTGTGCTGTCTGTCACTTAGACCAGCAGTAATCATGAGTTCTTGGTTATTTGTGACAGAAAAGATGCCCATCTCTCTTTCTGAAAAAATGTAAGAAAAGTACTCATGCAGAAGGACAGCTTCTTCACCAACGAAAATGTAGGTTGCTCTAAATGATATTTCTGTCCATTGCTTTATCCAAGCCTGTGAATGTGTAAGGACTGAAAATACCACTATTTGCTTAAATTTTAATTTTTAAAAGCAGAAGTAGAGAAAGACATTCTTTGGTTTATGCTCCAGTCTCTTTCCCAGCTTAAGTGAACTTGACTCAGGCCACTTAAAGTAGAAAAAGTAAACTCGTTTTCAGCAAGAACATTAAAGTCTTCAAGTCTCTGAAAGGTGTAAATGCCAAGAAGAAAGAGGCTTAATGTTCATAATTATGAGCAACATGCTGGGAGCAACAGATTGAAAGGGAAGAAAAATTTAGGCTTTATATCATGAAACACTGCCTTTCAATGAAGTCTATGTGTGCATTCTGAGAAAGAGGCAGAGCATGCCAGCGACTGGCTCTTTTAAAATTGGAAAAGCTGAACTGCTGAGCTGTGTAGCGACTGGTCCTGGCAGTAGCTGAGAGATAACTGGTGATGGCATGAAGGTCTGAGACCTGGCCATTCAGTGAGACTGAGATTGTAATTTTATTTACATGCCTTGTGCTCCCCAGCATGAGTGGTGCAGTGCTTTCCAAGCTACGGGCAACTGTAGGCATCTATGACTTCAGGTTTAAGAAACAGCCTGAAAAGGTATTGACTAGTTGTAAAATAAATTATTTTGATTTTTAATGATTGTATATTCCCCTTTGGTACTAGAAAGCTGAAGAAAGAGCTGAAGAAACCTAGAGGAGATCTGGAGTCTTACACTGGTGATTATGTGCATTGCCTTGTGGCAGAAACAAGGCTACAGAAATGAGGGGAAATAATGAAAATCAGAGTTGCAATAGGAGACTCAAGCTGTGATTATGAGCATTTTCAGACTTGGGGTAGAAATTATTTAAGTTTTGTTTCCTGGGGGAGGGACTGGCTCCTCCCAGGACTGGTAGTGCAGGGCCTTTTCTGCTCAGTGTGACTGTAATCTTGTGGGCAGGGTTTTTGCAAGAGGAGCAAGAAGCAGCCCCTGATGCAACCTGCTCCTGCCAGATGGGTCAGCTTTTATTTGCAGTGTTCAGTCTCAGCCCCCTGCTAGTCCTAATGTAAACCCACCGTAATGCCTATCTGTCTGAACAGACTCCCCACCCTCTCTACAGCTTCTCATGCAACAAGGGCAAAGCAACGCATTTTTGGAGTAAATGGGGCCCTCAGTTATGCAATGGTTGCTGAATTGCACATAATTGCTTCTGGCAAACATAATTTGATGCTTCATTGAAATAAGACCAAATGAATTCAAGTTTAGTTTCCCTCATTAATTTTTTGAGTGGGGTGGGGGGATAGGAGGGAATGAAAAACCAACAGAACACCACCAACCCAAACAACAACAAAAAACCAAAACCAAAACAAACCCAAACCCCTGACAGTGGGTATTATCCCATTCAAGAGGTAATTCAAGACCATTAGTGACCTGCTCCTCATTCTGCTCCACTCTCCCCTTGCTGAAGGCCAGGAAGCAGAGCAGGAATGCACTAATAAACTGCATCTTCTCAGTAATAATGGTTCAGTGGGCAAGAAAATATCAGTGAATAAACACTGTCTCAGAAGTGTTTTCCTTTAACTGCTCTTACTAGCTTCTCAGCTGTGTGAAGACAGTGCCTTCAAGTCCTTTGTCCTCCTGGTTCAGCAGAAAAGATGACTCCAAAGGCTCTCTCCCAGGTTTCTCTCCCTGTACTGCAGCACGATTGGGTTCAGCTAAGGGCAGGCACAGCCTTCCCCATGGCTGGGCTGCTTGGCAGCACTGGCAAGGAGGCCGGATGTCTGCACAGTTGCATGTGGCTGGGCTGCCTGTCCTGGTAAACTTCCTAAGCTACGTCCTCCAAAATAAGGTGAAGAGGAGGTTCCATTTATTCACCTGCTCCCCAGATGCAAAGGGAGGTGGTGCTTTAAGGTGAAAGACAAATAAGGTATTTTGGATGGTATCCCCTTGAAGTTCAAAGATCAGCAAAATTATTTGATATGTGTCAAATATATTTGATATATTCCTGGGGTCAAACTGCTTGCCCTTCTTTTAAAAAAAAAAAAAAAAGCAAACGAGGTTCCAGTCAGAGGGATTTTTTTTTTTTTCTTGGAAAAAGCAATAGTCCTGGTGCTGTATTAGAGAAATTGGCTGCACTGTCCAGATGAATACTCTGTTCAGCTCTTCAGATTGCTAGAAAACCTACTTCAGGTATTTGAATTCAAGCCACTGATGCACGGCAGGGAAAAGCAGCACCAAAAAAAGGAAGTATTTACAGGGCAATTGCCACTGCACATGGTGAGCCCCTTAGCACAAAAACTGTCTGCTGAGACTAATTTCTCGGTTAGGGTTAAGATTTTCTGCATGTAATCATAAACCTGCAGCTGGATTCATGCACAGATCAAGATTTCAGCAGGTAGATCTGAAATTAAGATCGTACTAGGTCCCCACAACTTTTCCTTCTCCTAAGGTGAATTGTACTCCCTTTGCTTGGATCTGAGAAACAGAATGATTAAAACTTCTTCTAAGCAGTGCCATTGCTCTTTCCCCTCTGGCATCCAGGACCCGGTGCTGGTGGGAGCTCTGCTGTGACCAGGGTGTGACTGCTCCTCCAGGTGTTAGAAATATCTGTGTTAGCTCCTCTTGCTTCCCTGAAACTGAATGCCATTTTAAGTTTATAAAATTTCCTAATTGCTCTAATTAATTTAAAATGGAAAAAAAAGGCAGAAAAATGGAAAACCGATGCTTCTCAGTCACTTTTACCCTCTCAGGCTTTCTCTCAAGCAATTGCAGAATTAGATTGTTAAATACAATTATTCCACTGTTTGGTTTGAAACTAAATTTTTAGTTTGGAATTATGTTACCAAATTGAGAAAAGTCCAAGGGAAAATTTTGAAGAAAATGAAAACATTTTCTTTTAAAAGCAAAAGTCCAGATTTTATATTGCTAGAAGTTATTTTACTGGGGGAAGGATTAATATACTTTGTCTCTTAAAAATTTTTTTTCCCCTTTCTGTAGAAATGTTCTTACTATATGCATTATTTTTTCCCTGGAATTCTTCTTAAACAAAACACCAAACATGCAAAAACAAAAACCCCAAAACAAAAACCCAACTTTACAAACCCTGGGGAACTTGCCAAGTTCTCACAAATACATGATTCCTATTGTATAAGTTTCCTTTTGACATAAAGAGGAGTGATACTTGAAAATGTCTCAATTTTCTCTATAAGGGGATAAAATGAATTTGTTTGCCAAAGGGACAGCTTATATGAATGACTTATGATTTTATATTTTAACAGAAATCTGCCAGCTCTGTGCAGCTGGTTGTTTAATTCATACTGAATAATTTAGGCAAGAAATGTCCTTTTTTGTATTCATAAACTGGAGTTAAGCCTGAAATTAAGATTATGTTAAAAAAGGAATTTAACAGATGCTTTTGCCCATGAACATATTAATAGACAGTTGTCCTTCCTTTAACTAGTTCGAGTTTCCTGGCTTTGTCGTCATGTTCCCATTTAAACCTCTGGGGGTTTTGAGGCCTTGTCATGGAAAAAGATGATTGTTATGGGATGGAGCTTATTTGGGTGAAGCTGACGGGGAGCCAGCAAAGAGAGGAAGTGAGCTGGTTTGAGAGTGCTGGAATTCATGTGATAAATGACATTCTTTACTACCCTGTCACTGCTGGAGCAGAGAGATACTTTTTTCTTATCTGGGAAAGCCCTGTGCATGTCCTGTGTCCCCGGTGGGGCTGTTAGCTGTAGTGGTTGGGATCTGGGCCTGGAAGGAGCCTAAAAAGACTGTTAGCCAAGGTTCAAGGAGACACGTTGGTGTTTTTATAATGGCTAGTCCTGGCAGGAACAGAAAATCTTTGTATCTGAAATCTTTTCCCCCTTCTGAACTAGAATGAAAACCTGAAATCTCTTATGAGGACATGAACCACTAGTGTTTCATAATGTTCATCTTTTTAAATTTATTTTGAATTTGGGTATAGTAGACCATATCAAATAATATCCCTCTATCTCCCTTATGAGGAACGGCTGAGGGAGCTGGGCCTCTTTAGCTTGGAGAAGAGGAGGCTGAGGGGTGACCTTATTAATGTTTATAAATATTTGAAGGGTGAGTGTCAGGAGGATGGGGCCAGGCTCTTCACAGTGATGACCAATGATAGGACAAGAGGCAATGGGTGCAAGCTGGAACACAGGAGGTTCCGCTTAAACTTGAGAAGAAACTTCTTTACAGTGAGGGTAACAGAGCACTGGAACAGGCTGCCCAGGGAGGTTGTGGAGTCTCCTTCTCTGGAGACATTCAAGACCTGCCTGGACGCCTTCCTGTGTGAACTCATGTAGGTGTTCCTGCTCCAGCAGGGGGATTGGACTAGATGATCTTTCGAGGTCCCTTCCAATCCCTAATATTCTGTGCGATTCTGTGTAATATTTAATGAAGTAAGGATGTAACTGCAAAATCTTAACCAAAACAAAGCAACAATCAAAATTATTGATTTCTGTTCCATGGAGCTTTTTGTGAAATCAGCACAGTATTGTACAATGTTTGATTTTGATGTAAAGGTGCTTTTTTTATTGTAAAACAGCAGTGTTTTTGCTCAGTTCTAAAGTGAGTGCTCTGCAACAATGATAGTTAATTTAACTATGGATGAGTTGCTCTGAGTTCTGTAGCTTATGGACAGCACTGCAGTGGAACAGCAAAGGTAAAGGCTGTCCAAGGGGAAGTGGAATAATATGGTGCAGAAGATGGACTATCAATGAATGTCAGACCACAGGACTCTAACTTTGGCCTGTGAACTCTTGCACTGGCTCTGCTAGTTGTCTGCATTGTTGAGACAAGAAATAATATTTTATATAGATGGGAAAAAAGGACATGACTGATTCTGGGGGCAAGATGGTTTATGGCTACCTTCAAAGGGGTGATTCTTGCTGACCTTCACATGCATGCAGCGTTTCTCAAAGATTTTTGGGGCAGATCTGCCCCTTTTGAAGATACCAGGAAGGACAGTGGGCCATTGCAGGAGGAGAGTTTGCCATCTGCAGGGAAACATCAGCATCACACCACGACAGGCACTGGGGATAAATGCTGGGAACAGTTGTTTGTTTCTTTAATCTTCGGTGGTGGTGGCAGCTTCTTGTCAAACCAGTTTACCTTGGAGGAAAATGTGGAAATATGAGTTCTGTCAGGAGGAGAGGTGGGAAGGGTGTATTTTTTATCTGCCTGGGGTGGCTCTTGTCCATGCAGGTGTGGGCAGGGTCTGGCCAGGCTCCTGCACCCCTGGAAGATGGTAGAGCATGTTGTCCTTTGGAGAGGCCTTCACAGAAACCTGCTCTAGGGAAGTTCCAGTGCCTTATCCTTAGCACAGTTACAGGCAACTGGTACATATAACATCTGGGAAACTGGGGTAGAGTTTGAGCCATCATTTGTCAAGTAGGTGGAATTGGGCCAGAAAGTTAGGGATAAGGGCTGGGAGCTATACTTTCAGGGAGGTAGATATTAATGCATTTTCTTCATGTGGCTATGGCTTGAAATGGCTTAAATTATGTTGTAGCTGTAGCTTAACTTGCTAATTATTGAGATATTTATTTCCAGATAATACAAAACCTCTTTGTAGGGACTGTGTGAAGGTAGGTGATGTATTAGTGGAGTTGGCCAGTTTAACTTTAAGTTTAAATCTTATAAGCTGCCTTAGTTTCAAAGAGTTTGGGCCTCTATTTCATACTGTGGAGCTGCATGACAGCAAATTCATGTGGATCAAAATTGTTTCATTGTGGTGCAAAACTGAAGCATTATAACTTTAATCCTCAATTTACACCTGAAGGAGAAACCTCATAGATCTTGTGAACTGTTTTTCCTGTGTGCAGTATATCCCAATATAATTGCGGAGCTCATCTGTGTTTGTAGCTGCTTGTAGAGTATATTCTCTCCATCTTTTCAGAGTTTGGAAGAACAGATGGTGAAAGCTTAGTCTAAATAAACTGAGTCCCAACCAGGGCTCTCAACATGATTAAATTCTGTATGTTAAAACCACAAAGAATCCAAGAGCTTCAGGCATCACCTAGCTCTAAAAACTACGTCTCTAGCCTTGCACTACTGCATCCTGAAGTGATACCTTTCTGCACAGGAAGTTTCTGAGAAAGTCCCCATCAACTAGGGCTACTATGACCAAGAGAGCAAATTGTACAGAAGGCACATACTGGAGCAGCCATGGAAAAATAAGCTGCAACACACACTGGGCTTTCGCACTCATCTTGGCTCTCCTGAAGTACTCTTGTAGAGTAGTCATGCAGACTACTCTACATTGCCTTGGCTGAGAGGCTGAACAAAAGAAGAGGTCCACAATGCTTTTGTTTGCCCAGATCTTAGCCTGGTCCTCCCCAGGTAGCCTCAAATTCAAAAAAAGAAAAGAGAAGAAGGAAAAACCAAAACAAACCCCAAGCAACCAAAACAAAAAAAAAAACCCACCAAACCAACCAGCAACCACAAAAAGCCACCACCCAAACCAAAATTGGCAGCAATGGCCTAAAGGAGCTCGGTACCAGTTTTCATCAGACTTGTTAAAGTGGGATATAAAATCACCTTAAAAGTACATTATTATTACTTTGTTCATGCAAATGCATTCAAACTGTGTTTTGGACTGTATATTACTGGTACACCCCCAGTGTGTCACCATTTGTTCACCATGAATGTTGCATGAGCATAAAGAAATATTCCAAATGACTTTAAAGTTGTTTGTATAGGTGAAAACTTCTTAAAAATGGCCATAAGAGTGTTATTCCTTGGGAGGCTTAGCTGGAATTACTTGCCTTTGGTTACAAACGTATGCAAATAGTGCTCCTTATGTGTGGGGTTTTTTCTGAAGTGAAAGTGAATTCTTGGCAAAGGTGGTTTATAGTTACCCTCCCAGAGTGCCTGAACTATACTAGGAGTCAGAGAACCTGCATCTGTGTTCCTGCCTATATAGTGATGTCTTCTTCCAGTGCTTTAAAATTTCACTTTAGGGATAGATCGTTTCATTCTCCAATGAACCAGGTCAGCATGAAACTCTGCCAGATGCTGGCATATGGGAGTGCTTGTGCAGAGGGGAAGGATGTGTGTTCTGAGACAAATTCCGTGAATTTGAGGTCCATGGCAGATTCTTCATTAATGGTGTTCAGGCCTGTAAATATCCAGGTCTCAGTGTTTGCAGATAGATCCTTGCAGTAAATAAAACTGTTAAGAAACAGAACAGAAGTTTTTTTTGCATAGACCTGATGGTTCATTCAGCAGAAACTAGAGTACTTGTCTCAAGCACCCACTTCACATTAGCTTCCATCAGAAAAGGTGTTCCAGTAACTTCTCAAATCAATAGTGGCAGCAGGGATCTGAGAGTACTAGGAGGCAAACATGCCTGGACCATGAAATGGTAAGAGGGCAACACCACTTTCCCTACTCTGCCAGCTAGAAACAACTGCTTGCTTTGTTGCAGATAAATGAGCTCTCCCATGGGTGAAGGAACTTCCCTTCCAGGAGCTGCCCCAGGCTGTGGGAGTGCACACAAAGCAGGGGTAAAACACAGTGGGGAAAGTAAAGTTTTCATCTTAAAATAAAGATAAACCAGAGAAGGTGAAAGAACTTGGTGAAAAAAATTAATAGCTGGTGAAGGAGGGAGATGAAACAAGGAAGACTGAGGAACTTCATGTTGCTTTTCCACAGTTCTGCAACTATCAGGCTTGTGTTGCTTTTATTGCTTTGCTGACAGTGCTGTTGAAGGATTACTCTCTCCCTTTGGGTCTTTTTAAAAAAATATTCTTAAATTTGGTCAACCTCTAGCTAGCAGTGGTGGCTCTCTTTAGGCCTGTGGAATGCCTTAGGTTTTTACAGTGCAGTAGTAGTGTCAGGGCTGTGGCTCTAGCAAAGTTCTTAGGAGTTGTCTTCAAGCTAATTCTTAGTTTCATACTACTGGCAAATACTTAATTTGGGTTTTAGTCTGCAGTTGCTATGAATATCTTTCTGATTTTTTTCAATTTGAGTATCACTTTTGGCACTGATTCTTTCCCCCTTGCTCTCCCTTTCCTATCTTCATCGTTCGTTTCCTTTTCTCTTATATTTTCATTTCCAGTCAGGCTTGTATTCTAAAGTACTTGGTTATATTTAGAAGGTACTGTTCCTCTGGAATAAGAAACCTCATTTTGCTTATGGGATATTATCCTATTTCAACTCACTTGTATATAACTTGTCCTAGGCCTGCATAGTGTCTAATATCACGGCATAAGGTTATTTCTTTCAATGTCTAGATTGTTAGGCATAGTGCACTTTCTAGTTTCAAATCCTTATTGAATAAAGTACCAGGATTTTCTTTATGTCCATCTGCCTTTGCTGTAGCACACCAGCAGCAGACAGTTATGTGGTAAAGAATGATGTAGAACAGTAGCTGGAAAACACTCCTGGGTGTTCTCTACTGCTTCTGGCACCAGAATTTCAAGCCCTGCCAGGTCCTCAGGAGGATGATATTAGTTTGACTTGCTCAGATTTCAGATCCTCTGAGGCCTGAACAATATTTGTTCTTCCATACCTCAGATCTGACTTTTGTAGGGCAATAATGTTGACCAGTGACACCAGATTAAGTGGGGAAAATGTTACCTCTGCTCTGACACTGGTGAAAAAAGGTTTGTGAGCAGAATCATTCCTGTTGCACGAACTTGTGCAGCACTTGCTGCCTCTGGTGTGCAGAGGGCAGACCGCCCAGAGCCAGGATGGGCCAGTGTGGGAGGAAGCCAATGTTGTTGTTAACAGTGGGAAAGCTGGAAGGGTGTAGTTTTTAACATGAAGACTGTGGTTTTTTTGTTGTTGTTTTTTTTTTTCCCTGCAGAATTCCATGTAAGTATGGGACAGGGCATACTTCCAGCTGCAGGGGGCCCGTGCTGATACTGCGAAGGGGCAGTTAGGAACCAAGCCAAAGCTGGAGATGGAGACTTGACACACCTTCTATTAACTGTAGGGAAGTCCCTGTGCTTTTCATAGGGGAAAGACAAACCTGGGCCATTGATTAGCATCATGGAGCTGATGGTGCATCATTATGTTTTGCTTTTTGAAGAATTTGTCTGTGCTGCTTAAGGCATGCCAAGATGTCCTGTAAGTTGCTTTAAATCTGGAAGTGTGACTTGCACCACCAGGCTGTTGAAGGGGATATTTGCTTGGTTGATGTCCATTATTGCACTAGACTGTCCCATTCCTTTAATCATTTGAAAGGGACACATAAAAAGACAAGTACTGCACTGGCAGACAAAGTTTTCTTTCATACTGTTCAGAAACTTGCACTCCTGTATGTAATTATGATGTTAAAAATTGTATGGAGGTAAACAACAAAAATCCTCAAAACCCCATCAAAACAAAAGAAATAACCCAAACACACTCTCTGCCCCAAAAAACCCCAAAACAAAAACCAAGCACCAACAAACAAACCAGTATTCAAGGAAAAAAACATGCTCAGATGTTTTAATCTAATTCTCCTGAACAGTAATATCTACTATAAAAAAATAATCATTGAGCTAAAGGAAGGAGGGGCTTTAATGATCTGAAAATTGACTTGTATTGGTATCAAGACTGTGGGTTAAACTGATATTTGCTTACGAAATCTGGATCAGCTGGAGAATTTTCGTGTTCTGAAAGACTGTTTATAAAATAAAAATGTTGACAAGTCTTTTACAGTTCACTGAGCAGAATGCATGTCTGTTGGGATTATATTGCCAGAGATGAGCTTGCTTGTGTTAAGTTATTTAAAATGCTCAGAACTGGTTTGCTTTAAGATGCTGAAAAGGGCCATTTTCCATTTCACTAGAAGGAAACAGGGTAAAACCAACTTTGTCTTTAGAAGTAGTTTCCAATCTCTAAAGTAGGCATTCAGGATATTTTCTTTGTTTTCTGTAGTCTGTATATAATCAATATTTGTATCCCAAGAATTCTCAATCTCTCTGAAAAAAAAAATAATTTTGAAAGCACATGTGAAATGCTCATATGCATCTGAAATAATGTATATTGCTGCAGTTATATTGTACCCAAATGTATACAGCAATTAAGATGTTTCAGGCTTAGTATTACTTGATGGCTGATAGCAAAATACAGACCAGCTTTCAAAAGGAAAGACTATTGTACAGACTATCCTCAGCCCAGCAAGGCACATAAATTAGTTCCTAGGTGGAAAAGGTGTGAACTGCTCTCATGGCTTCTATGCCATTAGTTTAGTGATTTAAATTATGCACAGGGTTAATCAGTTTGCTGAAGATAGGACCTGTGTGTTTACTATGGAAAAATTTGAGCTTTTAACACAGCAACACAAATGTCTGTTTCCAATGGCCCCTGCTTTCAGTGAGGTTACCAAATGTTGCACTTCTCTGTGAAAGTTATCATAGTGACCCAGTATTTTTAGTACAGTGTCTTTGGACTCTCTGCTGTATAGTCAGGATTCATTCTGCTGCTTCTAACCTTAGCCAAATGCTCTCTGCAGTTCAGTATGAAATTTCAGTTATTACTGAAACCTGAAAGATTTAGCAATATTGCAGCTTTCCATCTTTCCTAACATTTTGGCCTTCATACTGAGTATGCAGTCACTACATTTTGACAATATATTTTACACTTCATTTTCCAAGAGGTGTTTTATTAGATTAACTCCGATAGGAAGAATAGCTTCACATTTGTCATGAGAGGAACTTGCACATTCAGTCAAACACTGTGATATTGAATAGTTTAAATCTTCAATGTATGAACTGTAAATGAACATTAAAGACATCTCAACATCCATTACTCTGTTTAAACAGTTGTGCAGAATTACTAGCTGCCAGTAATTTCTCCTTGAATACAAATATATCTTCTGTTCTAATGTAGTTTTAGTGCTTCTGATCTGCATGTAATGAAAAGAGTATCTTAAAATTAGGAAATAGCAAAGCTGAGTAGTATAATGAATAACTGAGACTTTTACTGCCGTTTAGTAGAAGTTTCATTTTTGCTTGCAGCTCAGACTGCTAATTTTCCTAAAAACCAATGATACTTTGGTTGCAGAGCATGGTCCCAGAGGAGAAATACACATCCTGCTGGGACCACTTATTCAGCCTCTTGATAGTCCTAGCATAAAAATCTGACCTGTGAAGATGTGAAGCATGCACCCTTCTGTTTCAAGGGATGACTTGATGACTTTATTTATGGAGTAAAGTAACCCTGTAAGGCATCCAGGCAGAACAGTGTGGAAAGTATTCACTACAGACTTCTTGAAAAGCCAAAATTTCAGACTGCAGAGCTTTTCGCTTATCACATTGCACAAGTGTGAGAAAGTTGGACGTAAACACAATAAATCAGTAAAAACACTGTAGGGTATGCTGCAGGATGCATTTCAGAGTACAATCTAAAACCAGGACTATTGGTAGTGCTTGTCATTTCCAGTTCATGTAGCAGTTGTGAAAAACAGCTTTGTGTCTTCATAATACTGCAGTAGGTTATTGATTTGCGCTATAATCTGAGGACTGGGATCTGTGGCTTAACAAGAAGCTTAGAAAGCCTGGTGACATGCACTCAATGCTTCTGAAGATGGAAGTCCGAAACTCTGGCTACTGAAATCAGGACTGTTAGCACCTATCTGTGATACCTTCTCACTGTGTCGCCACATACTCGCCTCACTACAGTGTGTCTCTACCTGCTTATCCTGCCTCCTGTTATCTTTGCCATCTCCTACTGCGTGCTGTAGGGTGCACAGTACTAGGCCATAAAACCTTACCTCTTCATCCATTCTCCATCCCTTCTTGCAGCCTGCTGTGCATCTTTTCTCACCTCATGCAGCTAAACAAGGTAAAGCAAGGAGCTGGAAATTTATTAGTTCTTCTCAGAACTTATCATGCCTGAATATTATTTGTTTTAAACCACATGGGGATTAAGATCCTTTGAAGTTCCTTGATTAGTGTTTAGGGGGGAAAAAAAGCCAGTTTAAGCTTCTGATCTTTCTTAACAGCAACTCCAGTGTTCAAATTTATGCTTAAAACAGGTGTTCTAGAGTCACATTTAACCAGAAATGAATTAGCCTGGAAAAGAATGACTAAAACTTGATTATATTTAAGTTTGTATTTCAGCTTCCATCTGTGGTGAAATCAAGACCTATTCGGCTTTATGATCAGTCATAGAGATGGCTTGATTTTAATTCTTATAGATTACTGATTTCTTGCTTGCTTCTCATTGCCTTTGTATACTAAGTGACCCTTTTTAAAAAACTCCTCATGGTTTAAATTTCTTAGTAGGAACCTTATCATGCACAGTTGAAACTGCTGTGGTGAGAAAAGGCACGTGCTCTAACAATAGAAGCCTGGCTGTTACCTGTATTTGCACTACTTAACTGATATGTGAAAGATGGTCTGTGCTAATACTTGATAATAGTATATGGTAGCTAGCTGTATGTATGGTTGACCGGTTGTTTATCCAGTTACTGTGTTTATGCAGACACAATTAATACTTTCATACCTGATCTCTCCTCTTAATTTTTTTATCTAGCCACCTCTGTCCTTGTGACTAGCGTGATACTGAGTGTCCAGCATAAATAGAGAGATGGACAAATTTATTCTTGGATCATCAAGTCTTAAGATATAGCTGTCTGGCAGAAATATTTGATTAGAAACAATTCATTTTCCTTGAACAATAAAAGATGAAACCATTAACTTCTTAAAGCATACATTTAGAATGATCTTGCAAAACAACAGAACTTTTCTCAGCATGTAAGCTTTGTCTGCTGTGAAGCTGTAATGACAAATGCTTTGTGGAATAACTGCTCTTTAAGTAGTGGTCAGGCCTATTGAGTGCAGCAATAAAAGAGGATCTGCTGATTTCACAGACTTCAATGTCTCCTACTATCAACGTTCAGTTTGTGGCAGCCTGGTGCAACCCTATATGGAGTAGGCTATAAGATGCATTCAGAAAGCAAATCTTGTGCTGGTTGTCAGGAAAAGTCTACATTTGTGAGCATGAAGGAGCTTGACCCATCAAGACTGAGGTGATGCAATGCATGTTTTAAGTATTTTTGCATCATTTACTCATTGGACAAAGAATCTTCTGCTTCTTCTTTATAAACATAATAGCTACTGGAGTAGAAGCTATCTGTGGATCTGTTCAGGACTAGCTGTATAAAAAGTGCTGTCATCAAATGAGCATTAATATGTTAGGAAGATATTTCTCTCCATTCCAACTGATTAAAGACTATAAGCAACATTCAAAGGCCTGTGTACATGTGAGGGGTACGGTGCAGTCTGAGACCACACACGACTGTAGTGGATTTACAGGGTGCTGGCATTGCCCTACATTTTTTTAAATTAAAAGCTGCTGCAGTCATAAAACCTGCATATTGTAGGTATATGGATGATGGTAAACTCTCTTTGGGTAGCAGGCATTTAGCTAGTAAAATCTGTTTTTTTAAATTTTTGTGCTTAGTACATTTTATAGCCTCTTATTCACATAATATCTTATTTGTTTTAGTCTTATTTCTTGTGACTAAGATTACACTGTTCATGCCAATGAATTTATCTGGGGTTGACCTGCAGTGGGTTCAAGCTGGAGTTTGTACCCTCCTAATCCTAGGTCTCCTTCATGAATATCTTCCTTGCCTGTAGCCTGGGTGGAGCCTGTTCTGTCCTGTGCTGGCACTGCTATGTGAGCAGATGATTCATAGTTTTCAGTCAATTCATCATTATTTATGATATAATGTGTGTCATCATCCTTCAGTCGATCCTGTATTCAAACAAAGAAAAAGATCAGTGGAAGGGAGACTCTTGAGGATTTTTGTTAAAACTTACATGAAGAACAAGTCCCATGCAATTCCATTTTTGTTTTATTTCATTAGTTGCTTATTTTTTCAGGTGTTAATTTACCATCTTGATGTTAAAGCAATTAGTTGCTTACCATGTTCTGCTCTTGAGCTGTGAGAAATACAACCTACTCTTCAGATCTTTAAGATAACTTCAGTGCTTAAATGTCACTGATGGGTAGCCAATACTTTCAGCATCTGTCTTATTTAGAACATGTCACCCATATTTGAAGCTCAGTATTAATGGCCATTCTTGAAAAAGTAGCACTGTACCTTCTGGGACCTCTTCTCCACAGCCCTGAAAAAACTGTGTAATTCCTAGCCGTAAAAGTAATAAGCTTTGGAAAAGGGACTTAACCAAAGTGTTTCATTGAGTGTGGCAGGTTGTGGATTCCACCTTAAATACAACTAACCAAGCTAGGTACTTACTCCGTATGCACTGGGGCTGGTCAGGAGCCTGGCAACAGGATTGCACCATTCAGGTAATGTTGTTGTGAGAGGTGGGCCGGTGTGGGTTAAGATAGGTTTTAGGTATCTGTAAAGCTTGTTAAAGAATTTTTCCCATACAGGTATTGCTACTAGCATGCTTTTCTGTTACACAAAAAAGTTATTTTAAAGCATAAGGGAATCTTCTATCTGAATGGAAACATAGAAAATATTTTCTCTTTACCCAGCCATTACTGCATACATGCACCTGTCATCAGTCTTGTCTAATGTTTTTCAGTAACAACAAAGAAACCAAAACCTCCAAAAAACGCCCCCAACCCCTTGATGTTCAAAATCTGTCTTGAAGGGTACCAGAATGGCTGAAGGGGAAGTGTTGTGGGATGCAGAAAGGCAGTAGGAGCTGGAGGAGAAGAAATGTTTGCTAGGTTATCCTGTTTACTATTCTCATCTACTGTTTGCTGTAAGTGTGATCTCTTATGCAGTTTTAACAGGAAACAATTTAAAATGCAACTGTATCAGCTGTTTTATGTAAGAACAGTAGTGAACACTTTCTTAAACACATGTACTCAGCCTTCTGTAAAATCTGTGCATTTCTTCAATAGGCAAAGTATATTTCATCAAATATTAAATTTCTTTATTGCTGGAAGAGTACATAATTTTCTGAAATACTTTATTTTCAGCATTCAATGCATTTGTTTTACACTTCATACACCAATGCTCCTTTATATAAAATTAGGTAAATAAATTAGGAACAGGCTTTATACTATTGTCTAACACCTGTCTTTCCAATCTTTTAATCCAGAAGTGCTTTATTGAGATAAAAAACCTGCTCATTTTGAGCAATTATATCATCCTTGTATCTGTCAATAACAGCTCTCCCATGAGTCCCTCAAGTTGACTTATCTTCTCTGCTGCTTTTACTTACAAGGTAATTTTCAGTGTTCTTTAGGAAGCAGGTCTGTCAGCTCTTTTTGCTGCTAGGGAAAATTTGCTTTATTGATTGTCCTACTTTCTTCCCCCTGCTCCTTTCTTTTTCTTGCTTGTGCTTTCTTCCTTACTCTTTCTCTCTGCCTCCTGGAACAAATGTAAAACTGAGGAGTGATTTGAGCTCTAGAGCAATATTGTAGAAATACTGAGTAACAGTGGGTCTTTAACTTATCTATTCCAGTACCTCCCTTTCTTTCATTATTGCTTCTCATGGTATTACTGCTTTACGCGCAAAGTATGAATTCCATATTCTGAAGGAACTATTACTCAAAACATCCTTATCTCAGTCGCAGATTGAGAGGGTAAATAACTTTCTCTGCTGTCCACTATACTATAGCCATGGAAGCTGTACTATATCTGGGTTTTGTGTGTATGTGCGTTCTTACTTGTTTTAAAATTGTACCTGTCAGAAGATCGTGTGATTCCTTCCTTCAAAGTCATATACTGAGTTAATGTGAAAAATTGAGTCTACTTCAAAAAAGATTGTAAGATGTTAATATAAATTCTTATCAGAGCCATGATCAAGGTAGGAATCTCGTGAGATCAAATTGTATAGGGAAAGCTTGGAGCTCTTGCTTCTGTAAGAGTAAAATCAAGCCAAACAGTCCTTTTCTGGTCTGCTCCCAATCGTATTTGAAACCTCAGAAGTACCAAGCAGTTAAGAGCTGCTATTAAAAAGCAACGTATAAAAGCTATCCATTAGAGTGGTTTTCAGCACTTCAGAAAAAACTAATTAAAAGGCTAAAAATTGAAGTAGGAACCTAATTCTAGGTTTTTAATCTTTGAAAATATTGGCTTTGTTAGTACAAATAACTGGAATTGTTCGAACTGAGTTGTGAGACCTGGCATGAAAAATACAGGTTTGCAATGGAAGTTGCATTTGATTGTAGTGAGTTCTATCTGCTCTGTTCTCTTACTCTCTTCCAGAATAAGTAACTGAAGATCAGTATTACTCTACATTTCCTCCTTAATCTGGTGTTTTCTGAGCTAGGCCTTATGTCTAAGCAGCCTCATAACTTTATAATGGGCTTTTATACCTCTCAGTAAAAACTTGAGTCTGACTTTCGTCCTGTGTTTGCATGAAGCCCAGCCCACCTTATTCAGAGAAGAATAAGGGGTGTATGCTGAAACAGGTGATCTACTTAGCTGATACAGTAGTCTTCAAGTCTTTTGAGCCACCACCACTTTTGGCATAAACTTCTATGTGGTGTGTTTAACTGGTTGTTATGTGTTTATGCTGATCTTTTAAAGTTGAATGGCTTCATTTTGGGCTGCAACAGATCCTTTAAGTCCCGTTCCTTTTGCATTTACTCTAACATGTTCATGGTGTATTGTCCATGCTTCTGCTTTGAAGCCTCTTGAGATGCAGTTTAAACTGAAGACATTTTTTTATGCTTTTTGTGATGCTTCAGATTCTGTACTAAATTATTTATCTCTTTATTTGTTATTTAACTAATTATTCAGCCCACTAAAGGAACTTAAATTGCACTGGCCTATTTTTCGTTGTTTTAATAACTTAAGCCATTGGTGTTTCCTCTTTATTGTTGACACAGTTGCTTTATAGTACTACATAATCACATGAAAGAGGAATTCTAATCCATATGCAGTGCTGGCATTTCAAAAGTATATTGGACATGGGTCTATAGCATTTTAATGCTGGCAAGAAATCTTATCACACTCCACCTGCTCTGGTTGCACTTCCTAGCATCTCCAAGGAGAAATAATTTAAATAATACAATAGAAAAAGGTAGAATTTGCACTAAGACTGCTTTAAAAATTGGAAGAAACTAAGTGTAAACCTCTAAGTATAACTCAGAAATTGCTGCCGAACCAGATTCATGCTTACTGAACTCAGGGATAGGGAAAAGATAGCAGGAACACACTGTATCAGTCAACCCACTTCTAGATTTGCACTTCTGCCCTCCATGGGCAGAGCAGCCCACCTGCATGTCTCAGTCTTTATGTATAGAATTCTAATCTGCATACAGTTTTGGCACATTAGCATGCCTGACTTTCATAATCAAATACCAATTTTTCCATTGATTCCTCACATCTCCAGGCTTCCACTCTTGGTTCATATGACCAGAAATATTTACTCTTGGTTCCCTCATTGCTATTTGAACATCCCTTTGCCCAGGCAGTTCCAATCTTCCCTTGCCACTAGCCAGGCACAATTCCTCTCCCTTCCTGGCTTGCTGACACCAGACTCAACATCTAAATCTGTTTACCCCTTCCTGGCTCAGCTTCTGTCCTGCTCAGTACACAGAAGCCAGTGCTATTGCACACAAGGTAGCTGGTGAGTGAGCAACAAACCCTAAAGTTGAACCACAGGCAGGTTGTTGCTGGGGCTGATGATGCTGAGCAGTTCAAACAGGCTGTGGCAGGTACAGTGTGCTCAGTAGCAACAGGACCTTTGGAGTTTAGCTTTTGAAACGGAAGGGGATTTTCTTGTGTTGTATGTGTGTCGGTTTTGGTTTGTTTAATTTTTTTAAAAATGTACGAATAACCAATTTCTCAAAGCTTCATAATATGATCTATCTTAGGCAAGTAATCTTGAGAAATGCAACTCCTACTAGTCATATTGCAGATCATTTAGGATTTCCTTTATACAGAAAACTCTAAGATTTCAAAGTAGTTCTTGCATCATACTAGGATGAAAAATCAAAATATCAAAATTTTATTCTTTCAGCCAATAAGCATCAAATGACCACACTGTGTTAAGTTGACATGTTTTGTCCAAATTTTGAGAATGGTGGTAAAAATCACTATGTACCTTTTTTTATAAAATGACATCAGCATGTTCAAATAGGGAAAAATATTCTGGCAGAAATGTAGCTGTTTTGACTCGGGCTTAGAGGTTGGATACATCTTACTCAAATTATTTTGAAGCCTATTACATCCTGAATATGACACCTCCATGCAAAGAAAAAATTCAAAACGGAAGTAGAGACTTGCTTATATAATTGAGTGGCTAATGTAGCTACTCCTGAAAACAGAAGGATAGAGCATGTAAAAGGATAGCAGAATAATCATATAAGATTCAAAAGGCATCTATGAACAGGCACTGATGTCAGACATTAACATTAGAAAGATCTTTGGAAGATGCAGACTATGTGAGGCAGCTAAGGAGAAGAAAAAACCTCCCTGGTATCAGTTGTATAATAAAAGGAAATAACCCTCCATCTAACAAACCCTACCAAAATGAAACCAACTGAAAAAAAAAAAAACATAAGCAGACTAATAGGAGCCAGCTACAAGCTACACACAGAGTGATGTCTGTGTTGCACTAGTGACAATGAACATTGATGACATTCATGCAACTTATCAGAAAACTGTGTGTGATTCAAAGTTGACATCATTGGTAGGATTCATCTCCCCTATCCTCAGGCACCTTATAGTAGGATATCTGAAAGAAATCTAATCTACCAGTCTTTTTCATCAAAGAGAAATGGACAAATCCCAAGGCAGTTAATCTCATCCTGCAGTGCTGGAGTTAATTGGAATGAATTGAAACTAGGATGAGTTTCTATCCCTTTATTGACTATAAAAGTCTGAACAACTAGATTAGACTTAGATGGCTAATAATTAAGTATCTAAAGTTTGGTGAAATGGATCTTACTTCAGGACATCAGAAAATAGAACCTCTGAGGTAAAATATAAGAAATTAAACACAACATCCTTCATACCAAGAAATCTAGGAATGTATAAAAGGCATCCATTTTCATAATTAGGAAATATTACATTAAATGTGTTAAGAAAAAAAAATACAGAATTCTGTGTAAGAAATATGGCATCAAAGACAGCAGCAGAAACGAAAACTTGAAAATCATGAAGGTTGTGAAATCCTGAATGACCATGGTATCTCACTTCAGAGAAAACTTAGATTTCCTGGCACATTTGAAGGCAAATAAAATTTCTAAGGACACTGCAAAACTGGTCTACTGCTGGCTTGGCAATAGAGTTTATTTTCCCGAGGAAAAAGAACTGCATATGGTACATCTTCAGCATGATTACAAAACTGGAGACACCGCTGGCATGAGTAAGCTAAACTATTGCATTAGAAAGGATGAACACTGGTGTGACCTGGCTGTGCATAGACCCTTAAGGCCTTAGACTCTGATGCCAGCTGCCTCGGATGTGAAGAGCTTGAAGATTATCTCATGACATGCATTCATTGTGTAAAATGCTTCAGCACTGGTACTGGCAGAGGGAATGTAGAAGAGCAAGCAAGTTAGCAGGCATTTCTGCACTCTGCGTGGAAGATTCATTCATGAGAATGTCCTTGGCATCACCATCTGCCTGAGATGTATTCCAGAAAACAGATGTGTGGAGGAGGACTGGCAGTGACTACACACACTGCTAATGACAATACCAATGGCACCACAAATCTAATAACTTACAAGAGGCAGGGAGAGTAAATCTTGAAGATTAAATGCACAAATTGGTTTTGATCAAATGAATTACTTCAGTCGTATCACAAAGGAAGAGAGAAAAGGTCTGATCCAAATAAAGTGAAAACCGAAACTTTTTAAAATTATATCAGATTCAATGAACTCACATCTACTAAGACAGATACTGAGGAAAGCAATGGCTGTAGTGCTTCTACCCTAGGAGAGGAGAACTTGGGGACCAGGAAGGTGGTGGAAGGAGTGAGTAGCAAGACTAATGTGAACAAGACTTTCTAGACAAGATAGGCATTGTTCTGCTCAAACTAAAATACTACAGTGAAAGCAAGGCAATAAAATGGCTGCTAGAACTTGGTAACAAACAACTGAAGCAATATTCTTACTATGGCTCTCTGGGGACATGGATTGAGAGCTACAGCCAATGCACCAAAATTATACTCAAATAGGGAAATAATTATTTGCCATTTTTTCAGGAAGTCAGATATTGCTGCATAATAACAGTTAAAATAGTTCATGGATCTATGGAGACTGTTTTTGACAAATCTCCAGTTTCTGCATTGCCAAGAGTCAGAGGATGCTCTCACAGTTGATAAAGGTACAACTTGAAAGGGAAATATGATCCCCTATGAGAAAATCCTGTAAAGAACTCATTTTCTTGCACAGTTTTGTTGACGGATGAGCTATAAATGTGGAGGAAGGCTTGGAGGAACAATGTGTCTTCTATTCTGATGCTTGCTTGTGTTTGTAAAGAAGCTAACAAAACAGAGAAACAAAAGTGATAATTCATTGAATCTTGGGGGGGGCCGTGGGGGGTGGGCATAGGATGATCTCTGTAAAAATAACAGAATCTCTTCCTCTCTCAGAAGCCTGTGGAAGAAAGAGTAAATAAGGAGATGAGTGTCATGCCAGAAGGGAAGAGAACAGTAGCTCTGAAGAAAATGAAAATTCTGAAAGTGTTTTGAGCACTGGTGTGTACAGTAGCTATTCTTTTGGCCCAGTATGAGTGTACAAACAGAACTGTGATCAGGGATTTGTGTATCCCTATAGAACATAAAAGCAGGGCACTGAGGTGGTCTGTGCTGAATGGAGCTGACAGCAACAGGGTAACGTACAATGTGTTCATGAAATCATATTATTGCTTATTTGTACAGTTGTAAGAAACCATATTAATTCCAGATGTGGAAATAGATTCAAAACCTGTGTGACAAGATCAGGATATGGTTTATCACTTTTGCAGAAGAGTATTTGACTCAGTAATGTGTTGTACTTTTGGCCAGTTAGGCAATGAGTAAGAGGTAATGGGAGTGACAAACCCCAGTCTTTTAATCTCCCTATGCTGAGCTGCTGAGAGCAGGATGGCCTTTGTAAAACCTCGTTAACAGAAAGCTTGTTTAGCTTAATGTATCCTCTGAGAATCTCTAGTCCTGTGAGCAGACTGGTCCAAAGATTGTCTTCGATTCTCCAGCAGCTTTTTCTAATATGTAACCTATGCTATAAGCACTAGCTGGCTGGATGAAGTTGAAAGTCTCTGGTAGGTTTGTGAAGAAAGCACATTAAGAAGTGGAGGGCTTAGGGCAGAGGAAGGGAAGACATTGCACAGGAATAGGTTCTGCTGTAATCCAAAGAAAGCAGCCTTCTGGCAAGCCAGATCTCTGCTTTTCTAAAGATATTTTAAAACAGAGAAAGACCAGTTAGAAAACCCCCATGTTATAATGTTCCCTAAGAGGTATGCAAATTTCAGTGCAAAGAACAATTGAAGATAATGAATTATGGCAGATATCCTAGCAAAAAAAGCGCCTTTTACTAAATAGTGTACTAGGAGCTTTTATACTGCTGTGAGTGGAAAAAAGAGGTATTTATCCTAATATTACAGTTTAAAATTCTAAATAGGTAAAAGGATAATTTGTTAAGGAACAGTGTCAGATTAAAATAGCAGTACAGAGGATACATATTAAGAGATCAAACTACCTTTTGATCAGCAGAGAAGCTTATCAAATATAAAGCCAAAATAGGGAAAACTAGTACTAGATATCTAGTTGGGATAGTTCATCTCGCTGCTCCTATAGCCATACTAGTCCAGAGCAGGATAAGCAAACTCTTCAAGTTTGTCTTTGCATGAAAGGCTTTCCTATGAATGTTAGAGAAAAGTGTGTTGAGTTGAGGGCAGTGTGCTCTGCTGGAGAATGTTTGAGACACATTGGGAGGATGGGGTGGGAACAAGATAGATCTTTCCAAGTGTGACAAGTGACTTCTATGGTTTGGTTAAAAATATAGTTGGGTAGAGGTGGAAATTTTTTTTGTTAGAGTGAGGATTTGAAGGGGATATAGTTTTGCAAAGCTACGGTATTCCAGGTGAGAAGCTGCAATGAGAATTTCTAAGCCTTTTTTTTTTTTTTACTGCATTTTCAAAGGAATATGGGAACTTTAATGAAATTAAAGGGCATCACTTTTAGTCAAATGGAAGGACATATGATTCAAGGTGAGACAATCATTGCCTGAAGAAATCCTGGAGCCTGTGATAAAGGGAAGTATAATCTGACACACAATTAGAGCTGTGCAAGCCAAGGCAACATGGGAGGAGGTGAGGACTCAATTTTTCTGTACAACCCACAAGATATACTTGGAGAGTTTTATTTCTTCCATCTGCTGCTGCAGCATCAGCATGATGGTAAATAATGGATCTGCCATAGTATGAGGAAATCTGTGCCCTTGTAATATTGTCATTGCTGTGTTTGGTTAAAGTATAAAATGCTTTTGTAATTCTTTTAATGGAAGATTTTGACGTGTTATTAGAGATGTTGCAGGTATTGGGTATCAGTTTCGGAGAGGTTAAGTGAATCTCTCAAAACTTGCATACCTCACGTCTGATAGTTCATTATGTTTACAGTGAAAGATTCTGGAAACAGGTTATGAAAGATATTTATATTTTAACTTGGCATCATTCCCTTCTATTTATTGGCACAGTATACTGTGTGCAATACTGTGCACATGTACCAATGCTGGCACTGACCCAAATACAGGCAGTAATAGAAGTGGGAAGTACAATGCAGCATGAATGAGTGTGAGGTTTTCTCATTCTCATTTTCGGTGTTTCATTACAGATGGAGAGGTCAGCTACTGGGGCTTCAGTCATGAGTTGCTCATAACTATACTGTGCGTGAGCAAGTGTAGCTGTTCCATGAATGTGATTTGTTTAAAAAATACTTTCATTGAGATCACTGCTTTTCTTTTCCTTTCCCATCTCTGAAAACTCCTGCACTTAACTCTTAATCCAGATCTGATTTCAAAACTCTTTGTCACTCAGATTTCACTCTAGTGGCTTGTTTCCAAATACCTTCAGATTTTAATTGATTTAGACCTAGATTTCTGTTATAAAGCATAACTCTGTATGAACCTATGCTTGATTTATTTCCTTTTTCACAGATATTTTTTCTTCCTTTTTTTTTTTTTTTTAGAGGAGTGGCTTCTTCTTATTCAGTGAACTTTAAAATTACTGCTTGGCAGTTCATGACAGCTTGGTTGGATGACAGTATTTGGATAGCTAAGCTCATTGATCTGTTTTATCCCTGTAAGAGAGCATAAGAAGGAATCTGATCACTTGAAGGCACTTGACTTTTCCGAGCTCTTCCAAAATTTTGTTGCATGTAGAGGGGACCTGTTTCCAGCAGTGTAGTTAACTCTCTCCAGTGTGTTTACATAGCTCTGCAGCCTGCTGTGGAAGGGAGGCAAAGCATGGTCCTTTCTTCTCTGGGGCTTCAGCTTTCAGGATTTGTTAGCAGTTCTCTGGCTTCCAGGAATCCCTATGACTGAGACCTGGCAGATATCAAAATGACATCTAAGCCTGTGAAAGGAGCATGGATAACCTGGCCCTATAAATAACCAATCTTCAGCAATAGCATTGCTAGTGATAACTTAATATCAACCAGAGCACTCTAGTGCAGAGGATGAAAGATCAAGCAAAGAACGGAATCTTGTCTGGACCTGTGTTTTGCAAAGTGTGAGCGAGCTTTGAGCAGCAGCAGGTATGACATGCCTCCTGCTTTCCCTGCTGGCTGAGGCAACGGACCAGACTCGCTGTGTGTGAGCTGCAGGAGTCCTGTAAGGTGTTTGGAATTGAAAAGCTGAATATAATAAAGATTAGTTTGATTTGCCTTTCCAATTTAGGTGGTGTCAGTTATGTGTGGTCTAAGGTCTGAATTCTTCATGTTGAACTACAATAAGCTCTTGTCTAGAGCTTCACCATTAAGACTCCCAAGGCAAGGTGTTCCTTGGCATGTCAGCCAGTGACTGAGGTCATGCAGTCCTCCAAGCTCCTGTCAAAGAGAGGCATTCAGTACTGCCACAGGCACCTGAATTAGCAAGGCTTCCCAGTACTCTACTATGGACCACTACATCTGGATTTCTATTTTGTTAATTAATAATCCAAATTGAAGGTTATCTATTTATTAGGAGGATGATAACCTCTATTAGTTTTTTGAATTTAAATCCATGATTGTACCTTAAAAAACAAACAAAATCCCAACCTCCCCAAAAACCTCTAGAAAGTACAGACACGTAAAACATATTGCTAAACTCTCTGGCTATCTTAGCAGAAGCAGTCATATTTTTGAGTACTTAATGAATTCTATAGAACACGGCAGTATAGAAATGGCTGGCATCAAGGTATTGTCTTAGAAGAAACATAGCTCGCAGTGCTGTACCAGGAAATGAGCTGCCTGAAAGGTTAAAGTCAAATTCTTCTAGAAAAAAAAAATAATAAAAGAAATAGGGAAGAGAAAGGGTCAAATGTTTTGGTCTTGCCAAAAGTGGAAATTGCTACTATCTTGCACTAGACATTATTTAAATTTTCAAGAAATTATTTTAAGCTAGACTACATTTATCTTCACCCTGTTTACTGTGGAATCTGGGGATTCAACAGTATCAAACAGGTGTATGTGTATTAGTATCAAATAGGCTTAATATTGCAAATTGTAATTTTTTTAAAAAAAGACCAGCCCAGCGTTAGTGAATCATAATTACTTTAAAATCACATAATATACATTTAAAAATAAACTCTTATTTTCTGGTGCTAGAATTTTTCTCCAACCTCTGTAATATAGCCTTTGGAGACAGATCATTTTAGGCTGTATTTGGAACTTTTTTCCTGTGTCTTTCAATGAGGAAAACTGTAACACAGTGACAATAACATCTATTTAACCTACATATAAGGCTATTGAGAGTGTTTTCATAGAAAATAGATCTTGTCAGACAAATCTAATTTTATCTTTGGTTGAAATAACAAGCCTGATAAAAATGACCTCAATTTAGTAAGCTTTGTTAAGCTATTTGGAATGGCTATTATGATAAAAATTAGCTCTCTACAGTACCAATAAGACATGCATTAAATTGATTGAGAATTGGCTGTTTGATAGACCTGAAATAGTAATTGCCAGTGGAGAAATGCCATGAATCAGTATTTTCAATGTGGGTTTTAGTGGGGGGTCAATAAAAAATTTGATATTTGATCATTTCACTGCTCTGAAGTAATTGATGATAAAGCATGTGGATGGTGAAGCCTACATCATGGTAAGGACTGAGCAGTCATGTAGATGTACCTTGACTGCCTGGTAAGCTGGTCTCCATCTAATTGCATTCCTGACAACAATTAAGCGAGGAGGGCTGTACTTCCCTGCAGTGTTTGTGTGTTGTAGTGCTAAGACTTTTCATGAGCTCAGAGGCATTGGACTAGAAGATCTCCAGAGGTCTCTTCAACCTCCTACCATTCTGTGAAAATAAACATCTGTCCCTCTGAAGCTGTCCATCAGTAATTACATCCTGGCTGGGATAGTGCTTTCCCTATGCACCACCAAATGCCTTGCCACAGCATAATGACAAAAACAGTTCTGCAGAAACAGGCAAATCTTTGAATTGGTGTCAATTTCCATGAGATCTTTGCAATTTGAAGATTTTTTCCAGAATAAGAGAGAATAGTCCATAGTGTGTGACACCTGTAGTAAAATCTCTCTCATCTCTAGGGATTCAGTGAGATGCAAGAGAGATGATAGGTAGTTTCCAGAAACCTGATTAGCTCCTGATCCAGAAGGCTTAATAGTGTGGCAGTCGCTGGTGGCTAGTCTGATGATTTGTGGATATCAATATCATGAAAGGCTTAAATGAGGTTGCCTCTCCTTAGTTTCACTTAAGTAGCCCAAAGGAACTCCCTGACAGCACAATTTCCTTTCATCAATTTGTGTAATTGGCATTGCCATGATCCAGATGAGGGATTATGACACCTTTACTAAAAAAATATTTTTTGCCTCTATAGCTAATAATTTACTTCCAGAGCACCGTTGGAGCTAGCTCTCTGCTATTTCTGACGTGCACACCTCTAGAATGCAGACAAGAGCTCTCTATCCCTTCCTAAATTATGATTTTCTGTATCCGAGTGTGATGGTGGGTATTATTCTGGATTCTGTTGCAGTAGTTCTTCACTATTGCATGTCCAGGAAAGCTCTTTTTGATCAGAATAAAGGACTCAAACTGCAATTTATGAGATGCTAAATTAACATTTATAATAGAAATATCTTTGATTTTTCAGATGAAAATGTTTTTGAGTTTAGATGCCTGACACTTCAATGAAAAGTCAGAATTTTCCAAGGGCATTTTAATTCAGTTGAAAGCTGCTTTTTTCTACAGAAAACAGTTGAGGGAAAATATTTGGCCAGCACAGTTAAGGCCCTACTATATAAACAACACAGCTTTGTCTGACCTAGGGTAGTAGTCAAGGACAGAGGATTGTAAGTATTCTGGTTTGGGGATGGCTATGTAAGTCTGACTTCAGGACTAGGCAAAGTCTTTGAACACCCTTTAAAGGAAAAGGGTAATCCAAGGACAAGGAGTTACATGGAAAATTGGATAAAATGCAGTGTGTTTTTAACAAAAACTGATTGCGTCAGACTAGACCAGTATCTATCTTTGATAAAATAACTGACTTGCAAGACAAGGCTGAAGTAACAAATCAAATATATATATATGTAGGTTTAAGTAAAATGTATCAGGTACACTGCCTCATGGGAAAATATTAGTCGAGAGAGACAAAAGAGAATAGGGTGCATTAGAAGATAAGAAACTAATTTCTTGTTTAGCCAGTTTGGGTGATCTTGCAAAGAGTGTTTAAGAATGGAGAGAGGCTGTATGGGGTGTGCCTCAAACCCTGGTCTTGGAAACAGTCCTGTTACTCCTAAGTGAGGCTGATGCATGAAGTAGTGTTTGTAAATAGATTTGATAAACAGGTGCAAACCAAAACAAGAATGCTGTCACTGATACTGAAAAGGTGTATGTTACTCTGCTTGAGCAAAGAGAGAATCTTGAGGATAGCAATAATAAAGAATGAAATGTAATAGTATAAAATACAGTCAAGTGCCTAGTGACTAATAAAATGACAACACACCACAAAATGTTCTTGTTTAATACATTTTGCTCCTTAGCTGACATGTCCTTATTTTTACATAACCAACAGCATCACCTTATAAGGCAAGGAGAGCTTCTTATTAGTTGCAGTGCAAAAGCTACGTGGCTTTGGGTGTCAGTAAACAGATGCAAGTTGCTCAAGAATTGCTTAGAAAAAATACTTGGGCACAAGGACATTTGTCATACCTCAAGAACAGCTTTTCAGGACCATTCTTGTAACTTACAGATTTGGTTATGTGAAGATGCTACTTGAATAACATGGACTTCTGTTTGTTTGCAACCTTTTGAGATGTGTGCAAATATATTCACAAATTCTCTTCTTTTCAGTGGGGGGCCATCAAGCAATAGAGTAGAGAAATGGAATTAATTTGATCCATTAGGCTTGTGAGACACTTTTAAAAGCAAAAGCATGTAAAAATGTGTCAGTTTGTTTAAAAGCACTTGATAACAATGTTTTCCTATGTTTTGAGTTTGCTTCATAGTTAAATGTTTGACTTTAATCTTATTTTATTCTGACAAATTTGCCAAGTGTTTAATGACTAGCTTCTCTTTGTATGCTTTCCACTAGGAGCTATGTTCATAAGCTATAATCGTACTTTACATTCTGTCAGACACCAAATTTCAGCACTTCACAAATATTACTTGAACTTCACAAAAATATACCATCTTCTGAGCTCAGGAGATGGGAATCCTGGCTCAGCCAATGATTTGCCTTGTAAATGCATTTCAGTTTATCATTCTATAAAACAGGATTACTAATGTGATATTTGACCTGCTTGACAGGTATGTTGTAATCTGCTCTGTTTCTGAGAATTTACTAACGCAGTGCTCTCTGCTTCTGATTTAAATTACTTTAAAAATACCTTCAAAAAGAATTACAGTTTGAAAAGTAGAGGCTTCTGTATCCATAGTTCAAACTCTAAGTAGAAAGATTTTTGAAAAGAACATGACAGTTCTTACTGAGTATTGTGGCCTGTAATGTTGACTACTTTTAATTCACACTGTGATTATCCGCTAAATTAGTTTGTTTTTTTAAGGAGCTATGTTTTAAAACCTTGGTATTAGTTATTTTTGAGACTGAAAGTTACTTGAAACTGGAAGAAATGAAGATCAAATGGAATTAAAATAGGGTGACTTTTTATAAAACCAGAAGATACTCTATCATTGGAGTAACTTAGTTCCAGTTTTAATGTTTTTAAATCACCATCAGTTATGCTAATTTACAAAGAAGGCAGAAGTAAAATAAGGCAGGTAGTATTTTGGCAACACAAATTTGAGACAGCATTTGAAAAGAAAAAGTGTTTAGATGAGATTCATATGCAGAGTATAATGATTTCTGTCTTTATCTGTGGTAATGCCATCAACCTAAATAAACTTGAAATTTACTTAGTCATCTCTTTAAACTCACTTTACTCATCTGGCTTTTGCAATCATGGATCTCAAATAGCTTAATCCTAAACCAATCTATTGAGAAGATAGTAAGAGGCACTTTCTATTAAAACTTCTAAAACTACTAAATTAGTACAAGTAAGTGTTATTTGATTAGATCCTTTTTCATGAAGCCAACTCTGACAGCAAATTAAGGTGCCTATCAAGATTACATTGTCATTTAAAAAAAGAAAATCCTCCCCTCCTTTTGAACTGTGTGGTCTTGTGTATTTGTGTGATGGTATGGAAAGAAAGAGAACAATATCAGATGAGAAAGGAATCATACTGCAATTTGAACTCCAGTTTGTCATAATTATTTACTTCATCTTCCTTATTGTAGGAGTTCATCCATCGTGGATATTAAGCCTGCTTGTTCTTAAGTGATATAAATGATACTTGGATACCCACACTACTGTTTTAATGTTTCATCCAGTGTTGGCAACAGGTTGTGTGTTCACAGTGAGGAATGGTGTTTGATACATAATGTGTTTAGGAATTAAGAAACAGTTAATCTGAGCCCTCAGTAAAAGCTAGATGTCTTTAGCTTTGAATCTTTTTGTCCTGTTCGCAAACTTCTGTGTGTTTTGTTTGCTAGTATTTGTGTTCATGTGCCTATGCAGTGGACAGAAAGAAACATCTTTCATGTGCCTTACAGCACTGAAAGTAAGAGCAGCCAGCCAGATGTCCAGCATGCAATGTAGCATTAAGGATACTCTATTGGCTTCCACGGTTTTTTATGGATCACTGAAAAGATTAGTTAATACTAGTTAATGTGGGTTTATGTATATACCACCTAGGTTTTATGCAGCAATTTTCTTCCAGATGTCTGAAATTTCCTAATTGATGCTCTTTGTAGGGTTGTGTACAAGATACCTTTGTGAACCTGCTAGAAACTCTGAGTGTTCTTAACTTTTGTTAACTTGTTTCTGTCCTAAGGAACAAAGTCCTCAATTGCTGTAAAATACATGATTTGATTCTTCATTCTCTTTATTTGCTGACTCATGAATTAATTCATGCAAGTTTGTTTAGGTTAATGGTATATTTGCAGATGAATAGATATAAATAATACCACATAGCATATGAATATGTCTTCTAGACATATTTTCCTTTCAAATGCTGTCTCAGTTTAAGACTACCAAAGTGTTACACCGCCTGCCTTATTTTACCTTTATCTACTTTGCAAACACTTTTATAGGATACTCAAACAAAGATTTACCAATTGTATTACATTTTTTATAGGCTGCAAGTGATTTCTCTCTTCCTATCAGGACAAAGATGAACAAGGGAAAATTATTCGTTGATCAGCAATTGTAAATGACACATTCCGGAGAAGTGTGTTTAAGAACTTAAAATGAAAGGGCCAACCCTTAAAATTCAAACTTCTTGCAGGCAAGTTACTGTTTAGTAATTCTGACAGGAGGAGAAATAGATTTCCTATAAATCTGTACCCTGTGTTCAATAATTGTAAATTGAGTTTCACAATTTTTGCTAGTGAGGTAATTAAAACAATACTGGAATGATACTAGAAAATTTGGAAATAGACTGTTGTGTTAAACTACTGGAGACAGTTATTGGAGTAGTATGACCCAGTGCTAATACTATGAGACATGATATTTTCATGTCCTATAGTAAGAAATTTGAACTCATATGATTTCTAAGATGACAAGTCTGCTGCATTAAAAAAAAAAAAAATCAGTCTGATTTTTATATGGTTCACAAGGCAGTGAAGTGTAGGAAAGTGTATGACAAAACTAAGATCTATATTCTTCCTAGTCTTCTGCTGACTGTTTCTGATATTTGACAGGCCACTTAACTTCTGCCCTTTTTAAATCTCTGATATTAGTGGTGAAGACTGTTATTTCATCAAGCACTTTGAAATCTATGGGTGAAAATTGTCACATGTGATTCTTAGGTACCCTTTTTGAAAGGTATTTGTGGAAGAGTTCAAAGGCTGAATTGAGAGGTGGGGGAATTGAGCCAATCTTGCTGCCAAGCACACTTGTTCCAAGGCAGAGCTGAGCATAGGAAGGTGATGGTAGTGTACCATAACAGCATATGGCTGTCCTTTACTATGTTTGGGACTATCAGTTACTATAATAAGTTATGCTCTCTTGCTGTATAATTCCCTCTTTGATATTTTTTAAAATTTTATTTGTAGTTATTTCTCTCCTGTATCAGGCTGATTGTCACTTAAAGTAAAGCAGTCTGACAATGTGAGAAAGGTGCCTGAGAAGTGCATGTTTCCACTCCTGTCACTCTGGGACACTGAGACACTCTCCTGTGGACCTTGCCAGGTAAGCAAACTGACAGGAGCCTGTGACATATGAAGTGGAAAGAATTTAAGACACACAAAGGTTTAATAGCAGAGCGCTCTTTGACCTCACAGTTCTGACAAAGAAATTCTTGCAACATTATCTGATCTTGAGGCAAGCAGAAGGCTTTTTTTCCTGAAAGAAAAGATGACAGCAGATTATCTTTTATGGCTGCAGTAACATTGTCTGAATAGGTGAATTGGGCTGCTCTGTTTATTTAAGGATGAGACAGAACTTTGAACAGACCTAGCATCAGTTTTGAGATTCTGTGTCAGGTAGTTTTATTTTTCTGCATCTCAGTTCCCTGATGCAGTAGGTACCTGTATGTGGGATAACATGTTGGGATGGCCTAACAAAGGGTGGAAAATTCAGATACATAATACCAGTACTAAATTATTTTGATTTTCTTATTGGCAGTGTAGTGCTACCTAAAAGCACCCCACTCAGACTAGACAGTATGTTGTAATTTAAATAGTGTGTATTATAAAACACTTCATGATCAAATGAAACATTATTTCAAGGAAATTAAATGTCTATACAATGGTAAAAAATGAGCTCTGTAGTACTCATTATAAGTGCTAGTAAGTCGTACTTCATGGTACTCCTGTGACAATAGGAAAGTAGCTAAATTATTTGAACTCATATAATCATATGTATTTTAGACATTTTTTTCAATAACCAAGAGCTGATTGTTTTAAGAAAGATTTGTGACTCACTTTCCTCTCTTCTCCAGTTCTGGACCTTCCCTAATGATCTTTGTCTCTCGGATGCCAAGATAAGCTATTGCATATGTGCATTTGGGCTTGCAGCATAAAAATTAATGGGAGCTTGGAGGGATTGGGAGGTAGTAATAAGGGATGAGGAATAGTGTAATTGGATGAATTTTGCATTTATGTGTCTATCAAGCAAGCTAGATGGAGGGGACTCACTAAATTGTTCATCTTGCACCCACTCCTGATCTTTGGTTGGAGAATCAGGAGGTGAGGAGAGTCCTGCAATGGGAAGAGGGATGGAAAAAGGACTAGTATGTGCAATGATCACTGAAACATGAGCAAAAGAGGCTGAAGAAAACAGGTTTTGTGGAAAAACATGAGTTTGTATCATAGTGCACACTGCATACACAAAGGGCTGAATGATAGTAGTAGAGATAGCTTCTAACTTTTGAAGCTATAACACAGCAGCTTTAAAAGAAGAGCAAAGCATTTTGGCATGCTACTGTTAAAGAGTGCGATCCTGCTAAGGAGTTGCTGTCTTAGCCACTAGATTTCAGACTCAGTGATGATTAGTCATGCTAAATCCCAGGGATATTCATGTACATAGCCTGTCCTCCTTTTTTTTTTTCGTGTTGGACTCTCTTTTTTGTTTCCCTAAACTGACATAATTTTTATGGATTCGCCACACCCCACCATTCATCTGTTTGTCAGCATCCTAGCTCACATTTTCTACTTATCAAATTTTCCAGAAAACATATTCTTTGTTTTGTGTTGTCCCTCACACCTCCATTGAGTTTTCTTAGAAAAATATGTAAGACAAACTTTAACTATTTAAAGGTCCTTATAATATTTCCTTAAAACTCTTCTGCTGTTATGTCAGACAGCCAACTCTACCACTCTCTCTCCAAAATCAAACAAATCCTACCCCTAAATGCCCAAATAAGATGCAATGTTTATTAATGATCAATATTTTAATGCCTCAATCTATTCTTCTGTCATGTACTGTTTTTCTTTTTTAATCTTTCTCTATCTGTATCTCTGTATGGTATTATATCTTGCAGATTATTATCCCGTAGGATGTGGGGGAACTGTTTGGTTTCCGCACAATGTCAAGCACAGGGGAGCCTCCAGTTTGTTACTAAAGGTTCTGAGAACAAATAGTGTAGAAATAAAGATAAAAATATAAACACGTGATTTTGCATTTATATTGTGCAGGAGTTTTTTATCATGATGTTTATATATACTCTCTCCTTCACACCCCACCTCCAAATTTTAGGTATACAATGAGATTTAAAATTAAAATGGTGCCCATTCATATGATTTTCATTGTTCATCTAAACATAAAAATTAAAACTAGAATTTTTTTTTTTTAAATCAGACCCTAAGAAATAAAAAAGAATCAATATGTTTTTATTGCTTTTAATTTTATTGTCTTTCAGCTTGCTCTTATTTAGTACCCTTTTACCTGATGCAGGAGTGCTCTCTTCAAAATGAGATTCCTTTTGGCTTTGGGACATTAATGTGCTGATTTTCTTTCTACTCCTAAATATTATTTGGTCCTGAAACTGACTACAATGAATTATATAATGTTCCTGTCAATCACAGCTGTTATGAGTTTTATTTGGGCTGAAATGGAAATTTCCTTCACAGTGTGATGTTGGACCTTATGTATTTTTTCACAAGGGCCAAATCATGTTCCCTTCCTCCTTGCCTATCTGCACACATCGTGTCCACGGCCAGCTGCAGTGGTTATAATCTCATGCAAAGTGTTGGGGTGAACCCCTGTGCGCATTTCACCCTGTAAAATGTGAGGATGGGGGTGTTAGCTGAGACTGGGAACTAGCCAAATTCATCAGCTATTCTTAAGCACTGCAGCAACACTGGTGCAGCAATCGCTGAAAGGCGAAGCTATCGCTGCCCTATAATTCATGAAGGAAAATTCTAACCCAGTGCACACAGCCTCTTTTCCTAGGTTTTGCAGGATACTGCTTGCTTCCCCCCTACCTGCTGTACTGCCAGGAGATGTTAGAATAACATAATGTTCAGATATAAGTCCCCAGACTGACAACTGCTATTAATAATTCATAATTTTGTTTGTTAGCAAGGGTTGTGTTTACAAGGGCACTATAACTTTCAATCATGAGCAAAACTTAATGAAAACTGTCCTGGGAGAAAGCAAAAGAAAGCATAAAGATTTAATAAAATGATGGTAGGAAATTAATTTGTAGAAAATAAATTAAAACAAAATGCAATTGTGAAGTATGGAAAAAGAAAGACACTAAACCCGCCATTTTCCTTATCATCTGTGATAGAGCTGAGTAAAAACAATATTAGTTTTTTACTTAATCTGTGTGTAGCATAATATTAAGCTTGATTTGTGTCCAGCTAAAGTATTGATCTCTGCTTCTTCAGAGAACTTGGAAAACAAAGATAAAACATCCTTTTTGTGAGTTGTTTCATGCAGTTTCTGTTCTGTATTTAAGTAGGTTGTGTCATACTTTGTGTAGAACTTTGGTTTAAGTGGATGAAACAGCTTAAGCCAAAGCAGTCATATGACTTCTAGCGCAGCACAGTCTTGGTGTTTAGGAGGTTTCAGGGAGTTGGCAAAAAGGCAGGATTCAAAAAATTGTAAGCAGGGGGACATCATCTGCCTCAGACAGATTTTTCAGCCTCCCTTCCCTGTTTGCATTTCTGAGTAAAGAAAACAACTGGGAAAATAAGTAAGCAAAGAAGCTCTATGTGTTATTGAAAGTGTGATAACACATTAGCACAGCTGAGCACAGTACTTGCTTGCGAGACTGTAGGTGGGTGCTGGATGCACCTGAGGTGCCTGGCAAATAAAAGGTCTTGGCAACTGTCTGTCATGGTCCAAAGACAGAAGATGGTTATTGACAAATAGCTGTCTAACAGCCTCTATGAAGGGTGAATACCTCAGTGCTACAGGCAGAGTTCACTCTGTTCTGTCCTTTGGAGCACTGAAGTTAATAATATTTTTAAAATTTTTTTAAAAAAACTTCTTCCTTATTTGCAACCAACATGATCAAGAAGCCTTTAAAAACAGAGATACTTTTAAAGGTTTTAAAAACATTCTTAGTCTGGGTAGTTAAACTTAATTTATATGATTAAAGGATTAATGAAGTAGCTTTGCTTACAGGCATGGAAAGATTGCAAAAATATTACTGAAAACACAGGAATATTTTCAGGTTTTTGATTCTAAGGACTTAATACAACTATTCTTATGAAACAGTTTGCAAAATAAGTGTAAGAAGTTTTCCAGTTTGTTTCAGAAAGAAACTTGGAGTCCTGTTCGCATTAGTTTTTGATGAAGGCATAGCATGGTGATGGGTGTTTGAATACACAGAATCCCCATTAGCCTACTCATATGTGTGCACAGATGAATCTATTCACATCAGGAGCCTGTGCAAAACAGGTGTTACCTTTGAAAAATTGATTTGTTCATGAAGTCTATTTATTCAGTTTTATTAAATTTTGGCATCTCTCCAAAGAACTACTAGAATGCTCAGACTTTTTGCTGTGTTTTGCTACTTAATTTGTTAGCTTAGAGCACATTTATATTCAGAGCTGTACTACTGAAACTTAAATCAGGTAATTCAATCATAAATTAGGTATGATGAGTATATAATGCACAAAAAGTGTCCAGTTAAGGTTTTGTACCACTTTAACTCAGTTTTAAAACATCACCAGTGAGCCAGCATGACTTTGAATAAAGATAGGATGTAAGTTCTCCAACCTGTTTAACTGGGTAATGCTGAGAACAAGGGAAGAGAGATTTTTCATAAGTAACACTAGCAGACCAGGGGTCACACAAAGCAAGCTGCCAGCTGAAAATAGTTGGCAAGCTTATGCAACACAGTCCTCCAAAGATGGATTACTTCCCTCTTCCCTTACTCTGCCTAGCCATCTATTGTGTCCCATCTATTAATATTATTAATATTTACCCATTTGGACATGGTCTTGAGCCTTGGCTTTCCTCATATGAGGCACAGACATGCTTTAGACATGTCTGAATATCTAGACATTTCTGTCCCAATAGACATCTGGGGCAGAAATTTAGCAACCACAAAATGCAGGTGCTTCTGGTTCACAAATGAAGAGTATCAAGTCAGCCGTTTAGGCTGATAAGCATCAGCATACATAAAAGTTTGGAAACTTCTAATTTGTTTCAGACACTTTTTGGGAATTACAGGACTCTGGTATTCTGCTTCTCATGCCCTTGTACCTTTAGTTGATTATACTGAAAGTGTGTCCTTGAATTAAATGGTTTTATTCCTTTAAGTTTATCCTATAAATTATACTATAGCTACATGAAGCAAGATTAGAGACCTAAATCTATCAGGAGCATAATATATATTTGATTTTATCTCAGCACTGCAGGTATGAGAAAATTATTTACACAGAGAAACACAATAATAGAAGCAACTCATGTGAGACATTTATGCAAATCAAGTCAGCATATACTAAAAAGCAACAAGTAATTGATATCCTCGGGTGACAGACTAAAGAGGAAATTAAAAAAGTAAGAAATATTGTACTAAGTGTAAAAATTATGGTTAGAATTAGAAAGTCTGTTTAGGACATCTGCCCGCAAAGTGGAAGAATAATTTATGGCATTTCATTTACACTAGTTAGCCAAGAAGATTATTTACTGTGAAAAATGCCAGCTATTCTTTAACTTTAGGTTGGTCCTCTCTGTATCCAAATGCAGCATGGTCCAGTGCTGAGATGCACTGCTTTTTGCAGGCTTAGATGCTTATTCAGAAGATTATTGTCTAGTCACACTAAGGATTTTCTGTACTCTAAAAGCCAGGTGTATAGGGCATAGTATTTTCTGTTAAAGTGGACCCTTTTCCAAGGTTAGAACTGCTTTTATTTTAGTGTTCAGATACACAATTCCTCTATGTATTTGAAGCTGGACACTTAAAGAGGCTGGTAGAGTTGGTAAGAAAATTGTTCATAGCAAACAGATGTAGAAAAAAAACATAGCTAAATAAGTATTCTGAAAAAAACCCCCAACCCCTAACTACTAGGTTTTGCCCATACTAGGCAATTTTACTATAGTACTAATTTTGTGTAGTCCTAATGTCACTTTAAAACATTAGGCAAAATAATTATGTCTGTCTTGGTATCTCATTAAAGAGGTAGAATAGTGCTCTGCCAATTAATAAAAAAAATAACAGATGTACCTATCCTCCCAAAATCTTATTTCTCTGTAAGTCTCCTTGGACTATTATTTCACCAACTAAATGTTGTCTGCTGCCTCTGCTTGGGACCCTGCTCCCTACTAGCCAGGGTTATGGAAAGATGATCATCCTAAGTGGATCAAACCACTGTGAAAAAGGAGACAGCTGGTATTTTGGGAGACTTCCAGTGGGAACACACAGAGAAGGAAGGACTATATAACTACCTCGTTTCCTCCTTTGGTCCCTGTTAGGTTTAAATTTGTCTCATGTTCATAATTTCACTGCTGAATTGAGATAAGGCAATTTATGTATTGTCAGGTCACCATTTTAGGCAGTTGCAGATAAGACAAACACTTTAGAATTTCTTCTAAGTCTAGGGATGCTAGTTAAGAACCAGGGCTCGGATCTATTCCGTTGATCTATGAAGCCTTTATGTGGCAGCTTGATATGTGGGATAAATCAGATTCTTAAAGAGCAGCGTTTTGCATAAGCTTCAATCTATTAAAAAAGATGTCAACTAGTAAAGACCAAACATGGTTAATATTTTTAGTCATCTGAACAATGCAAGAAGGTGCATGTTAGTCCCATTCTTTCCACCTCTGGTACTTTAGAACTACTTCCCCCAGATTAGATTACTGCAAAGGTAAATAATATCACCTGATAAGAGCTGAAATGAAAGAAATGCACAACACCTCTTAAGTAACTCTAAGTGCTCATCTGAGTTTTCCTGAATAGCCAAGGTTGGCACTCCAGCTGCAGAAACCAGTGAATCATTCCTGTCAGAAAACATGTACATCAGTTTTTCTCCTTTACAGGGAAAGAAGGGTGGGAAGACAAACGTAATAATATCCATGGAAAAGAAAAAATTCTAATATGAATTTTCAATCAGTAAATCAAATGGCTATGTCAATTTTGGGGAATCTGTATATTTTTAGCTACTGTAAGGTGTTTCTTTGCATAATGTTAAAATATATCTTGTATTTGTGGTGGATAAGAAAATAAGAATATATATCTTCTAATGTTGGCAAGTGTGTGCATTTTGGAAAGGACAGATGCTATTAAATTGCTTCCCAGGAGGAAGTCCTCTGAAACCATCAGGCTTCTGCACATAAGTAGGTCAAAGAAGACCTCTTCCAAAATTTGTACTTTTTAACTGCAAATAGGAAACTATTTTTCATTTTCATGTCCAAAAAGCTATATTAAACCTGACCTCGAGCTTATGCACAGATTTGCTTGACCTTTATTTAGAATCCCTTCTGCTAGAAAATTGCCTTTTGTTGTCACTTAAAATGTATTTCACTGTCAATGTTAGTCAGTATTCAAAGAGAAGAGCTTTCAGTTCAGTATAGAGGTACAGTGGCATCGCTGATGTCAGTGGAAATGTTTTCACCTATTCTAATGGCACTAAGATTTTTTTTCTTCCACTTTATTATATCAATTGCTTTCACTAGTTTTTTCCCCTCTATTTTTCCTCTGGATTACAAAAATCACATTCTTTTGACAGAGCAGCATATGTGTTTGTACAGAAACACAGAGTTCTGCATTTATGCCATGACAGGTACATTTGCGTAACTGTGGCATTTTCATGTTTTCGTCACTCATCTTTATGAATGAAATGGTGTTTTTCTGCTTCTCTTCAATTGTGTAACATCTGCACAACGGCAGAATTCTCAAACGTGCTTCTTGTTCTGTTATTTCTTCTAAATATCAACCTACTTTTTGTAACAAGAACGGTGACCCTGTCTAAAGACAGCATGCTGATAGCATCAGAAATGCTCGCTAGCCCGTTCTGTGGCTTGCTTCTCTCATGACACCAAATCTGATGAAAAAATTTTGCGAAGAGCTGGAACAACAGGAAAATAAAGATCTATCAAGTTACTGTTTTCTTCCTACAATTTTAAATGTTATAGTTTTTCTCTCCAGACTGTCTACTGGAACATAAGCAATTTTTTCTATCTCTTGGCAAGTATTGCTATATCCACAATTTGTGAAAAGAAAAAAAATCCTCATAGAAAAGGTGAATCATCTTTAAATGCAAAGTTATGGGTCCAATTTATTGTTACTGTATTTCTAGAAATGGATGTCTGGGTCAATAATTGGTACCTTAACTACTGAGTATTGTGGTTTATCCAGTTGAAAAAAGAGAACAGTAACAAATAGAGACCTGTGCTGATAGACTCTACTGATGCACACATTACAGACCTTTGGTTTGAAAATTGGGCCAAAAACCAGCCCAAATCTGCACATATTAAAATGGATGGAAAAGCTGCTTCTTAAAACTTTAGGAGATTTCTAATTCAGTTCTTGAATATTTTGCATATTCTGTGAAATTTAACTCCTAAAATTAGAGCTATTTTTAAGGATAAAGAAAAAAAAAAAAGTTGTGCAATATCCTGGGTTTTAATGTCCAAGCAGTATTAACAAATTTAAGAAACGTAGCAGCAGTGTGAAAATAAACTTACATACTGTTTTGACATGTTCATCTCATGGAAGGATTGCTAATTGGTGAAAATGCCAATCATTACAGAAAGTGATTCATTCTCAGGAGTGGATGATACCTACTGATGCCACATGGCATAGAATCAGTGGTGTGGGAACCAGTCATGACCAATATAAAAAGTATTTAGAAGAGATTTCAGTCTTCAAAATAGGTCTCCCAGTGAAAGAATTACATTTTTACCCTGTTGTAAGAACAGAAAAAGGAAGAGTTGCTTTTAGGGGAATATTTAAATAAAGAAAAATCAGAAATTGCTGAAGGAAAAAACCCACCCCTATATATTTACATGCTCATAGTGGTGCTGGAGGACAAACAGTGACAGTTATCCTCGGAGTGACTGCTCTGAGCACTCAGTTGTTTCCTGGCAGCATGAATAGGTGGGTTTTACTAAAGCCCTGCACGGGGGAGTGGGGTGTTGCTGCCCCTGGGGACACACAGCCACAGGGGTTTCACTGGTTGCATGTGCTGTGCTGAGAGAGAGTGGAAAAGGGAGGGGGTGAGCCGTGTCTCTGCTCTGCCCCTTTCTTCCTAGATGCTTCCCCAAACATTCCTCTGTGCCCCCAGCAGTGAAATCTTAGTATGCATCTTATAAAAATAATCGTCCTGTACCCATTCTTGCCTCCTAAGACTGGAGATGTACCTTACCTCAATATCTGGAAAGCTGTCAGCTCTGTGAGCCAGGACATTGTTTTGTTTATGAAATGCCAAAGTTCATTCTTCTGATTTGTTGCTTGCCCTCTAGATTCAATGATGTACTTAGTGCTGCTGGCACAGGTGCAACTGCAGCTTCTGCAGGCTTCTCCTGTGAGCTGTGAGGTTAGCCAACTCCATCTCTGTTGGCAATGCAACAGCAGGAGCAGCATGGCTTAGCCTGGGCCAATTGGTGGGGAACCTACGCAGTTTTCAGGACAGGCGTTGCGCTGCTAGAAGCAAACAGGCAAGAACTGTCATAGTCATTAGGCAAATGTAGTTAAGATATGGAACATGCTCTCATCTGTCAGGAATAAAGAGTAAGTCAAGTTTCATTAACAGGACATTATTAAATGCTTATGAAAATCAGAAACTAGGCTTCCATTCACCCAAGGTTATCAATTTGCCTTCTTCTGTGATTTAGTCACAGCCTGTTGATATTATAGCTTACAATTTTCTAGGCAGTGGCCATGCTGGTGGTGTATCTAAGTGAAGAATGAGAAACCTCAAGAGACTTGCACTTGAATTGTAAATAACATCTTTAAAAAGTCTCAAAATATAAGCTATTAAATGTGTTGCAGCAATGAAGTGCTGATTTGCAAATAAAGGACAAAGTGTTTTTTTCTGGGGGCGGGGGAGGGGGCGGGCAGAGAAAGGCATTTTATTCTCTGCCATGGAGATTTCTCCAGGTACTGAGGAAAATACCACAGCAGGCTTTTTTGAATCACAAGTTTTCTGGCTTGCAATTTTCTGGGTCAGGGTGGAGAACTACATTTAAATATGTGATCTTGTATTTCTCCTCTTATAGAACAGCTCAAAATGCAGCAATTGGTCCTTGTGGGGAAGAACAGAGATAATTACAGTGGTGGCAGACTCTGTGTGTAACTATGGAAATTACCTTTCGGTAAATGGAGAGGTTTTAAATGTCTCAGTTTGGAGACTTGTATATAGCTTAACTAATATTTTTGAAAAATGTCATTCTTGGTTTAAAAATACAGAATTTACTGTGTGTGTATGTATGGTAAAATCTGCATGTGGCTCTTAAAGCTGGTCATGAGACATCTTTAAAGTCTGCTGAAAATGGTAAGGGTTTGACTGTGAAAATGGGTGATTCTGATAAAAACAACAAATCTACAAATAATACCTGTTGATTCATGGACATCTTTTAACTTAGATTGGAGGTAATCAAAATTCTGTTTCTTCTGTGCAGGTGGTATTATTAAATAATGGTTCATATGCAAAGATTTAGAACAATCAAAAAAACCCCACCAAAAACCAAAACCCTGATCGAAAGGAAAGGCTCTTACAGAATTTTTTTTTTAACCAGTCTACTCAGGAAGCATGACTTATGATGTTTATCAAAGTTTCAACTCTTCAGGTTTTATTTAGGCACCCTTCAGACTTTTCAGAGAAAAATTACTGCCCATAGACAATAGTTGAAAGAGTCTTATTGAGGCTAGAAACATTAGATATGGTATCAAGTAGTTATGTTGAAATATCAGTCAGTTTTAGCAGCAATTTATTAATTAATCTATGGTCAGATATTCTAGACCCAAAGGATTCTGAAAAGAGGATAGATTTTACAAGTATGTTCCTAGAGCATTAGTGTTTATTGGAAGCCTACTACAACTACAGAATATTAGACAAGTGCTTATAGATGGTAGAATGGCTGCTTAAAACCATCTATTTACAACAAATCTTATGGTGGGTTTTTTTATCGTCTAAAGATACAGGTGGATCTAAAAGGGCTGACTTTTCTGACCTTTGGTGTGTGCCATTATTATTATTATTTTTTTAATTTTCTTGTCTCTTCCAAGTAAAGCCTCACTTCAATTTCCAAATTCCTTTACAGCTACCATGACTGACCAGAGTTTCATCACACGGGAGAGTATGTAATCTCCCTTCACAGATTTACTAGAACTTCCCCTTATTCTGTCATATATGTTGCAAGTACATCTTACCAAATGGTGAGAGATATTATAATTTTTTTGTTTTCTATACTACTGCTTTTGATACTGACAATAAAAAAGTTACCTTGGAATATCACAGGGATTCTGTAAGATTGAGAGTGTGCACATCCTCACTAAAATGTGTGCAAAGAAACATAGACCTTATGAAATAGCAAAACAAATAATCAAGTTTTCATCTGAATTTTTGCTACTTTTTTTCCCCCCTGCATTTAGCTAAACAGGTCATCTATTCCAAATGCAATAGCATATTGAGCAGAATGTCTTACTGGTAACCAGAGTCTTTTTTTTGGGGGGGGAGGGGGCGAGGGGGGCGGCGGTGGCCAGGGAGAACCACAAAAAACCCAATGCAAAACACAACAAAACAAGCAACCAACCAAAAAACTCCCACAAAAACCCAAACCCTTTCCCCCCCAAAAAATACCAGAAATAAAACCAAAACAACCCTTGCAAAGCCTAAAAATAAGATTTAGAAAAAGGAATACTGACATAAGAGGAGCAAGAACTGAAAAACTGAAGTGCTTCATTGAGGATGAAAGAAAAACCTAAATACTAACTCCTTAAGAGTCACTAACTCAAAACCCCGGTGCAGAGCAACACTGAAGGATTTCAACAAATCCGTGGTGCTGGTAGTAACATATGATGAATAGAGTTGAAGATTTATTAGATTATCAGGGAAGAAAGTTGATATGTTTTCAAGTAAATGTCTTTGAAAGAATTCTGCCATCCAGTGGAAAGGCTAGTGCCATGATAAATGCAGAAATATTACTTTTGGATACACACTCAAACTTGTTAGATTACTAATCTTAAATCAATCAGTATGAGGAAATAAGCATGCCAATGAGAAATGTTAAATGTATTCCTTAGCAGGAGAGCAAACCAGTCCCCTCAGCACATAAGAGAACTGTAAAAGCCATCAGGGGAAGGATAAAGTGAAATGATGGTTAATGATTTTTCAAAGCTTGATCCATCAGTCATGGCTTTTATGCAGGTCTACAAATCATGATTAGCTCTTTACTTCCAACTGACCAATGTCCTCTTCCTTTGGAAATTGCAATAGGAATGCTCTATAACTTCCTGCTTGAAAGGTGTTCTCATTTCACACAGTTAATGTATTACCTTGTCTGTATTGTTGCATTGGTTGGTCTTGGCTTCTAATTTGCAGGTTAAGTTTCAACCTGTAAGTGTCCTCAGCTTCCCAATTGCTGTAAATTAGTATGGTCTGGCATTTCAGAAAGAGAGTTGGGTCATAAATTATTTTAAAATGCCATCATATCTGTGAATAGAGCAAATATAAATGAACAACTACAACTTTAAATGGAAGCTGCTTTTTCTCCCCCAATATATCAGTAATAACTTGCCTTAGATTTTGTTGTGATATATTATTAAATAATGCAGCAATCTGAAAGGAATACTGAAGCTGAGTTATTTTTTACTTGTATTCTCATTGACTACATATTTTTTACATGCATGGTGATGAAATGTGTCTCTCCTTAATATCTGCGTGATCCACTTGTATTTCCTGTTCTCTATTCTGCTTGCCTCTACAAGTTATAAATAGTGTATGTACGTTAGGTTAAAAATGTAACATATGCTTATGAGAGCATCTGACATCACATAGCTCTTTACTTGGGTTACGGATCTTTAGGATGGTCTTTCCATCATGAAAAGACATATGTGAAGGTTGTGCCTGTGCCCCTAATCTGCATGACTCTGTAGGGAAGGATGATAGTGTAGGCTGGGTGCCCTGATGCTTTCAGATTCCTTGTGCTTAGCTTGGGTTTACTCTGGCTTTCACAGCAGATAGTCAAAAAGCTTCTTGGCTTTCAGTAGGAATGGACTGAAAACACCATTCTTACTCATTTCAGTGCCAGAAGAACTTAGTTTCTATGCTTAGTTTCTATGATTTTTATTGTGTCTTGGGGCAAAAGGAACCAGGAGTAACTTCTTCAGCACCTGCAGGTCAAGGAGGAGGAAGATCTTGCATACCAACAGCTCAGGTATCTGCCCTTTCACTTAGCACACAGGGTACCTATAACCTTGGCTATTGGTCCAAGGTAGTGATAGTTTTGATAAATGCTGAAGTGTATGCTGGACCAAGTGCCCGTCAAGACTGGCTATTCTTGCCTGGTACCACCATTACATTAGTTTTCACAACCCAGTGAAACAACTAGGAAGGAGTCACCTAGGAAAATTCTGCCCTCAGTTACAGCAGTGCTAATGCAGAATAACTGACTCTGTGCTGGATTTGGCACTTGGAGCAAGAGCTAAGTTATGTCAGGAGTTGTATCAATTCACTTCATTTCAAGGGGCTTATTTTGGATTTACTTTTTCATTGGGTTGTTTGTTGTTTTATTGACACTAATCCAAGGTGGCAGTTGAATGTGTGTGCTATTTTTGCATGTAATTCATCTGTCTACTTTTCCTGTATGCTATTTTCACAACAATTTGTGTAACTGTAGTTTTAAAATAAAACATAAAATAGGCAGCATAAACACAGAATAAAGAAGTCACTTCTATGCCCAGATAACACAACTTTTGCAAGTGTAATTAATGCATAGTCTAAGGGAAGTAGCTGAAATTCTGTGCAGAATCATTATACCTCCTGAGCTTCCAAGCTCTCTATCATTTACTGTGAAACTTGTTGCTAGATTTTTCTCTCCTCTTTTGCTTCTATTTCTCTGAAATCTGTTCATTCTAGCAGTAGTCATCAAAACTGCAGGTGCTAAAACATAAGGTACAGAAACATAAGAATCCAATAATCTCCTGACTGTGTGTGATAGGTTTCAGCTTTTTAGAATTAGTCTTGAGCATTGTTTGATAGTTACAGTTCTGCATACAGTAGCTCTAAAAAAGTAGTCATTGCTGAGAAGCTTACACCCACCTCTGTAAGCAACCAGAATGCAAGTTAATGATAATGAGAATTGTTCATGCATCAGAAGAAGAAAAGAATGCAATAAGTAATTTCTCTCCTGAAGCAGCCTGTCTCCTTGACTCTGTCAGAAGGAACACATACCTTAGGAAATTGGTCTTCTCTTGTTAATTCCAGCTGAAATGCCTCAAAAATGTTTCTTGCAAATGTTTTGACAGAAAGTACAAAGGATAAGAGGCCTATTCCTCTGGTACTTCAGCTGGAAGGCTTTTAAAAAAGAATAGAGTAAAGAGGACTCCACAGTCAAAACAGGAGCTTATGCATTAATATCCAAGCTAAACTTCTACATCTGAAAAATTAAAAGCAAAACAAAATAAAAAGCAGGAAAAGCTTGCTGAAAAACAGAAACCTCTTAATAGATCAAAAATATTTAACAAATGGAAATAAGGACTTAGTCCTCTTCTTCAGTGTCCAAAAGAAAAAGGTCTCAGAAAGGTTGGTGCTGACAGCATGTAATTTTACAAGAGGGAGTCAGGAAGGGCCTCATGTACATCAAATGCAAAGCAAATAAACATTTTAATTCTATCAGTCAAAATTAATTGGAAACAAGATTAAAAAAAAATCCCTCACAATCAGATGAAGTATTAGCTTGTTAATGCTAATTCCTGTTCTGTTATTGTTTGTGATCAACTGAGTCATAGCTATTTGCTTTGCAGCTGATGAACCGCTCTATAGAAACTGAATTTTCTTTTTATTTACCTCTGAAAGTTTGAGTGGAAAATATCTCTCTCTCGTGACAAGCTCATAGCATATCTCCCCTGCTGTGGGGAGGGAGGTTTTGGGGGCAAGATCTTGCTGAGACTTCTGCTGAAGGAACTCCCCTCCCCACCCTAGGGAACTACACACCCCAAGGGAAGAGTTAAGAGTGTGTCCCAGATGTATCTTATGAGGAACTCCTGAGAAAGCATTTATGATACATTTATCCTGAGCTTTCAACCTGTTCTGATCCATGGCTATTTGCTACATAGCATACCTACTTGGTCTTTTCCTGCCATGTGTGCTCAGGAGATAGTAGCTCCGGCTTGGCACTGCTCTCATGTGCAGTGTAGCTTTCAGGTTGTAATTACTGAGCACATGGAGGCAAAGCAAGCGTAAGCCTGCTTGCTAGTGAACGTGCAGCCATTTTTGCTCATTTGCATTGATCAGACTTGCCACTCTGTGTGTGTAATCACGCTCCAAACTTTCTTCTACCTTGTGTCAGGTTTGATCTGACCAGCTCAGTAGGGATATTGCTTTAAACACCACTGTGTGATGAAGGGGTGTTGTGCACTCTCGGAAGAACTGCTGCATGTCTGGACTAAGTGTGGTAGTGTTTGGTCTGGGAGGTGTTTATTTTAATCAGATATAACTACTGTTAGGAAAACATTGTAGGTGTGGCATTATTGGAGTAGGTAACAGATTACTGTTCTGTGCTGTACAAAGGATGGATACGTAGATAGAGGAAGACTGAGAACGCGGTCCAAGATTTGCTCATTTTGCTGTTGCACACATAATGCAAGCATCCATGTATTTGTGCTTAAAACCAGGATCTAGCTCTTCTATGTGCACAAGTGAAAACATCACCATAAATACATGGCTGTCTTGTTGAATCTGTAGTAACAGAGCCTAAAGTAAAAATATATAGAGATGTAGATATATTTATTAATATATAACACTTTAAAATAAAAAAAAATAATTTTCAGTTATCCTTTATGTTCTTTGAAATACTGGTGGAGATGCATAGTCCAATAAAATGAGCAGAGTTGGCATTTTACACCATTAAAAATAAACCACAAGCCACCTGCATTAGCCAAAAATGTCCTTAGGTTCCTAATCATATCCCTCTGTATGTTAACAAGCAACCTGACCTGGGAAGAGAGGCATCAAAGAGGTAAACACGTTAGTATCACTGTAACTTAGAGAGGGCTGTGGAAATATTTCATTTCTGCCTTATTTCCTAGAGTGATATGAGTTAAGGGTCCTTTTATAATCTCTAACTCATTGAGACAGCAGTGAACTCAACCAAAAAATCTCAGCTGCCAGGTGAGTTGCTGGCCATTTTTTACATAATAGCCCAGGTGTTAAAGCACTGATCTGGGAAGTGAAAGGTCAGGATTTTTGTTTCCCTTTAGCCCAAGAGGGTTTGAATCAACTGTTTCTATTTCCTAAAAGAATATCCTAGCAGGCAAGATGCAGACCAGCTGTGTTGAGGTCATGCTTTCTCTACTGAACCCTGCTGCTGAGGCTGCACCATTGTGTAAGCAAGAATGAAAGTAGGGGAAATGACAGTTGAGAAATATTATGTTCAGTATGGACTGACATATGTATTTTTATATTGTTTTTATTCTTTCCTTATATGTTAAGGTTTAAGGTATTGAACTGAGTATCACAGATAATTAAACATAAAAACTGTATCTTTATATTGCCTCTTTAAATGTTTAGCAACCTGTGGAACAATCATATCCAGAGTTGCTTTATCTGCATTTTCATGGATCATTAACAAACAGCATTTTTTGCATAGCACAAAGTCTAAGTCTCTAGTTTAGCTAGAAGGACCTAGCCCTATAGGCCATTTGCATCTTTATTCACTCCAGTTCCCACTGATTCTGGCCATGATGGAAAGTATCAATAGCAGTTTAACTGTCTTAGCAGATGGTATATATGCATGTTTTACATCTGAGTTTTAACTAACTGTGAGTGAACCTGATATGCAGCTATGTGTGCAGCAAGTGTAATCATAATTTATGCATTTGAAACTTTAGGATGCCTGTGGTACATGAAAAGCACTTTATGGGTACTAGCATTATTGCATATTTCATTTTTCATTATAATGTAATTCTATATTAGATATTCTATTTATGCGGAATCCAAAAATAGTTTGTGCTGTGTAGGAATGCAAATTTCAGTGAATAATCCACAAAGAATTTCAATGTCTTAACCATTTGTGACATGCACTATTCTGTATCTTTAATGAGGACTCAATGTTTGAATAAATCATTCTGGGCTTTTAATAAGCCATTTCTGTGCTTCCCCATTAAAGAAGGGTCTATCACTTTCACATTGAAAATATTAGGGCTTATCATTACTGTTCAAAATTCCTTGAACTGGTTTTAGATCTGGTTCTGTCAACAGCTTAAGTGACAATCAGGTTTCTCTACTCTTAAAGCTGTGCTTCTCCTTCCCACTTCATGGCTGGTCGCTGGATAGTGAGAAAGCATAAGCAGTTTCATTACTAAGGCTACGTAGGATGGTGCAATAGCTGAGGAAAAATCCACTTTCCCCATACTTTCTTCTCAAGGAATCTAACTTAAATCAATGTAGATTGAAGGGAATTTCGTTCCCACTAGTTTGGGGAAACTGTGGACATGAATAGGAATGCTTTGTTTTAATAGTGTAACTGAGGCTCCTAAGATACTGAAGCCAAAGACGTGTCTAATTAAATGCTTGAAGGTTATATGTACTGACTGCTTCTCTTGTACTGGTGTAAACTAAGAATAATGGACTACACTCAAGTTAATGATGTTACTGGCATAACAATCACAGTTCAAGACGTCTCTAAGTTCAGACCACAGGTCCTTAGCGGTGTACCAAACACAAAATGAAACAACAAAGGAACCTCTTCTTGAACTGCTCATAGACATTGCAAAGCTGGGGCTTTCTGTTCTTTAAAATAGGTACAACTGAGCAGAAGTTTGTCTAATGAAGTTATAATAAATAATTTACCATTTAAAATTTCAAGATTATGGTCAATGTTAGTGGGTTATTGAAAAAAATTTCATATTTCAAAAAGTGTAGAGAAATGCTTAGTTTTTCAACTGGTTTTCCCTACTTCTGCATCCAAAATTAAATATTTAAAGTCCCATAATGTGGCAAAGAATCGGTTCAGAAAATCATCAGGTTGCTTTTAACACATTGAATAAGACACCCCCTATAAATTTCTAATGAATAGACAGCAAAACACTCAAAGTCCATCAGCACTGGCAAGAATCGTTAAAGAATCTGAGTGAGATTTTACCATTTATATCACAACTGTGTTACTATAAAAATTGCGTAAATAATACATCCTTTGCAATAATTTTAAATAATTATTTAACTGATTTAAACTTTTTTTCATCAGGTATAATAGCACAAGTTAAAAAAAAAAAAAATTGACCAAAATCATCAAAACAAAATATTTATTCCATTCTTTCATGTAATTAAGTATGTATTTCCTAAACTTTTGTGGTAGTATTTTTTGCTTTTTGGAATGCCAGCTCCAGGGCATCAAACCCACAAAACTTTGGTATTATTTTCATGATCTTTTAGGTAAACTATATACACTTTGTCAAAATTATTGCTTTACAGTCTATAATTATTTTTCTCTATCTGCGCACCTATATGTCCAGTTGTGACAAAGCCATAATGGAAGCATCCAAAAATGTTCTGTGCTGCCACCTACTCCTGTACTATTCACCTTTAGGAATGGCTACTTTTTTGAAAGTAGAAGTAACAAAGTTCATAAAATAATTGTACTGTCCCATTCAGACCAAAACAGACCAAACCCTCTAAGTCATAGCATCTTCCTATCCCTCTCTGTCACTCCATGGAGAGTAACAGGTTTTATGGTTATGATGCTGGCATCGGAGTAGTAGAACTGGTGCTGCGATTGGAAGGAACGGTGGCTCGTTTTCTTTATCTGCATGTCAAAGTGGACTCTATTTATGACAGCCTGATGCACACTTACAAAGTTCTAAAAATACTGTCACCAAAATTTCTTCAGCTTCTGGGCCTGTAGGAAAAGATTATATAAATCTGAATGCTGTATTTACTATGAGTAACTAAGTACATCACACTGTGTAAAGAAGGTCAGGATGATAAGTTCTGTTAAATAGCCTTAACTGAGAAGCCCACAAATGTGTTCATCAGGAAGGAAAGGTGCTAGCTTTGCAGAAAAAACTCTGCTAGGATGACTTTAATCTACAGAAATCAAGAGGTTCCTGAGTTCTAGGTCTATATGAAAAGTAAAAGACCACAGCCTTGATTTTCAGAAGTGTCCTGCTGATTTTCTTAGGTACCTAAATTAAGAGATTATGTTCCTATGGGCGCTATAATTTGACTTCCATTGTACTTGAACCTGGAAGTACAGTGTAAGATGAAATGCAGCCTTTGACTCCCCTGTTCAGGACTTTTGCATCTTCTAGAAATAGTTAAAGTGAGCTCATAAGATGTGATGATCTGCTGCAATACCTCATGCAAACTTGTAGTCAGCCCTAAATCAGTATTTTCATTCTTCTGATTTATTCTCTTCACTTTCCCTTAGCATCTCCTTGAGAAGTGCTGAATTAAGAACTGGTACTAAGATTGGTTGATTCACAATATATTTGAATGTGTGATGATGCACGTGTTCTAGTGAATCAGGCACCTATTTCAATAGCAGAAGATAACAGCTCTTGAGTTTCTCTGCTGCCATGAATTGCATTATTTTGAATCATTGATTGCCAGAGTGCTCTTAAAATTAGAGGCAAACAATTTTTTTTCTCACACATTTGCACATTTGCCTCAGCCTTATTCACAGTTCTATGTTAGTATGCTAAAGTGTTTTAACTCAACTCAAAATTATCATAGCAACACAGACTAAAGATAACAGGCTTTTTTTTCAGAGCAACCACCTCAAATGGGCAGACTGCCGATATACAGTCTAAGCTTCCAAATAAGACCTGTATTGAGAGCCTCATCCACACCCACTGAAGGCAGTGGATCATGTCAGTGACTTGAAGGGTTTTGAATCCAGATACTGGCTTTCTGTAAAACACTTCAATTCAAGAATACTTTCTAGTGGAAAATCATTAACATACCCTTTGGCATTCCTGGTAATAACCTTAATCATACTGAATTCCTTTAGTCTCACAGCTTTTACAGGAATACCACTGTAATTTAACATTAATAACAGAGCCTTATTAGGAAGTATTACCAGTTTCTTGCTTAGGTGATGTTATAATTAGCCATATCTTGCTGTGATAATTGCTGCTGTAAAAGAAATGCCATTTATAGATCATATTACATATGCGGCATGTGTTGCGTGCACATCCAAGCATTCTGGTAAGTGCTAAGTGACTGGAAAGGCAACATTGAAAGACAGACACGCAGAAGAACATTTAAAAACACTTTAGATGTAATGTAAAATAACTCTTTGCACATACAGGGCTGTAAATGAAATAAGAGGAAACTTGAAAGGAGGTTTTAAGTTATACTTGATTAAATCTGTAACTTACAAACTTATAAACTGCCAGTACTCTTATATCCTACTTAGGTCTCCTAGGTTTTGTTAAGTATTGTTGGCCAACAAACTATAATTTCATGCTTGAAAGGACTAATACAAGCCTAGGCTTCTGCTTCTTTGTACATTCAGACTAAAGTATACTGTAATAATAAAGGGAGAAAGGGAAGAAAAAAATAAAGCAAAACAAAAAAATTTGTCACATGGAATAATAATTAATACTTATCAGTAAAATCAGATACTAAGATGGCTTGACCTATATTCCGCTGAGGTCCATAAACTGTGAGTCTATTTACTTCACTAGGCTGTAGATTACCTCCTTCAAGTTCTGTATGTTGATTTGACAGGTACTGTAACAGTCAGCCATTCAGGTAGAAGTAAACTGTAGAACTGGATGGTGGGTTTTTTTAAATACAGCAATTCTTCTAGCTGTGTCTTTTTTCCATGCTGGAACATTTGGCTCTTGGTTAATAGCTATTAATATAGCACCTTTGTATAAAATGTGTCTATAACATGAATCCTCTGTATTTAGTTCTGTCTTGCTAGTGCATGTGCTGAATTTCTCTTATGCTAATAAGTAAATCTTGACACTGTCTAGTTTTAATATGCTACAGCTATATATGGTGGCTTCATACAGCTAAAAATAACATTAGGAGAAAACAAAAGCAGTTCTGTAAACTGAGTTGTCTGACTGAGGCATTGTATGTATGAAGTGCTACATGCTCTTGGTGGGACTTGTAAACATCTACTGGTCTGCTGAATAGCTTCAGAAACGGCCCTTGGTAAATCTGAGAGGAATGGCTTGGATATTTCAGCTCTTGGGTGTAGTGCAAAGGTTCCTCAGGCCAGGGGAACTGACTACTCATGCACAAGCAGAAATGAAACGGGTAACGGTGCTTTGCAGAGAAAGGGGTAACTTTAATGCCAACTGCTAAAACATACTGAAGGAATTAGTCATACCCTGTCAAATTTTCTCAGATGTGTTCTTTCTGTGTCTAAAGTGCAGATTTTCTGAAATAAAAAGAAGTCAGCTTCAGCAGCGTAGGCAGAAGCTTCACTTGTTTCCTGACCCTTCATTCCTCTGGCTCTGGCAAACCATGCGGAAGGCACATTAACAGCCTCTGCTGAGAGCCCTGCAAAAGTCAGATTTCTTAAGGCTCCAGATGTTCTGTTTCCACTTCTCTTTTGGCAACTTTCTGACCTACATGATGAGCTGCAAGACTCCTGTGCAGTTCATGAGCATTTGAAACATATCAGAATCATAGAATAGTATGGTTGGAAAAGACCATTATGATCATCTAGTCCAACTGTAAACCTAGCATTGCCAAGTTCACCTCTAAACCATGTCCTTAAGCTCTACATCTACATGTCCTTTAAATACTTCCAGGGACAGTGACTCCGCCACTTCACTGGGCAGCCTGTTCCAATACTTAACAACCCTTTCAGTGAAGAATTTTTTCCTAATATCCAACCTAAACCTCCCCTGGTGCAACTTAAGGCCGTTTCCTCTTGTTCTATCACTTGTTATTTGGGAGAAGAGACCAACACCCACCTCACTACAACCTCCTTTCAGGTAGTTGTAGAGAGCAATAAGGTTTCCCTTCAACCTCCTCTTCTTCAGACCAAACAAACCCAGTTCCCTCAGCTTTGTACTGAAAAGATTAACACTTTCTATTTCTTCTGTGAACAGTTTTATTTTTAAATTCTAGAACTTCTCATGGGGTGAGGACTGTAGTTTCTAGCTATTTCAGATTTTGATGTGTTTTATTATATTTTTACATATGAGAGACAGAGTTGCATAAAGATCCATGCATTTATATTTGGGCCACTGAGGTCTGTGAAACTGTTTATATTCAACTGTTGTCCTTGTCATCAGAAATTGAGAGAACCCTTCTTACAGTACAAAAAAAGGTATGCTACATCAAATGAGCTAGAATGTTAAATCGCAAAGCTGGTGATTCTGCACCTAGTTGTCTAGAATAAGGTATGAGCCGGGTTCTGCCCTAGATACCATGCCAAACTCTTAGAAAAGTCAATGACCATTCATTGCAAAGAACAGAAAATAGAACTTGTCCCAGCATATCTCTGATGGATGACAACAATAATTAAATAACAGCTCACATAGGACATTATTGTGAATCTCTTTTCACATTAAAGCACTTCTTTTTTTCTCAGATTGTAACAATAACGACACGCTCTCCTCTGCTTTCCTATTCCTGCACTATTTAACCATTATTCTGAACATTGTTTTCCTTAAAGTCCCATAAAGTTTCCCCTATGTATGTCTCTATTTCTTTCTTTAAAGGCAAAGGCTTAAAAGAAATCAAATGATGATGGCTTTGCTACCAGTGGAATAAAACCTTCTAGAATTACTTGGGTTTTGTATTATTTTATATAACTAGAGATAAAAGAGATTTTTTTTTTTTCTTTTAAACATGTAAATAGACCTTTCTGCAATGTAGTGAATCTTAGTGGCAGGATGAAAACTCTGAATAAAGAATTTCAAACTTGCTCTCCTTTTGATTACATTTTGTGGAACCAAAATTCTTGCAGCTCCCTTATTTCTTCAGGGTGGGTTCAAAGATTTATATTTTGTAATAAAAATAACAATAAACTATCACAAGTAATCTTTACGTATTAGGATGGAAGGATGAAAAGGATCATATGTCAAATATTGTAAAAGAACGAGAGATTTTTCATTTAACACTTTGTATTTAACTTTGCATTCATATTTGTTTTTTAACTTGTGTTTAGTAATTTTTTTGTGTAAAAAACCAAACAAACAAACCTGTGCATGAATGAGATTTTCAAAGAATTGACATGAGAGAAACTTTACAAATGAGAATGATTTTACTTGCATATTCAGTGTGGAATAGTTTAAGAATTATTCATCTAGGTTTCTTTCTGTGAATGGAGAACAAACTGAGGTAACTTATTATTCTGGTTAATCACTAGCCATGTTTATTTATTAGGTTAATTTGCAGAGTTTCAACAATCTTGCGTCCTTGGAAATTGTCAGGAAATAGCACCAAGTCAGATATACTGATTATCTGTGCTATAAAAAGAACAATGTTTTTTTTTCTAGAACAACAATGTTCTAGATCACATGCTTGTAAATGTGTTGCTGAAATGAGTTTTGAACTGAGTTCAGGCAACTGTTGCTAATGATAAAATACCTTCTGGGGGCCTTGTCCTGCTCAAGTTTGCAGTGTCCGAGAAAGCTGCTCTTGTGTCACATTCATATTATAGCATCCACTATAATCTATTTACTAGGATTTGTGCTTTCCTCTCAGCTTTTATTATGATCTGCTTGTAACACCTGCAAACTGATTCTTATGCTCTATTGGCATATCTATGCTGTGATGTCTGCTTTTCCTGCTAGCCAATTCTACGTTACGGTTTTGTGGTCCCTGAATTTGCTTACATTGCATTATCTGATACTTCTTTGATTCATAATTAGACTGAAGTCTCTCTGAGATAAGATTCTTTTCCCTGTTTGAAAACCACCTAGCAAAATGAGGTTCTGGTTCAAAACTCAGATGCTGTGTGCTATTTTGCTATTGTCACAGAAGTTATAAGGAATACCAAATCAGAATATTAGTAATTAAGAAACCTTTCATTCTCCAGCAGGTAAAAGAAAATCATGCACACATGCACACTTACACACTCTTGTCTTTTCCTTTCAAAGATGATGATTTTTTTTTTTGATTGTCAGTTCACCCTGGAATGCATTTTTGCTTTTAGTGTTTTTTCCATTTTCTCACAGGCACAGCATGGCACTTATCTTCATAGGCAGCCATTATGTCTGTTTTATCCATGTACAAAGCAGAGGAGAAATAAAATTGTAGGTGCCCTGATAAGTTAAGGAGGATAAACTTTTGAAGTCTGTAAATAATGCGGTTCCTTTGGCTGATTGATTTCAGGTAACTGCAAAGGACACAAACAACCTTCTTTTTTAAAAACTGAAAGGAATGCATCTGAACGATGGATAACTGCAGTTCAAGTAGAAGCGCTTTTAGAAGCTGTTTTATGGAGAATTGGCCCACTCTGTCCCAGACTCCTGCTTCTATTCAGTGTAACTGAATGTTAGTTCCTCAGATTGAAAAGAAATCTGTAAAGGAGAAATTACTCCTCGTCCTACTCTATTTGTGGCAGTGTGCATGTGAGCTGCTCGAAAAGCAAAGCTTTCTGCAAGTTAGACAGTGACATTGCTGTTTGGTAGCTTGGAGCAGCATCAAGGATGCAGTAGGCCTGTCATTGCAATACTTATAACACTAGCCAGCTTGACAGCAATCATCTTGTCTCTTGCTCTCTCTCACCTGGCATTTGTGCCAGAGACAAGCAGCATTAGTGCTCTGGTCATGTTGCTTAGTCTTGGAAGACTACATCACAGACAATCTCATCCTCAGCTCATTGCCAGAAATAAAATGGTTAGGCTTGGCTGCAGGTGGGTGCAAGGCCTGTGTCTTGCAATTTAACAACTATGTGCTCAAAGAAACTTACCGTGCATTTGGAGTCTTTTCCCTCTTCCTTCCCTTCTTGCTTTCCTCTGTTGTCATCTTGCACACGTTTTCCTGTTACGCAGTAACTAGTTTTTCCCAATGCACGTTTCAGTGTGTACTACGAAAGTACATATGTTGCAACATAATGCAGGCTTCTGCTTATGAAGATGGTGAGCATTTATGGGTGGAAACATCCTGGCACATACATTACGCTCTCTTTTTTCATCTTCAGTTTCAGTTAGTTTTGCACATTTGTGTTTTAGTGCAGTAATCCCAAATCCTTCCTTCTCCTCTTGGTATATAGCATGAGAAGCTGGGAAAACAAGTGTCATCATCTTCCTGACTGATGCTACAGAACAACCAGCGAGAGCAAAAATGCCCCCATGGGAGGAAGTGAGAATATGAATATATGAATACAGAGAGCGAAAGAAGCCTTAGTGGCCAAAAAGGCTTGTATAAGATCACGTTAAACCAGAAATAATTGCAGGAGTTTAGTATAAAGTAACTGGAAAAACAGGTGAAGATTGCTTGCAAGACACTTATGATATTAATTTTACCTTCATTTTTAGCAGTAGATTGTAACTAATACAAGCCTATGGAGAAGAGGAATTCTAACTAGTCAGGTACACAGTGTCTTGGGGCTAGGCTGGCAGAAACCAGTGGTATTTGCTGGAGGAAGCAAGGAAAGAGGTTTGGGACTGAGAAGAGTTAGAAGCAAATTGCCACTAGCAGGGAGCAAAGTTATAATTTTGTTGTGGGATGCTCTGGAATGGGAGGGCTTTGCTCACCATTTGTTTGAGCTCTGCCCTTGCAGGATGAAATTTATACCTACTTATTAATGTTAGCTAAACTTGTCTACATCTGTTTTGAAACAAACACAAACAACAATATAAAACCATATACACAGTGCTGGATTATAGATCTTGGGTTTTTTCTCTGATAAATTCTGGAAATACATTTGTTTATTCCCTCGCTTTTCCACTAGCTGTAAGTAGGATGTTACAGCTTCAAATGGTAATGCATTGTTAGCTGTAAAAACAAAGAAGTTGAAACAAATTCACTGGAATTTGACTGTCAGATACCAAGTATTTTATTTTGTTTTTTGTTGTTTAAAATATTGAGGTGAAAATCCAAGAGGATACCTCTAAGTACTTAAATAATCTCTTCTTAATTTTTATTATTTCAATATTAATATTTCTTTGCCTAGATTTTAGAGAATGGTATGTTTTCTTGGGTGTCAATAACTAATTCAAGATACTTGCTTAAAGAAAATAAACCTTATTGAACCCAGCTGGCTCTGGATCAGGCTCCTGCTATTTCTTTCAGAATAAAAATAAAATTTAATTCTCAAACAGAATTTTTTTGGGTTTTAAATATAGTTTTACCCTAGTGTGGCACATTGCTATTGCCTAAGACCACTGGCCTAGATGGAAATCTTTCATAAGGACAGCAAGGAAGAAATTTTTTATTTCCTCAGTGATCTTTCCTCCCTCTTCCTTTTGAAACAAATAGGCATAAGAGATGGTATTGTCATAAGAGGGGGGTAGATTTGTGTTAATGCCTAAGAGCAAATGTCAAACTACAGAAATGTCTGTCTTGTATGCTTTCAAAGTATGTAACCAGGTAGATTATTATTTTGCCATATATTTTATTAGAAAACTTTATATTGCATAATCCTCTATGAAATTTTATTTTGTGCACAAATACTGTGCTACATGAGAATATCTTCTAAATTTAGCAGCTTTGTAATGTTAGGCAGGGAAAGGCAAAAGAAAGTTTGGGTGGATAATTTCTTTCTCCCTGAAAAGAATGTCTTTCAGAAGTAGTCATACCAAAGATGCTTAGAGCTGTGACTCATAGCATTAGTGGGATGAACCATTATTCTGTGCAGGTATGTGGGCTCACATTTTTAGGATTAGTAAAAGTATTATTTGTAATAAAAATATATTTTAGGATAATGGCAGAGCTATAATCTTTGAAAAATCTGAATTCTAAAGAAAGATTACGACTTGACTGGAAGATAGATTGACACTTATGAATAAATGTGCTCTTTTTAAGAATTTTTTTTTTAAACCATTTAAAATATTTTCTTAAAATGCCAAAGACATGGAAACTAGAGTTTCTAGAATAAAGTATCAGACACTCATATTTAAGATCTCTACCATACAGATAACCTCTGAGAAGTGGTGCTTCTGATGCATTCTACAGTCCTTTCATTTTGCATGTACTCTTTCATATTGATTTCTTTCCCTTCTGCCTCTGTCCCTTGTTTTCTAGCTCTACCCTTGTTGCTTTCACATCATTTTTTAACTCATGCCTGTCATGTACTTGTGTTCCACATTTTTTTGCTTTCGCTTTTTTTTCTTCAGAGCAAATTTTTCTCCCACTGTTCATCTGTTCCTTCTGACTTATAATTTCTAAGATATACCACAGCCACAGGCTATTCCTTATGAGCAGTAGTTAAAGCTAGTTATGCTGGCACTCAGAATTACCATTGAAACATATTTTCCCCCTTTATACAGAATTCACTTACTATTTCTAAGTATTCTCGAAGAGTTATCGTAGGGAAACATTTTAATGCTAAGTGGTTTTCGCCCCTTAAAACTGCTCTGGTAGATGAATTAGGGCCATACATTCATTTTTAACCAAAAAGATGTTTTTTCCATCAGAAGTCTCTCTGAAGGATAACTTCACTTGAAGTCTTTAAGAAAGCTGTATTCCCAGAGAGTTACATTTTATCAGATGAATTATTTAATCCTAGTTTGCCACGGCTGGTATCAGAAAAACATACGTGTAGCCTGAACGTTCATCTCTACTCAGTAGCGCAAGGTAGTGGCTCAGTAAATGCACTATTGGATAATGGTAGAGCACTAATGGACTACTGGTAGAGCTTTACCTGTTCAGCTCCTGAGCCAGTATGTATGCAAATTAGCAAACAGGCTTCTCTTATATGCATGATATATCTCTGTTGAAGGCTTAGGGCATGATGATTATTGTGGGATCTCACTGATAGCTATGCAAAGCCTTTGCAGAGTCAGTTTAAAATGATGATAAATTAGAATGGTAGCTATTACCATCTTTGCATAGGCATTAGTGACAGCATGGGTGTCAGTGTATGTTCTACCTTGGCTTTGAGAGAATGTTCTTTTTAAGAATATGAAAAAAAACCCCACAAACCAAAAACCAAACCCACCACTTAAAATATTTTCTTGAAATGCAAAAGACGTGGAAACCAGACTTTCTAGAATAAAGCATCAGATACCTATATTCAAGACCTCCACCATATATGCCTCAGTAGGAATGTGAACAGAAGCACAAAAGCTCAGGAATCCAGGGAAGAGGAAGTATTGAGCTCCAAGGGAGTCCTGGGAGCTACATCTTCACAATAGGTGCATCTTTCTCTGTTTGTAAGAAGTGTGGGTAAACCAGTGTTGTCTTATTTTTACTTTCTCTTGCGTAGCTACTGCTTTCTGAATATGCGGGCAGGCATCAGCCACTGGCGTGCTTCAGTTTCCAACCTCCTGGTTTCCCAAACACAGAATTTATGCACTAGCTGATTAATAATTGGAGTAGTTTTATCCTGGAATTTAAAAAGGTTAATATATTTAAAACTGTTGTCTACATACTACTGTAGGGCAGAGCTTCTTAGCTCATTCTCACTCCCCACAGCCTCTGCACTGCCCAGCTTCTCTAGACCTTCTGTATCTGAACTTTCAAAATTTCTTCTCCTTACTAAACAAGATAAATAATTATTTTGTTTTTGAAAGTATAATAATTTTTGGATTCTTAAATATTTTGAAGATGCCGGTTGTAATGCAAATATAATCTATGGTTTATAACAGAAAAGGATACTTGTGGTCAAAGCCATACCATATTCTGAACAGCCATGCACTCTCAGCTTTGGTTGTATTTTTATCCAAGTTAGATGCACTCTGCAAAATAAACAAATGAATAAAGTGAAAAGCATTTTTAGAACATAAATAAAACATGGAGTTCCAATATTAAAAATACATGTCAAACTGAACTACAATTAACTGCACTTTTTTTTTTTAAATTTAAAAACTGCCTTGGTGCACAAATGTCTCTGTGAATCAGTTCAGGAGCAAATTGACTCATATACCACATTTCTTATTGCTGTTATTGGAAGAGTGCAGCATTTACTTGTATTAATGATTCAAATTTTATTAAGGAGCTGAGAAGCGCTATATTCTGAGATCAATAAAATTATATTTTGATTTAATTGCCGTTGTGGGATTACTTCAGTTTACTCCTACTATATCAGATGCTTTTTGTGTATGTTTGACAAAAAGTCATTCCAAAAGGGATCATGATTTTCTAATAATTATGGCACTACTTTTCTTTCTGTGCTTCATTCTAAGGTGTGAGGAACACTTGAGTCAGCAAGACTCAAGATGCTGCTTTCCATTCTGCAAGCTAATTCTGGGATGTGCTGCACAGGTAGAGAGATGGACGAATGTCCCTTTTCTCAGGCTAATAATTTGAAATAATACATTAGAAATAGTCATCTGTACAAAGACAGCTAGTTTAGTTGTACTCTGGGAATCACATCAGTCCTAATGGAAAAATTAGTGTCAGGATGGAATTAGGAATGGGATTGACAGTTTTCTAAGGATACTTCATTATTGTCTTGTTTGTATTTTGCTGCAAGTTAGATTATTTTTTAATGGGAATATTCTTTATGCAATTTTAAACCAATTTATTTAATAATTTTCAGGTTTTGATCTAATAAGATATTAAAAAAATATTTTCCTATTATAAATTATTATTATGGAATTAGCCATATGGAGATTATTCTCATTAGTTAATTGCAATAAATTCACCAACCAGCTGGCTGATGAAACTGATGAGGAAAGTATAAATAATTCCCTTGTTATGCTAGGATGGTTAAATAAACTATGAACAGTAGTTTGACAGAGATTATATTGATAAGTGTTTTGCAGGCTTTTTAGTTTTCTCCTGAGATCAATACTACATCTCAACATTTTTCCAAAATGTTTGTAAAAAATAAAAAAATAAATTCTTACAGTGTCTTGATAGATGTTAACATAGCAGAATTTCTGAGATACATAAACCGTCTGAATAAAATATGATATTGACTGTTTTTGTTTATGGGCAATTAGTTAAAAAGCCCACTGCCATAAAAGCTTTTGTCTTTTTTTCAATAGAAAACTTTGTAAATCTGCTTAGTGATTATGTACCCTGCATTCTGCTTATTGGAGTTAGCTTTTGGTGTTTATACTCTGAATGTATGTGATATGCAGCAAACTGCTTTTTTATTTTTAGATAATTTCTATACATTAATATATATATTATCTGTAGTATGTGTTATGTAATTCAGTTCTTTCAGAACCCAGTTATGACACTCCATCAGTAAATATATAGATATGAATGAGGCTATTTTTCTGTTTATGCTTATTTTGTGATAATAATTTGATGATAAACACATTTAAGGAAATGTAAGACAAGGCAGAACTGACACTAAGAAACTGAGAGATGCTTTTAATGGATGGGGTCACAGTATGGTGAAGTCTAGAGGCTGATTACACATTAAAAGGCTCTACACCTTTGCAAAGGCAGAAGTCCTGTGTTCCAAGTCTTACAACTTGAATTTGCTGCTAGCTGACTGCCAAAATTACTGGTTGAGCCAGTCCAGGATAGAGCATAATCAGAAGTCCAGAAACAACTGTGTACATGGAAGTCTTGACTAAATAAATTGAATTCCTTTAGAAAAGAGAAAACTGAGTTTGTAGGAGGGAAGAAAAGAAGGGAGATCAAGATGAAGTAGCAATGGAAAAGAGTTATGCTGCCATATAGCCGCTATTGCCTCTGCCAATAGTACTAATGAGGGAGAAGGTGTTTAAGTCTTTCTCTGCCCCTAAATAAATCCGGGTCTGGTTACAGATGTGGATTGAGGATCCCACAGCAAGATACCCTATGTTCTGGTAGTCAGAGTGGTCACAGAGCAGATAAATTCAAATCTCTGTAGCAGACCTTGTGGCTTCCCTATTCTGGCTGAATACTTTGACTGAGAAGGTAGGTGCCTAGATTATTTTCCACTAATTTTGTTGCTTTTTAAACATCTTATTCTTGAGAAGATTTTCAGTTCTTATTTCTGTTACAATCCCCTCAAAGCGCCAATTAATGGCATTGAGAGTTGGCACATGGTTTAAAGTTTATCTGGGCAAGAGCTTTGGCAATGGGAAATCCTGGCACTTGATATGTTATTTGTCCAGGAATATATGCAAGAAAAACAAATGCTTTCACTGTGAAGACACACTAGCATAAGAAGAAAATGAAAAGTAGGTAAACTAAATAAAAACATCATATTAGAAACAAAGGGAAAGAAAAAAAATCAAAGGGGAAGAAGAGGAATGAGAGAGAGAGGAGATGGAAGAGAAAATTAAAAGAAATAACCTTATATAAATTGAATAACTGTGATAGGTACTGAGTTAAAACAAAGAGGGCTACAGAAAATACATCAGAGGTCTGAATTAGTAAGAGAGTGAGATATCAAAAACAAAAAGTCAGACAAATGAAAATAGAATACCATAGGGAGGAAAAAAATAATCAGAGTAGCAAAACTATCTTCCAAGGTAAAAATTTACTACCATAAGGAATGCTGACTTGGACATGATAGGGCATGAAAGGTGTTATATTTATTTACACCTTCTGTGTTGTGTTGCTGAGTTTTGTCAACAGAGATAGGTGTTAATTTACAGGGCACGGTTGGGACACTGGATGTGGTGTTGTTATTCACGAACATGACTATTTTCATTTTTAATAGAAGGAGGAGAAAATTAGATGCCTATTGACTTCTGAAGAAATCAGATTTTCAGAAAATAATACATTCAGTCAATTTTATACTGCATTCAGCATTCTCTGATCTTTGATAATTCATGAGTGCTGCAAAGTAGAAGATTTCTGAAATTATATAATCTTTAAAATCCAATCAAGAATAGATTAAGATTAAGGTTCTGTGTCCTGGCCTTTAGTCAGAATTTGGGAAGAGGCATTGCAAGAATTCATACCAAGATGCTTAGGAGAGTGGTATGAGGTCCCTTCCAATCCCTAACATTCTGTGATTCCGTGACTAGTGGTTAGTCCCCTCAGGCTCAGAATAAACTGGTATCTTTGCATGGCGCAATGGAGTGGTATGCTAGCTCTTTTAATACTGACTGAGTTGTAAAACTAAGGATAAGATCAGATATTAATAATATTTTTCCTTTTTTTTTTTTTTCAAAGAAACATTAGGACAATTAGGCACCTGAATTCCATTCAGTTTCAATGAAAATCGAGGCCCTAAATTCCTTCAGATATGTGTAAATGTTAAGAATACTAAGTATGTAAAATATCATTAGGCAGAATTTTAATATATCTTTAATGCAATTTCCATTGACTAGATTATCTTACTCATGCTTTGCCCTAACTTGTTTTCTACGTTTATATCACTGTTGGATGATTTAAATTTAGCTCCAGGTGTGCATCTGAAAGAGTGCATGGGATGGTATTACCTAGAAACAGGAACACAGTATTAGGCACTTTTTTGCCTTTTGCTTTGGCAACTTGTCAACTCCAGCATTGCTTCTTCCTAGCCCCACTGCTGTTCCACTTACCTTGCTGAAGCACGTTGCGTCCCTGTGTATTGACTCTCTATAGACTGTTGCAGGCAGTACTGCATTTAAAACAATGCCATACATGCATGACAAAAAAGGGAAGCAAGAGATGAACAGCTGCAGCTTGTTATAGTCTCCTTTAGCTCAAAGTTTTCAAGTTCACTGTGTACTTAGGTTTCCATGTGAAAAATAACTGAAAAATATTTTCTGAAACTTGACCTACTAGACTTGGACTTTACATGTTTTCTTTTATTATTCCAGGGAATTAAACATTGTTCCGAGATACCTCATTTCCATAAATGCAGCATTTGGAAGGTGATAAATATTTGGATTTATCAAGGCATTACTTCTCTTATTTTGTTTATTAGACCTCTCAGGATAACTTCACATTTATTTATAATTTTCTTCAAAACTCTGTAACATTTTTAGTTACAAAATTTTCATGAGTGCATGTATATCAAAAAATATATGTATCTCCTCTGTGCTTTGTACAATAAAGAGATCTTGCAGTTCCTTTTTATTTTCAACCTGCCTGTTTTAAACATTTTCAGCTATAACAGTGTTTTTGACAAACATGATCTGCTAACAACTGAACAGTTTTTAATTCACTATGTGTGTCTAAAATCCTGACATACCTGGCTTGCAGCTTCTGTTGTCAGATCTTCATCTGGATCTACGCCAACTCTGTTAAAAAAACCCCAAACCAAAGACATATGGTAATGGTCTTTCATACATTAGAAAGCTTTGAGGGTAGAAATGTTTCTTTTGTGCCACTTATTTCCTACTAGGTGAGCAATGCAGAGAAGAGCTGGCAAAATATTAAGATCATTTTTTAAATCAAGGAAGTTCTTAAGTTTTTAGCAAACTTGAGATTCTTTTTAACTGCCACTCATAGCACCTGAGATCAGATCTTTACCCTGGCTCTGATCCATATCTGGGGAGAGACAATCAAGTTATTAACCTGTGCTATGAAATCCTTCATTACTGGCACAAGAGAGGTGTTGGGGAGGAACTAGAGTTAAGAGAGTTATGTGAAGGATAGGAGTGCTGGACTGGCTTTTCTTGACTATGCTGTGTTATGGATAGCTTGTAGCATTTGGAAAAAGCTTTACTTGGTGCAACAAGGTAGGAGGAAGCAAACCAGAGGGCGGAGGAGACTGCATTTGGTGGTGGGCAAGATAAGAACCTGGGTGGCATTTTACTAATATGGACAGTAAAAAAATAAAATTTGCTGTTAAAAGTGATCTGGTGGAAGAAGTATCATATTTTTAATACAGCTGATACTCAGAACTGAGGAAAAATGCAAGTGAGAAATGTTATGAGTTGAATGACAGAAGTTTGTGCTGATGTTCACACCAAGAGAGGAAGGAGAGCAGGGAGTGATGATGAACAACAAACCTTCTTATCACCACAATATGAAGCACACAGCTAGGGTGGCCAACAGCCACCCAACACTTCACAAGCTCCTACATAGTATCAGGTCCACTAAGCTAATACAAAATTTACTGATGCAAAGAAAATGTACTCTTTCACTATATGTTCATTTAAGGCCATTTTACTGTTTTTCTGATAGTCTTCCTTCTTCAGCATGTTTTTGCTTTTAATAATAACACTCAAAATAGATTTAAAAACAATATTTAGTGATAACAATTATATACCTCAGCATGCTTTCCTGGAAATGTTATTCATACATTCTTATTCAGTCAGAGATGATGACAGGAACTACATGGAAAGCAGTGCTTTTTATATGTAAACAGTGAATGGAAAAGACATTTTTTTTCTATCATAGCTCCTGAGCTTCAACAAATCCAAGTCCTTCAGGCATAAATATTTCTATCTTTTTATTAAAAATAATGATCCTGGTGCTGACTCAACAAGGAGACAGCATGAATAGCTATTCTTTTCCTTTTTCTGTCCTGTTATTCTTAAAATGTCTAGAAAAAGTGTGTGATGGTGCTGATCTATTCATTAGTTTGGAATAAAGCAAGTTAGATATTTTCTATTTCATTAAAGTGGAAACATTTACATGAGAAAAGAAAAAGAAACATTACATAGAGGTTTAACCATCTATCTGACACTGGTTTTATTATTGTCATGTACTGAACAGTGGTGTCTAGGGCCTTATCTATGCTTGGCATTGTAAAACCAAGCAGTGTGAGGTAGTCCTGCACTGCAGTGTTCAGTGTAACTACAGTGGGATGTGAAGGCTGAAACAATGGCACAAATGCAGATTCGTTGGTTCCAAACTCATAAACCAGATCAGAATCAGAAAGAGAATCCCAGTCTCCTAAATGCAATTGTATATGCCCTGTTTATTAGACTTTGTTTATTCACTAATGTATTCATTGACAACGCTGCTTGGCTGACACAGAAGAATACCAGCAGTACAATAGTTAAGGGTTTGCACAGTTCTGGAAATGGAAAAATTTAAAGCATTTACGCATGATAGGTGCAGCTGAAAGGCTACAGCACAAACTTCCCTGCACTCTCTTCTCCTTAATGAGCTTGACTTGACCTCAAAGAATCTGTCTCCTGGGACAGAAGTAATTTAGCCTTCGTGCAGTTCTGAACTTACTAGAGTTGAGAAACTGCCAGTTCTGACTGATTGTGTGTGTTGGGAGTTGTGATGTGTTTATTATAGAATGAGCTAAGACAAAGGAAAACATTTCACCTGGGACTAAAAGGACTGTAACAGCAAACGTGAAAAAGGGGTAGGCAATGGGGCCAAGAGGAATCAGAGTTCCTGGGTCTGATATCGTTTCAGTAACAGGGATATAACTACTAACTAAGCATTGACAACAGGAATCCACTGGCATAGAAAAAAAAATAAAATCTGAATGTACAGTTTCATGAATTTGTGGTATGCTTAAGCTTCTCTGCATGTATAATTTCTAATCCTTATAGTTACAGAGATAGATAGTAGTTTTGCCTTGTTTATTTTGCAGACAATAGATTGTTATAATATGGTACATATGAAGATACTCATATGAAATCTTAACATTAGTATTATACATTAAAGCTAGAAAAAAAAGGGCAATAAATTTCTAATGAAATCACACTTCTGTCTTAGGTTTTTCACATGTGAAAAAAAAAAAAAAGACTTCAATTCCACACGAATGCTACAGAGCCAGAGCTGCTGCTTTCCTTTGGTCTGGTCTCTACTCTCATTTAAAACACAGGGTCAGATGCTGTTACTAGTTTTTCTCATGGAATAGCATCTAAATACTGGAAATTAGTGTGGACGGTGAAATCTTACTATTGATTTAAAATCCCTTGGAAAAAGGACCAGATAATTCTTTGCATTCCATAGGAGTTTTTAATGCACTAAAATAGCAATATGTTTTGTAATAATTTGAATATTAACAATTTTATTAAATATGCATTAAGCAGACTCAGTTCAGTCAGTTCTGAAATTGAGGCTAATTATTTCATAGCCAAACATAGGCTTGGGAGCCTAACATCAGGGACCTAGCATTGAAAATCATGGTCTGCTATAATTAACTTTGATACACTTGACATGAACTAGAACGCTATTTTTAAATTGCAAATGTTGAAAAACAAAGCATAACAAATTATATGAGACAGTCAAGACAACTGAAATTAAGCAGATATGCACTTCAAGTTTACATCCTTGACTTCCTCAAAAGACCTGCTATATTTAATGCTATTGCAACTAGAGTTTACAAAATTAAAATTTGTATAAATTAATTACTATGAAGACCTCTAAAAAATACTCTATTGTTAGTGTTTGTATAAACATCTTTCCCTTTCCAACCTTCTCAGTTTTCTATTTCTGTGAGAAGATTTAACAGATAGTCAGAAAAATTTTTCTTGGTATTTTTTCTCCTTTCTTGTCTCTTTTCACCTGTTATCTTGTTTGACTTCTTGCAGTCTCCCTTTTCCTTCTTTCTGTTCCACTTTCCCGGTTGCTCTCTATTCCTTGTTCATCTTGGCTTTTCTAAATATTATATGCTTTTATTTCTGCCTTTCTGTTTTTGCATCTTTTATTCTATACATTAAACATTTAGGATGCTTCTTCTCTAGAAAAACAAATGCATGACTTTTTAATCAGATCTCTGTTGTGGTGGAGTTGATCTACTCTATGTATTTAGATAGGCTTTAGTAATGTCTTGGATTCAAATGCCCTAGATATGAGGGGATTCAAAATCCTGAAAGCTGCTCTGTGTTCTTCTTTTTTGGGTCTTTTTTCTGGGAGAGGGGAGGGAGTGTTTTTTTATTTTTAAATAATGACTAGATCAAAACCTGGATTCAGAGATTGTTCAGAGTTGCTATATTAAAAATCTGGAAGCGAAGCTTGAGACTTCAGCCAGTCTCTAGCAATTAGGCCTAAGCGTTGCTAGGAACTGTGCATTAGTCTGCAGAAGTACCTTTTACAGTTGACGGTATTTAAATCCCTGTGTGCTATCGAGTGCATATTTTTTTTTTAGCAACACTCAGAATGCGTTTGGTAATAAAAGGAGGAATTTGTCACTGAATACAAAGTAGTTGACAACATCTTTTCTTACGTGACTTGAAATGAAAATGGATGGAAAGATAAATCATAAATTGTCAGGGGAACCAGTAGTAAGAAATACAAAACCAATCCATAGGAATACCAAATAGTAAATCACTATTCAGGCATTGAAAGCTTTTAATTCCCTCACTTCAAAACAACCACAAAGTCAACACTGTAGGATAAAATCTCAGAAAAACACATAGACTCATGTCTTCAGGAAGATCTAGGCATGCAGAGCAGAACTTCTGGTGTCTATACTTACAAGTGTGATTCTCAGCCCTCCCTCATTTTAGGTACCAGGAAATCTGTAAATGAAGACATTTCTCTGAAATCTATATCCTAACTACTGAAATTCTACTTTTGGACCTGTACTGGCTTTCTGTATTTGCAGAATGGAGCCTGGTTCATGCAAGGTGAATCTTGCTTGCAGTCCTACCTAGTCTAGCTTGCACCTGCCACATATTTACACTGGTCTGCTGTGCTCCAGAAGCAGCCAGGACTGATTTTATTTGAAAATGTGTCCTGACAGCACATAGTTGGTTCCATTTCATTTTTAGTTAATGACTGATCAATTCGAGTGTTCTGCAAAATTGGGGAGCCTGGTTTCATCTGTTATCTCAAACTGAGGTGATTCCACACCACAGCTCTCAGAAGTGCCATAAAACTGGCCTGAGAATTATATGGGTGGTGGCACTATCCACTGTCCTGCTGAATTTGTCTTGTTGTACCAAACATGTTTCAACTTCAAGCACCAATGAAGCCCCAAGAAACAGTTGTTTAGATGTGTATTATTTAACGCAGCTAATGATTTAATTAACAAAATATCAGAGTTGGGAAAGTTTACAAGATAAATGTTTCCTAATGCGAGTAACAATCTTCCTCGATGTAAGTGTATGATGGCTAATGGGTACCTGAGAGAACTTGATCAGCCTTGCATGGTAAAATGGGGATAATACTACTTCATACACCTATTGCTCATCTGTTTTGTGTATTTAGCTTGTAAGTGCACATCCTTCCCTTTTTTTGTACAAAATGTAGCTTAGCAGCGCAATGATTTTGTTTAAAGCCCTAGCAGTGCTGCTGTACAGTAATTAATAACAATATTGGCTTTGTTTGTCAGAGGTTTTACTGGAAGAGCTCACCTTAGTGCAATTGCCTCAGCGTTCCACTGGCTGTCCCATTGTAACTAAAACAGTCTTTAAGCCTCAGCTTATATCTCAAAAATTGCACATACCAGGAAGTGATTTTTGAGTAAGTGATTTATAACCCAATTTTCAAAGATGGCCATTAAACAGCATTTGCAACAGGAGTCTTGAATATTTTTGCATGAATAAATCTGAAGCTTGTAGCTATCTATCATCAGTATATTGCGTTCAGTACAGAATTATTAACTGTAAAGACTAGAAACACGAGCAAAATCCAAAGAAACTTCTCACCATTTCTAATAAATCATTACAATTGAAATTAAAAACCCTGCAGGATAAATAGTGATTGCTCAGGCTATTATTCTTGTCCATGTGGCAGTAAGTGTGATGTGTATTGCTAACAACTTGACACCTAAAATCTGCTTTTGCTTCTAGATTGCTATATTGCTGCTACATATTGCTATTGCTGTGGAGTGATGCTGTCAAAAACATCTGCTTTTTTATAATGCGATATTTTAATTGTCATAACCCTATGGAGAATTATGGCATGAGTATAGATCTTCAAAGTTCATCTTAAGCTGATTTTGTTAAAAAATGAAAATAGTTTAAGTTTAAGGCAAGAATAATCACTTGTGTCTCACAGCAGAAAGAACAAATTAGTTTAATTTCATGCTGTGAAGGATTAAAATAAATTATCAGGTAAATGGTGCTTCCTAAGTGGTTATGACAGCTGTTTGTCATGTGGCTAATGCTTCTATCTTATATACACAACATAGTGAAATAGAACTGAGTATGATTTTTAAACCTGTAGAATCATGTGAGGAAGAGGTAAGTGTGCCATAGTTTGAATTTTGAACTTGTAATTTCACAAAACTGCAAAACATTAATCCTATGGTCAAGGTCTGTGGACCATTTTTGGTGGACATATGGAGAGCTACTTGGTTGCAGAGTGGGCAATAAAGTTAATATGATAACTGTATAAATTCTTCCAAGTAAAGAAGGGCTGTGATGCATGAAGATAATGTGTAAATGCAAGTAGAAGATAAAGTTGAAGAAGGAGTTGTAGAGCTCTACAAGATCCACAAGTTATAGTTTCTAGATATGATATCAAGCATCAAAAAGATTAAGAAATTGTGGCTAATGTCACTGCATGAAATTTTACCGTCACTTCCCTGCAGCTGTATGAAGTAAAATGCTAAAATTTAAAAATAGATGATGGTTTCTATTCTACATGCTGTCATCATGCACTTATGGGGATAGTAACTAGAACGATGAACAAGATCTTTAGATATCTGGTATCAGATTCTCTTTTCTGTTAATCCTATTTTATCTTAATATCAAGGGCAGGGCTGAAATAGTTCGGTCACTTTGAAGTAACAAGGTACATCTGTATGGCAGAATGCAGTATCACATGTCTTACAATCATAACAGCAGGGCACTCCAGCTCAGGAGTTCTGAGAAGCAGTGATTTACATCCCTGTAATGCTTCTGGCACACACAGTAGATTATGAATGTCATTGTGCTACGTGAATATATCTATAGAGAGGAATCAGACCTCTTGCTTAAAAATATGAACCAATGTTGACTAAAATGAGCATCGTTTAACTTTTGTGAATTTTTAGAAATCATAATTTGTAGTAATATCAGTGCATGTGAATAGAATTGGAATAAAATCAGTGTGAAGGTTGACAGCAACCAAAATAACATGAATGTCTCTGTGGTGACAATGTAAGAACTGGGACTCAGTTTCAGATTTAAGGAAAGATCATTGTAGTAGATTCTCAATCTAAAATAAAAAGCATTTGTTATATTGTTCATTACATTATGACATGCAAGCTTGTTACACTGAAGATTACTAAATCTAGCTGGATGGGAAATGCAAGTTGTGTGTTTATGTCCACAGACACAGTAATTACATGATTTACAATTAATTCCATGTCAAATTGGAAAAATAGCAGCTACTGACTCTGCCAAACCTGCGCTGCACACTTACTTTGCCCTAATGGAGCACTACTTATAGCTAACTAAGCAGATTTGACTCGCAGCACATTGCTGCAAGTTGCGTCAGGGCTTTTTAATATTCAGCAGTGGGTTGCATGTGATTCCCATTTTAAAGCTTGATTCTGAAAAGTGCCAGGCAAGGGCATTTTACGTTTGTGTATATATGTACATGTGTGCAGTCTCTAGGGATCCAAACTCACAGTTGCTTCCTGCTTCTGATACTAAGTGTGTGTGACAAATTTGATTTCTGTGCTTTCTTTATGACTGTTTTCTTGGACTTAACAAGAGTTACCCAATTAAATACCTTCCATGTGTGTCCCATAGACAGCTAGTGAAACCCATGGACCCTTGGCAGCAATCATCCACTCATCAGCTGATCAGTACTATTTTGCGTCTTTTCTTACTGATGTCTCTTCTGTAAAATTCTCCCTCACTTTAATTTCCCCTATTCATTTTTTATTTTCTCTTTATTGTTGGTTTTCCTATTTATATATGCATATAGTCATATGTTGTTCCTGCAACTTTCATTGCACTGTAGTATGTGATGCAGCTATCACCTGCTATTCTGCTGTTTGTAGCTCTACTTTGCCAAGTAACAATTCACTTGCATGCTTTATTTTTCTACTCCTGCCCTAGGAAGAAGGAAAGCCTTTCATAAAATGGTATTTTTAGTAGTTCAAATTTAGATTAATAAACTTTCTGTTTTAAAGTATGTGGAAAACTCCACTACTCTTCCCCCTTTTTGATATCCTTATCTGGAAAACGTGTATCTTGTATGCAATTGTTTTTCTAGGAACCCAGCAATGTTCAGATGCCTCTGGCAGAGCAAGGCTTTGTTCTGTTCCTTATTCCTTAGTCAGGACTGGACTGAATGTCCTGTGCTTGTATGTCAGCCATTCCCCTCCCTGCACCCCAAAAGAGCAGCTTTTCTTCATCCTTCCTTTTTCTGAAATGCCCTCCATGGGTTTTGTGCAGACTGAATTGCAATGTGAGGGGAGATTTCCACGAGGCACTCAGCATGGGCCTAGCTGCTGCCTTTCAAGCCAGTGCCACTGGTGTCATTGACTTCCAAAGGAGCAGCTAGACCAGCACGAGTGTTTCTAAAGAGCCTTTCCTTAATCTTTTTGTCATCTCTCAGCATTCCTGAACTATGCAGGCATGTGGTGGTCATTTCAGTTTTCCACTTATCATGCTGGTGGCATTACTCATCTGATGCAGGTTTCATTAACCCGTGACTGGTGAATGGCACTTCCTAGTTTTGCTGTCATTTGCTATTTTATTTCAGTGAAAGAAATAGTTTCATTCAGCTCACTTATGTAAAAAACGATATCTGTAGAACAAGGTAAGCACTTTACTGCCTGCTTTTTAAGCATTTCGTTCCTGTCTATAAGCTCCCTCTTGATTTTGAAAAGCAAGAAGAGCAGAAAGTCCAGAACACTGTCATAAGGCTACATGGCCATAGTCAGTTAATAGTCACTGCCCTTCTCAGTTACACTCTTGACTTAATGAACAGGCATGTGATTACTCGTAGGCAATCAGACATAGATTTATGGGCAAAGGATGGGAAGGCTTGAAAGGACTGTAATCCTCCTAAATTTTTATTTTTAATCTCAGCTACAGAAAAAGCCCAAACCCTCAGGAAATCTAAAATTTGGGATAACTCCATAGCTACCAGAAGACTTCTAAAATGCAACTCTCATGGTAAAAGTAGAATCTTAACATTAAAATGGTAGAAAATTATTAAAAATTATGTTTGTTCTAAATTGGAAAAAATCAGACTCAATTGAGATGCAGACACCTCTGGAGAAAAATATGGCTACAAGTTCACATCACTCAGGAATACTACATTGTGATTAGAGAAACAGAAAAGTAATAACACATGAAAAATAATGTAACTTGGATAATTTTCTAAAACTCTGTGAGAAGCTGAGATATGAGGAATGTGCATGATAATAGCTGGGATATACAGTGCAATTGTCCCTTTCTCACTAAAGTTCTTATTTCTTTTGAGTGCCAACCCAGTAAATCCCAACAAAGTCGAGCTTTTAAAAGATTATTGGATGACAGCCCAAGCTGGCAAGGCTATCATGAGGTGACTGTGTTGCTTTCCATCCAAACTCTTTATGTTGTAACTCATTTAGAAAAAGAAAATTTTTTTTGTTTTGTTTTAATTTCCCTTACTTTAAGCTAAATGAGCTTGTATTTTGAATAGCACCTGTTGGGACTAATATCAGCCCATGTGTCTTAAGGACAAGTGATCATGCAGAGAGAAGGAGCTACTGGTGATGGAAGATGCTTTTTTCTTTAACTTAAGATCTTGCAAAAGAGAGAGGTATAGTTGCACAAATGCATCTCTATATATTCCTTTTAATAAGAGGGTGTACACAAAACACAATATTGATCAGCCTCCCCATGCTTTAAGAAACTCAGTATTATTTATTACCTTACCTCTTCCCATGCTGTGAGAAAATATGCTCTGTACACTATTATGAAACTTTATTAATACCACTCCCTGGAATATTATTAAAAATGCATTTTCTTAATTAGACTACTAATGAGCTTTGCCAGCCAGGAAAAATGAAAGCTGATTTTATAAAAGATCTGCATGAGGAAAAGAAACTGCACTCAGATGTATTTTGACAAATTCCTACAGATGAAGCTAGTTAATTCTTGTCCCAGAAATAACAGTTCCCAATATTTGTTCTCTGAATTGCTTTAGGTGTCTGTTCCTTTATTTTCCTTGAACATAAACAGCACAGCTTTGGAAAGAAGCCTAGGCCATTGTAGATGCATTACATTTATTGCTAATGTGATTAACCCAAAGTAAAACATTAAACGCTCCTGAGTCTTTAGTCTAAATAATGAGATGACCAACTCTAAGTTCCCTGCGCTCGCAGGATTGGGAAAACCTTAATTCACTTCATCTTTTGCATTGACATTTGGAATTTATCACATAAAGCTGGTACCAGGAACTATTCTGTGCACTGCTGTTGTAAGTGAAGAGTAACGTTGGCCAAGCTAAATGTATGCTACAACCAAAATACACTGCGTAAATGCCGCTGGCTTTGCTGCTGAGAACTGGTGATGAGGTACCTGGCATGAAAGCTGTCACTGATCTTTTCATTTAGACTGCTCTTTTCACAAGCAGTTTGTAAATCAGATGTGTTGCTTAAGTTCATATTTAATTCCCAATTTGAAAGATGTTCACCTAAGTTCTGGCTGAAATGCTCAGAACAGCAGGAAATAATAGTAAGGACTTGTGTGGATTGATTAACCCAAGGGTGTATAAATCAGCTGTATGGTAAATTGGAGAATATACCTTCAAAGATACTCTGTACACTTATTTTGTCAAAGGGCAAATCAAAATGGCATTTCTGAATTCTTGAAATTGTCTTAACTGTGCAGCACAATGGCCTTTAGAACTGTGGACACTGAATTCATAAACAGATTCAGCGCAGTTGACAATCTGAGGAAGCATTGATAGGATTTTTTCATGTTTCCTCATCTAGAAGTAAATAATGTAGGACAGAGAGTGCTCAGGTAGATGTGACCTAGTAATATAAACATAAATATAAAAATAAAGGCTGCTATGAAATGAAAAAAATGTTTTTATTTTATTTTTATTTTAATTATCTATTTTCAGATCAGATGCTTACTCATTAAATTTTGCCAACCCTGAGCATTCACCTTGTTTTTATATTTGAAATTACCAATCAAGCTTTATAGAGGAAGAACCCAGAGAAAAATCTCAGACTGAGTAAAATGTTGTGTACTAAAATGGAAGAGTTTTGCCTAAATTTTCATTGTCTGATGTCTCCAAAACACTGATCTGTAGTCACACTGTTTACAATACTAGACAATGCAAAAACTATTATTGATACAAAGTGCATGTGTGCATGCTCACAGACTCTTCATACTACAGAGGTTCCAGAGGGAAAAAGTATTTTCTAGTGCAGTTGGCAAATTTGGACCAGATGTCATTCATGATAGTGTAAGTTCTGTAGTAAGTGTGATAGTGTAAGTAGTCACACAGCGATCATGGAGCAGTATATGGCTTTGATAGAATGTGATTCAGTTGGGGTTTTTTCCCTTTTTGCTTTGCAGGAGAGTTTTACTTGTATTACAGCAACAAAGATAGATACTTTTACCTTATTTGCTGTATTTATCCAGAACTATAGGAACTGTCCTTAACCAATATGTAAAGTCCCTTTCTAGAGTTCAGAAAGTACACTAAATGCAGGCTTGGTATTTTACTCTTGAATTTAGTAGTCTTGCATTTTTAAATATGCATGACTTGGTAATAAAATTCATTCATTTGGAGAGGATAAAAGCTTAAGTGGAATGTATATGATCCAGAAGCCCAGGTCTGGATCCATAACATAGGAAAAATTCAACTTATATACATACATTTGCATTATGTCATGTTGTATTCAGGAGAATTTAGGAAATATCAGGCACTTCCTTTGCATTTGTGAATACTTATTCTGGGAAAGCAAAAGTCTCAAATATCAGTGCTAACTTTTTCCTTTTCTGTCAGCAGCTCAACTGTGGCTACAAACCTCTTGATTCTGCTAGTTCCAGCCATATCAAGTAAAAAATGTCCTAATTTTCTTTTCTTTAGTAATGGACTGGATTGACATTCTTTTCTGGTTTGCTGGGGGCTCTCTCCTAAACATGCTGTTTTGAGATTTTTAACCCAGGAGGAGGGTTAGTCATCCCCTTGTTAAATAGTACTTATTAACCGTGACACTCTATTTAAAGTTGATAAGACACTTTGTTTTTAATTAATTAAAGCCTTTATCTTTTTACAAGAGCATTTGGAGACAGTCTTCAAAGCTTCTAGGGTTTTTTTAAATTTTTTTTTCTTCTCCTTATAATCATATACAGTTTGAGCATAAAGCCTGAAGCACCTAGTTGAAGTTGGCTGCCATTTAAAATGATTGCAGTGGAAAAGGAGTGCTGGGAGGATGACATAGGGAGTGTGCTGTAAAGATTCATCATTTTATTTATGCTTCTTATGTTGCTTTGCAGTGTGTTGGAAGGTGTTTGCTGCATTATGGTTAAGAAAGGGACTCTACTTCTTTCCCACTGTGTTTTTTGCCTTCTTGTAAAAATAAGAATAAATTACTCTATGTAGCAACTGTGAGCCAACGTCTGAATTTAAGCAGTGATGACAATGAAAGCAATAGCTTGCATGAGATAATGAAGAGGTAAAGTGAGCAAGTGGAGTGAGATATTGCCTCAATCAGGGATCACCAAAGCATATTATACTTCTGCCTACAGGCCAAGAAAATAAATGAATGTCCTTATGACAGCCTACACCAGCTGAGGATCTGTCCCCATTTATCCATTGTCACTCTGCTTCCCTGAGGCTCTAAGTAATTCTCTATGGCTAGTGACTTCAGGCATATGTGATAGTTCTGTTGGTCTATTCCTAAATATGTGATACTTTGACATTGGCTTCAGGTTCCTACCCTACCAAACAGAGCAAGAAAACTTGATAGCTGAAAGGCAAGTCTAATGCTTAAAATTCCACATGCCCTGCGCCCTAATGAATCAGTAAATGCTGTGAGACAGTATTACTTAAACCTAAAGGATATGCCTTGTGTTTGAGGTATAACATTGGGATACAACAATTGAGTTGTAAACCATAAAAGCTGTTTTAATTTTTTAAAAGCTCTATAAAATATAACTTTTCCTCTTGTTGAGAGAGAACACTTATTGACAATATCATCAATAAATTAGGCTTTTTAAAAAAGGTTTTTGTTTAGTTTTTTGTTAGGATAATTGCTGACAGTCTGTTTAGCTTGGTGCAACTCAGAAAATATCTCAAGGAGCTTGCTATCTAAAAGACAAAACTGGGAAGGCAAGAGGCACCGTGAAACTCAGAAAAGGTTAATTAATTTTACATTTTAAATGTATCAGTGCTCCTTCTGGGACATGCATCTTCTTTGTCTTCTATAAGTGTAGTGCAAGTTGAGGTATACGTAATAAATTGGATTGAAAGCTGTGACATTTGCTTAATCTAAATCAGAGAACTTGTCACTTGTTTATAATTAAGATTTTCAATGTAAGTGGTAGCAAAATGACACACAGCAATTATAACTTAGATTTCAAAGTGATAGGGCAATACAAAGAAATGCTCTGATAGAGAATCCAATATATTGCTTCTTTTCCAGTATTGCATTGAGCATAAATAAGAAAGGATGTAGGTTGCAGACTGTCTTCTGGAATTAAGTTAGGCAAATGGATGGTTTTATTACTTACCAATGTGAAAGCACTAAAATAGTATTTCTGAAGATGTTAAAGAAGGAAATAATGCTACTTTTTTGGTCAGTAAAGTAAGACATGGCAACTGAACCAGATTTGGCAACTCATTTTATGGGCTGACAATTTTTCTTAATGCTTTCAGAATCAGTGAAATGTAAAACTATGCCCAAGCATCAGTTTCAAAAGGAACAGAAGCACTAGGGAACCCAAATGGTGCCATTTAAAATGGGAGCTAATCACACAAAGCCCTTCAGGTCAATAAAGGACAGGCAATTTGATGGGAGATAGTGTAGTCCCACTGATTTCAGGAGGAAAAAATAATGATCTTTTGTCTTTTTTAAAAGCTTGATCTTAAGTAAATTCAAATATATGTATATGTAAGAGTCACTAGGTCAGAAAGCATGTGAGCAATCATTCTTGTGTAGACTACTGAAAAACCTGGTCTTTACTACACAGAAGATTATTGTATTTTAGTTGATGACTCATTTTACATGAAAAAGAAACACTTATTTGGCCAGGAGCTGGAACCTCCCTAGTGAACACATTAACCACTAGCCTACAAAATAATTTTATCTCATTTTCTGGTTCAGTTAATTAAATTTTTCTGACTTCTCTGCTTTCCTCTGCATGGGCAGAACTGGTGAGGTTTGGGTTAGAATTCCTCCAGAAAGGTGGAAGAAATAAGTGTGACTTGAACAAGGCAGAGGAAGCAAACCATCAAGTTTGTGCCACTAGTTGATGCAGCAGAAAAGAGGGAGGGCAGGGCCTCTCTTGCTCTGTCTGAAATGAAAACAGAGGCTGCCACAGTGTTTGTAGGAATCCCTTTGAGTGGAGATGAGAAAAGCTCAGGGACTGATCAAGACTCAGGAGATTCAGGCAGACTACCCAAACCTACACTGGGATTCCTGACCAGGCTTAATGCACATAGATAAGTGAATAGCAAAGGTAACTGGCAAGTTTCAAGGTCACAGTAAACAACACCTTGTCTACTTCTAAGATTAGCTCAGCAAAGCATGGGTTTTTAGGATTGCTGTTCAGAGTATTTTGCATAAATTACACTTTATATATAAACTTTAAACAGCTGTTCTGTATATTTATTTACATAGAAAATATCTTGGATTTATAAGACCAGAATTTTATGTACAATTTCAAGATTCCTTTATATATTATTTGTAATTGTCTAACAAAATGGTGTATCTCTTTGAAGAATTAAAAAATGCAGAAACTGATAATATATTTTTAAGTGCATTGAAATCAATCACTTCTTGCTGAGATAAGAGGTGATTTTCTCATTTAGATCTCATAGAAGTACTGACTAGCAAATCACTTGGGCTATTTCTGCACTGATAATTCACTATAAAAAGCCTGTATTACAGTGTAATTAGCTGCTTACTAAATGCTAAAAGCCCATACTGCTATACAGAGCCTAGGTTATTTCATATCTGCTTTAATTAACCTTTCACATGCAACTAATTCTGGAACAATTTGATAGGTTTGTTATCAAGGGTGCCAGAGCTTTCCTTCCACTCTGCATTGTAAAAAAGCGCAGAAAGTTCAGAATTTCTGGAGAAATGTTTCACAAGAGTTGAAATTTTAATGAAAGTTGAAGTTGCACAGTTCTGTCACTAAATTCCTCTGCAAAGCCAGATCTGTGTAGTTACACCAACATGTGCTTTTATTTGTTTAGATTTACAAGAATATTTCTGTCACAGCCCATATACTGTGTAAGACCATTAGGACCTAATTCTCTTCCCAGTTAGCACCTCTTTTCTTGTTGAAAGACAAAAGATACATTTTTGTTTTTTTCCCCTACACTTCATGTATAGTTTAAAAATGGAATTAAATGCTCTTGCACTGCATGAAATACTTGATAGCAGAAAGGAAAACCATAGGAAAGCTTGAAAAAAACTGAGAAAAGACTTGAGAAATTTGTTTTTTTTTTTCCTACTGAAATGATATTTTAAGTCGAAATGAAAAATTTCATCCCTTCATAATGAAGCATTTGTTTCATATTTTCTTGCTGAAGAAATTACAGTATTTGTTGAGCAAAATGGAAGAAGAATGAACGTATGCACTTTGGAAATTAAGCAAACAGAAGTGAAGAACATATGAATTTGATACCCTTCCATTTTTTGGGCCAGCTGACAGTATTACACAGTTCTTAAAATACAAAAGTTCAGTGAGTTTCCAGAGTAATTATTTTGCAAAAAGTAACAGTGTCTGATCAATAATAGAGAGAGTTAGGAGGTATTTTGATCAATACTGACACAGCAGGGATATAAGATTCATCTCAGTAAATGCGATCTTTATTTTTTCTAGAGCTACGACTACATACCACATATTTATCTCAAACTTTTAAAGGCTCAAATTATTTTTCTCTATCTTCTATTTACCCTCAAACAATACAGGGTTTATGGTTGCATCAATTTAATTTTGGTGGACTAGTTGGAGATAGAGGTACAAATTATTTTGGCATGTTTTGGTGGAAAGTGATAAATCATCAGTTTTGTTCTAAGGTCTCAGATAATTAAGACATTCCCTAGTAGTGTTTCCAGGTAGGCTTGTTAGTTATTTGTAGTTTGAACAACTTCATCATGTTGACTGCTGCATAGCAGCTACCTGTTGTATGACAGAGAGGTAAATTTTAATGGAAGAAAAAAATGATTGCATGAAATAGATTATTTTTTTTGCATACTCAGACATATCAAAGCCAACAGTATTTTAAAAGATATTAAAGATATATTTTAATTGACAGAAATCCTGCTGGATGGATCCTATTCCAAGCTGTAGGTTTACAGTTTTCTGGAAATATCTATAAACTATTCTGGAATTTTCACATGTGGAGATTAATCCCATCATTTATTCCTAGTAAAATGAAAGGCATGAATCTTTCTTATTGCTGTGTAATATTCCCACTCTTTTGTACCAAATATTCTAGCAATATAAGTGTATCCTTAATTTCTTCCTTCCTTTTCTATTTTCAGTAGCCATGTGGAGCTAGAAATACAAGGTATGTGAGGTGGGATTTAACTGTCTGCCATATTAGGATACAGTACCCCAGGTAAGACCCTTCTGGCCAGTAAAGACCAGCAGAGTTGACGGCAGGAGTCAGGAACATGTCACGCGCAAGTTGCAATTGCAATCCAAAATCTCTCATTCAACAGCTCCCAGGACTGCCTGTCACAGTTGGATTCAGAAAGCCCAAGTCCTTTGTATTTTGGTCTTTTTATTTTGTTATCAAGCACAAATGTTTATAAACCTTTAATATCATTCAGGCACAATGCTATGGTGAATAACTCTGAGAGATCAAATGCACACCTTATTTTAGCAGAAAAGTACCTTGCAAAGAAATGATAGGCATTTCAGGAGATCACTGAGATTCATTACCTGGATGATTTCTCATTTTCAGATAGAAATGAAAGGAAATTATCCAATTTATCTTTTTGTAATAATATCCAATACATTTAATGTCATACTGCTTCTTGATTTCTAGCATTTACCAGGCTAATCGTGCACTAGCTACTATTATAAAAGCAGGTATTATATTAACCCTTTCAGCATGAGTGTGCCCACGTTATCTGCTCACTGATAATTTCATGTGTGATGCTGAACATCTCAGGGTTTGAAGCAGAATGCATTTCCCTAATATGTCTTTAGTCAGGAACACCAGACCATTTACCATTTCTTGTAGATACTACAAACACACTGTGGGTATACATAGCTGCAAATCCAGAACTGGTGGCAAAGACCACCAGGGAAAGTATCACATCTAGTAATATTTGTGTATAAGAAAAGATCTTTAACTTGGATCTAAACCAGTATTTTAGTCTGTGCTGCTACAGGAGATCAAAGGGAACAAAGTGATAAGCCAGAATCTGATCTCATGCTCTGTGACCCATGTCACAAGTAATCAATAGATTACCATGAAAATTACTCAAATGCTTAATCACAGTGATCTCTGCTGTGCTTGGCCAAACTTGAAATTGCTGATAGTTATTTATAGTAGCTAAATGTCTTATAGCTGAAGCTAAAACTATGCCTTTTCCTCCATCTTCCTGGATCACTTGCTACCCATCTACTGGTGCATAGAGTGTGACTGGCAGCCATGCAGTTTTCCAAGTCAACCCTAAACTACTATTTCTCTGTTGTACTCAGAGTACTGTGTTTGGAGCAGGATGAGGCTCATCAGCAAAACTATGTGTCTTGAAGATAACACTTCTTTGATAATCGTGGAACAGTGTTTTCTCTGAGCTGTTATTTTGGACTGTCCATGAAAAAAAGCTTCCTTGTTAGTTTAGTTTTATTTGAATAATTTTCAAGGTGTTCTTCACAATTGTGAAACTTACCTTTTAACTAGCAGTGTAGATTTTGTGACCTAAGAGTCTGCACATAAATCTGTAATATTCTAATGCTAGAGAGCACCTCAGGTGTCAGCAACATGATTTCTTATGTATATGTGTTTGCTAGCACAGAAATGTTCAAACTATTGTCAGTATAAAAGATGCTAGGCAAAATGCCGTCCTTTAGATCTTCGAACAGTAGTAATTTAAAAATAAGTGCAGCATTAATGGTTAGACTTGTTTACGTTAAATTAGATATGTTTCTAGATTTCAGAGGGTTTTGTTAGGATTTAAAAGGCTTTCCAGGCAAAGGCAGTATGATCTCTGTTAAAAGTGTGCCTGGGTTAAAAGGAACTCAGTGGGCTGAAGTGGCTTGGCTGAAATTGGGCTCTCAACAGGAGTGTTTATTGCAGCATGATTTCAAATACTTACTGTACTATGACTAAAGAGGAATATGACCCTGGAAACAAAAAGCTTTTTTTATTGGAGCTATTTCTGTTACTGAGAGGGCATACCGGTTAGACTGATTATGAGTATTCTAAAACCAAAACAAAATAATAAACAGTACAAAGTGCACCAAAATATAACAGTACTTGAAAATATACTGCCTTTAATTGAACTGTTCATCTCTATATTTGGTCACTCGCAAATTACAGTTGAAGATACTTAGGCTGACATTCCATTTTCAATAGTAAATCAACAGATCCTTCACTTTCACTAAATTGTTTTCCAGGACTCTAGAAGAAATATGACCTAAAGGAATATGGCTATAGAAGACATGTGCCAAGTCCAGGAGAAAACATTTAATTAAACCTCCTTTTCTAAACTGACCTTCCTTCCTCTTGACAAATAGTGAAAGGAACACAAGTGAAACAATTAAGGAGGTTTATAACAATTTATAACTATTGAATTATGGGTCATCTGAAGATATGAACACATGCCCTTGGCTGTTGAATTTGGAGTATCTCAAGGACTGTCTATGTTTCAGGAGGGATAATCCTTGTGCGCCTATGTGAGGCTGAAAAAGGAAAGCTAAGATGAATTTACTCAGAGTAAACCTTCCACTTAATTTAGGAATAAATGAGGAGCAGTAGAAATCAAACTCCTACATGAATCTAGTTCATAACAAATGACTGTAAGATGTACTATTTCATACTCCTTATGAGCAGAGCAATTCAGCAATGGAGTACAATATTCTGATGAGGCTCTTAACCAAGCAACAGGATCATTCCTCCTCTCCTCAGCTGACTGCAGCCTCTTTGCCTGAATCAGCTGTCAGGACACCATTCTTTCCAGTGCTATACATGTGTCTCACCCCAGTAAGATTAGAGAAGGCATTGCCCCACTTAGCATTACATGAAACTGTCTAAATCAAACTTCTGAAAGTGACTTAGGAGCTTCAGCCCCATTAAATTTCAATGTACTTGAAGTTTCTAAGCCACTTTTGACTACAGGACTTTGCAGTATGTCATAGAACATGTGTTTAAGGCTTACTATTATTTGTTTTACTGTTTGGGAATCTACACAAAATAGTTACTTTATCACTCTGAAAGTTTTAATGGAGTTAAGAGAGTCTTGGGATTCTCACTACTTGTATCTAACAGTAAGAGATAGTGTCTCAGGAGCTGAGGGGGCTCAGTCACCTGCTGGGAAGCAATAAAAAGGACCCAGTACAGTTAGTTCATAAAGCTCTGGGTTGTCAAGCATATGCAAATGCTTTCAAGTTAGTTGAAGGCTAAGACCTGTGTGACCTCTGCCTGTTTGCTGTGTTTGACCATCTTAAAGCACGCAATACCAGAAACATGTGCTGCCAGTCCTTCATCCACACAGCAGACTACTGCAGTTGTGTCCACCCTCAGTATCTGAAAGGCTTCTTCCTTACTATCAGGTAAAGGTGCAGAACCCCAAGCTGGATAGTGGTGGAAGAAGCCTTACATGAGAGGAATTTCCTGTGAAGTTAAAGGTGAGTGGTTTTTGATAATGCCTTGATCACTGAGTACAGTGTTGAGTAATATGCAATTCTAGCTTTATGCCCTCAGCAGATGCTGAAAATAGAGGCTGATACGAAAATCACAAGTTTTAACATTGATTATGTATTGTTTAGATTGCTTTTAAGCCAGTTTGTTATTGTCCAAAGATTTGTTTAGCATACATTGTGGGATCAAGCACGGTAATCACCACCTCTCCCATAGATCCCATTCATACAGATTTCTACAAATGTGGTCTTGAAGATAGTTTTATAACTGATTTGATGAAGGAAAGTGAATAAAGCTATCCAGATGCTACAGCCGTATGATGCGAAATCAGAACGTAGCTCTGGCAGAACTCAGAAATAAGTAGATTTTTAATAAGAAAGACTTGTATGTCATTATAAAAGAAGGAAGTATCAATCATTCTGTATAGCTGAAGAAATATAGTAATGTAGGCAGCACCATTTACCTTGTCTAAAACAATCTGTTAATCCTTTGATCTAAAGTACATCCTTCTTTGTTCTTAGGCTGTGGAAAAGGAAGGTTCCTGCTCAGCACATTCTGTTCTGGATCCCTGAGGCTCAGTCATATTATTACCACCATTTCAGCCCTTGAGATTTCTACCACAACTGTTGCCTTTCTAGATGAGGTAGAATTCTTTCCAAGGCCAACAATATTAGTTTTTTAATTTGAAAGGCCTCTGCTGGGAAGCAGAAAGAACAACTTTGGAAGCCAGAAGTACAGACCAAATCTGATCAAAGCTTCCCACTTGGCAACGACAAGTGCCACCACTGTGGCATTGTCTTTTTGCAGCATCTCTTTCAACACAGCTGAACACTACTATAGAGCTTGGGAATAATGAGAAGAATATTTTTGTTACTGAAATAGTAGTGCTATAATACTGGCCAAGGTCATGTTGTTATTCCAGTTGCCCTATCATAAAGTTCTGACTTTCAGAAGTCTATAACCAGTTCATAAGGGGTGGGATAAGCACAGACTCTTACTCTACCAACCAATTTTTTTTGTTGACAGCCATGGTCACAAGGAATCAAGCCACAGCATTTAGCCTCGGTGCCCACCTGCAGCCCTAATGTGATATTCTAGTAAACATTCACACTACCTTAGCCTTTGATATTGGAGCAAATAGGAACTAAAATCTTGAGTTCTTGGAAGAATAGCTTATCCATGAAAAATTTTTATTGTAAAGGGATATACTAGCATTCTCAATGATATTGAACTCTGCTGGCCCATGGCTTTTGGGTGCTGATGTCTGCTGAACACTTATTTCCTATTTAGTGGATTTGCAATATGGCAACAGGTGGGAGTGTAGGAGTTAGCAGTGTTTTGATTTTCTAACTTTTGCACTGTAACACTGAATAATATTGTAATTTTATGTTTCAAATGTGATACAGTCAAATAGTTGGCTTTATTTCAAAAGCATTAATAGCTAAGCCAGAGTCTCAAAATGTTTTGGATACAGCCATAAAATGTTTTTTCCTTTTTCATTTAGAAATCAGTGCTGCAGCCATACCACAAGGAAACCCCCAGAAAAGTGTCTGGTCTGTTTATATTTTATAGTGAAACTTCTAAAAGTGGAACAAGAAAAAAGCAGATTAAAACTTTAAAAACTTTCTTAAAAAATTTACTTTGCTAAAATAATAATAATAATAATAGTAATATGAGTGGGTAAGAAATCTTACAATCAAGTCTTTCTGCAACTTTTAGTCTGAGTTCTTACGTTCTGTCAGTGTTGTTCAGTGCAGATATACTGTCAAAATAGATATGGGTAAGCCCCGATAAAGGATATATATTTTGGTTGCTTGAATGATTCAATCTGTGAAGAATAAATAGAAGGACCCTAGAGACAACTCTTTTGACTTTGGTGATTTCTTATCGGTGACAGAGATACATCTACATGTAATCTGTAAATGATTTTTCTTTTCCTTCATTGCTGTAGGTCTGAACGGGGGGTTACTGCATTCTTGGCCCTTGCAAATGACAGAATTTTTTATTTTTTATGCTGATAATATTGCTCCCATTTTACCTGCACTCTACTCCTAGCCAGTCAGCATTGTTTCCCATACAAAACAGAAAAAAGCCTCCCCAGCAATGATATTCCTTTTGCTTATGTACTAATTTCAAACAGGTCTGAGGACTCTTAATCTATAGGACGTGAATCCTCTCCTCTTATTCTTGTTACATGTACTAGGTGCTTTCAGTTATACTTTTCATACTTGACACATTTCTATGTTTTGTGTACTCAGACTCTATTAAGGTATGCTGTATGTATGTAGTGTGGATGAATGACCAGCTGCTGTTCACCATCAGAGACCTTCTGGCTCCATTGATGCAAAGAAAGTTTCAGAAGTGTATAACCTTGACATTTGTAGATTTAATTTTGCCTAGAAGGGCAAAGAGAAATAGCTGTTGATACTTACAAATCTGGAATCTGAACAGTGAAAAGAATAAGCAGAGCTCTGGGAAACCTCTGGGCATCTGAAAGTTTTGGTCAATTAGAAGTTAGGGAATGCAATATTTGAATATTAGAAGAATAGTTTGTTTGGATTAATTTCATTTCCTGGCTTGGTGCTCTCTCATAGAAGAGTACAATAAGGAGATGCTCCTGCCGAGAATGTGAGTTTGGACAGCCCTGGTCATCCCCAAAAATGTGGTCTGCCAGGCCTTTGGCATTAGCATTTATAGAAAGTTGGAGGTTTGGAACTGAAGTTTTAGGAGGATTAGAGATGGCATGTTTTCAAGGGTAGCCAGGCACATAGATGTAGCCAGTTTCTAAAATAATGAGATAATGGCCAGAGATAATGGCCAGATAGGAACAGTATTAACAGTTACTATTCAATGCTCCTTTGTATTTATTTAGAATATAGAATAAAAAAATAAATCTCCTTATTCACTGAACTGCTGCAAAGAAATGCACAAAAAGTCTAGAAATGCCTTGACAAACATGTACACAGGAGGTGATGATAAACAAACAGGACTTAATACCTAGCACAATGCTTTTATGGGATGTATTTTATTAACAGCTTTGTATTTTTGCTCTGCCTGTCAGGAGAATACTTTATCCCCAAACCTCTCATTGCAGGTTTACTGTGAAATGTAGCTCTCTATTTTTAATCAGAGTATGGGAAATGAAGGAAGACATATATCCAAAAGCATTAGCAGGTAATACTCAACATCTCTGAAGGCACATTTATTGAACACTTCAATTTGACTGTGAACTCATGCTTAAATGGCATTCTTTGTTTTGCTGTTGATGTATCATGATATTATTCTCATACACTGATGCAAGTTTATTCACTGTCTGCCAAGAACAGTATATTGTAGTTCTTTCACATGGGGAGTAAAGGAATTTTTTTTCTAATTATAAGTCTCAGATAAACTGAAAGAATAATGTATTATTTAGGAAGGTGGTGCAACCAATTCTCCTTTCATAATGCCAGCTGATAACATTGTAACTGACTGTGCATATGCCTCAAAGCTCAGAAATGTTATGTTACTGCACCAGATGACAAGCAACATTTAAATAGGCCCAGATTTTCAGAAAGAGAACGCCAAACACTTTCTGAAACTCAGAGTTTAAAGCATCTAAAAAAGGAGAAAGCTAAAATAAATAAGATATTTGTGAAAAAGTATGTCTCATTCTTTTAGAACAAAGTTAAAAAATATTCAGACTTTGCCAAGAATTTTAAGACTAATTTTGAACGCTACTATGCATGGGTAAATATAGTAGTAAAATAATAAGAATGATTGGTATGGATTTATTTTAAAACTGTATTTTGGCTTATAGTGACAAGTAGACATAAATTCTGCCATTAGCAGGTCAGATTTCCCAGGCTTAAGAACCTTTTTTGGATTCAAGCTATAGTTTAAGCAGGAGTATAGGCTTCAATATACTTTGTTTGTTAAACGAAGGGACCTAGAACTGTGAATCTTAAACTTGGGTGAACTAGGATCCATTTAAGCTTCTTTTTACAAAAGGTGTCAGCACAGCTGGCCTCTGCAAGCTTGTGAGATAGCTGAGTGATATTGCTGCATTGAATGGGAGATGGAACTGGATCTTTTTTCAATAGCACATGGTTAGTTTTGATAATATATCTTACTATATGTTTTGGCAACAATTTGCAAGTGTTATATAAGCCATACACATTCCTGGAATAAATCAGTTGGTAGTTATCTCTGAGGACACATCTTCATCTTTCCTCTAAAAATAGAATGACAGATGGTATGTACATTAAGTTGAATTTTAACTTAAGAAAAAAGAAAAACAGATCTGATGCTATTGCTGTGAGGAGAGGTGGAAGATTATGGAAATCCCAGTTATTATGGAAATAAAAATTGATTTTTCAGAAGACTATTACTACTATTATTTAAAAATTGTAATTGTTCTACTCCCTGATACTCAGTTGATATGAAAAGTCTTGGTCACCATTATGAGAATTTCACACTGTAAATTATGGAGAGTGCAATAAATAATTGAACCATAGTGTAATATCTGTAAGATAGCTAAATATATTCACTAGAAAGTTAAATCAGAGCCTCAAGATACATTTGTAATTAAAGATGTCTAAGGTTTTATCTGAGTTTGACCACACAGTCATAATTTATGAAGCTGTATATTCTGATGTCAAGAAATTAAGTGGGAATTGTGAACCTAATAGCTTTATAGCAAGAAAATCTATATCCCAGTTACAAAACCAAATTATTTGATTGGTAAGTCTGCCTGGCAGATCTGCCGGGTTCAGAGGAGATCTCCAAAGAGATAAGCATGTCAGAACAATAATGACCATCTACTTTCAGTGTCTTTGGTAAAATGTATTGTACAGGTGGGAAAAGGAAGCAGCACATGCTTGCATTGAACAGTATAAATAATTAGTGTAAGAGTCAGCCCTCACTTGTGGTCTTGTGGGCCTTCCCACCTCTAGGTAGTACTAAGAACGGGAAGAAATGCCGTTGTATCCAATTAAACTCTTTGTGTTAGTGAAAGTGCTCGGCAATGTTAATTTAAAAATTACCTAGAGAGCCAGACCGGGACAGGCTTGTAGTGACCTAAGTCCTTAGACTAGACACATGACTACTTCCCACCTCCTTTTTCCCTTAAAATTATCCCTTAATCTCCTGTTACAGTAATCCAAAGCGATTTGGTTCACAAGATCTAATGAGCATATTCCTCCTCACCTACATTTCTCTTGCCATATAGAGCAACTCCATTGCTGACCAACTGTGAAAAAGTGGACAATTTCAGAGAGATGGCTGATAGTGGCAGAGAATATCCAAGCTGTAGTGAACTTGATTGACATTATGGGATATAAGGGAAATGTCATGAAAAAGAATCAAACTGTCACAGAAATAGGAAGCCCCCACATTGCATATGGATACTTCCATTTTATGTTTATACAGTACACTTGTACGCTAGTCGTTATTTTGTCTGCAAACTTTTATCTCTGTTCTTTGTTAAAGCTCCAACTTAGTTATCTTCAGCTGGGATTTTATAGCAACATTTTGACACAAAGGCTTGTTAATTAGGCATCATTCTGTAAACAAGGAAAGCATATGCTATAGATAGAATAAATGATAAGGAATGCTGAGTTACAAGCCTACCTTAATACTGATATTTTCTTTGGTGACCTTGTGAACCATGATAGTGAGTTCTAAATGGATTATGAAGTAACCAGAACTCAGCAATAGTGTTATGCCCTTATTGTTAAAAGCAGAGTTTCAAAAAAGCACATTTGGCAGGTGACTACATTTAAATCAGATACTTTTTATTCTAGCTTCCTATTTCCCCTTTTTTTTAACCTCCTTTGTCACTCATTGCTGTCTGTGAATACAAGTGACACTGAAGAAATTAAAAAAAAATGTAGTGAAGGATCATATATATAAAACATGAGTAATAAATCAATGTCTGAATGATGCAGCAATGCAGGTAGATTTTCTTGTATATTCACATTATAATCAGAAATACATTCTTTATGACATGTGTGTAATTAATATGCATTTTTAGACGAGGGCAAAATATGCCTTTCTAGCTTTTTCTTCAACAGTGAGGAGTACACTGCTAACATCTATTCATAATGTTTAAAAGGAACAGTAGGGAAACAAACACTTAGGAAATAAGGATGGATCTGACCTAGGTCCAAACTCATAATGAGCATGGAAAGAACCTGTTCCTCATGGTTTGGAGCCTCTGCCAGGTAGCTAAATACTTCCTTTGTGCTTGTAAAAATCTATTTAAAAACATATAAGTAAACCTTAGAAAGCAGTAGGAATTTAGTGATTGATTCATAGTGATTGCCTTTTATTTTGATGGTTAATATTGTAAAGAGAGTACTAACCTGATCTGAAGCCACGTGAGCATTGGTGTTGTGCCCCCACCAAATACCCAGACTGTGAAAAACACAATAAGCAGTGCTGTTGTAAACACCATTTGTTTGGGTTGGGATTCTGTGTCTTGAATAGCCAATGCAAATGCTATTGCACCACGTAAACCTGAAAAAAAAAAAAAAAGACAAGAATGATAAACTTAATGTGATGGAGAAACAGAATTAAAATTTTACTGCTTTCAGCCCAAACCAAATTCCAAGGGCAGAGGAAATTTTCAGACCACGATCATACTTATACTGAATTGTGCTAACTGAAAGGGTCGTGTTTAATGCAAGTGTAAGCGACTTTGTGAACGTGGACAATGAAACCACTCTTATTCACATAATAATCACACATTTGTTTTACATCCACTGAATTATTTGTCTTGAATAATTGCAAATTAAATAATAATCTGGACTTTATGCATTTTAAAAAAGAAATCTGTTCCCTGTGTTGTTTGAGTTCAGTGGGATTCCTCACGAAATCAGGTGCAAGTGAAAAAGAGGGTTGGCATTAAAATCTGTACCCAAATAGGCTACCCATTTCTTGCTTGAAACAATAGAAAATGTCTTTAAAATCTTTCAATGTACTAAGAACAGTCATAATAATTATGACTTAAAACCAATGAAAAGTTTTAAAAATATTATTTTAAGTATCTGAAAGGGGGATGCAGAATAAATGCAAGTTTTTACAATTGTAATAGTTGTAAAATTATACACCTACAAAGACTGGGTAAACAAAAACTTACAAATATGGAGAAACCAGCTAACAGTGAATTTAAAGAAAGCCCCATAGGTAGTAGTAAACTAACTAAATAAGTCCTCACAGAGTGACACATTTAAAAAAAGAGGAGGCAAAAAGCCTGCTAGTGCCTCCAGGCCTCAGGATGCATAATACAAATAATACTCTGTATTTTCTAATGCTTTTCATTTATCTTTTAAAATTTACTTTAATGTTTTCTAAAAAAGAGTATATTCCACAAAATAAGTGTAGGGAGCAAGGCCATAACATGTATAAAATATACACTGAATCCAAAAAGGACATTGAAAGTATGGAGAGATTAAATCTAATGAACCTCTTGTAAGGCACTGATGGTATTTACAGAAACATTTAATCAACTTCTAAAAAGCAGCTATTTTTGGAGTAGAACTCTAAGGCTCTTTAAGATTACATAGCTAGAACCTGAATTATTTGGTACAGAAAATGGACAGTTTATCCAGAGAACAATACAAAGCCATTTCTGCAAGGAAGCACCAGACTGTAGTTGCACTAACTGAAAATGGTCAGTGGCAGCAGGTTTTAAATCTCTGCTTTTATGAAAACAATGTTGCAGTCAATAAGTGGGCCTGTCCTTGGCTTTGCTTTTAAGTAAAAGGCATCTCTAAAGATGCACGTTTCCTATTTTCTTATGGGGGAAAAAGCTATCACCTCATTTTAGACATGTCTCTGCAAAAGGAATGAACCACTGTCAAAATGGTCTTTTTCCAGTAGCTATAGGCCTAGATTAAATGCTTAAATTATTGGTGCCTACATTTTGGTAGCAAATAATGCTACTTTCCACAACTACATAACAAAGGTATGTGCTATATTAAATCTAGACCATCTCTTTTGGTAACAGGGAATATATATATATATATAAATAAATTGTTAGTTAATATGTTATTAAGACTCTACTTGAGTGCTGGACTGGGGATTTTTTCAGTTTAGAGAAACAGTGAGTGCCTCCACTGCATTTTTATTTACAAAAGCCTCAACATGGTCTCTATGAGTTAGTCCACTTTCAACTAAAAACATGTCTAAAGTAAAATAAATAATCAAACAAGGCGTTTGTTTCTAACTAAAGCAGTGGAAAGCAGATTAATATAACCTGTAATGTTAAAACTTCATGAGAAGCAAGGAACACTATTAGATATATCTAAATACATTCCAGGTAACAACACAAATGAAGGAAAGGAATTTTAACAACCTCATAAGATGGTAAGATACTGAAATAGACTGAAGATAAAGGAAGGCTAGGTTTTCTGTAACACCTCAGGGACAAATACCAACAAAGTACAATGGAACAATTGGCTCAGATTGACATGGGTACTTCAGCTACACCTGGGGAGAGTAGCACGGTAGAAGGAAAACTCTCTAATGAAGCATTAGCAGAGATTCTCTCCCCTCGTCTTTCAGAGATGCCACACTGACAGCAGCTTCACCATCTGTGCTGTGATCCATTGGTCCTTTGGGCTCTCACAGATTTCCTAACAGATTTTTCTGCTAGCTGTTCCAGCCATTAGGGATTCATCTTTAAGAGTGATTCGTTCATGGGTCAGGGCCCCCAGAGAAAACCATTCTCATTGTTAAGCTTCAGAGGCCCACAGAATAAAAAAGGTGTGTCCTATTGGGCTGTTATCCTTTGCTCACACTCCACAATATACATCACTCCAAACCTATTGCTCTGAAGAGCCTTTGAGGGCAGTACTGTTTGTGGGTAGTGTGGAAAGGATCTGCCAGGAAAGGAGACTTTCTGTATGTAGATCTGATGTTTTGGTTTCAACTGTAGTTCTCTGCTCTTTTCTTCCTTGCTTTCTTTTCACTTTAGCTGATTTCTTTTCATATCTATCTTCTTATAAAAGTTCACTTTGACACTTCCCACCTCCATGTGTGTATGAGCATGCAGATGTAAATGCCTGCGTAACATCTGTCTGTGCACAGGCATTCTTTCTCATTTTTCTTCTGCATTTGTGTTCCACCCTTTCAGGCTCCACTGCTGCTGCAATGTCTTATATTAACAGCAAGCACCCCTGTAGCACTGTGTCCTACAAGCATCTCTCTTGCTGATTTATGTGCTGCAGAGAAGAGGAAAGCACAGTAAAAAGTACGTGGAAATATTAGAAGAAGAGTGAATGTATGGGAGGTACACGTGAAATAGTCCCTTCCTGTTCATGTGGTTAGTGATACCCAAATATCAAACATGTTATTGCTATTAATAAGTCCAACTCAATCCCTCTAGTTTCCTTCTCTTTTAATTTTATTACCAGTTAAATGCATCATAACAGTGCCTGAACTGAAATGAGGCATTTTTCATGCAGCATAGACCACTAGTGTATAGCAATAGCTCCTTGATGATTTAAGAAATTAAATTATTTCTTTTTCACATGAGCAGAAACTGTTGGCATACTCATTTAGCTGATGTAGAACTTAACTTGAGAAGTTTAGGCTTAATTACACCAGGACTAATCCAGATGTATTTAATCATTATTAGGAATCATGATTAAACATAGTTGTAAAAGTGAATCCACCCTCTGTAATATGTTGTTAGAGGAGTGGCAGAAGCAGATTAATGTAGTAAATCAAATGCTACATAATCCACTTACAAGCCTAACTCTTCCACCTTTTCTTAAATGTATTAATACTCCTCAAAAAGTAGAACTTAATAACTTCAGTAGAAGTCTTTGCAGGATAAGGTACACTCACATGCTAACTGACAATGTACTTGCCTGACCTTAATTGCTTTTTGCAGACATTGATATTCATGGTGATTATGGCAGTAAAACTCGGTAAAGAAAGCAGTAAACGTTGGTGCATTCAGTAATAAGATGGAAAACAAAACTAACCTCAAATTCATTGTTTCCTACACCTTAGTGTGTGGAGCTGTGGTGAGTGAAGCCCACACACCTGTAACTGACTAGAACTTGATACTATACCAGAATATTGCTGCTGATTTGTGTAGGCAATAAGCATCTTCCTCCAAACTCAAATTCAATGCCTTGTTTACTCATATCAGAAACGTGTCTTTCTTCTGGCAGTCATAGTTGTCTTTTTCTCACTACATACAGTATGATGAGTTTATAGTAAATAAGAAAGTTATTGTTAACCGACCACAGATCCTAGTGTATATTAAAAAGTAGTTACACAGAAAATCCATATATCATAAGTGTTCTGTGAAGTGTGATGCTGCTGGCAGTGTGAGAGGCAGTCAGTCTTTATTGCTCATTAATGCTCATACTTTTTTATAAAGTTGTAAAGACATTTTTCTCTACAAAATACAGTATTTCTTTGAAAGCATTTAAAAATTACTTTTCTGAGTATTTTAACATTTACATTTTAGAAGTTTTCAATACTACTATTTTCAGTTCTCAGCTGCCAGATTGTACTGGAAAGCTAATGTGTGAGTGTGCTTTCTGCTCCTAGTTCTGTGGGGAATTAAATTTGGAGAAAATGAGGACAGAAAAGTTGAAGAATAAGACATTTTAGAAGATTTTTAATTCAACACATTAGCCGATGAAAAATAAAAGCAAAAATGGGGCCCAGAAACTAGATGACTAATGATATGAAGCTGTTTTTCATGCTGTTGTCTAGTTGGCCACCTGCTAGCTTTACTAGTGATCTATGTATACATCTTACCCGACTAGTAATTGTAGGTGAGCAGGCAGTCTGAAAGCCAGCTCCTAATGGATGTGTGTCATCATTTCTCACTATAATCTAGCTGATAATAACTGACATTTTCAGTGTCAACTTTTAGCAGAAGGATTGAATGGATATAGAAGTGCTGTGTTGCTTTCTAGAGAGATGGAATTATATAGACACGAATGAGGCACACGAATGAGTACTGATAAGGAAGCTTGAAATATGGGACATTCTATTTTACTTATCTGGCTAAATAGATCAGTGTACAGCAAGGCTGTCAATCAAGAATTTTTATCTACAAAAATTTGGAATAGTTTTTTATATAGAAAGAAAAAAAAATGAAGGAAGGGCTTACTTTCTAATTTTAGAAAATTGTTTCATAAATGGCATTGGAAGATCTGTATTTCTGTTTTTTACTGAACAAGTATTCTTAGCTTATACGCGAGGTTTTCCTCAACTATCATCAGAAAGTGAAATTGAGGTATTTCTAGCTTGTGCAAGTCTAAAAATACAGAATCTAGTTGAGATTTTAACAGTTCAGGGGATGATGCACATATCAGAGTAGAACATGGCTCCCTCTTCTGATTTTTTTCTTTCTTTCTTTCTTTCTTTCCAATTCTACAATGTTAACCAGAGTTAAAAATCAATAAAATCTGAATTTGGAAAATAAAGTGCTAAAATATCAGGCTGGAATACATATGAAAAGGGCTGTGGAATTAAAGTCTCCTAGTCTCATGTTTCAAAGGAAAACTGTTCCTGAAGTTAAAGGAATTGCCAAAGACTGTGTCTGACTTGCATATTAGTACTAACACCTTCAAAGTTAGATGTTTATTTGCTGGTACGTAAGCATACTGTCAGGTATACTACAGGTGCCTGTAAACCAACACAACATAAAAATATGATATTCCCAAATTGTCATGGAAGTGTAGATAGATGAGGGACAATGAGTTGAAAGACAGTCTTCCTGGGTGGTAGGTTTCCAGAAAGTTAATTAAAATAGGTCCAGAGCAAGTTGATAAGGATACATCCATGTGCTTCAGTAGCTTTGAAGAGACTATCTTGTGCATTAAGATAATGACTTCTTTGTGATACATGTGGCTTTTTTAGTGATAGATGACTATCTTTGTCAGTTGTTAAATGTGGACAGGAAAAATACCAATAATAGCACTTACCTGAAAACATCATCATGTGCTGAAAGTTCCTGGGAATCTTTTGTTTTCGACCCAAATTCAGAAGGAAAGAAAGTGGGTATATATTGCAAGCTCTTGCTATGAAAACTGCCACCTAAAGTGTAAGATGTTGAGGAAAATGGTGGAGGAACTGAAAAAAACCAGAGTTAACTTAAACCCAGTATTTCTCTAAAGTTATTTTAAAAGTGTAATTAAAATGAATATGATATTATCTTCCTTCTGATTTTACATGTAAGATCCTCTGGTTCCAGTTTCATTATAGAACTGTGCAGTGGCAGAGACTGTCTTCCCCAGACATCCTGGTTTTATAGTCATCATTATATATCCTACTTCAATCACCCTACTTTTACTTATCACATTTGTATCACATGTGACTTCATCTTTAGTCCTTCAGTAAAATGCCCATCATCAATTGCAGAGAGTGCATAATGTGCTTGAGCAACAATTTGCAAAGAATAAATGTACTTTTGGACATGATTACTTTCTTATTTCCTGATAATTCATATTGTCTATAACTAGCAGCCTTTGCCTTTTTTTTTTTTTCCCCTTGGAGATTTTTTGAAAGGAGTTCTTTATTACTCCTCTGTGGAATGATCACAAAGGTTGCCTTAATTAGGAACATGAGGCTATTTGAGATTTAAAAAAAGACAATCAGAGCTCCTTACACATGCTTTTAGCAGGTACCATCCTCCCCTTGTCTTGTGACTCTTAGGGCTCAATTATGGCACTTTTAGTCTGAGACATGCTGTGGACTGTAGAATAGATGATGAAGTAGAGTGCCAGTGTCTGTATGTGTGATATCTGCTGGGCCAAGAGCCGCTTAAAGCTCCTATGGACTTGGGAGAACATGCATTAGCAGTGGTTGCTTCACACGCTGTGCTCAGCCATCCACTCCAACCCTGTTGCAGTCTATTGGCTCTTAGTGAGAGGAAACGACAGAGCCAGGTCTCTGCAGAGCTCTGCACCACAGTCCCCATCTGCTCTCACATCCAACTGTCTTCCCATGCTTGGAGTGCAGGACACAGCACTGCACCTGCCTTCTTGTGTTGGTGGGGTACAATGGGCTCTTGGGGTCCTCTCTGCCACCTGTAGCCAAGGGAGCTGTGATGCAGTTCTTATTATTCATTTGGAAATTACATATAAAAATTGCTGCAAGTAAACAGTATGATCCCAACTTTTAAAGCTATCATCAAAAAGTGATAAGCAAAGGGCTGCTGCTCCGAGCCAAAAAAATGATTGTGTGAATTGTCAGCGTTAAAAGAATTGATACCACTGTGCAAGTAAGCAACAGATTTGTTGAGAAACTGTGTTGGAATTAAAGACAGACTCTTTTTCTTGCTACTCTCTTAAGCACATGATGATGTAAACAATCACAAGTACACCAGAGGTATCGAGCACAAAAAGGGAAAGATTTGAACAATACAGAAATGTTTGTTTTTAAAGTACTTAGTATCATTTAAGTAGCTTTGGGGAAGTTCTGTTTATGGCATGTATCTGTCTGGAGGCAGCTCTACAGTTTGTGAATCTGCACTGGCTCTGGACAGGCAAAAAGATTTTGTGTGCCTGCACCTGTCCCCACAGGTGTGTCCCAATACACAATTTCCCACCCCACCTCTAAACCAGGGGCAAAAGTTCCTCAGCTGGTTTAAAGCTATTTGCCTTGTAGCAGATCTGTAAACCAGCAACTGTCAAAAGTCCATGTGCTTACATGCATTGATCCAGTTATTAAGAGAAAAAAACAAATTGATTTTTGTTTTTTAAGGCACTGATTGGTTTGCTTGTTGACTTTTTTTTTCACATGAAGTACATTCTTTATATATATCTAAAATATATATATATACAGATACATAAATACATCTTTAAAGCAAAGGATACAAATGCACCAAATATAAAGAGAGGGTTGAAGATATGATTTTGAAACGTGAATAGTGCAAGTCCCATGTAACAGAAGATGACATTCTCAGCCAAAAAATTCATGAACTCGAACAACTTAAATGAGAGAAAAAGAACATAATTATGACTCATGTCTGTTACCTAATTGCTGTTTATCACCAGGTTCCCTTGGAATACAGAACTGTTTAGATGAAAGGAATGAAAATTGCACCTATTTCAAGGTGGATTTTAAACTATCTGATTTGCTATGCAGTATACATGGTGTCTTTTAGCTTTAAAAATCATAGTTGCTTACATGATTTTCTCTGATTTGTGTGTGAAACCTTGATGTAGACAACTGATAAAATACATAAACAGCAAGTTACACAAGCTTCAGTGCAAACTGCAGGGAAGTGGAGGGAATTTAACTTCACTTATGTTTACACAGGTGAATTTGGGAAATGGCTCAGATCCTGATTACACAAGTGGCTATGCATAATACAGGATGGGGTATGCCAAGAGAGAGAAAAAAAAAATCCTAAATGGACTTTTAAGAAACTGTGCCTTTAAAATACAACACAATCTCTTTTATTACCATGAATATTATCTTGCAGATGAATACTTTTATTGCACTGTACAAACATCAATATCAATTACTCATTTCAAACCAAACTATTTAAGATCTGGAAAAAAATCAGTCATTGCTGCCAAAAAACTACAGAGGAGGGAAAAGAGGTCTTTTCACTTATGAAGTCACTTTTCTGCTCAGAAAACTATGCTAACAAATCCTGATGCAGAATTAGGGCCGAAGTTTGTCAGTCTGTCTACAACCAGTCACACATACATCACTATCCGGAATGTTACTATGGGAGATATTTTATTCATCCTCAACGGGTTTATGCATTTTATGTAATATGTTTGTGCTTCTAAAAATACATATCCAATAACAGGCATTAAGATCTAACAAAGGAAAAATGAGAGCTTTCAGAATTATTATTTAAAACAAATTTCAGAGGCAAAATGGCATAAAACTGGGTAGTATAAGGGAAGATATTTCGGACCCCATGGCAGCACCATCAATTATACCAAGCACACATTCCATAGCCCCCATTTTGTGCTGCAATTCTGAACAACATGAAAACAAACAAGTTAGTAGACTTCAATTATTTAAATTAAACTTAAATGAGAGAAACCAGTTGTTAAAAAACCCTCAAAGTATGGGATCTTGCGACCTGTAGGAATTATTATGACAAATATTTGCATTTCCTTTTTGGGAGCAAAGGATATTTCCACTTTTTTGTGTCATGACAGAATTTAAATATATATATATATATGAATATATAGGTGTATATATAAAAATCTTTTGATGATTTTTGAGAGTACTGCTGTGAGGAGCCAAAACTGCGTTCTTTAGTTGTTGGGATAAGAAAAAGGTGCTCCAGAGGTTTTAAAGTTGAATATTTCACTCTTCAGTTACAAAATCTCTTTCAAGACCTAAAGAAATATAAAGCAGATCTACTATTGATGCCTTTTAGAAACACAGTTTCTGAAACTAAAGTTTGTTTCTTGTATTTTCCAAACATTTTGTTGACATACGTTTTCTGAAGGAAAACAGATTTTGCTATATCATTGCTTTTGATGTGTACCCTTTCTCAATAATCTTCAACAGTAAATTCAAGCTTTTATTCTTGCCTGAAGTGCTTTCATGACATTACTGCTTTTAAACTTCTCACCCCTTGTCTCTCAGCAATCTGGCCAAGAAGCAGTCTATGTATTTCTTGTGCATTCAGTTTAGTGCATCTTTTACATTTCCCTGTAAATTTACTGCTTTTTCTGGCTATATGCATCCTGTTTCTTCTTACTTCAATGCAGCTTCAAACCTCCAGAATAATTTCAATAAGTGATTCTTAAAAACAAAAATCCCTAATTCTTGACTGTGTGTTTACAATCAACATAAACAATATATATCTCTTGCTCACTGGGCCAATGTTACCTGTGCCACTAGCAAAGCCCTATTAGCCGATATTTACAGTTTATGTTAACACTTTTTAGCCACATTATCTGTGTCAGATACATGCAATGCTTTAATCTATTGCAGTTCTTGAATTATATTGCTGGACATCAACTAGTTTGTTTGCAAGAGAAAATACAATCCATATCCCATTTTTTCTGTGAATTTTAGTGCTGAACTGTGCTGGTTTTTTTTTTTTCTCTCTTATCTCTGTTTTTTTTCCTAGTATTTTGATCTTCCATTCTGAGCACTGCCTACTTGCTAGAAGATTAAATCTGGGCCAATTCCCTTGCTTTGTATAGCAAAAATCCAGGTTCTATTTCAATAGCTAATTTAGAGTAGGCTCCTTCCCAGGTCCTTCCATGATATGGTCTCTTATGAGAGATTCAGCTCTAAGAATGGTAAAACTAGCTCGTTAGCTTCATTCAGTCTTTTCCGTATTCCCTATATCATTATCTCTCTCTTTTAAAAAGTATATCACTCATATGATACATTTATTCATGGAGTGCAGCCTATTCAAATTTCTCACCCTGAGTTAACAAAAAAAAAAATTAAAGTATCAACTTTTTTGGATGTAGTTATTGTCACAAAAGTAGCAATATCTGAATGCCTTTTCCTGAAATGTGGAGCTATAATGTAAAACTTAACCGCGGTCCTCCAGACTTCACTTTTATTCCTATATTCAGCATAGTGTTTTATTTAGCGTTCCTTCAACTTCTGTGTTTTGCTCAATAGCGATACAGAGCCCATGGAGATACTCAGTGAAGCACTTAACTGTCAGTGCTGTGCAGCATAAACCCCATCAGAACAAAACAATTTATTCTAAAGAGATCTTCTGAAAAGCATGTTAAGAAACAGCTTCCATAGAAGCATTTTCCTAATTGTCATGCTTTTCACGCAAATGTTTCTGTCACTGTTTTAAAGATGAGATGTCAAGACCTTTTGATGAGAAGCAGAAGAATAGGAGAAATAGGTTTTCATCTGGAATTCATAATTCCTGGTACACTCAAGGAGTTCTGAGAAGAGTTGCACCATACACATTAGCCTCTGAAAAAAACCCCCTTTTTTGTCTGAGTGGCCATAAACCAGGTCCATGCTATGATCTATGGTCTGCTTAAGTGCTACTCAAAAATTTCCCTTATTTTGAGTTTAAGTACTCGTAAGTGGGATTACTTGCATGAAGAATAAAAAGACAAAAAAAAAGAAAAAAAGTTAGGATTAGAATCCTAGATATTGAGTCCTTGGAAGTATTTTGTCTATAACCATAAATTCCCTTGCGTCCCGCACAGACAACTGACCTCTTTCTACTCTAAACAAAATTGGCATTAAAGTGCTCATGTGCTGCCATGAGTTTCCCCGAGGCTACCAGAAAATTATACTAGAAACCATTTTAATATACATGTAATGAAACATTTTTTCTGTTTAGAACTAAAAAACCTCATTTGTAATGTGCTATTTCTGCCTCTCCGTGAAGTCTATAAATCTGCTTATAGCTTTAAAGAAAGACCTGTAATAAATCACCAGTGTCAACACATTGCAGAGTAGAGTATTAATTATAAAAGCACCACTTTAGAATCAGTCTGGGTACTTGGTTGAGGTGTTTAGCTCAGTGAGTTACTGAAACTGGTATTTGCTTTACTTTGGTTATTTTATTTGTAAAAAGTCAATATTAAAAAGACTTATATTAAGAATATCTATTAAAATTGACATAATATTTATATCTTTTAAAACACATAATTTATCACATATGCTTAGGTTTTCTATTATTCTCAGCCATTGTAAGTACTAAGAGGGATGTGCAAAAAATCAGCTTTAATTTGGGATGTTCTTCTGGAAAGTGCTGCTTGCAGTTCAGTTCTCACTGGTAGAGGAAGCAATCAATCCAGTTTATCTACACCTTAAGCCTTGCTGTAACCACTAAGTTTATCTTATGCTAATGTTTTATTTTATCTCAAGTGAAAAATTTTATATGACATAAAAACTGTATTAGTTTTATCATTTGAGAGAGATAAGGAAAGCACCACCTTTTTTCTTCTCCCACAGTTAAGTTCAGGCCAATTAGAGAAACAAGCTACGCCAAAATGAGTTTTGCAACTTGATCAATTTTATAGAACTACTTAAATTTTCACTGAGTGTTAGAGAAATTATCCAGATGAGTAATTAGTGTACCTGGAAGATGGGACACACTAAATTCCAATCTCAGCTGCAATAAAAATATAATTTTTTAAATGGAGCATCAGAAGGAGAAAATGAACATATTCTATGTCACAGTCCCCTTGTGGCTGGGGAGATGGAAAATATAAGATTTCTCAAATCCTAGTATTTTAAACAGCATTTTTCATCTCAAGGGAATAAAGTTAGTATGAGAGTAGTGGGTAAGAGCAGAATTACAAACAGCATTCTTTCATCTCGAGGGAATAATGTTAGTACAAGGGTATTGGGTAAAAGCTGAATATGCCCACAACTTATTTCCAGCAAAATTCAGTGAAAGTTATTCACTGATGGCAATATTACATTCTTTCACTTGATTTAATACCTGCTGCAGGAATGTCATCCACCTCTCGCAGGTACCTGCAAGCCTTCTCTAGTTGCATTGATTTTGCTAGCAAGATGGAGGAATGCCACCTGCCTAGGGGTTACATCTTACAGTGATATATTTTTGCATGACATCAAAACAGGGAGAGTTTCAATAGTCCAACAGCAGCTAGGAAGCTGCTGTAAAATTGATTACACATTTTAAGAGAGAATTGAAGGTGACGGAGAGCTACTAAAATCCCAAGCAGTCATTGTTTAGTGACGGTTATAAAATTTACTATATTTGAATAATGCTACTTAATTAGAACACAACTATCAAAAATGTTCCATGAAGTCAAGGATATTGATAAATCTATAGTTGATGAAAATTGGTTTTCTCTATTTTGAATTAAAATGCAGTGAGAATTAAGACTACCATAATTTTTCCAAGATTGTAGAAAGCCTTCATTATAGCCAAATTGCTTTAATTTTTCTCTTTTGACTAGAGGTTTGAAAATCAGAAAAAGAAGGTTTGAATTTAAACCTCTTGCCTGAAATCCTTCATACAGCTGTAATGAATCTTCACAGCAGAGTGATACAATGCTCATTTCTAGAATAACATGCTTAGATGAAAGAATCAGCAAAAGTAACTCAAATTCATGACAGAATATAACTTGTTTATGGTGTGAATTTTGATGTGCAAGCATATTTGACTCTAAACTTACAATGCACTAGCAGAGAGAGATTCTTACAAGATCTTTTATGTCCTGGGGCAAAATTCTGACCTTTTTTATCAGTACGCTTTGCTCCTGAATTCAGTGAATTTCACCCCAACAGTTTTATGGAAAGCACACAATAACTTTCTATTTCCCTATAGAGCTGGGAGATTTAAAAGATTCATAAGGCCTGCGGGAGAACCGGGAAAGTAAAAGGAAAAAGAAATAAAGAAAATAATAGCACCGAGGGAGAGGAAAGGCCAGGAATATTTTGCATTTACACAGTATGGATTATCCTTTCTGGCATAATCTGCACACCACCACGAAAGTTCACCTTGGGAGAAGCTGGGTAAACTACTGGCACAGAATACACTTCTGACTAGCAACAGTAAAGAAAAAATGTTGCCCCAGACACCAAGGCAAATCCTTTCTTCTATTAAAAATGCCACAGGTCTTGAATGGCCAAAAGAAGTTTAAACCAAAAATGTTGAAAATTAGGCAGCTAAATTAGAATCTTTTTCTTGTTCTAAACTACTTGGAGCAATGAAAATAAGAGGGAGAATGACTTAAGAAGTAAAACAGTCAGAGCTTCTAAAAAGGTTTGACCTCAGAGGTGAATGGAAACTTAGTTTGAGTCGTATTTATAATGAATCTGTCAACACCATTAATTACAGGATTCAAATTAACCCTCAGAAAGAACTTTATTATTTGATATTTATCAATTAATTGACAATTGAGTAACTATTTAAAATCTATGACTCAATATACTCATTTCTTATATGTGTAAAGCATGGAGAGCAGTAGAAACTTTGGTGTGAACTTGTAGTATAGCCACATTTAGAGCCTCTTCAGAATTTGTATATTGCCTTCAATGGACTTTGGATCTAGCTGTAGAAAAATTAATTATTCTATCAGCAGTCTTGCTAAGTTGGAAGTTGAAAGGGAGTTTCTGCAAACTTTCCCCCGCCCCGCCCTCGCCCCAAAAGTGGATCAGTTTGTAAGAGAGGGAACCTTTTTGGATCATTACTTCCCTTTCCTGGAGTACTTTTGCTATTATACATCAGTTGTACTTAAAAATAAGCCAAGATTGACACCTTAATGGGAGGTATTGCAAAAACAGAGAGGATGATGCTGTTGCTCCCACAGCTAGTCATCTAAGTTATTATTTGGTTCACAAACTAGAACCATTTTCAGAGTGCTTATTTATCTTAGATTTCTGAACTGAGATGTTGTAGGCACAAAGGAAGGAGGAATCATCAGTGCTCTGTTGTATCAAGATAATGTGTAGTTAAACTTACACTGCAGCTAAAGCTCTCTACATTTACCTTAGCAGTATTGTGTTATTCTGAAAGTATTAAGGAAGGATTCTGCTCAAGATGGGGCATAACAGACTGTGGCTGTAAAATTGTTTGAAGGGGTGTAAAAAACATTTGACTGGTCAGCAATTAGTGGTGGCACTAGAATCACTGTGTTTAAGGACGAATTTGGTATTTTAATTTTAATGATAGTTTCATAATTAATTTCAATAGGGCAGGTTTGCATCTGGCTATAAACGTGACTCTAACTAACAGGATAGAAGCTGATGGAGAAAGTATTGTTAAAGATTTCCAGTGTTTTCAGGTCTCCTAAATCCCAAGTAGTCTCCTTGGTGATGTTTTATTAATCCTACAGCTGATAGTAAAAAAACCCAAAAAACAAAATCACAGTAAAACAAGCAGAAATTAAAAATTGTAAACTAAGATAAACCTTCAACTGTACTTAAATCTGAGAGCTCAGGACACTATTTTACATAAAATTAAGTATCTGTAGTGAAAAGATGCAGCTAGTCTTCCTTTAATGCACCTTAAAAATAGCTCCTGGTACGAATCTGTAGGAAAGCAGGTGGTGGGTGGACTAGGGAAGTATCATCTGCCACCTCATACAGAGAAATGGTTTTACAAGGAAAGTATTAGTCACTACATGAATGTGTGCTTCTGAGGATGCTGAACATCTGCTTGGAATTCTCAAACACTCAGAACTCTTCAAGTTCACTGGAGGCAAAGGTGGTCAATGCCCCCTCAAATTAGTGTGACTGAAGCAGAATTAAAATCAAAAGCTTGAAATAGATGCTCAAACTTGCACACTATTTTCATTATTTTAAATGAATGAAAGTAGATAGTTACCAAAATGTGTGGAAAGACAGGGCACTTAGTTGAACCCTAGTAATGATTTAGACATTTTATCTGAAAGACTTTGATAAAGTGCTTTTTAGCCCTTAATTATTTCCACAGACGGCACCAGGGAAAGAGATGAGCTAAAGTCAGCTGTTCAGTATTTCTTTCACTGTGCTACTGTTTTGTACAAATGTCTCTTTTGAAAGTAGAAAATCCATTAATTGTGTAATGGAAACACAGCTATGTAGTCACTAAAAAGATGGGATGCTGGGAAGTGCTTTAGACTATTATAGTGTCTTATTTACATGTATTCTTGCAGCTTTTTGTGTGAGAATTTAGTGTTAGCTACACATTTCTAAGAAGTTTTTACCAAGGCTTTTGTGCAGTTTTTTAGCGGATGCACTGTTTTGCAGATGATGTCCCTAGAAAAGAGAATTGTAAGGGAACAGTAGTCATGCAAGAACCATATAAGTTAAAAAGGAGAGATATATAAAAAATACTTCGGATTGCAAGAAAGGATCTTTGTCAACAGCAGTTTGATAATGTCAGAAATCACACAATAGCTCAGATTCCTTAAGGCCTGCTATTGCCCCAAGATTCTCTGGGCAGGGCAGAAGCGTTGCTCTTTGCAGGGGAAGCAGAGGTCTCGGAACATCAGTAAAGCTGCTAGCTCCCAAACCATGCAGACTTCTTTTGGTGAGGTCAGTGCACATTTGTGACAAAATGGTTAATGCTCTGTAAAGATCACAATGTCACCTACCTAACCATGCAAGAAATAGCTATCTTGATTTCTTTACCAAACACAATGTCCTCAAAGTAAGAGCAACTATGAACACATTGCCATATACTCGTGGCAAGTGTAAGGCAACACAGGGTTATAACCAAGGAAACTACTACTAATACCCTTACATTAAGAAGTATGTAAACCTATGTTCAAGAAGGACAGGGAACTGCTTGAAAGAGTCCAGCACAGAGCCACAAAGATTATTAAGGGAGTGGAACATCTCCCTTATGAGGAAAGGCTGAGGGAGCTGGGCCTCTTTAGCTTGGGAAAGAGAGACTGAGGGGTGACCTCACTAATGTTTATAAATATATAAAGGGTGAGTGTCAGGAGGATGGAGGCAGACTCTTCTTGGTGACAACCAATGATAGGACAAGGGGCAACGGGTGCAAGCTGGAACACAGGAGGTTCTGCTTAAACTTGAGAAGAAACTTCTTTCCTGTGAGGGTGACAGAGCACTGAAATGGGCTGCCCAGGGAGGTTGTGGAGTCTCCTTCTCTGGAGACATTCAAGACCCACCTGGATGCCTTCCTGTGTGATCTCATGTAGGTGTTCCTGCTCCGGCAGGGGGATTGGACTAGGTGATCTTTCAAGGTCCCTTCTAATCCCTGACATTCTGTGATTCTGTGATTTGCTTAAAAATTTCACTGCATTCCAATTTAGCAGTATAATGTACTATGCACAGAAATACAAATCAGTTGATCTTTCCTAGAGGTTCATTCCATAACTGGAAAATGTATTAATACATCCTGTATTAAAATCACCTAACATAATATTTTTTATTTGTCACAAATTCTCAAAGAAGGGAGTTGTGACTGATTACAAGTTTAAGGGAATGTTGTAATTGTCAACTTTTACAAAACACAAAATTGAACAAGATATAATTTAAACGAATGGTAGCCATACATACTGTTAAGTATGTGATGTTAAATTGCACTCTGCTATGTTTCGGTAGTACATGTCGATGATGCAAGAATATGTTCATAGCTAGGATTAGATTGATTTCAGTCTGCTTTTTCTCCCTATGTATTCCACAGCTGCAGTGATGAGGAGGGTGGCAATAATCAGGAAAGGACTTGATTTAACAGCTTACATACTGTTATTTTCTTTTAGAGGAAATTCTCCTCTCAAAACTAGATGTGCTTTACAGAGGTGGGGTACAAAGCTGGATATTTGCATGGACACAGACTTAAAAACTAGGGATAACTGCTAGCTACCCACAGTAAGGAGAAAGTTTTCAGAAGTCACTCTTCAAACCTCTTGTGAGAAGATGGAGAGAGACACAGTAACAGATGTGTGCAAAGTAAAATTACATGATCTGCATAGTTATATAACCCAGCTTTTTGATTCAGCAGTAGCTTACATAGCCCCATACAGTTTGACTCCACTGCACAGATGAAGACATATGAAGTCTCATTTGTGATTCAGGGCACCTTTCAAAGAACCTGCAGCATGGCTCTCAGTCTGGAATTCCATTACATATTTCTCCATATGCCAATGAGATTTTGGCCTATAGGATTTAATTCCAATTGGTATATGATAGTTAACTGCTGGCATATGCTACTGTGCTGTAAAGAGTAAACTATAACCTTAACAATCAAAGAGCTTTATTAATATTTAAAGAAAATGTTTAATGTTTAAACAGATTGTGAAAACTTTAATGAAGCCATTTGGAAACTAGTTTGCATATGACATTATGCTTCTTAGCCTACCAGCATCAAAAATGACATCATTTTTCAACAAGATGATCTTCTCTGTAGAAATACCACTTTCACTACAGCTCTGGGTTTCTTAAGGGTATGAATTATATTTGATCATGTATATTTGCCAGTTTCTATGCTTAGGCAAAATGAAGGAAAGTTGTTTTTCTTTGTTTTTCAAGAGAAGATTTCTTTTTCATAGGTGCAAAAATTATTTTTATTCATAGGGGGATGCATGTGTAGGATACTAGCATATGGTATTCCTTACAAAATGCTGATGACAAAGGGACACATGCTTGATGGGAACTAATGAGGCCAGAGTAAATCTTCACATTCTCAGCTGAGGAATCACTAAAGCAAGTATGCAAAAACAGACTAAAAATGGAGATTAAGTATAGACCTGAATATTCTAACAAATTTCTGTATGTGGACACCCAAGTATTATGGATAGAGTAGCAGCTAATTTATTATAAAAATAATAAACTATGCAGATAATTACTGATATACCATATAGTGTACTGTTATCAGTTTACTTGTAGCAATGTTTCTTAGGTATTTGCCATCCATCATGAAGCTCATAGCTGAAATAGAGGAAATAATTACAGCATTTACATGTAAATTTAAGGGACCTGCATGTAAAGAGGCTGCAGATTAACATTCTTTTAGCATGGTTAAATAATCAGGAACATCAGTCAGGTAATGAGGGATTTTGTTAAGAAATTCAGATTGAAAGACATGGTAGTATAATTCCTTTTGCAGAAATCAAGATTTTCTTGTGTTGTTATGATTCTTCTTGTTAAACCCATACAGTAAGCAGCTTTAGCTTTCTTTATAGCATTACACTATTCTACAGGGTTCCACAAGATCTTATGGTACATCTGGTCAAACAATGTAGCTGGCACATTTCCAATCTTCAGCTTTTTCTGCTAAACACAGAAAATAACTGTGTAGAAAACTGGAATTCATTGTACACTTCCTGTCAATTGCAATCCATTTTAAAGGTAATAATTATTATGCGCATTATGCCTGTGGTGCATATTCAATTAGGGAGAAGACAATTTATAAATGAGGGCAGTCTGTAACAGACCCAGTGGCTCTGTAGAGATGCACTGAGTTAGCAAGCTATGATGGTCCAGCTCAGGAATACACAACTTAGCCAGCATGCCCGTGATGCAGCTGGAGCTCATTAGTGCCTTGGGTGGGAAAACCGGAAGTTACAAGGGAAAGTGCAGAACAAGAGCAAGGGGTTGCTTCTCTTCAGGGTACTTAAGCTAGAGCTTTAATGATAGCTAATATCTAGAGACATGAGAGCAAGCTTTTGGGCTTTTAGAAGGGTCTAAAACTGTGACTTCTGTTGTTTTCAATGTAAGTTAGGTGTCTCAAAGTTAGCACAAATTTCTACATACATTTTCAGGTATCTCCTCTTAACAACCATATGCTAAATGCAGTATAAGCCATTCTTCTTTTTTTAACTCAGTGGTTGCAACCTTTTTATGTCTTTCTCTCAGAAAGAAAAAGAACAGGGACATTTCTATGTCCTCCCCCATTTTGAACAGCTGCAAAACAAAGATTTAGCTATAGGCCTTGTCTCAAAAAAGAAAAAAAAAAAGAAAGAAAAAAAAATCTGGCTGAAACATAAGAAAACAAGAGCAAGGTTTTTCCCTAACGTAACTTGTTTCCAAAGTGTTTACTTTAAGCAAAACTGGCTAAAACAAGGACAAAACTATATTAATACTATTCCAATAGAAAAAAAATCTTGCCAAATACTATTTTATTTTCTTATTCTTGTTATCAGAAGTAGCTGCTTCTTCAGACCTTCCTACTGACCAGTGTAAGTTGGTCACCTGGACTCTTTCCTGAACAGTGCTACCAGTCTTTTTTGCTTTTGAGTCTGAACTTGCAGGAGTTCAAGGGGGTTGGAAATTAGGGGTTTTTTGTTCAGCTGCAGAAAAGGAACCATGACACAGGAGACAGTGCCCATCAGAGCCAACTTTTATTCTCAGTCTCCACTTAAATGGAATAAAGTACTTCATGCATACAACCTGCTTAATGTTAGCTAGGAATTTGGGCTTTATTGGATGCTTTGGGCAAGGTCCTCTTGTATACTTTTTGAAGAGTGCCAGACCTGAGTGCCATGTATTAGTTAAAAAGAATTTCCAGTTTATCCTCAGATACAGTATTAGCCATCAAATATGTTATCTTATATCAGACAGCCAATGGTGCTATATTTCTCAGAAGACAATGAAAAAACATTCTAGTATGAAATTTTCTTGCAGGCACTGTGATTATGGCGTGCTAGGAAATGGCGTGCTATCCAGATTCCTCTGCATAGCACATATGCAAAGACTGATTAGAATCTAGTGCTGGTAGTAATCTTGTTTGAAAGATAATTTTCTTTTCTCTCAGTCTTTCTCTCTGTCAATCATTTATGTGTAAACACCTGACCTCTTGCACTGCCTTAAAGGTAATTTTTTCCTAAGTAGGGTTCCTAAACAAATCACAACAGCAGCTGCCAATTAGGCTGCTCATTTCAAAAGGATGAGAATTATGTTTTGTGGTGGTTGTTGCTTTGCTAATTATCGAGGACATTTTGCTGGAAGCATGTTTTTCCTCAGTCTAGAAATACTCTCAATTTTTTTAAAAGTCACAAAACTGAATTGTAAGACCCATTATACCCTGACATTTGTGTGGCCTTTTCTTCCTAGAAGTGTAAACTAATTATCTATAAACAATCCAAAGTCTGATAATGGAGAATAGTAGGCATTAAGCAAAGATAAATTAATATAGGCTGTGTGCTTTAGAGTTAAGCACAGCTCCAATTGTTTGGCCTCTTAAACACTCCTACAAATAGCAGAACCGAAGCCATAGGGCGCACACGTCCTGTCTGGCTGTGGAGGGTTTAAGATAAGGGCACTAAACCCATTTCTGTTTGTGCTGTTGCTCTCTATGATTTTAGAGGGCTGCTTCTCCCAGATACAATATTGGTGCTAGGTATCTGGAGTGGGACCTCTTGCAAACAGCAGATTGATGCAGTTTTGGCAGTAGCAGTACACAGCCATCTCTACTTAGCTGCTCTCCTTCTCTCATGGAAAGATAAAAACAGGAGCTGCAGTTCCTGGCCTGTGCTTTTAACAACAAACTCGGAAGAAAGCATTCTGCTACTGGAGCAGAATTTGCAGCCTATTATTTCTTTTCTTACAAAAAGATAGCTGAAGGAAGAATCCTATAAAGATAGTAATTGTATCATATATCTAGAGAAAGGAGATCTGTTGTTTCAATTCTGAGTGTAGGTCTGCTTGTAACTTTTTTTGCAAGATAGGCTAGCAGAAAAGCAGTAGAATGACTAGATCACGGTGATGGTGCTTCATTTGGCTATATTGAGCCAAAAACTGACTTCAGCCACATCTTTCCTTTAGTCCTATTATGCTCTTCTTACTAAACATTGTCTGGTTGCTGTTCAGGAGCCACTCATTTGATTAATTGATTCCCCATGCCCCTTTCAGTAGATTTGGACATCTCCATTGCCGTACTTTACTTTTAAAGTTACATTCTCTTGTTCCGATTTGCATCAGATGTGCGTGCATAATTATGGATGGAACAGCATAAAGCCTAAAATCCATATTGAGGCTATTCAATGACATATGAGGGTCCAGAGACTATAATGATATGATTTACAGTTTTTTGAGGAATTTAAAATACATGTTTCATGACTGTTTTGCCAGCCTGTTTCAATTAATATGATTAATTAGCATTAAATTAATATGCTTATAACCGCAACCCTTTTATCCCAAACTCAATTTATGATCCAGCAATTATCTGTTTGATTCCTAGCCTGTTTCTTTGTTGGAAAATGTATAGCTATATCATAAATGAGCTAAGCAAGTTTTGAAAATGTATTTTCAAGGAATTTCCAGGAGATATTAGCCGCTTCTTTGCAAAGTTATGGCTTTTAATAATCAGAGATAATCATGTCTGCTTGACAGTGTAGAGATTAAAATTTGAAGCAAATGGTACTATGTGCATCAGTGAGCAAAGCCTAAAAACCAGTCTGAACTTTCAGTCCTTCAGTTTAAGTTAATTTGCTCAAGCAGTCCTAGTAGGACTACACACTTTGGTAAAGTGATTCAGACATTATGCAGCACCGAGTTATCTTATTTTACCTTTACCCTGCCCTCAAGCTTGTGTAAAACCTTGGAGGTGAATGGCTGCTGAAATCTTAATGCAGCATCTTGTGCATACTGCACGCCCAGTGCAGCTGAACAATCAGGCCAGAAGCTTTTGTCTATAAGGCAGGTGTTCCCCAATGGATTCGCTATCAGGATCAGCAAGAGGTGTAAGTGTTTAACTAGTAATATGGTTAGAAAGGCTGTTTCCCCTAATTGGAGAAAGCAATCTTCACGAGCTTGTTAGACATAACTATTTCAGAGGTGACTATGCAAACAAGGGTTAGACTGGTGGAATGAATGGAGAAAGGCAGGGCAGTATGTGACATACCCCCTTGCTGGCTGGATATGCTTTTCTGTGCCTTCTAGTAATTCCCTGGCTCTGCTTCCATAGAGGATGTGTTTCAGAATTCCCTTTCCAGAATTTATAACTTGCTGGCACTGTATTTTGTCTGAAAGGAGAATTTTCCATACACTTGCGCACTTAACCAAAGAGAGGTATTGCCCTGCTCCCTGGTCTTTTAATTTTGGCTGTTCTGTGGAGTTAAAGGAACATAACCAGAAATTGATAGAACTCATAAGTGTGATGGGTAACATGTATAGCTATTGGAGAAAGTGAGAAGCTTCTCTTAATACTCCACCACTAGGAACCTGTGCTGGTCTTAGCTTGGCATTCAAGTGAAACTGACAGAGGGCAGGGAGGAAAAAAAATAGTGAGGAATTTCTTCTCTTCCTGCAGAAAACACAGTATTGTCAATGCATCTCTTTCTAGAGCTGACCTGTAGGGATTAGGGATTTACAGTCTGCCCACTTTCAACAAACCAGCAATTTCTATTTATCTAGCAACAACCTGCCCAGCCATTGACTTACTTGTAGCTGGGCAAATCAACCCACCCCAACTGTGCACCTGAAGAACCTAATGTCAAGTCTGAACTATAATGTCCTAAGATTTAGAAGCAACTGTTGTTTGCCTGGAGTGTTATTTGAGGTTTTATTATGCCTGTGTGTGTTACATCAACAGCTGTAAATAATTCTAGAGAAAGCTGCACAGAATCAAATAACTGTTGATCAGGTCCTGGCAGTTTGGTCTTCTCCTTTGCTAAAGATATATTGGATAAATTAAACTTTGAATGTATGAAACTCAGGTGTACTCTGTTTGACCTAACCTTGTTGCCATAGACAGCAGTGTCAATATTAATGTTAAAATCACTGTGATCATTGCCAGGTCAATGATGATGACTTAAAAGTACCTGCCATAAAACATAATTCATATTGAAAACAAAGAATAAAAACACATAGAATGTTTATAAATACTTAGAATTAGGATAATTGGTTTGAGTGAAAACTCTCTAAAGCCTACATTTTCACTCAATCTTTGTTTTTATGACAGTGTTAAAATAATCAATTGTTTGTAACAAGATTTGTGTTACTTTATACTTTTAGGTTCTGTAAGTTTCAGATGATTGAAATTTAATATTTCTCTTTCATGGAGTGTTAAACAGTGATTGACTGGATAATAAAGGATACATGGGGCTAATAATTACATGGCATCTTTTAACAGGCATTCTTAATAGAGGTTCTTAAATTCTCATTTAAGAACTGTAGATAAGTTTTCATTTTATATCAATATCTGAAGAAAATCATACAGGTCTTTTTTTTTTTTTTTTAAATGTATTCTTTTAGAGCAAAAGATGAGCTATTATGAGAAATGCAGAACTCCACATCATGGACAGAAACACCACCTCTATTATTGTATACCAAGTTTTACCATCAAGCTATGAAATTTTAACAGACAGTAAAAAATGTAAATAAAATTATGCAAAGCAATAGAAAAAAAACATTTGTTTAAAAACAGCTAACACTATTTCACAATCTGATTTACAGTTTAAAATCTAATTTCCATGTTTTTTGTTAGCTTTGGCTTCAGACTTAACTCACTGTTTTGTCAGTATGCATTACAGTTCACCAGTCGTTATTGAAAGATCTGTCATATTGTAACAAAAGAGAGAGACTGCCTTGGAATAATTCTGTAAATGAGCTGAAAATCTCTTGATTTTGGCCAGTAATGAGTAATAAAAATTACTTAGATTGGGAACAAAGCCATTTGTCTGAGCAACAATATTAATTGAAAATGCACTGAAGTCATATATGATTATGAGAATGCCAAGCGTGCCTTAGTAAATTTGCTTGAAGAGAATTCTTGGGGGGAGAAAAAGAAAAAGGTAGTGCAGGTCTTGCTGAAACAGCTGCATATGAAAGAGTAATTTTTGGATTAGAAAATGAATTAGATGAATTTGAAGGAGTTTAACAACAATTTTTGAACCATATCATAAGGGAGGCTGAGGATTAAGAGCTTATAGGGGAAGAGAAAAACAGCATAGAAGGGGTGTATAAAACTCATAGCTTCATAGAGAAACACATAATCCCTTTTCTGTGTGCTCAAGGGTAGATTCAGTTTACTTTTCACTATTTTGTTCTGCACTATTAAATGGGAGGGAATGAAAGAGTAAACATGAACAAAACCAGTATGCATTTAAATTAAAAGTTAGTTAATTCTATAGTTGACAAGATTCATATGTAATTAAAAATATTATGGCCTTTCTCATTTTTTCTCTGAGGTTATGCATCACTAAATCATGCAGCTGAATCCATGAAAAAGCCTTGTGTTCGAATTGTAACAGTTATATGCAAGGGTAGTAGTAATGCCATATGCAATTCAGTATTTCTGCAAAATAGAAACAATTCCATAGTAGATATAAATGTTATTCCCTTACAGTACAGTTATCAGAGAAAGATTATCTGCTGGAATACTTTTTGAAAGCATCTGCCTCTGCTGGTATGAAGAAATGCAATTTAGAAGACTTATCCTGTTCACTAGCTAACAATTTATTCTGGAAGTACTGACCAGAAACTTTTTTTGTGATCTAAAATCTGGGAGAGTCTGACAGTTGAACTGATACTGTGGCCAGAATTTCTTCTGTCCAACTGTTTTTGATAGAAAATTGGATTTTTTTATTAAATTGAGATGTGCAGGAAGTGATGAATTTTTCAGCATAAAATTTCCAATGCTTAAAAAAGGGGAATTGCTGAAAGAGCTACCAGACTACATCACAAAAATAATAGTCTTGGACCATATTTTTCCATTTTGTTCTAGGAGATAGACTTTCTACAACCTTTGTTTTTTGGAACATATGAGTCAACATTAAAAGGGAAGAAAATTGCATTTAAATGACTTCTCACAGGCTCTAGGTAGTGGTAAGGTAGTCTAAAATTACTCCTTGTGCTGAAAAGTATTTTGAACATTGCAACGCTATGTGGCTAGTACTGAGAACAACACCAAGTTTTAAACAATAATTACAATTGTTCAAACAAAAACCAGATGACCAAATTTCTCTTGTCTCTAAACTCTGAATAACACAATGGAAAAAAATCACTATCTTTCTAATTATGTCAGATTGTTAATGAGGTAGAAATGAAACAATGTTATTGCTCAAGTCTGTGGGCCAGACTGCAGTCTCTACAGTCCCTTTGCAAAAATCCACATGGATCCAATCTCTCAGATCACTTCTCTTATTTATCAGAGCTTTTAGATTTCCTTAACTTTGTAGCATGTTTGTATGGAAGCTACTGTAAACTGTTACCTCCTTATCCTTCATCTCCTTGACTGACGTTTCATGTCTCTTGGGAAGCACAGATTCTTTTATTTTTTTGCTTATTCAGAGAATTGTTATTGTTTCCCTGTCAAAATCTCTAGCGTTTCCCCTAACAAAGACATAAGCCTCTTCCTTGCATTAATGAAATCTTATCCAGCTATATTCCAGTACCTCTAGGCATTATTTAAACCAGTTGAAGACACAAAGTCCGTTATTTCCATGCCCTACCTGTTTAGTTCTCATTTTGGAATCTGGTGACAGATTGTTGTAGGTATAATGCGCCTGTGTGACTCCACAGAAAAGGACTGCAACGATACCTGGAATTCAAAGAAAAAACAAAATTAGCTAACTTCTAATTTTCTTACTTAGGTTTGTCAAAGGGCTGCATTAAAAAAAGAAAGAAATTAGACTTTTCACAGCATTTTGTAACAAAAGAACTTTAAGATATATTTATAGGAGTGTCTTTCAAAAAAAACTCTATAATTCTTTTCTTTGTTAAAAATCATGAAGGTCTTGAATCTTCTACCTGGTCCATCATGCATTTACAGTGTTTTCACTGTTGTGTACTTGGCCCAAAACCACAGAAAATTTGTTTGAATTAATACATGGTAACAGCTGACCACAATCTGACTGACAGTTAGGCAAGGTTAACATAATGGTAATATGAAGGACTACAGACTATTTGAAAATTTTGTCAGAGACTGAATAGGAAATGAAAAAATAATCTTGTTACATTTAAATGGTTTGAGAGTGCTTGGTATTAAATGGCTGCAACAGTCTATGCCTGCTTGTTAACCTTATCATAAGCAGTGTGTAACAACCTGCAATGTGGACAACAGCACATTGCTTAAAAATTATGCTCTGGTAGGCGCAAGCTGCATTGCCCGGAATGACTAGGTCAATGACTGTATCCATGTGGCAGTAAATTATACTTCCTGGCCTTGTGGAAGGTCTTGAGGAGCAGGACCTCCTCAAGACCTTGAGGAGCAAGTTTGTCAGGAATAATAATAGTAGATTGGTATTTATAGTGAAATTTCTTATTTTTGAATACTTCCTCCCTGGCCCTGGTCCTAACTCACTAGAATTATTGATTAACATCACTGTAATACAAGATTATAATTAAAGTAGCTGATAAGACTGTAAGTGAAATTTCCTGTCGGGTCTGGGCATAGATAAGGCAGAAGGAAACCCACACAGAAAAAGGAAAACCAAAAGTAAGTGTCCACCAGTAACCATATGTAAATACGCATGGAGGAAAAAAGCTCTGTGCTTTTCCTAACTTGGGGCACATCTGCACAGATAATTATTTACGCAACAGCTCAGGGCTTGTTCATGTCCATACCAATCATCATTCCCCTGAAATCCTCCACGCACGTTTCCTGAAGCATGTGGAGCGTGCAAGTTCTGCTCAGTTTCTAGGTGCACACCACATGAGCAACAACTGGTTCTGCAGAAAGCCACCCTGCAGTGTGATCGCTGTGTGCATGTCATCTCTGGGGCTCGCACACAGGCAGTTTTCCACCATCCACCCCTTTAATTCTTGTGCCTTTCAGCCCTTTTACCCACTGCTTCCCAAGAGCTACAACATGTCCTAATTATCATTTTCATTCTGCTTCCTTACGGGCTGCTCTGCAAATTGTTAGGTAATTTTTTGCTTGTAGGTACTGACATGTACTGAAATAACACTGATGAATCCAAGGAAACACATTGAGGCACTGAGGCAACAAAGCATGTAAAAAGATACCTGTCCAGGTTTAGGCAATATCCATCCCTGCAATATGACTGTGCAGCAGCTTTCTAGGCTTTTATTGGGTTAAACTAGCATGAACTGAAACATATAGACCAGTTCTACTGGAAGCAAAGGGTATGAAGTAGTGTTGTGAGAATAATCCCTTCAGTTCTGGACTTGAAACTGGATAAGGCTTCCTCCGGGATGGTGACTCTCCTGAATTTACAAAGGCCAGCAAGAAGCATCTCAGTAAGGAGGCAGAATCTACAGTACTGCAGGCTTTAGCACAGCAAACACAATAGAAAACAAACTTCTACTTCAAAAGGATTAATAGAACCAGGCCAGGCTTCACACAGTCACAGGAAAAAGTGGATGGTAATGTACTGAACAAGTGTCAGGTCAAAGTGCTGGTGTCCTGACAGGTTCTTTAATAGGCTTATCCAAGACTCTAAATGTTTGAATTTTAGCAGCATGAGGGCCCTGGAGGAAAGTGAAATATCCTCCTCCCCTACAGCATGGTATAGATAAGGAAACATGGCAAAGTAAAAATTTACATAATGCTGAAACTATTTCCTTTGGGGGAGTGTGTGTTTGTAGGAACAGCACATTGCCACATACCAGCTAAATTATTACCTTACTAGGTCTTTCTCAAGTTTTTGACTCTCTTTGTATTGAAATATTGTAATTGAAAATCATTATCTGACAAAATCCAACTTTCTTTACTTGCAAGCCTCTCTTGTTTCTGGGAAGAACTGAGGCCTGGCATTTAGATGCCTTTGATGGAGGAAAAAAGTATGGAGTAAAAATTTCAGAGATTAATTTGGCACAAGGGATAACTGCCATCAGAAAGAAAATGAAAAAGCAATTTTTTTTTCCCCCACAGACTGCTGTGGACATTTTCTTCACTTCTGGGTTCTCTTTATATTGTAATTGTACCTGTACTACTTCTACAGAACACAGTCCGCAGCCAAGAGAAATTCCACTGAGCTTTAACTGCTGTCTCTGTTTTTTAATATTTATTTTCTTATGTCTGTTTGGATATTTATTTTTTTCTAACTACACTAAGACTTTTCTTTGCAGTAAATAATGTGAGGAGCAGTGAGGTTATCACTGCCTAAATATGTTCCAGGAAGTTCACGTTTCCAAGAGGTCTAATTGTTCTCTTAAATGCATCTAAATATTTTTTCCTCCATAACTGTATTTGATTATGCAGAGCTGATCTGGGGAGTTTAAAAACTCTCAAGGCATTAATAATATGCAATGGGATGCTCAAACAATGAAATTTAAGTTAAAAAATATCAGTAATATTGCTAAGTGTCACTAGCTCCAGGCTCAGTAACGGAAATGGAGATAAGAGTTTCTGATTCACTTTCTTCTACATGAATCATCATCAAGCCTTGCATTTTAAAAATTGACTATTAAATGCAACTATGATTATAAAATGTTTTTTGACTGCTAAGAAACTGTTAATTATGAATAGTGAGAGAACTGAGAGAGTGACATGAGGAATAAAATGGCCTAAATCTGATTTTATAATAGGAATAAATGATCTGAATCATGCAATTATGCAAGAGTAGAAACCAGATACCCTGTTTCCAGGGAAGACTAGGGGAATGCAGTGGAATATTTGCATTGCTACAATTGAAGGCTTAACCTGTACCAGCCATGCTTCTCACAATGAATGCTTCATTAAAAGGCTTAGAGAAAATTGTTTGTAATGCATTTCCATAAAAATGATTACTTAAGAGTAATGACCAATTACATGTTAATGCAACTGCAAAGGAAAGAGAAGTACCTGAAGAGGCCAACACAGAACTTTTTAGTTAGAAGGAAAAAGTTATCTGGATTTCTTTGTAAAACTATTAAAGCTGGATTTTGAAGTTAGCTGGGTAGCAAAATACTGTTAAGAATTGTGTATGGCATATAAATTAGGTTGTTAAATTTTTGCAGGCTTTCTTTCACAAAGAAACCAGTAAGTCTAAATATGGTAATACTAGAATGGTAAACACAGTATTCATCAGATGCAGGGGGGCAGGTAAAGCGAGATGGTCCTTTTACCAGTCCTTAATGCTCAGGGCTTTAATTTCGGGGTGCTGGGAGACTCAGCTCACTTTTTCAGTGCTGTTACATTGTTTCATTTTTGAGGGGCAAATTTATCAGTTATTGAGATACTTAATACTACAATTGTGGAACAAAATGCTAACCTAAAGCAAGCAGAGAATGTTACATGCAATACAGCACTTAATATAAAAAATGAGAAATCTCATAGTAAAATGTTGATAGTCATTAGTAAAGTTTCAGATGCAGCTCAACCTCTTTGAAGAGCTTTTATTAGAAATGAAAGCCTACCATTTTATTTGATGTTTTTGCTGCTTATATAACAGAGGAATAGTAATAGCTTGTTTGCTGCTTATACAGTTAGAGAATTTATTCTTACATTAGTTTTGCCAAATACTTGTAGCTGAAATCATTGCTAGGACAAAAGTTGGTAATATCAAAAGAAAATGTGGGATAAAGAAGCAACTTATGCAATTAAAAGTATTTTGCTGATGGTGTAAACATTAACATGATAGTGTGACCATTAATTTATGAGTGTTAACCTAAAAATAATTCCTATATTTTCACTGAAAGACAAAATCTTCTTTTGGATCATTTCACAAATACGCAAAAGGAAGTATAACCTTGATTTTCAATATCTAGTGCTAAGAGAAAGGTGGGAAAAACATCTTTCTTTTGTCAGAGAAGAGCAGTATGTGCAGTGTGCTTTTAATGCAAACATGGATGTAACTGGCCACAATTTAAACTTCAGAATTTGCTAATCCGAGACAATAAAACTGACATTATATCTCCAGCTGTCAGATTTTTTAGTGGTAAAGAAAGGAATTTAGAAAAAGACCCTCAAACCTCTACCTTCTGGGGAAACAAGGGAGTGGATAAAATGTATAACTTCATTTAAAAAGAAGACCTATAGGTAAACTGACTGGTTTTCATCCCAGCTTCAAAGCATTCCAGAGCTTCAGGGACGCGTCTCTCATGATGCACAACATACTGCAAATCCCACAGTCCAACAAGCAACAGGAACTGGTCTTTCATCAAAGGCAGGGAAATGTGGGGAAAAGAGAACAAGAAGGACTGGGTAATAGAGAAATTATTTAAACCAGATAATATTTACTTTGGAGCCATATTTATGTCAGAATATCTCCACAAAACCTACTGGGCACATCCCAGGCCAGACGGAATGTGTGAGTGGCAGGAAACCAGGCTCTGTCTTCTGCATCAAATTGTTGCAGTAATACAGCTATACTAGTAGCAACAATATTGCTATTCAGTCTGTTTCCACTGAGGGTATGAAGTGTGACTAATCATCTTCTTGGTACTGAAGCAAAGATTCAAGGCTTCTTTCACCACACCTGCACCAATGCAGAACCCCAGAGCTGGTGCTTTGTTCATGAAGCTTTCATCTCTGGAGTTGTCTGAGGTTGATTTTATGTTGATGCAATAGAAAGCAACAAAAGAACTGAGGGAATTATTTGGGCCCTTACCTGAGGAATGATCATTGGTATTGCATCTGGCTGCTTCAAGCAAGACTTGAACTTCAGTTTGGTACATTTGTAAGCCCAAATGAATTGCCACATTCAATTTAGATTGGAACTCCTATGGTGAGACACACCAGGATTTATTCTAGGTGCACTAAGAGTGCTTACCCTGTTTACCCTGAACCTATTCATGTGTAATAAGACTCCACTATCCTCATTTTATGCAACTGATCATTGCTCTCAGCCTAATGCCATGCTAGAATATGTACTTTTGTCTAAAAATAGACACCTTCCTCTTCATCCCTTACTGTCTTAAGAGGCTATACCTACTACAGGAACTGAGTTAGCCAGACCCAAGCACTGAATCAAGCGTGTACATAGTCTAGTCAAGTGGTGCTGTTGAAAGGGCGAATGGGATAACTGAAACTGCACAGAGGATTGGATCTAGCTTATATGTCAGCAAAGTATGTTTAGAGCTTCCTCTAAAGTACAGGATCTGCCTGACATTCCCCATTTTAGAATACCACATAGATCATCCAGAGCCATCTCTGAAGTCCTACAGGCAAGCAATGGGTTTGTCATTTGTGGCAAACTTGCCCAGTTGTCATCTGTCTCTGCACAGCAGTGCAAATGCCATCTTCTTTTCTATGAAGAGTCTGCTTTTTTTAAATTACACCCAAATTTCATCTTTTCCTCCTAGGAGTGGCAGAACTACATCTTAGGAGAGTGGAGGTCTGTTTCCTTTTGACCTAGGAGCCAAGCTATCCATTGTTACTTGGAGAAGTCTACCTACTTCTCTGTATGACACAACGTGGCACATTACTTATGAGTAAAGGAAAGAAAAGAACAAAGTTAAGAATTTAAGGCTCAGAATAACTTCCTTGTATGGAATAATGTCAGCCTGGTGAACTAAACCCAGTCAGGTACCAACCTGCATTGTGTTCACAGTGCTCAGAACTGCAGACAGAAATGTTTTGATAGATCATTCCTGAGAGTGATACAAGAAGAACTGGTCACAACATTAAAAAAAACCAATGAGGTAGGTAATGGGTCCAAGAAAAAATACAGCAAACAGATAGGAACAGTGAACAGCCATGAGAATAAATGCACCTTGTCAGCAATACTAAAAGAAGTGGAAGTTGGTGACATTTGTTCTTGCTATGTCCTAAATACAAAGGTAGCACAAAACTGCCCTAGTGAGAGACCAGATCTTTGAACTTATCCTGGGTACATCAGTCATGATAAGCCAGTTATTTATTTTTGGAGGAAAAGCTTTCTCACTAAGTAGGCTGTGCTCTCCTGTGAGCCCCTGAATGAGAAGGCAGGTGCCAGACACATCACAAAGTGTTCAGACAAGAATTGCTGAGGGTAAGGAAGCAGCAGTAATTTATTATCACAAGCTATTTCCTTTATAATGATCAGAAATCAATAATTTTGGGCCGGGCTTTGAAAAACAGAAAAGGAACAAAGATGATCCCCTCCAAGATTTTTTCATTCAAGGTCTATCATCTTTCTTAGTTTCATAGCACAGGTCTTTGGCATGTAAAAATCAGAGGCAGTTGGCTGTGATTTCGATGCTTTTACACTGATAAATTTTATATGACTTTGAAGTATGCATTAATTGAATACATAAACACATACATATATCTGACTGCATTCATATCTTTGTTTTATTATCTACTTCAAACAGCTGGACACATAGAGGATCTAACAGAGGTGAACATTAAATGCCCATGCACATCATGGAATCTTTTACAGACTACCGACTGAATGACCAGTTAAAAACTAGAGAATTTTTTTGATTAGAAAGCAAGAAAACAAGCAATTAATAATTGTAAGCTGTAGTTTCCTCATTTATTTTGACAAGTGTTCAATTTAAATTATTTATGATTTTTCATAGCCTACTAGTAAATATTCAGTAATGAAGTTTGAGAATGAAAGCAACTACATTAACACCGACCTTACTGTAGTACTCTGTTGTTACAACTTTGCTCAGCAGTCAGGAATGATATAGTTCAGGGCAGATCAGAAAGTGCACAGATTAGATTCTACTGTATAAGAATCAATTTGTCATGCACATGTCACAGCTTGATGATACAGCTATAAGATTAATAAGCACAACATTCATTTATAATTTACCGTTATCAGTATAACGATAATTGTGTATTCATCCCAGATTTTTATTTTGATTTGCTGGTTTGATCGTATCCATTTTTCATCCAGGGTCAGGCCCATATATTGTGTCTTATATATCATGGGCTATCTTGAGGTAGAGGAATACAATATTTTATAAAATGTTAGCCTGTACTACTTTCCATTTACATTTATTTTTTAAAAAATCTGCAAGCTAAACAAGTGAGCTCTACTATACCTACACAAAAAAGAGTGTAGCCCGTTATTTACAAATTATGACATACTTCAATATGAGATATGACAAGACTCATAGTGATTGAAGTACTAGTGTGGAAAGCATTACAAGGATAAAATTATTTTGCAATTACATTATTTAATAGCTACAGGGAAATACTGAGTCTAGTGTTAATCCTTTGAAGTTCATTTAGAAGGAATGTACAGAGGAAACACAATATCCAGGAAAAATGAAGATGAATATAGGCATATAAATGTAAAATGGATCAAGTTAATTTTTGAAGCAAGCCTACTGAAGTCAAAGACTTCAAACTAGGAATTTAGTTAATTGAATGGAGTGGTCCAGCTGGGTTGTTGCATGGTTATGATGCTCTCTTAATTCTAATGATTGCTTTTGAGGATAGACACACTTGACTGTAAAACCAGGTGATGTACGCACTAAGTAAGACAAAGGGCAAAGCAAGTAAGCTGGAAAAGACTGGAAGTCATAGAGTATGAATTAAGAGCTGAGTGTGTTCTGACAGATGCCTGCCTCTCTCCTGGGCTTCCTGTGCTTTCTGCAATAAGTGTTTTGTGCATCACATACCGGAGTGGGAGACTGCACACAATAACTGCATTTTACACAGATTTCCTTAGCATGGGTATGAGAAATTGAAGCCAGCTCTGAAATCTATACCTCTAACAGAACCTCTGTCAGCTGAAAATTTCTTAATGAGTACAGTAATTCTTCTGCTGAACTGGAAGTTTAAAATCATATTATGAAAGGAGGGGAGTTGGAACTATTTCAGACGAGATTGAGAAAAGAGGAAAGCAACATGAAAACTGGTTAAACCAGGCAACTAAAAATATCCACTCTAAAGTGTAATATTAGCACAGTATTAATAACAATGCATTTACAAACCATAGCTTTGAACTTCTGAAGCTACAAGAGAGGCTCCATGAGTTTTTTCCATTGTAACAGCCTTTCATAGAAACTAAATGACAGAGACTTAAATGATAAAACTTTCAAGATTAAACTTTGCCCCCCACACAGTGTAATTAAACTATTTCCACCTGAAACTCAGAACACAGCCATGAATAAAAGGCTAGTGACAGACCTAAAAGGGCTTGCTATGTTTTCCTTGGAATTTGTGTGTTGGCAGAGCAATTCTTTTTTATATACCTACATCAGTTCCTTTATTTATAAGAGATAGCTGGATTTCCCAACAATTTTCTATTTTTTCCCTTTAATTGAAACTTTACTCTGTTTCCACTGTCTGGCTCTCCCTCTGTCCATTTAAAATTCCTTACCATGGCTACCATAAAAACCACTTGTGGTGTTCAGTAAGTAACTCTTTTATTTTTGAGACTTTATATATTGCAAAAGAAAGGAGAAATGAAACATTCTTCATAGTGACTACCAGGAGAGACTAATTGGTCTGTCATCACATTTGCATTATGCAAAAAAGACATATACCAATTATTTTTGGTCTGCATATATAGTCTGTTCCTATGCTCAAAAAAAAAAAAAAAAAAGGAAATTACCTTTGGTGCAGCACCTGAGGCTCTGAGAGATATAAGTGTTTCCCTTACAAATCCACTTCTTGGGTATAATTTGTAACTTATCAATTTTGCATTTGCTGAAACATAGCATCCTTGTTTTCAGCTGGGAATGTATTTTAAAAGAGTCTTTCGCTGGAAGTCATTGGATTAGGAAATCAGTGTCTCCAGTAGGAGGCAAGTGATTAACTATCATCCTTCTTCCATTTTTATGTAGCAATCTGTATGTCAGATTTTTGAGAGCCGTTAAGCATAAAGACACAAAATGGACTTTTATGCTCGCTTGTATCTGATTTTCTCTGTGTGATGGAATACCACCCTTTTGTTCAGTTCATGTGCTCTTCCTTTTATTCATTGGCCTGAAGATTTTGGCAATAAGCAGAACACAAATTTGTATATTTAATGAGGCAAAGATGCCAGAAGATGCAGATGTTAATACCCATTTGGAAACGGTTTCATTGTGTGACTAATATTAAAAAAGTAACATGCTGGCTCCATAGAAGTCAATAGAAATAAAATGTTGACTTCAAAAGGTTTTGAACAATTTTGCAAACAAAACAGCATGGGCTGCATTAACACTCCATTAAGCAGTTTTCTTCCCCTGACTTTCTCTGTCATTAATTAGAGCACTAGATTTCAGAAGCAACAGCATCAAGAACATTAAAATGATCGAGCTCTTGCAAACTCAAATCACACTATACAATAGCTTGCTGTTGAGATGAACTATATCTATATATAAAACATATGGCCTAAACTTCTGTGGACTCTGTGTTGGAAAAAGCAGTCCCTGAGTAAGTACTTGACTGCGCTTGCACAATTTCTTTTTTAGTATTAACAAAAAACTAGTCAGATCACATATCTTTCTAGCTGCCACTGGGACGTGACTGTTCCTCTACTGCTGCAAAATATGTTTATGGAGGTGCACTGAACAAGATGAACATTTTTTATTTTTTTTAAATCCAGAGCTGCCTGTAACCCACTGGCCATATTGAGAATGACCCTCATGGATAGTTGGGAAAAAGGAGAGACCTGGACACGCAGTGGGTGCAGAGGAGCACAGTCTCTGACAGCCACGTGACACTGCATGTGTGCTTCCTCATACTTACCACCATCTTTGGTCCTGTAGCAGGGCAGAAAATAGTGGGATTAATAGGGGTAGGAAAATGAAAGGAATGTAGGGAAGAAAGACTGATGACTTTAGCCTGAGCTAATAAGTCTTTGTCAATATGTCTACAGATTTATTCTTAAAGATGAAATAATCCCTGATATAAAAGCTTTTAGAAGCTTTATATATGATGCCATGCCCAAAACAAACATGAGGTGTTCCCACACTAGAGGCACAATATAAAACTGCATTTATTCAATAAAAGGAAACACTTGCCTGTAAGACCAGCGGCTTCTGCTGATAAGAAGGCGCTCCAGGATAGGAGGAAAAACAGGCCTGTCTCCAACATGGGGAACTCACACAGTTTGGTAAATTTTGTCAAGTGCTAAAAGATTATCAAGGAAAAATAAAAGACCAGCAGTTTTGTAAGTTAAAATTGCTCCCAACCTGATAAAGGATGAAAGAAGGAAAGCTTCCCCACCATACTCATCTATACACATAGAATTCAGGAAAAAGTGCACAGCTTCTAAATTGTCTCAAACAAACTGGAAAATCCAGCTCAGGTTTTAAACAGGGGAATTCTACAAGTCAGCAAGTACTTTTGTGGTTTTTGAACTAATGCTTAATAGATTGTGTTTTATATTCTTTTCCCAGAAAAAGAGGAAAGAAAGTAACGTTGTCCAATTTTGTAACCAAACTGATGTTTATTTATGGTGCAAGACATGAAAATCTATGTCCTTTCTACAATAGTATTTCATGTGAAGAACTGTAAAACACAATAAAAAATGTAGGGCAACAGATACGCATTTTATTTCTACTTTAGGTAAACTAACTTGATTTATAGTCTAGTGTTTGCCTTATATTTTTGTATAATTGCTGCTGGTCTGTAGTTCATAAATAAGTTGCAGAAGTTCATAAATTCATGTTTTAACCTCAAAATACCTCAAAACACTTTCCTAAAAATGTAGTTATTTATAAATATTAAAATAAAGACCAAAGTCTCACCTAATGTTAAAAAGAAATTTGCATATTAAGTTCTTTGGGGATTCTGACAAGTGAAATTTCCTGTCAACTTATGCTTTGCCTGTCTGTTTGCAAAGTCTGGAATCAACCATGAAAAGGTTTGGGTTCAAAATGAGATGGTCAGACTCAGATATCACACATTTTTTTCAACTTATATAGATTTTCTCTCTGAAAACAAACCATAAAGGATATTAAAGCTGTGACCACAGCATAAGAGGATCCCATGGCAAATGATCCAGCAAAGATCCCCAGGAAGTTTCCCACTGACTGGAAGAAAGCAGCAGCATCGAACACGTTAGGATTCTCCTTAGGACTGTAAATGGATATAGAGCTGAAAAGAAAACAAAGGGATGGGGGAGAGAGAGAAAAAAAGGGATAATTAATTCAATCACATTGTTACAATATTGGAATAAATAATTGAAAACAGACATTTTTAGGGACTCAAAATGCAAAACAAGGCTTCTCTGGGCTGATAGCAGATGGGAGAGCAAAGCAGATGGAGATGAGGGTGGGAAATGGTTTATTTTCAAGGTATCACACTGGAAATCAATAGTCTGCTGCCAGTCAGTAAACATTTTTATACTACAAGTGCCATAAAGAATATTGTTTCTAGGCCACCTAAACATTAAAAGGTGGTAGTTGTATAAGAAAACTGCAGGGAAGATAGATAACTTTGAATTATTTATTGGCCATGTGTCTTCAGAGCAGTTACATATTCACAAATATGCTTAATAAAAAGTGCAGCTTTACAGCTGAGGCTCAAATGGGTGACACAAATCACAGCAGGTACCAAATCTGCAGCAGCAATATTGTCATAAACCACCTAGTAGTTCCCTTCTTGGTGTAACCCTTCATAAATAGAGCTGAAAGCCATCAAGGGCTCAACAATAGGAAACCTTGTGGACAGAATGAATCTTGTCCCACTGAAAGAAGCTGCTGCAGTTGTTAAAGGTCATCTCCTGTATCCCACCTGTGAGTAATTCTGAATGGAAAATGATGCCACCAGAGGGAAGGCCGAGCACTAAAGCATTTTTGAGTTTCAGCATTGTTATTTGCCACTAGTCAGTTACTGCCCAGAACACCAGTAACACAATGTATGCCTTTTCCTGAATTAATAAAATAAAATAGCTCTAAGCCTCCTGAAATAATTAAGAGACATGTTAGGTCTTTCTGTTTCTGTTGCTTTCAGTACTGTTTTTATGTTCATTCTCAAAGAAAATGTACCGAGCTTGGTATTGGATTCTAGAAAGCAGCTTGGATTGCTGGAAAGTGATTGGTATTTTAAGCATTAAAAATTTAGACTTTTAAAAATCTTTTGAATATTTTAAGCTTTTGCATATTAAGAAAGTGATCCCTGCAGTCTGATGTCTTCTATTTGGAATTGAGGCTTAGAGATGAAACTCTGTGTAGAGGATTTTCTAAACAGTTGCATTCATTTAGGAATCTCCAAATAACATGAAGACATCTTATGCTTTTAGTCTGTAAAAAAGGCACAAGGAGTCTACAGGCATATGGTGGAGCAGCACTAAATACAAGTGGTAAATACTTACCTACTACAACAGAAGTTGTAGTAGGCACCAAAATCAGCTATCTCTAGTTAGGCTGATTAGCATCACCACAAAAGCAGTGAGATGATTTGTAGCAGAAAGTGCTATTAATACAAGTAGACAAAATATTGTTCCCAGAGGAAATGCTAATTGATAACATGTTGCTATCTAAATTTTCAATCCTCTTTCAATTGTGACTCTCTTAAACCAGGGGTCAGTCATAATTCTTTGCTTCTCTTGTCTTCAGATGATTCTTGAAATGTTTGTAATCTCAGGCCTACTCAAAATTTATTGTTTCAGGTTCCATATGAAATAAAGAACTATATTAAGCTATAGGTACATTCTCTAAACTGACAGGATAGCTCTATCAAAGGAAATCCTATCAGCTGTGATACTGTGCATTTATAGTCTAACTTACTAAGTGTATTCTTAGAGAGGGCTTTGGCTATTTATTTGAAGTTGAAACTATTTGGTATTGTACCCAGAACTGTTAGATCTAAAACTTTTAGGTATGTCTTGGCAGCAAGGCAGTCACCTGCTTCTCTGGTATTTGCCCCAAATAAATATACAGAGACTGCAGCTACTGTTCGGTATTGCTTAGTGAACTAGAAACCAGGAATTGATCTTTTGTCCCATTGGTGCTGCCACAATGATTGAGTGGTGAATTCAGAGAGGTCAACCTGACTGCACCCTAAAATAAAGGAAATTTTTTCTATTACATTGATGGGCTCTGCCTACAGAAGGGATGCTCAGTAATAAAAAGTAAAACAAAAAAAATCTTGACATGGACTGAAAGTTTAGTTGTAAAATGTGAGCTATAACCATTAACTGATGTTTTATTAAGTATGTTAACCTTAAGGCAAGAAAAGCTGACTTTGGTAAGATCAGTTAGGGTTCCAGTTTGCCCTCCAATTTACTAACAGATTTCAGGTATGGAGAAAACTAGAATAAAGCGTCCCACTCTTAATGTAGTTATTTCAGGACCAAATATGGAGTGAATCATTCTCACTGAGAAGTTTTTCTACTCAATATGCCCCCCAAACCCTATGTTTTTTTAAAAGCACCATAACACAACATATGCTCATTATGCTAATTGTGGTTTCTGGTCTAAATCTTTCCAGAACTCAGGTTTCCCTACAGCTCAAAGAGTATTTAGTTCTATTTGTCATTCTGTACTAGAGCTATTATTTATTTGTCTGAACATGTTTCGTCTTTAACATTAACTATTAACTATTTCAAGCATGTAAAAGACATACTAATTTGTGTCATAATTTTTCTATGTAAGCTGTATTTCACCAGACCAACATTTTATCCTGTTTATTCCAATACTTTCTACTAAGCCAATTATTTGACCTAAAAACAAAATTGCAAAGTTTATCACTGGAGAGAACCATAATTAAAATTACAGTGTCTCTAATCATCTTCTTCCTCAGAGAGCAATTCAAGAAACATGCTGCCATTTCTGCTATCTACACTCTGAGCCTGATACAAAAGGGGTTGACTGCAGTTCATTAACAGGCAGTGTATGAGACTTTCATACTAAATTTGAAACTGTGTTTAGTTTTTAGATATTAAAAGCTTTCTAATTGTTGAAATAGTATAAGAAAAAATTTGGTTTATTTCTTTAAATTTGTACAGAGGTGGATTAAGCAAATCCTGAAAACAAAGGCAGTAGAAAACTGTTTTCAGAGGTTGATAAATGAACAGAACTAATGACAAAGATATGCTTTATCTACTACCCATAATAAGACAGAGAGGAGGGACAGGAATAAAATATTTTGTATCCAAATGCTTGATAGACATATCTTGCAAACACCTGCCACAATACCTACTCTCTATCTATATCTAAGTTTGGTAACCTCTGCCTCTCCTTCAAGTTGCAGCAAAGGATAATATTTAGCTTTCTTCCTGGTTCTTATAAGGATTAGCTAGCATTTTCTGTATTAGAAAACTCTTTAACAGATCCCTTTCCCTTTCCAGTTCTTCTGTGCTTCCTTGACCAAATGACAATGGACAGGGTCAAGTGCTTTCACAGCTTTCAAAAATGAAATACAGGCAATATTTATTTATACAATAAATTCAAAGTTAGGATGGTAGCTTTTGCTTGAAACAAAAAGAAGGATTAACAGTTTGTGCCAGTTGAACCATGCTGATCATTCTGCTTCTTCCCTCCTCTCATCTGTTAAGACCATTTTAGGATGAAAGCTCAGCATAATGAAGAATGTTTCTTTCTGTGGACTTATTTGAGGGCATAATACTAAAGGTCTCTATGACAAGCAGAAGGGTTATTGCAATAGAAAGAGTACAGTCACATTTCCAGTTACATCTTAATTGATTACTTTTTACATCTTCAGTTATTGACAAGGAAATCTCATTTATTCATAAAATCCTTTTCTTCCTGTAAGTTTTTTCCAGCCTGTGGATGTAGCACAACATATTTTACTTTTAAAAAGAAAAAAAAAAAAAAAAGGCATTTAGGATTAGAGCAAAGGTTTTTTCAGTAAGTTATGTAAGCTTTTTGAGAAAAATCTGTAGGTGAGGTCAAATCTTGTATCCTACCTTTTATTCCTGTCAAGGCCTGATGTGCCTAGGACTAGTGCGGCGGCATCAAATAAAGAGATGCTAATCAGTTGTAACTGGCAGAACAGCACAAAAATCGTTGGGTTTTATATAAGCAAAAGTGATACAACACATGTATCAGATGAATTCTAGAAAAAATGCAGTATGTGGAGGAAAATACACGCAAGCATCAGAAGGAAAATAAGTGCAAATAGCAGAAAATTTCTGATTGTATGATGTGGAATCAATAATTAGAAATAACCACTAAACTTTTATTCCTTTCTTCCTTCTATCTTTTTGACTGACATGAATACAAACAGCTTATTATCTTTGAAGAGGCAGATTTCTTTCTACTTGCTAAGTCAAGGGACTTCCTCTTGCCCAGTGGCCTTCTTCCTGTTTGCTGCACTATCATGTGCTAAATAATACTGCAAAAAAGAGAATCAGGAACATTCTAAAAAAACCCACTGAAACCCACCCCAAAAAACACATACCTGAAAATACAGGAGGGTCAGATATTACTTAAAATACCTTAATTGAATGAAGTGGGATCTCCCTAAGGTGATAAATAATTATAGAACTACAGGGTGATTTCATCAGCTGCTAATTAAGAAAAATAAATCAGGCCAGGAAAAAAAATTCTAGAGTTCAAGGTTATTTCTAAGAGGGAAATAAGGTTATTTTTTCCTGACGTTATACAGAAAAAGTTAGGTCACTATACTGTATTAGAAAACTTGTAGCTTTCAAAGAAGTGAATTGAACTGAACAATTTCTGCTCCCCCACAACTTTTTAACTACAGTTTTCCTAAAAGTTTTGGAAGAAAGCTGAAAAGACAGAACTGTAATTTTCCCCCACTGTAAGTGTTTGAACTAAAAGCTGGATGTGAAAGCGCATGCATAGCACCAGACAGCTACACCTTCTCTTGGCAAGTTTTAGGTTGGTAAAGCCTTCCAGGCTTCCTCATAAAATATCTCCTTGCACAGTAATACTAAGTAGATGAACTATAAAAATGAAAACAAATGAGATAAGCTTGGGTTGTGACTATGCTATGCCAACAAAAGCACATATGAAGTAGAGATGGTGTGCAGACAATTAAAGGAGAGCAAAGAAGAGACACACCAGTGCAGGAAGGCTTTAGGACTAGCACAAGCAGCCATTTATAACAGTAGGTTGAGGCAAATATATAGAGATCCTCTAGACTAAAATTTCCAACAACAAATAAGCTTACTGTATTTTTTAGATGTGCTTAAAACAGTGATCAGTAAGCAACACAAATGCACAGAAGGTATATTAAAAGAACATAGACATGTATTCTGTACATCCTTCTGTATAAAGAAATCTGTTTCCCTGGAATTTATTCCTGACAATATTTGCAAATGTTTAGAGAATTTCACAGAAATATACATATTAAGCTTTATATTTCTATGTGTATAAGAACTGCAGAAAAAAAAAAAATAGTGGTCGCTGAGTTACTGCTCAAGGGGCTACCATTTGAACTTTTGTTTTTCTGGATAACCTTCTCCTTGGCAATGCATTACTTCATGGTTTTTATTTAACTCACAGCCTGGTTTCAGCACACTGCTAGTAGTGCTACTGGTTTTAATTCTACAAAAAACATCTAGCAATTACTTTAGAAACTATCTCCTAACTGGGATTACTTTTTCTCTGTGTTATGGCATTTGCTACTTCTTTTTTTCTGTCCTAACCTTTGTTCCTTTCTAGGTTTTTCCAGACTTTATAAACTATTATAGGACAATTTGTTTTGATTACTTTAAGCCAAACTGACACTTACTGTTGTACTTGGCTTTTACTGTTTATGGAAACATTTCTTAAAATGGATTTGTTATCAGTTCCAAAGTGGCTAGCTGATGGCAGATGTAAAAGCACCAGCAATGCTGTAAAAGTAAAGCTGTCACAGACCTTATGGAAAATGTAATTTTTCCCATTTATGAGGAAAAACATCTACATGAAAATAATAATAAAAAAAAGAATTCAGGCTGTCTGCTAGTTTTTTTCAGTTAACATAAAATATCATAGGCTAGTTCTACTGATGATAGACTCGGGCTCCTTTTTATTTTAGGTGACACAAAGCATACTCAGACCTGATGTAACTGGATAGCTTATTAAGTTTTTCGGTGGTATTACAAAGCAGCTGCAGAATTTGAGTGACTCCATCCCTTAACTTGGGCAGTCAGAAATCAGCTCAGCTCTCAGGAGTAATTTCTGGCAGCTAATGATAAATATTTTCTACAATTCTATTCTATTGCAGATTTCTTCTGTGTTCAGGCCTGAGCTGACACATGGCAGCAGCTTGCAGTACTGTCAGAGAAAACAATGAGTAGTTTGTGTTGTTCCAGTTAGACTTTCCCTAATGGAGATCTCAGTTCTCATCTACCCACAAACATCAGGGACTGAAGAATATCTGTCATTCTCTCTCCTTCTCCTCTGCCTCCCTAGCCATTATCCTTAGGAAACCTGCTCTACCTCCTTAGAAAAGCCTGAAAACTATCATGGTCATCCCATTCTGGACTTGAAAATTCCACCACCTTTGCCTTAGAAGGACCTAGCAGCTGGGGCATTGATGGGGTTGAACCCAATATCCTGGTACCCAGGAAATACCTCTGCAAGCCTGTCCTGACAGAGATGCAGGGAACTCGGTCACTACAGACACATAAAAAGGAGATGTGAGATGACAGTTTTGACAACGAGTAATGACTTAATGGTCCTGCAGGCTGAGCAATTTCAAGTTTAAAGTCATATCTAATCTGGTGTGAAGCTTCTCTACCCCTTTGCATCTGAGAAATGGTATGTGCTGTCCTAACATATCTGCACAAGTATCTTAACTTTTCATTACCTTGTTCTAGGCAAGTACTACCCCTATTTTTATATTTGTCAGAAAGAAATCCTGATGAACAGCAACGTGGACTTAAAATTCTCTGTAAATGAAAACTAAAGCTTTAATAGCAAAGTATGTTAGCATTTTCCTGAGGCTTGGTATAGGAATGTTTAATTCTTAAATGACTGCTATTGCTTCTAAATGTCTAATTTTCATAAATCAATTTGAAAATATCACACTCATTTTCTAGTGACAACTCTTTTCCAAAAAGCTTGTCCCATATCTTTGAGAGGAATGAAGCACATCAGCAGAAAACAGATGGCTGATAGTGAGTTGTCTGTGACAGCATGTGCTGCATTCTGTGTTATGCTATTACTAGTGTCTGACTGTCCTTGTTTATAAGCTGATCATATCAAGAGGCACATAATTTACAGATTTCTGTGCCTGCAACTGTGATCCTTTCTCATTTGGATATCAGAACTGTAATCCAACTCAGTGTTTAATTTCCATTCTTTTCAAACATTGCATAAGGAGAAATGGCCTGCGTATCTAGCGCAGCTTGAAGTCTGTCCACCCAGTGAGCTCTTAGTGGCTTCATCAACTGTGAAATGCGTATAGTATGAAGAAAGGAGAAACAAAGAAACAACCACCAAGGAACAGATATATCTAAGTAAATTATTATTGTATTAGTATGAAAAGCTGGATTTCTTCGCTGCCTTGCACCTCTGTAATCACTTATGCCTATGCAAAATAGAACTTCTAAATTAGAACAGTACTGTAAAAAATGCACAGTTTTTCTGCATAGAAAATATGACTGTAAAAGTTACAAACCAGTGATGTATCAAGCAACCAACTCTCTGCATTAACAAGAAACAATGAATGAGGAAAAAATTTTCCAATCAGTATCTGGAGGAAGAAAGGAATAAATTCCTATATGTTGCTTGAACCAAATCTGCTCCATCATGATAATTAAATACCCAGGCAGAGCATATCCAGTGACTAACAGTACCTCATACTTTGTGAAGGCAACTTCAGGCACCCAAGTACAATAATCCATAGATATATGTCAGCTAAAACTGTTTCTTGAACAAAAAGAAAATTATAAAAACCAAAAAGAGAAACTAAAATTCAAATTTATATATTGTGCCATTAAGGGAATTATATGGGTTGTATGTGTTAACACTATTACTAATATTTGTCTATGAGCCTGTCTTTTTGCCTCCCTACTCTTGATACCTGAGTTGAGAGCTATCATCCACTCTCAGCTCTCTCACTTTAGACTCAACCATCTGAACTTTTCAAATGATCTAATGATTTCTGTTTCTCTAGTAATAAATTAGTGTGCAGCACTTACTTTCTTCATACATGGCTATATATTTATCTCCTGTTGTCTTTAGATTATTCTTTATTATACCATTCTTCACCTTTGCTTTATCCTTTAATTTCTTGTCTGTGAGCCACTAGCTTCCAGTTACCCAGAGCAGAGTTGATAAATATTTATCAGAAATATTTGCACAACCTACCATTTATGTGACAGTTCTTACCATTAGTCCAAGGTGATGAGATCTTGAAATAAGGATTTTCAGTGGAAATTATATATCTCTTTTGAAAGACAAAAATTGCATTAATGTGTAATTGCAAGTGTTCTATGAGCATAGGGAAAAAAGTTTAATGTGCTCTTGGAGGCCTAATTCCATCCACAGCTCATGTTTATTTGTACAAATGTGTCAAAACATGATTCTATGGGACTTAATTTACACACGCAGAGTGCAAAAGAATAAAACACCAGAGCAACTAACAACAAGGTGCTGATTGATGAGTCCATAAGAGGTAGGCAAGGTGATTACTTGAGGGTTGAGTAGTCTTAATTAAACTGCACTTTGATACTAAAATTGTTAGGATAACTCCAGGATGAGACAATGGAGTCTTTCAAATACCCTCATCTTTTACAGTGACTGGACTCTTGCAAATAAATGTGACATTTATCTATGTCAATTGAATTCTACCTCCCTGTTGATAAAACGATGTAGCCTGATGGTTGTCTGCACTGAGTGATACACGTTAGAACGCTGCAGCAGATTACCACTAAATGACTATGATTTACTGTCACTCTGCTTGAGTGCTCCAGATGAGAAACTGCTTCAAACTACCATTACAATGATGAGTATCTGAAGTTACTCTACTGATTCAATTGTTTCAGTTTTACACTGGTGTCACTAAAAAAAAGTAGAATATGACCCAAACACTTTAAAGAACATTTCAAGGAGCTTCATAAGCCATGAAAAATCATTTGCCCTTCTGAGCAACTAGTAGAGATTAAGTGGAAACAGTTTGCACTGAACCTTTACTGAATCATAATTTTCTTAGAATCACACAGCCCATGATTTTGCTCAGGAGAAGCTTAGGACTGAAATAACAGAAAATGATGTATATTTTATGTCAGACAGTACACCTTTGATTTAGGTTTTGACTCATTGTCGTAACATTGTAGCAGAACTCACTACACCTGTCTGCAGTGTGAAATACTGAGGGATGAATCGCAGCCTTCCATTTGTAATAACAGCTAGTCACTCTTCAGAAACGCTACTGCTACTCACATCACCCTCCTCTGGGTTTAAATTAACTTCTGCCTGAGAGTTAGATGGTTAAACAGTACTACAGTACCCTATAATCTTCCCTGAAATCCCCTCAAATGAATCTGAATAAACGGGTGGAGGGAGAGTATGAGATTGTGTAGCTGATCAATGAACATGTACAGCAGGTTTTTATTTAATATTCAAAGAGCTTTTCTCTTCTGTGGTCTCTGCTTATGAAGATCCTAAGACTGATGTGTTAAAGGTTGGTGTGTCCAATTTTTGTTCAGAGAAAGCATTCCAAATTCCCAGGAGACCTGTCTGTAGACAGCTCAATGCTCCTAGAGACAGCGTGAGAAAGCTCTAAGTGTCCAGTCCTCCTCATCTTGAGGAAAACAAATAGCCTGTTCTTTCACCGCTTCTTTCTTTGTCAGTAAAACAGGAACCCAGTTCTTACCACTGATCTGCCAAGCCTCAACTGTTCCATGTAACTGCCCTGTTTTAAGTATAACAGAGGATGTAAAGCTTACCTATGAATGTCGAAGAGGAAGAATAGAATTGAGAGCTTGCTACTGGTGATAAGCTACAAAGAATTCAAAGCATTAGGTGAGGGAGCAGGAGAAATTGAAAGGAAACTAAATCTTCATTATTTCTACCAAATCACAGTCTTTTAAAAATATAATGTATAAACCACATGCTTTTGTAGATTTTTCTTACACACAGCAGAAGTTATTTTGGAATTTATTCTGTTTTTCCTTTTATCTCCCTGAAATAAACTATCCATGACAGAAAAATAATTTAATGAAGTTGGTCTAAATGATAATCTTTTTTCATAATAAACCTAGAGTTTAGTAAGTACTCAATGAAGTATGGGAACTCTGTTAAGAGATCTGTAAGCTAATGTTTGTGTTTAAAGTATCACATTCCAGATAGCGGTAAGTCTGCTGCTAGAGGATGCAGGTAGTTGCTGGAGCAGATGGCTAGTCTACTGCCAATAATAACGTGCTGTGCCTTGGGCCTTTTCACTTCTACAGAATGTTTTCCGTAAGAGATTACGAAAGGAGCCCCCCGTCTCCCTTTGCAATTCAGCATCTTTAGGAACTTGTGAACAGAGCAGTACACAGAGGGGCCTGATGCTGAATGCAATTGATGAAGATAAACTACATTAAATCACATAAAAATCAGAGTGAAAGGAGTCTGAAAGTCTGTGTAAAGCTTTTCTATTTCAGTGGTCTCCCTCACTCCTGCTTAAGACTCTCTGATGTGTAACAAGAAGAAATGTGATCCTTGGTATGTGTCCACAGCATGGTGTGTGGTCCCTGTACCGTCTGTGCTTGCAAAACACATTTTATCATAGTCAGAAGGAGTTTAAATAGGAAAACAGTTTTACATTTCATGTACATTTCCAAGGTCTGGAGCACAGTGTGGCGATCTATTATCCAGATTCTTGTGAAGAGTTAAAAAAAAAAAAAAAAAAAGAGTGTAATGCTCTGAGAAATATTGGAAAAAGATGCAAACAAATTGGGACACACGATTTCTAACGTACATGGACCATACACTGGATGACCCTACCTCAGTGCTGACTTGGAACAACATGATCTTGAGGTCAATGCAAAACTTCCCTCTTTAGCCATATTTTAATAGGAAAAATAGTACACTATTATCTTAGGTAGCATAGTATGTTGAAAGTGATGTGAAGCAGAATCTTAAGGGAAGGATAGTTCACTTTGAACCATTTTGCATTAACTTTGCAAACTGCCCATGAATTTTTTGCTTTGCATTAGACAGTAGCACTTTTTAAGTTCGGTCACATGTTTTTTCCCCTTAGTGAAGACACACCCAGCGTACACAGTTTGCTGTCTCTCTGCTTCAGTTGAGAACATAGCTAGTATGGGAATGAGATTTTAAAATTTCAGTACCTCTATCAATTTTTTTCATGTGTCCACCAAACATGGTAATGTTTGCCTCTTGCTAATCTAGATTTGAGATGAGCCAGTAATCTAAAGAACATGTTTTTAATCTCCTGAGCAGTTCAATCCCACCTACATTTCATTATTGAAAATATTTTCTATATTAAAAAAAAAAAAAAATGAAACGGCTAGGGGAAAAATGACTCTGGCATTGTCTGAATGAAATACTACCCTGATAACAGAGCTTTGCTTACAAATATTAGTTCCACTTGTATTGCTTTATAATAAATGGTTGCAGCTGTTGCCATGGCAATTTTCATTTTAAAAAATGTATCCAAGTGAAGACAAGAAATGTAGCTGTTAGGAAAAGTCTAAAATAAATCCAGATGTGAACTGTATGCTTTAGTGTTGGCAGTAATAATGTCAAAACTAAAACATGTTACATGTTTTGTCTTGATATACTGGAGCTGAGGATGGGGTTTTAGGGATTCTGAATGGTAAATCTCTGTTCCTGATCCAAATATAGCAAATGAACAGAATGAATTTTCACCTTAGGGAAAGGCACTTCACTTGCTAGAAAAGCTGGTCAGTCTTGCATAGAGAATGGCAGTAATATTCCTATAGAAGCAAGGTGGGACTGAAGCTCTTCTCATTTACCTTTCTGATAATACACTAACATTGTGGTTTTTACAGTTTATAAAATAAAAATCCAAGCCATAGTAGAAATTTTAAAATTACAGCCTTACCTATTGCTTCTTGCCTTATTACTCTGTAGCCTGAAGTTCTTTAAAATCTCTGCTGTACCTTTAATGTTAGACATAGAACATTAAAATAAAATTACTGGGCAATGCTCTACAAAGAAGATCTAATTCAACAAGTCCCAACACATGTACTAATAGTAATCTGCTGGAAAAATACACTGTGTTAGGAAGGTATAGTCCATTTAAGTCACTTCAGGGAAAAATGCTATTTAAAGAGAAAATTTCTGAGAAGGTGATAGAGGAATAGCTCTGGACTTATTTCAAAGTGAAAAAAAAAACAGTTTGTAGTTGTATCTCTAGCAAGTGCTGACTGAAAAGCAATTGCCCAAAGTATGAACAAGAGAGATGTTTAGAGACAGACTGTGTAATCTGACAGAGTATGGGACTTGGGCAGGATGGCAGATGGGTTGAAAGGTGGCTTTGGATCTGTTTTGTACCTTTTCTCCCTTCCTAGCAACTGCAAAAGACCCCTTTGGCTGAAGCCATTCTAAACTGTAGCTGGCTATCCACACCCTCAGTGGTTCATTTCAGCAGCTTGGGGCTGCTGAGAACAACAGAGATGTAGCTGCTGAACCCTGTGGAAATTGTCTTGTTTCAGTGTTAAGTCAGTGGTGCTTATGACACCTTCAACTAGCCTTTACTCTGGAGGACTACTCAACGTCACTCATGGTAAAATAAAACAAAGAGGAGAAGTCAACAGATAGGGAGCAAAGTTTACATGGGTAGAATTTCAGTCCCAAACTTGAAGGCAATCACAATGATAAAAATTCTTTTTATCCTTAAAGACTATAGCAAGAGAACTACTAGAACGCACACCTTTCATATTTCTGACTTCTATCTTCAGGGATATTTTTTCTCAAAACTCTTGGTACAGTCTTTATTTCCCTATCCCCGCTACAGGAGTTTCAAGTGATAAGCCAACTTTAAGCAGTGCTACATGAACATGTGCTACTCTTGAAGAACAATCTAAAAGCTAATTGGAATATTGAAAATAATCATGATAATAAAAACCCCCAAAACCCCACAGTTTCCTAAATATACTACAAGTCACTTAACCAGAGACCCTATACCAAATATATTGGACAGGAGTTCTTGCTTTGATAAGAATGTATTATTCATAAATGCAGATGCTAAGGTTTTTAGACATATAACTGGTAGCATTTCATGAACTATTCCTCAATACTATAATTAAAAGAGTTGTTTAAAATGATGGTATTTTCTGTTAAATGTGGCCTAGATCCAATGCACTGTGGAAAATCTCACAGAAATGATAGGCAGACAAAGAGACAATTTTTCCTTCTGGATTTGTAGAGACTCTATTGATTTATGGATAAACATTTAGTATAATGCACTAACTTCCACCACTGAGTTTTAAAAGATACTTCCCCCAGACAGGCAGTTCTATGAGGCTTAAACATAGCTTTTAAGAAAATGAAAATAATTCTGACTAGCTTCATTACTCTTATGATTACTAGAATGAAGGAGTCTTGCCTCACAAACCTTTGCATTTGCCTCACTCTTAACAATGTGCAATAAAAACACTCTCCTACCTATGGGCTAAGTCCTGCAAACTCTAGAAATAGAATGCAAAACTGGGATCATCCTAAAATGGTGGTTTAAGAATACATTTAATATTACTCTGCAAGAATAAAAATACTGTAATAAAGATGTACACTGTTAAATAGTCCAGGAGGCTGAAATACTTTCTTCAGGAATATTTTCATCTAGCTATAATCCTTTCCCAGTGTGTCTGAGGCAGAGAACAGCAGCCTGCTAGGCACACTCTATTATTCTCATTTCTCTCACTATCATTTCTGGCTGTGCTTGCTACAGGTCAGTAGCACAATGGAGAAAGGAAGAACTGTTTGATTTCTTTTAAGTGAGTATAAATATGCAATGAAAGGGGATACAAAATGAAAATGCTGTATGTTTAAAAATTATTTCAATTCTGTGAGATTTTGTAATGGAGAAACTACTACAGAAAAATTGTGAATATCAGTTTATTCAGTGTATTGTTGGGATGCTATTTTGTTCAAATTTTTAATCATATTTAAACCTTCATTTTCAAAAATCCAAATTCTAATGTGACTAGGTCTCCCTAGAAAAGTACTGAAATTTCATTATGAATCCAAATAATATACGCATATGTGTATCCCATTCAGAATATGTAGATCATTATAATTAGCAATTAGTTAGGGAACATCAAAGTACCAAACACATTAAGAGGAAACTGATAATAAGATTAGATCTTTTTTTTTCTTTGATACGATGGTCTTTACAGCAAATATTCATAAGTTCTATTTCCCTAAACGTGGTAGAAATGAGTAAGCTTTGTCACACTGTCCTCTCTGAGGGCCACTTGCACAACTGCTGCCCTGAGTGTTTCCTGTCTTTCAGTTTAGCTCATACCTGCAGCATGCCAGGCAATGCCCTAATTTTATTTGGGTGTTGTTTTTTTTGTGGTTTGTGACTTTGCCAAAATGACACCATTTAGACTACATTTCCATGTTGCATTTGCACTTTTTGTGAAGACTTTTTCTTTTTTCTTTCTTTTTTTTTTTTTTTTTTTTTTTTTTTTTTTAATGTAGCTGTTTTCTAGAACCACTATAGAACATGTTTGTGGCTTATCTGGGACAGAAACATTACAACCACATAATTACAAAGCTTTCTCACCATCCCACTTTGAAATTCAGTCTTGTACCTTCTAAGGGGAGGAAAGAGGACATTACTCATCTGTTACTTATGCATCCTTCACCCTTGTGAAAATGTGCCAGAATCGAGCAATTTTTTAAGGTTTCCAAAATGTTTAGTTGGCTAATCTTGGTGAACATCTGATAAACTTAATCAGCTAAAAATCTTCTAAGATCTCATTTGTAATAGGCATTTGCCATCTAAAACTTCAGTATCATTTTCTCTCTGCAATTGCTGCTCCCCAGACTCTGCCATCTGCTGTTTCAACAGCCTTCAGAACCAACCAGCAACATTGCTCTCTCGTCCCCATTATCTCCTCTGTTTGTCACAACATAAGAAGGAGGATAATACAAGGTGTGTGTATCAGAAATAAAGACAGGTTATCTCTTGGCTTTAGGGAATGAAGGAGACGGGGTTAAGAGTTTACAGTCCTAGCTTAACTTTAGAAAGAATTGATTTCCATCTTAGATGGGTGACAAAAGGACTGGTGACTGCAGCAGAAGTGGTGGAGTAGGTCATGCAATTCGGGGGAATGGGTAGAGTGAGACAGAGATGGTGACTCTTGTCTATTGAAAAGATAAAAGAGAGAGAAGGAACAAGATTGAGACCAAAACAAAAGTGGGTGGAAACAATGAGAAAGTGGAGCTCTACAAGTGTTGGAATAAATTCTAAGAACAGAAATTTGCTGAGTCTCACCATTAAAGTAGCTATGAAATGCAGTAGCTAGAGATTTACAGTCTTTCCTCCTGCTGTGCCTGGCACTCAAGGAAGGCAGCTGCATGCTGTATTATCAATTATTCTCTTTGCTCAAGTGACAAAAGTATATTCTGAAAACACTGAAATTCCTAATCCAAAAAGTGAAACATGCACACTGAAATAATGTATGGAGAGAGAGAGGTTTCTGTGTATGAAAAAATAAACCTAAAAGTTATGTTTGATTAAAATGTTTACAGAAGGTGCCTCTCAACTCCTCTACTGTAAGACATGAAAATATATTTGGGGTATTATGTATCTTTTGAGTACTTGATAACCTTTGCATTATTTTGATGTGCTTTGTGGATGGTTGCCCATGCACACATGAGTATATATGTACACATGTGCACATGCAAAAGAATTTCATGTGGAGTTATGTCAGTTCATTCTAACAGACTCAGTAGCTTAAGCATTTGAGTCTTAAAAGATCAAGGCTTGCAGTGGGAACCAGTTAACCTGATGTTGCTATTAGTAAAAAAAAAAAAGGACACAGAGCAGGTTAGAATGATGAAATTAAAATTAAACTGCATAAAGAGCACATAGCTTCTGAAGGGGTTCTCATAGGGCTCACTAGAGACTTCAGTCTTTCCTAGTGCTCCTGGGTAGCCACTGGAAATACGTAGTCCATTTTTCTACAGTGTGAATGAGTTCTTCTTTCATGTAATAACAACCTGATCTCCAAAGAATAAAATAATTCTGATGGAGTTTATCCTGTTGTAACAAAACATCTGTCTCTCTGAGATAGCTGTACTCTTCAATACTGTATTTCTGGAAAGGATTTGAACAGTGAATAGGTCTTGGTGGGTGCCCAGTAAATGAAATGGCAAGCTCTCCTTCACCGGAAGGTGATAGCCCTGTCTTCCCTGCCAAGAAGACTGGAAAAATATGTTGATCTACTGCAAGCACCAGACAGACTCTTATGCACAGTATCTCATCCAGAGAGAATGAAATGAGCTTTCTTTTGGAACAATTCAAGGGAAATAGTATCAATACATTCATTTTAAACTAAAAGGGAGTTGTCTCTGTAAGTAGAATTATATTGCTCTTACAAAATCTTATTCACTAGAGAAATGTCATTAGGATAAGAAAAAACATCTGGAAGAGCTCAAAAAACAAGCTGACTCGTACCAGGGTGTACTTCAGTTCTGAAGAGTTCCCAATAGAATCTTTTAAATGCAAAAGCTTTGATGCCAATTCGGTCATTTGTACAGAAAATGTAGCTAAATAATTGCCTCTTAGATGTGATTTCCAAGCACTGCAAGCAGCATTCTTAATTCTGAGCTTGCATTTCATATTTTTAAATATTATCAGTTTGTTTGTGTATAAGTGGACAGAAATACCTGCAGCTAGTCTGATTTGATTGGATATGACAAGTACAGACATTCCCAGCTGATTTGAGCTAAGCTACATTTTCATACATCCCTGAGGGCAATCTCCATAACAGTGCTCACTGAAATACATTCTAGCTTAGCAGAGTGCAACTGAATGCTGCCTATTCAAATAAATTGCATAAACAAAACAGAGCCAATTAGATAACTTGTAGCTAGAAAGACCTTTAGGATGTAATAACTAGAAGCCAAGTAGAATTTTAATGTGGAGCTGATATTGGGAAAAGGGAGATGAAATAGTAAACAGTGAAAAAAACATATTGATGAGGATTACCTCCTGAAAACATTCTGTTCCACGTCTCCCTTTTCATACTGAAATTGCAGCTATAACAAGCATTACAGAAATTCCATAGCACTTTTCCCCCTGATTTAACCATAACTCTGGTCTGTACAGTAAGGCTCATGGAGAAAAATAAAGGAAGTTTTATTAAGCACGAACACCATCCTTTTATGTGGGGTTTCCTCTATTCTGGGAATAAAGCTCTTTTAAAGTTCCTGCTAATAGCAAGTTTGGTTAGTTTCCCAGTGCTCACATCTCCTGTTCCAGATGGTCAGTGACGTGACACTCTAATTATCATCAGCAAAATAAGCTGGGACTAAACCCTTCCTTAAAGGTAAAAAGAGCAGATGGACAACAATAATTTAATTATTATACAAATAATAGATAGAAAGAATTCCTCATCCACTTTTTAAAATCACTCACTAACTTGTTGCACAATTAACTCCTTGCTGCATTAATATATGAGTACTCTGTTATTTGACTGGTTGAATGGCTGCTTGGTACACAAGCCTTTCTAACAATATTTGGAATAGTAGCCAAATTGATGTTCTCTAAGGGGAACCAGTAAGTGAAATCTTTGGGCTGAGCTTCCATCCAGCATTTTGCTTTCTTTCAGGTTTTCAGGTAATTCTATCTTATTCCCTTCCATAGTCTTACAGTCATCCCTCCTCAAGAATCTTCGTGGGAATAAAATCACAAATAGTATTCATCTGGAATGAGGCTGTAGCTGACTCCAGAGATTAAGTTAGTCTTTTGTCCAGAACTGTAGCTCACAGGCATTGAAATTCCTAAATCTTTGTCATGGATTCAAGGTCACGCAAGTCAGTACCATGCAGCAACTCGTCCTATGCCTGTTGTGGTCGAGTGCTGGTCTCACTTTGATCTGCAAGTTCTAGGCAAGGTTTTGCAAAGGCAAACACCCATCTAAGCCTGCCACTGCTCCAACTGAGCTCATAGAAGCCTCACTTCCTCCAGTTCTGCCAAATTACTTTATATAAAGACAGCTACAAAGAAAGTGTCTGAGCACAAATCCCTGTGTTTCTGGCAGAATCTCATTCCTTTTTTGAATCCAGATTCATTACCTGATTGCTGTACACCTCTCTTTAAAACTGGCTATCCTAAAAGCATCCTATACTTTTCACAGTTTCTTTAAAATTCAGGACCATATTTTGTTGTACTGCTTAAGGATTTTAAACATAGATATTCCTAACAAAACAATGTAAAACTGCAAAATTGCACCAGAGAAAAAGAATCATGTTTTCCTCTGCATCCCTATGAGTAAACAAGATTTTCTTCCCTCTAAAGAGTCCTAGGTTTATGTCCTACAGGTTTATGTATCACTCTTGATCTGTATTTACACAGTATGCTGTATCTTGGTTTCTCACTATGTCTTGTTTTTTCTCACTCTTGTTTCTTTCAGCTGTCCCTTCACAATCTCCATTGGTTGCTTTCATCAGTTCAGTTTCTTACTTTCTCTTTCATCCCCATTTCATCATCTCTTTCCACCCTTAGAAATCTATATGCCACCTATTTTCTTTAAGCAAGAAAGTGTTGCATGTGTTAATCCTTTTTACCTTTTTGTAAGTTTGATGGCATAGCTGTTTGTACTCCCCTGTTTTCTTCCTCAGCTGGAAATGCATCTCTGTGCACACTTGCTACAATAGTTGGCAAGGAATGAGGCTGATATACTTTTGAAGAAGTACCTAGGCTGAAGAGTTTTATGTGTACTACACTATTAATTGTCTGTGCATAAGGGCCCATTTATGAACAGAAGGGTTTTTTTTACACTATTACTTACATACTGATATGCCTAGGATATGTGAATAACATCTTGTCTGCACTCAGATACATGTGGGAAATAAATAGAACTTAAATGAGGTTTTTTTACTCCCTTGACTGAAATAGTATAGTAAAAGACACTAAGAAATTACATGAATACATGGTTTAAAAATGCCTATTTTTAGGCATTAATGGCAATAGAGAAATAAACATTTTTTTGCTATTTGCTAATAAGTCCTAATAAATCTCAGCAGGAGGTATGGGATACAAGCTGACAGACATCACCATCTTCTTAGACTGAATGAACTCCCAGTTACCTACAGATAAAGAGGAAACTGAAACAAAAATGAAGTACTAGCTGATAGAAAAGTCTTTGTTTCTTAATTGACTACACATGATACAAAAGGTTTTAAGATATGGAAGCCCACAACGTAACTTTTACAGGCCACTTTCTGACTATAAATGCTGTTGAAGGGAAAAAAAATGGTACAAGAACATTCAGCTGTCTTTCCTTTTCAAAATTTGTATTCCATGGGTTCAGGGATCAAAGTGTGGCAAAATCTACACAGAATAATTCTCCAAAAAGGGAAGGGCAAAGGATCCAAATTAGCGACAGTCCATGACAAACAAGAAAGCTTAAAATAATCACAAGGGGAGCCTCACATCTGCTGAGATATGCATCAAGGAGACACTCACCATAGGTTTCAAAGCCAGTACTATTTCCTGCAAATCCCAGCTCCCAACTTCATTATTCAGCAGCAAAGTTACAGTATCTTTTCTTATTCTTTATAGAACTATCGCTTTTAATATATAATAAATAAGGAATCACAATGAGAAATAGTGAAAAGTAGAAAAGTAATACTGGCAGATAATGGATAGTTCCCTTACCAGGCCAATGACCAAGCGAAACATAAACTGTATATTTGTACCTATATTTGTTGTTTGTCAAATGTCTGCTTCTTCAGTCTCTGATTACATTTTATTCCTGTGTAAACTACCTTCAAGTTCAATGACAAAATAACAGAATTAAAGCCACAGAAGTAACAAAAATACAGGTAAACAAATAACTAAACCCAGAAAGGTTTAAAGGTTCTTATTGCTTTTCTATTTGAGATCCATTTGATCAAGGGTTTCTTATATTTCAAAGAGATCTGAAATAAAATTAGTAATATTATGACTGTACCTATCAGTAAGAATCACCAGTGTGACAGAAGGAATTATTTTTACTTCCTAAGGCAATTATAAGGATCACTGTCTGAGAAATGTCAACCTTAGAGTGTACTCAGCACAAACTGAGCCTGGAAATGGATACTGTTTTTGAATAAATTTGTCTCAGTTACTTTTGCTGTGTTACTTTAGAAAGCCCCATACAAGCCTCCAGGAGAATGTCTGCCAAGAAATAATGGTTTGAGCATATTAACTTGTATAAGGTACTACTGGACTAGAATGAAAGTATTTTTTGAGCAGAGAAGGGATATGGTATATGTTTGTTCATGTCCATCCTGGAAAAATTTAAGAGGAGTCACAAAACTACTTTTACAAGAGATTTCCTCACTGGTCATAGCAAAGCTGACTATCACCTTTACCAATTTTCCCTGCTCATTTTCCCCTCAGTGCTATGCCCTGATATCACAAACACATGAAATGATTGGAGTTCCCCCTTTATAATTTATCCTACTGTAGAGGATAAGCTCTGTTTACACTAGAGAAAGAAAGACACAAGTTTCTTAAAGAAGGAAAGATGAAATGGACACTCTCCAAACCCTTTGTCATAAATTGCAAGCCTTTTAAACTACTCAGAAGAGGTCTGGATTCTACGGACAGCCAATTTATCATGCATACATATGGTGTCATATGCTGTAGCTAGATCGTGAAAAATTGACTTGAAATATATCTATTGTTAGAGAAAAATTATCTTCCAAAACTTTGGAAAATTCAATTTCTTCATCATGGTAAACTGCTTGGTAAATCTTTGAACCAATCCATAGAGCACAGGGGGTTGTAGTACCCTTCTACCAATACAGATTTGGGTGGGTGGGCAAAATAAAAAAGAAAAAGAAAAAAAAAAAAAAAGAATGTTACCTATTTATTCCAGACCATCTTATCTGGCCAACAGAGGGTCACTGAGTTCCTGAGACAACATTGCATCTGTGAGCAACAGTGGAAATATGCATCTCACCAACAAACACTGTTCTATCAACAAGGGGTCATATAATAAATAACAGGATCTTTTAAACCTCCAGTTCTTACCTAGTTCTAAGAATTTAGGCTTTGGTGCTGGTCCTAGACTTTTGCAAAGGGACTCTTACAGCCTGACTGTGTCAAAATCTGGGCCTTCCATTGCCTAATTTTTGCTAATAGGCATGAATGAACTTTGTGGACTCTATACAACCAATAGATACTTTATAAAACAGGAGGATACCCATTTCAAAACAATCCAGTATTTTTTGTTTACTTTCCTCTTCACCTTCTTCTCAACCTCTAAGGTTATAGTCTCTTCCTTTACATACCATTTAAGGTACTTTACTTAAAAATGGAAAGCCAAACTCAATAAGAAAACTATGCTTGCAGAATTGCTTTCCCCTCTGCCCAGAAATATCTATGCTTCTAACCCTTTTAGGACAATTAGCATTTTTATATGGGGGAGGTCTTGATTTCATATGTCAGCTAGTTTCTGTGTTTTCTGGCTTCACTGCCATGTGATCCTCAACCATGCTTTTTATCTCCAGGATCTACACTTCATTCAGGTAGCACACTGTTCTTGATTGCATATAACAGAGCTAGTGAATCCATTCCTTGCTACATGTCACAAAGTCACATGTCCTGTGTCCCCTGGCTGCCACTCACTTATTTTGATTACTTGTGAAAGACACTGCCATATGTTGATGTCTCTGCTGCCCATGTGACTTCCACGCTATCACCTCTCCTAGGAAGGGGATGAGATCGTCAGGCGCACTGAGCAAGGGTACAGAGCTAGCAGAGAAATGTCATGTCTTTTGCATAACGATGATACAAACACTTCTGACATTGACTACAATGGAAGTATCTCTTGTGTAATGTTCTCTTAGCTAATTTGTTAGCAGGGAACTTGTATCAGTATTCATTACTGCTTTCCACATCCTGCACTCACTGAGTGCTCAGCATGAGGAAGATTAAATAGCCCTGCTAAATATACTGTCTCAATGCTAATGACCTGTTCAGCTACTTCTCAGTCACATCGCAAGCTATTCAGTGGTTTTTTTTCTAGAATTTTGTCCACATTTTCTTCATTAAATTTTCTGCAAATGTGGAAAAACTATGCCAAGTTCAAACCTACAGCATGTGTGCTCAAATATATATGGATATATGGTATGAAGACAGAACAATAAAAAAGGAATGAAAGTGAAATAAGAGGTTAATCTTCATTATTTGCTCAAAAATATCCATAAATTAATAGTTTTCAGCCAGATTCTACAGTCTTCATCACACACAACTCCAGTTGGAGTTACTGTGATTTTTTTCAGTTTTGATCTTTAGAATGTGCTCCACAGCTAATAAATGCCTAGGTACACAGACAGTTCATTGTATTTGTCTTTGATGTATTATCTACAAAGCTAAAAAAATGATAAAGATTCCTGGGCCTGAAATCTATGAGTGAAACAGATCACCTCGAATGTTGCATCCTATAGCATAAATGCCTTTGCATATCCAAAGCTGAACAAGCTGCTGCTTTATGATGTTCAGGGAATTGTATTGCAGAATGTTAAATGTGTAGCTAGGAGAACAGCTTTATGTGTGCTGGAACATTTGTAAGCCAAATTCTGTTATTAATATTTTTGAAAAAAAGCTGAAAAACTTGAAAACCCAGCAGTTAGCTTTTTTTTACTACTGTTTGTATCCTCTGTCATCTGGAATCTTTTATGAAAATACTCGCTACATCATAGACCAAACCCAAGAAAGCAAAAGAAGTCATTCTATGCAGTATATGTTATCATACAGCGATACAAGAAACATAATCTTAAATTATATTCTTTAACTCTGGAAGCGACAGAATAAAGTCAGGTAAACGTCTTGGTGATGAAATACAATGTATCTGAAGAACTGAGAATTATTTCTTTCTTAAAAGTTGTAATAAAAATATGATTAGAAAGACCTTCTCATAAAAGTTTTCCATACTCTGTTCTCTAAAATTAAATTCCAAATAGGGAAATAATCTCTAATTGTAAAGACGATAAGCATATTTAAACACACTCAGAAGAAACTCAAATATCTTATTCCTACATATGTTTTATTTGTTTTAATGTTAGCATATATAAAATACTTCTACAGATAAAGCTTATTCTGTAAATAGGCATAGAAACTGGATATGGATCCCAAAAAACCCCAAAGTATGTAGGAAAAATTCATGGCATAATTAGACATGTAAGTGTTTCTGAGTAAAAGCAGACGTGTTTAGGCATCTAATAAGTATTGTCTTGTAGGGCTGTGTTATTATTTTTCTTAAATATCTTGAATCATTTATGTAAAACAAGCTCAAAAATTGCTTATTTTGAATATTAAAATCCTTGTCTTCTTCCAAAATGTTTATTTTCTGTGAGAATTCCCACAGAATTTTTATTAAAAAGAGACTTTTATCCTACTAATGAAAAGTTTTAAGCAACCCTGTGAGTTACATGTATAGAAAATCCTTGTTACATCTACAATACCCTTGCTTATAGAGGTCTTTGTGTGTTATTAGCTCTCCCAGATGCACAACAGCTTGTCAGCCTTTCTGCAGCCACTACTGTCAATTTGATTCACAGTGATCCCTCCTGCGTGGATTATCTTAAAATAGCACAGTATAAATGAAATCTTGCAATTATCACAAACACCCAGGTGTTTGGTATGGCAAGATGGCCTTTAGGGGAGTTGCTAATTTGGTCTGAAGAACTTGTATTCAAGTATTTTCTGAGGGCAACTGGCCACGGTGTCTGTACATACTATTACAGCAATACACAGCTGATGTAATTTATTAAATCCATATGTAAAATGTAGGGGTAGCTCTTCCTGCTGCTGTCCTTCTTAAAATAAATGCTAAACAGCACAGGAAAAATAGATGTTGGGGAGACAAGCTGAAGGAAAAGAGAGATATTAATATAACACCTTTCTGGCAGACAGCCGTACTACCTTCACCTTGCCAAATTGCCACAGCCAGCCACAAGGGCCTTCCTTCTCTTCTCTTCCTCCCTTTCCTGCAGTGACTCACTCCTGCAGACATTAACTTGGTTATTCCGTTAGTTGATGAAAGACATTGTGTATTCTCTTATTCTATTTTCTGTTCACCATTACATAGTGTACAAATGACTTTTAGCTTTTCCAGGTTTGTAAACATTATTCTCACACCTTTTTAAATAGTCCTCTATTACTGTAATTATGAACATGTGTTAGCACCATCCTGAAAAGAAGTACGTGTTACAGAGAAAAAAACCTTGCTGTTCTGTTGTAGTGACAGAAAAATAATATTCTTCATTTAAACTTGGTTTGGTTTAGTGGGGTGTTAATGCGCTGAAGCTGACATTATTAACATTATAGCTTTACTTAAAAGGCTAGAGGAAGCAAGATCATATTAGGCTACAGAAACATCATATTTGTGCAGATGCTGACTATTTAAGCCAGAAATTAATTAATGTGAAACTGATGGTGCCTTATATTCTCTTCAGTTTCTACAAATGACTAATTATATTAGAGAAATCAAGGTATCAGTCTCACCAAATATATACAAATTACACTAGTTTTTCCAGTGAAACGAGATTCTATAGCAAAAAAAGAGTTGTAATCTCCTATGTAAAGCAAAGAGAATATGAGAAGGAGATAGGCAGCATTTGCATCAGGCATCCTTCCTATAGATTTCTGTATCCATGTGCAGGCTGAGAGTCATCACCTAGACTTGAGTACTGGGCAGAGCAGAAGTTAGAAACTCATGAATCGTATACTACCTGATAGTGCTTTTTTTTCTAGATTTGCTTTGCTGTTGAGTTGTGCCTTTGAAGAGATCCATGTGCTTTGACATCACAGCAACTGAAAACTACTGACACTTAACACATTCTGGTTCTCCTTGAGGTGCTTGTGGCCTAGACTGTGCCTCAGTTTACAGAAACCTTGCACTAACAGATGAAGTGTCTAAATGAGATATAAATGTCTAGGCATTTATTAGAAAAAAAATCTTGGACTTTTTGTCACTTACATACTTCTTTCCAATTCTAACAGCTGCTTTAATGCTTTTCTATCTGTTCTCTCTGCTGAGGTTTCTATTCTTTGTTTAGTTTTCCTTTTGTGCATTTTATTATCTGATGTACTAGATGCTCCTCTAAGTGGCACATTCCAACCACAGTCACTAAAAGCAACAGCTGTGCTGTATCTAATAATGAAATGCTGTCCTCAGACGCTTGACAGCATTTGAAAATATTACTTTAGCTCTAAAAACAATCTGAGGAGTTTAGTGCAGGTGACTGTAACTAGACTGATAATTAGAGAATGATTAATTCAGTGGGAATACTATTTTTTTGTAGTGTGAAACAATTTTGTTTGGATTTTTTGCAATTCAAGTCTTTTAAGTTTCTCCATGGGGTTTCAGACAAAATATAATGCTCATTTTTTAACAACTATAAGCTCTGCAAAAGTCTGTTTTTCTGAAGGATAGGATAAATCCTAGTTCAAGGAACTGTATTTTAAGGAGAAAGGTGGGACTGAATTGGGGCTTACTATGAAGCATCTTCAAGCATCCCAGAAAACTGAATTTGATTTTGGAGAGTTCCGTTACTTTTAAGATTATCTGAGAGGATTATTGGTATTTCTAGTAAAGCTCCAGGAAGCATATAATACATGTGGAGCTGAGTTAACTTGAGATGCTGTTAACCATGTACTTAGCATCTGTGTTTTCAGGACAGCACATACTTGTGTGATTTTTGGCCCGTCATTTGTGATCTGTTTGAGGATTCCTGAGAATAAAAAGGCTATATATAAATTTAAGATAGTATTATCAGCTGAAGCTCTGTCAGCTTCAATAGGCAGAAGTAGATAAACTGAGCTCCTATGTACCACTTTGTGGTTTTAATCTTGGAAAACAATAGATTGCAAAAAAGAAAAAGAACCTGTCTCAAATTTTATTGTTACCCTATGTCCTAGGTGCTCATTCAGCATTATTTTTTCAAGATATCTTATTTAGATGAGAAAAAAAAAAAAAGAATTTACACATTTTACAGAATATACTGCTTTCTAGGTTGAAGAAAATGAACTAAAATTGCATTCTGGATACACAGTTACTATTAACAATATTCTGGTGTTTAACAAACCAAGAATAACCAGAACTACATCTCTGTAATGAAATCTTCAAATATTATATCTATACTGGCACAGATTACATCAGTGAGAATTATATCAGGAATTAAAGCTTGTAATTATCTTATCAAGTAAAGAATGGAGGTGGATGTACTTACTATGTCAGCACGATAGCCACAGCATCATTTAGGACGCTCTCTCCAAACAGGAGTGTGTACAAGTCTGTATCCACATGCAGTTCATGGAAAATAGCAAGGACTGTCACTGAATGGAGACAAAGCAAAGTGACTTCGTTATTTTCATATTTCTCTGGCAGTTCAAGAAATAAAGCAATGTCAGAATATGGGTTTTGAGAAGTACAGTCCTATTTATTACCTATGTGGATAACGAGAAGTTAAAAGGGATGAGCTGAAGTATACAAGATCCTTAAATCCAGCAAGTCTATGAGTTTTGGTCCTTCAGCTGAGTTAAGAAACTTTCCCTACCAGACAGAGAATCATGCATAAATGAAAACATCACAGCATATTTTACTTGGCATAAAGGTCTGTAATCTTGTGACCAAGGAGAAATAAGGGTGCTGAAAAGACTTGGGTTTTGCCATGGACTTTGTGTGTGATGAGAGTAGCAGTTTGCTGATTTAAGAAGGGTATGATAATGCTTATCCATCTGTTATACACTTTCACTGAGGAACACGCATAATAACTGTATACCCTGTGCCACCAGCAGCGTTACCACTTTCACCTCAAGTGTAGCATATCTGTAGGAGTGAAGCCCTCTCATCCAGATCAGGATATGTGATACTGGTAACCCATTTTAGGCTTCCTTCAGCATATCATTAAGTTCCTTCCTTCTCCCTGAGTTATACACTGTATTTGATTTTTAGCTTATCAATGCAATAGAAAAAAATACAGTACCTTGAGTTTAAGTTGAAGCTGGGGAAATTATTTAGATGTACCTTCTCAAGGGCATTTAGCTCATATTTGGCTCATATTAAGGTAATTAAGTCCTATATACATTAAAGGACGCCTTAGTTGGTTCATGTCTCAGTTTCCTTACTTGTAAACAGGGGATCACAATCCTTCCCAAGATCTACCTAACACTGCATAATCTCCAAATGAAGAAGGCTATCTATGTTCTGTGTTGATACTATTCTCTCTTTGCATGGATGAAGCAGAGCTTTCTCTTTTCAAATGGAATTTAACATAAAGGCCCCCAATTATTTGTATGGTTAAAAATTACACAGTACCTCACTGCTTCACTAGTGCTCATTCTAGTACATAATTGTGCAATTGACTCAACCCTCATAGCCCAGGAATCCCAAAGATTAGGAGTGCCCCTGGGATGCTGTGTTAACATCTGACATTTCATAAATGAAAATTATATGCTCTTACATTGAGATAGCAGCTGATAATTTACACAAAAACCTGAACAAATGATTATGCTTTGTCTTAATAACACTGAACTTTGAAATCATTACTAATAAGATTTTCTAAATGGCACTTAAATATGTGTAATCTAAAAACCAGTTTATAAACTCCAAACAGATTCTCAGTTCTCCTATGAGATTTTATGTCAAAGTGATCTCTGTTGATGTGTTATCTTTGAAGAATTTTAGAAGTGTTATTCTACAGAAGACAATTTAGGAGATGTGTGTAGCTGAACATGTGCTCATATAGCTATAATTAAATTAGCTAGTTATATTTAACCATCTTGGTAACCTCTCCCATCTACTCCCAGTTCAGTTATTATTTAAACTAGGAAAAGTGTTCTTTCCTCAGAACAGCTCGAAGGTGTAGGAAGAAGATTTGTTGGCAAAAGATATTTTCTCGGTTCACCGATATCTATATTCAGGTTTTTGCTTGATTAGCAATGCTGCCTTAACATGCTAAATGTGGACCCAACTTAGTATCTCATTCTTTGATGCCACTGGCATAACAACAGACTTGTTTTGTAAAACTATTTGCCTCTTCCAGCTTTTGGTTATTAGCTAATTAGTTTGGGCTCACATTGTGATCATGTCCCTGTGATCATGATAGAAGGAAACAAAAATACTCATCAAAGTCTAATGTACTGTTGGTAGGTGTAGCAGCCAAGCCAATTAGAGAGATGCCTACACCTTGCTCTCCTGCTTCTTGCCTCCTAAGAAAACAGCTTTCTCTTGCTTTCTCTCCTAACTCTATACCCAAAATCTGACTTAAAATCTTTTCAAATGAAAGCAAAGTATAAAGCAAGCAACACAATAATGCATCAACTGCCTCTTCTGGGAGAGAGACTCCCCAGTTCACCCAGTTTTCAGAAAGGATCTTCCATTTCAAATGCTTCTCCCATTCCCAATGGAGGTGACTGGATCCTCTTTACAGCATTGCCTGTCCCTGACTGAAGAATTCTGGTCTCTGCTCTGTCACTATGTTTATCTGGCCCAAGACACAGCAAGCTTCAGTCATACCACTGCTGACAGATATTTATGTGCTCTGTTTTTAAAGAACTGAAGTGATGCTTGTTCCACAAATCTCAAGGGAGACTAACCTGCTCTTCAGTATTCATACAATTTATAAATGCAGTTTTTCCTGAATGTCAAACCTAAATTTCCCCTCTTGCTCAAGTCTGTAATTTCCATTCCTAGCCTAATGAGACATGAATAATTTGGCACATTTATTCCCTTTTTCTTTCCAGCAATATTTTGCGTATTCAAAGACTCATTTCAGGCATCTCCTCCCTAAACTTCTTTCAATCTCCTCCTTTCAGTAATATTTTGTAGCCCTCTAATCACTTCTAATCAGTCCACATCTTTCTTGAAATAAAGTGCCCAAAATCAGATCCAAGTACTGTAGTTGACACCTGCTGTCAAGAAATAGAGTGAAAAGATGCTGTAGAACATGTTAATAAATTCTGTTTTCCTTTTTTTTTGTAATGTATTGATACTGATGACTTATTTTCAGGTTGTAAACTTGAAATCCTTTTCAGCAGCTCATTTACTATCTTCTATCTGTTAAGTTGATTATTTCTAAATGTAGCATTTATCCTTGATTTTAAATCATTGTAAGAATCATATTGAGTTCTAATCCTGTCCTTCAAAGTGTGTGCTATCTCCTCTCAGTGTGGTATTATACAATAAAAAGCATCCTCTATTGTATTAGCCAACTCTTCAATGAAAATGTTAAATAGTATCTGCATAAGAACACAGAACTGCATAATACTTAGCACATCCACCCCATTTAAGAGTTCCATAAAACATTTTCACTTTGTTTTGCCAACCACTGTCTAGTCATTTCCTCAAGATCATATTTTCCTTCATTAATTATGAGAATCTATGGATATAGTTCAGAATGAGCATATCAAAAGGGACATGATAATCTGCTGTTGAAGAAAGTTAATTTAAATTACTCTCTGGATAGAATAATACTCTGTGAATAGTGATCATTGACCAAAGTAGTCACATCATGTTTTGTCTGATGGATGACTTTAAAACTCAAGGGAATTTAATAATTCAGTACTTGCTATCATATACCACAGTAACATACCTCATTTGTGAGAACTTTCATTACCTAAGTAAAGATCACAGATACTACATTGCAGTATGATCTCTCTGGCTTTCTGAAGGCACTTTTGAGGAACAGTAAGTAGGGCTTGGTTTTTGTGTGGTAACTACTCAGAAACTTGTAGAATTGATTAGATACAGTATGTATTATAAAAATACCAAACTACTTTTCATTAAAGTACACAACATCTCTTCATCTCTTATTTCAATCGAAGCATATGAGGACAGAGATAGAGATAGATAAAGAACTAGATGGCTGGAAGGAGAAGTAATTGGGGGACACATCTTTTGTGGCAGTAGAAAACTGACACAAATAGAAATAACATGTATCAGAGCTCCTGACTCAGAAGGGTTGTCAGCTTCATTAAAAAATTCAGTGATGGGAAGCATGAAATAGTGAAGCATCTCAGATTTTCACAGGACTTGTGCCAACAGAAATCTGATTCACTTCTTCCTTGACTTCATGGACTGAGGTAACATCTGTTAGATGCTAAGCCTAGCAAGATTTTGATTATACCCAAGTCAGAACAAGTGTCTGTGGAGCTGGATTGTGAAAAATATCTTTTGACATATGTAGAAACAAATTGGCTTGGTATTAATGCCTGTAAAATGTATGTATAACTGAAATATCAGCAAACTACAACAATCTCTAAGCTAACCGTATCCAATATTTCTTTGCTGTTATGTTTGAAAAGAATAAGGAAACTCAGAAAATAAATCAGACTTTATATAAAGTACTGGCATTGTACCTCAATCTTCTGACTAGAACTATTAATATCTTTCATAGCTCATGGATCTAAATTTTTTTAGGAGGACAGTATCAAATGGAAAGAAAATAGGATGAGAGAAAGCTCATATTTCCTATACATTTTTCTCTAAAAATAACAGTTCTAATTTTATAGTCTCCTTTCCCAACTAATCAGTCACACCACTCACAGATTAGTTCAGTGGTGAATAAGAAGAAAGCATAAAAATATTTTAATTAAAACCACATTTACAAATGTCTTATATAACCAGTGTATAAAATGTATTACTTTGCTGTATTTATAAATTATGCTTTTTAATGCAAAATCCTTACAGTTTTTGAGAAACAGAAACTGCTCTTTCTGATAAATATCCAATTTTATCAATAACAGCAGCAGTGCAACTCACATCTTCAGTTCAGCTGTAACCATAGTAACTTCAAATAGAGAAGAGCCTTGTGATTATCAATATGACCAAGGTAAGGGAGTTCATATAGCTCAGAAATAGCTGTGCTTTAGAAAACCTGTGAAGGTAAATCTGTTTTCTGTGCTTGAAATGTCAAAAGTTAAAAAAAAGAGAAATGCTAAAGATACACAAAATATCTCTGGATTGGAAGGTCATTGCACAGAATGTGTTAAGAACAACAGCTAAGATAAACTGACAAAGTTGTACTTTCCATTTATTTTTTGGTGGCTAAGACAGAGGTCAAATCTTTTCATTCATGTGCCACTTTTGTTCTGTGCCTTTGTTTAAGGTCGTTCACCTTACTCCATTGCAACCACTGGTACCCTGAGGCAGCCTATTGCTGGGGCTTACTGCTGCATCTGCCTTTCAACCATAGAGGACAGTTATTGTCATAATATCTTTATCCATGCTCACACATGAGGCAGTTTCATTTCGCAGGTCTCTGATCCTCAGGTGCTGGGAGCTGGGGGCCCCACTCCCCACACCAGCACCTCTTCCACAGTCTCTGTGTTGCTCTCGATGAGTGAGGAGTGTACCAGAACATAGGGAGGAACTGCTACATCCCCTTGCAGGGATCCAAAAACCTTCCAGAGTCAGGTTATATTACAAATCAAAACACAATACTAACACAAGGGAAACCCTTTCAACAGTGAAACAGGGAGCTCTGTGCTGGTTTATGCAGATGAAATAACAAAAAGAGAAGATTTCCCGAACTACATGATACCTATTGATCAGAATAAAGAAAAATATAAATCCTGGTCTGACATTTTAAATCAAAGACTAAAGAAGGGAGAATTTGAGAATTTAAAAATTCTGTTTCTTAAAAATTAAACCTCTCACCTGAAGTCTTGAAATGAGAAACTTCTGCTGAAAATGATAAATTATTGGAATGAGGTATTTCCTGTAAAATGAATGATTCACTTTAAAGTAACCTTGCTTTGTCTCTAAAGTTTCTACCTTTTTTTCCTAGAGATGCGAGAGTTTTGAGGCATCCCTAAGTATCATAGATGTTTGGAGATTTCGATCTATAATGCAGGGGACCGTATTTTAACTGATTTTGGAATTCCAATGAGCAATTTACATGGTTTAAGATTATAATTCACTAGCAAATCCTACAACACAATGAAATATTTTCAGCAATGTCTAACATTAATTAAGCAAAAATTTAATTCAAAATTCTCTAAGTCTTTGAGGGACTGAAATTTACAATAAGATTAGCAAAAATACGCAACAGCTTAGACTATTGTGAATAGATAACAGAGGGAACAAGACTGACATTAAAAAAACTGTTGGACATACACAGACACTCAATATAAACAGAAGAGTTATTACAAGCAGTATTAATCAATGACAGTTTGTCACACTAAAAGTAGTTTTCTCAACTGCAGTGTTAGCTTTTTAAGCCTATTTTAAAATCTGGGAAAAGTAATCCTTGTCACTTATTTCTTCCAGCACAAGACGAGCTTCTCTGTTTTTTTTTTGGTTTTTTTTCTCTCCTCTCATGATTGTACCAGATTAATCAGTGGTGATTTAATACTACTGTAATCAAAATCAGTGCATTTGTCTTGTATATTCCTCCTCATAAGTCAACATGTTCATTTGTGAAACTAAATAGTATTGGACTGGAAAATGGGAAAGGAAACTAAGCCAACTGCAAAACTCTATTCATAGCACAATCGAGAAATGTATTTGGAAGCTGTAAGCAAGCTTTTATTCCATAAGAAATTTATTTTCCTGGGTTTTCTTTGTGCTTTCAGTTCCTGTGATTTTCTCTTGCTCTGAGGATAGGCTCCAATCATGTGCTGGATCTTATTAAAATAGTTGGGGGATTTTATAAGTGGCAGCATATTGTATACTTGGATTAATTTGAGAATAATAATTTGATGTAGTTTTACAGCAATCTTGCAACAACTGTTTTTGTGGAAAGAAATTGTTTTACACCGTATTTTTAAGCCATCAGAATGAAAAATTACAAGCTTAAATTCTTTTCCTAAATATTGAAGGTTCACTTAAAGAACAGAAGAAATTTGTAGAACAATGTTGCTTTTTGTAATTTCTTTTAATAGCCATGAATTTGAAAGATTTATTGATAAGTTTCTCAGTGAAGCTTCTCAAGGGTATTTAACACTAATGCAGCATGTCATGCACATCATAAAATTTCCACTTCCTATAACAGCTCAGCTGGAAATGTTGCAAAAATCCAACGTACCCTTGCAGACTTTGTACTTTGTCTCTTTGTAGATAAAGTATCAAAAACCCCTTTTTCACCTCCTCCTTCACTATTGTCTCACAGATACAAAAAAAGAGCAATACTTTCCTTTTAAGATTATTTTCATTAACATTTTTAATGTAACAAAACCTGGACAAACTTATTCAGGGGTTAGCCCTGTTTTGATTAGGAGGCTGGACTAGAAGACTTCCAGACGTCCCTTCAAATCTAAATAGTTCTGTAATTCTGTGATTCCAAAATTCATTGAGTCTGTTTCCCAGACTTGACTATTTACTGTAACTTTAGACTTTAAATCTCACATCTGCAAATTCAGGTCAACCTGTTGGTATCTGTCTTTTTAGAGTTGTATTTATCATTAAATGCTGGATTCAAATTGTGAACTGAAACTTTATAATCAGTATTTATATGGCTAAATCTGAAAGCTAGGTTACCCATATCTTTAAACTGGGTTAGATCACACATGAAAGCAATGTCTAAATTATTAATCATGAGGCTCCAGCGTTATAGCAGTTCTCATATCAGGAATGAACAGATAGGTGTCCTCAAGATTGAAGAACAACATTTTTCCAATCTCCCAGGCAACTTAATTTATAAAGTTTGTGAGCTAAACCTAGGTAAACCAGTTACTAAAATAAACACAAGGGATCTCTGGAGCCAATTTGGCTTATGATTATCAGAATATCAGACATATAACAGCTATAGGAATAAAAAATAAAAAACAGACTTTGAACATTTCTACAGTACACACAGCTGTTATGTTCTTATTTTATCTTCTGACTTTCAAGAAAGTAATTCATTTTAAATGGTTACCTGGATCTGTGGCAGACATCAGTGATCCAAAAAATAAACAGTCAGTGAAGTGGAATTCCCATCCTTTTAACTGGCCAATGTGTACCATAGCCTTCACAAAACCATACATTATCAACCTGGCAGAGGAAAGATAAGACAGGCATTCATACCGAGTATATAACTCTTACACTTCATTTACAGTATTAAGCAGGTTCTTATTCTCTTCAGCTTCTTTTAAATAAACATATCACATGAACACTGAACATAAACTGCTCTCATATAAAATTCTATTTCCTACTCACACGTTCAATTATTGTACTGAAACATCACAGACAATTCCAAAGCAAAGACTTTTCTGAATAATTTTCAGCTGCTGGTAGTAGAGGACAATGCTTTTAGCTGTTTATTTTTCAAAAGGAAAGATAATGTAAGCTTAAGAAGGCATTAGTAAGGCTAATTTGTCTCATGTTGTAGAACATTCAAACAAAGGCAGTGCTAATATCAGCTATGTGGCTTGCTCTAATATTTCTAAATGAATTGTTTTATTCTATCAGCTTTTAAATGTTAGCTGTATTCAAAGTTCCAGATAAGGTCTCCCAACAAGACAGATATTTAGCAACTCACAATGACAGTGGGGCAACAAAGTCACACTTCAAAATGCACTGCTAAATTCTCATTAGTTTCACAGGAAATGTTATTATTGGTTTATATAATGAGGTAATACTATCTGAGATGTGTATTCTAACAAGAATCTTGAAATATCTTAAAAAAGGAATTCTCTTGCTGTTAGAACCTGTAGTAATTTTTTTTAATTTTTGTACATTTCCAATCTAATTAATAAAAACCTCCACTGCATTCAATATCTTTTCCATAAACACAACACATAAATTGTGCTCTTCTAACTACAGACTTAAATAATTTAAACAGAGCTACATGCACTCACATACTTAGCTACTTTTTGCCCTCAGCTATACTCCTAAGATGTTTCTGAGGCCCATAAGTAGAGATCTGAGTTGCAGATAAAATGCTACTAAACAAACAGCCTGGGTTAATTACAAATTGTTTTTGGATACTTTAACAAGCTGTAGATTTTCTGACAGCCAGTTATCAGTTCATTAGGAGGGAAGCAGATAGATCACCACAGAACTCCCCAAGGGTCCTCAGTATTTGTATATGTTTTTACATAAGCTGCCTAGCAAACAGTTAGCCACTAATTGTTCTAAACCCATTCATCCAGCTGTGGGTATCCTTGATTGATGAACTCGCTTTCTCTCCATTCCCAAAGAACAACAATTCAAGACCCTGCAGTGAAACTAATCTTTTTATCCCCAGCACAAAAATGTTTGCTTTAAGTTCTTAAAAAACTGACTGTGGTACTGCTATCCTGAATTGCAATTGCCTCAAAAGTCAACAGTAATGGAAGTGAGCATATGCATGCCTTTTAGAAATAATTGCCCTAAGCTGCCTACATTTTTGACCAGAGATGCTCTTCTGATTCAGTTAGTAAAATTTTAAAGTAATAAATAAAGTTAAGTTTTTACTATGTGGCAAATTTAGTCATGATAATTCTTTAAATACCCAGTGTAGAAATCATCCTTGTCTTTAAGCATTGTTTCTTACACAGTACTAAATATGTTCAGTATGACTCTGCTTACTGTCTGTACAGACTTGCAGATGAACTGGACAAAATTGGATTCAGGAGCCTTTCATTCACGTAGGCGGTCTAAGTTTGCCATAGAGTTTATACAGTAGAAGACTTACAAAACCTGCTCCTAGTTCATGTACCATTCAATTCGTGGCTGCACTGAAAAGGGAACTTTTGGACTAAACAACAGTGCTCATTTAATCACTGAGATGTTTACCCTCATGCAGCATAGAAAAGACAACAGCAAACCCAGAATACATATATATTTTAAAAATTAATTAACTACTTAATACATTTTGGTAATGCTAAAATGGCAAAGGTCCAATTTTTCAAACATAAACCCAACTAAGTGCAGACATAGATTTGGATTATGTGAGAGACTGGCTTAAATAAACCACAAGAATCTATACTTATACCTCCTCCATCTAATATAAATGAAAACATGCACAGAAATAATTTCCTATTGTAAATTAACTTTTAGAAATTGATTTGATTTATTGTTTCTTTAAAAGCTATATATTTTTAATTAAAGTAATACATTAAATCAATGCTAATAATAATTTATCAGTGATTTCTTACTAGACCCAGCCATACAAAATGCAACCCCCCTTCACTTTAAACAACTTTACAATAACTTTAAATAACATTAAACCAGAAACAATTTATTTAATTTTCAATTATAATTTTCTAGTAATCTCAAAATTTGGTTTCTAGTCACTTTCTCCAAACTACACAGAAAAGCTCATCTAGAGGTTATTTTGAAAACTAGAAGTCAAAGGGCAGTTCTGAACTGGAGCAAGTTCTCTGATGTTTGTAAAATTAACAGAACTCTGGCAGTCTATACCAGCCAAGAATATTTTCATAAATTCATGTATTACAGGATATACTAATGCATCCACTAAAAAAAATGGGAGTTTATCTTACTGTATTTCTCTCTCTATAGAGATATCACAAGCTGAGTATGTTATTACATTTTAGTAAAATTACTTTTTTTATCCTGCACATAGCATCAGATCTTGTTCCTGGTTTTTACAGATCAGAACTAAGAGAAATTCCAATTCTAAATCACTGGATTTACCCTGCATTTTAGACTGGTAAAACTGAAATGAGACCCTAACCTTGTATATTCCAGCTTGATATTTTTTATTATTCAAAAATGTCACTCTGTCTTTATCATTGTCTCCAGTGACAGAGATTATTATTAGTAAAATTTAAACAATAAAGCAGTTTATTTATGAGAAACCTTATATAACTACTCTTTTCATAGTACTAGTTGATGATGCAATGTGTCTTTTCCACTACATATTGAAAAGCTGGATCTCAGCTGGATACTTGAGCTCCCCAAAATAGTAATATTAAACGTCATCCAGCACTACACATGACTGTTCTTAATGGAAATCCAATAAGGAAAGCATACATCAATGACACCAAGACATTAATCCCAAGGAAACACCCTGCATGGATATTCCTATTGCTATTATAAACTAGAACTGAAAATAATAGTCTTATTGATTTTTAGGTCTGCTGTCATTTTATTTCATACATCTAGGTTATTTTTAGCAAGTTTAGACCCACCAAGTTTCAGCAAATTTGATTGCTTTATTCATCTTCAACAATCTATTTAATATATATGTTAAAAAATTATTAAGAGATCTGTTAAAAGGTTACAAGTCAGTGTCAGTGACTGAATTTCCTCCAGAACGTTCCTGTCCCACTAGAACGCATTCCCAACCCAGTGCTAGTGCTCACTGTTGACAGAGCAGGCTATTGGCACTACTCAAGTTAACAACATTAGGAGCTCTGAATCTGTTTAGTAGGATGGTAGTTCCATCTTTCTGATTCCTGTCTTTGAAATAATCTTTTTTACTTCTACTTTTTACTTTTTTACTAATCTAGAATGCTAGATTTTATTTTCTTATTATTTTAGAATATCAGAACTGAGATCTTCAAGGCCACATAAAGGAAATAGAAGCTGAGTCACAAATCAGTGTAACCCTAATTTCCAATGTGGCTTTGAAAATCTTGACTTTAAAATACACTTACAGAATAATTTTATTTCATATACTTTCTAAAATCTTGTTTTTAATCTCTACTTTAAGTTCTTTGGGAAAGTAGTTGTCCCTTAAACTATGGGACCTTTATTGTTGTGTTCTATGTAATACTTCTCTGATAATAAACATTATGAAGTAACTGTTATTTTCCATATATGTTTGGATTTTGCATTTATCCTGTCAGGTGTGCATCATTTAGAATGCTGCATTAGCCACTTGACATACTGTTCTTTCATTTTCCCAAAATGAAGTAGCAAGTAGTAGTCTGTGGAACAAAAAGAATGAGGCACAGATTTATGAAATGACTTAGATAAGAGACTTCTACTTATGTTGAAAATATGAATCAGCAGAGCTGCTGCCTTAAAGCCCTACTACACTTAGTTTTCATCCATAAAGGCTCTTAACTACCAACAGTTCTTTTTTAGAGGCTTGTCCAGCACTATGTAATGCATGTACTGGTTGTCTGAAGAACCTGTGGGAGTCACAAACTAGTGAATGACCAGTCTTGCCAGTGACGTTTGTTAGAGTGATGCTGAGACCTAGCCCTCACAAAACTGAAAGCTGAATGAAAAAGAGGTGGTTCCACTTCATGGTCTCTTTTCACTCAAATCTAATAGAGCAAGATATGTGAACCTCAGATTCAAAACCGTGCTTCACCTCGTTCACTTTTTTCATTTTTCCTACATACTAAGAATGTGCCAAAGAGGGACTCTAGGTTCCCAGTGCCAAGAAGCTACTCCACCTTGTTTATCATTAGCCATTATTGATTAAACTAATCAGCTGGAAAGTGCAAGAACGTGGAAGGTGATTTGAGTCATCCTGGGTGATGCAAATTTGAGCTTGAGCCTACACTTTGAAGTCTAATTCTTTTCCACTTTGTCCCTCCAGCTGTGTATAGGTAACTTGTTCTGCTAGGTCACAGTGTCCCAAATATGTCTTTTTTGCATTTAGGAATATATGGCTCTTCAAGGAGCTGCATACAATCAATAGAGAGCAGGGAGTTGATCTGGGTTTGCCCTACCTCCTTCTCAACTTATTGTCATGAACAAATATGTACATTCAGAAATTTAGTTTTGTGAAAAGAAAGTAGATTATTAGAAGCATTATACTTTAGAAAAAAATGGCAAGTAAATTATCAGTAATAAACAGTTGCTGAAGACTTCTCAGTTAGACCTAGTGATGGTTTGGTAATGCAAATAGTATTTGTGAGTAACTGATTTGGTAATGGGTTTGGAATATTAATAAAGTAATACAACAGAAGAATAAAACTCAGATTAGCTTTGCTGCAGGAGAGCTGACATTTTCTAGACCCAAACATTTTTTTTTTGAAACTGTGGGGAGGAGCCCATCAAGCTAGAGCAAGAATTTTGCCACTTCAACAGGAAAAGAAAAAAACAGTAATATAATGAAACACAGGAGAATTCAGAATTTTCCAGATGATGCAAGTCTAGCACTTACAAAGTGTCTCAGCTCTAAAAAATGCTACATACAATGCTGTCATTACACAGTAGAAGAGATACCATATAAATATTTGACTTGCTGAAGTAAGAATAATCTTCTGGGAAACTGAAACAACTACATAATTTCCAGTATGAATTGGCAAACAGACCACATAAAATCTCAGTACAACACCACAAAATAAACTTTATACTGACAAAAAAATCAAAATAAACAACAGACACTGAAGAACCAGAAGAAAAATTCTGCAAGGCTTTAATGATTCTGAGCATTAGGTTGTCCTTAAAGTTTTGAAGCTGGACTGAATTAAAGCTTGCCTGTATGAAAAAAGGCGCAAGAATCTCCATATGTAAAAGGTCCAAGTGCTTTACTACCACAATTCTGCTGCTGCTAATCTGTTATTTCCATGCATTGAGGAAAGGAGTTTGGAGAGCATGTTGAGCTGTCCAGGTACTGCTGAAAGTTTCCAGTGAGTTTATTTATAAAGCTGCTCCCTAGGAAGGCTACTCTGGGATTGGGACATTCTTGAACTAGCTGCTGTTTAAATGTTGAGGAAAAAGAAGAACCCTCTCCTAAGGACTTTACAGAGTAATTACTACATAATGAACTATCTAATGCTCAGGAAGAGCTTTAGATGCAGCTCAACAGAAGCCTGTTTTTTTTTGCTAGAGTTTACTTTAGCAACAGTTGGTTTTAAGAAGAGACCTAAAAAGAGATAGTGAAACTGCTTTGGGGACTTTTGGGATGCTCTTGTCAGAAAGTTCTAAATAATAAAACTTCTATCCAGTAGAAGAGACATAATATGTAGTTTTAAAGTAGAGGGAAGTGTGGTATGTCTGATGAAGAATAGAACTGGAAGGCTGGAGGAAAGATGCAAAGAAAGAAGCTGTCAAGGGGCTTGGAGGATGATTTGAACAGAAGCACTGTGAATAGCTACAAATGGGATCAGACCACGTCTGTGAAGGAAAAAGATACTGGTGTCATCAACACAGGAAAGATGAAAACTCGGAATGAGTTTTAGCCATATGGGTGGATGATAAAGGCCATATAAGAAACATGTCAATAAGCAGCATGCCCAACATCTAAACATACAACAAAAGGCTGCATTATACCTAAAAGCAGCTGGTAAAAAAAAAACAAGTTATGAGCATTTCTGGGAATGTGAGACAACATGGTATCCAAAAGAACTGTTGAGAGGGGTTATATACGCATAAACAGTGAACAAAGCGGGACAAGATGACAGTAACAGGCAGGCTACCTTTGCATAAGGAGGTTAGGTACACGTGACATGAGACAAATACAAGTTGAAATAAATCCTACAAATCTATTGTGGTAAAAATATGCCTGAACGGTGCAATCCGATGAGAAAACTTATGCTGAGCTTTGCTTCCTAAAAAATCCTGGCCAAATCTCCGGCTTGTATAAACTGGCATCACAGCACCTATCCCTCTGCATTAGAGCAAACTGAAAAAATCATGGCAATAAATAAATATTGGCAGGTTGGTCTATAGGATGCTGCTTCTTTGATAAGTAACTGTATCCTCACACACAAGCCAAAGGAAAAACCTATCAGTTCTAAAATTATCTACTCTTAATTTAAAGCTCCAGAGGACCAAATTAGAATGTAACAGAAACTGCTAAGTGAAGATGTACAACGTGCATACCATATCCTCAATACAGACAGCCCCATCTGCCTAATGATTTTATCAGCAGTTGTATGTTCTTCAGTTTTGTTATTCATTGCAACAGCACTGCTGAATCACTGCTAAGGGTCTTTATTGTATTAAAGGTTTAAAAAGCATAATTCCAGATTTAAAATGGTTGTACAGTTGTGCTATGGAGCATGAGTGAGACTTGTAATTTAAATCTTTCTTGACAAATGTGTTTTCTAATCCATAGAGAATTTTTCATCTCATATTTTAACTCCCTAAAGAATCTTACTCTATCTAGACATGATTATCTTGTAGCCTGAAGCCAGTTGAACATACCTACAGATTGTAATCATGCAAGCAAAAGATGAAAAAAACCTGAGCTGCATTTCTTTCTTTTCAAAAGGAATAGTGATATTAGTAAGACAACAATAGGAAAAGTAGATTATTTTATTCTTGCTCATGTATAAAGTAACATAGTGATTGACTGATTGATATCACAACAGTAGTAATAATTCTGCCAGTCACTAGTCAGAATTTAAAATGTATGCTGAAAAACATAAATAGTAGAGATGAAAATGAAATACTCATTCCTTTATTCTGATCTTTCTATTTCTGCCATACCAATATATTCCTGTAACAACTTCTATACAGTGGAATGCTTCACATCAAATGTTTTGGCTACAGTGATTCATTATTTCAAAGTGCTCTATGTATTAGTATATTATTCTTTTTGTCATCTTTTAAATCAGTTTTGTCACTATAAAGGGTATTATCATGGGTTTTTCTTCAATAAATCATTTGCTAACTAATCAAAGCCAAGAGAAAACCTCAGCAAAGTGTCTCAGGCAACAATAAACCAGTAATAAATTTACCTTAAGCTATTCTGTATAAATCGCACAAGAAAACCCCTTTGGCTATAGAAATAACTGGAAGAACAAAAAAGAAACTGGTTTACAAATCCACTGCGTACCTAGTTACCTGAGGCACAATGACTGTTCAACAGCTGAGTATTAGAACTATATACAGAGCTTTAGCATCTGTAGATCTGACAAACAGTTTAAGTGAGCACAGCTGTGCTCCTGGCAGGACATTAGGTGATGTAAGAAGTGCTTTTGCTTAGTATTTCCCAGTGAGCAATGGAAAAGATCTACCACAAAGATTTTTTTTATTAGTCACAGATTATCTTCTATTTGCTTCTTAAGTCAGAAGTTTTGATCAGAAGGCCTAACAGAGAGAAACACCTCAGAGATATGATGTATGTAGGTATGAGTAACAGAGGCTGCATTTCAGTAACCATGGTACTGTAGGTAGCTTAGCTTGTTAGATATTCCTGTGGTATAGGACTTTTGGGAAAGTGATGGCTATTCAGAGTTATTCAAACAATCACACAAACAGATACGGAATATGAATTAAAAAAGCCAGCCCAAGTTTCTGTATCAGTCAGTTTGGGGGCCACTAGTAACAGAAAATGTGAACAGATCTGAAACGTGCTTTGAAATATTTATCTTAGGTTCTACAACCCACCTTTATTGGTACAGGACCAAAGCGAGAGACTGTCCTTGCACTGAAACCTATCCAGCCGCAGGCTTCGGCAAGGTGCGTGTATGCAAGACGGTAGCAGAGGCCTGTGCTAGTCTGTCATCACTGCATCACTGAAAGCAAGCCCAGGGGTGACTTGTTGGCTGTATCTGCACCCTTTGCTTTATCTCTACTCAATTGCAAGGATGTCATGTCCAAGTGAGCTAAGTCTTTAGGGAAGACCAACCGTATTTGTGTTTGATGCTTGAGAACTGGCTTGAATTGGACTGTGCAGAATGCCCAAGTGGTCAGAAAGTCTGGATGTCAGAATCTTTGCTTACCTGAAAACAACCTCCTATGGAGTCATGCTCAGTAAAGTAAAGAATTGCCACATGTCAGTACAAATTTTACTTTGATTAGTCTTCCGTAGTACATTTGACCAGGGAAAAAAATCTATTGAGATATAGAGATGCTTTCCTTTAAAATAGAAAAAAACATTTTGCCCAGGTGCAAAATGTCAAGATGCAATTTTAGATTTTGCTAAGTAATGCTAACAACATAGCAAAAGTGAGGAGTGAAAAAAAGGAAGTAAGGTGAGAACCTACATGAGCTGAAAAGTTAGTTGAGGTCACCAGACATAGCTGGAAACTGTCAATGGATGGCATTTCAGATTTATTTTTTTTTTTAAAACAAAACCCACACCTCTTTTCTCAGACTTGAGTTTTAAATAGCCTTTACTGTACTATAGTTTTACAACATTTTGCTCAAAGATATACAGACCAATTCAGCAGAGCTCACGACTGCACAATATTATTTAACATGTTTTAAATATTCCTCTAATGAGTATAATACAGCTTCAGGATCCCTGTGTTCCTGAGTGCCATTTAAATCACAACCATTTTACATCGTGTACATAAAAACTTGAATCTCTTTGCAATGAAAAAGCTGCACTGGATCTTTAACTAAAATCTCATAATTACTTGAGCAAATGAGCCATGACACACTCTCAACTGTACTGTGTCTAAATCATAGTGCCACTGAATATTTTATTGCATACAAAGATTTAAACATTACATCAAGATTTACTTTACTCAATATTATTAATTGAGAGAACCTCCAATAGATGCTGAATAATTGACAATCTTGCATGCATATTTTGAGACAGATATCCTCATGACAGTAAAAATAAAATTTAAAAAATCAGGTAGAAATATAAGATCAATTTCAAGAAAATCTGTTGTAGCCAATTATAAAATTGCCTTCTATAAGAGAAGTTTCTTTCTGTTTCTCAAATGAGTGGGTGCTTTGTATTCTGAAATGTGTGAAGACCCCTAATCCCATCTCATTATTTATATAAATGTCTGACTTTATTAAAGATAAATCCATGGCTTTAACAACATCTGATAGTATTAAGTATCACAGATTAGCTACGGACAAAGAACAGAAGTTTGTGTCTTTTTTCTTCACCTTTGATCAGCTTCAAATGTGATAACCTTTATCATTGAGTATCAGCTCATTATTATATTGACAGAGGGATATATAAGTATCATTTTGTCTTTTCTTTTCAACCTCAAGAACATTCCCTGCATCAAAAAAACTTTTATATGAGTTTTCTTCAGAACTCCATGTAACAGCAGAATCTTACTTTCAGAAATAGGTTTCACAACAGTTGAGAATGTTAGTATGAAAGACCTGTCTAGGGAAACTTCAAACTTTGGTGACCTGAATAATTAGCAGGAAAAAATTCTGATTCAGCAAAAATTGAGAAGTATTTTGAATCAAGAAAGTGAAAGCCGATAACATTTTGAACTCCCTCTCCAAGTACAGAAACATTGCTAGATACTAGCCTGCTATGAGTCTACATGGAAGACAGACTCATGCTTCTGATTACTATTCACTCTGAACTAATTAATAAATACTTCATCTGTTCTCTAAATTTCAGAATGAAAAATTGCCAAAGATTTCAAAACAGCCATATTGTTGCCCCACATTTAAAAATACAGTGTAAATATTGAATTTTACATATAAAATATGAATATATTTTCATTTAATATTTCCCATTAAAATACATAAAACCCATGATCTTATATTTACAAGGACCTGTTACAGTACGTTTTCACTGGAGCACCGATGCTCCCTTTCAAAGAGCTTGTATTACCATTAAAAGATAATTAAGATCAGTTTGTGATTTCAGAATAATGCAAATTAGATTAGAGGATAACCTGCTGTAAAATAAGGCATGAAATGAACTTTAGAGAAACATATTTGAAACTGTTTTAGCATTTTTATTGGATTAGCTCAGTCAAATAGCGATACAAGTGCTCAAGAACAGAAAAGAAGTTCCAAAGAGGAATTGATACCGTAAGTGGGGATTGTCAGGTGCCCTAGATGGACATTTAATTTATAGTGCAGTTCTGAAATGTAAAATTACATTTTCTGATGAAACAGTTGAATGTTTTTAGGACAGGGACCTTCCTAATGCTTGAGAGTTTTCAGGTACCTACCTGGGCTTGGTTCAATCTTCCATAGAAATAAGGGACACTTAGAGAATATGAACCCCGAGTTTCACGTTTGTAAGTTAGGGCGTGGTTACCTCTTAGGATAAGGTTCAGTCTTGTGACAGATTTTCTTCCTTAGTAATTGAAATCCAAAAATTAGACTTCTGAAAGTCTGAGAGTAAGTGTGTAAACAGCAAAAGAAACCCATCCAGACTGTAACAAACATATTAAGTTTGGTTTTATTTTTTAAACAGCATCCTTGTTATAGCAAATAAGGATGGAGGAGAATGACAAGATTTCTTGTGTCCAGGCCTAATGTGATGTGAAACTAATGGGATAAATTTTCAGAAATAGGAACCTTCTAGGCCAGTAAATATCTTCTCAGGGTAAAAGTATTTGTCCTGGTATGATTCAGAATGAGTCAGCAGGACACAAGCTTCAAAACACTATTACTTAACTTGTGGCAAACAGGTTTTTCTCTTGCTTATACATCTATCCTTAATTGGTGTTGTGGATATAAATTTTCTTTTAATATATTAAATACAGCAGCAGAGTCCCAAAGAAGCCTACTCTTGTGTTTTTATTTTAAATCACTCTTAGTTAACAGGTTTATGGCTTCTGAAGTTGTAATAATAAAAAATTTGAAGTGTCCTATAACTGAGTCTGCGGTATTAAGAGAATGTATCTTCCCCAACCTGATTATATTACTGTACCATGCAGATTATGTTGTTCAGTAAGTACACAAATATTTTAATCAGGTCTTTCATACAATGTTTTTGGTTTTGCTCCATAGGACATAGCTCTTCCTTCATTGTAATTTTGTTATTATAATGTCAAAATGCATCAAATATGCATCTGTTAAAGCAGTTCTTTAATTATGGCTAACTATGGTACAGAAAATGTTATGTTGAAGACTTGACTTTTTTTCTTTCTGATGCCACAAAACATCTCTGGCAAAGTTAGTTCAGTTAGTTACCACACCTGAGGACCATCAGGAACAGGGGAAGAGTGAATACTGGGCAACTAGATGGAAATAAGATGACTTGTGTTTCTACATTCTCAGGCAGCCTCAGGGAGTGGTTTACGCCACTGACTGGCCTGAAAGAAGATCCCCAAAACTTCCACCAGACTCATTGCCAGAAATATCTACCTTCAGCTTCAAGAGGACTTTAAACTAACTTTCTTGAGCCTTTTCACAGAAAATCCCTTGGGGCAAAGACTAATACGAACCAAACACATTGCACATCAGGCAACTGCTCTTTGTGGAGAGTGTGAGAGATGGGATTAGAGAAGTAATTCCCCAATCCTGTGTTCTTAAGTATGTTTAAAAGCAACTGCCAAGTTCAATGTAATGAATGACAATGCAAATGAATCTCCTGTCCATGCTACCATGAATATACTAGCTAATCAGTGCACGCTGCTGTTTTTCAGATCTGGACCGTACCAGAGTGATTCATAAACTTCTGCCTCACAGGATTTAACCTTGTAAAAAGCCCTATGTATTAATTATTTTTTTCTTTTTTAATTGGAGTTCATACTGCACAAACTGCAACCACACAGCAGTACATTCTGGGGCTCTATCCCATACCCACGATCCTCACTAATAACAACCCAAGGACAGGTCCCATTTAAGCTTAGGAATCGCTAGGAAATTTGGCTAGTTATTGTTATTAGAAGGCAGTAGGTGGAAGTTACTACTTATTCCTTCTGGTTTGTAGGATATAAACCTATAGGATTCTGTAGGATATATGATCAAACCTCTAGCATAAATTTAAAGATGTGTCAAGATCTTTTTCACTCCCTCTCCAGATTTTCATTCCTTTCCCCTGCAGGCAAAACAACTTTCTAAAGAATTGTATTTTATTTTACTAGCACTATGATCCAATTAAGAAGACTAACACAGGTACAAATTAGACGTATAATAGAAAATTTTACCACAGCAATTCTGAACAGTTTGTGGAAGTAACATCTTTAGGACAGATTGACTCAATGCATCTCATGAAAGGTGCTTTTCTAAACTCCAAGCCTGCACATGCACAGTTACAGGATGCACTATTCCCATTACAGAGTCTTTGTAATGCTTGTGTGTCTTGTTTAACAAATAAAATTTGCTATTGAACAGGTTGAGGTTTGACAGTCTTTAAAATCTAAAGCTACTATTGTAGCTTTTAGTTGAAATTATTAAGTGGAAAATTGCCTTAAGTGTTTCCTGGGTGAGGCAAATGAATGATAATTAAATTGATTAAATGGAAATGCAGTTGTGAGGTATTGGCTGCTTTCACATGGAAAATTTACTTTGGAAATATATGAGGAATGAATGTTTTTGATGAGAAAAGATTGAGATATTGTTATAAAAGATTTTGACTTTGGAACAGTTCAAACATAGTGACAGTGGATTACAGGGGATACAATTCTTAAATGTGTATGTAAAACCATCAAACTAGTTGCCTAACTCATGTTAATTACATATCAAATTAAATACAAACATGAATAAGGCAAGCATGTGGGACATGGCTAGCTGAAAATAACACTAAGAAACTGTTGTGTCTCCTTTTCTTCGCTTACTTAGATTGAATATCACTCCTAGACACTGATTCTTGTCAATAAGGTGTAAATACAGAGTAACTGCACAAATAAATTTGGACTTACATCACTATTCACTGGGCATGAGTGTCAGTCCCTGACACCACCCTGAACAGGTTTTATATATTTTATTGATCTTCGAGTATGTAAAGATCTTGGGGAAAAGGTCCTCTTTTATTGTCTAGGCATGAACAATTCTGTCAGATGAATCATATAAGCATTTGGCTATCAGTAAACCAAATCTATATTATACAATGCTTTATAAGACACAGTGTTTACTAACATGAATTAACTGATAATAAAAAGAAGGAAAGTAAACTCAACTTCCCCTGTAAGAACAAGCTGATTATTTCATTGCAAGTTACACTTTTTGTTTTTTTTCACCAAGTCTATGACAACTGACTGAACAACATTTTCCATTTATGTGGTATATTAGTGCTCCTTCAGCTGAACCAAGGGCTATCAAGGAGTGAGCAGAGCTGGAATTTAGGACTAAGGAACGATCTTGTCCTCACCTCTAGTATGTCCATTGTTCAAATGAGCAGTCTGACAGGGTGCCAGTTCTGTGCTGTTCCAGCCACCTCCTTTTCTTATAGGGATTTTTAACCTGGATGGATTACAGCACTTTTGTGATGGAAACAAAGAGGCTATATCAGACCTGAGAACTGTGTACTAAGCTTAAACTGACCTTAAATTTCCAGGTTTGTGGAGGCAGAACAACACTACTGGTTAGTGCAACTTATGCAGATTGAGGATAAATTTATAAATACATGTCACATTGTGCAGTTACGTTTGCGTCAGAATGTAGCAGTCGCTCAACAGTGCTTATCACTCTGATATAGCATGTAGAACAGGGAATGAGAAATACAGCCTACAATCAAAACTGCAGGGGAAGTCTCGGTGGTAAAATGCAATGTACTAAAGCTAGAGAGGACACTGGGGCAAATGTCACTATTCCTGCAAAAGTGTGCCATGGGATCTTTATACAAGCATTACTCAGTTTTACAGTTCTCGTAGAAGCACAGGTATCCTTGCATGCTGTGCTGGGCAGTATTCCATTAGAGGTGAAAGGAGTGTTTACTGAACCACTGACACTGCTCTACTATGTTTCATACATGCCAGCACTGGCTTCAAAATTCTCACCACAGCCCTCTACTGATGTGGGCCAGGACATGGGTGGAGTCAAATGGCAATGTAGTAATGCACTGCAATCAGATACAGATTTGACAAAAGGCTGGAAAATATTTTTCCAGCAATAGGACTGATTAGACATTCTCAGCTAGAGCTGCAGCACTGTAGAAATGCAAATGGATTTGTTCTCTATAATGGCAGCAAATACTGCTTTGCTTCATCCTATAGCTGGGTGAAAGCAGAGAGAAAAGGACTGACATTTCTGCACACTAGAATCGCTCCTTCGTTATTTCCATGCCTCCAGGTTTTTCTGTATACTGGACAAAGTACCCAAGAAAGCACTTCAGAGTGGCTTTTTAGGAATGGAATAATGAGCTATATGGTCTGTGGTCTAATAGCTCTTTTCTTGCTCTAATTTCTCTGCTTCCATGATTTACTCCTTCATTTCACCACTTTAAAGATCAGAGAAAGTTTATATTCCTAAATGAGCAAAACTAAAGAACATTCCCTTTTTGGGAGGACACTGATATAAATTGACTGATTTAATATCATTGAAAATTGCCTATTATGAACTATAGTAAATAAAACTTTTGGTTTTGATATTATTGAGCAGCTATAGCCAAATTTATTTAACAGACAAATACAATTTTACAGAATATCTATTTAGATTTCACTGCAAGCTGTAAATTGCAGAATTTTTTTTTTTTCTTTAATCTTGCATGGACAATCAATTACTCAAAATGCTTGCCAGCAGCAGTTTGTACCATAGGTTGTGCTCATATCACATTAGAGAAGTCTTAAATCAAAGTGGGCCTCCACAGATGGGAAAAATTTTTGAGAGTACTCACAAAAGTAAAAAGTGCTTTAGAAATAAGTAAACATTAACTGTTCGAGGCTGCCTGTTGGTATAGCTCTAAGTAACTAAGTTAGTAAGTATTTCTGGAATTTCTTAACAAAACTTTAAAAATTGGCCTTAAGATCTCTACTTCCTTCAGTCTGGAGTTCTTGCTATGTTAACTTACATATTATACTTTTTATATTACATTTTGGTTTTTTATACACATGAGTACATGCAGCCTTTTTCACAGTGATTTCTCATGTACAATAATCACTGATTTATGTTTTGGAGCACTGAAAGGGCTAGAGACATTACAGAATTACTCACACTTGTCAAATACCTCCTGAAGTCAACAGACGTTTGGCTGTACAAGGAAATAATTATGATAATTTTTTTTCTAGTAACTGAATGTAGAGTAAAAACCAAACAATATATAAGAGAAGACAGAAGAGCAGAGCAGAACTGCCTGCAGTTAAGCCATAGCACTAGCAATGAGAATAAATCTTGATCCCACATGACAGATGAGGAGGCCTCGAGACTGGAAATGAATGTTAAATACCCGTTCAGTCGCAGGAAGCCGCCCGGGCTACATCGGGGGTGGATGCCCAGCGCCCACCAGCACCCCGAGCCTGGCTGTGAGCTGTGCTTTGCCACCCTCTGCTGTCCACATCCCGCCCAGCAGTTCGTCGTTTTACCGAGATAAAACCTTGTTTGAAGCAAATTGCATTTTCTGAGACACATAAATCAAAGAGTGGGTATCATTGTCATCCAGTAGCCTTTTACTTTGCAAAATGTTACATGAGCTTGGTCCTGGAGCATTCCCAGCTCCCAGTACAAACCCAGAAAGGGAGCTCTAAGCATGAATCGGTACATTCTGTTTGCCACATCTTTTTCAAACTCTTCAGTTGGCTGCAGTCGGGACATGACACAGTGTCAAAAGCACACGCTGGATTCTGCAGCAAAGCTTCTGGCCCTGAAGCCAATCTGTCCATGTAGCATATAACTGTGACCCCGCATAAGGAGCCCCCTAAAATGGATTGTTCCCAGTTTTCCTGCCCTTCCCCATCCCCTTGCAGCTTGTGCCTGAAGAATACCTGAGCCTTGTTTACCTGACTGTTTGAAAGACTGCACCTGCTTTTGATGATTGAAAATATTTTCAATCTCAAATTAATTTTAGTGAGTGTTGGAACTTCTAAAGGATAAAAAACAGATCCAGGAGCTCCATTTACATTCACTGAAGCTTGAATCTATTTGGTGGCATAGAAAGCAGAACTGCCTGCAACACCTTGCCAGGAGAAAAAGCACAGATGAAAGGAAGAATCACTGCACTAAGGATTTTGCATTTCCATTGCACTTTGATGTTCAGCTCTCGCCCTCCTCCCCACCCAAAGCAAGCTAACACCGCGGTCTGTGACTACATGCTTCTAAGTGGTTCAATCTGCTCCAGGCTCTCTCCTCCTAGTCTTCCTTGCTACATTTGAAAGATCATCTCCTTTCCCAGCATCTGTTCATGAGTGATGATGATCAACACTAACGGAAGAGGAAGGGCATCCCAATGGCAATTTTATCAACCGGAAGTCAGGCATGAGGCACTCAAAATGGGCTAGCAAGAGGAAATTAAGAATAGGGTAGACTATAATGATCAAGCAGATCAAAGAAATGAGAGAAAGAGAGGAGAGTAACTCAGACACCTTTTTAGAGGCAGAAAGCCCTGCAGAAAAGGAAGTATGAAGGCACAAAAATCTCAGCAGAGCATCTTGGCACTGTTACACCTTCCCTTGAGACAGAGGCTTATATAGTATCACTATGGAAAGAAGAGAGCATTCCAGCAGGGATATTGGCTGAATAATCCTGCAGTGTTTCCATTCCCAACATGCTAAAAAACCCCAAAAGATAAAGAATAGATCCTCCAACAAGATTTTTTATTAAATGACATAGTTCGTATTCTTTGGATTGTTCAGCATTTAGCTTGCACTTGGATCATGTTTCCCAGTTTTTCTTCATAATGAAACATTAAAAATAATGGAATATGAGTTTTTGAACAACAAAAATATCCTCAAGTGTGGCACTTTAATAAAAATATCAAAGATAATGAGGTTTGCCAACAAAACCAGGTTTGATAACACAGAGATGTAGCACACTTCTGAAATGTGTTGCCTGGCTTCAGCCATCTGTCCTGACTGTTACCAAAGGCTTTTGTCCTTGTAACACAATAGGGTTAGTTATTGTTGAAAAGAGGTATGGAGGCAGAGTTTGAATAATTAATTCCTTCAAAGCAGAAGCCACCCAGAGGCTAGTACCTAATGAGCAGAGGAAGAACACAGAAGAGAAATAGTTTTGAACAGTATAGCTACAGATGTCTTATTTACAGCCCATGGCAAGCTAACAAGGCATTTTTTTTCTCCTCAGCAGAGAAGGCCTTCCTGAGGCTCTTTAATCAGGGGGAATATTATCTCAGAAGCTTTGTGGAACTGTTTGTCCTTCATAAAGTATTTGTGGGCAATTATTGGGAAATATTGGTTAAATGATACCAGTGTGCTCTACTGATGTGGAAGCAACCTGTCTGGATGCTTCATGGCTTTCCCAAGTCAACCTAAGGAGAGAACAGCCTGGTTTAAAGAATTTATGAGAAAAATTGGATTTTTTTCTTACATTATATTGAACATGTTTACCTTTAGAACCCAATGGTTGTTTGTCTCTACTCTGCACTAAGAGCCTATGAACTGACAGCTCAGCCAGAGAATGAGGGTGAACACTCTGAAGGAATTTAATCCAAACAGTTTATGAACCTTGGGTGACATTGCCAGCTGTCCTGTTAGGCTGTTTTCTCCTGGCCAGACCCTAACTTTCCCAGACACGTATTTGAGCCCTACAGATTTTACTAACAGTCACTTGTTCTCAGGGTAACCACTGAAACCAAAGGTACCCTTCCCTCACAGTGAGCTTTGATCACCAGTTGATGACACCCTCCTTTCTACTCTAATAGCACAATGGTTTGTTATCCTGGCTTTGTTATACTTGTTACTCCTTTTTTCCCCCCTACTGAATCACTCTATCAGCAGGGGAAGTGTTGTGCTACCTTCTCAGCTCCCAGATACAGTTAAGAGATAATAATGCTCCTTTATTATATGCATCACACATGTTTTCAGTCAGACTGTGGTGTGAGGGACACATGAGGGAGTGCTTGTGGACACTTGTGGCAGACCTATGCCTAATAATACAATTTTTTTGTATTAGTGGAGTGTATGAACAGGATCACCTATTGCCTGTCTGATAACAACTGACATTGCCCTATAGTAATGTTAATGCATTGCAGGTCAATATGTCATTAATAAATTAACATATTCTTTCATTAAAAAATATATATACATCAACCTTATAATATATAAGAATTATATAGACCACTGAAGACACAGTTTTGTGGTGAGAGGAAGAAGTTATTTCATGTTACTGTATGTGTCTTGGCTCACTGGGAAAATATGACAAAATTTATGTGCTTATAATTATCATTAGATCTTAATTTTTGGCAGGTTTAACTACTACCTTCTCATCCCATTTATTCTTAAGTGAGTTGTGTGTTCATAAATGCATCAGTTTGATAGCCCCAAAGACAGAGAGCATCTGTTTGCCTATAAAGGAAATATATTTACAGCATTCACTTCCACAAACTGCTCCCGAAAGAGCGCTTCAGTCACACACTTGAGGGGCTAACAAGAGGATCACTAATGTAAAACCCCCGTCATCTTGCCAAGATTACTAATGAGGCTGCAATCTGCCAGTGAGAGGTTGCAACTGTAATGGGTTTTGCAGTCTATTGCTTTAACTAGAAGTGCATGGTAACAACTAGTTCAGGCTTCTGAGTCACTTCCAATCCTGTAAGTGTTCCCATAACTAATGCAATTTTGTTAGTGGTGTCCTTAAATCATTGTGTCACGATTCCAGTAACTTAAAAAACTAAGTGAAAACATTTGATTACTAACATTCTGACATTTAGGCATACTGGACAACAATTTCATCTAAAAGACTCCTTCATATCTGTAACATCCCTAGTTTTCTAATAATAGTTCATCAGAATTGTTTAATTTACTGTATTATCCAGAAACCTTGGACAGATCAGTGTTTGAAGAGTGACACGTAAAGGACGATGCTTGTTTGGTAACTCATAGTATACCCTTGCAACCAGTGCTCAAAGTTGGAGAAAGGAGAAGTGTCCTGGCTGCTGCAGACTTTGGAAGCCATTCCTGTTGCACAGCAGAGGAGAGCCCTGGCACTGGCCCTTGGTGAGTTGGAGCTGGAGCATTGCCTCAATCCATGGTCCTCAGGCTGGATGCCCTCAGGCTAGGCCCACCTTGTGGATAGGTGCCCCCACCACCAACCTACAGAAGAGCTCCAAATAGAAACCAGGCCCTTGGAAAAAAGTTTTGTTTGGGATAAAATGAAATGCTGCTTTCCTCCTCAATATTTTTCTAACAACTAACGCCAAACGTGCCTTTGGCTCAGCGTGACGTACACCTCCCCGCTCTCCCCGCTCGGCACGCACACGAGCTCACAGGCAGTGCCGAGGAAACCCAGGCTCGCACGTTTCTCTTCACCCTCGCCAGCGCTCAGGCCGGGCGGGGTGACCAGGCCTGCGAGTCACCGCGCCGCCCTCCGCCACACAGACCCGGCAGAGAGCGACGGGGGAGCGAGGGGTGCGGGAAGGCTGCCTCAGCGCGGCATTCACGCCCTCCCCAGAGGAACAGCGTATCCCAAACGCACACCGGGCCGCGGCTGCCGCCCTGCCTCAGCGGCCGCTTTTTCCCGGGCTACCGGCGGGGCGCGGAGCGGGGCCGGGCCGGGAAGGCGGAGCGCGGCCGCCACCTGCTGGCTGCCGCCGGGCCCTACCGCCGCGCCCTGTCGCCTGCGCCGCAGCGAGGTCCGGGCGGCGCCTGCGTGAGGGAGGAACGCGGCCCCAGGACTCGTAAGCTGGGGCTCCCCGGGCGCCGTCCCGGGCACGAAAATGTGTATTATTTTAATTTTTTCCCACTACGATGCTGGATGCTGCCGTTAAATGCTTCTATTTGCTGTGCCTCTCCTTGCCTATTTGTATTTTAAAAGTAGTTGAGCTGTGGGTTTTTTCTCCTCTGATGCGTGTGGGAAGAAATGCCAATGGCCCGTATCGTTAACAGAGGAAACAGCTTACCAACAGTGCAACCGCCCGTGCCGCAGTTAAACATACGGCAAAGTTCAACAGCAAAATAGGCCCATTCAGGATCGTAGTAAAACCATGAGTAAGGCTCTTGCACTGAATGCCCGACTCGGGATCACACACAAATGTTCCTTTTGGCCACAGCTGAGGGCTGCTTTGGAAAGGAGCCAAAAAGGGATTGTGGTTTGGAGAGGAAACCAGATTCTGAGTGGCCGAGCTACATCTGTAAGCCCTCTGGCTCTGGCCGTGCTCTTCCATGCTGGCCTCACCCTCACCAAGGCCATTCTCTCTTCCATTGTACATGAATATTTGAGCCACCTGAAAGGTGATGGCAAAAAAAGTGCCTTTCAGATCCCAGCAGTTGTACAGCAAATGGCACAGCACAGCCCAGTGATTAGAGCAGGGCATGGGGCTGCGGAGCTGTCTCCCAGCCCTGCTGCTGACACTGTGTGAGCAGTCCCGTAACCTGTTAGCAAGTGCATTTTTCCACATTTAGGGTGAGAGCAATAGTCTGCTTCCTAGAAATCAAACCAAACTTAAAAGGTATTTTACCGTCCTTGAATGAGAAGGTCTATGTAGTAGACAGGTTAGGTAATAATGCTATGCTATAACACAGACTGAGGATTTCTCTATGGGCCAGATGATTAGATAGCATTCATAGGAAGATTACTGAAAGCTGGTTAAATCAAGTCACTCTCCATGAAAGGACTTGTGGGTGCAAAACCCGCTCTCCTGCTGGGCTCAAAAAGTAATGAGCATCATTGGTGAGAAATCCGGCTAGCACTTGGTTACTAATGCTGTTCCTCAGAGGTGGATACTGAGGTGCATTCAAAACTTAGCCAGACTAGGCTGAGAGTAACCTGCTCTAACTTTTGACATTAGCCTTGTTTTCATCAGGGGATTGAACCCAAGATCAATTCAACCCTAAATTATTTGATGACTGTGACAAAAGTGTGGTAAAGAGCAATCTCTCTCAGAATGTTGTTTGAAGGGAAAGAAACTGAAATCACCTGTATCTGTATCCCAATGAACAATGAAAGGCAACTGCCTAAACCAGGTGACATGATTTGCAAGTGGACTGAACATCAGATAGGTTCTTCTGCTTTGCTATTTTTATGATACTTATATTCTACAGAGATTGCATAAACACACACTCTTTCCCCTCCCAAAATCAAAGAAATGAAGATAACTCTTAGGGAACACAACTAATGTTTTCATGTGCAGTCTCACTTGGATTAAATCAAATAGGTGACCAGAACTCTGAAAATAATCCCTATTCCTTAGAAAAATGAGTCTTTTCCTTATTTTCACCACTGAGTGTGCTGTAGGGATGGGTGAAAGGAAGGTGAATAATTAAAAAAAAAATTTTGGTTTTCATTTTCAGTCTGAGTAATAGCAATCTCATACAACACATGTCTCATACAGCATAAGCAGGCTGCAAAAAGGCATTGATGGTGCAGTATCTAGGTCAGTCAGTGCATCTCCATATGACCTTACATTCTTGTTGCAGAGTTTTACTGTTAGTCGTTGTCCAGTGACATCATCCTGCTCAAGATTTGCAGTGTGCACGTAAACCCTATCTAACAGATAAAAGCACCCATGCTCCCAATAAGGGGGAGGTCAAAAGGAATGGAGACTGTGGGCTTTTAACATTTAAATTTTGGTTGCTGCTAAGCTTCAGAGAAGGGGTGCTTAGCTGGGGAGAGGTGGTGGTGCAAAGAGCAAGTAAGTGCCCAATCGGTACATTACAGAAATGGAAGAAGTGACTTTTCCTTAGGGTATGGAGATGGCTATGAACAGAGGCTAATTAGCATTTTAAGAGCCATCTTCATGCATAAAGTCCTTGCTGCAGCAGGAAGTGAAATAATCCTAGTCATTTTTCTTCAGTGAGACTTTTTTATTGCAGAGTCCATATTTCAAAAAAAGGTGAGGAGAAAAAAAAACCTGCCTGGGAAGCTAATTGTTGGGTGTGGGATGATGGGGACTAAGATAATTGAATCAAAAGAAAAAGTCGTAGAAAAGTTCAAAGTACAAAATGGCTGAAAGGAATGGACTAGGGGCAGAACATGTTCTGCTGTAATGTGTGTTGTTTATAGCATCACAGAATTGTAGGCTAACTTAGGTTGGAAGGGACCACAGGACACCTCTAGTCCAAATTCCTACTCACAGCTATGAGATCAAACCAAAGTGATCAGGGCTTTAGCCACTGAAGTCTTGAAAACTTCCAAGGTTGGAGATTGCACAGCATCTCTGGACAACCTGTTCCAATGCTTGACTGTCCTCATGGTGAAAAAGTTTTTGCTTATATCAAGTCAGACCTTTTTTAAATTACAGTTTGAGCCTTCCAAATGATGCTGGAGCCAAGGAAGCATGAAGGATCCATGAAGATCAGGTAAGACATTAGGAGATCTATCCAAAAGTATTCATTCATGTAGTAAAAAACTTCAACTTCCAAGGCAACTAGGAAGAAACTTTATTAAAAAAGAAAACCAAACCAAAACAACAAACCAAAAACCCAAGCAAACTCTTCCCTCCAGTGTGGGTTTTTTTCTTGGAAAATATCTGGGCTCAAGTGTTTTTTCCTATTTTGTAACAATTGCCATTTCCACATTTTTCAGAAGAGTGCAGAATTTAATTTTTTTGCTGGATTCCTGGAGAACCTACTGGGTATCAAATACCAAATTAAACATCCTTTTTATTTTAGAAGAATCTCCTGGCATTCCATGCTCTGCTTATCTATGCAGTGACACACCTTTAGTGTTCTCTATAGTATAATTCTTTCAATATCCTTAGTATGCTGCAGGGTTCTTCTGGTAGATACAAATAATTACACCCTGCTGTTCACCACATCTGTTTATGAGAGGAAAAACTGTGTTTTCTGCATGATCACTCTGCTGCAGTAAACAATGTCAGATGTTTATTGCGAAATAGCTACAAATGCTGACCAAACTTGCAGCAACACACATACTTGAATGCATTAAAGTACTCTTGGAAGAACTTTCAGCTCTGTGTGGGTGTTAGTGGTCTGGGAAACACTGTTTTATATCAGTGTCTCGATTTAACACAGCTTTTTATCCCTAAGTTGAAAAGTCATGCAAATTAGAGGCTTTTTTACTATTTTATCACTCTTAGAACTGCTAGAACTCTCTGGGAATCTAAGAGAAAACTTCTTCCTTTTTTTAATCCCTTTGCAAAATTCCTACACCTGGATATCATAGCAGGTATGTATTTTCAAGCTTCTCTAAGCTCATACTTTATTAACTCGTTTTTGATTCACCAAACATCTTTAAACAACATTATTATTTATTATTATTTTAGATTTGGACCAACCAAAGAATCAAAGCTACTGCACTAGGGCCCTGAGCTGCACATCAACAACTAAACACACCAATTCTTTTCCTGCCTTTTCCATTCTTTCCTTTTTAGCATCAGGTGCCTTCTTTGGACATCTCTGGAGAGACTTAGCTTGATTTTTCAGCTAAATCATGCATGTTGAGTTTCCTCAAGTCAGTGCAAAAATGGTGCAATACTGCCTCATGACTGAAAAAACCTGCCTGCATTCACTCCAAGGTGGGTCATGAAAGCAGCCAAAAAGGGCACCAACACAGGTACTGTACTCGTACAAAAGTTGTACTACATTCAAATGAATGCCTGCTTACTAGTTTTGGTTTCTTTTCCACTCATAGGCTGAATATCTGGCTTCAAAAGATTAATAGAAATTATTAAAGCCAGACTTCTGATATTCTGGAGGTTTTGTCACTGTGGAGGGCAAATGGTCTATATATAATTTTTCTCCCTTTCTCCTTCAGTTAATCTCTACAGCACCAAGATACTTTAACACTCCCCCTCACCAGTTTCTGTTGGTACCAAAAATAAAGCTTTTATTCTTGCCTGTGGGGAAGTTAAGCATTTGGTATTTACAGGTGGCGTGTGATGAACCTAGGGTTTTTTGGTGTCATTTGGTGGAAACGTGGTAGAAAAAAATATTTTAATTAGAAAAAAAATACTGCTTTCCTTGTACATGAACTAATTGTGAATTAATAAAAAATGAACATCTGGGAAGGTGAGAGCTTAGTTGGTGTAGCAGCAGATAATCCTTGTAAAGATATCTGCTTCATTTATGGATTGCTCTGTAACAGAGAGAGTATTTTTTTCTGTTACCCTTAACCCGGCCTCATTTTCCCTTGCAGAAGCGGTTTCCAAATCCAGAAGAATTCCATAGCATTATGCAGTAGATTCAAGCCAAACATTTGGTTTTGTTCTGCTGGAGCATATAGCTACACGTGTTTAGTTTCTGGGTTGTAAAGTCTATCCCTAGCCCTCAGATGAGAAAGAATAGTCAGAATACGTTTCACATCAGCAGACCCCATCTGTATATTCTGTTAAAACTTCAGTCAGAAAGTGATATGGAGCACACCCATAACCGAACTAAACATCCATCTAGCATTTGCCAAACTACCAAAATATCTGTGGGAAGAAAAAGGAAAAAATCCCCAGAGTCATGCAGTGCTCAGCAAACATAAGCATTGTATGCTGAGCCTCTCAGGTGTGAGCTGCCACGTGCCTAATGAGAGATGGAGCCTGTGTCTGCTGGGAACAGGACAATATATCCATATCACTAGTCCTCTCTTATGTTACTGTGGAGCCAGAGCAAGCTGCCTGTTGTTGAGAAGGTTGTAAAATAAGCTAATTTTTCAGGAGGAAATGGGAAATGAATATGAACACACACACACACACAAAGTCACACTTTTTGTTTGTTTTGAAAGACTGTTTTCTGCTAAAAAAGATTAATTGTGAATGGTCTGTTTGAAGGGTATGCTAGGGGAAGGAATTTGTCTCCTAACCTTTAGAAGTACATTTGGATAGGTATACTGATGAGAGAACTAAATCTTTGACTATATAATTATGTCAAGATGCATCATACACATGTAAGCTGTGTGAAGAAAAGTTGAACATTTCTACATTTCTTGCCACTGCTGCTTTTTAGCAACACTGTTATTAATTCAGCCCTTCCCTTCCTCCTGTAGGAGGCACAAAGAGGGTGTGTTAAAAGAGTACAGTTATGAGTGAAGAAAAAACATTTTCACATGATAATGGAATCTCAATACCATACACATTTGAATGAAAAATGTCTACTTTCATAGAAAGGTTATGATGGAAAACCCAATCCCATGCCTTTTTTTTCCCCTCAAAAATATCTAGAGTGATATTTGATATTTCTTTCTATTTCCTCTGTTATAAAACTGTATTTATACACATGTATGTTTCTATAGAAAAAAAAAAAATTGTTCTGGTTTTCAAACAAAACCAAGATTCAGTTTTTGAAAGAAAGAATTCAGAAAATATTATTATATTATATATTAGAATCTCAGATTTTAGTGATCACATGAAACAAGCATTTGAGTATTTATTTGTAGAATGGTGAGGAATGGCAAGGGAAAGGATTCTTGAGTGCCTATGAGAATCAAGTATGACGACTTATTCCTTACACTTTAATTTAAATGTCAGAAGAGACTTCTTTGCCCAAAGTGTTAGTCACTGCAGTTAAACACAGATGCATGAAATAAATATTTTCATTCTATGTAGATTTTTTAATTAGAAGTTCACTTTTAAGCACTGATGACCATGAAACAATCTGATAAGCTTATTCTAAAACACTCACGGCCTTGTACTAGAATTAATCAGGCCAAATTAACCACCTTTGGCTCTAGTTGCAATATGGTTAAGTCCTACCTCTCCAGCTAGAGAAGACTATGCAAATTGAGTAGCTAATATAAACACCTACAGCTTTCTCCTTAAAACAGTGATGACTCTTCTTAACACCAGTATTATCAGCTGTTTGTATTTCATAACTTGAAACTACAATTACTCTGTTTTTTTTCTGATCCAAACCCTATTTTTATCTCAGCTTTATTCAGGCAAAATTCTCACTGCAGCCACAAAGAGAGATCAAACTTGGCCTAAGTTGTTTGCAAATACATTTGCTATTTGAGTTGCACACTCAGAAGGCTTTAAATTCCAGAAAAATCAAGCCTTGCCAAACATACTAGGTAGGCTGGAAAAATATTAGTAAGTGACTGCAAACACGCTGCATTCTGAATATCTAATATGTGGTTTTGGCATTGCAATTCAAGAACCCAAGTGAAACCAAATAAAAAATCACAGATAAGGCCAACTTTATGAAGTCAGTGCTCCTTTGTATAGGCATCTTGGCCCTGCCTGGCACTGCAGGTGCAGACCTGAGAAGTCAAGGTGATTTCAGGAGGGGCAAAAATGCAAATCTTTCTACTCCCCCTGCCACTCAGTACCTCATATGTTGCTCTGATAGTTTGTTACTATATTGTCAAGATTTTTACAAATACTTGAGCACTCTTCCATTATAAAAATTGAAAATATCTATCACAGGCATCAATTCTGGAAGGTGCATCCCCTCAGATAGCACAGTTGATTAAAAATAAAATCTAAGAGAAGAGAACAGTATTACTTGCAGAAGATGAAATTAGACCCTTCTCCCTGCTTCTTCCTAAAAAGTTAAAAAAAAAAAATCTAGCAGGGGCAGGTGTTCATTTAATTTTTCAGCAGCCTAGTTTTCATGGGCTCACTGAGTAGCATCAGCTCAGTGCTGCTTCAAATTACAGTCAGTCATTAATACACAGCTAACATCCAGATACATATTGCAAAGATGGAATAAACCCAGGCAACACTTACAGAGGTGCATGACTGACTCGATAGCTATGTGCAGAAAACCCCTGGAGTCCTGGAGGATATCAAGTTGAGCATGAATCAGAAGTGGACTTCATAATTGCAGCTCTGAAGGCTAACTGCAAACTACATTGTGTTCATGGAGGTGTAGTGAGCAAGTCAAGAGAAGTGATTAGTCTTCTTCATGGCGCTTGTGAGGGGGCATCTGGAATTAGGTGTCCAATTTTGGACCCCCAGTGCAAGACTGACAGGAGCAAATCCAGCAGAGAACAACCAAGATAATCAAGGGGCTGATAGGCATATCTGAGAAGAGACAAAGGGCTGTTATTTCAGCCTGGACAAAAGCAGCTCAGCTTTCTCTTGTAACTAGGATGGGAGCTAACTGCTGTCTTCAACTCATGGAGGCTTAAAAAGAAGATGAAGCCACCTTCTGAGGGGTGTATAGTGAAAAGATGGGAGGCAATGGTTACAAGGTTACAAGAGAAATTTCAATTGGATATACAGAAAAATAGTCTTTGTAGTGAGGGTGGTTAAGTCTGGAACAGGTTTTCCAGAGAGTCGGTGGAATTTGCATTCTTAGAGATACTCAAAACTCAGCTGGATAGGGCCCAGAGGAACTGGATTTAAATTTGAAGCCAATCATGCCTTTATTAGGAGATTGGACTGCAGACATCCAGACATTGCTTCCAACCTAAATTATTCTTTGAGTCTGTGAAACTCAAGTAGTCTACTGCAGCAAGAGACTGTGCTCCATGTATCAGAGAAGACCTTAGAGAGACAGCCTGTATGATTTTTCTTAGGAGCAAAGAGCTGTCTCACTGATCATCCCACACTATTCTTCAGGAGACAGGAAGCTGGAACCATTTGCAGAGAAAAGATCTGTTGAGAGACTGGATCTTATATGATCTTACATCATGCAAGCCCAGAGTCAGCAGATTCTGTTCACCATGAAAGGTACTACTTCATCAGTTCTGCAAAGTTGATATGGCTTGGAGAGGTGGAATTTCACCTTTCCCTCATGGGATGTCTCTGCATGGATCCTTGCTAGTCAGACTTGGTGCAAAGGGCATAATTTGGCCCAGCTGGGAGAGCTTGGGAATTACTATAACTTGCATGTGTGTTAAGTGTCTGAGGACAGTATTACAGCTAACATGGGCAGGCATTCCTTAGAGCAGTATTTGTTGAAAGCAATTATGTTTCAGTACTGCCTTCCCTAAAACAAGGCAATCCCTCTTACTCCTCCTTCCCCTCTCCTCAGTGGGAATATCTGATTACAGCCATTTCACTCAAATTCCACACAGTTCCTTTTTCGTGATGCCAGAGGACAGCCTTTCATACAAAAGCAAAGATTTGCAAACTGGAGACAGGCACCAATCTGTCAGTGTGTTCCATGGCAACTTTTCAGCACTCTAAGACTTTGCACAATCCAAATTATGTTCCCGTTCTTTATTAATGATATTTCCCAGCTGTTTCTGGTTTACAAAGAGAGGTCTGGTCTTTCTTTGTTACTGTACCCTGTCACTCTAGCAAGCCCCACAGGAGGAGTTCATAATGGGATGCTTTGCAATCCACTGAGGCAGGAAGAGCCCAGTCCCAATGAGATGCTGCAGATACACTGAGTCTAAGTCTGTGTATATTGATGTACTGTACACGTACATGTGTTGTGCACATATAATAAAAAGAAAGCACATGTTTAATCATAGCAATGCAGTCTAGGAGTTCTGTCCTTTCTTTTGTAACCATTATGACTCTTCACCCCTTTTCTCTTAGGTTTTTCTTTTAGAACTTATTTTTAATTCCCTTCAGTAAGGTTTTTATATCATCTTTCTTCTTCATGCACTTATTATCTCATTCAGAGTGTACATCATGCAAACATGCCTCACATTCATACAAGCCCTATTCTGAACATATTACTGCCTTCTCTGCCGTGATTCCAGTGGGGGGTTTAGGTTTGTATGGAACACAGTACAAGGCCCAGTGCTGCTCAGTGCTTACTTCTCTACGTTAGGGTTTCCTTTGGATCTTTATCGCTGATAATGGGCTTGAACTTTGAATTACTAGTAGGAATTGTTTGTAGTAGGAGCTTTCTGTAGTAGATTCTATCTGCATTTATTCTGTTTTAGATAAAATAACATGGATACAGGAATAACAGTATTTGGAATTTAGACTAAACTCAATATATTATTTTTCAAAAGAAACAAGCTTATCAAAGCTGCTCTGGCATTTTCCACTTACAAAGGGCAATGACACACGTCAGAGCTCATAAACCAAATGTATATTTAAGAGCATCACTGGGCTGGACAGCTCTACTTCTTTTCTGCAGTCTCACAGGGCTATTAGCAATTGGTTTACTGGAGAGAAATGTTCAGTGGCTGTGAGAGGAAGCACAGGAAGAGTCCTAATGAGGTCCAGAACCACTGTTACCTCAGTAATGTGCTAGTATTCAGCTCAAACTCTTATCAGGATTTGGATCTTTTACCAAATTTGTAATTCTAACCTTAGGGATGCTATTTGCCATATAAATTGATTTGAAAAAAAAGCAACTCCAAGAGCTCATGCAGAGGTGTATATTGCTGCAAATACAGATGGGAAAAATGTGAGTGGTGTAACTGTCCAACCTGTGATCTTCATGGATCTGTGAGCAGGCATTCACTCCCCAAGTGACAATGCTGTGATACTGATGTTTATCTCTCATGTGGACAAGTGCTTTTGGAGCATTATTGCAAGCTGTAGAGCCTCACAAAGAAATAAAGAGGTTTACATGTAGTGACACCAAGTGACCAGGCAGGATATTGTTCAGTTTGTTTAATTATGTCACTTTGTGGAATCCTGTATATTCTGGGTCTTTAAAACTCTATGCCTGTTCCCATTAAAAAGGATCCCCAAGATCCAGAGCTTTCTGCCTCACATCCTTCTCCAGAGGAAAACCAGCAATAGGAGAGGTCAGAGGATGAGGTACCATTTCTCAAGGAAAGCAAAATTTCAGAAATAAAAGCAATTAGCTTTTCCTCTCCAATAAGTGAGACACATGGCACACTTGTCTCCTGGAGTCACAGATTTGTGTCTGAAATTGAAGGTATCCTTTCTCCTTAGCCCATAGCTCAGTGGTTTTTCTCACATGAAGGGGAAGCAGCCACATACAGAGCTTACACTCCTTTGTATTTCAGCACAGAAGGTGATTGTACTTTGGATGTTGCTTTTCATTGTGGAGTCTAAAATTTCCTGACATTTTGAGTGACCATAGCTTGCAGAACATTTAATAGCCATAGTGCCTCATGTACATTATGCTTACTAAGCTACTTGGTTATTAGGAATCTAGGATGTCAAGATAGATATGATGACATACCCATGAAAGAACAGTTTTAAAATCATTGAACTCTATGTTATAGGTCATTCCTGTGTTTTACTATCATCAAAATGACATTAAAGGAGAAAGTTCCATCTCATAATAATGCCAACAAGGAGTTTATATCTTTATGCATCACATCATACATCTTTACTTAAGGTCCATTATAAAGAAAGGGAAAAGACAGAAATAAACATTAATTGCTTTTATAATTTGGAAGTGCTGTTCATAGGTACAGAATTTTGGCCAGTTTTAAATTCAAGCACCCTCACAAAACCTGAAGTGTTTCCATAAATCTTTCCATATCATGCAGAGGTTTAAATGGTACATTTCAGAGTTCTACAGCCCAGGACCCCAAGTAAGTCCTACAAGATGCAGTGTGCTTCCTGGTCTAAAACTTGAACACCAGAAAGTTCTGTGACTTTTTCCCATTTTGATTCTGCACAATCCCAGCAAGATCAAGGTGTTGCAGCAAGACTTACTTGCTTACATGCAGCACTGTTTCACCACCTGCACAGACCATACAGACTCAGCCAGCTCAGCACCACTCCACAGCACAGAAATGCCATGGTTTACCTAATGATGCTGAGGTTAAACTGTGAACAGCTTTTCCCAGTAAGGCTCTGTGCAGGCACAGATACCCACTCACTGCAGAATCCAACCCTGGTCATTTGTTCTCACCTGCATCGGGAATTTTCCCAGAACAGTGTCTGTCCATAAACACTGTGAAACACATGTACTTTTAAGATCCAAAAGGATTTTTAAATGGTTTGTTTAGTTTTGATTGAGCTAACCAAACAGACAAAAGTTTCACATCATGCCATCCTAGAAATATATAATCTAACTAGCAAATCTTTTATTTAATTAGACAAATTTTGAAACAAAATTAGGAACTTTTCACTAAGGAAGTATGGAAATAAAACAAGATTTTTGCCCCTCTGCTTCTTTCCCTTCCTCTTTTTCTACAGAAGCCATTTAGTCCTGTCCAGGCTAAATTCACAGATAGTTCCAGATTGAGGCTTTTTGCGTGACCTTCAACTAAAAAGTTTTGCTTAGCCATGGAAATTACTGCAGCTATGTTACACGTCTGCCACTAGGTATCTGTTCCTCCCCTTTTTGAGATTTAAAATCCTTCCTTTTCTGTTAGAGATCTGCTGTCCTCTAGAAGGAATTCTGGTTAGAAGCATGGAATTTCATGCTCAGGACAGATGGTTAAAGCTACAGGGTTCATGTTACATCAGTCACAGACCAGAAATGAAGGACACAATTTCCTGAATGCCTTGGGCAGTTCTTAGTATCCAAGAGTTTTTTTCTTTTCCACCTCAGCATTCCCTGATAAGGAATTACTTTATCTGTTACACAAGTCATGAAGTATATTGACTATGCAGGGTGTGCAATTCTTTTTACACTTTAGTTTTTAATTGAAAAAAATAAAAATCAAGCACTAATAATGACTTCAGCAATAGTAGCAGAAGGCATTCACTTACCCTATGACAATGCAGGAGATGGCAGTTCCCAAAAAGGCGTAGGTTAAAATTGATCCTAAGTTACGAAAAAAATGTCTCTGGAGAGGAAAGTTTGAAAAAAATTCCTTTGTAATATGGTCAATAAAAGAACATTCAGACCATGTTGAAACACTGCATCTAGAAGTGCCATTTGCTACAACCCATATGTCAAATATGAGATGAAACAATATAGGCTACATCAGGTATTTTGGAAAATAAAATTTAAGATTATTACTTTTGTGCCTGGTGAAATGCCATTGAAATTCCCTCTTTTACCTGTCTGGCCAGATGCTTCAGGATCATAACAGAAGTTTACATTGAAAGTATCTGATGCAAACAGCATCATAACCCCATCCCTTGAACAAACAAACTCCTGATCATGCAGTATTTAAAACACAGATAGGCTGCTGCCTACATGCGGTGTCACCAGATTCAAAGTGGTCTCCTCTGAAAACAGGAATGCCCGAGTGTTATAAACTGCAAAATCAAATCTTTGCACAGATGCAGAAAGGGAGCAGAATAAGGTCTGTGCATCTTTCATTTGCTTCCATTCCTGTCCAGTTTTTCCCATGCAATAGAATTGTTAACTGACTCTTTTCTCTGTCACTGTCCTGTTGGATCTATGAAGTAGCAATCACATTCAGTCACTTTTGTAACATGAGACACGTACCTTCTTTAAACTATATCCAGCGTGAAATATAATGGGTGGCAGCAAAATATTGAAGAAGATGGAAGGATCAAATGTCATCTGCCAGAAAGGACAAAAGAGAGAGTAAGGACAAATAAAGTAATATTTAATTTGATTGGACAAGTTTTAATTGTAACTTCTTATCAGGATCAGTCTGAGGATCAGCTTCAGTGGCTGCAGGTCAGAATGTTATTCTAGAGTTGTTTTCTTACAAGTATTAGTGTGTAGTTCCTTACTCCTTACATATGTACAATACTACTTAAAAAGTATTCCTTAAAGAAGGAATCAGTCATGCACTAGTTTACAGGGAACACATACAAGCAGTGTGATACTTTCTGTACTACCAGACATCCAACTTGACAGGCCCATGGATTAATTTCTGGTTCAGACATGGACATCCTGTTTAGATTCAGGAAAGACACATCATCAGTGTTGTGATTCAATTCCCTATGTACAGAATGATGATAAAAGAAAAGGCCTACACTACCAAAACCAATGTGATGTTTCCTTTGAAGCATATCTATTTAGGCACAGACAGAGCTGGCTAGTGTTGCTTAATGAACCACTGGCTGTCAGCTAACGTGTGCTTTCTTGAACATGAAAACTGTGCCCACTTTCACCATCTCCATTACTTCACTTGAGTTAACCTAAAAGTGATCAAAAATATTTTTAACCTCACATTTTCAGCAGACAAGGAACATTCATGTGGCTAGGTAATGTAGCTCAGATGTGACATAACTCATTGAACTATAATTGAATAATCCATTCTGCTAACCTGCCAGCACAGGTTTCTATTGTCCTAAAATTTCTCAGTAAATCTGCTGACTGCTTCTCTAGCATCATTTCCATTGTAACACATCGCGTAAAACATAATTGGTCCAATCCAGTCAGTCAGTTTTGGCCTGACTGCAACAAAACAAGCTCTAGGCTTTTCACAGTAACTTGCTATTTCTACTTCCTAACAAAATGTAAGCTTAGCAAAGCACAAATTGTCCTTTTTGGCAAAAAGACTGTCAACACAGATATGAAATTCACAAATGTCATAAAGCCTTTTCTTCCAGATTTCCATTTGAGGGTTTTGTGATGGCCTTAATTATTAGCAGGTCGATTAATTTACCAGTAATACCCTCAATTCCGTGCTGTTTTTTCTGTTTCTACATGTGCTGACATTGTAAGTCATATTATCATGGCAATGAAAGTGCAGTTTGCTTCTGGTGACAGTTGCCTATCTCTGTGTTACTGAAGATGCAACGTATCACTGTGTTATGAAATCAGAGGCACTGATGCTCTGCTATTGCTTATGTATATTATATCTGTTCTATAGGCAATGAGTTTCCTTATATCCTCAATAAGCTAAAGACTAGATTCTGCCATTCTACAAAAACTAACTGGATTTTCTGCAAGGACATAACTAAGGTGCTGTTTGCTTTCAGAATTGAAGGTATGTTACTGGGTTACTCTCTTCATGGGTCCTGTTCCAAGCCACTGGCTGGCACAGCAGCAGACACTGCTTCCTCCTCTGTCATGCAGTTTGTTACACTCAAATGCCTGTGTAATGTCAGCCCCATTCATATGAAACATTAATTTTTATTTCTACAACAACTAGAAACAGCTTATAAAATACCCATTAAAATTTTTAACATAATGTTAGAATGATGTTAGGCAGGGCAGAAAGTTCTTATTCTAGCTGTTGTTGGTACACTGTTCATATTTGCACAGAGAGAGAATAATGACAATGTCTGGTCACTGCACTTCATGACAAGTAGCTTTCAATAAAACAGAATCCAGTTTAAAACCACAGCATTGCTAGAGAAAAAAAACCAACAAAACCCTGTGTACTCTTCACTGTTCTGTCAGTGGGCTATATTATACCAACACTTTTAAAAGAGACAGGATGTAATTAATGCAATGGCTTACAACTCCTTTGTTCAGATAAAGTGATACTGTAAGGCTACAGTATTCTAGATGAACTCTTTACCTTCAAAAGAGCAAGACTCATCTACAAAATTACTTCTGTCTTCTTACTAACAGAAAGCTTGAGTTGATAAACAGGAAGTGAGAGCTCAGTCTTTTTTTCCATTCTGCTTACTTTGAATTATAAAGGTTTAAAAAAACTATCTGGCAACTAATGTGCCAGCAACCTTAGCTATGATGGTTAACTTCACTGAAAACATGATAGAAAAAGTATTTTCTTCACTATGAACTAACAGCCTCAAATGTTATTTTTGGAATTAATTCAGCAATTATGCTAAAATATTTTAGCATAATTGCTGAAGTCCTGACAGCATGTTTCGTTATTCAAAACTGTGTTCTAAAGAATACCTATTTGTAAGTAATGGCACAGTCTATTCTTTCAGATAAACACACATAGTAAACTCTTGAGGTCAAAAGGGAATCACAGTTGTATAAAAACCAGAGCATGGTGTGATCATGTTTTCTGGTTTTTATGTTAGTGCTTTTGTCAACCAGGAAGGCTGCCAGGCATTGTTATTGTCTCCTAAATACTGTTGAATTCCTCCCTCTTTCCTTATTTATTTATTTATCTATCTACTTATTTATTTATTTTAAAAATTTATTTTCCTAAGAGGGCATTTGCCAGATAATTGTAAAGGAAAAAGGAGTGAAAATCCAGGCAGGCTGAGGGCTCTCCAGTGATACAGAGAAACCCACAATTCACCGTTGAGGCTTTTAAGAATCTTCCAGCAAAGCGAGACTATGGGAAGAAGATTGGGCAATCCCCTTTAAGGGGAACAGAAACTTCTGTATGAGTTAGTGCTGCTCCTTTCTCTTAACACAGGTCAGCTTCAGTATACCAGGTTTGATGAAGATGTTCAAATTTAATGGATTAGTATACATGCCTTAGTAACTAAACACACATTTTGACTAAGACAAACCTCTTGCAGCTAACTAGAAGGAAAAAGGATGAAGATTCAGCAAAAGCTGACTAGTCTGACTGCCACAGTATTTTCCTGTCTCCACCCACCACAGCTCTAATAGTCCTTGACAGTCTAGTTCTTTCTGAGAATGGCTAGAGTCTGGCAGACCGACAGGCATACAATAGCACTGAATCAGCAAGGAATTTGATCAGATGGTTAAATCCTAATTCTGCTGAGTTCCCCAGTGTACGCTACAGGAACGTGTATTACTGTGCTAGATAAACAATAATACTTGGAAAAAAAGCAAACCAATATATTACAATATTGTAAAAAGCCACTGGTAAGGGCTTAGAAGCTTCATGTGAATATGTGATGTCTTAGAGCATAAAATTCAGGTTTTAAAAGGTCCTTCTGCACTCATAGGTTCTTTAAATTGCTGTCAATTTTTAAGAAAGCGAATGTTAGAACAAGTAAATATTGCAAGGGTGGGGAAAGTAAAATTTTCTAATAGTTATACACTGGAAAACAGAAACGTCCATGATACTGTAAAAGACTCTGTAAACTCCCTCCACACTTCCCTTTTTGCATCAAGCCTGAATTGCCACAATGCTGTCTCCCCAAGCTTGGGGATAGCCAGTGAAATCCCTGCTGAGGACCACTGCAGAAGAGAATGAATATATGGGAATATTGTAATGCATAAACATAAAATAATGCAGTGTTATAAAAAACCTTCCACTCATCTATGGAAGTTTATGCGTTTACAGGTTTATATTTTGTAAAATGTTTAGAGATTTTAGCTACCTCTGCTATATACAGGGGGTAAACCTCCCCTGCGTTATGCTGCTGGAGTGAGTAATTTTTAAGACAGAGGATGAATAAAGATATCAGTGAGGTTTATAAAGCTTTGGTGGTGATGAATCCAAGGTAACAGGTACACCTGCAAGTGAACTCAGTGTCTGCAGGAGGTGGGACTGTCATCTAGAAGAGTACAGGCAACTATATCGCAAGCATAGAGCCAGTTGCATGCTAAATGGTGGTCAGGTTTCTACTGCACGTTATTTCTTTTCCTCTTCTTCCTCACTTACTCTTCTCACCCTAAATTCAGAATAGCTTCCCTCTCTCTGTGTCACATTTTAGCTTGAAGCTTGTTTTCCTCTCTTAAGAGTGTAATGAAAGAAATATCTTACACAGTTTAGAACAGAAATAAGACAGGTTTTACCTTTTGAAGCATTGCATTGCCCTGGTGACCATTGACATTGTGGTGGCTGATCTCTCTTTTGTATTGATATTCATAGACTTGATTAGTTATATTAATAAGTAGAGTAGATGGCCCAGATTTCAGCTTTTCACATTCATAAACAGTTCCACTTTCAGCATCTGAGGCTTTTGTTGCGTATCGTATAATTAATCCCATTACAAGACCTGGAGAGTAAAACAAACCCAAAGAGATACAGGCACTTTTAAGTATCTGGTGTTACACAGTTACTGATTAGGAGAAAAATTAACTCTGTTAAAGCTAGGACACCACCTTCTCAGTGTTCCATCTTGACAGAGGTACACCTCCCTCAACACTTCATTGCTGACCATAAAATATTCTTCCAAAATGGTAATTTCATTAGAATACAGATGTTGGTTTGACAGATGCTCAGTTGTAATCTTCTTTTTGTGATCCAGTTGCTGGAATCATTCTGATACAGTAATTAATTGAGTTGCTCAACCACCACATTTGCAGTAGATATGCACAGAAGGGGGATAACCCTTCATAACCAATGTGCTGGACGAGCACCTAAAAATCAACTGTGCTTTTAGTGATTTTATACACTTCATTCATGGGGGAAAAACTCTGACAGAGTATCCTCAGGCACATTCTACTCTCTATAGAAGACTGTCTCTATTTTTGAGACTGTATAAACATGGGTAAATAAAAGGAGGAAGAAGGAAAGGAAGATTAAGACTGGGATTAATTTATTTGATTATCTACAATTAGGACTCTCATCTAAAACAGACATTTTGTCTCCCTTTATAGTTAACAGAGAATCTGCAATTGCCCTCTGGAAGGTACACATCTTTCTGTGGGCTCTAGTGGGAGCTTGCATGATTACTTCAGGATTGGTGACTAATACTTAGCTAGATAACACTACTGGGATTATTTCCACCCTCAGAGACATGGATTTGATTTCAAATTTAATTTCCATGCTTCTTTTATGTCCTATGTGCTTTAAATCTTATGTATATGATGAACAACTTTTCAGTTACTAATTATGAACACATTCATAAAATGCTAAGAATATTCAGATTAAATATTGATGGAAGACATCTAAACATCTATATAGACATACTTACTAATGTAAGATAAGGAAATTAAATTACAGGAAATAGCTGATAAGCATCTGAAAAGTATGATGTTAAAGTTTAAGATTTATCCAGCAATCAGATGCCATGGTGATGAAAGTGATCATAAATGCCTAAAGAGATAAAGAGGATGTCTTTGTTATTGTCACATCTTCCCCTAACAGACACTCTCTGAAAGGCAGATTTCTAGCACACAGGTAAGGCAAGTTTGATGCGACTACAGAGGAACAGCTGCATTGCTTGTTTAGTAGGCATATGCATTTATGCTTGTTTTGCATGTACTGTTCAGTGTGGTTGGTTTCTTTAAATGGTAGATAAACAGTAGAAAATCCCAAGGCCACTTTCTTAAGTTTTACAGCATTTGTGCAATAGAACCAGAAAATAAATCAAGCTGTGGTAAAAGACAGAATTCCTCAAAAATTTAGGGGAAAGCACATATGGGAAGCAAGCACTGCACGTGTTACTAAGAAATATGACTTCTACAGTGGTCAGCCCCAGATGTGCAAAATTATGAGTCAGAACACAGGAAGGCATTAATTAGTTAAAACAGTCAGAGGTTTTGTCTTATTTTTATTAGATTTCCTCTAGAAGAACCACATATTTCATTTTCAAATTCAATTTTAAATACATTTAAAAATCAACTTTATTTGATGCTTGGACAAGACTTGATGTTTCCTTCTCATTCTCTGGAATAGAAAACTTTTAGTGTATTCCTTTAGCACTCAATGCTTTAAATTGTAGCTTCTGTTGCACTTCTGTTATGAGGTATTACAAAGACTCAATGAGCTCAGGTAACAGAAATGTTTTGCAGACATCTACCAATGCCTGTGTAAGGACATGGGGAGAAAAAGACTACTCAAGAACAAGAATATTTGGCAACATAGTTTTCTAGAATCATTGTTAGGTCACAAGATGGAATAAGTTTTGAATAGTCAGGAGAAAGAAGTGTTTGGTTAGACAAACGTGCCATTACAACCTGTTCACTTATCCCACCATCTCCTCTTTCATTTCATTTCTCTTCCCTTCTGCATTCTCTTTATCTGCTTACCAGATCTCCCTGCATGCTCCTCATTATCTTTCCCACACAATTCTGTGCTTGCTCAACTTCTCGTCTTGCTGCATTTCTTGGTCTCTAACATTTGCCTGTTCATTTACAGCATCTGTCATTAACTGGCCTTTTTTTGGGGATAGTTTTATCTAGACCCTCACACTATGTCTTACAAAATTATGTAGGACAGTAACCTTTTTTTCTGATAGCTTTGTTTCTGTTATACCAGCAACAATGAGCATCATGACTATTTGTACAAATAAGTCTTCTTGCTGCATATAAAAGGCAAGAATTGAAGAAAATAGCACTACTTTGAGAGCTCAAAAATCATGAATGAAGAGCTAAAAAATGAAAATTATTTTTAAAATAAGAGTTTAAATCTCACTATTCAGAGTTTTTTGATTTACTTTTTAGGCTTTGTAGTTTAACTGTTTATATGGCTTGTATACATAATAACTTTCTGAATGGCAACATGGAATTGCTCAAGGGAGATCAGTAGAGACTGGCTGACATTGCCTTTATCATCTCTATTGTACAGCCAGGTGGACTACTGTGTCCTACAACATTCTGAGATTCCTAGTATGTGTGTTGTGTTGGCTAATATAGCATATACTTTGAACCAAACTCTGTTTGATAGTTTTACAAATGAGAAGGAATGTTCTCAACTATAGAAATGCAATTGCAGTGAATTGTTCAAGGGCAAATTATTTCAATCTGCAGTGTCAAGTTTACATTAAGTGTAGGGCACAGTTCTTATTCTGCATTCTGAGAAGATACGTTATCTCCAGCTGTAGTTTCACACTGGCTCTGTAGGAATTTTCTGGAATAGAAACAAATGCAAATATTGTAGATCCAAGTCCTGCAAGACAGCCCTTGAGTATAAATAAGTCCATTGTAGAAAAGCAAAACTTAAAAAATATGATCACAGTAGCTGTAGAGAAATAAAGATCAACACTGACTGAGATTTACAACTGGAATTCACGTTCCACTTTTGGGTTTTCTTCTACCCGCTTTAGATCTTATCCTCTGATGGAGTCCAGATCTGGATAATGTACAGAGTCACATGAATAATGAAATGATAATCAAAGAACAAGGAAATTGTGAGAGTATCCAACAGCATACACATATTGGAGAAATTATGGTAGGAAGGATTCTAACAATCAATATTCTCAGGGCACCAATGGGAAAGGAAATTCTATAATGTCTTAAATTTGAACAAAATGTGGACAGGGTCCAGAATGATGGGTTGATACAGAATATTCTAAAATGCTCTATAGAAGGTTCAGACAAAGACAATTGCTATCACTACACTATATTGCAAGAGTCAGTATAAGTGATGGGATTGTATTCTTCCTCCAGTAATAATAAATATGCCAAAGACCCTATATAAAACCCTCAGTGAATTAAAAATCTAGGAAGAGTGTATTTAATATTTTAGTAGGCATATAATTTATGGAATGCACTTTCTGCCTTAAATCATTATACAACATTTCTTTCAGGATAGAATTCAGGAGCCCAGATTACATTCTAATAGAAATAATTCATTTTTAAATAGGTTTATAATGCACTCTCCTTTCCAGTACTCCCCCTTCCAAACTAAAATCATGCTTTTGTCATGTATCTTCTGAAACATTCTTTATGGTTCATTTAAAGAGAAAAAAAAACACATTTGGAAAATATCATTTGAATGTATCTACTATGAAAAAAAGACTAATAATTTTTAATTTCCTTGCAATCAGTGTTTCGTGGCAGAATAGTTAAACGTTAACATTTTCTCACTAAGTTCTATGGGCTTTGGTATGTAAAAACATGTATATGAAAACATACTTTCTGTACAAATAGTTCTGATTTCATAGTGGCACAGGAAGCCTGGCTTTACCATGTAAGTCTAGGAATTCGGCAGTTAAAACTCTCTGAAGATCATTCGGGAATTATGCTGCATCCATTGCCTGACACTGCCAGTAGGTAGACTGAGGTACTGGTTAACATGAATAAAAAAGTTTCAAACAGTATTACATCAGTGAGGGGTGCAGGTAATTGTAAATGCAAACTCTTAGGCAAGGCTAAACTTAAGTATACTAGCACAGAGTACTTTTCTAGTATCCTAGAAGTCCAAATACAATTATAAATGTTTTCATCCCAGCTTCCCCTTATTTAAGGTATTTTCTCTCAAAACTAGTACCAGGGATTTATTTAATTTGTGTTTTAAGCACATTTACTTAAACGCAGGATTGAAATAGGAAAGGGTGTAACATTTCTTTAAAAAAAGTCTTGATTGTTCTTTCAAGTAAGATCTTGCAGCAAAATCTCACTAGAGCTCACTGAAGGCAATGCAGGTTTTTCAACTTCTTCAGTGGAAGCAGGATAAAATCTTTACAGATGAGAGCATTGGAAGGGATTTCTTAAGTCATTTGTGCCAAACTCCTGAGCTAAACAGGCCTGTTCTTTCCTCAGGATTTTATCTAGTCAGCTCTTAATGCCTTCATTAATAATGACACTCAGAGATGCAGTTTTAGCCATTACTTGATTTTCCCAAATGTTTTAGAATTTCTTCCGAATTTATTTATTTGCCTCAAGAATGTTATCTTCTCTTCATCTAGCCACTACAAAATGTCAGTTTCTGCCTTGATCATGATTTTCCCATACTTTCCTCTGAATCCTGACAATCTCTCTTCATTATGAATTTTGTATTTAGGAAGACAAAGAATACTCTTCATTATTTTATTGAGGGCTAGAAATTCCTCTTCTGGGACTTATCACATCCATTGCTGCCTTTGAGAATGAGGGCAACTCAGAACACACATTCAGAAGGAAATTACAATTTTTCCACACAAGAGGTGTAATGGATTTAGGAGCTGTAAGAATCATATTGCCTAACCATTAGACACCTCCACCAAAGCTGAATCAATAACTCTGATATGTGCTTCACTTCCAAAGATGCTGCATGGCATCCTCAGAAGAGGCTGAGGAAGGGCTATGGTGAGTCAGCTTTCCCACCGCACACCTGCCAAGAGGAACAATTGGAGGGAAGCAAAAAACCCCAGAGTTGTACACCTCCAATCCCCTCAAAACTTCAGGAAGCATCTCTAACCATTAAAACATGAGGCCATTCCTTGTGAGGGCTACAATGACTGCATTCTATCATTCATTCTTTTTCTTTTTTTCTTCCAGTCTGATCAACTAGTCTTACAGAACACAACTTTGTAGGCAGGTACATCTTCAATCAACCTCACCTCCACCCTAATTGGTATCACACGTTCCTTAGGGGTGACAACTATTCAAGCTGAGAACAATTTCAACCAAAGTTGCTAATTAACCTAGCAGATCAAAGACACAGATTGTATTGGTGGATTGGTGGTGTTTGGGGTTTTTTTGTTTGTTTATCTCTTATTTTTGTTGAAATTTACTTCTGGCTGCTTACCTGCAGGAGTGCGTTAGTCTCTTAATCAGAGGTAACTGGTAGAATCTGTATGTAGCCTTGATTCATAAATTCTGGGGAGGATGAGAAATGTGGATGCTTACATTCATTTTTTTATTGTGCTAGCTTTGGGCTATTCCCCCAGTAATATGGAGGGCCATGACTTATGTATTATACAGGGAATTTAGCACCTAACATTTAATGACTGAGGTATCTAAAGATCTTATGCCCTGTAGGGGCTGGTTAATAGACACTTAAGTCTTTTATTGGGTTTAGTACTAAGAGGCTATCTTATGGGGTTTGGTACTGAGAGGCCACCTACTCTTATCTGAGAAAAGTGGCATTCAGTTTTGTTACTGCGTGTGTAGATAATCTACCACACTAATTCTGACCATGCTGTTGTATAGAAAATTGTGCTGATAATGTACATGAAGGATGCTCTTCCCTTTCTGAGTAGCACAAAGTTACTCTTTCATGTTCACCTGCCTCCTTGATATACAGAAATCACAAACTAAGTTGAGTTTACTATTTGGGGTCTATTTGTCAAAGCAAACTGCAGTGTGTGCAGAAGCTTGTTCTCTGAGATACTGGAAAACAAAGGAATGAATGAATAAACAGGTAAGTGTATTCTTTGTTGTCTTTGAGTGATTTTTCAGTTTGGTGTCAAAACAATTTGAGTGTATAAATATTTTCAACTTAAATGCCTTGAAATGTGTATATATACATATCTATACATGCACATATTTTTTTTTGGTGAAAATTGAATTCCTGTTGAATTAATTCTGGGTTATGCTAAATGTTTTGTTCTTCTTTTCTTTGCAACTGCAGAAAGATTTTTAATTTAAATAAAGTTGTATTTAGTATTGAACCATTACAGTGATAAAAAAAAAATCAATATATCTCATTTTTTTAAAGTTTCTAAATGGGCAGTTTTCCAGTATGGGTGGGTTTTTTTGGTTTGTTTTTTTTTTTTTTTTTAGCTGGAACTATTCAGCCTAAAACTGCATTTTCCTACAAAGCTTATGCAAAAAAACCCCAAAGCAACCTTTTTCTTTGTTCTATACTTTAAATAGAACTTTTTGTCAAGCTGTTCCTAGTGTTCAGTTTGTGGCTGTTCAGCACTTTGCAGTAACTGTAAAACTTCTTCCTGTTTTTGTATTTCTGTGGTTTTTTTCACCCCTGGTCTTCCTCATATTTCACTTTCTCCATCCTTTCCACTGCTATGCTCCTAATGGCACACTGTCTTGATAAGAAATACAGACTCATCTATCATACTGTGGGACAGTCTGCAAAGAGGTGGCCATATTCCTTATCACTTGAAGCAAAATTACCGGTTTCTTGTGCTGCTATTTACATATCTAACAAATAGCTTAGTGGACTGGAGTAAAGCAAACTATAGGACAGAGACTTTTGGTTTGTATAAAATGGGTATAAAGCAGAATTGTTCTGATAATGAAGAGAAAACATAAGTGAGGGCAGGATTTAACTCACTGTCATTGCTTGGTGTCATGAAGATTTTCTCCTGAAGTTGTTGCATGTTGATCTCACACCTCTAAAATTCCACTTTCTTTTCATTATTGCTATTTCACAATGCTAAAGAAACCCAAACCCATATCCAGAATTTTTATGGATAAAAGGGCATCATCAGCTTTTTGGATCCTACAAGTAAGCCTTTTTCCGCTGTTTGAAGGTTGTCATAAATAATGCAAGACTAAATAGACAGTTTATTTACAATCATGAGGAATGTTTCCTTTGTTCATGAATGTTTTAATAGTTCAAAAGCTCTGTCCTGCTGGAGCACTCATCTCTTAACTGATCGAAAGAATATAATGAGCAGTTATCTTCATGATGTCCAGATTGTTCTAGGCAGGCAGCAAAATAGACCAAAAGATAGATAAAACTCTAATTAAATACTGATTTGTGTAACATTGTACTCCCCCATATTTCATTTCTATTTTGATAGGCTTTTGTCTAAATCTTCAACAAATGTTGCCAGCCGTATATAGGAAACGGCAAAATAGCGTAAAGAAAGCTAACTATAGAAGAGTCATCCATGTAGTTAGAAAAACTTCATCATAATTTACAAGTTGATTATAATTAATATATTGCACAGTGTTTATGGTTTTCCTTTTGACCGATGTTAATGCAAATGCAACAAGTATGCAGCTTGTACCCCATGAAACTGTTAAATAACAATCTAGGAGATTTCTGACAATGAAACTCGTTGCATTTAACTAAGTATCATGTGATGTGTACTTCAGTCTCAACTGATTCAGTTGAAGTATGTTTCCTATGTGCAACAGATTTCAAGATTAGAAAAAAAGCATATTATCAAATAAATATTTTTTCACCACTTTAAAATAAATGCAAAGCAGATGAGAATTATGAGATCCCACAGGATTCCTCACCCAAGGGGAAGCCAGTCACAGGAGTTAGTTAGGGGCTCAGTGACTGGCTTAATACAAGGGTTTCTTGTTTACTTGCTTTCCTTCAAAGTATCAAGTCACTTGTGAAGATAGTAAATGAGCCAAGATGAAATAGCCTGTGTTCTTGAAATTTCATACACTTAATGTATCTAATAAAATAGTTTGAAAGGGATACAAGGAAGACTGTGATCTTCAGCTGCAGTCCTCCCGTGGAATGGAGATAATCTTAAAATGCTTCATATAGAAAGAGCAAATGAAGCTTTTAACTCAAAGTGTAGGAGTCAGTTGCCTTTTCTGTTGCAGGCTTGCAGCTGAACCTCCACAGTTTTTTGCATGCAGTGTGCCATGATAAAGAAAAATTCTTCAGAATATGCAATCTTAACAAAACCAGTCTGGGGTATTACAGTGCTAGAGGATGTGATGTGCACAGAATGAGCCTGAGTCAAAACAGGCTGGTATTAGACACGTAATGACCGAGCTGGTGATTTATATCTTCCATTTTGACAGTGTTAGCCTCCTCTATGTGTCTTATGGTAACAGAAATGGAAGTCACACACTTTCCTCAAAGTGAAATAGTAGTAAGAGAGAATGACAAGAGAAATTTCTATACATATAAGTGTACACCATTAAACCAGTGAGTACTTCTTGCTAGTGGACAATACAGAAAGTTCTACATGAAAGTGATACACAATACTGCAAAACTTCATCAAAGATTAGAACTAGATGGGCAAACTGAAATTACAGTACAATGACAGCATTCAGAGAAGACTTGAGAGGTATTCTTCGTAGTCTGTTTTTCAAAGGCACAGAGGAAAACCAAAAGAAAAATCTCAAGATCATTTAAACTTTATTACACAATATGGCTGGATCGACAAGGCTCCTTAGTCGAGCACCTTTGAATGTAATACAAAACAAGCTTGGAAAATAAGCAAATTAAATAACCTCTTTCATTAAGGGCATTTCATTCTTTTGAAAACAGTAAACTCCCTAACTCCCAAAGTGTCATGCAGTGGCTCTCTGCCCACAGAGGAACATAATTTGCACATCGTGAGGATAACCGGCTCATGATAAGCCACTCCCTTAACAGGGCAGCCTCTAGCTACTTCATGAGAGATGCTGTTACATTATTATTTTACTGTACAGTTATGGAGCTGATGACATTTCATTCAGCACACCTTCTGAGCTTTGTCAGCACTTGATCTCAAATGCCTGATCATAAATATGCAACTAGTCCCATGTTAAGCTGGCACTTGAATTTATACTCACCATAAAGCATAGCTCCTCCAGTTTCATGCAGAAAGCGGAATCGATGGTTTTTAAACAACCAAATTGTTAATATAGTAAGAATGAGCAGAAAGTTAAAGACTAGCAACTCCACAGCTCCTTGATGATAAAACTGATCTTCATCTTTCATGGATACATATTTCTTCAACTTCTCCATTTCATTTCCTTTATGGAAAATATGTGCAAAAAAAAAAAAAAAATCACAGGAAGGAAAGTGTTATCACCTTTGGTACAAAAACATCCAGATACTACAAAAATTCATAGCAAACACATCTGTTTCATTTGCAGCCTCAGGGTAAAGTGCCCCAGCTCAGAATTCAGCTGGATTCTAGTTACAGCTTCCTGTTTCTCTCTTAAAGCTGCCCTGTCTCATTTTTAATGTTATGGTTGCATCGCTGGACTGCGCTTGCTCCAGCTGTAAATGCACAAGTCACCTCCAAGGCTCAGGCTCTGTCAATTTCTAAAACTTTGTTGTAAAACTTAAAGTCTGTGTTCATAATGTTTGCTCATGTAATTTACAGCCTAATCTCTATCCTCTAAAATCACATTTTGTCTTGATAGTTTAAGATGCAAAAACTGAACTTTTTTAAAAGAATGGCATAGCAACCTTCACTATGTTTTTGAAGCTTAAGAATCTTAGAAATTATCTTACTATTTATAGCTAATACTCATAGAAGCTTTTCTGTCCAAGCCCAAGGCTGCAACGCATGTATTATACTGGAGGATTCCAATTAAACTCTTTTTATCAGGAAAGTTCCTGATACTCCTTCTCATTAAAAAAGGACAATCTTATTATTTTTTGGTACAATCTCATAACATTTTATTTTTAAAAAACATCTTGGGACAAACTAATCCTTGCAATAGTCATTGCAATTCAGGTATTTGTCAAAGGTTAATAAAATAGAAAGAAATACCTAGATATCCTTATTCTCAGTAATTTCAGGGCTGTAGCTTATAATAGTATGAGTCTTCTGAAGGAAGTGCTGTTACTTCAATCTACAATGCTAATGTATAGGGTTTGTGTGGCAAGGTCTTGGTAGCAGGGGGCCTACAGAGGTGGTTTCTGTGGGAAGCTGCCAGAAACTTCCCCATGTCTGACACAGCCAATGCCAGCCGGCTCCAAGATGGACCTGCTGCTGGCCAAGGCTGAGCTCATCAGTAATGGTGGTAACACCTCTGTGATAGCATAATTAAGAAGGGGAACAGAAAAAACAAGCAAATAAACAAAATACCAAACAACCCTGCGCAATTGCAGCTAGAGGAGTGAGAAGATGCGAGAGAAACAACTGCATCTGCAAACACCAAGGTCAGGGAAGAAGGAAGGGGAGGAGGAGGAGGTGCTCCAGGTGCCAGAGCAGAGATTCCCTTGTAACTGATGATGAAGTCCACGGTAAGGTAGGCTATGCCCATGCAGTCCATGGAGGTCCACGGTGGAGCAGATGACCACCTGTAGCCCATGGAGGACCCCACGCTGGAGCAGGTGGATGCCTGAAGGAGGCTGTGACCCTGTGGGAAGCCTGTGCTGGAGCAGGTTCCTGTCAGGACCTGTAGCCCGTGGAGAGAGGAGCCCACGCCGGAGCAGGTTTGCTGGCAGGACTTGTGACCCCGTGGGGGACTTGCGCTGGAGCAGTCCCTTCCTGAAGGACTGCACCCCATGGAATGGACCCAGACTGGAGCAGCTCGTGAAGAGCTGTCAGTCATGGGAAGGACTCACGTTGGAGAAGTTTGTGGAGAACTGTCTCCCGTGAGAGGGGCCCCATGCTGGTACAGGGGAAAGAGTCCTCCCCGCAAGAAGGAAGGAGCAGCAGAAACATGTGAGGAACTGACCTCAACCCCCATTCCCTGTCCCCCTGTGCCGCTGGAGGGGAGGAGGTAGAAATCGGGAGAGAAGTTGAGCCCAGGAAGAAGGGGGGGATGGGGGAGATGTTTTAAGATTTTGTTTTATTTCTCATTATCCTCCTCTGATTTGATTGGTAATAAATTAAACTGATTTCCCCAAGTTGAGTCCATTTTGCCTGTGACAGTAATTGGTGAATGATGTCTCCCTGTCCTTATCTCAACCCACAAGCATTTAATTATATTTTTCTTCCCCTGCCCAGTTGAGGAGGGGGAGCGATAGAATGGCTTTGGTGGGCACCTGGCATCCAGCCAGGGTCAACCCACCACAGTTTAAAAATAATTTTTTGCTTGGCAAATAACCAATTCTGTCATCTGTGTAAACTAATTTAATCACATAATACAGGTTTTCAATTTTTTCTTTTGCTTTATATGAAAAGTAGTTTCTTTCCAGTTCTTTTTTTAATTAATGCTTTTCCTTTGCTTACCAGATTTTTTTTTTCAGTCTCTGCCACTGGTTGTACTCTGTCCTCTCCACTGTTTTACTATCTGCTCTCCTTTGTGTTTTCCTCATTTTCTCTTTTTTTTTTTTTTAATTTTACCTGATAACTTGCAAACATAGTCAGCATTATTTAAGTCAAAAATATATTTCTGAATTGATTATCAATGGAGTCTCTGTGAGATGAAAAGTTGTCAAAAAACAGCTGATACTTCTCAAATTAATGAACCATGCAATCCAATTTCAAGTTAACTTCTATTTTTTGAGAATTATCCACTACTGCATTTTGACTGACAAAATAATAGATAAAGGAATTGGGTGTTGCAGTTTCATTATACAATTCATACGACTCTTAAAATGTTAGTCACATAGCCAAGGCTTATAAATTCTATAAAGGAAAAAAATAAAAATCAAGACTTGATTTGGATATTATATTCACAGTTCAGAAATGACTGTGGCCTTAACGTTGTGAGACTGATCATCCATCTCCAATGTGGAAGTATCAGAAGCAAAACAACAATAATTTGAAAATAGCCACATTCGGTATCTATCACAGTGAAACAACGATTGAGTTATTATGAAAACCAGAGTTCTTAGCTACCCTTGTCAAACAGGTAATTTGCAGGCACTTATAATAAAATCAATGGAAGAGAAGCACAAAACAGTGAAATGAGGTAATTTTATACTGGGAATCTCAGTGATTAGACTAGTCACCTCAGATTTGAGAGACTAGGTTCAATTCCCTTTTCTACTTGAATTTACCTGAACCAATATTTCTCATCAGACAATAAGGAGCTCCTCCGTCTTACTGTTAGAGCAGTTGCAGTACGAAATATTTGGAGTGTGTAAGTGTTGATTTCCCAGAGCTGTGTTTCCCCTTTTGCAAAATAGGGTTATAATTCTGCCCTGTCTCACAAGATAATCTGATGCCTGTTTGTGAAGCAATTGCCTGTTGTGGCAATTTGCAGCATGACAGCTAAATGGAAACAAATAATTTTAGTGCTTAACTGAAATCAGTTAAGTCACTGATTCAAGCCTCACTTCCTGAATAGGATTTGGACTTAACAAATTAATCTAGACATATACTAAACTTTCTCTTTACTGATAGTTAAAGGCATATGTTTCCTTAATGTTGGTGTAATAAAAAGGTGTTTATATTTCAGGAGCTTATTGCTAACGGATGAGGGATAAATGATGTATTTTATCTCTTTAACTGCTTCCACATTCTGGGTTGCATAGAAGTGAATTATTTCAGTAGAAAAAACCCACACCCCTACAGAAAATAGCTAAATATGTCTAGGCAGCCTTTGAGGATATATATAACCATAGTTTTGGGTCCTGAGACTAAACTTCTCTTTTCTTTAAACTACTGGAATATCTGTGACAGCCACAAAAAGTCTGGGAGAAATGATGTGAATCCCATTTTCACCTCTTGCAGATAATGGCTTTAAACACTAGGCTAAGCAGTTCTGTTCCTACATGCACTCTGAGTTTGGCAAGTGATTTTTTGAATGCTTTCCTTCATGCACGGAAGCACAACACTAGACACTGGGTAAACATTGTCATCAGAGTTTTCCACTGAATTAAAGTTTTAGGCTTGCAGGCTTAAATTTGAGGCTTAAATTCTGCTAAAAACTCAACACAGCTCCTTATACAATTTTGGGGAGATCTGGTTCTAAATAGCATTCATCATGTTACAGGATTGGGCTTTTAGGTATTGCTTTCCTCTCAGAGATGCAAGACAATTTTAAATCAACTTTCCAGACATAGGCCCCCAACACAGTTGCTGCTCTTGAGGAATCAAGAAAGGACATCCAAACCTGTTGTTTTTCTTCACATTCTCAAACATTGTATTAATCATTCACAGAGCGATGTATACTTGTCTAATCCTATAATTGTATCCTTGTCAGCAACTGGCACTAATAGAATTTTTAGCTTGTGTGTCATTATGCCAAACAATCATTTTCTTTTTGTTTAGAGATAATTTTTGATTATTTGAAACTAAGCATTTATCTTCCACAAAAAAAATCTACTTTTTTTTAAACTCCATGTGTTTTTTTTTCCCCCTTTCTACATTCTAAACTTCTTCAAATGGCTTTTTTTTTTTTCCCCATTGTTTTTCATCTTCCATTTCATTTGATGCATAGAGCATTCTCTGTGAATTCCAACCAACATAAGATTTCTGATTCTTGGGCAAAGGTTTTTATTCCAATTATTTATTAAGGTTTTTTTCTTTTCTAAATGAAATTCATAACTTATGTAGATTCATTCTATCTTGATAAAAGGTTTATCATGGATATTTACTTTCCAGCCACTTTGTCTTAATGATTTTAACAAAATTCTGTTCCCCTTCAGAACAGTTTAGCATTCTTCCTATGTATTTGTACTGTGCTGTTCTAAACAAATTAATACGGGTTTGCATCAGTGGACCTCCTTTCCACATCCTGAGTTAATCTTACATTTTTGAGGAAGGAGATAATAAAGGATCATGAGTGAATTTATTGCCATGAAGCTTCTAAAGAATCAGGTATTTAGAATGGTTATCCATGGGTAGATCTTGGAAGCAATTCTTGTGCAGTGGTAGCAACTAGAAAACTGATGTTGCAGACTTTTATAGTGACTGAGTAATACAGACTGAAACATGCAAATACTTTTCATCAGGTGATGTGTGCTAAGGGCCTGGGCTCAGAGAGAATACTTTTTTAAAAATTATTTTTTTAAATACAGAGAAAAACCTCTCTGTCTGACGTGTCACATTGAAAAATGTGATATGCCTCACAATATAGTTTTCATATTTAACGTTTCCCAAAAGTGACCATTTTTCTTTCTAATCTTTCTAATTTAATATCATAATTCATTTAGTATGAGGAAATGCTACAAAACAAGAGGCAGCATGTTTTTTCTTTTTCTACAAAACACAGTATACTTGTTTTTTAGCTAAATGCTGCAATTTATCTATATCCATAGAATACTATTGACTTAGCTTGATCCATTACAGGTAGTATAATGCTTTCTAATTTTAGGGTTAGGAATACCAATGTTTGCATCATTCACAAGGCTTTTTAAGAATTCATTAATATTTGTAAATGGTCTGAGATCATTGAGTGAAAAATACTATCTGAATAAAAGTTAATATCGATTTTTGGCATTCACTTAGTTACTTTAAGTTTCCTTTACCAGTAGGAACTGGTGCTTATTTCCTATTCCTTCTCTAATAGATAAGGCATTTGAAAAATATTGTAATGGTTGAGGACATAGAGAAGCAAAATTTTCGTATCTGAGTTTTAAGTTACTGATATTTTCTAAGTGAACCATATGTTCAGCTGTAGCAATCCATGTAAGAGTTCACTACTATATTATTGCTGTACACCAGCTGAGATATGCAAAAAATATGAAGATACGATGATTAAGGCAAGCTAACTATCTGATGCAACATGTTTGCAAGTGGGTATTTTATACATAGCTTACTGGAGAAATATATTGGAACTAACTGGTACAGGACCTTAAGAATGCTTTTTGCTTTTAATAATCTGAAGACATTTTGGCATGTATAGGCTACTCAGAAGGATGCCCCAAATGTGCAGGGTTGTACACAGAGAATAACTAATGTGAAACCTGTAAGCAATATAAAAGCCTGTATTAAAAGTTTCGATCCAGTTAGGTTTTTTAATATTTTGTGATGAATGGTATAACTGTATTATTGTTTTCTGTATGCCATATTATTTTATTAGAAATATAGGTACACAGAACCAGGTACCTCCTGAGCTAAATTAATCCAAGTGGCCTTTCCAGTGTTTCTTCAGGAATGTTTTGCTAAGTACAGTGCTGGAAAAAAGGATGAGTCTGGGATTGTTGAGAAGCAGCTCTACTGAAAAAGTAGAACTTTAAATGAAAAATATACAGAAACACAGTATAGCCTCAGAAAACCTTATCAGTGTTTGAAGATCTCATTTGAAAAATTGTTGGCAATGTGACCAGATAATCTGTTTGATTCTTTCTGTGCTCAGGTCTTTCCACATTCTTATATGTAACCACATTTTACGTGGTATCCAGCACTCTCATCAATTTCTCCTCCTAGCTGGAATAACTCCTCTCCAAGTTCTGGTTGGTTTGCAGACAACAATGTTTTGCAGCAGCTGCATCATATTTGCAAAATTGATAACAGATGATAAACCAAGAAGGAAGGGATTTGGATAAAATAAAAAGTTACATTTTGGTTTTCCGAACCAGGTGAATGAAGAAAGTTTTCACAGGGAAGATATATTGAATATTATTTAGCGGGCCAAAGACAGACCAAAAATAAGTTAAAGTTTCTGTTGGAAGGGAGGATGTCAAGTAGTTTTCATAATACCATTCTCTTATTACAATAATACTTGTTTCACCTCTCTTGGCATGTCATTTTTATGAACAAGACGTAGTAGTAGTCTTGCTTATTTTCCATGTTCAACTTATCAGCTCTAGTTCATGAATTCCACAGAACAATAACAAAGAGCTTGGATGTAGAAGTCTGCTCTTACAGAAACTAACAAGATTGAATAGAAAGCCAGCAGTCTTGTACCGCAGTAGAGAGATTCCCATCTTGGAAAATATAAGGTCAGAAAAGGAGCACAATGTAAAAGTTGTCGTAAATTATAGTCATTATAGTTAGTGGGAATTCCAAGCAATAATACAATGTTTTAGAAATGCTGGCAATTATGCAAGCATAGGAAAAGTACAGCCAAAAGTAAAAACAAACATGGAAAACAAGTGCCTCTCTCTATATAAATAAAAAAACAAGCAAAACCTGAAACTCTGAAACTGAGAAATCAACCACACTGACAGTGCATGGATAACAAGTGTTCTGTCACAGCTCGCTTGCCTAAAATCCCCAGACAGACTGGAACAGGATTAGTGGGATCACAACTGGTTATCCTTCTCTAATCCATTCCAGCCAAGAAGATCTGCCTTGCTAGCTCATGTTCCGATACACAACTGCCTATGGAATACTGGGCTAAGGCCACTTAAGGCCACTAAGCCCACAGTGGTGGGCTAAGTGTCAGTTTGTAACTGCCAGGCCTCAATGTATTTTGAAATCTGTTCTACTGCTTAGAAGAGCCTTCCTGTGAAAGCAGTTTATTTGCTGGTTGCTATTGATCTTGCCCTCTCTTTTTTTTTTTTTTTTTCTGAGGTCAGATTCTGTTTTTACTATTGTTTATTTGGTATTGCTGGTATTGTATCTACCAGGGCCACAGAGTCTCTAGTGATAGAAATAAATCCACATAATCTATATATCTAGTAAATTACAGCTATTACTCTTAACCAAAAAATAACTTTTAAAATAAATTTTGCTTACTGGAATACATGTTTTTATCCAGAATTTTTTCCCCCTTCCTTTCCTTGGTTTGGAGTCTGTTTTACTGCCTAATCAAAATACAATACTAATTATGATGAATATACATTGAGTTGAGTGGAATTGGACTTTTAATTTCCCAAGAAAGTTGTGATATTTCTGCTCATACGTCACTGTCTCCAGGCATTGTGTCAGCACAGGAAAATCTTTTCTCCCTTTTGAGCACCAGTGAATTAAATGCATCCTGGAATGTAACAACCAGCTCAACACACTGTAATCATAATTTTGGAACCAACCTTCACAGAACAATTTCAATTAAGAGAGACTGAAATGCTCATGTGCATTTTTCTCTCTGAGAAGACAGAAATGCCAGCACTTCTGGAGAAATTAAAGCTCTGAAAGTGAGAACAGTTTGCTTCTGTGTTATCAAAGTACAGCTGATCAGCTCTGGTTTAGACAGTTTTAGCCAATAGGTTCAGAACTAAGATGAATCCTTATGAAATTCTAAGAAGCTGGTATAACCTAGCTATACAGTTTAAATCCACGTTGTTAAATGTAAGGATCATGAAGGAGATATTTCCAAGTTTACTTATGTGAGTTTAATGTTCATTTTCAGCTTGAACTGCTGCTCTGCCATATTTTTTTTTCATATTTTAATAAACTGAAAAACAGTCTAGATAGCAAGATTTAACTTAAAACTGCCAATTAAAAAGATAACTTTAAAATTATAGTTTCCTGGTGAGAGACTACTATGGGGAGCTAAAAAAAGGAGAGGGATTCACTATGAAATGTAACATTCATCCATTGACATCTCAGCTCACATAAAGGTTGATTTGCTTCTTGTTTCGGGCAGTCCATTTTTGGAAGGACTGTAGCACATTGCTGACTCGTTCAAATTGTGGCGCTATGGACTTTTGCACATCCAATAGTTTAAGTTTAGTTACCTATAAAGCAGGTAATACATCAGTCCCACAGACTACTGCAGGCTGGGAGGTGTGAAGGCAAACCTTACCAGCAAAAACTGAGACAAAAAGGTCATTGAATAGCTTTGTTTTCCATGTCTTTTGTCACTAGTTTCTCTGCCTCACTGAGCCATGGCTCTAGGTTTTCAGTGGCCACTTTTTCTGTCAATGTACTCATAGAAGCCCTTTTCCTTATATCCCTATCAAGTTTTAACTCCAACTGTTTAAGCATTTCTCTGTATGCTCAGACAATGTCTCTATATTCCTTCTGGGTTGCCTGTTCCTGCTTCCACCTTCTTTGTGCTTCCTCTTCCTATTTGAGCTCAGCCAGGTGTTCCTTTTCTATCCACACTGGCCTTCTGCTATGTTTGCTTGACTTTCTGCATGTCTCTTGTGCTTTGAGGAAGCTATCTCTGAAGATCAATGAGCTCTCCTGAGCTGCTGACATTAATAATACCCTGCTCTTCCTTGCGAACAGTGATATCACATCATCACTAATTCAGTTGTGTTGGGTATACAGCAACTACAGAAATGCAACTGAATCCATGGCTGCCACACAGCAACAAAGATCCTGCTGGTGGTTGAAAAGTTAAATATTAAAATAAATAAATAAATAAAAGCTTTCTGACAAAGTACAGTGCTACAGTACTTTTTTTCTCACGTAGATTGTTCAAATGTATGTCACATGCTGACTTCTGTTTCAGATACAAATTATACTGCATTGTACTACTAAGGAAAGTAGGAAAAATATCTGATTTAACTGTCTGTTACATGATAAGGTGCTCTTTCTCATGAGTTGAATCTGAAAGTGTATTCCACGAGAGGGCTCTCTTTACACACGAAATGAAAAATCTGACTTTTAGCAGTACTGGATCTATCAATTCTTCAGGCTAGAGTTTTGGTTTATGTAAGAAATGCATTGTAGTGCATCAGTATCTTGGATAAGACCCCGTTTGGCGTACGTAATTAGTTTTGTGACTTCATTTTGAGAGGAAACATGCTAGTCCAACTGAATTATTTTTAGTCTGTGAACATGAAATTTTTTGATAATTCCTTATTAAACATCTCACCAAAATTCCTATCTCCCTGTGGTCAGCAGGAATCGGATTAGGACAAAATTGATTTTTTTTAGGTTCTGACAATATAATTGAAGTATTTTTGGTGGGACTTTGTTTACACATGCTGGCCTTTCTTAAGTGAAGATAACCCTGCTATCTTCCTACCTGAGAGCCTTTTACTAAAACAGACCTATAATGAGCAATGCTGTTTTCATCTCTATCAGTATCCAAACAGCAGCTGTTCCTTTTTTCATTTGAACACTGTTTAAAAACTTGTAAATAAGAAACATTAAGAACAGTTAACCATCTTTTCTACATAACGGCACTGCGCTATCATCAGCAGCATTTCAAGAACACAGGTTGCATTCTTCCATACTGAAGAGAAGTAAGGCTATGTTTGTAAAGAAATGTAGGCACAAGAAATGCAGGCAGGTGCTTTTGAAAATCCTAGTGTACTTAAACTCCTGTTGCAGACATGGTTTAGCCCTGCTTCTCTCCTGTAGTTACCAGTCTTTCTTTAAAAGAATTATGTCCAAAAGAGAACTAATTTAGATCTGGGAATATTTGCCTAGAGTGCCATATTGCATCCCTTACCTAAGGGAAAACCTGAACCACTCCCTCTCTCATCTGCAGCTTAGCCCTTGGCCTGTGCTTTCTCTTCCTTTGCCATTGTCTACATGGGTTCCTGACAATCATTTCTCTTCCCTCTGAGCCATGTTTTACTCTTATGTTGCTTTTGGTTCCAACCTTCTTATTCACAGACCTCTTTTCTTCCAACTGACAGTTTTCAAATATTTTTCTCTGTTCTCTGGAAACTCTAGTTGCTATAGAGACACCTGATGATTACAGAGACAGTGACTACCTTTGTTAGAGCTTCAGTTGCTATAGCAATGACTGTTGGCTATGGGTTCAATGAAATCTGCTACATGGTTCATGCCCTTTTACACAGCAATACAGCTTGTAAAAGCTTCTTTTAATTGTTATGCTCAATAATGAGACTGCGAGCCAAATTCTGTTCTAATTGAAGTCAGTGGGAGTTTTGCCATTAACTTCAGTGAGACCACAGTTTGGTCCTAAACTCTCATGTGCAAAAATAACAAAAGGAATCTACTTTCAGCACAGTGGCAAACTGAGTTTGCTTTTATTTGGTTAGTAACATCTGAACCTGGTAACAAAACTTGGATGTCTGTGACTGTATTTTAGTAAAGACTGACTTAAATTATAATCGCTATCAGCATATTATAGAAATGGTCAATTATCAGATTGAAAATACGGTCCTTGGGGGCTATGTGTATTATTTTAAAGAGAGAAATAGCAAAATAAAAATGCCATCTTTAAAATTCTTAGATAATTTGGTTTTCTTCAAGGAGAAATGTTTCCCTGTCGTTGCTTTGTGGAAACAGTGAGAAGAGTAAATATTTTCAAGGAAATGTCTTCACAACACAGAAGGGGTATCCCTACTGAAAAGGCAGATATAATGCTGTTCTTCCAAAGGCCATTATTTCTTGGCAGTCTCCCTGAATTTTTTTTTGACACTATGGGAATGACCTCTGAAGAATGTCTTAAAGCCAACTTTGCCTTTGAGCTAATTCTGTTCTATTTAAGATATCCTGGAGATATCTTTAAAGTTGTGGTAATCCAATTCAAGTACAAGTTGAGGTTAGAAAGCACTCTGATGTGTCCTTCCACTTATGTATGTTTTGTTAGGTTATACCTAAATTACCATATGTAATGACTGCTGTAGTCACTTGTTCCTTTACCTGTCAGCCTTTTCAGGAACTTATTACTGTTCCCATTTAGCCATTGTTTTGTGAAGCTGTGTGGAACTCTGCTATGAGTTTGTGTCAGAAGAACAGAAGTTCTTCCCTTTGATCCCCTCAATGAGGTCGAAGTTACAGGCAAGAGTAAAAAATGTCTAATTTTCAGTGTGCTCAGAATAAAAACTCTGACATACCTACTTCAACAGCTGTTGCAAAATTAAAAAACTCAAAAGTACTCTTATAGACTTCTACCATGCATATTTCGTATGAAAATCTGCTCATTTCAAGCAGATAGGAATAGATGAAAAAAATTATGAAAGTACCTTAAATAACTATAATTGATCCCTTTCTAAAGATCTAGGCTAAAATGATCATAATGGAGTTTTTCATTTGCTAAGGGAAAAGCATGGAATGGAGAAACATTGCCATTAAAACAGAAAAATTGAAGTCTTTAGTAAATCACACCTTGTATCAGCACTTATTTTGTACAGATTTCTACTAAAGTCACTCCCCAGATACTGTCAAATACACACTAGATCTCTGTGTGTGCTCCTATGCTTTTGGAGTGCTTACTGCTCCGTAGCATTTTTTTTGGGCCCAGGCCAAGACTCTGAGGGAATCCAGGCTCACTTCTCTTTTCTTTCCCTTCATATAATTTCCTCAAAATCTGGCATTTCTGTTTGCTGCAGCAGCCATTTCTGTTTCTCTTTCTTCCCCTGCTCTCCAAAGATAAGCTGTGGAAGACTCCTAAAATAAATAATGAAAAAAAAAATCCTCTCTTACAAATTCTGCTCTCCTCTGGTGATCAGTCTCATACGATGATCAGAGTCTGTATTAGGCATTTATTTTTTTTGATACTAGCCTGTTGGGCAAACTGGTTGTTCTTGCTATTTAGGCATGCTAGGTTTTCTGTGGATAGAGGCTGTCTGTTGTTAACAGCTGTCTATTATGAATGCAGTGCAATTATCTTTTGTGATTTTTGATTGATTTAGCATCAGAATGAAATTTTTATCAGAATAAAATCAGAATGAAAGAATAATTCAGGTTTAAAGGGACTTGCAGGGGTCATCTGGTCCAAAGTCTGAGCTAGCTTAGAACAGGCTCCAGGTTGCTCAATGCCTTGCTATTTTGTTTTCTGGGTCTTAAACTTGCAGGTAGAAAAGAGAGGAAGAAAACGAGTACTGCATTCAGAATTAAGTTAGCAGTCTGAAGAAGTAATATACACACACAAAAAAATTCTTATAGAGATCCAAAATTCAAAAGTTAGACATAAATTTCATTGTACTCAAAGCATCATATAGTGATTCCTGCATTTTCATTCCTTTGTCCTTCTGGTCATGGAATAACATTAGAACTATTGTATTTGTTGCTGAAGTTTCACTTTCTTAGACATTACATGAACATTTTCTACCAACCTCTTTGTTATGGGAGACACAGGGTACTGAAATACTCAAAATTCTTGGAGACCACTAATTTTGGTGAGATTTTGCCCTATTCTTCTTTCAAGAAAAAATAATTATGAATTATATACTGACAAATCTGTTCTGTTTCTGAGGCATGTGAGGAATTCTTTCCTGTTTTTTAACATGCATACACAGTGTATTTTGGATTATTCATGTACTCTGCTTGGATGCCTAGTGAATTCTTGTATGATTTATGGACAAACTATGTTCTGGTATTTGAAAGAGATATTATTTTCCATATCCTTCTAGTAAGAATACACTATCTGAATGGAGCAACAAACTTAAAGCTGTGTCTATTGCTATTTGAGGGAGAACAGATACTAATTCCTTGCTGAGGATGTTCTTTCCATCCATGCTCCATGCTAACATTTTACAGTTCTCTGGCACTGGTAGGGAGAGGAACTACTGGGGCTCACCAACCCAGTTTACTGAAGGCTTGGAATAAAGCTAATTTGTGTGTCTTCAAACCACACATATAGTTCTTGCAACTGTTCTTTAAGTGCTTTACTGATTAACAAGTGTGCTTCCAGGACACTGAGACTCTCTTATTCATGTGTCTCACAGCTTAGGTGCTTCTCAGGAAAAACAAGAGTATCTTCTCAGCATCCTTAAAAGTAAAAGGAAATAATATTATGAGAAATCAGCTCAGTATCCGAGATATAAAGCGGTAGGAACGTATTCAAGCAGAGACAGCACTTGCGGTATTGCTGCTTTGTTCTAAGACTTGCTGTTAACGGTGTTCTTCATTCACTTGTCCTCCCTCTTGCCAGTCTTCTTCCACCTCCATTGGATGCAGGTCAGGAGAAAGAGTTGTTCCTTATAAGGCAGTTTTAGCAAAAAGAATGAAAAAGGGTGTTGAACTTAGATTTACATATTGCTGTTGCTTGTAGTTTCTCCTCTGGAACACAGCTTGAATTCTTCCATGAAGAATGTTCTCTCCACCATGTGTGACAGTCTAAACCTGGCAACACTCTACCTGCTGAATACAGCCCTCCAGGTATACATAATCTAGCAGGATAGTTCCTTACCAAGTCCTCACCAGGACCAAGATTCTCTAAAATGAGAAGAGCCATAAATAAGGCATTATTAGACCAGTTTCTCACAGCATTCTTTTTTTTCTTTGTTTTAGTAGTAGCAAAAAAACCCCCATAACTTTTGTGCATCCACATATTCTGTTACTCCAAAGTGGAGTGAATTGAACTGGTCTTGGAAAAAAGGAGAACTTGTAGCTTCCTGACAAGCTGGATCTTACTGGATTTGGAGACGCAACAGTCATAAAGGTTCAGCACTACTCTTGTTGCTGCTTCCATCTTCTTCCTGCTTTCTAAATATATAGAGAAATAGATTTTGAATGTAGTTCTTCATCTATTCCACAATATTCCACATGGTCTTTTGCAGGTGCTAAATGGAATATATCATGTAATAAATCATGTTTGCCAGGCTGAATTAATGTGTAGGCTTAAAAGTTCTCTTTGTACTCTGGAAGACTCTGCCAGCAAAGCGCAGGCTATTTTGTTTGAGTCTGGTTTTGAACATGGCCTTTTGTTGAAAGACACATTATGGGTGAGCAAAAGGTCCGTTATTGGCACTGAAAGAAAGTAATTGCTTGGGTTACATTTGCGTCTTGCATACTAATTAATTTTTAGGGGTTTTAAAAGTAAAACTGAAAATACCATTATCTGGCTTCATAAGTTGTTTCTTTATCTAGGAATTATGCATGTGACAATATTTAGAATGTAGATATTGTTTTATAATGATACATATTTTAATATCTTAAGATGGTAGAAAAAAAAGAGAGTATGTTAGTATTCTCGTAATATAATGGGTTGCATTTGCTCAATGAAAATTCAGATTTCAAAGTTGCCTCCTGAATTCCCTATAGAAATCAGTTCCATGAAATGTAATAATTCACATCTCAGATAAGCGCTAGGCTACTTAAAAAAAAAAGTCAGTAAAAATGTTTTTGTGTATTATTTAAAGTTAGTGATTAATAGATGTCATTCAGGATATCCTCAAAATGGAATATTGTATACTGAGAAATACCTTTTACTACATGGCTTTTTTTAAACAAGTGAGTCACATAAGTTTTCATGTGATATTTCAAAAGATATATGGCATTTTGAAAGATATAAGAGCACATCTTAAACTGAACTGCAGTAATAGTAGGAAAATAGAGGAATATTTGCATACCAAATGAGAATTGGCAAATTTCTATGTCTTTCCTTAACATTTTTAGAATTCCTATTAAAATGATAATTTTGTAAAGGAAAATAGTACCATTTTTGACATTGAAAGAATCCCTTTGAGACAATTCTTCTCAACTTTATCACTTATTTGAAATGGATGGGAGGGACCATAAGAATAACTAGCCAGATAAACAATATATTTTAAACTGAACTTTTGGTCTTGAATCGGATCTAGGGTTAGTCTGATTAGCCATCTGTTCAGCCATAAATTATTGTTATGCTGCTTCAGCTTGGCTTTTTCTCTCTGTGCAATCTAAATCAAATGCAGACACATTTGTTTTGCAGTTTCTAAAGGTGGTATTCCCACAAAAACAAGCAATTCATTGCTTGTTACTTGTGTTCTGCCACTCTACCTGGATTCATCATAAAAATTAGTCCCATTTCAGATTTTTACAAATTAACTTAGATGCTTTAGGCCTCTACTTCTAAAAATACTAGCTAAAACCATTACATGGAGTACATACTTTGTCCTAAGGAAGCATTGAAGTTACTTTAAATTGTCCAAACTATCTTCATGTAAGTGAGATAACACTTTTAAAAGTACTGTAAACAATGGATTTTGTTTCCAGCACTCATAACAGTAAGTAAAAGTTGCTAGCAATACCAATCTTTGAGCTTCTGTTGCAAAGCAAATAGAAGTCAATATAGTGTTATTTAATGGGGAAAAAAGAGATTTATTTCTTAAATAATACTGAAAAACATTAATTGTAAATGGGATATGCTATTGAAGAAAAGTTGCCAATAGCTTTACAGAAGATGTATCTTTTCTTTCAACTCTGCACCCCATTTCAATCCCATTTGCAGAAAACTAATGTCTTTGTTCCCTGTGTACTAAAGTATGGAGTGGAACTCAATGGCCTCCATTTTTAAGTTACTTCCACAGTGCACAGAGGCTTCCATGGGAGAATGGCATTTCTAAAACTCTGGAATTGCAGAAAGCTGGGATCTTGCCAGTCATGCAGCCTAAACAGTAAAGTATTACAGTGGCATACCAAAAATTATCTGCTCAGATACGGTACTTGTCACTTCTGCAAAACAATGACATATGTTTGGAATTTTCTGGGAAAGTAGAAAATCCAATGCTGTAATCACAGCTTTGGGTGATGTTCTCATTTGTCCTGTAAATCTGCAGTAACAACTGCATTTGCTTCAGTTTAAGACAGAGTAGCTAAATCAGAAACACATGAAATAACTTCCTCTAATTTTTCAGAAGTGTTTTGTACTCCTACAGTTGAACAGCGGGAGTACAAAATTGTGGTTGTTAAATGCAAGTGTACACATTTTTTTTGTGTACCTCTACAGTGTGAAATGTATATTGAATCTACTGAACAATATTATATCTTAAATAAGTTGAAGGAGAGCCTTCTGTTAAATTGAACACTGAATAGCATACTGAGGAAGATTAAATCAATGCCATGTAGTGCCATATATACATAAGTGTGGGGAAAAAAAATATTATGTAATCTGTGTGTTAGGGGGTATCTTTCAGAACTGCAGATCTGGCTATTCAGCATATCTGAACACATGGTGCTCTTACAATAAACTCTGCAGTCTTTTTTTTCCTTACAGCATTAATATCTAGGAACTAAGATTTTCATCAGTAACAGCAGCATTCAGCCAGACTCTTAACAATTTCACTGAAAGAAAAAAAACCTGTCACAGTGAGTTGGTTTACTGACCTTTCCCTGCTGGAAACCTAAGGTTGAATTCTGAGTTGGGTCACAAATGAAAGAGTAATTTTATGCCAGTCACCATCTGTGCAGCATCACAACATTACCACACATTCTAGCATCATTCAGAATGCTATGAAATCAAAGTTGCAAAGACAAACATCCTTGCCTCAGTACTGAGATATACCGATAGTGCTGCTTGGGAACACTTAAGTAGCACTACTGCATGATGGTTCATTCTGTTACTGCTTCATTTATTAAAAGCATATTCTCATGTCTCTTGTATCTGAGGAAATGAGATCACAATTTGGCCCTATAACAGTGAAATAACTCATTTGCTACCTAATGTGTTACTCCATTAAGCACCAATATACTAACCAGTCACAGATATAATTCCCTACTTCTTGTTCTAATCCTGCTACATTTTTAAAGGTACTTCTAATGTTGGAGAATTTCTCTGCACAGAAATATAATTGCATCTTTAAGTTGAGACCATGAAACTGCATCTGGCAACAGCGATTTTGATACCTACAGACAGATTGCATTAAGCTAACTTTGCTACTGCAAACTGACAGAGCTTACAATTACGCCGCCGTAGATCTGCAAAAGCAGAGCAGGGAAGCAGCATTTGTAAGACTGCTTTGTGCCAGATGGCACACCATGTCAGAAAAATCTATTTGAGCCCTTGTGTTCTTGCATTATAACCAGCAGATTGTCAGCTGGAGTAAAGTACAGAAAGTATGTAATTTAACTGACCTTGTCTCTGTAGGAATTGATTCAAAATCAGAGGATGAAGCTATTGATGTTTTGACTTGGGAAGGCCATTTCCTTTTTTATTGTCTCTATCATGCAAGATATATCAATGATTGATAAAGACTGCTGCAAAATGTGTTCTGAAACGTGAATGATTTGTGAACTTAAAAGACATGCCATTTAAATAAAATAACACTCAATAATACTGCTTCTCAATGCTTTCACTTCAGAGACCCAGAAGTAAGTATGTTTGGATTGCAAATTGCAAAATACAGCTTTATTCATTTTCCTGGTGACACACTAGAAACCATATATTTTCAGATTGCGATCTTGAAGTCAAACTTAAGACACAAAATCAGGCTGCTCTGTAACTGATCTGCAAACTTCCCTGGATAAACCACTTCAATCTGAAGACCTGAAGCACGTTGTCTCCTAAAGCAGTGCGGCTAGTAAGAACCAACCTTTCAGTTATCTCTCAGATTCTTTCATTAACTGTCAGTCAACTACAAAACATTGGGTAGTGCACTTACAGGGGAACTGTTTGAGAACCCTCATGACTGGATACATAGGGAGGAAAAAAAGCAGCTTGCTCTCTCCCTGCCAGCACAGCTTGCTTGGGTGCGTGCTCTTTATCGCTTTATCTTGTAACAGGGAAAGATGCTCGGACTGTCCATTACGATCATGGTTGCACGCTGCTAGAGTTCTGAGAGTGCCCTACCTTGGATTCAGCAAAAGTTTGTTGAACTCGAGATATTTAAAATGAAATACTTCAGAATCAATGAACCAATGTTTTCTAACTATGTAACCAGCAACGTATAATGGTCTTCTACAGAACCCAGTTAAAAAATGTGGGGAAATCTGTCCAATCAGTCATTAATGTTTGTTCCTGTGAACTACTAATTTTTTTGACCAAAATCAGTGAAAATCAAATTTGTAATAAATGAAAATTAAATAAATAGTGCTACCTTAATCCCCTCAGTTCTTCCAGTGCTTTAATTAAAAAAAAAATTAAAAAAAAATCAGACAGACTGTTGCTTTCCAGGAAATATAAGGCACCTTTTTTTGTTTTTAACATCATTGTTTATGACTAGAATAACACTGCAAACATTTTTAAGCTGCCTTTGAGCCTAGCAAAAGTTCAAGGCTAATGCAACTTATGAAATCAAACTGGCGGTGTAGTTAGCTGTCTTCTGAACAAAAGGCAGGTAAATAGGAATAAATAAATAAATAAATAAATCAGTCTTAAACTTATGTCTTTTTGAGTGCTTTATAGTACAAACAAGAAAAAGTATTTACTAGAATAGTCAGAAGTTTCAAAATATTTATTACTGGCAATGCTGCCTTCGTTGTTGTCCCAATGTTTCAGCTTGTCAAGCAATTTTCTTTTTATTTTTGTTTTAGTAAGCAGTTAAACAATAAGTGAATAACAGCTTTTAAAAATTCATTTGTTTCTCTCAGGTCTCTAGACTTTCTCCAGTTAACGAAAGTCCAGATCATGCAGTGAATTAATGAGCAGAAAAAAAAAAAAAAAGAAACCAACCTCCACCTTGTTATCCTGCAGGCAAAGCCAGACTGAAGGATATTAATTTCAACTAGTTTTGGGTTAAGTTTATACTTTCTACTTGTAATATTTAAACTGTGGAAAGTAAAATTATTTTAATTTTAACAAATTAAATAAATTTTAATGGGAGTTCTGAATATGGTGCACTTGCATGCCAAACCTTTCTCTGAACACAGGTGATCCCATTTTGCTGACCATCATTGTGCTAAGGTAATTAATAGATATGATGCCAAAATTGTGTCATTTTGCTTTGCCTTTTTTTATTATTGCCTAATTTATGTTCCCAAACTCATCTTTTAAAAGCCATTAACTTTTCTGTCTGTGATATCCCTAATCCTTTAGTTCCCATTTACTATAAGTGAATTAAGATAAGTTTTTCTTTTTCATACTATCTGTGACTATTTTTTTATCTTTAGGTCTGTGTTGATTAGTGAATCTAAGCTTACTCATTCTCTTGTTCTTCCCACTATCATAGATCTATAATTTGATCCATATGCCAGTTTTTCCACTTTTAGACTACTGTTTCTATTTCTACAAGAGTACATCTTAACACTTTTGCTTATTTTTGAATATGCTACTGTATCCATGTTATCCAAGAATAAACTATCCCCATGTAGCACTTTTGAGTTCAATTTAAAAAATATTTCTAGTTATACAAACCAAAAATAAGTATTGCTTCTGCAGACAAATGCATGGTGAAAATCATAAATGTACTGTGGGCCACTGTAACAACACTCACAGAAGGAAAAGATAATTTCTAATATCATTGAACTTCAAGCTTGCTGAAATCTTGCATTGGGATTCTACACATCCTTTCAAGATTTTGATCTCCCAAGTTTTTTATGACCATTCTAGTTCTAACAATGATTAATGGTTTTGCTCTCTGTTTTTTAAAGATACAAATTCAACACTTTCTGCCTTTTTGGTACATGGCCTGTGGCCTTATGGCCTGTGAATTTTCTGTTACTAGAAAATTTTAATTAGCTGTCAGTTAATAGGTGAATCAGTGGACTTTAATTACTGAGTGGTTACTGAGACAAAAAAGTGAGTGATACCTTTATTTACCTTGTTCAAAACTTGCTTTTAAAATTGTTTTGGTAAACTTCTTGAGATTTAAGAGATTCCTTTAATTTAAATCTTCATTTATGAAGGGAAGAAAAAACCAAAAAACCTGCTGGGACAACTTCCCAAACTTTTCAATTTGGCAGACACTAAAGAAAGAAGGTCTTTGGGTTGCTGTGGCTGTATTCACAAAGGGCATCACTACAGGGAATGCTGCATCGTACTTTTCAGCTCTTGACCTGCAAAGTAGAATCCCGAAGCCTTTGTTAGGGCTTAAACAATGCAAAGACAGGATGGTAGATGTGTCCTTCATCCTATTGAATTAAGCCATTCAGCTGACACTGGCCAATGATTGTTTACTGTTCCCAATTCTGAAGAGACTAAAGCTTGTAAGAGATGCTCAGCCTTTCTGAACTCAGCAGAACATCAAGCACAGAAGTATTTTTGCTAGCAAAATGTGTCTCCATGGTTAGATGGCATTGGAACATTTTAAGATTTTGAGATACTAAAGCTTGAACTTATTTAATAATTCCTACCCGTGTTCCATCTTTTATACTTCCAATCTTAATTTTTAAATATATTTATTGTGATATAGTATGTTCTGTCTTTATTCTTGGTCTTTTACTCTCCTTACTAAAACTTAATTCCTGTTATCATAGTTTTGAATTTAGTTTTATATTTCTCGTTACTACTATTCTCAGTAGCTGTCATAAACTGTTATAGCACCTACTTCATATGACTGTAAAATTTATTTCATTTCTCTTTTTCCTTTTGAATAGTTATTTATTTATCTGCCAGGTGGAGCTTTAAGATTGTTTGGTAAGTATAGCATATTCAAAATATTTAGTTTTCTCCAAGATCTCTGTCTTGGTTTTATGTGGCAAGGTTTTGGTAGCAGGAAGGGTGAGGAGGGAGGTGCTGCAGGGATGGTGTGAACACACTCATAAAGGAATAGAAAACCCCTCAACTATTAAAAAAGCAGTGTCTTTTGTGGCAGCAATTTCTAAGTCAAGTTCTATATGTCATTACTGTGATAAGTATTTTCAGAGTTCACAATTGTTTGTTTCTTCCGGTATGACTTAATTTTAATGAGCTTGGTGATTTCATATTTTTCCCCTACTCTTGAAAGTTTGCAAAATGCAATTAAGAGAGCTTCTACATCCTTTAGAAGACTCATCCCAGTGGCAGGAAACTTTCAATTAGGTTTTAAAAAACATGTCAACAAATGGACATGAAAGCGAATGCTTGAGCCCTTCAGCTTACACTGAAGATCAAGCTTTTAAAATGCAATGTTTTATAAAGAGAATAACAATGGACCTACCGTCAAACACCTGATCTGCCAACAGCTTTCAAATATTTGCATTTGTTTCATGTCTGAAAACCAAATATAATAAGACTAAATACCTTATTGTTGTTTCATATTTTGAAAGGCAATGCTGTTGACAGGGTATGGACAAGCCTACTGGACAAAACCAAATATCCATGTAGACCAGTATCCTCTCATTAACTGTATCCATGAAGTGGATGCCTAAGAAGTAGGAATAAAGTGGACATACACTTTCGCCCAACATTTTTGGAGAATTTTTGCACCTGAGCAATCCTTTTCAGCTCAGCAAGTTCCAAAGTCAGATACTGTTTCTGTGTACTCAGCCTCAGTGTGCTTCTCTCTTGTGAAACTGCCCAGTCTTCCTTAGAACAATTATAAACTCTGAGCATCTGCAAAGCCCCTTGGCAAGGAGTTCCACAGCTCTGTTACCCACTGCAGTACTCATTTTATTGCTCTCAAACAGGATCCCACCAGCTTAATTTGTGGGGCTTTTAACTGGTTCTTGTAGTTCTTGCAGTAGAAAAGATGATGTACATCTGAGACGTATCCAGCCTTTCTATTACACTCAATATCTTGTACTTTTACCATATCCCTCCATGATATCTTTTTCTCAAACTGAAAAGTACTAGTTTATTTAATTGCTCCTAGTAATGAGCAATTTTTGATCAATATTTTTGATCAACCCTCAGCTCTTCTCTTAACCTTTTCCAGTTCAAGTTTACATTTTTTGATATAGCAGACAACAGGACCTGCACAGTGAACCATAACACGGGATTTTAATTCTTTTGACCCTTTTCCATGCCAAGTAATATTCTACTTCTGTAAGTAATACTAGAGATTTTAATCTGACTTGTAATCTTTCAGTGTTATATTTTCCTCATCTTTAAAGCAGAGATGAGTGAAAATACTTCTCTCACAAGATTGTTAAGAAGATCAATGGGATATATTTTACTGACATAAGGAACACACTTTGTACTTCCTCTGCCTGCTGGACTGAGACACACAGTGTTTAGGAAGTATCTAAATGGCACAGCAGAATGGCATAGTTTAGATCTGAAGACATCTCTGAAAATATAAAATATAGTACAGTGTAGAACTGGTGGACAGCTGACTGGATTTTAGTTCTTAGAGTATGGGACACTAAAAAAAAAAAAAGCCTACTGGAACAGAAGCCACAATTATATATTCCTTCTGGAAAGGCTAGCAAAGGAGGAAAACTTCTTTATAACTATTGACTATAAACACTATAAAAATTAATAAGTATTGACAATAAAGACATTTTCTGAAACTGAATTACTGGAAAATCTTCCCGTTTTTGAATTAGACAAAACAGTATGGAATGGACCTCATTGTGTTACTCTGTGCAGTTATTTCTCCTGGCACAAAATCACATTACAGCTAAGGCTTTAGCTAAAATCTTCAACAACTCTAAGACTGAAACTTAAAAGACTAAATAAACCTAACTCACTGATTGGCTTCATTTGATATTAGATGTGTAACTTCAGAAAGGCTGATGTCTTTTTTCAGGTTAAACACATTAAAAAGGAAAGAAGAGACATTATTGTCTTTGACATATACATGCAACAGCAATAAAAAGCAAGCAGCTGCTGTTGTGGATCACAGTTACCATAGCAATGCATTCCCCTGGTCACTTAGAGATTAATTTAAAATAATAGTGGCTTTAGTAAAAAGTATGCAAAAGTTGGCAATAGCATTGATGCAGCTTCCTGTATTACAGATTTTCGCTGTTTCCAGTAAGCTAACTTCATTAACAAATGGACAGTCACCACTGAAGAAACATGATAGAGAGTTGGTTTTCAGTTCCTTTCTTCCAATCTAAATAATTACATGTAAATAATCCTTTGAAATCAGTAACTTCAGATCCAGGGCAAGTCCAAGCCAATGTCCAATCAATTATCTTCTGTTAATCTTAGTGCAGTCTTAACCAGGTTCATACTTATATAAAATAATACAAACAGAAGAATAACTTTCAGGGGCCCACAATTTCCATGCCAAGAAAATTCTGATTTCTATAAAACAAAACATGCAAACTGTTCACTGCGTGGCACATAAGAAGAAAAAAAGAAAAAAACCCTAAACTCTCCCAGCAAACAAACCTAAAAAATCCATATTAAGCAACAATACATTTAAATAAACATTGATACAATGCTATATAGTACTTATACATAAAACTAATTGAACAAAATCAAGCTACATGTAAAAGTAGCAAAATTTTGCACTGAAAGAAAATATGTTTATGGTAAAACTATTGTGTAAAGTTTGAAGAAGAAAACAAACAATTATTTTCACTGAGAGATTTCAAAATTTCCACATGAAACAAATTAATAGACTTCACACAATAACATAAACATTGTCACCTTACTGTTACACCAATACAAAGAACATACAGCATGAAATCATAATAGAAACAGATGTTGACTTTAAAGGACAAAAATAATGACCATCTTTAATCTATACTTGAAGATGTGAGGAAAGAGAAAGGAGAACTTAAAAATTCTTTCGCAGATTTTGATATTCAGGTTCAGTGCTATAATCAGCAAATGTGCATATAATGATGATAAAGCACATTTGCTAGGATGTTGATTCAGCAAAATAACTTGTAACATTATTCAGCTGTTCAAAGCATGTAATACTTAAACAGCAATTAAAAGGAAAAATAAATTGAGGAAAAATGCCAAATTACTGAAGGCAAAAATTCTACAGAGCCAATATTTCTGTGTTATGCTACTGCACGTACAGTATGTTATATGCATGAAATTCAACCCAATTAAAAAATGTGTAGACTATTTATAAAAAATGTAATCTTGTTGCTTTTTTTTTTTTAAGAAAAAGTATTCTAACCAGGAATTAGTATTTTACATAGACAATTAAAGCACCAATTGCAATTGTTTGTTGGTTAAAGGACACTCCCTCCCACTTCTCATATGACAGATTAACCTAAACCACCTTTTAAATGTTATTTTCCTAGAACTACAATACTAATTTGATTTTACTGTACAATAAGTGGTACAACATAGTAAAATAGATTTGGAATTTGCAGAAGGTAGAACACAGAACAGAGGTTATGCTACATGTCAGACAGCTGCAAACAATGTCTCTCCCTCGGTCTCTAAGACAACTGGGATAGGTGGGTGGCTGGATAGGTAAGTTTACGCAACCCAGCCATATATCCAGATTTCTTCAAATATGTTATTTTCTGATAAGAGATCAAATTTGAAAGATGTCTGAGGATATTGAACACTTGTCCCAATCTGTGGATATCCTCCAACATAATAAGGCATCAGTCTGATGCATGTCAAGAGAAATATGTAAACTCTTGATTATAAAGGTGCAGAACTTAGACGTGTTCTTCCTGACACATCTTTTGGACTTGCCTGGTTAAAGTGACAATGATCCCTATTTTGAAAGTGGCATGGTGATTCTGTGATTGAATGTGGGAATGAGTCTTTAGACAAGGTTTGTTTTTTTTTTTTTTAAAAAAAAAGCTACTCCAGACTATTTTGCAGTATCTGCAAGGATTTTGAGATAGCTGTCTCTTTGGACAGCTGCTCATTCTGTAGGCTGAAATAGAGGAGTTCAGAATGAAGTGCCCTAGTAAGCCAGAGTTGGTTATCAGATCTTCACACAGAGTTGCTGAATTATCTTTTCATTCTAAACTGTTTAAATTCTGGGTGGTTGTTTGCTTTCTCATTATGGAGAGAGAAGGTTTGGCTCTATTCAAGTCTTCTTTCAAATCAATAGACTAGATAATTTAATGTTGTGTGAGACATCTCTGTCGCCATACAGTCTGTGATTTTCATAAAGCTTCTCGATGTCTCTGAAAACAGCGGGAATATATTTTGTCCACCTTCATTAAAGGTCTATACATGACTCCAGCACAGCATTGTTATGGGAGATGTAAAAAGCCTGCATATGGAGCCCGCAATAACAGATAACTGACAGAATGACACTTCATAAACATCCAGCAAACAGACCCTATTGCTGAGCTACTGCAAAGAAGCTGTCTGTAAACTAACCTGCTACACACCAGAGAACTTCATGAACATGCACTCCACTGATCGCCTGGATTTTCATTCCAGTCACTGGAATCTTTGATGAGTTACATTTTCTTCTAAAACAAAATCTTCATAGGAAAACTACTGTAGTTTATTTTGAAGCTGAGTCAGAAGAAATAAGGCAACTCTAGAAGAATAGGAAATACACATATTATAGTACATTAGCTTATTTTGCATTGCCCTGCACCTTGAAATGGATTCCCCTTTCCCCTTGAAATGGATCACTCAGAAATCATGCTTTTTTAAAGAGTTACAAGATATATCCATCATTCTTGCAAAATTAACCATTTTTTACTCAGTTGCTCTCCCTCTGTCGCCTTTACTTACCAACTCTGCCTCAACTCTTTTTTTTTTTTCCCACTTTTTAATCTTCCAAATGGAATCAATTGCATCTTCCTTCTTTGTTTCTTTAAGCGAAATCTGTAAATCTGTGAAAGGAAATTATAGCCACATTGTATAAAAAGGCAGCTTCCACCTTCTTTTATCCCTCAGAAACAACCCTCAAATTCTCCAAAGAATACAAATTAAACCAGAGTTTTATGTAACTCAGAACGAGTCTTCTGCTCTGTATAGAAACAGCAGATTTATTTATTTATTTATGGATTTGCCATGTCAAATGCTTTAAGAACACTACATTGTTGTTGGAAAGCGTATTAATTAAACTATTTAAAAAATTCTTTGTACTTTAAAATTATGTTTTCATTTAGTAAAGATTAAAATATTCTGTTCATATTCAGAAGGATCAAGCTGTTTCTCTGTAACTGAGGAAATGAGAAAGCTTGATAAATAAGAAATGTAGAAAATAAACATTAATTCAATATATTTGTTTATATTTGGATTTGTTAGTGACTTAGTAAGTTACAGACTAAATATTTTTAGATGAAAAGACACTACCAGCATGTGAAGAAGACCAAACATGTTTGGCTAGTGAGTTTGGAGTTTACATCCAGCAAAAACAATCAGTTCATCTTTCAGGATCTATTATTATTATTTGAAATGTGGCTTCAAGCAGTGTGTCCACAAATGATGATTTGAGTTAAGGAAGACTATATATATTTATTTGTTATGTATATACATTTATTTTGTAATAAAACCAGTGGTTTGTAGACTAGAACTTGCTGATTGGATGATCTGCCCCTATAAACAGCATTTAACAAGGTGTGTTGAATGAGATATGGTCATGCTCGATATCCTCTAAGCGGTGCAAGTTCACTGTATCCACTCAACAGAGTGACAAAAATCTCAGTGTGATGTATTATTTAAGCTATTTTTATACATATAAGTGTCAGAACAGAGTACACAGGGAGATAAGTACATGCTAATGTAAAAACACAATGTATTTCCGATGTTCTAGACACTAAGCACTTGAATTTATGAATTGTGCAAATGAAATAACTGGAAATTACCCAGTCTGCTACACTTCTTGCCCCAACCATTATATCCCTACTGCACTTTGGAGACCAAACAGGTAATACGAAGATTGTCTTTAACTTGGCAGAGCACAGGCTCACTTGAAGAAAAGCAGTATTGGAAGAGATTGACTCGCACCTTTTTTCTTCTTAAATCTCTTTTCCTGTGTTCTGTGCCAGTTTTACAGAACAGTTCTTAACCCGTGGCCAGTAACACTGACACCATTGGCAGAGAGGGGCTGTGACGGCACAGCACGGTACAGCCCTCATCCAGCTGAGGAGATGGCTACTTACGACCTGTAGGTCCCTCCCTCCAGCTTCGGGATGGGATGGGATAGATGCATTTCAAAGGATCGGGTGTAAAACCACAGTAAAACCAAGACATTATACAAGTGCCCCTTGCTAGCACTGGAATTTGACACTAAACACCTGTCCTGTGGCCCCAGCAAACCAAACTGGGTTTACTTTTTCAGTTGTTTATAAACTACACGGAGCTGTATGAGTTGTTCAGTTCTGTGCTTCCCTCCTGACGAGAAGCACCGTAAACCGGGCACGAACGGCAGGCCTCCAGCCCCAGCCGGCTGCGGGGCACCAGCCAGCCAGCCAGCAGGTCCAGCTCCGCAGGGGCCGGGCCTTCCCCGAGGGCGAGGGGCCGGGTCCCACCGCGCCTCGGCGTCCTGGGTCCTGGCCGGATAAGTGGGCATCGCGATGCGAGTCAGAGAGCAGCCGCCTAGCGGCGGGTCTGAGCCGCACTGCCGCCGGTCCCGCCATACCGGGCGATAGCGGCGGGAGCGGCGTGGCCACCCTTTAGGGCTGGAGGGCGGCGCGCGCCCGCAGCGCTGTGAGGGGCGGGCGGGGCCGCGCCGGGTGATGGACACCCCACTTGGCAGCGACAAGGCCGGGTCCCGCCGGACGCGTAGCACCGCTGTCCCGGGCCGGCCCCAGGCACGCCGTTTCCCGCGGGGGGGCCGGGAGCGCCTCTGCCCATGGCCGTGGGGCAGGAGGCACACAACATGACGGCCCCACCGGCGGCCCCCTCTGCCCCCTGCCCTGGCGGAACAGGAGCCCGGCGGCGGCCGGGAACAAGGAGGCGGGAACGGCGCCCCGCCCCGCCCCCCACTGCCCGCCTCCCGCCCCTCCCCACCCCGCCCCGTCCTCAGCCCGCGCGCGCGGACCTCCGCGAGCCCCGCCCTCCCCGCTTCCACCCCGCGCGCGTGGCGGCCCCTCCCTCCGGCTCCGAGGGGGGTGGGCCGCACGCGACCGCGCTGCGTCACGTGCAGCCAACCACCGCAGCCGCCGGGACTCGCGCGAGGCCCCTCCCCGGGTGGGCGGGGGCAGCAGAGGAGGAGGAGACCCCGCCGGAGAGGGGCGGGCGTCTCGCGCCCACCTCCGCGGCGGCGGGAGCGGCGGCGGCCACGGGGCCACACCCCCGGGGGCGGGGCCGCCCGGGCCGGCGGGCTGCTGGCACCTCCCCCTCTCCCCTCCCCTCCCCCTCCCCGCCGTCCCTTCAGTAACTTGGCTGCCTTTTATCGGGCGAGCGGCGAGGCGGAGAGTTTATTGGCGCTGGAGCTGCGGCGCGGCCGGGGCGGGGAGCGAGCGCGGCGGAGGGCGGGGGGCGCCCGGCCCGGTCCGGGACGATGCTGCGGCTGGTGTCGCTGAAGTTGGGGCGGCTGTACCGCTACGTGAAGCTGGCGGTGCTGGGCAGCCTGGCGGCGGCGCTGGTGCTGAACACGCACTCGCTGCTGGCCTCGCTGCAGCGCAACGAGCTGTCGGAGCGGCGATTCCTGCAGCTCAATAAGTGCCCGGCCTGCTGGGGCACCAGCTGGTGCCGCAAGTTCCTCAACGGGCAGCTGCGGCTGGAGAGCTGGGGCCGCCTGCGCCTCTTCGACTTCTTCAACGTCAAGAACGTCTACTTCGCGCGCTACGGGGAGCCCCGCGAGGGCAGCCGCCGCGTCGTCCTGAAGCGCTTGGGCTCCGCGCAGGAGCTCGCCGACATCGACACCAAGATCTGCCGCCGCGCCACCGGCAGGGGCCGCTGCGACCTCCTCCAGGCCCTGCACGCCACTGAGTTCGCCAGCCTCAACGGCGACGTGCGGCTCCTCACCCCCGACGCCGTGGAGGGCTGGTCCGACCTGGTGCACTGCCCCTCGCAGCGCCTGCTCGACCGCCTGGTCCGCCGCTACGCCGAGACCAAGGACTCGGGCAGCTTCCTGCTGCGCAACCTGAAGGACTCGGAGCGCATGCAGCTCCTCATCACCCTCGCCTTCAACCCTGAGCCGCTGGTGCTGCAGGTAAGCGCGCCCGACGGCGCCCGGCCGGCCGGCGGTGCCCGGGTGGGCGCCCGCCCCCGCCTGCTCTCCTTGGTGCTGCACAGCCCCCGCCCGGCTGCCCCGGTTGGGCAGGGCCCGTCCCAGTCGAGCGCCCCCCGTGGCCCTTGCTTCCCCGCGCCGCGGCCGGGGCCGGGGCCTCCTTGGCTGCCGCGGCGGGCGCAGGCAGCGGTGTCTCTGGGCCGGGGACAGCCGGGCTCCTGGGCAGCTGGCCTCGCACAGCTGGTCCTCCTCTAGGTCTTTGCCCTAACAGTGACTCGTATGTGGGGATACCCGCAGGGTGGGCTGAGGAGAGGGTCTCCGATTCCCGCTCTGGGCAGGAGGCGTTTCTTTCTCTCAATCTCGTAGTTTTTCTTTCTTCCTCAAAGACTTTGTGCATTTTCCCTATTTATCTCTCCCCTCGGTGCTGCCGTGCCTGAAAGCTGTACCTCGCTCTCCATCCTTCTTGCCTTTCTCATCTAGGCAGGGAGCTTGCCTTTCTGCTCGGTAGCGAACGGCGAAAGCCAGCAGCTCTTCTGCAGGGGGCAAGGCAGGATGGCACGCTGTAAGGCAGATGCTTTCTGGTGGATTATGCCTTTCTCACAGTGTTAGGCTTTAATCCTATGGCCTTTCCCATAATACATACATTCCTAGGCAGTTATGGGAATCAGTGGTTAGTTCTTTAGGGTCTAGTTTAATAGATAGTGGGTAGAGACTTCACTGTAATGTTGTGCTTTCCTTGTCAAAAGCTGACTCGTGTGCTATGTCGTGTTTATATGTACACTAAATACCGTTTTTGTTTTTCTTTTGGTAAAAATTGGAAATAAGTATTTCATATCTGAAAATGGAGCAACAATTAAATGAACAGTATTCTCTTTTCAGCTAATACATATTTTATATTCTTTAATTAGGAGGATCCGTTATGTGCACAGACCAGAAATTTGTGCTTTAACATTGTCGTGTACATTTTTAGGTGAAACAATTGTAGGAAACTGTTTTATTCTGTGGTACCATTCAGTTGATTCTATTGCATATATATTTAGATTGGGAGCTTTATATTTCATCTGTTAACACTATTGAGGGAACTCCAAGTATGCCTTTAGTGTATAAGTTTGGACTCAGAATTGGTTTCTCTAACTAATGGACAGTCCTTGCCTTTATCTGATGTATGATAAAAATAATATTTGCAAATAAGTCTGAAAGCATGACTGCACGATTACTCTTGGAAACATCTGCTGTTTCTCTAGTAAAAAGCCAAGAAGTATCTAATGCTCAAAAAGCAGTGCTGCAGGCTTTGCCCTCCAGCAAATTCACCTACTGATTAATTTCTAGAGAATGCATTTATGAACTGTACTTAATTAAAAATATGTTTTTGGGCAGTATGCCTTCTGCCCTTCAATATCTCCATGTACAACTCTTGGATTTTGTTTTCAAAGTTTGCAGTTTGCTTCTTAGCAGACTTAGGTTACAGTATGTCTCTTGCATTTTACCGTAAAGCTGCTCCCGAGCACGGTGAAAAAGGGAACTCCACTTAAGTAAGAAAATCAAAAGTACTTTGCTTTGCTGAATATATTTGGAAATTCTTTGAGAATCAATTTGTTTTGGCTGCATTTCATATGACCTACAGTTTTGATTTTTGAAGGCTGGTTCCAGCATACTGAGCATAGACCTAGATGGCCAGAAAACAGCTCTGTTTTTGTTTCTTCATAATATGCAGGGCCAGTGTGTTCTTTACAGACAAAGGGTATGGCATGGTTGCAGCATTTACTATTGTGGGGTTGATCAAAGGCCGTGGGCAGCACTGGTTGCTGTAAGAGCCTTGATTCCTGTCAGCGTCCTGAGAAGCTGTGTGTGAGCCCTGAGACTTGTCAAGCAAACCTGTCAAAGAAATTAAAATCTTTGGATGTGAACTTAACGAGCACTTTGCTCACAATTTATCTTAGTGAAAGTGCTGCCGAGGGTAGAGCAGGTCAACTTGGTGGGAAGAGAGGCAGCCTTTACCTGTCCAGAGTGTGGTAAAGTTGTCTATCGCCTCTTATCAGATCAAAAGTGTTTTGCAGAGTCTTGTAAATTTTGATGAATAGGCATATCCTGGAAAATATTTCTGGGGAATTTCAGGCCAGCTTTTTGTGTTGAAATGTTCTTAATGTGTTCTCTAGAAGAGTATCCATCAACTTTTGTAATGGGTACTGAAGGTTTGAATTCCTTCCTTCAGTTGCAATTGAAATATCTTAAATATATGAATCTGAATGAACCATTGTCATTTGCATAACATGTGATATACCAGTCCATTCTCAGCCTCTACCCGAGAGATAGGTAAGGAACGGATAATTCTGTGTTAGGCAGCTGTTGCAACAGCAAGATGCAAGGCACTCTTTATGAGAGCTGAAGTTACTTTCCAGAAGTGATAAGTGACTACTGAGAAGTTTGCTTGTGTTTATACATAAGATATGTAAAACATCTTTGATATAGTTTCTGCAGTGTTGATGAGGGCAGACATTGGCACAGGAATGAGACTTGTGGGCTTATTTTAAAAATCAGCTGCTTCCAAGAAAGGAAACCTGCATGATGTCATGTGGAGATTCAGATTTTAATTTTAATTAATTAAATAATTGATACATTTAACTGATGCTGTCTGTCACCAAAGGGCACGAGGAAAAGTATTGCTAGTTTTTGCCCTGAGCTTTTCATGAAACACGACTGTGACTGTTTTGATTGATTTATGATTTATGCTAGAAAATTCACTGTAGTCAACTACTAGAGCTCGTAATTTGTGGATTATAAAACTTCTTATCAGAGATTGGGATTGAAGCCTGTTTGGAGTATGGATTATTCCTAAAGTGATGTTGTTTACAAACTGCATATTGTCTTTGACTCTTACAAAAATTCTTCTTCCTCCCCAGCCCCCCCAATTCCTTGTTTTTTTCCAAAACCATGGCAGCTCAATGGAAAGATTTGGGGAAATGGTTAAGCTCTCTCTAGAAATACCCCTTATTTTCCACAGAGCTCCTGCACTGATCTCTCTCAGCCTCCAGATTTCCTGTTTAGATCCACTGCAGCTGTCTCTTAACAGTTTTTGAGGAGCTGTTGTTGTGCCATCATCGCTGCCATGCTGTGAGCTATGATACGCAGCCACACATTGTCCAACACATGAAGGCCTGTGGCAATTGTGTATTTAAATACAAAAAAGCGCCCCAAACCAAACAACACTCAAAAACCAGGACAAAGCAAAGAATTCCTTGTTCTAAGCTTTGGGGGAACTACAGTATAAGTCACTACTGCTGAAGTAAGAAATTGTTTCTAGATAAGGAAATTCTGTTTTTCAGTAAAGTGGTTGTATTTCTCCTAAGATGTTAAAGCTGAAAAGACAGTTTGCATGTTTTGGCAAAACTGAAGCGTAGATTCTATGAAATGTTGTGGCAAAAGTGCATCTAGAGGTGGTCTTGCAGTACTCAGTCCTGCCTTTTTGCTGGCTATTGTATTAGTGTGAGGTGCTCTGTTAAATTTATTAAATTTAGTGCTCTATTAAAATTACAGTGCATTTGCTTTGTTTTCAAAGCAAACTTCAAGTTTGCACACAAACTTTGCTATTAAAATAAAAGTAAATAAAACGCTTACAAGTAGTGGTTTTTTGTTTTTTTTTTTTTTTTTCAAACTATAGAAGTTGTCTCTGAATTATATCCAGAGTGCATTAATGCAACTTTGACTCAAGCTGTAGCTTTTAACAACGTGTTTAAAATGGAGATTCTTCAAAGAACGATGGTGAATGTATCTTGTATTTAAATTACAGTTTTCAAAGGGTTTTATTTTTCTAACTAAGAAAAATTCCAATATCTATATGGAAAGTAGCAGTATTTCTGCATTTTTTTTAATCGATTGTGTAAATCATTGCCTTTCCCTCAGATATGTATTTAGCTTTCTAAATGCTTAAGCTCAATGTCTTTATTCTTCTCACAACTTCTGGTCATTGTTATTCACCAAAACCAACAGCTGTATCTCTGTTCCTAGTATAATTACTCTGCATGAACAGTCTATTGCCACATAACCTAAATTTCTTCTGGTTTCTCTTCACGTCATCATTGGGGCTTCTGTTTCATTTTGTTAAGGGAAGAACAATAATTGACATCTGGTAAACATATATTCAAACATTAACTGAGATCTCTCCGAAACAATTTCTTGCTCTGAATTCACTCACAGTAGCAATTTAGCCAAAGGTTTTACAGAATTATTTTGTTGATCCATATATAACTCAGTAAGAAGTAAATGGGCAAATTTTCTTGCCTGGGATTTATCTTTTTTTGTTGTTGTAGTCATAGGATATTTTCTGTGTTCTATTCTAAATACATTAGCAGAATGCCATCCAGTTTTAATACTTGGTGCCTTTTAAGCTTTGTTCATTACTCAATTTAATGTTTCTGATACATAATTCCTATTCTAAATATCAAGGCAGTTATCTGCACTACCTAGTATGTTCTTTAGTGGGCTTGTATTATTTAAGTCCTAGCTCATACAGATACTGGCATTTGACATACTGAGTAGTATTTAGTGTGCAGTATTTTCAAATGTTGAATATTTTCCTGATCTTTATGAAAAAGTTAAAATCTAATTTGTGATCAGTTGTTACTAGTTGTGTTGTGTCCAGTTGCTTTGAGATTTTTTTATTATCTGCAATTTCATGTATTATTTCATATTAAAGATTCAGTGTAGTCTGCTGCAGATGATTGTAAAAGTCATGACTTCTCACCCCTCAAATTACTTCCATGTAGTTGGACTATTTTTTTTGTTTGAAAGCTATTTTTCCTTTTTGCTGTAAAAATAAACTAGGCTTAAGGAATGTCTCTACAAGTGATCTTTCCAGATCTTAACTTTTCTTTTTTTTTTTTTTTTTTTTTTTTCACAAATCAGTCAACTTATACCTGTAGAAAAGATAATTCAGAAAGCAAAGGATTCCTGTTTTACATACTCGTAAGTAGTGTGGAGAAAGGAGATGAATTTGTTGTCTATCCCTGAATTTCAATTGTACACATTTTTGAAAAGAAACAAAAATTTGTTTTGTTGAATTAAAATTGAGTAGCCTCCTGTTACAGTAATGTTGCACTGACTTGATTGTGTTGAAAATTGCAGAGTTATTTTTTGCAGTGACATATGAGTATACATATTAGGCCACAACTGGCTTGTACTTGCCATATTACCGTATTTAATTACGTTCCTTAAATGATCAAAACTATTTTCATCCTTCTTTCTAGTGAAACTTTCCTGAAGTGAAGACACATAAGTAAAGTATAAGGAATGTTTTAGAATAGTCTAGAAATTCCTGAAGTTATTGTGGGGTATCTGTTATGATGAATGACTGTCTTAACTAGAGGCTGCTGAGGAATCACTGTACAGCATTAAATAGAAATCCTCCCGATAAGTTGTAACTCTGAGCACTTTTCAGTAACCCGTAAAGAGTGTGTTATCCCACATTCCAAACCTTGAAATGCCAGTGCCCTCCATTTGCTTCTAGTATGTCTGATGTAGAGGGTAAGCTGTGTTTTACTTCCTTGAATGAAGGAATTGAGGCTTTGTTTTAGTCTCGTTAATTTTGCAGATTAACTTTCAGAAATAAGAGTGGGCCATCTCTGCCAGGACTCCTAGCAGTGCTAGGTTTACCGTTGGACTAGATGACTGTAATGGTCTTTTCCGGCCAAACTGTTCTATGATTCTTTATAGTGATGTATTCCAGACTTGTAACTAATCAGAAATAGATAGTGATCATTTCAATCTGTTTCAAATTAAATCTGAACAAACTTTTACGAACTACAAACTCATTTGAACAGGTAACAACCAATACAACATTAAATTTTCTTTACTCTGGTTCCTTTGTTTAGTCTTTGTCATTAATTTGTTTGGAGAAATGACATACCTCTGCTAATGTTGTGACATATAACTTTTACAGTTCAAGTGTTCACCTTAATCATTGAGCAACTTCTGATTAAATTATTTAGAATTGTCTGTGTATTTTTGTCCTATAGCGTATCAATTAAGCCTCTTAAGCCAACAAGATACGTACCTCTTGTTGGCATGAATTATATGTAGTAACTGGTTGAAATGTAATAATGTAATTAAACAAATAAATAAATGAAATGTAATGAAACAAATAAATGTAATGAAACAGAAGTTTCAATGGGAACACTAATATTTGGAATATTCAATTAAATCCACTTTTCACTGTGTGTGTGCAGGCTATATATATGTATATGCTTAAATTCTGTGGGAGTTTCAGTTGAATGTCAGATGATTTGGCATATAGTTGAGAATGAAATTGTTTTCATTGTACTCACTAGCATTCACAAATACATTTGAATGCATATAAATTCCTGACAAAAGAAGCCATCTGTGTTTAGACTGCGCTTTTTAACCTTCTTTGATCTGAAAAGTTTCATTGTAAAATCTGACCTCCAACTCTTCGTGGTTCCAGAGCTGTACTTATTTGCCTTGGTGACTAATACAAGTGCTACTTCTGTTTGCGCTGCAGAATCAACAGTACTCTCTGAGAGAGAACTATTTTTTTTCCTTTTGAGGAAGAACATATTATTTAAATTCTACTTGCTGTACCAGTTTGTTCCTGGGCAAACACAACTTAGTAGGATGATTTTAGCAAAGGTGTCACAAAGAGTGTAATTCAGGGTCATAAGGAGTAGGAAAAGAAGTCCCCACTCTGTTTTGCGTATGTTTTTTAATTTAATTGTATTTAAGGTGTAGCTTTTTGTTGGTTGGTTGTTGTTTGTTTTGTTTTTTTTTAAGATGGAACTCACTTTATACAAAAATTGGTAGTGCCATTTGACATCTTCTAGAGTAGTTTTGAAAATGAAAAGCATATTTTTTAATGGCACAGAGGAACAGTAGCTCAAAGATGTCAGTTGTTAATTAAACTGTTTGGGCTTTTTTTGGACATTATTATTAAGAGGAATTATATGCTTGATTATGATAAACTAATATTCTTTTAAGTGTTTAATTCAAAGGGGATTTGTGTTACTGCAGACTACAATAGGCCTTATCAGCTTCAAGCTGGTGAGTCTTCACGGCATGATCTAATTCACAGCTCTGAACATTCAAAACCAGTGGCAGATTTGTGTATATTCTCGTGTTTAGGCAGATGGAAGAGATGAAGACAAATGCACTGATTGTGTGTTTTATGCTTCAGTGAAATGATGAGTTCACCCTATTAATTCTCCATATTTATTCTAAGACTACAGTGTACTTTTTATTTTTTTAAAGACATAAATGCAGTGTTATTCTTTCAGGAACAAAATGTCCTTTGTCCCTTTGACAGGATTTGTTTAGTTTTTTTAAGACTTGCTTAGAGAGATATCTTGCAGCTATGCTAATTAGGGCAACTAAGGTATTTTTTAATGTGTGTGTCACTGGGAATGGAGGTAGCAGAAGTTTGTCGTATTTACTGTTTTCCATCTTTCTGTTATAAGATTGTATATACTTTTCTGTGAATAGAGAAAGATAACTTCAGTGAGGGAAAACTTATTAAGCTACCTGTTTGTAGCTTTTCTTATGCATTACTATATTTTAAAACTCTTTTAAAAGCTTAATTATCTGTGGTTTCCATGGTATTTGTGTGTATATTCACAGATGAAACATGAGCAAGTGGATCAAAATTGCAGATTCTTTTGTCAGATAGCTGTTTCTTATTTTGAACAAGAGTTTAGTTTTTATCTTAATTGTGAAATGCACATTTTAGAATCTTCAAATGGCATATTCAAGTACAAATTTATCTTATTAAATATTTATATTGACAATAATTTGAGAATTAAAATAAAAGCTAAAATAATGTTATGCATTGCTCAACAGAAATCTGAGATTTTTGGCAGCTATCTACTAAGCATTTTGTTTCTAAATGCAACGTGTTAATGGGAAAATGTGTTTAATGACCGTACAAATTTGTGTTCATGTCTTACTGGCTTTCAAAATTTTAATACATGAAGAAAAAAAATCCTCATGTTAAGTTAGCTGCAATTTAATCTAAAAAGATACTTTCAAAATAGAATAGTACAAAAAGTTACAGATGTCTGCTTGCAAAGACAACAGATCTGCTCTTCCATTAATATTCTTGTCATATTCACCAAGTGAATATAAAACTGCTGAATGAGGCACTTGTACATATTTTTATCCCCTCCTTCGGCTACTGACTTGGGTAATGAAGTGTAGATGTGGCTGTTACATGCCAGTTGGAAGGGAGCCAAAACAGAGATGCTGTTTGTACATGTGCAGATGTTGGCAGGATTCCCTGCACTCCTGTTATCAAAAGATCTTTTTATTGCCACAGAGTTAAAAATATATCTGTGTTACAGTATGGCATGCAGATATTTTACGAGTAATGTTTGGGATGTTCACTTCTTAATAAACCAAACTGCTCCTAGAATTTCTTGTGTGAAATTAAATTCAGTGTACGCAGTGCAGGAAGCAAAATAGATGTGTTGTGAAGATCAGTGTACCTTTGTGGCTAATGCTGTACTATCAAAACCATTTTACTCCATTATGTAAATCCCTGCTGCTGCTGGAAAGGAAAGGTCCTCCTTAGCTCCTTTCCCCTCTTCTGCACCTGGCTATTCATGCCTTCTCCCTTCCTGGTGTCAGTGCTAGCATGATGTGATGAGCTGGATCAGGCTACTAATCAAACTGGACACCAGCCCAGCAAGTACCAGCTCCATTGTTTTCCTGACGACAAGGAGTGGATTGAAATGGGTGTGCTTGATGGGTTGGGAAGGCCAGACCCTTTCACTTCCAATGGTAGCAGGGCCTTTGTCAGGTTCAACTCTTGTGGTTGAATTTGTATTTGGAAAAGGAGGCAAAGGCAGAAGCAGAGCAGGACTGGAAAGGAAAGGAAAGGGATGGAAAAGAAAAGGAGTGGGGTGGTCCAAAGTCATACTTAAATAAAAACATTTAGGTATCATTGCTGTAGCAATTGAATTGAATATATTGCATTGAATGGGTACAGAACTGATAGGTGCACACATTTGTACTTCCTCAATACTGAGGAAGTATGGCTTTTCTCTGATACGTACTGGTAGCTAGTATTTTGAATTTTCCTGTATGCCTCTTGTTCCCACTCACTGGGATGAAAAATTTTTGCTTGCCCAGAGTTGTCTGGAGGTTATGCCTTATTCCTTTGTAAATAACTAATTTCCTTTGATGGACAACAGACATTTGCTTATTGGTTTGTTTTGGTCCAAGACTGAATGATACAGAAATTATAAATGTGCATGAAATCTCATTTTGGTGGCGTTTATTGATGCCACAGGCATGAGTTTTTGTTATATTGGTCTGTTTGTAGAGCAAATAAGGAACACTGAATTAGCACACACTTCATTTGATGGAAGGTTATTTTGCTAGCCACAAAACAAGCAAAAAGAACCCCAGCCAACTTCTTAACTGTGGAATGTATCACTTGACTTGAACTAATGGGTATTTGCCCCTACTTACCACCTTCATAAATTATCCTGAAGGCTATAGATAAAATTGAAGACTGGATAATGTCATCCTTACCGCAGAGTAGATTCAGTTAGTGAGAGAGATTTAGTTCTCTGTTATATGGTATCACAGATGGAAATACCGGTCTCAAAACCATCCAATTAGTTCTGTATCATCCTCAGGATTTTTCGCCTATATGTGAGTAAATCAGATGATCAAAATAGAGTAGTCCAGGCACTTAGGCACTCCACAAACTTTGAACCTATTCTGTTACTGATATGGATGTGGTGCCCTTTTGACCAAGCAAGAAAAGTTCTTCTTAGCAATGGTAAACATAGTTATTTCCCCTAAAATTGTCTTCTGTACTTGCCATGTTAGAGGTTCGCTTACTAGCTTTTGCCATAAAGATGGCAGACTAAGTCAACAATATATATTAATTATTGTCTTCATTTCTTCACATGTGGCATATAGACAAGATTGGCTATGTAGAAACTTTGAAGAGCCCTTGAAAATTCCATAAAGGACATATTGAGCCAGAATAGTTCCGAATGAGTGCTCAGCTTCCAGTAGGATCCAATTATCAAATAGTGTTAACACATAAACAAATGGGTATTTTTACTGTCTCAAAATTATATTTACAATACTAAATAATTTTAAAACTGTAGATGAACAACCTGCAGTGCTCTTAAGTGTTCCACGTAAGGACTGCTGGAAGCTAGGTACAAGTTACCCTGGTACTCAGCCTTCATTTTAGATATGGGCTCAATTAGGGCCTCCATAACATTTTATTAACTGCTTTAATTATATAAAACAAAAAGTGTTTTAATGACCATTAAGTTATACCCTTTAACAAAAGCCACTTAAATGTGAAAATGGTCATTTTTCATTTATGCAAACTAGAAAGGTCATCTTCTTGATGAAAATAGCTAGGCAACATTAAACAGTGTGTCCTAAGATGATGTGGCTTGTATTCAGAATGGAAATCTTAAAATGGTAATCTTGTGTGCTCCGGTGCTATCTCCTGTTAAGTATTTTATGGTTTTGATAATAATACTTAAGCTTTTCTGTTCTTAACTTTATGAAAATAAAAACTTAGTGAGTGCTGCCCTTATGCTAGAGGATTAAGATTCTCCTTTGCCATGTGATCAGAAGTACATTGATTCCTTCTTATTTGACAGGTATATATTTGGAATAAGATATACGAACAGTCCTTGCTTGACATTATGGAAACAAGGAAGGGCTGTGAGTCACTTAGCATAGAAGTTGGCAAGGAGCGTGCTTCCAGAGCAGAAACTTCAGTCCTGAATTTTCTCTCCCTGTCTGAAAGGCCTTTAGAAGAATGATGGAAATGAGCATGCTCTAGGTAGGTGAATTGGTTTGCTGGGTTGGAGACTCTCCAGTTCTGTGCTGGAGATTTAAAGTGAGAGCCATATGAATGGAGTGCTAGAGTGATGTTCTCCAGTATCAGCAGCATAGAAATAAAAAGGAATGCCTGAATGCCTTGGGGTGGCAGGCAGAGGAAGTATGGTCTGGACTCTCAGTAATAACTGTTTTGTACTTCTTCACATAATGGTTCAGAAAATGTGATAAAGGAATTATAGATGCCTGTGGATTGCTGGGAGAAGTTGCACCATGGAAGCACTTGTGTTACCCTGCCCATCCATAAGACAGGCTTTGATGTGCTTCAGTAAACCTTTTAATTAGTAGCATTTGCACTTAAAAATTCTGTAACTAAGATTCCAGTTTCATACTGAAATAACTTAGAGGATGGAGACAATTTCTCCACAGGGTTTTGGTTTTTACCTCCTGAAACCTGCAGCTGTTGTGAAATCCTGAAAATTCTATATAACCAAGAGAAACTGTTGTTGCAGTACCAAGCAAGTGTTCCTATTTAACTTTTTCTTCCTCTGTGTTTACCAGCAGTGTCTTTTAAAAGGTAGAGAACACAACTGTAAGAATTTTCTCTGTGGATATTGCTAGAGGATTTATTGATCCAATGACCTTTTGGGTCAGAGGCCAGTTATTAGTCTTTTTAATGAAACTTGGTTCCTGCCATGGAAGCATGCTTACACAGAAAATGACTAGTGAAATATGCAAGCAAGTTTTGTGAGTAAAGATTGGAGTGTGCATTGTTAATTTATATTATTTTATTGACTATTGTGATCTAAGCAAATATTTTGTGTTTTTTTTCAGGGCTTTTTTAATACTAAATTTGAAGTCTTAGTGTGCAAACTGATTATAGCTTTAACTTTGCTTTTTGCTTTTAGAGAATAAGTATTATTTCTTGGGAGTAGATGTGGATTACAGTTCCTTTTGTATTACAGAGCTTCTAGTGTTTCTGACCAATATCAGTATTCTAACCTTGCCTTAGCATCAGCTGATGCCTAGTGCTTAAGATAAAATGGTCATACTTTGTTATCAAGGGAAGCACAGACAGATAAAATTAGGGATTGTTGTAGGGGAGGTAGGGGTTCTAAGGCTGTGATGATTGGGTATGTAAGCACTCTAACTTTTCTGATTTTTTTTTTTTTTAATTGGATTACATAGACATACGGGTTAGTGCTGGGCGTCTCTTCTGTGGCTGGTTTGGTAGTTCAGATCTGTTTTACATGATATGTTTCCTTCCAGTGTCTCTTTTCTCAATTTACTGTATATGTTTTCTGCCATCATGGATTCCAGGAGGCAGAAAGCTTCCATTCAGACTGAAACTCACCGTGCTGTTCAACCCCAGTATGGTAAAACCTTTGCTATATCACCACTGCAGAACTGATCACAAGTTGCTTCTATGACAGGATAGTGAAGTAGTGCATGAGGAACGAGCATCTGCACATAGTGATATCTCCTAATTATTAAAATTAGTGTACATTCTATTCATAGAGAGTGTTAACTTCTATGTATTTATGTCTTCTTAATTTAATATTTTTATGGTTTTGCCCTGATGCATAGCATAGGGGATACCTTTTAAATGCTTATGTGTTCATTTTGAAGTCTTAGTCCTTAGTAAAACTGAAGTAGGAAAAATATGCTGGTGTGGGTTTTGTGTTTTAATTGCTTGTAGTATGTTATTACTATCTAGTTTCTTACGTTAACTTCCGTGAAAGCTACTACTGGAGGCAGATTTTACGTTTGATAAAATCGTTATTTAGCTGTGTGTAATAAACACACAGAGCATGTATGTAGCAATTAATCAAGAGGCAGACTGTTAAGGAGTACCAGAGGCACAAGAAAGCCTAAAATTTATTGTATACCTTCATCTGTTCTGTAATCCTTTCTGTGAGAGATCTTAAAGTGAGAGTATCCTCAGAGGAATCCAATCAGCTGGAGAAAATGGGAATGAGGGTGTGGCAGGTAGAAGGTGTCACTTTTTAAAGCTTTTCCTTTAGCTTATTAAAAAAATTGGTTTTAATTAAAAATTTCAGATGCAGAATTATCTTGGTGGGAAGTACACTTGCGTTAGTACAGCAGGTGTGTATAAAACACCAAAAGAAAAAGATAGTTGATGGGATTGTGCATGTGGCTATAAAGATACTTATCTTTCCCCTTAGTAGTCCAGCAGGGCCTCTTGTTCACATAAATATATTTTGGTTTGTTTTTTCTTTCCTGTCAAAACTTAGAAGCATATGGAAATGTAGTGTTGATGGGTATTTACAGGTGTGTCTCCTAAATTTTATTGAACAGCCTTTTAAAATCTAAGCTGTTTTGTATTAATGAAAATTAAAAAAAATCTTTTTATATACAGAGTTTTCCATCTGATGAGGGTTGGCCGTTCGCAAAGTACTTAGGAGCATGCGGAAGAATGGTGGCTGTCAATTACGTTGGAGAAGAGCTGTGGAGTTACTTTAATGCACCGTGGGAGAAACGAGTGGATCTGGCCTGGCAATTAATGGAAATAGCTGAGCAGCTGACAAATAATGACTTTGAATTTGCACTCTACCTCCTTGATGTCAGCTTTGACAACTTTGCAGTTGGACCGAGAGATGGGAAAGTTATCATTGTAGATGCAGAAAATGTTCTGGTAGCAGACAAAAGGTTAATCAGACAGAGTAAGTCTTTTCTTTCTCTCCCCTCCCCTCACTCCATGTCTTTTGCTTCTTTCTCTGCAAGCAAGCACAATATTGAAAGTATTTGTAGTTGCTAAATCCCCATTTTGTTGGCTTTATAGCTAGACTGCTAATTAACAAACTAATTAGCTTTCTTCTGCAATTAGACTACTAATTAACTTGACCAATTTGTCAATTTTACGAAACGCTGATCTTACCTGAACTTGATTTGCATATACTTTTAATCTCTCTAATCCTGCTTAAATGGAGAGGTGGGGGTTTCGATGTTTGTACAGATGGATGGACAGAGAGGTGGGCTGACTGACTGACTTGTCTACTTTAGCTAAAAGAGGGAGGTTCCTTTCCTCTATGCCAGACATCTAAGGACAGAAATCTTGGCATTCTATTTTCTGTGAATGACAAGACAGTCTTACTACTCGCTTTGCCTTAGTTACACAGCCTGCCTCTGGTTCAGTTGTTCAGGTGGGTGCTCTGTAATAATGGAACTGAAGGAATGGGTGATTCTAGTGCTGTTTCCAAATGAGAATAGTGAAAACTCGTTCATCTTTCTGTCAACTGTAAAAGCTCCGAGTAGTGGCAGCAGGAAAGATCTTTGACAAAGTGGCATTCTATTCCTTTTGAGCTCATGAGGAAAACTTTACAGACCTAAGGGCTGGAGATGTTGAACATGAAACCCTAGATTCTGCAGAAGTTTCTGGCAGTAGGCCAAATGACTCCAGTTTGCTTTGGCTGAATGGATTTTTTTAAGCTTTGCAAATAGACTTCATATGCTGTGCTGCTGAATTAACTTCGAGACTATTTGACAAGGAAGTAAATTTTTTCTTTTTTTTCTTTTTTTTTTTAATTGGTGGTGTGGGATTTTTGTTTTGATTTTTTTTTTTTTTTGTATTATATTTATTATATGTTCTCAAGGAGCTTATGTTAAAATTACCTGAGCCTATTAAGAAAACCTTTTAATGTACTGGATAACCTGTACATTTACTTTAGTACTTATTGACCACACAAATAAGCTTTCTTTTTCTTTTTTTTCTTTTCTTATTCCTCCGTCTTAAAATAATAATACTTAAGACTTTGACTTTTGGAGCATATCTGAATTTGCTCGTTCACAAAGATGACCAAATAACCTCTGAAAAAATTGATGTGTACATGGAATAAGAGCAAGTAGCATCTTGCAGAAGCTGAATGCTGAAAGTATCACACTTACATCTGTTGTCTATTGTTCTCAGACTGATTTGTATCTAACTAGGATTTTGATGCATGATTTGTGATCTTACAATTAATCAAGAACACAGAAAACAAATGAGGACACAAGAAAGTTCTCAGTCTTTGTATAAACTTGACATTTAATACTGATTTCATTAATCTCCTGGAAAGTTTAATTAAACAATCTCTGTCTAGAGTGATTAATATGCCTGTTTAGATATTTGAATATGTACATTTTTTCCAATTGCACTATACAGTAATATCTAATTGTACTGTATGTGGGATTTCCTGCTTGAGTTTGCTGAAGTCCTTTTTTCCCATTCTCCTTTGCTGGCTTTTTTTCCATTTTGAGTTTGCTGTTCATTGTACAACTTTCACATCCTTTTTTTATAGTTTTAACAGTCATCCTTCAGTATGCTTTTTTCCCTAGTCTGGCTTGCAGTAGAGTAAACCAGTAGTCAGCTCAGAGAGTACCAAGCACAGATAAATTTTTCTTTGTACATCACAGTGCTAAAAGCGATACACAAAACTATGAGGCTCCATGATAAGGACCTTTTCTCAAAGCTGACAGTAATCTAGAAACTTAAGATCAAGGTTTTCCAACAAAAATTAGTAAGAACTCAGGAGATCTTGCACTTAGTAAACTTTTACATATTATTGTATAAGATATTTTCTGTAAATCAGGTTTTAAATTAAAGAAAGCTTTGTGGCAAGGCCACTGGTTACACCTTCAAATTTTGATAATGTTTTTGATATATATATATATGTAACAAAGGGATTATACATGTAAGTAAATGCCATTTGTTTTTTTGAATTTTTTATTTCTTCAAAGATTATGTGTAATGCATCTGCTTTTTTATATGCACTTCCTAGTTACTACCATGTCTAAAATAAGAGGTTGGAAGATAATGTTTCAGAAGTTATGGCCATTACTTTGCAATGTTTCTTTTCTTCTTTGGTAGCCTACTTGCCAGTGTTAGTTCCCAGGGCAACTGGAGAATCCAAATCTGTGTTGCTAAAATAAATCACATTGCTTGTTTGTTTTTCTTTCAACTTCAGCTGTGAATAATTTGCTTGTTTGTGCTACATTTTTTCCTCTGGGTATGTGTGTGAATGTAGATTTCATGTGTTTAATGTGCTGGTTTTTTCTGCTTCCCTCTCTTTGCTATCCATTTTACCCTCTTTCTTTTCCCTTATTTTTTGTATTGCCAGGACCGTTTCAGCTGAAGGGTATAGCAAATGGTCAGATGCATTCTTAGACTAGAACATTTAAGAGTTCACGTAAACACAGTTGGTTTATAATTTAAATATTAAGTTTGCTGTGTATTGAGCCTCTGATTGTATTCAGACACACATATGCTATTTCCTCCTCTCTCTCACTTTTTTTTAACTGTCTCCTTATATTTCACAGATAAACCTGAAAACTGGGATGTATGGTATGAAAGTAAATTTGATGACTGTGATAAAGAAGCTTGTCTGTCCTTCTCAAAAGAGATTCTTTGTGCTCGTGTCACTGTGGACCACAATTATTATGCTATTTGTCAGAACCTTTTATCAAGACATGCCACGTGGCGTGGCACTTCTGGAGGACTACTTCATGACCCCCCAGCTGAAATTGCCAAAGATGGCCGACTTGAGGCCTTGCTGGATGAGTGTGCCAACCCAAAGAAGCGATATGGTAGATTCCAAGCGGCAAAAGAACTGCGTGAATACCTTGCACAATTGAGTAACAATGTGAGGTAGTCCACAGTGAATTTTTTTTTGGCAACACTGGCTAACACGCTATTGCAAAGACACATAGAAAATGAAGTTTTGAACTTATGTATCAAAAGGAGAAAATAATTTAAAAAATAAACTAGTTTATCAGTTTTCTAAATACCATAAAAAATATAGTTTTATGGTGTTATAATGTTCCTTTACAGACAAGGTACTTACTGAATTAAAACTTGAGCTTGACTTTGACTCTTCTCCCTAACTATTTAAAAGGGAGTAGGTCAAAAAAGACTGTGATAGCTTAATTGACAGCTTGTGTGTCAAAGGGTACTTTACATAAAACTGCATTTGTGTCACAGTTTTGTGAAGCTGATGTTCTTACTTGGAAAGTCAAGTTAGACTGATGGCCTGTTTTAAAGGCCTTTTTCCTGACATCATTGTCTCATTTTTGTGTTTGTTTAAACACCTCGAAGTGGCATTTACATCCAGGTAAACCTAGCTGTCTGCATTGTTTCAAATTTCACAGGCTTTCATGGTAATGCTGTACAGTACATTCCTACTGTGAGTGCAGGATTCCCATGTGTACTGTCTAATTTTAGGGGGTTTTACACTGTTTTTTACTATGCTTAGACATTATGTATTTTTTTTTTAAGATCATCATGAATTCAAATGTCATTTGAACTAACATTCATTTTATGTATTTTGTAGTTCTGCCATTGGAACTATCACTTAGTGTAATTATTGTACAAAACTTTTACCCTTCATGCCAGTATATACACATGACTGTTTTGCAGGAAATCATGGTATGAGCAAACTCTTATTTTTAACAGAGGTAATTTGAGATCTGCAAAGTGACTACAATAAAAAAGATCTGTATTAGTTTAAATTGGGGATAGAAGCTTGACTGAAAATAAAAATTCACTAGTCAGTGTAGGTAAGCATAAACCAAAGAAAATGGTTTTGTTTATTAGTTTCTAAACAAGTAGTAAAGAAAAAGTACTATACTGTAGTGAAGGTAATAATTCTCAAAATTCAAATTTCAGTGGTCCTTGGTTACTCTTTGAAGAACTTCTAAAACTGTGTGCTTATACTAGAAGAAAACCCTAACTTGAATAATAATTCATAGAAAGTTAGCAGTTTGTTTTACATCATTCACAATTCTGTTGAATTAAAGTGTAATAGATTTTACTGAATATTCATCTTTTGGTTTACCAGCTAAATTGGTTAAGCTGTCTTCACTCTAGACATCTTTTCTTAAACTAAGTTTGACTGTTCCCTGTGCACTTAAAATTGACTTGCTGACGTTTGTGTAAATCTGGAGCTGTTCTCATAAGTTACAGTTTTTATAAAAACCTCAGTTACTGCTACAAGAACTCACTTCAAAGCTCACTTTTTTTTAACAGCTACTATAATGATTCATTTTCATGAAGTCTTATGGAAAAAATACATTTAGGAAATGTATGCATATTACTTTTTGCAGCAGTAATGAAGGAAGCTAATATTTCTTAAATGTGTGTATGATACAATATTTCATACAGCCTAAAAAGCAGCAAGGTAGGATGTGCTGCTTTCAAGAGCCAAGTTAATATGCCTCTCATACTCCATCAAAAGACTGATGGAAACAGTTTCTTTACCAAATTGCTGCAAGTGCAAGGTGAGGAAAATAGCAAACTCACTGACTGGCCCTTCTTTCTCAAATCTGAAAAAGCAGAGCCATATAAAGATGCAGAGTGCTTTGTGATTTTTTTAGATTACTATATTAGGGATATTTTAGAATTTGAATTCTCACTTTAAGTCATCTTTGCCAATGTAGTGCTAATTTGCTCCCAATCCATTGTCTCATTTTCTGAAGTTAGAATGCCCAATGTAGCTTTTAATTTCCATTTCTCCCCTCCCCTCGTTTGGAAACAGTTTTACATGCTTTCTCTGGCATAAGCTGTCAAGAGAAGGTTCATGTTATTTTTCATCATAAAATCCACTTATTTGATGAAAATAGACTTAACTGTCAGACTAGGTAACGCTACCCTACCCGAAAAGCCTTGACTGAACACTAAGGTTAAACATCTACCACATTTCCCAGTGCGCGAGTGGAGTATGATTGTTAAAGTTGTAAAACAAAACAAACACTGCCGGTTCTGGTTACTACTCGAGGCAGTTCTGTAACTGTCAGAATGTCCTATCAGATTTAGTTTGGGCTTTAGCTCCCTATGAAATAAGTTACTAAAGCTGATTATAAAAGGAATTTGGAACTTAAAAAAAAAACCCCAAAAAACAACAAACACTACAGGGAAAACATTGTGGAGAGCAATAAATCTTGTTCTGTTTGCACCTATCAGATATTTATTGTACAATAACAGTTTATATTTTTAGTCATTGCCCATTATTATTGATGAACATGGTGAAATATTTTTGAATGAGATGTTTGGGGTTTGTATGTGCATTACAATTGTCCTTTTGTACTGTAAGTTACTGTTTGATTGGAATATTTTATCAAAACTGTCTCCCTGTGCCTTTATATTACAAGAAAGTTGTTTCTGCAACTTCTAATGATATTAATAAAGAATACTTTAAGAACCTCATCTCAGATGTTCATTTTTAGATCGGTCTTTTAAGATTAAACTCAGTCTAGAATGTATTAAAATATACATAGAACTAATTTTTGTAGTGTTGCAGAATGCACCATTGTCAAAAGTGACTGATAGGAACTTCTTTTTCCCCTCTTGTTTTCTAGTAGACTGTTTGATCCGAAGTATGAATGATCTGCCAGGAATCTTTTTGTTTTGGAGATTATCATCAGTAGGACTAATTTTTTTTAAAAACAACTTGATGAAGCCATATCTTTCTGTTCTATTAACTGAAAGAAAATATTTTCCAGTTAAACAAATGGATATATTTTCTCTTTATTGTTTGAGAAACTTTTTTTTTCCTTGTATTTAGAATAATTGATATTGCTAGTACCACTGTCTCTTCACTTCAGTATTCTAACAGTTAATGTAGTGTAAATACATGACTGATGTTTCTCTTTTACTCTGTTTTTCAGTGAGCATTTGCATTTGAAACTAAGTCCTGCAGTTATACTAGAACATATATTCCCTTCTGACTTTCTGACCCTGTGTAAATAATAGGAACAACCTGTCTCAAAAAGACTTGGGTTTTTTATCTTTTTAGTTGCACTCCTGCTGCCTCAACTTACATCTCCAGGAACTGCAAACCTGAAGACTGAAACTTATTAACTTCCTGGTGTGCCTTGGAAGTCAAGATCATTATGTTCTTAAAAAGAAACTAGCATGAATAACTGCTGCATCTTTTCTTTCAACAGTTTCCAGAGTAAAGCATAGTCTGATCCTGATTGCCTTGAACTTCAAGACATGGTATATCTGGTACTTTCTGCCCAGGTACTTTTCCGTTGTGAGATATTCCCTCATGAGACATTTCAGATATGTTAAACTTTGTATGCTACTCTGATTTACCAAAAAGACTAGGTTAAATGTGGTTTTCTTTACGTTTATTAGACTGAAGACTTTGGCTGCCTTTAAAAGGCACTAAAATGTTTTGGTTCTCTACAGTCAGTCTAATGTTTTTGTAGAAACCAGCAATAGTGCTTTCATGTATTCCTGTTTTTCCATACAACACGTCTGAATTCAGTACTAACTTGTAAGCTCTTTTGTTAGTTATCTCTGTTGTTTGAAACCTGTGATTTGGCGATTAGGATAAATTGGACTGTGAAACCTCTGTAAAATGCATGTGTGGTGAGTATCAGAGAAATGTACCATTAGGGAAGTATATTTCTCAATGTGAAGATTTGGTGTGCAGCCTGCTTAAATTGCTTTTGAAGTTCCTCCTGGTTGCTTTCTATCCTAAGCCTTTAAAAATCCAGTCCATCAAATGGAAACTTCATTGATGTTGATTTCACCTACTTTTTTTTTTTGCTGAAGTTGCAAAAGACCTGCTAATTTATTTAATAGCCTCCTTCTGACTAGTTTACTCGTTATTAGGATCACTGTTATTTCTGTTTTAAATGTCTGCCAATTTTCTGTTTCCTTACTTCCAGATCATGTTCAAAGACAGACAGATAGTTTAAATAGGCCTTTATCTCCTTCTAGTTTCATTTTTGGGGTATTTAAAAGAAATTTTTCCTATGCTGATTTGTCATTTTTTTAAATGTGACTTTCCAGATCTGACAAGTGTTGATTTGCATGGGGTACTTGTAAGCATCAGATTCTTTCATACTTACTTTTATGAACACATTTCACTGTGTTTCTAGGCAAAAGTCTTTGGTAGTCTGACTTGTACTGTACACTATACTAATGAACTTTTACAGAATCACAGAATATTAGGGATTGGAAGGGACCTCGAAAGATCATCTAGTCCAATCCCCCTGCCAGAGCAGGAACACCTAGATGAGTTCACACAGGAAGGCGTCCAGGCGGGTCTTGAATGTCTCCAGAGAAGGAGACTCCACAACCTCCCTGGGCAGCCTGTCCCAGGGCTCTGTCACCCTCACAGTAAAGAAGTTCTTTCTCAAATTTAAGCGGAACCTCCTGTGTTCCAGCTTGCACCCATTACCCCTTGTCCTATCATCGGTCGTTACTGTGAAGAGCCTGGCCCCATCCTCCTCACACTCACCCTTCAAATATTTATAAACATTAATCAGATCCCCCCTCAGTCTCCTCTTCTCCAAGCTAAAGAGCCCAGAAAGGCCCTGGGGATGCTAGATGTCTACTTTGTAAGTGAATGTGATGTTAGGACAATGAAGAGTGTGTTGTTTTGAGAGCAGATGAGTCTGTTGTTGCTGCACTGGAAGTATGAGAATATACCTGGTTTTGTGTGGTTCAAAAGCTAGACAGTTTTCAGGAGCATTAGTGATGAATATTTGCCATGAATACTGACTTGCATGTTCAGGTCAGAGCAGGAAAATTCTGACTTTAAAAGAAAAAATATCTAAGGCTGTTTTTTTATATTTGGTGGGTTAACGCCAGTCTTCTGAGAACAGTAATGTGAAAGCAGAACATACTTCAAAGCAAAATAGCCTGTTTAATATACAGCTTGTGTTCAGACAAAAAAAAGAGAAATTTTTTTTAGGTCAGGGTTTCAAATAGCTTGTCTGTTAGTCAAAGAATTTTAATGCACATCTTTCTATTCTGAACATGATGCTTTTGTAGATGCTTTTACTACAGATTCTAGCTTTTGATATTATTAACAGAGGCTTAGTGCATCTGTTTAATGTGCCCTTGGTATAACTACAGGTTACCAAATAGATGGATGCCCTGTATCTTTTTAAAGGAATGGGTTTTTCAAAATTGGGTGCATTTATATTTTTGGTTTTTTTTCCTCCAAAAATAGTTCTGAAATGCCTCAGTATAGTTGAGCAGGTGATTTCATTGCTGCCAGCCATTAATGCAGTTTAATTTTGACTTGAAAGTTCTCATCTTCTTTGGTTTTTCAGGCTGGGATAGGAATGTCTGCTTTTCTGTAAAATCTAGCAGTTCTCAGTGTGCAACTATGTCACCTAGGCCTTAATAGATATTTTTTTCCTTACAAGAAAACTTAGTTTCCCTATTTTGTGGGGATTTTTGGCAGTTTCATATATTAAAATATTTTCTTACTGTTGCAGACTAACTTGCAGTTTCACTGTGGGAAGAAGGGCCTACCTCCATCTGGAGAGAGCATGAAGAAATAATGATCAGAATTCTGAGGAAATAAAGAATCAGGGAAATATTTTGAACTCGCTGACTTCAGTGCCTCACAGTAGCAAATTAGTATACCAATAATGGGCCTAATTATTTAACTTCTTGTAGAATATCAAGAGCAGTTCTAGTTGTTTATTTACTCATTTTAGAAACTACATGTTGAGATGGTTGAGCTTAACATGCTTGTGCTTGCTTTCCTGAGGGTAAATTTAGAGCTCTGACAGAAAGCAGATGTAGTTGTCAACAACTTTTAAGAACTGCTCTCTTTAAGGGACCTCTTTCTTTATCAGCAGCTGGTACACTCAGTGAATGAGCAGAGAGTATTTGCACAGTGAATGCACAAAGTTACATAGTTATGGCAAAGCATACTTTGAGTTTTAGGTTCTTGGAACTCATCTCCCGCTTGTCATCTAGTTCTAATATGAACATTACTTTAAAAAAAAAAAAAAAAAAGATTTCTCTTAATTTGTTTACAGTTTTATTAAATTTATACATGTGAATACCTGACTTCTTTTTCAAAGTCTGTCACTTTGGGTTTTTTAGAGGAACATCAGACTTCACCAAGGATGAAAAAACATGTGTCTTTCTCAGATTGCAGCCTTAGGTTTTTTGCTGTTGTGTTTGTTTTTGTTGGTGGGGATGTTTTGTTTAAAAACTTCCTGGTTTATAAAGGAGGAGAACTTGACAGGGAAGATAAAAACAACTTAATAGCTATCCATTTCACTCCTCAGCTGTGCACATTGTGACAATTCTCCCCAGTCTTTTTTTGCAGATACTGTCAGTTGTTCCATTACAATATTTTTCTAATTATTTTTTAAATTACTTGAAATACTGTACGTTTTTTTCCAAAGATAATGACTTTATTACTAGAGTTTTTGTTAGAACATCTGGTATTTTGTCTCTGCAAAATAGCAACATTATGTACACATATGATATTAAATTATGTTTCTTTTTATATCCTGTATCTTTTCAGCATAATCATTAAGTACAATCATAGGATAAATAAGTAGGATTTGCTTTCTACTAACATTGTATTTTTTTCCTTAATGATTAATTGGCAATTGGCAATTAATTGACAATTAATACAAAGGGTCATATCATTCCCCATTACTTTCAGGAAGGTGGGATTGGGAAAAAGAAACTGGCCAATGGAAGCATGGCAGCAGTGTTTGAAACGTGAAAAATTGTGCTATACTAAAAAGGTATGGACCAATATCTAGTTTTATGGGGCATATACTTGCTATGATATGCACGTGCACCATCACCAAATACATACAGTGTCAGAAACCTTTTTTTAAATCAGTTTTTCTGGACACAGCTGTCTGAATCTATAAATGTTTACCAAGTATATGACTGCATTATCCAGATACTTTAACAGCAAGTATAATAGGAAGACAACAAAAGCATAGGAGGTCTTTGTCCCCGCAGCACAGCATGGCCATTTTTTCCCTGGCACTGTCTGCTGTGGCGTTTGCTGGTACGGGGTTGTGTCTCTCCTACCAAGTAGTTCAGTGCAGTAGGAGCTACTTGGCAGACAGTAGCATTGATGTCAAAGCCTCTACATCTTCACTGTGCATGTGTCTGAGATTTTGCTTCAGCCTAAATTGAAACTTTTCTCCTCAACTGAACATCTTCAGCATTTTCATGTTTAAGCTCAATTAGCCGTTTGAACTTGTATGTATCTGTTAGGACTTGGAAGACATTTGGTGTGCACATGGATAAGAGTTTCTGGCTTAGTTTTCTCTGCAAGCAACCTGGTTCACATACATCAACACTGCTCTGCAACCAAACCAACACCTGGAAGTGGGAAGGTGATTGAGAGATTCACTTCAAATCTGCCTTACTTCACTGAAACAAAATGTTAATGTAAACCCAGTCTGTAACAGCTAAATGTGTTCTACAAGACAGAGTGAGGGCCCTGCATTGACTAAAATTCCTCTGAGTTCTTAAGTTTAGAAATGTCATTTTCACATTTTATCTACATATACAAATGTATACACATGTATAAATATGTATACACACAAATTTTACTTATATAAATGTGTAAAAATGAAATTTGTATATATCTACACACATGTATATACTTCTATGTATGTATACATCTATTTAGCATAAGATGCTATTGCAAAATTCTGGTTGGACTCACAAGTTCTTGGCTAAGACTGATACTTTACTTAATAGATTTTTATTTTTTTTACTTGTGAAAAGTCTGATAACCTCATTTCCCTGCTTTGTTGTCTTTATCTAAGTCACTTTGATCAGCAGATCTGATGTCTTAAGTACCTAAAAACTGATCTTACACTGATGTTAATCTATAACCAGCTATTGTTTGGAACAGACTAATGATCTTCCTGTTCTTATTTTAAGTAATTCTCAAGTAAGTTTTTTGATTTCTGATGTGATGACTGAGATTACGTGCCACTGTTGTATTTATGTTGTTGTGATTATTGATTGCTTTGATAATTACAAAAGTGTTTACGTCTTGATTTGGAATACTAGTCCTCTAGACTTGTAAATGTTTTGGCAGTAATGTAAGAGAAGGATTGCAATTCTGGCTTTTAGACGTCCACTGGTCCTCAGCAGAGCCCATCACAGGAGTTCCGAAATGCACCCTCAAGGACCCCATCTTTTCTCATTCACTACATGCGGAATTGAGCCAGACTATTTCTTTTAGTGCCTGGATTTTGGAGGCATGAGACTATTCATGTGTGTTGGAGCAACTTTAACCCCCCTTATGGCTAAAACCTTGTGAAAAGGAGAAAATATATTCCTATAGATGAATTTTTGTTATATCTTTTTCTGTCTTGTTTTGTTCTGCATTATTCCATACTTGTCTGGTGTTTGTGATTACACTTCATGAGATGCATCTAATTATGCTGCCTTTATAATGTGAAAATCTTGCAAAAGTAAGTTTTTAGAAATTTATATTGTTACTTTTTAAAGTAGAATTTTATAATTTTAATGAGATATATTTCCATAAATGAGCAGTAATAGCAAACACTTTTGCCAAGTGTCACCATATTTTCATATTATGATTGTTCTAGATCCTTTTTTCCATGTTTGGGCTAGCAGTCTATTTTGTACATTGAACTCTGGCTGCCCACCAAAAACACCACTTGTATCAGACTTGGATTTACCCAGGAGGCACTCTCCTGTCTGTCATCACTGAATGGTGATGGATACAATTGCAGTTCACTTGTCCTGTCCTTGTTGGGGTAGTACCTGTCTCTTTATTAGAGGATTATCAGAAGTTCTCTGTTCTGCAAACAAATGTGTTCTGTTGCTTAGGAATCATGACATTAGCCACGATATGAGGTAGATTTGTGTGAATTTGTGGGACTGCAAGCAGTAGCTGCATTAGAAGTTTCCATAGATGCATTGCCGGCAATCTAATTTTTAGGAAATATTAAATTTTATCACAAAGGCATTTATGCATTAGTTGATTTGAAGAGGTGTCTCTTTGCCAGCATTAGACTACAACTTATCAGACGTTCAGAAATTAGAAACAGTGGTTTGAGGAGTGAAACAAAGGATGTTATCAATGCATGGAAGAAGCCAGCACGACTTGGGTAAGTAAAGCATTATAAGTTGTATTGGAATTTACACAGTACACTATTTATTTTTCTCATTGAAAAGAGAAATTCTATGATTTGGATTTCTGTATCTCAGCAGAAAAAGAGCATTGCAGGAGTTCAGGGCACTGAACAGCAGTGCTGTAACATGGCCTTAGCTCAGTGGCAGAGAAGCCTTAACCACTAGTGCTCCCATGGACTTCCTCGCTAGCCTGGATTTATTACTGTTCCCATGAGAACCCAAAGCCCCAGCCACACTCGAGTTTGTATCTAAGCAATGAACCATTCTGTTGATGAATGTGCTGTTGCTGTGTAGCAAATTGCTTGGGTATGTTTTAGCTGTGACAGGTGGGTTTCTGTTAGTCAGTTTTGATGTAGCTCACACCACAGATCATGTAAGGTACCATGTCATGTCAGACTTGTGTTGTGATCATGACAAGCAGACAGGCCGAGCATCAGAGAAAGGAAAGAAACGAAATACATGCACTGTACAAATGGAAAATCTTTATTTTTTTCCTTTTGTGATCAAGAAAACATAGAGCAGGTCTCTTATAAATGAGATATGAAATAATTTAAAAAATTATAACTTTGTTAAGAGGGACATGGTTTTAATCCTAGAGAGTTTTACAGAATACATAAAAATCACAAATTGTTCAAACTTGCTTTTTCTGTTACTAATTAAGCCTATGTTAGATAGAGAATAATGTTTAGTGGATCACAGGTAACAGAACTCTTGTAGCTCAGATTCATTGATCCTGTTATGGTCTTCTAGTACTGCTTGTGTAAGTGTATCTTGCCTTGTGTACTGCTGTACACTGTAAGCAAGGTACTAATTGAATATATTTTCTGCAATGTTTGTGTAAAAAAGGGGCTGTTAGTCGGGATCCCATTTAGCCTGCACCTGAGCAATAACATATATATGTGTAAGTACCCAAGACAGTCACCAAGGGAACGCACAGCAATTCCTTAGTGATTCCACACTTCCATGTGTATCTGTTGCGAGATTGTAGGACTCTTTTTCTAATCATCCTTTTATGTGATCCTGCTTAAGGGGACCTCTATGACCTATGACATCTTCAATGACAATGCCATACTTTCTTTTTTTGCCTCAATCCTCTTTGGAAATGTGATTTATAGACCAGGGTGTCAGTCTATATAAAAATGATACCTGAATTGCAGCTTGTATCTCCAACCACATATGCTCCTACAGTGTATAAGTGCCCTTCAGATTCAGTGATCTCTAACCTGAACTAAAGAGGTGAGTTAAAACACAGGGAAGAGTGCTCAGTAATTGTGGAGCAATGGTATATTTGGATTACCTGGCAGGTCCAAGTGAGGTTAATGATTCAGGGCTAGGTACCTGAACACTGGGATGGCTAATGAACTGCAGATGTGGTTTAAATGTGGCAGTACTCCACTGAAGTAGTATTAATAGTGGACTTTTGAGTCCAGGAAGATAACTTTCAAATTAAAGATGAACTGTTTTAATTTGAAGACCATCCCTAAGAAGATTTCATATTTGTAGTGGTTAAAGAGTTACTCCAGCAAGAGACAGACTTTATTATTCTTTGTCTTACAATTAATCTTTCTTAATTTTTAAGTCTACATTTTGAAAATTGAGGTACCTGTAAGTAGAGTTCAGATGGTGAAAACATAGCCTTATATGGTCATTTATGCCATTAGTTTTTAAAGCTTTTTTAAAAAGCTAGTTCAGGTTGTGGTGTTACCTATTTTTCTTTGGAGCCCACATTGTGGACAATTGAATTAGATTACCAGATGCACTAGTTTGTAGCATTTCACAATAATTTTAAACACAAGATTTAGGATTTAGAACTTGCATTTGGTCTCACTTGTACATCATGTGACTTGATTTACTTTTTATGATTTTAGAAATGAGCAAAATGTATTTAAACAGCTCTAAATTATACTTTTGATGGACAAAAATTAAGTGTTAGGAAAGAACATTTGGTTTTGGAGAGAAACAAAAGAAAGTGTGTCTCTCCCTCCTACTTAATATTCTTAAGGAAAGCCTCTGATTAAAATATATAAAGGACACAGGATCTCATTAGCAGTATTTTCCTTTATCTATAATTATTTTTTTTAAAAGAATATGTAAAAATCCTACCTAATACTTGGAGATGTAGGAGGTAAGGGTTTAAAGGGGAACTGTAGATGACTACAAATACTGGTACAACGACAGTGAGGACACTTAAGAGGAACTCTGATCAGAACTGTGACAGTTAGTCTCTGAGTTCCTAAAGTCTAAGGCTTCGTATATTTTTAGAAGTTGCCATGATATAAATTTAACTCAAACGTTGGCGAGTTGGTCACAGGATGGAGGTGCCTTCTGCAGAAGCGCTTTGCCTTGCTAATGGTGTCCCTTTCAAAGGGCAGGGGAAAGAGCCTCAGAAACTGTTTTGCAACTGCTTACATTTGGTCTTGGACATTTAAAGTTTTTATTTTCTGTTACCATTTCCCATCATACTTTCCAGTGAAGGTAAAACCTTCAAAATACGTGTGCAATTAATTCGAGGCTATTTCTTAATCTTACTTTGGGTTTGGAAAGGTAAAGGAGAGAACCTGTATTACTGTTTGGATACTAGATCATTTGGGGTGCACAGGAAAACTTGGGCTACATAAAAGCTGCAGTTAAGTTAATTACCTGTGACAATGTTTTAATCATCTTATTGATAATGCAGAAATATTCCTAATTCATAGTCTTCTAGGTAGAGAGGTTTTTCCTACTATGTAAATGTTATTAAAAATCAATATTAAAATTTAGCATTCTGTGACCAGTTCTAACTTGTAGGATGAAATGTCAAGGCATCTGGGAAACTGTTCTCTATGGGTATAGGCAAGTGACTGGAACATGTGTGAAAAAACAGGACTTGACTGTCTGCTAAAGACCTCTGAAGAGACTTACATATCTACAAAAGACCTTTTGGTAATTTATAAACACCATGTTCTGATGAGATTAAGAGTCTTTGGATGTGACACAGGAGTGTGTTACAGTAAGTGTCTATTAAAAAACTAATTCCTGCTATAGTTTTAATATTGACAATATTTCTCAAGTCACTTCTCCTTTTGCAGCTTTGTAGTGGATTTCCTACAGACAGTGTGCATGGGGAAGAAGGTGCTGCACACTCCAAATGTGGTACTGCAGTAAGTTAAATTGGCTGCTTAAGTTAGAGAAAGTGGGCTAACTGGAAATTAGCCATAGCAGTGGGCTTTTAAGTCAAACTGCTCTTACTTCACATGCATTGCAGGGAGAGGGAACTGTGTCTAAAAAACCCCCACACACTGGAAATTCATCCAGAGGGAAGAGATTATGTTTAGAAGAGCTTTTGTTCCCAGTAAGCAAGGTAATTTGCAACTGTCATGCAATGAGATCAGCATACTGAATCGCAGGAAAAGCAGGTATGAGGGGGTCAAGATCTGTTTTTAAGATTTATTTGTGCTCAATATTTAGCAACAAGAAAAGAAAATATAATTAGAACACCATGAACCAGGGTAGGAGTTGTTTCTTCCAAAGAAGAAACAATGAGGGGAAGGTGTCTGCTGAAATAGCCCCCCAGTCCAGGCAGCTGAGAGATGTTGACAGAAGGAAATCTGTTCAGCAGCCCATAATCACCCTAAGTTCCAGGTAGATGTTGATCTTTTGTTCTACCTGTTTCCTTTTGGTAACTTTTTTGCTTTGCAATCAAGAGCCAGAATAAGTTTTACCTATGATTTTTCTTATCTAGTGACAAAGGAGTCTAAGGCCAAGTGTTGGTGAACACTGGTTTCTCCCCAGGGAACAAAAGATGTTAGTGCAGCATCATGCAGGTAAAGGCAGAATGCATCACCTCCACAATGTTTCAGAGTTCAAAGGGATTGGGATATATTATTTCCTAGTTCAGTTTGATGCAAAGTAGTAGCTTGCAAAACGAAGGCAATACAGTGGCTGGTATCAACCAGTGTGCCTTTGACAGGTTCCAGTTGAAGAAAAAACAGTGATTAACTCTGGGAATAGCTGTATATCTTGGAGATTCCTTTGCAGTTACTGTGACTGAGTCCAGTTTCTAGGCAACTTTTCTTTCACCAGTGTCTGACTGTCTATCAGTCAATGCCAATGTAATAAAAAAAAGATACTGAGCAGTAATTCACAATGGCTGAAATGTATGGGCTGATGATTCCCCTACAAGAAAACTTAACAGAGAATTCAGATCATATGTTTGCGATTCAAAAGTCTATAATTATATAAGGCCCATTCTTCTCTAGTCTTGGAAAGGCCTCTGTGTTCTTGCTAGTTGTCTTATTTACAGACAACTGCAAGTAGCCCTTGGCATTTGTAGCATTTTGACAAACCATGAAGGGAAATGAGACAACAGTCTACAAATGCCTTATGTTTTTTGTAATATTGAATAGATGTCCAAGGTGTCAGCAATACTTCGAAGTAATTTGGTCTCTTAAGAAAAATGTTGCATGCATTCAAGGCATCAAAACCAGGCAGTGTTTCTAAAATTTATATGTTTTATATATTAAGTGTAATTTGAGGGTAAAAATATCCACAGGTACCCATTTGATTCATCCTGGTTTGTACATCTGCAGGTTTTTTCCGAGTATGTTTGGGAATGTTTTAACACTTACAGACCACATGTTCAAGGCTGAGTGTGGAAAATGTAGCATTTATCTTACTTGCTGAATATGCTAAAACCCAGTAATATTTAGCTATTTTGATAGTGTAAATCCTAGGCTATATCTTAACTGCCAACTTGTTATCTTAGTGAAAAACATAGAATAAAATAATAGCTGTGTTAATTGCTAGTTAAATAGTACAGCAGGCTATGGCAACCCTCTCACTTCCTCCTGTTTGCTGTGCATAAGGTCTCTATTTTAATAATACAATGTGATGGAGGATGTTTTCATTAAAGTTAACCAATGTAGAACAGTAAAATTTCTGTGAAAAATGAAATTTTGATGCCACCTTGGTTTTCAGTGGAATAAAACAGTGCCTGGATAAATTAAAAAGGAAAAAAGAAATAGAAATAAAAGAATCTTGAGACCATCTCACCCTCCGACCCCCATGGATAGTTGGTAAGATGCAGAGAGTTTAAGGAACCTGTTCTAGGAACCTAGGGGACGTCATTCTCACTCTGAATCAAGTCGAGCATTGATGTGGCCACGAATCCTTGAAAATCCCTGGAGAGATCTTTCACTGTAAGCATTGGATTAATCCACTTCCTGATCTGCTGTTCCACCCTGTCCCAACGAAGTCCTTCCTCCAAAAGTCCTTGGAAGACAATGATGTGTTTTGAAGATAGATAACCCTTCCCCTGCTTTTCTGGACTATGTGAACTCTTTTTCCAAAAATACAGTAAGCATACCTAGTTCCTGTCTCCTTTCCCCTACGCAGCACCTTCCTTTTGCTGCTAACCTGAACTGTGTTGAAGTGCAGTGCAGGTCACCATGGCTTAGCCAGACACAGACATGTCTGTCACATGCTTATCCTTACTGAAAAGGCATCTACAGCTGGGTTTTCTCTGAAGTAGTGTTGGAGCACTAGAACAACACTGTGAAGGCATACAGTGTGTCAAGGTTTCTACAAAGTTTTAAAATCAAAGGGTTGAATTTCCCTTAGTGTTGTGCTGCCTGTAGGTGCAGTATGTTACCAGAGACTTTCCCAGTTTTTGAAGACCAGTGTTTGCAGAGAGCTGTTTCAGAAAGGGGAATATTGATTGCTACTACAAGGAGATCATTAATAGAGAATGTGTATAATAAGTTTAAGTACTAAGGTTGTATTTTAGTACTGTCATTCAAGAACAGGCTCACATACATCAAAGCAAAACCTGGACTTGTTTATGATGCTGTTAGAAATCTCTCTCTGTATGATATATGTAGTGGAATTACTAATTATATAATTACTAGTAGAAGTAATTTATGTTATAGTGCTCTAGGCACTTCAAGGACCAAGCCTCTCCATGAAAGATCTCTGTGAAAAGAGAAGCAAGGAGACAATCTTGACCCAGATAGGAACAATTTAAGCATTAGTCTACATGTGGATGGATCAGCAAACAGTGTGGGAGGAGGTAACAGTGAAACAAACCTGGTCAGCACTGTAAGCTCCTGTCAGTGTTCACCAACCTAACTGTTACCATTTTCTACTGTCCATAGGCATCGTGGTAGCAGGGAACTAGGGAATCTTTCACCACTTTACAGTTCAGCAAGGAAAAGGCAAGGCTCCAGCAGTGAAGGACACAAAAGAAATCACTGCAGTTGGTGTATAACATATATGGATTTTAAGTAGCCTGTTCTGGGCCAAGCCTTTCCCCGAAGGGAACTCTTGACAGTTACTGAAGCTGTTTAAGCCTGCTAAGCAATCCTGTTGGGTAAGTGAAGTGCTGTATTTGGGGCTTTAAAGTTATCCTGAGCTGTGAAAATCTTTCCCACAAAGGAGTGAATGTTCAAGGTTTGTACTACAACATGTATATATTTATTTATTTGTAACGCATGAAACAGGAAACATTTCCAAGCCTAGAAAGAGAGGCATAATAAAGTTCAAGCCTGTTTCCCTTGCACATCCCAGGTTTCACAGAAGGAAAATTCAGGTGCATGGGCTCAGAGGAGTCCAGGAGTCCTTTGGGAAGTAGTCTTGAAAATACCTTGCAGTTTGTTGTAGCAAGTAAGTTGAAGTACAGAAGAGAGGCTGAGAGGTAGCAAAAAACTGGTTAATCCTGAAAGGTAAAATCTATGAAAAATCTGGGCCACAGTTCTGATTTTCAAGAAATATGAACTGCTGGGTCAGATTCTCTAGGATTTTATACATTGAAGTTTTATCCCTTCCCCACCTTTCCCCCAGGTCTGCATACAAGTTTTTCTTCTTAGCTTCTCTTCAGATTTTAGATCTAGGTTCACAATACTGTGAAGTAAATGTACGTACATGCCATAGCATAATATGATAATATTTGCCTGTACAGTGTTCCATAATGCAAACCGCTGTGGAAAAAGGTAACTCAAGAGTTCCAGCAGCAACTTCTTTGTTCTGTCTTGGAAAGAAGAGACATATTTCTTTGTGCTCTTGATTCTGTTTACTCCAGTGCTTTCCTGTCAGCTTGAAAAGATCAGAACAAGTCTGTCCTAATAATTTTTTTTTTTTTATAAGATTAACATTTAAACACTGTAATCTTCCCCATACCACAATGCTGCATGGATTCATCAAAGCACTTAAACACACATTTTAAATTGGAGTTTGAGTGCAGTTGCATGGAATCAAGTTTATATTTCTGTTATTTTAAAATGCCTTTGAGGACCATTATGTGCAGGCCTCCTTTCAGGAAACCATTATTAGATACCAGCTGAAATTAATTATGTCTAGATTTGATGTAACCTTAATATGCAGTGGGATTGCTGTCCATTAGTTTTTGTTTTTAATGACTGCAATATAAAATTAAAAACAAATGAAATATTTGTAAAACTATTATTATAACTACATCAAGCTGATCATGCAACTAAAAGGCTTTAATAACAGTGAAAATAATGTTATGTAAATTTTAGAGATATAAATCTGTATATGTTTCCTTTCCAGCTGTTGAATAACAAGTGTGAAAACTGATGGTTCTGTTTTAATTTTGCTTCTCTGCTAACTTGAGTTTATGATGAGAGAAACATTTAAAAAAAGGTTGATCTCTTCAGCTTCCTCATACAGCTGGAATAATATTTGACTGAAGGAGGGCAATAAATTGAGTAGATTGATTTAATAAAAGACATTAGCCTTTTCATACATGGTACTTTTTCAGTTACGGAAGAGCTAATGTATTTATTTAATATACTTGCAAAGCAGGAGAGTAGCTCCTTAGCAGGCAGTGTAGCACTGTTTTGACTTGGTTTACAAAAGGAACACAAAATCAGTTTTGCTTCTTCAAATTTTTGAAACTGTCTTTTGAGTAGTTATTTTAAAATTTTAGCCTTAGTAAAACTAAAACTTGTTTTAACTTGGCACTCTGAGAGGAATATTTTTTTAAAGTATTGGCTTCATTGAGAGGGAGTCTGAATATTACCTCTTCAGTGTCTAAGTTCTTGTACTCTAGTCCTTCTATAATTAATGGAGAGCCTCTTTCAGACAATGATTTAAAACCTACTTCTAGAAGCATGAATATTACAATATTACCTAATAATAATAATAAAATAATCAGGAAATTATCCTAAAGAAACAGACAAAGCAGAATGCCGGTGCACATGTATCAAATTTAGTGGCATGGATTTTCTGACACGAGAGGCATATATGAATGTGGGACTTTCATTTAATTTCTCCCAAATGAGATTAAAAAGGTAAAAATGAAAAGTGATTGTTCTAGTAGTGTGTGCATAGGAGAGCTGGTTAAAATTGTAAAAGGTTCTTCAGTGTTTTGAACTTCAGACAAATGTTTCCTGAAATGTCACACTTCCATTACATATGGCTCATAACCTTTAAATGTGGTTACAGTAAAACAAAATGTATTTCAGATTCAACACATTCATCCTTGATGAGAGATGTGCAGAGCTGTCATTTTCACCAAGCATTCATATCTAGTCACTGGGGTTTTCCATGGGTCTATTCCATAGAGACGCTTTGCCTTTTAGCAGGTAAACAGATTTTTTTCCTAGCAAAACTGAGAAAAATATGTCCTCAAATAAAAGCAGCTCTATACAATCTGTAGTGCTATCCTCTTTTTCTGTAAAATTTTAAAGAGCTAAGAAACCCATTTTCACAATGCTGCCATAAAACTGTGCTTTTATTTGCAATTTTTTGAAAAAACATCTCTAGTAAACATTGTCAATGAAGCTGCCTGTTATCGCCCAAGTGCCAACTGGAATAATCAGTCTTTAAACCTGACTATTTAAAAATAAGGTGATTAAGCCAATAATGCTCGGTAATAGATGGTTTCTGTATTTTCTGTTTTGGTTTTCAAATTCATATGTGCTAGCCCACCTACCCCCAGCTGTATTCAGTTTTTTGGAAGCGTGGCTTTTCTGATTTATTATTTATTTGCCAAACATTATGTATGCAGTGGGTCATTAAGTAACATGGCGCTGAAGCTGTATTGTTTGTGTGGGATAGAGGCATTTCCAGAAATATTTTTAAAAGAACAAAGGCAAATTGTTCAGAGGCGGAAAGTCAATGGCAGTTGGATCCCTCTGCCCTTCTGACTTTTATTCCATAAATTATGACAGAGTAATTTCTGAGGGAGGAAGGAAGTTGAATGCAGAAACATCTGTGCTAAATGTCTAGAAACTTTTGTCACCTGAGCAGTGAATGCTCATAAGGTCAAATAGGCCCAGGCTGGTGGGATGGGGGAGAAAACAGGGGGAGCATAAGCGATAAAACTCCTGGATCAACACAAAGATGCTTTAATAAGCGAAGGGAAAAAAACCTAAAAGTGTCGTGAAGGTAATAACTCACCACCTCCCACCTGCAGAGCAATGTCCAGTGTGTCTCTGAGCAACAGCTATCTTGGCAAGACATGTTCCTGCTTCTTCCTCAACTTGCTGAGCATGGCACGGTCCCCTCCCAGCGCCTTGCCCACCCTTGGCCTTCCCCTGGGGAAGCAGAGTGGGAAACAGGGAAGGTCTTGACAGAGTGCAAGCAGGGTTCAGCAACAGCCAGAACCCTGCCTGGTGCATTATCAAGCCTGTTTTAGCCACAAATCCAAACCTTGGCACTCTGTGGGCTGCTATGGAAAGTTAACCCAATCCCAGCCAGAGCCAGAACAAAAAGGATCCAGGTGAAACTGCACAAGAGAGACTCAGGCTTTTGTAACTAGGCTGCTGTTACAAGGAAAAATATGTAAGTACAGTATTTAATTTCAACTGTTTATTTATTTCAACAATTTATATTTAGTTTAAATCTCTTGGATTTTGAGAGTACCACTGTCTTGTTAGGAGAGATCTCAAACGACTAGTGGCTTCTTGAACATGACCTAATTACGATGAGGTGAATGGGAAATATTTTCTGTCAGGCTGAGAAAAGCTCTGTGGGAAAGAGCTATGCAAGGTTGTCTTAACCGTGGCAGGAGGGGATGAATGGAAGTTAACTCTTGAGGGACTGCTCCAGGCACTTAGATAATTGGATGATAGGAGCGATACTGGAACCCAGGTAGAATAAGTCAGACTTCTTTGAAGTCATTAAAAGAACTAAATCCACTTCAGAGCAGCAACGTGATTTGGAGTACAGCTTCTTTGGAGAGTCCTGCAGTGAGTGAGCTTATGTCTCTCAAAGACAAACTGATAAGTTAGTGGCCACAGTATTTTTCTCAAATGGATTTGAGTTTTTAGTAGTTAAAATTCTCCCCATAGAAATTAATCACTACCTATCTGTGGGCTTTACAGTTTAGTATTTATTTCAAATAGCCTGAAATCATAGAATCATAGAATGTTCTGGGTTGGAAGGGATCTTAAAGATGATCCAGTTCCAACCCCCCTGCCAACAGCAGGGACACCGTCCACTAGACCAGGTTGCTCAAAGCCTCATCCAGCCTGGCCTTGAACACTTCCAGGGAGGGGGCATCCAAATGTGTCAGTAAACAGTGGTGGAGAATGTAATCTTTCGCTTTATCTTGTACTTTGAGTCCCATGGATGATATACATTTCCTCCTAGTTGCATGATAATAAAATTGATGGCAAATGGCCCTAAAGACCTGGAAGCTGGACCTGAGAACAGTGAAAAGCAGCGGCTGTGCTGGGTTGTGTTTGCTGCCAAGTCTGTGTGTTGTTTCAGGATGTAACACAGTAGAGGAGCTGCAGGAGCAGAGCATAGGGGAGTTTCAGTAAAAGTGTCACTTGATTTTTCTGACCTCTATTGTTCATCAGCTAAAGTTGAAAAACCTATAATCACCCAAAGGAATTACAGTCTTATTCTTAAGCTCTCGAGATCTCTCATCTTAGATTAGAAGCTTTTCAATTGATTTCAAGAGTGTAGCCTGTGAGAAATAATATAATACATAAGAGACAGAATAATTTTGGAGTCATTTGGGGGAGAGAACATAGAGAAATTGGTTGTAAATGCCCTGCGCCTTTTTTTTTTTTTAAAAAAAAATACAAGAATTCATAATGCCTAGATTTATAACCTGTAAAATTATTGTTATTATAAAAATCACTAACATGGCAAAGAAATTATTTTTCTCTTTTTGCTCTGTTTTCATAATAATGGTGGAGATACAAAGATAGAAACAAATTGCACTGAGTAACTGCAGATTCTGTAAAGAAATTTGATCATTGTTAATATTTTGAAAGACAAAAGCTGCATTGCTGGAAAAGAAAGAATGTGCACTCTAAATTCTCACAGAAGTTTCTTTAATTTATTGATTATGGACAATTTAAACCACATATATACCTATATTTGAATGCACTTCTAGAACCTATTGTATTGCCATTATCATTATTACAATTTTATTGTGATGGTTTGATTTCAGCATCACAAAACTTTGTTTTCAGTTGTTACACATATAAGGTCATACTAAATTAAATGGTAATTTAAAAATTGATTCTGATAATTTCAAATAAGGATACAGAAGAAGTAAGGCTGGAGGAAGTGCTAAATACAGAATTTTGAGAGCATTCAAAACATTTTGAATCTCTTTCAAATGGTTTTTATATGGTATTCACAGACTGGAAAATATATTTTCTTTTCTTTAGCAAAGAGTAACAGATTGTTTCATGAGGTATTAAGTAAATTAAACTTGTTTGCTACAGTCTTTGTTGTACCATAAGGCCCCAGAAGAAGTTGGATTCTCCTGCTTTCCATCCCACTGCAGGACAAGGATGATGGTGCTATGATTAGGAGAGAAGAGTGCTGACCAGTCAAAGAGCTGCTGACAAGCAAAAATCTTTAATGGTTGAATTCTGCTAATCTTCCTTCTTGGAATGTACTAATTTGGGTCTCTCTTCTCTACAAACACAAGCTGACAAGAAACCTTGAGGAGTACAATTAAGTTTGAAGCCACAGCTCCTTTTTCAGGATTGCCTGTAATCAACCAAAGGATTAAAACCTGTCCTGACAGGCAGTGTGACTGCGTAAGCATCGCCTTCATAGGAAAACAGGCAAACCCTAACCCCTCCACACCTAACCCTTCCTGAACCACCCACTGCCAGTCAAAAACTTGCTCCTTCTGTGATTTTTCTTTTCCCAATTATTTTTTTTCCCCCATACACAAGGCTTTAAGTCTTTGTGAGGTCTGAAGCCAGGGGCAATAGCTTGCTCTCTTGCAAAATCAAAACCACAATCAAAATCACTGTTCTCTCACAAAGTGCTAAATGAAGATACGATGGCTCAGTATGATATTAGGTTGATAGTTTATATTTTGTTTGAGTTTTAGATCTCTTGTGGTGTATAGAGAACAAAATGTGATCCTATGTTATTTTAGTGAACTGACTTAAAATGTATCCTTTTAGCCTCATGAAGACATATAAAGCTCAGTGTGTTTTATAAACTGGACTTTATTTGTATGAGTGAAAGCTCTAATATTTTAATTAGCATTCAGAACAATATGGCTTTTCTTGCTTTACTTTGATATTTTTTCATACCATAGATCTGTAAATATTTTTTTGCTTTCAACAGGAAAGTTGTTTCTGGTAATGTGTTAGAATATATTTCTCTCCCCTAGTGTCTAAAGTGAGTTCTTCCTTACCCTATATTAGAAGCATTACAACCTCTCCTCTGCAAAAAGAACATTCTGTAAGAAGTTAAAAACAGTAGGATGTTAAGCTAAGAAGCAGGTGCCAAATAACCTAACTGTACTTTTCACAGTTATGAGTAATCTGCAGTTCCCTTTCCTAATTCATTGACTAAAAACGCTTATTTAGTGTGTGTTGCAAACTGTAATATAGTGCTTCATTTCCCTCATAATTTCTGAAGCTGGGAGCTAAGATAATGTTTTTCTGGGCCTTAGCACATTGCTTGATCTTGCAAAGTCTATTTCATGGTCTGCTAGATCCTAATGGAGATTGTTGGTAATGAGATAACATTTATTTATATAAAAGTAGATTTACTGCCAACTGCCTAAAACCTACAAGCAATTGAAGTAACAGGTTGTTTTAAGTTTTTAGTTTGTTTTATCAGTATGTAAGAAAATATATGGAGGTCACAAAAACTCCAGAATTCTTAATGTTTATATGTCATGGTATGAAGACATACTGTCTTGCAAACTTTCAAATGAGGCTGTATATTAATGTTTCTGTTGGAGATACATTTATGTTTTGAGCTTCTGCTTCCCAAGCCATTAAAATCATTTGGCAATAAATGTTATACCTCGTTCAGTAAAATCAGGTCTTATGTGCATCTGTTAATGTAATCAACCTTAAAGCTTAACCATATGCAAAAAGATGGGGAACTTTTATAGATTCTCTTGACAGGCTTTGGGAGTGACCTTGATATTAGCAGTGTTGATAGCATTTCCAACAGAGAATCTGCAGTCGGCTTTTTGCCTGGAGCCACGTTGTAAATTATTGCTGTAGTGCAGATTACAGATTAATTGTTCAAGGGAAGTGGGGGAAAAATTACTGTCCTAAATTCCCAAGTCGGATCTACAGTACATCAATGAAGGCCAAACTAAAAAGTCTAATATGACAATATAGATGCTGTACAAACCAAAGAGAATCAAAAGAGTTTTCTTTCCCCGAAGAGCTCATTCTGCTGTATACACCATCTATGTTTTAACTTACAGGATGTGTCGTGGAGCTCTGTTTTCAGGTGGTGGTGACGTGAGTGCCCCATTTCTGACATTTTGAGGATGTTTTGCTTAGATGTTGCCAGTGTTTGGGTGGTGAGTAGTTTCTAAAACCAGATTTCTGATTTGAGGGCCATCACAATCACATCTGTTTCACAAGTGTGAAATATGTTATAAACTAGACATCCAACAATCTTTATATTAGCCCATGTATGCATTTACAGTAGGGGAAAAGGTATATCCCATATAGGAAAAAATATAGGGAAAGCTCTATCTGTTGTTTGCAGAACAATTGCAATTGGGTTATATATTGATTTTAAGTTCAATTCTGTATCTATAGAACAGAGTGATAATGTAATGAGTTCAAAGGTTTCATGAGTTCAAGTTTGAAATAGTGAAGCCATGGCTTAATTTTGTAAGTTATATCAAATCTATGCCAATAATTATTTAGGTGATGGCAAGTTATGTGTGCACCAACAACTTGTAGAGGCATAGAGATGCTTAAAAATGTCTATTAGCTCTCTTTTATTAAAACCTTCATACGCAGAGTGCTGGAGACACTGATGATTAAGACTTCAAGTGTAGTGGCTTCCGGCAAAAGGGAACATTGTACCAAACTTTCAGAAACCTCTCCAAGTTGTCTAAAATAATACATTTTTCACTTATTTTCTTTTTTAAAGATATAGGATTGTAGTGCTTTCCAAGGCTATGAAGCTGGCAGTCTTTACTGCACAGGAAGGTTTACTGAGAGATTTAAGTTTTACAGTCAAAGCATATTAGATATTTTAAAATATGTATGCTACCTCTTCATGTGAATCTATACAAAGCACAAGCAATGTGGAAAATAATGTTTTTAAAAGGCTGCAAGAGAAAGTTTATAACAATGAGATGATGGAGAAAAAATGGCAAAAACTTTGACAACATTGTGGGGTTTTAGGTTTGTGGTGGTATACTTTTGTCTTCTTTTCTTGTTCTTTGTAAATAGTGTTAGGTTGAACTTATACAATTTTGGTTGGGTGGGTTTTTTTCGTGAAGAGAGCATTTGTTGTTTTTTTTCCTGATTGATTAGTTAAGTTAAGATAGGACATTTAAGAGAAATTGTGCTTTCATTTATAAAAAGGTGAATCTGGAGAAACTAATCTGAAATTTATAATAAATTGCATTCAGATACAGATAGTCTAGCAACAGATGGACAGAAAAAGAGAACCCAGCTACAGTATTCATTGATGAGCAGGATAGGGGGAGATTTTAATTGGTATCCAAATACTTCTATTAAAGTCAAGTTTATTTTTTAAGAAAAAAGATCAAAATACAGGTTCAGGAAATAAGTTTAAGACCAAAATTATCTTTGATTTGCACATATGATGCTGAGGCACATACTTTGTGCTCTTTCCCTGCCTTTCTAGCAGTGAGAGGCCAACATAATACGCAAGAAAGTTTCAAGAGAGCAGCTGAGCCTGCAGGCTGAACTGCTCACTGCTCCACCCTACACTCTGTATTCCTGCTATCGTCCTCATTTAGGTACTGGCAAACCTGCACTTGTTTGGTCAGCCCATTCATGCAGCTGAACTGAAAACTCATAAGAAGAAAACATGCTTTTCATCTCCTGGATTTCTGAATCAGCTCTATGAACTAGTTTGCTTGTCAGTGGGATTCTAGTTTGCTTTCCATCACTGGGGAAAAAGGTAGGAGGAGTTGGATAGGACTGGGGTAGGATACAGATCCTGCACTCCTGGAGCCAGCCTGACCGAGCACAGATGGTTGGCTAGGAGTTATAATTAGGTCTATTCTGGCCAGTTAGTCTAATATTATCTGTGATTGAGGAGATGCTAGTCATTCCTAAAATAAGTAGCAGTGTGTGCCCCTGTGCCCAGAATGGCTGTCTGCCTGTCCTGGGGTGGCAGGGTGGGTCTTGAAACAACATGTAGTTGGCACTCTGCCTTTTCCTCAAAATAATTTCTTCCACTGAGGATAGAATTTTACTCTGCATCAGGAAAAACTCAATAAGTTGCAAATCAGTTAAGTAGTTCACTTTTCTTGAATGTAGGTTAATGCCAGAGCAGATTTATTTTGTGTTATTTTGTGGTTTTCTTCTGAAATTATAAAAGGACCAGAACTATCTGTTCTCTAGGCACTTCAATCAACCAAATTAAAGCACAGAAAACTGGTGAATAAACACTATAATCAGTATAGAAAGAAAACAACTAGTAATCACAAAATACCTAATTCAGTAGCTATGCAGAGACAAAGATTAATAATAATACTACTGCATATGTAGCATGATTGCCCTTCAGCACTTTTAAAACACAATACCAAAAAGCCTTGCAGCACGTCCTAGGGGTCAGACAACTGGATATTTCAAGTCAATAAGGCAGAGGCATAGTAAAGGTACTGAAGTAGCTGTTGCTTACTTATTCAGAGTAGAGCTGGCCTTAGGCTCTTAGCTGATTTCAGCTGCCACTTTGCATTTGGGGGCCAGAGGCAGTCTCTCAGCTAGGCAGGTAGCAGGTCTGACAGGGCTTAGGTCAAAAATTGCACCTTGGAAAACTGCAGGTCACTCTTATGTGCTATGAAACACTCACTGAATGTGTTCATGGTCACTTGCTCTACTTCAGACTTTACATAAATTCCCTCTGAGTTGCTGTCTTGTCCTATTTAATTCTTAAGATGAATATATGCCCTGTCTTGAGGCTTGTAGCAAGCTGACCAAACACTGACTGAAGGTAATGTAGACAGAAGTTAACATGAAGAAGAGATGTTACTGTGCTTACCAAAAACATGCTAAGACAAAAATTAGCTCTGTCCTAGCTGAAAACCAGGACAATGGCAGACTGAACATATGGGATCATCATTAGAGGAAATACTATGTATATTGTCTAAAGAGGTATGGCAGTACCACTGATGCCATGAAATAATTTCGGTTGTATCGTTTCCTGAGTTGCAACCCAGCCTAGCATTATATCAGCCAAGGCTCTCATTTATGCTTGTGGTTTGTGGAACAATAAATGGCATTTCAGATTTCAAGTTTGTTCTTCAGTAGAGCCATCATTACCATGATAACCAGCGCCAAACAGCAGCACAAACCTATCAGTATCTGTAGAGGCTGTACAGACACAGTTTTGTATGCCTGAAGTGAGGGCTGCCCAGAGTTTACATGCGAGGCACTCCCTGTTCCAATATCAGTAATGCTCCAGTGTGGATCTAGGGTACGACACTGACATTAGATTATTGACTTTCCAACCAGCTGGATAAATTACTCTTTACTTTCTGTGGGAGGTTGCCATCTATTATTAGATGATTCCTGTATTCAACATCTGAAGCACAAGCACTGCTTTGTAGAAATACTGCTTTACAGTAACAGGCAAACTAGCTCCTGCACAATCTATAAAACTATTCTTAATTTTCCTTGATGAAAGGTATTAAAAAATGTAAATTATTAATAATCTTATCATATATCTAGATTATTTTTTTAATTTTAAGAAAGTGGCTTAAATATTTAGCATGTAAAATTAATAGGTCAGATTATACTGAAATGTTAGACTAACAGTTGTAGAAACAAAGAAGTTGCTGCGTTATGTAAAATGTTAAGTATATGATTTATACCTGAATTAGGTGCTTCTCAAAGTAATAGAAGTTCATATTTTCATTGAAAGGGAAGAAAAAAAACTTTATCTGAAAAGGGAATGTTCTAGGAACTGCAGTACTTTGACCATTATATCTTTTCTTTTACTAAAATACCATGTGATTCAAGATTCCTTAAAAAAAAAATTTTGCATTTTTTAATAGTTTAATCAGTTTAGGTTGATTTTTGAGCTCAGAAAAACACATCAGTGCTGAGAGGCAGATGGAATTACAGAGCTGTATTAGAAGAGAGCTACTATGGTAAAATATTAATAGGAATGACTTTAATCTACTGTGCATTGCCAAGAACTGTTAGCTTGAGAGAAAGCTGTCACAAAGATGTGATGTAGTACAAGTGGTAGCTGGAATTGAGAATGCTGAACAAAATTATATGCAAAGCAGAACTGAAATGACAATTCTACAATTGTATCTATGTGTGTAAAACCCAAATTGAAGGTTATGGATAAAATTCAAAACAACACATCTTGGACTGGTGTAATTATTGTGCTGAGCTATTATTGTAAACTCTTTATTCAGCTGAGTCTTCCAGGGTACCACATATAATGAAGTTTAGATGCTCTTACTTAATTTAAAGCTGCATGCTCATATAGGTCGATTCCTCTTGGCAATGCTGCCAAGTCTTGTTGAGCAGCAGGCTTTACAAAGGTGAAAGTGTTAGATGTGAGTAACTTCAGTGGATCTTTATGGATTTAGAGGGGTTTTTGAAGTGTAGAAAGAAGGTAACATCATACTGTGTCTCGTGATTCATGGGGATGGGAGTAAATGGGGTACATACGACCCTCAGCTGTGCAGAGAAATTTGAATGTGTGTGCATCTGAGGACAGCATCTAGCTAAGATGCAGCTCTGCAAGATGTCCCTCCATTGCTAACTCAGATTCAGTGCTCCACTGAAATTCCCTAAGGCACCTAGCATCAACTTGGAAGCATTTGATAAATTGAGAATATTCAGGCTTTTTATGATTGTTATACTACTCCACCTTGACAGAGTCTGGGTTAAACTCTACTCCGTTCCATTTTGCTGTCTCCACTACCACCTTATACATTTGTTTTATGATATTTTCTAGATTTTTCAAATGATTTTGAGGCCTTCCCACTCATGACACTGCTCTTCTGTCCAGGTACTCTTTAGCTTGCAGAGTTGGGCTGTGTTTCAATGATATAATAAATTCCAATTCAGTACTCTTAGAACTACAAAATTGCTATGGGCACATGGCAAAAATCCTGACTCTGTGTAGAACCCTTTGATGGTTTTAATAAGTTTTTAAATTATTGACAAGTTAACTTTGTAGCAATCCATTTATGGTGAACAGGTATTTGTCTTTTGTAGCCAGAATAATGTCCATAAAAGTGTAGGCCAGCCTGAATTTCAGAATTTCTGCTTTGGCTAACTTGAAAAATGAAGCTGTATGAATCCAGGTTCAGATCCACACACCTCTGCTTAATGACAATGACTACAAGAGAACACTTCCAGCACTCTGTATGTCAAGGGCTGTAGGCAATGCTGCAAACGGAGGATACATTGGAAGCTGAAATTGCTATCTCATGATCTTATGACAATAATTCTGACATAATTTTATAAGCAACTATTGCTTGGCCCTCAAGTAATATGGTAAATGAGAGAACTAAATTTAAAGTGTTTTGAAGCAGAAACATCAAAATAGTGATGGAGAGGAAAAAAAAAGATGTTTAGGAACGGTTGGAAAGGCACTTTGCAAAGGTCACAAATATATTTTGGTTTAAAAGTAACTTGCTCTTTTTGAGCACAATGAGGAGTGGAGTTGTGACTAGCGTTTAAGTAAAAGATCTCAATTTACTTTTGAGAACTGTATAGCTGCAGCTCTCTGGGAATTGTCTCACTTTGTGTGTCCGTGTGGTTTTAAATGGTAGACTGGAAAACAATCTGGACTGTTCATTTTTAGGCCACTGTAAAATACTGATGCTTATGGCAGACAGTAATTTCTAGAGGCATTGTATTTTCCTTTAGTACTAATTGACTTACCCTATAAAACGGAAGAACTGGTCCTGTTCTAGTCACCCTTGTCACATTTTCTTCCTTGGTATAATTTTGCTACGTAGCTTAGCTGCAGCAGTAAGGTTTCTGTTTTTCTTCTATTTTAAGGAGAAGTGTGAAAGTCCTCCAAAATGTGACTAAGTGGGACTCCCATGCAGAAAAGGTGAGGCCTGGCTATATCCATTTTGTTTGGAGGAAGAAGTAGTCTTGGCAAATAAAATAAGTCTTCCTGAAGTAAGATCTTGTGAAACAAGACACAGTGAGTTGTTATACTTCATGTTTTGGCTACAGTAATGTAGGAGCACTCTACAGGGCAGAGGAAGTTCAGATATTGCTGCCTCAGGCTCCTCCAAATTGCTAAATTCCCTTATGTTCATCAGAATTCACTAGTGGTGAGAGGTTGCCAGTTTTAATAGAATTAACCAGAATCCTGAAGTGAAGGGTGAGAAGTCTGTGACATTGAGTTGTTGTAATGACTAATGAAATCAGAATGAAGACTGAATGATATTGATGCCTATATGATAAACACTAGTGGGTCGAAATCTGAGCACTACTGTACCCCAGGAGTTGCAGTTATATTTAGGAGAATGAGGGAAAAAAAAAAAAAAGCAGCAAAGCCTGCAACTTGCTGTCAAGTTGCATTTCTCTTACTTATGTTTACTCTTTCACTGTTGTCTCTTCAGCTTTTCCTTTTCTATGCATTTCCTTCTGAGCCTTGACAAGATAGGCAGTATTATTATGTTGATGCATTAGGGTGGGATAAGAAATTTAGAAAAGTATAATGTGAAAATGGTTGTCAACACAACTTTTCTGGTCTTACCTCACAATTTAGTCTACCAGTTTACCCTTTGGGACACAGCACCAGTACTCTGTAGCTGCTCCTTTTCTCATTTCCTATGACTTCTCTTTCACACTTGTACTCTTCCATGAAAGAAAAATCAGCAGCGCTCTTCTGCCCATAAAGGGTTGTTTCAAGTTGTCCTGCATGTGTCTGTGTTTGGTGATAGGTATCAGTCTTTGGTTATGGTGATGCCTATTGTTTCAGCAATCTGGTTCCAAATAAAATACTTGGAAATAAAAAGCAAAATGCTGATGCAACAGACGATGCAATACAGGTCTGCCAAATTAATAAGTGGATTTGATAAAAGTTACTTCTTCATGTCACTGCCTGCTCATGTGCTCAGCTTAGTTTTAGAAAAAGATATCTATTCACAGTGGCATTCAAACACATATTTCAGTGCTTTACTGAGTCACAGTTTCAGTGATATGTTTTTTAAATTATGCTAAATCATATCAATTACTCACACATGCCTTTGGAGCATAAGTCACATTTTTGAGATGCTAGCCTTGTACAATGAACAAAACTAAACCCCAGAGGGAAAAAAACCCCAACTATTTCTTTTCTACAGTTTAGATATAGAATTCTACTGCAGCCAAGCCTTCCTCTTCCAATAAAAACCCCTGCAGTGAGTTCAAGTATATATATTTTTCATTTTTTCTCTAATATGCTCTTGCTAATTTGGAAAACTTGGAATTTGCGCTCCTCATATAATTGGAAAACTTTTATAGATGTTACTTGTGGTGGAATGGCATAGGCCTGCAGGCCAGGAGACCTGAACTCTTTCACCTCTTGTAGGTGAAATAAATGTACTTTCACATCAGGCTTTTTCTCTGAGATGGAAGTGGATTTGAAATCAAAATGACATTCTTGGAGATTTCTTTCCTCGAAGCAGGCTCTTGAGGCTATCTTCGCTTATTTGAGCAATGAACTGTGAGTTACACCGGAGTCTTAAGCACAACCCTAAGTGTCGTCACTGAAGAGGTTTGGGATTAATCACACGCTTACAATCGAACAGGTGTTTACTTGCTTGCCAACGAAGGATCCTCCCATCCCAATACTTGCCTTTTAAGCTAAAAAAATGACTACAAAACAGTTCTACTTCTCTGGCTCCGTCTTTTCCTATTTTAGCCAAAATGAATACTTTAAAATCCTTATCAACATAATGAATCTCATTCTCATATAATGCAAGCTTTTATTAGAAAACTGTAGTTGTATGTCTCTTCTTACTCAAGGCTGATGATTCTGCAAGCGTAGACAGGATGAATGTGCGTCATTCTCTCTGGGATTCTGCGCATTCCTTATTTCTCACAGCTCCTTCAGTTTTAGGATGGACATTTGTTTAATCAGAGCAGTCCTGCCAGTCATACTTAGTCATTCTTGGAGACATGACCTTGTCTAGTAATTAATTATGCTCTGAATATGTTAAGATGTCCTGAACCTGCATTCATTAATATATATTCCTCTCTTTGATCACATACTGTACCTATACCCTAGTCAAAAATAAACAATTGTCTTTACTAGGCTGATATTCATGGCATGCTTGAAAAGATGGCTGAATTCTTTGAAGCTGTGATCCTGTAAGATTAGGATCCTTATCAGCTCCTGGACTAGTGAAAAATTCTATCTGATAGAACTGCTTAGCAGCTTATAACATCAATGCTTTCTGTGCTTTTTATAATCAAATCCCTACATAATGCATAAGGTAAATAATATTCTCATTTTTCAGAAGAGCAAGCTGAAGAACAGTGGTGATTGTCAATTGCAACAGAGCACAGGAACTGGAGTAGCACCTTTCTGTGTCAAGCCAGAAAGTCATGCTTCAGTCCTTATTCCACTGTGCTAACTGGTGCATTGGTGCAGAAGAAGCAGCAGCACTAAAACTGTTCAGGACTTCTGCCCACCATCTAGTCAGGGAGCAAACAGTCTGGCAGGAGCTGCTTTCCTTCTAACTGCAAGCAGACTGCAGCCTTCACAGGAGAGTTAATGCCTTTTTATTTTTCTGTGGGAGTTTATCTCAGTTTCCAACCTATGAATATAAACATTAGTTGGAAAATGAAAGATTTTCTTATTGATAAGCCATGATATGAAATTCTCCTTTGATCTTTGCTGGAAACAATCATATACATAGGTTTCTCTGTTCGGGGAAAATGGAGGACTAGTTCCATTAAACCTCTAGAAAATAAAACAAAAGCCATGACCATTTTCTTAGGGAATAATGGTGTCACATTATGCTTTATCAGTATAATTTTTCTATGCATTGGGTAGAAAATAAGACTATTGTAAGCAATAATTAAATAGATTAAAATACCTCTATTAAAAGTAATCAACAGAGTTTTTTGTCAGTTGCAGCCAGATCCAAAACCTGTTGAAGTGAAATACCTTACACTGATTTAAGCTGGCTTTCATATCGTTCCATATAATCATGAGTATGCTGCATGGAAGGCCGTTGCATTGTTTTTCTCTACTATGTCATATAGTAGGAAAAACATGCACAAGTTAGAGCAAGAATCAAAGCAGCTTATAAACCAGGTCTCACTATCAGTTATGACTTAAAGCCAGTTTTGAATGCATTGAGATTCCTAAAGATCAGCTAAAGAACCTACTGGGTGTTTCAAAATCATGCAAGTGCTTTCCTGCATGATCAAAAGGACTGCAGGTCTGTGCATTGAAAGCTGGCTGTGCACTCAAAGTCGAGCTCCTGGGTAGGTGCCCATGTGATTCTAAAAAGGATATTTAGTCATTAACTCATTGAGGTGCATTTGTAAATGCTCTGCAGAAAAACAACTTATTTTTCTAGAATATCCTTTAAGTTATCAGTAACGGCAATATGCAAACTTCAGTCAAACTATGACCCCTGTCACAGCTGTGGATGGTCAGCAATGATTCTGGAATATATGGCTATAAAGCAATATGACTTAAAAATCATCCAAAACAGAAATTGTTTGTTCTATTTTGTTAAATACAATTATTATGCTGAATTAATTATATTTTAAAAAAAAGATAAACAAAATATTTTAAGAGGTCTTGGAAAACCACTGCAAAAGCATATTAACAAGAAAGTTGTTAGTGTCATGATATAATAGAAAACTTGCTAGCTGACACATGAAGCAGAATACTTTGTTTTTCTTTACAATAGTTTTGAGTCATGATATTGATAGTAACAGAAACATATCTACAAAATTGGTGCAACTTAAAAGTTACATAAATCCAAATTTTAACTTGTTTCAGAACAAGTCCTGGGAAAATTCTATCTCAACTTTAAGAAGCAAGCAAAAAAAATAATGATGTTGCTTGTACATCTGGGCTGGCATTTGAAAGTTTCTAGAAGTGCTTCATTGGCTGAGAGATGAAAATTTGGAACCTGTGAAGCCAGAGTGTGTGATACAGTGCTACCATTTGCGGAAACTCGGTTTCTGAGTTATCAGATATTCTGAAAAAGCTCCTGGGTATAAAGTTTAAAGTTAAACAGTGAGTCAATGTAAAAGCAATTTAGTGTTTAAAACTCTGGAATGAGGAACAAAAGCTGTCAAATGGCCAAGATAAATGCAGCTCCCTTTTGGTAGTCGTTTTCAGGCATACTCTAGGACTTTTGTGTACTATCTTCAACCCATAATTTATGAGATGCAGTTTAATTATCTTCCATTGTGGACCTATGCAACTAAAAGATCTTTGCTTCCAGGCAGTGTAGAATTTACTACAGTCAAATTAATGACTCAGGCAGCACTAAACACACTATACCATTAAAATGCTTTGTATATCAAGAACACACTATTATTAGTCGGCACAGTTTGTATTTAAGCTTTCCGAAATTACTTTATTCTCAGGAGAAACTGTTTTACAATGGAAGCCTGATTTTTCAGTAACCAGACATACCTGTGTGTATGTAGTAAACCTACCATAATTATTGCCATGTACTTTACAAAGATGATGCACACATACAAAGTCAGGCATATGGTGAAGGTATGAAATTACATACACTCATTTTATTGTACTCAGAAGCTTCGGAAAGTACAATCATTCATTGCAAAGCCTACTCAGTGAGACAGAGGCTCTCTTGCCACCATCTCAAATGTGTAACCTTAAAAATAAGCAAGCGCTAGGACCAGCACTGCAACTTCCAGCTACCTGCAAATGACAGCTTGTGTATTTGAAAGGCTAGTTAAAAAGGTTGAATTCTGTACAGTCTTGATGTTACCTCTTAGCGTTCATCAGCAATAACTGTGGATAAACACAGCATAGTTACTGGGAAAGTGAATACAAATCACCTCTGCTAGGGAAGACTAGTTATTAGACCTCAGAGGTAAAGAACAGAACTACTTTTTTGCTGATTTCTCTTTTTATCTTGTTTCTTTCCTTTGAGGAAGGAAAAATGAGAGACCTCGTTCAGTAAACATGAAACAAAATTTGAAGTGACTGTTAGCTGTAAAAAAGCAATCAGCTCTAGTCCTGTCCTGTCAAATGTCTATAGTATATTTTACTATTGTCAGCATAAACAACTACCTGGTCAAGTTAATTAAAAATAAGTTTAAAGCCTCACCTAAACCTTCTATTTCTCGCATGGAGAATCTGAAAAGAATCTTAAAGGGTCCTGCTGAAATCTTGATCATTCATTTCTTAACTGACTGATGACTGCTGGAAGCTTTGTGATGAATGGTAAGTGGCTTGGATTAAGAACTTGCTAAAAATTTACAAGGTATAAGGCAAAATAAACAGCCAAGCTTTTATTAGCACCAAGGGAATCAATGCAGAGTGCCCAGAGATAGCTGTGGAGATTGCCAGAGTCCCATATAGCTACCAGTAACCTCTGTGGACTTTTTCACTTGAGGGATGGCAAAATGGTGAAAGTTACACATAGATTGAGAGCTTTTTGGCTGGGAAAATCCAAATGTTTTACTCCCACAGAATCTGAGCACCAAATCTGTAATTTAAATCTGTAATTTTGTCTGAGGTGTATCTGATTTTCATCCATAATCAAGCAACAGAAATGCAAGTGCCTTTTGTCTTTTCTGTATCCATTATCCATAAAGAAACTGAGAAGGGTCAATCTTCAGGAAAATTAGCTTGCAAACTATGGAGATGGAAGGGAGACTACATGAAAGCTGGGGAGAGACTTTTTACAAGGGCAGGTAGTGATAGAACAAGGGGTAATGGCTTCAAACTGGAAAAGGGTAGATATAGATTAGATACTAGGAAAAAATTATTTCCTGTGAGGGTAGTGAGACACTGGAACTACAAGCAGGGGCTTGGAACTAGATGATCTTTAAGGTCCCTTCCAACCCAAACCATTCTATGATTCTATAATTCTAATTAGAGCACGGTAATCTCCATGGTCCCTTATTTGGCCCAGGCCAGAGGATATAGCTCCTCTAATGCACCACTTTCCTATCTAGGGCACAAGAACAAACATAATATTTACATTTAACAGTGGCTGACAGTATTGAGGCTTGTGGCTTCACTGCTGTTATCTTTAGACTCTGTAGCAGAAATTATCTAGCATCTAATACCCTAGACATCCTTTTGTCGGGGGTAGGGTAGACCTGGATGTCCCTGAAATAAAATAATCATGTGTATTATCTAATTCTGAAGGCAGCTGAAAGGAGTGAATTTGTACCTCACAAAATGTTCTACTCTATGTAGACTAAACTATGTTGACAGGAACCACTAAAAGCCAAAATGTGATGCAGTTATTGCTCAGCTGCATGAAGTAACATCAAAAACTGCTTTAGAACAGCAACAGAAATACCTTGTTAAAATTTTAGAAGAAATGCTTACTTTAAATATAATGTACTTAGTGACTTAGCTAAACTTTGATTTTTCATCGTAAAAAAAATGCTCTAAAATCTTTAATAACTTCAAAGGTTGAGGGCTTCAGTTTTACAGTAGTAAAACGCTGACTGAGCCTTTCCTCAGGATGAGTTCAAAAGCAAGAGCACAACTTGCTTTGATCAGAGACATCTTCTTAATTATGTTATGGTTCTAGTAAAGTCTGCATTGCCTTGATAACTGCAACTGGCAAATTTTATCCTTCCATTCCTCCATCATACTCTACAAAATAATAACTTTCCACATATAACTCATGAGCTATGATAAATAATCTACACTGCATGGCCTTGCCTCTGATCTTGATTTGAAGACCAAGGTTTTCAGTATACTAGTGGAAAGCCTTCTGTTCCTACACATTCTTGGAGAAATCAGGAAAGGAAAACACAGCCCTTCCTAGCTGTTGTGTACCTGGGTCAACCATTTCATATTTCTGAAACCTGTGGTTTATTGAGTGTATTTTTATTTCATTTAATAACAACTATACTCGAGCTAGCAGGTCATGGCTATATTCACCAACAGTCAATTAATTACATCTACATGAGAAGGGAGAAACTGAAGCCTGCTGAGAACAAGAGAACAAAAGACTGCTATTACACAATTTAATGCCCCTTACTGGGACTAAATATCTGCCAAGGGGCTGCCTTTTTTTATAGTCTTTACAAAACCCACAATATAATTTACCTTTTGTGACTGTGGGTTAGGCAAAAGGAGGTGTTATACAACACACAGCCAAACTATTGATTTCTTCTTTACGACAGAACTTCTGCCGCTGAGACCAAACACAATGAAAGGCTTTAGACAAATTGGATTGGACACCTATCATGCAAAGTGTGCCAGAGGAGAAACGATGCAAAGCATCCTCATGTAAATAACAAAGGTCCAATAATTTGCATGTATTAGCATGTCTGTTTAGGACATCATCTGTTCTGATGACAGTTGCCTGAACTGTCCATATGGGCCCCTGTCACTACCTTCCCTGCTCTAGCCTGTCTCCAGTTCGTTCCCACCTTGTTTTCATCCCCTCTCTTCTAAATTCTATTTTACTATTTTCTTCAGTCTTTTCTAAATTATACATTCTTTCTCCTTCTCCCTGGCTCTGTCAAGTCTTTCTAACTTGCTGTCTTTACCAGTTCTTCCTAGTTCTTTTCTTCTTAATTACACAGCTCTTTCTTTTCTTCAGTACCAAAGCTACAGAAAAACATAGGAGGAGTTTATATTTTCTTATTTCTCAAGCATGGTGTTAAATTACTCAAGGCAATTGTGCAATTACAGAAAAAAAAATTCTTTAGTCCAGGCTAGAAATTGCATATTCAAAGCATTTTACTGTCAGGCTGTACCAAAAGCCTCAAGTGTTCACGTGGGAACTGAAACTTTGAAGGCTTGTATCTTAACCAAATCTGGGAGGATTTTCACACTATGACATCGCAGTGATACTTTCCCTCTGCCAAATTTAAATTTCTTACTCTCTAGCCTGAAGGTGTTGAAATTTTAAATTATTTTTTTTTTTCAATGGTAAATCATTATTCACTTGCATCTATGTTTCTTGAAACTGGCTCATCTGTTGAAGCTGATACTTTCAAAAATCTTTCAGCTTGAGGCAAGCACCCAGCAACACAGGGAAATTCCAAGGAATGGTCAACACTGGTAAAATTATAAACAACTAAAATAGGTCTTATAATAGAAGGCTTTGAATATGCTGCCTGTAAGAGGTACTGTCAGCTCCATGTGTATGAGACAGAACTGAGAGCCTGGCTTTCTTTGGAGGTACCTTGGCAAAGACCTGCTCATCTCCTGAGGCAGTTCACATGCACACTGTTCCTGGGCACGCTTCCAAACAGAGTGGAGTAAATGCTACTCCACAAGCCAGGACAGGACTGAGAAACTTGCTCTGTAGCCCCTGTGCTCTCAGAGCAATCAGCAAAAATAGTAGAGTGAGACTGTGGTTTATATCCTCTTTACAGATCCCAGAGATTACTGTCTCCAGATGCTCATCACCACCTCTTTTTAAGTTCATAATCTCTGTTGATTTACTGATGCCTACAAGTGTTGGGTTAGCTCAGTTGACTCATTGATATGTAAGAAGGCAAAAAAAAAAAAAAAAAGATAGAGATTTATTTATTTTTTTTCTGGAAGGACACTAGCATAGTTACTATACTTTGGCATAAAGAATTTATGCTCACAGAAATGTTAATGTTACATCAGTTCATCTTCAAGTGGTGGTAGATTAAGCACTACTATGTTTTTAACCTCAGCTCTTCAGCACCAAATCAGTATGTGCCAATGGTCATCTGATTAGCCAAATATTGATTTACCTTAATCTAAATGTAGTTTCTCCCTAGTAACAGTAATTCCTCAGGAATGCCATGGCTTCCTTGATGATAGATGACATAATAATCTTCATATCTTCATTACCTTTTTTTTTTTGTGGCATGACTAGACTTTACAAGTAGTGTATGAGCTGTTTCTCCATGGTGAACATGCATTACTGCTTTACTTTGAACTTAGTGGCATCATCCTTAAGAATATTAGTTAATTAACTTTTAAAACTTTATGTAGGTAATTTTTACTTTTGTGGCATGAACAATTCTCAGGTTTTTAATATTCATTACTAAATGAAAGAAGTTTCTAGAAAAGATTAATATTGTATGTCACCGTAGACAAGGGATGACTGTATCAGAGTATATTTTTGCCTTTTATAAGGCAAGCCTAATTGCAACCTAATTATGCTATGTGTATAAAGAAGATGTCAATGACTCAATAAGACTTTTTATTTTGTCATAGAGTTTTATCAGACATACTCTGCTTATGTATAATAGACTTTCCCTTATCCCTGTTAGCCCTGCAAACATCACCTAAGATCTGAAAGCCAAGGTGGATACTTTCCTTTTCAACCCTACTGCTGTTAATAAAAGCACCACAGGCTAAATTATGCCATCATTTAAATTGTTTGCCCCTATTTATTTCTTTCTTAAAATACATATTTGGATAAACTTGTCCAAATCTATTAGTTTTCAGCAGGATTTGCACAGGTGTAACCGAGGACAGTCTGGCCTACAGCAATTTAAATAACTGCAGGTGACAGCACATGAAAACGTGTAATCAACACATGACCTGAACATCTCTGTCTTTTACCGTTCTTTACTGAATAGAAGTTCATTTGCGGTATCACAAAACAATATGCTTGTCATTGCTTCAATACAGTTTAACTGGCTTAATACAAATGAAATAAATATTCAGTCACTGTAAGCAGAAAGATTCTCTTCCTCTTCTAGATGAATTCCCTGCTAGTAGAAGACTACTATACACTGAATTTGGTGTTTTGGTTAGTCCAGTTTTAAATTCTCCAAGCAACAAGGCATCCATTGTTGCTGTTTAGAGACTGTTTCATTTTAATAGCTTCTACTAGGTGGGATTTGCAGCTTCACTATTTTTTAACTTTGTAGTAACTAAACCTGTGCAAATCACAGGAGTAACAAACTAAAGAAACTTCATTCTCTATTCTAAGCAAAAATTACTGTTAAAGCACAGCAGTTTGGTGTCCCTGGGTGCTTACAGGAATCAAACCTATTTAAGAGGTATGGTACACCTACAAACTATATTTGGCTATGTTTTATTCTCTTTAATCCTATTTAGTGTATTCACTTAAAATACATCTTGCTGAGAAAATGACTGTTGATCCAAGACTGGCTTAGCAATTTTTGGGAGTCCCTAATCATATAACCATAGAATCTCCTGGTTGGAAAAGTCCTCTGAGATCATCGAGTCCAACCATACCTGTCCTCTACTAAACCATATCTTTGATCTTGATCATCTTGCCGTCTTTTAAACGCTTCCAGGGATGGTGACTCAGCCACCTCCCTAGGCAGCCCATTCCAGTGCCTGAGAACCCTTTCAGTGAAGAAGTATTTCCTGACATCCAATCTGTACCTCCGCTGGTGCAACTTAAGGCCATGGCCTCTTGTTCTATCACTAGTTACCTGGAAGGAAAGACACACACCTGCCTTGCTACGACCTCCTTTCAGGTAGTTGTAGACAGCAATTAGGTCTCCCCTCAGCCTCCTCTTCTCTAGACTAAACAACCCCAGTTTCCTCAGCCGCTCCTTATAAGGCTTGTTCTCCAGACCCTTCACCAGCTTCGTTGCCCTTCTCTGGACACACTCCAGTGCCTCAGTATCCTTCTTCTCATGAGGAGCCCAAAACTGGACACAGTATTCAAGGAGTGGCCTCACCAAGGCTGAATACAGGGGAAGGATGACTTCTCTGGTCCTGCTGGCCATGCTGTTTTTGAAACAGTCCAGGATGCCATTGGCCCTTTTGGCCACCTGGGCACACTGCTGGCTCATATTCAGCTGGCTGTCAACCAACACCCCCAGGTCCTTTTCCTCCAGGCAGCTTTCCAACCACTCCTTCCCAAGCCTGTAGCCTTGGATAGGATTGTTGTGACTCAGGTGCGGGGCCTAGCACTTGGTCTTGTTGAATGTCATACAGTTGGTTGTTGCCCACTGATCGAACCTGTCCAGATACCTCTGTAGAGCCTTCCTACCTTCAAGCAGGTCAACACTACCATCCAGCTTGGTGTCATCTGTGAATTTACTGAGGGTGCACTCAATCCCTTCATCCAGATCATTGATAAAGGTGTTAAACAGGACTGGCCCCAACACTGAGCACTGGGGAATGCCACTTCTGACTGGCCTCCAGCTGTATTTAACTCCATTTGCCACCACTCTTTGGGCCCAGACATCCAGCCAGTTTTTAACCCAGCAAAGAGTATGCCTGTCCAGGCCATTGGCAGCCAGTTTTCTGAGCAGAATGCTATGGGAAATGGTGTCAAAGGCTTTACTGAAGTCTAGGTACACCACATCCGCAGCCTTTCCCTCATCCACTAAGTGTGTCATCTTGTCATAGAAGGAGATCACATTAGTCAGGCATGACCTGCCTTTCATAAACCCATGTTGACTGGGACTGTTCACCTGGTTGTCCTGTGTGTGCTCTGTGATAGCATTCAAGATGATCTGCTCTATTACTTTCCTGGGCACAAGACTGACAGGCCTGTAGTTCCCTGGATCCTCCCTCTAGACCTTCTTGTAAATGGGTGCAACATTGGCCACCAGTCAAGTGGAACCTTCCCAGTCAGCCAGGACTGTTGGTAGATGATAGAAAGGGGTTTGGCAAGCACCTCTGCCAGCTCCCTCAATATCCTCAGTTGGACCCCATCTGGCCCCATAGACTTATGGATGTCTAATCGGCTGAGCAGGTCTCTAACTGTTATCTCCTGGATCACGGGAGCTTTGTTCTGCTCCCCATCTCTGTCTTCTGGCTCAGGGGTCTGGGTACCCAGAGAGCAGCTGGCCTTACTATTAAAGACTGAGGCAAAGAAGGCATTAAGTACCTTGGCTTTGTCCTCATCCCTCATCACTATTGTTCCCTCTGCATCCAGTAAAGGATGTAGAGGCTCCTTGGCTCTCCTTTTGTTGTTAATATATTTATAGAAGAATTTTTTGTTATCTTTAACAGAGTTGGCCAAATTAAGTTCTAGCTGGGTTTAGCCCTTCTGATTTTTTCTCTGCAAGACCTCACTTCATCCTTGTAGTCCTCCTGAGAGACCTGTCCCTTCTTCCACATCTCATAGACTTTCTTCTTTTTTTCTGAGAGCCACCCAAAGGTCTTTGCTCAGCTAGGCTGGTTTTCTTCCCTGCTGGCTCATTTTTCAAGCAGCTTGAGAAGTTTTAAACACAAGTGATGCAATTATGCTATGGGTGCCTGAATTCATACCTGGGAAATAATGACTATTTCAAATACAGTTACCATGCAGGGGATGGTTTATGCCATGCAAATTTTGATGGGAGAAAGAGAAGAAGGTGGTAATTTGTGATTGCAGAATCAAGTGTTCTAGAGGAGAGGTTAACACCTTTGTGACTGGGGCAGCTATGTAGTAGATTTCTGTGAGAGGTTTTTCTTGGGAGAGGAGGTTTAAATTCTGCCTGCCTAGTTAAGAAGCTCTTTCAGTGGCAGCTGCCTGCAGGGAGAATGTTTCTGTTTTGCCCTAGCTCTGCTTCTTGTTAGTTGTTTAATAGTAGTAAATTAGATAAATCAGAATGTAAAGCTGCAGGTAAGACTGAGAATGATTTTGCCTTTTTCTATCATGAGAGGTGATACCTATGTGTACATATTTAATGTTTTGGGGTGAAATCACTGGGGGTATTGCTAGCTGCTACAGAGTACTTGCAGCACACTGCCCTGGGCCTCCCCAGTTTCCCCAGGGTTCACCAGTTGGTGTCTGCCTGGGCCCTTCCCCTGCTCATCTGATGCTCACCCAAGGGGGAGGCAAGTATGTGTGTTACTGTCTCCTCTCTTTAGTTTTACTGAGCTGAGCAGTCCTGACAACAGCTTAGAGGTGTTGCCTAAGAAGCTAACAGGGTTACCCAGGGGACTGGCTGATTTTTATCTGGGCTGTGTGCTTCTTTTAGCTTTTGCTGGCCTTGGCACAGGGAGGTAGTGTGGGTGTGTTCTGCCACTGCAGCTTTCTTGGTCTGCTTACAGTGAGTGTGAGCTGGAGCTTAACCCTAGAGTTGAGGTGAATCTTATTATGAAGGTCTACATTAATCTCTCTGACAAGTGTGCTGTATACATCAGTGTGTTTCTACTGGATCCAAACGAATTATTTTTCCCCTGGACAGTAATCTGCTTTAAATATAGCAAGCACCTACACAGCACATGAAGAGACAAGCAGGGACTTATGCCAGCATGCTTCAGCTATTTATTAGTGGGATAGTTCTTATAAAAAAGCTAGCTCAGCAAATACAAAACAGGCGATGTTTTGTCAATCCCGTACTGGATCTGTCTTCCCTTATTATACATATAAGGATGCGTAAGTAATAAATCAGGAGCAAGTAAACTGTATGGTGGCAGAAAGCCAGTCAATCATTTCTAATCATCACATTTTGCTTAACCGTACCCTTAGAAACTGCTTCTGTTATGATGGGGTTGAAGGGAAACTTCCTAGCACAGTGCTTCCTAGCTGTGCTTTTAGAGGTCTGATAAGATGGTACTTTGCTTGAAAGCTAAACATTTGATTAATTTTGTGGGTTTTTGGTGGTTTTTGTTGTTTTTGTTTCGCTTTTTTTAAAAAAAAAGAAACAAGTAAATCTGACAAATGTGGTAGTTGGTTTGAGAGTGATTTGGGAACAAAGCATGTGGTAGAAAACCATTTGTTAGGCTTCACAGAAGCAGAAAATCAATTTGCCTCCTACAAGGGTGGTTGTTATCTCTGGTGTGCATACTGACTGCCCATGTCAGTCCATCATTTCCGTGGCCTCTTGGGTAAAGATATTATCTTCTTTAATGAAATTTAGTTCATTTAAAAAATTATCTTGAAGTCAATTGCTATTTAAAATACACACTAAATGCAGTTCTGGTTTATGTTAAAGAAGATTGATCTCATTCCACTAGTGTAAAGGGTCTACCAGTGCACATATTTTATGGACTGTATAGAGAAACCAAATTAATTACATCCAAAAGGCATATGTTCCTTTTGCCTTTCCTCTCTACTTTTCCCATCAGCTACTTTCTCACAGTGACCCTCCCCTTTGGAATAATATCCTTTTTAACATATTCCAAGTCTCCTCTTTCTACTTCAAAACCAATCTGAAAACCAATCAGCAATGCAAATATTTCCAGCCTTAACAGCAATATACCTTTTCTAAAATAATAGTTTCATTTGGCTTTTGTTGCCCGAGGTTAATGTAAGTGATTTAACCTTCAGTAAAATGCTGTAAAAAATTTTGGTTTTAAACAGTGTGAAAAAGGATAACTTCCATTCTCACTGAAATGGGGTAACTTCAAGGGATAGACTACAACAACTATTTAACAGAGCTCAGCAGTACTGAAAATCCGTAGATCAGATCAATGTTAAGCTAGGAAAGAGGCTTAAATAGATACAGTAAAATTCCAAAAGCTTGTATTTGACTAGGGAATGGGTGAACATTCCTATTATTAGGATAATAGCATTAGATTTTAACCAAATAAATCTAAATGTAAAATCAGGTGAAATCTTAGTGTCTTTGAAGCTAATTATTCTTCACGGCTTTGCTGTGGTCAGGATCTCATCTGGCTCTTAAAAAGCATTGATCTTAGGGAACAGGAGGTGAGGGAATGATGCTTCAAACTGACTGTTGATATGTGATTTACAGAACTGAAATAGTGAGATCAGTTGCAGGACTGGAGCCTTTATGGCTCTATCCAGCAGCAAATTCCTGGTTTTCCTTCCTAAGATCTGATCTTGGCTGATTATTGTTCTGCATGTGATGTTGGAGCCTTGCTTGTATGTTTGTTGTTCAACTGGATGGAAGCATTGGGTATGGAGCTATTTAAAATGTAAACTACAAAATTTAAGGAAAACTCAGTCTGTATAAAGAGATTTTCTTTATTGGTGTTGCAGGGATTGTCTGGGGTTTTTTTTATGAGACTGAGGTTAAATCATAGTGCTATATGAATATAGAATTTTTAAAATTCATTGTGACAATTTTACTGGAATATTTATCATTATTAAGTTGGGGGAAAAGATAACTATATTCTGCCTTGCTTTTGCTTATTGATCATACTGCAATGAGCTGCACATTTTCTCATTAATCCACCTCCTCTTCAAGAATATGCCTAATGAAGCTTACAAGAATCCCATGGGATGGTTTACTGGAGAACACAATACTTCTGTTTTGTTTCAGGCTTCAGGTTTGCTTTGTATCAGATACTAAGTTTCTGGCTAATTGTAGGTAAACACAGAATTGAAGAAGGAAATGAGGAAATGGCCTTTCTGCATATCAAATGGACTTAAAAAAATACCATAGAGTAAATATCTATTTAAGTACTTTGGTGATTAACCCTCTGTATAATCTGTGACATCTTAATCTCACAAGATAATTGAACAATGAGATCACTAGTTTCTAGATGGGCAAATTTACCCTGAAGACATATCGCTTTTAAACTTTGCAGTAAGAGCTGAGTCAGCAGCTGCCTGGCTTGAAAGGCAAAGTGAGCAGTTCATTGTATTTTTATTTTTGTCACCATAAACAAACTGATTTAAGAAACATCATGATCTTCTCAGAATTATTTATTTGTCCAAGTCAATTAGCCTTTTTCACCTTGCTCTTTCCTCTGTCACGCCTCTTGGCATAGATTAGCAGTTGTTGAGGCAGGCACCACGTGCCAGCTCTGTGTTTGTGCTGTGCTGGTATGGCTCCATACCAGCGAGGGATGCTCCTTGACATCATTCCAATTTAAAAAAAGTGCTGGGAGTTATATAAATAGTTTGCTTCGAGAGATTGATGGTGAGTTTTTTAGTACTAGTTTTGACTTTGCAGAATTTGATAACTAACTGACTGGCTGAGAAAGAAAAGTGGATATTACAAAAAATCCTTGGTTAAACATATGCTTGTGTAAAACTGTGTTGTTCATAAATCCATTTGATTGTCAGTCACCTCTAGGAAGTATTATTTTTTAAAAAATCTGGCTAACTACTTACATGTTTTTGTCTATTGTTAGCTTTTTGGCCAATCCCTAAAGGGAAGTGCTGGTTTCTTCTACACCACTGCTTGGACTACGCTGTGGCCAACAGTTACTAAAAGAATGTCTCTAAAAAACACAGCGCAGGCACACTTACTCTATCTGTTTGTTAAAAACTTGCTTTTCACATCCTTCTCCTTCTTATCTTTGTTTCCAGTTTTCTTGCTGCTGTGTGTTCCTCCTTGGGCTCCTGCCATGCCACCTCTCCCCTTGCCCTGCGGAGTGAGGTCCCTAGCTGTGCTATGTTGCTCTTTCCCTAGAAAAGTCTAGTTCCACGGTCATTGGGGTGAAGATAATTGCATGAAAACATAGAAAACTGCTAAACAAATGGTCTAAGATAATCACTGACAAAGTTAACAGGCGTGTTGAGTTGTGTCTCTGGCCTAATTAGGCCTAGTGGTGGCAGGGCTGCCTCCAACCCGAGGCATCTGGGGAGGGAAACACTGAGGGAGGGAGCAGGGGGTAGGGTGGCCCAGAGAAGGTGTGAAGGGAGAGTCAGAAGAAGCGTCCCTGCTGGTGTTTGGCAGCCCTTTCACACTTGCCTGTCTCTGTTGGAGAGCTGTGTGCCCCAGGGATGGGGGTCATGCGCTGCCTCCCCCTGTGCTGTTGTTTAAGATGGCTATTGCTGTGGAAACTGCCTGCCAGGCTGCGAGTTACATGGCTGCCTGAACCGGCTGCCTGTGACAAGTCTCACAGTGAGCAGAGTGCGTTCTGGCAGCACAACTCCCTGGGGGACATGTGCTGCAAGTAGGTGTGAGGCCTGGGAAGGAGGGCTCATCTCCTGAGCAGAGTCCTCCTTGTCACTGCTGTGACAGCCTCAACAGCCTGCCACGGCTGAGGAGGAAAGCTGAGGAGGTGTCAGGGAGGGCAGCGGGCTGAACTCCTTTGAGACTGCTGACAGGGGAAGCTGGCAGTGTTAAGTCTGTCTGGGTTCTCCTTTTGGAGATATCCTTCAGACAGTTCTCTTTTTTTTTTTTTAAATTTTTATTTTCTTTTTTGAAAAAGTGTACGGCATACACACACCCTGTAGGTGAAAGCAGTACTGAAATCTGTATCTTGCTACCCAGGCCCCTGAAGGCCTCCAAGGTAATTTAAACTTAACTCCTCAATACTTTAATAAGCTTCACTTTTTCTACATATTGTCACAACATGAATGTACCTTTCTGAGTGAAACAAGATGCCTTTTATTGTTAGTTTCAAGTGAGAGCAGTAAGTTTATTTGGTTTGATATAATGTCAAAATGTTAGTATATCCAACTGCCTTGTTCTCTGGTCATATATACATGTGGTGTTTCTGGTCTGGATTTTGTTTCCAAATTTGTCTTTCTAATTTTTTTTTAAACATCAAAGCATATAGTATATTGAATTAGGTTACATTAAATTACTGTTTATACTAGGTAATACTTTATGAGACATAGTTTGGATGTAACTGCATGACCTAAAAATTTAGGACTACTATTGAGTAAAGCTGTGTGACTCCACCAGGTAAAATAAAAGAGAATAAAAGTTCCTTAATTATTTTCTGCCTGAATGATACTGCTGAGATCACCAGAGAGATAATAAAAGTTATTACTCCAGCCACCTTATGGTCCTTCTATTTTTATTGTAGTTGCTGGTTTGCAAACAAGACACCTCTTCATATCCTGTGCTTGTCTTGTTAGCAATCTATCCAGACTCTAGTCTTAGATTTTTGTTACTTTTTCCTTAAGGCAATCTTGGACAGAATTTGTCCAAAGAATATTGTTCATAACAACAAAACTCTTGCCTTCTGTTGGAAAATGTCAGAGATCTGAGCAGCCAAAACACACATGGCAGTCTTCTCCCTTGGAAATCTGTGAAAGAGCACTGGCATAATTGAATCTCTCTCTTACTAGAGGCTAATAATCTTGTCTGTACATTTTAGGAGGAACCTTACTGCCTGACCTCATATGTCACGTGGGAAGATTTCACAGATGGCTTCAGTGTCATGCTCAGTAGCTAAAGCGATCACTGATCTCTAATCTTCAGTTTTTGATTTGAAGACATGGTGAGTGTTGGAAGCCTGCCACATATCTTGATAAACTGTTATAAAGGTTAATTATATGTTATTTTAATTTCTTGAAAATATTCATTTTCTGGTTTGAGATTTCCAGCTACTGTGGCAAGGGGGCAGATTCCTGTACAAAACATGGACCAGTGGGAACATTATTTGGGCCAGGGTTCATTATATTAATGCATTTTCTCTTGGGTGAAGTCAGACAGGAGACCTGTGAAAGGCTTGCAGTAGGTAATGTGAATCGGATGAGAAAGGCCACAAAAAGCTGACAAAGACTGGAGGCGAGGGGTGGTAAGAGGCAGGGAGTGTTAGATTCAAGATGAGCCCTTTTTAGGATACTTCTCCATTTTAATTTGATTTGAATTTGTACTGTGCACTTCTGCGGAAAACCATTTGATCAAGAAATCTAAGACACAATCCAAGACTGGAGCTCTGTGAACTCTGCTGTTCAGACTAGCAGTGCAGATCTGAACAGCTTGAATACTGCATGAGCTAGAACATGGTTTGAATAGGCAGTTGTGATGATAATCTCTTAGCAGCTTTCTGCAGTGTGATAGGATGTAACCTCTCCTGCCAAATGACACGTTATCCTGTTTACAAATAGACTGGAAAAGGATTTCCTAGTGAAAAGAAATAAGAAACAAGAAACTATAGCTAAAAAAACCCCAAACCTGTTGTATTCAGTCCAGTAATGTGAAAATTACTCTGAAACCTCAACTGTCATTTGAGATAGTAGCAGAGTTATAGTAATAGTCACCTTCAACAGGTGTAGTGTCAATGTAGTGTCCCTCTTTCCTGCTCTGGTTGGTCTGCTCAGAGCCTTTGCTGCTCCTTGTACAGGGCAGGATCAGCTTGCCCAGGACCAGCTCTTCAGCTTACTAGCCAGAGCCTGTCCTGTGCTGAACAGGAGCCTGCAGTAGCAGCCTGCTTGTGGAGTTGTGTGAACAAATGTTGCTTTTATCTACATGGCTAGTGTTGAAGAGATGCCTTCTCTTGCAGTCCCCATCCTATATGAATGCAACTGCAGTATATACAAGTACTTCCATATGTCTTCAACATTTTTGTGTAGGTGAGGAAGTGAGCATAGTGGTGTCTTGGTGTAAGTACGGCAATGGTTCTAACAGTGACAATGACTCTTGGTGGTGAGAAAATTCTAAACTAACATAATTGCCAAGTTGCAGACTTTCAAATGTAGACCAGACCTGAATGTTATACCTATACAGGGGAGTAGATTTAAAAACTCTGTTCAGATTAATGCAAAATGGCTTTAAAATATCTTTTGGTTTTTGTACAAAGATTTTTTTTTTTTTTAAATTGTTTTCAACACTGTGGATATGGATGCTTTCCAAAACCCAAAGGAAAACATGAGTTTTGGAAAAAGTTTATTTGCTCTTATGTACTACTTGGTTTGAAACTTAACAAGAAATGTGGTCAAGAGTGTGAAGTTCTTCTGTGGAGTCTGCAAGCCTGATGAAGTGTACTCCATGTTTGATGGGCACCCAGGAGTTACTTACTCAATAGCTTGAAAAAGTCTCTTTTGCAAAATATTTGCATTTAAGCAAACAGTGCTGCTGCTTGAACGATGTACCATCTAATTATTACCCTATACTCTTAGACCATGTATCTTCTGCTTTGCTTGTGTTAATCTCACAGTATCACAGAAAGTTAGGGATTGGAAGGGACCTTGAAAGATCATCTAGTCCAATCCCCCTGCTGGAGCAGGAACACCTAGATGAGATCACACAGGAAAGCGTCCAACCCTGGATGCCGGGTTTTGAATGTGGCCAGAGAAGGAGACTTCACAAACTCCCTGGGCAGCCTCTAAGACAGTTCTTGCTTAATGTAAGACAGTTCTCCCTCTAGAGTGATAGCTACTTTGTACTGGTTCAAAAGACTGTGTAAGATGCAGTGTAATGGTTGTTAAGGCCTTGTGCATCCAAGTTTAGAAACACTTTCTAACAGTGGGTTTAAAAGTCCACAATTATTTTTTGCTTGAAAAAAAAATCACTAGATCCTCTGAAAACAACCTGCCAAAGCACTGAAAACTTGTGACAAACTTTAAAACAGAAAGCAAAATGCCTTCTGGTGTTCTACTGTATAATAGCTCCTTTTCAGTTTGCATGCAGTTGCAACTCTTGTTGACTCTAACAGGAGTTGGATTTATTTATATGCCAGGTCTTCTATAGTTCAATAGTTTCTAATATATCAAAGCATATGAAACAATCTTATATGTTTTGAAATGGAAATGATAGCATTTTGAAACTGAAGCTTGAACAAGTATGAGGATATAGCTATGAGGTGTAGACACTTGTGCCATTGCATTTTTTGATATAGAAGATTTCTGAACCTTAAGGTCATATACTAAAATTTTCCTGTATTCCAGTGGAAAACCTGTTTCTTCCACATATTGTGCCTTTTGCACAGCTTGACAGATATAGCACCAGACATTTACTGGTGTAAGCAATATTGCATTCTAAAATTTAGTAGAGCTATTTTGATTTTAACCAAGAAAGGAATTGACTTTTAGTTTCTTGGTGGTCTTCTCTCATTTGATTTTCAAATCTTCGGGCAAAGAATACAAAATCAAAACCCAGAAGTCTACAACTTTCTCCAGCTTTTCTGGGTACAAATGAAATGACAGGATTTTCTTCCAAGCACTGCAATTGAAAGTAGAGGTGTGTGCCTCATTTTTAATGCCCTTGAAGTCATGTGCTTATGAAAAGTAATAGGTGAAACTCTTTCGACAGGCATTATGCAAGTGACTATGTTTTGTGGAAACTACTATGGAGATGGAAGTGATCCATCTTTAAAGTTGAGTACAGAATGTATACTACTTCTGAAACAGCTGCTGTTAAGTTATAGAAACAGTGCTGATCTCCTTTGTTTCAATGACTAGAAGAGGATAATTGTTATAAAGAGTGCTATAGTGTGTTGTACTTCAACCTGTGATCTCTAATCTGACTGAAGGGCAAGTGATCACAGAGGTGTCAAAATGTTATCTGTGAAATGTTTGCCAAAAACTAAAGTGCTGACAGGCTTAGCTGGAATCTGACTCCTGGTGATTGTTAGCACTTGCTGGCAACAGCAGCTACAAAATGGCTAGAAATTGCCAGCAAGCAATTTTAACACTAAAATGGCAATTCTGTGAACCAAATGTTTTGTTTAGTTCAGTGATAACTACTGTACTGGTCATCTTTCAAACAAAGAATGAGGACCACAACTCTTCTAAGGCAAGGCAAAACAACTAGTCTTGTCCCTCCCTCCACTCCTCTCCCTTTCCCTTTTCTAATTTTGAGGTTTCAATGTTAAGTGTCTTGTAAAGACAACTTATTACTTGCCTGTGCTATTTGAGAATGCCTTTAGTCTCCCATTTGTTTTGGAAGCTTGTTGGTACAGGAATGAGCTATGGCAGTTTAAAATATGCTCAAATGTTTAATTGAAAGAGAGACCATGATGTAACTCTACCACCTGTTCAAGCTAATAGAAAACTAGCAATCAGTGAGGGGGAAATGTTAGAAATTTGTGTCAGATGAACTGGCTTAGACACTTATGTATAGCTTCAGACATCACATTCTATCTCAGGAAATGAACACAGCCTCTTTCTGGTCAGAATCTGATATAAAAGTTACAGCAGAATACAGTATTTTTTGCATGAATCTTGTTATTCACATGTGATGATCAATTTTTCTATTTTATATAGTTCTCTATATACTGCAGTTAACACAGCTCTTAAAGTGGTCCTTGTCTTTGCTGTGTTCCTTTACTCATGACTGTTCCTGAATTCTGTAGTATAATGACAGTTCTACTTTCAGTGATTTGTAGCTGCTAAAAGGAAAAAGTACTTCACGCTTTGTTCAGCACAACTGTAGCACACAGGATAAGTTTTTGTCTGTGTACAGCTCCTTGGTGCCTTAGCTGCGTTGTGCCTGCACTTTCAAGAGTTTTGTGAAAATACAGAATGTGTAATTGTAATCTTTATAAAGCAGATTTATATATATCCACATTGTTCTTTCCCTTTGCCCTGCTGGTTGCCCCTGTCACGATCCTCTTTCCCAGCTGCTTCTATTTCTTTCAGTTTTCCCCCTCGAACAAATCCTTATTGTAGTAGCAGTGCCTCTGGCAATATTTCTCCTGTTGTCTTGCTTTAATAACATCACAACTTCCCTGGAGCGAAGTCTTGCAATGCTGAGTTGTGACTAGCTCAGTGTATCAAGGTCACTCAGCCACCCTGCCTACACCCTTTCCTCCTCAGGGAGATGCAGGACTGGAAATCTGCCCCTCACTCTGACTGTGATTTCTGACCCAAACAGATGTGCTCTCAGATCAGTGTGTTCTATATGTCACCTACACTGATACATTTTGCAGGCATCATTTAGGGCTGGCTCCCAAAATCCTATAGTACACTTTAGAGGACCTATTAGAATGCTGAACAGTTTAGTAATTGGAATTGTCCTTCACTCCAAAAGTTCTTCACAGGTCATGAGAGCCATCAATAATATAAATTTGCTTCGGTTAAGCATTGTTTTATCAGCTATTTTAGGCCCACATGGGCTGCTTTTGTAACAGGATTAAGAGTTCTAATTCTTTTAGGAAGGAATTTGATTTCTGGAGGGGAAACTGAAATTCTGTTACATAATGCCACCTCTTTTTTTGAATGGGTGTTAAGCAGACAAAGATGTATAATGCTAAATTAATGCTTATGTGTTTACATGTGTGAAAGATTTTTATACTGTATACTTTTGCCTTTTCATCCAGAAACTAGTGCTGTAGCTTGATCCAGTAAGCATTTAAACAATGCCTAATGTTAAAAATGCATATAGCTAGTTGAGATCAATAAAGACTACCTCAAATTGAAGTCCTTTTCTGGATTTGGTACAGAGAAACAGACTGGGAGGTGTTTAACTCCTGATGTATTCCTAAGAGGTAAAAATGCCTCATGTGCCCTAATATAATTACACCTCACTTACCACCTTTGTCACGCCTTGTCATCTGTAAATGTGAGATACCGCATTGTGATGAAAGTAGCATGCTCCTTGCGATTCTTTAAGTCTTGTGGATAGGAGGAGCTTTTTGAAAATTGCTTAAGGGCTTTCATTGCAATCTTCCATTGGGAACCATTTATTCAAAACTGCAGATACTGTTATGAAGTTGACAAAATCATTTGACCACACTGATGATTAATTTATCAAGGGCTCAAAGGCATTAAACTAGTGACCTGGTAAAAATCTGTGGTGTCAGAGAAAGGGATGCCTACATTAACAGAGCTGAGGCCTTTTAACAGCTTTTTAAAAGAAAAAAGTGTTAGAAGAATGGTAAAAATGACAGTGTTCAGAGAACAGGGTAGCCAAAGAAATTTGCAAAGAGAAATAGTTTGATATTTTTGCATACAGATTTTGATTGTTGCATATACTAATTTAGGGCCACAGCAGCAATGAACACCGAAAGCTGGAGAAAAAGAATCCCCAACCTCTTTTTATTTCTTAAAGAAAAATTAAAATTTTCTATATTATTAAATGCTTGGGTAATAGGAAACCCATCTCATCCTGCAGTTTTGGATCCTTGCATCCATCTAAAGTCTCATTTGAGCTGCTTCCAGCAAAAGTTTCTGCCTGAGAACCATATGTTTCAGTAAAGGGGCCTTGTTCTTGAATCTACAGATATTCCCTAAGACTATTGGGTGCTCTGATATTGGTGGTTGTCTTCTGATTCATATCATATTAAGAAAGTAAGCAAAACCAGATACATGTAACATAATCCTTTCTATAACGTTCTTCCAATACAGTAAAGAATTTCTATAAACTCTTCACTTTTTAGTTTTGATAGCACTGTTATACTTAAGCCCTTCCAATTCTTAAGCAGAAACTGGGCTTTTGTATGTTAAATTCTGCAATTCAAAAGACACTGGGAAAGCAAATTTTTTTTTGAACCTACAAGATTCTCTTTTGCTAAACAGTCCAAGAAACTCATAATTATGAAACATGTCTGCTTCAATACATCAACATGACTTCTCAAATACTTTGGCATGCAATATTCTGAACAGACTTTTTGAGGGAAGAAGGTAGTCAGCTTGCATTTATAACAGATTGACTGTGTCATGGACTGGACTGGATGGGGTCTGTCAGGGTTATTTGCTCACAGGCAGCTCTATATCAATGTGACAGTGCTGCTTTAAATATTGAGGCTACTATTATCAAGCTTTACAGACCTGTGCATCACAGGAAGAACCATCCCAAATTCCTCACACTACCTATTCAAAATGATTTGTGTGGGATTTTGCTCCTCTCCAGTGACCATGTTTCTTTGCTGATTTTGCTCCTCTCCCATGACCATATCTTGTAACTTTCTGTATATTTTAAAATTGTGGTGGTCATAACACTAATTCTTCCTTTACATTTAAAATAGCCTAGATTCATGCAAGTTTTAAACAGTAGTTACTACTATATTATGAGATCTTGTCTGCTCCAATGAAAGTTCACACCAATTTGATTTTAATGGTTATATGTAAAATTAAAGCCACTAGTCTCCATCTATAAAATGCCTACAATGATAAGTTTATTATTTCAATCAGATAAGAAATAGCAATTCACATTTGTGGTGGTTAAATGATGACATTGTTTGCCTGAACCTTTGTCCCATTTCTACTGTTCAACAATGCTGTAACAGAATAGAACGTCTTGGTCATCCTATGCAATAAACAATAGAGGCAAGTATTCTGGTTGTGCAGTTAATGAATGACCTTGGTGCCAGAAATACTTATTACAATTAAACATAGTGAGATGGTTCTGTTTGGGTTTTTTTAAAATCCTCTCCCTATCAAAAAAAGGTGTCTTTGGTTTAAGGAAGGAAACAATCATCAGATTGCAGCTGAATTGTAAATGCAATAGCACAACTCCTTTACCTTCAGACATCACTGGTGGCTTATGTTTATTAGCAGACAATGTGTATGTGCTGATGTCTTCCCTAAAGTATTTTTAGCTGGCACTTAGCCAGCAAATGTAGAGTTTATTTACTAACAAAATCTTTCTCGGGGCACTGAAGATACAGATCCAGGAGTTATTTCTTAGTGGTGGTGCAGGATTAGTCAGCTCTCTTCTCTCATGACTGTCTTCTTAGTTCTTACCATTTTCTGAGAAATCTAAATTTATAAAATCTGAAAGTTTATATTAAATAGGGACACTGTAGTTGACTCAAGAGTTTCTGAGACATTTTTTGCCCATGAAACTTTGAAACTGACTCTCTGTCCTCATTCAAAATGAGTATTTTATTTTTTTTCTTGTGTAGCTCTACTTGCTGGTAAAGTTTTTTTGTTTGTTGAGGTTAAGCAATGTAAAAATGTAATCAGATGCATTAATTGATAAAAAGAGGAAAAAAAAATTAAAATTATACTTTTACTATTAAAATAAAAGCTAGCGACTTATATTAAAGGACTTCTGGGTTTATAAAATAATCCCCATTGTATAAGTTGTCTCCTGTACTATCCTGGTAAGATTGTCCCACTTATTATGTGCCAGGCTCTCTTACTAGACAACAACCTGCCACCTGTGTGTTATCTCTACACGAGGTTTTATGTAATATATTTTTTTTCAGAGAACATTGCAATTGGAGCTTGGGTTACGGTTTACCATAATAAACATTTTTATGAGATCCTAAATTAGCCAATAATTTTGTTTGTTTCTTTGAACCATCTTTTTATACTGCTATAATAAAAATATTTCGTATCTTGTGAAGAGAGATGCATTAACATTTATTAATAATAGTTGTCACAGGAAAACTCTCACTGAGTTATCACCTCTTGTCAGAGTAAATCTGGAACAGAATGTTATAGAAAGGATTTTGTGTTACATGTATCTGGTTTTGCTCGGTTGTTCCTTTAGCCATCTGTCACAAATGGTTTAAATTCAAATAATTCCATCCTCATATTCCTAAATTAATATCTTCAGCTTATATTTTAGTTACTCAAAGTTTTAGAAGTTCAGTTAATTTTTTCTTATTACCTTATTGCTGTGATTCTGTACAACTTATTGCACAGATGTGCACATTGATGTCAGGACTTAGGACTTGTAACACCAGAGTTTTAGAGCTCCTTGAATGAGGCACCAGATACACAAGTAAAATAACCCTGCTACTCAGGGAGACCTAGGATTCTTCCTCTGCCTTTTACACACTACCTTCTCTGCATTAATGGTTTAGATTCAGTTTGTTCAGATTGAAGCTAAGCCCATAAAGTCAATTTTTATTTACCATGAGGGTTTTCTTCAAAATGTAGCAGAAATTATTTAACAATTATGACAAACTGAATTAAAATTGCAAAATTTATTTCATTTAAAAAAAAAGTTCCAGTGATATGAGGCAAGGAACATCAATAAAACATTGAATGACTTGTGCAAATAGCATAGCTGCTTTTAACTATGTAGATAAAATTCCAATAACTCAAAGAACAATTTTAATATGTTATGTGACATATGTTATTTGTATTCAAGCATACTTGAGATAGTAGTTCAGCAGTAAGGTGCCTTCTTCTACAATGCTACTTTGATGTACCCTTCTTCATCTCACACAGGATGCATGCTCACCAACACTGCCATGACAGGGCTGCCTTTGTGGTAAGTCTGGCTGTTGTGGTGATAGAAGCCAGTTTTTTGGTACCTGTCCAGAAGCCAGCACTGGACAGGATCATGAGATACAGAGCTTCACTTTCCAGCTTGGCTTCCTTATTTCAGTGTGGACATGCACAGGAGACACTGTTATGGGCTGCTGAAAATGCAGCACTTTTGCATATATGAATCCTTAGTTTACATGATTAATGGGAACTGAGCTTTTTGGAATTTGACCTTTGGAATTTGCTGCCTTCCCTGTTCTACAGATGAGCAGCACTTTCAACACACCTCTCTGGGTATCTTCTCCCTGCTGATGGTGACCTCCTCCAAGGGAGGCCTGTCTCTTGCTACTTTTGTACTAATATGCTCTGAATACAGCAACGTCTCTGATCTCAAGTGGGGTCCCTAGTCAGTCTCTTTGTGCAAATAATGAATGGTAAATCTCACTGGCAGCAGAACGCTAGGCTCAAAATACTCCCAGTCCAGCATCATTGAAGTGCATTTTTAAGTTATTCTGAAATTGCATTTGCCTTGGAAGGAGAGCTTTGTTATTTCAAAAATATGTGCTTTGTATAATTTTTAATGGTAAAAGGACTGAGACACAGGAGGCTGCTGGATGTAGCATTTCCAGTTTCTCCTTTCACTATGCACCATTATCTAAATTTAGCAAGTACTTTAAATAGCACTTGGTTTCAATTTTTTCCTCATTTTTCTTTCTTTTTCTATATATATATATATATGTATTTTTTTTTAAAGACATAATAAAGGCATATTCAGGAACTTGGCTTCTTTGGAGAGCTGAATGATTTGTGAAAAATTTTTGCAATTTATGGCAGCCACCTGCTCTCTTGATTATAGATTAATAACACCTGACCAAGCATGAAAACATGCTGAGGCCATCTGCCTCTTCCCGTGCGGGGGGGCATTGCAGTGTTGTCTCACTAACTCCACAGCACAGCATCCCATTCAGAACCCTCTGATCAGTTCTGTGCACCTCGGCTCACTTGAGAGAGTGTGGGATCTGTTCACACAGGGCCTTAGCAAACAATGTTTTTATCTGGACTTCTTTTGCCATAGTGCTGCTAAGTCCTCTGTGTGTGCATTTTTTAAGGGGTTTTATTGTTAGTTAATATTCCATAGAGGTTTTTATTGAACCTCTCTGAATTTGCTGCAGAGATGCTGCCTGTGTCTGACCATGTTTCTCAGGACTGCCTCTGGATTACATGTTCTTGCTTAATCCTACAAAATGCTAAAATATGTTTTCAACTTTTTGCACGAAACTGGTCCTATTGAAATAAACACCAGGATGGCACAAAAGTTAAATAATATTTTATTATTATTACAAAATTTTTTTAAAAAGAGCAAAAATCTTTCTTGGAGCCCAAATTCCTCTAAGATGCCTATAACAAGCCAACTGTATGAACAAATGGTGGCTTATATCCACATAGATGTTGCTTAAAATAGTAATGACAATTAGTACCTTCAGGAGCCATCAGCCTGTACTACACTTATATAATACCCAGCTATATAATTAAATGCTCTTATTTTCAGTTTGATCCTTACTTTTTCCACAATTATCTGTACAGATCTTGTCATTCAGTTTGTGAAGCTTGCCACTTGTGTTTGCATTACAGTCAACCGAGGCTTCAGCCTTTATCCTGCAGGTAGATCAGCGTGTGCAGAACAGCTTGTAGCATTAACTGAAGGTTTAAGCTCCTTGGGCCAAAGGCCTCTACCAAAGTACCTTGTTGTTTCTAGACCAGATGTTGACTGTGATCTTATATGCTGTAACAATGTTAATGAAAGATGGAAGCTCTGTGTTCTATAAGGCTATTCCAAATCTAAGTAGAAAACAAACAAGCAGATAAATTAGTTTGCAGGAGCTATTATAAATAATGAAGGATGTAAATAAAAGTCGCATTCTGTGGATATTAAAGTGGAACTACAATGTTGAAGGAACACATCTACTATTTTGGAATGAAGCAGGTGCATACTCTTTCTCAGAAGACTACAGCCCCTCCATTTATTCTCTCATGTCAGTACTGAAATTTCTTCTTGATGAAAAGAAATTTATAAATTCTTTTAAATTAAAACACAAATTAGAGTAATTCATTGGGAGTTGGAAGGACATATGCTGAAGTTTCCTTATCTATCCAGTATAATTTGTAGATACTAGGGTGATTGTGAAGAGCTTTGCTGGTCTTTCCCACTGTGCACCTCAGCTTTTCAAATGATTACTGTTTGGAACTTACTGCTCAAACTTGTGGTCAAATGAATATCTGGACACAAGCATTGTGTGTGTTTCTATCTCACATTGACTACTTATGTTCAGAGATTTTGCTGTTCTTTAAATCCTAGGAAGGGAGAAAAATATTTTGAGGGGGAGAAAATGAAATATTTTGTTTGACTTAAAATGATTGATCCTTTCATTTGTGTAAACAAAATTAAAAGCAGTTGTATTCCTCTGCAACAAACCTTTTGTTTTGCTTCACCTCTGATCAGAGAAAGGTATTATTCATTGTACTGGTTGTTTTTGGGATAGACTCTAAATTAGTAATATTATGCTAATAGCATAGCTGAAGTGTTTATATAACAGGAAAAGTTAGCAAAGAAATGTTGGTGTCATATTTGTGTGTCTCTACTCTTACATTTGCTATATGGCTTCTTTTATAGTCAGTGGAGAAAAGAGATGATTCACTTGGAGAGCTTCATTTAAGGGGGAAAGAAGATGACTGAAAGAAAAGTAGTACAATTGCAAGTAATGAGTTTAAGTCCATTTTTAGACACATGCTATTGTTTAATTTAGAATGTGATATAAAAAAATATTTTTACCCCATTTTCACCACTTCGTCAGCAAGCATTTTGTATTGAAAATTTGAAAAATTTAATTTTTGATGATGGATTTAATTTGATTAGTAAAAAACCTTATTCCTTATATGGTTTATATTATGCAGTGTATTTTTATGCTTTGATAAATACCCTTGTGATATTTAGTCCTACTTATGTGATACTTTGTCAAAACAAGAGTAATTCTGAAATGTTTGTGTTCTAGAAAGATTTTAATTGCTATCCCTTTGGAAAAGAATCAAAAGAGAACATTGATCAATTTGTGAAGGTAGGAATGATCTTATCTAGTGTATCCTGCCAAAATAGTTTTCAAACACAAGAATTCATTCTTGTTCAAGAATGGAAATGAAAAATGTATGGAAATGATTTTGCTGTCACCCTTTTTTTTGCTTTCTTCTTATGAGTGTCCCCCCACACCTCCCCAGCCTGGGATCTCTTTTCACAACCAAAGAAAGGCTGCAGCTTGGTTCTGACTGATCCCAGTTTTGATAGTCTCTTTTGTATCTTATTGTTTCCTTCTTAACTTTCATAACAAAAAACAATCATACAGGTCAAACATAATAGGTTAAATGCATGGCAGAACTAGCTGAAGGTTGATGTGATGAAATAGATTTCTGCCTGGAATAGGACTCTAATTAAATTTTAATATCTTAAAATTTAAAAAGGTAATTAATTAGCAAATTTGGCTTTTACATTCTAAGAAAAAATTAAATGTTCTTTTTTTCTCAAAATGGAGCATTGAAATTGCAGTGGAAGTATTATAACCTTAGTGAAGTAAGTGACAGGCTTCAAAGAAAAAAAAAGAATCAGTATTATATAATTTGGGATTAAACTATTTCAAAGTCTCAGAAATTTTCACTGGATGAAAATTACTGGTGGCTTTTTTATTTTATGAACACAAGTAATGCAGATAAAAGGCTAGCTAGAAAAAAAAAAATTAGTAGTATGCTCACTTTTCATGTAAAGCTACACTTCTCCCTCCCTTTCTAACACACTCTCTAGTCTCTTTCCAAGTGAAAAAGTTAAAAGGATATATAATTAATATTCTAAACCAATCAGTGTTGCAGAGTAGAGAGGATATAGGACTAAGTTTTTTTAGTCCTGTGTTAACCCTGCCACTCACCAAGAATTACAGAGGAATAGTTCTGTTGCTTCTGATAGACACAGCTGTTCCTTTTCTCTCCAAACTGACTTCTGCTCCCCTCTTTTCCTTCTGCTTTATGGACTACTCCTTCTTCATCTTAAACAAGTGACACCTGTATCTGACAGCAAAATGCCTTAGCAGTCCATGAGACCATGTAGGTTTTGGATTTGCTTTCAAACTTCTTACATTTGCCTCTCTGGACCTGGTAAAACCATAGGTAGAAATCAGATTTAGTTTCAAGTAACTTTTAGCTGCCTTGCAACACTTAAAGATTATTTTATCCCACATACACGCTAAAATAGTCTCATTTGAAATAATTTTCATTATTTGGCAGATCACAGTGGACGCTGCTTGTTCAAACTGCTGTTGTTCTCGGGCTGAGAGCAGAGCACCTCCTTCAAGGTGGGAATTAGGTTTACAGCCTCAATCTTCCTAGTATCTGTACAAACATACACCGAATGGCCAGCTTTTGTTGCCGTGATCAGTCAAGCACCACAAACATTTCTTTTTATAGCCTTGCAAGATGCAGATACTCATTAATTTCAGAGTGTCTTTGGATTTGACCTTTGTTTGGAGAATATTCTGCAACTTTGAGTTGCTTGCTATATACATTGTTTATTATGCCTGGTTTTTACTAATTGTGTTTTACTGAAATCGAGGTTTTAAAATTAGAAAACCATACTTGATGAAAGCAGTTATGGAAAGGAACTCATGAAAATGTCAAGTCTTCTCTGCTCAGAGGCCTGTATTTCACAAATATCCTCTAGTGTGTTGACATTTCAGTCTAGAATCTTGCTGGATACCCTTGGGTGAGTCTGCAGGCACCTGCAAGGTTTCTGCATATCCCAAACACATAGTGTGTCAAATCCATCAGACTTCAGTTTTTGGTCTATCTTCTTAGCCCATGATTTTGTTAGTGTGAACTTGCTACAAATCTTTAGCCTCTAGTCTATTTACTTTTGAACCAATATGGTTTTGCAGTCTTTTCTCTGTGTATAGGAGCCTGTTTTACAACTAGGTGAAGACCTTGTATTTTTTTACTTTAAAATTAATGCTCTTCCAATCTAATTTCGTATGCTTTCTTGTTGCTGAACTGTAGTAAGTTGACAATTCCCTATACAGTTTCCCATTGCAAAGTTTTTATAAGCAGAAACAAGCTCTCTGCTTTGTTTTCCAGCACTATTTTCCACAGAGATTTTCTCCTAAAACTACCTGTGTTGACCAATGTTATGATATATATATTGTGATTTAACACGTATTATATAATCTCAGCCTAGGTCAGAATCTGGTATTCCTAATAATACAGTTTGAGCTGCCTTTAGGGAAATTGTAGAATTATTATTCACTGTAAGCCAGAATTGCAGAGCATTTCTCCAAGAGAGTAAATGTAAGCTAGAATTGCACATGTGTTAATCTCACATGCAGTTATATTGTTTTAGGGAAATCTGTATCTTGCAGTTTATAGATAGATGAGAAGGCCAGCAAAGCACTCAGTAGACTATCTGCCGTTTTCTGAATGGTTGCCAATAATTACATCTCTTTTGAAATGATCTACAAGTAATTCAAACTGATGAGAATGTGAGATGTGCCAAATGATTTGGCAAAAATATCAGGTATCTCTGAACATGGCAGATCCTGCTGACCTGCTATATAAAATGACATAATGTGGTGTGACTGACACTGCATAACATTAAGCAGCATGTAGGAAATTGGAAAATACAGTGTTTTCAAGGCCAAGGTAGTGAGAAAAATAAATTTTTTTGATGGATGTCTACTTAAAAAGAAATCTTGCTTTTTGTGAAATGTCTTTTTGGTCTAGTATTGGAGGGCAGAGAATGGATTTTATGTCTGGATATTGGCCTTGGCTCTGATCAGCTAAAAGATGCTGTTGAAAATATTGGGAAAGGTGGTAAACAGTTGGATCTACTTAAGTTCTGTTTTCTTCTGGACAGAGAGGGAGAATAAAGTGAATATTCCATTAACAGACTGAATAAAAAACTTAAAGAAAAATGTAATGACATTAACTATTATCAGACTGGGATTTTCTTCTGGACTCAGAGTTTCGTGCTTTAACTTGAAACAGTAAGTTCCAAGCAATGAGATTTTAATAGACTTTCTCTCATCTGTTAGTACCTTGCCCCATGCACTGATCTCGCTGACATGAACCAAGCTGCTCTCAGAGCAAGGTGAGACAAGAGCAAGGATGACAGTCTGGTCTACAAAGAGATGCATGTACTGGCTCTAAACTGAAGAGGATTTACCAGTTGTGAATAGGCAAAGGATTACCTGTGAAAATAGGCTTTACCAGCTTGCCAAAATGCCCTAATAAATGGTTAATTATCTCTGTAAAATAAATGGTGCATCTTTTTCACTTTTTCATTCTTATTGTGGTTGGAGTAGAGAAAAGGGAGGAGTTAAAGCTGGAAAGCTAATGGGATCTCACAAACTTAGGTTCAGACTAAGAGCGTGTGGAAATGGATAGGAATCTTTGACCTAAAGCTTATGAAGTCAACTTAAACTTTTACAATTAATAGCCTTGTTGTACAAGGAACTGAAACGATTGTAGTATTCATATACTAATGCTAATTTGTGTTTCTAATAACTTTGATTTTTCAATAGTGCAAAGAAATTTTTGGTGGGGTGGGGTTTTTGTATTTTTTGGAAGGTGGGGTTTTTTGGGTTTTTTTTCTGAGCAAAACCCTGAGGAAGTTGCAAGTACTATAGGAGGAATTCAAGAAGCATTAGTTCAGAATCAGTCACAATTGTTCTTTTCTACACTTGTTTGGTTTGAGGGCTATAACAATTTACAATCCAGTGATATTTCACTTTGACTTCAGTGCTGATTCAGCTGCCCTTCTTGAAAAACAAGAGTGGAGCCAAGCCTCTCTACAGTGCTTACCTGGCTCTTTCAGTACTTACGTAGGTATCCTGCTGAATTGTGCATTACAACTTGAGGGCTAAGTAGAGCACCAAATGAAAGTGAAATTGTACCTTTTTCTTATTCTCTAGGAAGGGAGTATAGTCTACATTTCAGTTCAGCTCAGTGAGATTAGGCTGTTGCAAGAGGGATTCCTGAGGGGAATGGGAGCAGTTGAAAGAGTATAAATGAGGTGGGAAGGGAAACTGTCATCTACATCAAAAAGCGTCCTACATTGACAGTGAGAACAGAAGTGAACTATGTGATACCAGTTCACTAGTATTACCCACTTCTCATTTCTCTTATTGGATACCCTAGCTGGAAATTGCAGTAACTGTAAGACCATCTGAACACTGTGTCATACACCTACTTAGATTAATGCAGGCCTATTCTTGAGCTTAGGCTTTCTTATCACTCACTCTTGTGTAGCATAAATTTTTCCACTCTCATTTTTTGCTAATAGTTGCAGCTCTGGGAAACTTTTTGCTGATATATAGGATGTATAGGTTGTTGTTATTGGCTTAGTAAAATAAAACTGCTGTGGAAACGAAAGCTTTGTTACAAGAACACAATGAGGTAACAGGAAGCTACAATGACTACAGTGTTTTACCAGAAATACATGTTCTGATAAGGCCTCTCATGCATTCACCATGTGCATGTACAGGCTGATGAGGATCAAAGTGTAGTTAGCACAGTATTCGTGCTCTAGAAGATTATAGCTCCCCACTTCAAGAGGAGAGACAGAACTATGAGTCAAGATCTCTCCACTGAAGCAGACAACGGTGACCAGTTGTTTTGGAGTAACCCTGATAGGCAGCTAAGCCTCACACAGCCACTTACTCACTCGCCCCCACAGTGGGATGGGGGAGAAAACTGGAAGGGTAAAAGTCAGGAAACTTGTGGGTTGAGATAGACAGCTTAGTAGGTGGAAGCAAAGCAAAACAAAAAAATAATTCACTACTTCCTATGGGAAGACAGATGTTTAACCATTTCCAGTAAAGCAGGGCTTCATCATGTGTAGTGGTTGCTTGGGAATACTAAGGCTGTAACTCTGGATGTCCTCCCCCTTCCTTCTTCTTTCCACCATCTTTATTTGCTGAGCACAATGTCATATGGTATGGGATATCCCTTTGGTCAGTTGGAGTCAGCTGTCCTGGCTGTGTCCTCTCCCAGGTTCTTGTGCACCCTCAGCTGACTTGCTTGCAGGGCAGTGTGAGAAACAGAAAATGCCTTGATGCTGTGTAAGCGCTGACCAGGAACAGCTAAAATATCCCTGTGTTATCAATACTGTTTTGGTCACAAATCCAAAACATAACCCCATACTAGCTACTCTGAAGAAAATTAACTCTGTTGCAGACGAAACCAGCACACCAGTGACTTGCTAAACTTGTGTCATTCGGCAAGTGACCAATGAATCACCAATGCAATTACAGTTTATTATGATTTGCTATTCTTTGTGTATAATAACAAAAATTTCTAGTGTCCTTGCTGCTGTCTTCCATGACTGCCTTGATCCCGTAGAACAACAGTTATTGTAGTAACATTTTCATTTCCATAAACTAAAACTTTTAAACCATTCTACAAAAATCTGTTACTGTCAGAGATGGGAAGATCAAAGTCCCACTGAACCTTCTTTTTGCATATTTTGTGAGTTTGGATGTGTAGTGGAGAATATGAAGCCAAATAAACAGGGAAAAGGAATTGTATATCTTATGTATATCTTATCGTATATCTCTTCTGAAATATTTGAAATTTAGTCAGTATTAATATGATTTATGTGTTTGTCTGCTCTCCATCATTAATTTATTTTTTTTCAACACTGTTTTCCTCTGCAATTTGTTTTGAAATGCAGAAATTTCCACAACCATTCCCGTCTTTCATTGTTGGCCCAAATTTAGCCAAGAAGTTGCTCATAACTCTACTATTTTACTAGCCTGTCACTTTTAACAAATTATGATTCCCCATTTTCTAACCATATTTTCCTCTTATGGGTTTCAGGACTATGTTTCCATGTAGATATCATAATTTTTAGAACTAAAATATAGATAGTTATTTTCTGTGACTTTTTTTGTGTAATTTGTATGCCTCTAAGCCAATGCTAGTTACTGTGTATTTGTAGAATCTCCTCAGATGTATGTAAGGTGCATACAGGTGAAATATATTTTGACTCTTCATGTATTGAAGTCAATGGGGATAACTTTTGGATGCAGAATCATCCACTTAATTTTGTGCAAGATTGAAAACTAAGATTACAGCAATTATTTTAAGCTTTTTTTTTTTTTCCCCTTAATGTTGAGCAGGCAGAAGTTATTTATTTTTTAGGATGAATAAGAAGTTAGCTTCTAATGGGTGGAATAGGGGTGGGAAAGGAAAATTTTGTAACCCAGAAAATATAAATGGACCCAGATTTTTAGAGTTTTTTTTAAGAGGCACTGGGAACCTTACTTGATAAATTTTTATTTTTCTTTTAGCTTATATTTTTAAATGTAGCTGCAGTGGAATTTTCTGTTTGACTCTAAGGAGATAACAGTGTTAGAATGTTGTTTGTCAGACTTTGCTGGAGAACTCGCTCATCAGGTTTTCTGTCCAGTCAGCATGGTTTCAAGTGTCACAAGTGCCAGAAAGCATGTTAGCTCAGTCTAAGTTGATAAGAAGTACAAAGTACTATAAAGCCTTTTATTTTCTGACATGAGTAAATGCAAAAGTTCAGTCTCATCCATAATCTGTAGCTTCATTAAGTCACTAAGTGAGAAGGCAATAGCTCTGAACTGCACAGTTCTATATAGGCCATACAGATAGAAAAAAGTTGCCTTTGACATCTAGTTTTGAGTACTTGCCTGCTGGGGATGTGGGTGAGAGCTGCCATCACCATGGCACTGACTCTATTGATGCTGCTTTTCACTATCTCTTGAAGGAAGAACTAGAATAATAATTTCCTCATCCCAATATTACTATGGGGCAGGGTCATTAATATGGAAAACCTTTATTTAGCTATACCATGGACACTTCCTACTCATTCACTCAGCATCCTGTTAAAGTTGTATATAGGCTATATGCATCCTGGCATGGCATTAGCAGAAACTGGAAATATTATGAATGCAAATGACGTATGAAATGCATAGTCTGCTAATGTTATTTTACAAGAGTTAAGCATAATCTGTGATATACATAGGTATAAACAAAAGTAATTTATTTTTCAATTTGGGCAACACAGAATATACTAATTTTTATTGTCCAGGCTGGAACATCACTCGGGTTAATTTTCTTTCTTTTCAGTTTTCATTAACCCATAGTACTGATGGATCCATGCCGAACAATAAACAGTGCTGTTCTCAATTACTTTTTTCTTACAGTATTATAAACAGTGAAGGTAACTCTAGTTTTAATTTTTGTTCATCCTTAGTGATCTCAGCCAGCCAAAGCTTTATGTCCCATTTAATTCTGAGTCAAGGACTGCACTCAGTCATTCCTGTGAAAACTTGTCAGCTTTCCAACCATTCATCTTCTCAGCCAAGGAGAAGGAAAAATGTCTGCAGCTGAATGCTGCTCCTCCCCCAGATTGCTTTTGTCTCTTGCTTTACAAAACTACCCTTATGCAAGACACTTAGGCTGTGAAGTAATGGTAACTCCAGTGAGGCTTTCGTGTTTCTAAGTCATTATTGCCTATTACATTCTTCCTGTTCTAAAGATAAAGACAACTGACTTTTCATAAAAATAGACATACAAATCACAGCATGCGTAAACTTTCACAAGGAAAAACCAAGCTTTTGTCACTTGCTATTAATTTCCAAATTAATTTATGCTTTCTGTATAAAGGGGTTCATGGTTTTGATCTCATACAGTTAGATTCTTTTCATAGTTCTGTTATTTTCATTCATAGCAATGGATATGGAATGGTCATGCTCAAATGCCAAAGTATTCATTGCTGGTTTATAGTTGTTGCAGGATTTGTTGTTTGAATGGTATTTATTTTATTACTTTAGGTAATAGTATTTATTAAAGAAAAGGAATAAATGGAAAATTTAAATTGTCATTGAATGCCTGTGGAAGAACAGGCATCTCTCAACACAAAAAAGTATTATTGTAGCTGTGATGTAGAAGTGCATTCTTTCCAGCTGGGAAGAATGCTAATGATGCCAATTACCCACTTTATGATAATAAATGAGGAAGGCTGGAATGCAGAATTCTTCTGATGATGATATGACTGCATGAATGATGTTAAAAGAACTTTCAGCAAGATCCATATTATAGGGCTGATTTTTAAAAAAATGCAGTTCATTTCCTTTCATTCTGTCTTTCAAATGAAAGTGTTAGAAGGCCAGATAGCCTATCTATTGGCAGGGGGAGGCAGGGAATCTGTATGAGTATTCACTTAAGTGCTATGACAAGTAGCACAAGGAAATACTGGCAGTAAGGATGTTCTGTGGAAGAAACATTGGTCTACAGTAACAGCAATGATCTTGCTCTTTGTAGCAGGATGGTGCCAGAAGTTCCCGGTGGCAGAGGACCTGTGCAATTCCCCGCCAGGTGACCAGGAGGCTCTAGGCTGGATGAATTGCTGTGACAGTCCATGGACTCTTCAAAGTCTGTCGTGACGTCATTGCTGATATAACCTCTCAAGTGCATATCTTCTTACCTCCCTGCAGTCTATCCTTTGGTAAGGAGGATAAATCAAACAGTAGTTAGGAGGCTACAAAACTTAATGTCCTCCCAAGAATGAGTTAACTGATCTTGAGACTTTGTACCTGTAGAAAAGCTCTGCTGAATGGAACAAAAGTTTTGCTTATGGAAACTGGTGAAGCTCCATTGCATTAAAATATGCTGCTTTTAGACTTAAAATATACCTGTGTTCCACAAGTCTGTAGTCTACGTTGCAGCCTCCTGCCTGCTGAGAGGGAAGTACAAACCCTCTGACTGCAGAAAGTGTCAGGAAGTTGGGGAAAGACATCAAAAGTAGAAATTGGTTTTCCATGTGGGATGAACAGTTTGAGAAAAGCTTGAACACAAGAAGGAGGAAGTAGCGTATGTCTCGCTGCTATCACAGTGGTTATGCACACAACACTGCTTTTCAAATTTAGGAAGTGTCTGTTAGTGTGGGCTGCACTGATTAAATTAAAAACAGAAACAGTGGAAATGTACTGTAAAACTTGTGCTTGATTAAGCATTGTCTCTTATTCCCCAGCTTACTTACTGCCAGGACAACATATCACAAGTTCAGCATGTGAAAACTCCTGTACATTGTTCCTCTGCTGAAAACCTCCCTGACAAATTCTTCCCCTGAGCAAGAGTTCACTAGCAAATTCCAGTAATGCTCTGGGTAGTTGTGTGCTGTGTAAACTTGTCTCTTAAACCCTGAACTCTGCTGTTTCCAATTTCAGCTGAACATGTGTGACAGGCCAGGGCTGTGGCTTGTGAAACCAGCTGTTCTGTGCTAACACTGCAGCTGTGCTAGGCCACCGGGACACACAGACATTCCTTTTGGTAGAGAAAGTGTTTATTCATGTATGCTAGTCCTGAAGTGGCAGTATCCATGATGGAGACATGATACTACCCTTGTTTTAGAAATGTATGACACAATTCAGACAAATAATTAAATAATAAAATTATTCACTTTAAAGCCAAACTTCTTCTGACTATTATTTATGTCTAGCTGCAGCTAAAACTTATCTCTTAAAAAGAAAGAAAAATAAAGAGCAGAAAGATTGCTTTTCTGTCTAGAGCTGGTCGAATGACTCCAGTGTCACAGTATCTTTTTCCAAATAGGAAGTTTCTATTATTGGCATAGCTTTGCTGATGGAGACACTTGTCTAGAGTAGAAAATGACTTAAAATGTCTGACCTTTTTGTTTAAAATCCAGCAGAATCCCATGCTTATTATTCAGATTTAATAACTAGAGGTATTAAGTTGTATTTGGGCATCATAACATAATTAAGTTCTACAAATATTAGCTTTCTTTCTATTCTTGGTAAGTTATCTGTAGCCTTGCTGCTTTCTATGCAAAGAAAAGATAGGAGAGTTGCAATTTTTTTCTGCATTTTTTTCTTTATTTCTTCTCGGCATTCGGTGAGTTGAGTTTAAGTAGCTGTATTCTTCTGTTCATAAACTTCTTTTTTATTCTAGCTCATGACTCAGCTGTATTTCCAAAGACTGCATCTGGTGTGCATATTTCCCCCCACCTCCTGGAGTGAAGAATATTTATAAAGAGAGATCACTTTTTGAAGTATATTTTTAGTTCAATTGCTTAGAATTCTGAGCTTTAATTGGCATGGCCAAATTCAAGTTCATAGCATTCAAGCGTATAACAGTGACTCACTCTTGGTTAAAATTGCACATATGAAATCTGACATGTCTAGCTGCGATTTAATATGCCAGTTATTAAACTACTATGTGCTGCCTATTGCTAGTACAATAGCCTTGCTACCCTCCCTGTTTAATTAAGCTGCTTCTTATTTATTTTTATTGGAGAGATGACTACCTCTTTTCTACCCTGTGCATAAGTGTATTTTTTTTTTTTTTTGGCTGGAGGCAAGTGGTTAGGCAGACCCCCTTTATAGTGGGGGGGTTAATAAATACTTGAAGAACACTTTGGTGGTTATTTTACTTTTGTGCAAATTTGGGTGTGGGGGTTTTTTATTTGGCAGTCTTGGGGATGAAAACTGTTACAGGCTTTGGAAGAAGATTGTCATTTTGATTTCTAGCTCTACGGTCTCTCAAGTCTTTGTTTTACAGTACATACTATCTGCAGAGGAAAACCAAACAAAACAAAAAAACCCAACAAACCAGGCTTGTAGAGATCAGGTGCTTTCTGATGTACGTGCTCTTGGTAGTCTGATTTGTGTGCTGCATTTTTTCCTAGGTCTATTAAGGTCATATGAAGTAGAGAGAAGGGGGAAAAAAAGAGAGAAAAGAAAAGACTGTGCTGAAGTTGTTTCAACTTTCCTTCATATAGATGAATGAAGAATAGAAACTGGATGGTAGGGCACAATGAGGGTAGTAGAAAATAATGCTAAAAGGATTTCAGTACTAGTATAGAAGAGAAAAACAAACCATAATGAAGCTGTCATGTCACTGTGTAACGTTTCTTATACATGTGCTTTGTTTTCTGTAATCATCTTCTGTCTTCTTTGTTCCTTGCATTCTAACCTAGGTGGCTGATGGTTTTCTGTAGAAATGCTTAAAGCCACACTGCTTATTTAATCTTTGCCAATGTGTAGCATGAATCTATGAAGTTTTCTGTTTTAAAATACAATCCTTTTGTGAGTGTAGATAGAGTGCATTTGAAACCTTGTACCAGATCTATTACCTCTTTCTTTTTCTATTTAATGGCAACTTTTAAAAAATAATATGCTGTGACATCTTTATTATCCTTTAGTGATGAGGATGGTGAGCACAATAATAATTTCAAGCCTGGGTAGGTTAATGGAATTAGACATGTCACCATACATTATAGAAGCCATCAGGAGTATTTTTAACGAGCTTCAGTTGAGTGTGAATCCCAGTTTTATACAGCTCAAAACGATAGAGAGCTTTACAACAGAGCATGTCTTACTACTTTGGAAAGTCACTAGAGGAGGGAATTTCATCTTCTGTCACCAAACACAGGCGGTTTGACTGTACCAGTGGGTCTAAGGCTTGTGTAAAGAAAATAGAAATTGAATGAAGTGGAGTGATATCTGCGGATGTGTTTTAGTTGGCCACCTTCTTTACTCTCTATATTTGTCATGGCCGAAACCTATGGCTGAAAGGAAATAAATAGTGGAAACTCTAGGGTTGTTTTGTTTTTCTACAAGTTGGATTTTCTATGTGCAATTCAAGCCAAAGAGAATCTATAAAAACTGTTAAATAATAGTGACAATAGGCCTTTTCCTAGAATACTCGTAATATTCTAAGAAAAGTCCCACTATTTTAAGTTGTGATATACACCTGAATAGGCTCCTGATAATTTTGGTTGCTTTTACATCAAGTTCCATTTTGCTCTTTTAGGATAGCTATCTCGTAAGTGATCCTGCAGGAATGGCACTGCTCATGTGTGTCTCCACAATATTTAATGTATTATTTTTACATCACAGCCACCACAGTGCTGTTGTATAAAGCTTATTGCTGAGGCCTGTGGGAGAAATACATAATTCCTGTAGTGCCTAGGTATCCAAAGACTTTGAAGCTCTAATCTTGTGACTTCCCTAAGGTAATGCATTTGGACCTATTTATAATCAAAGCTAGGCTCATGCCCTAACACACTAGACACTTTCCTACTTCAGTATGCGGCACCTCTGTTTTCCTAAACTTTGTGACTGGATTTGATAATGTCTATACCTTGACAGCTTGCCTTTCCTTCTGAGGTCTTATAATGGTCTAGCTTCCTTTTTCTAATCCTTCTAACCCAAAATACAAAATTGCTCCATCTGTGGAGAGGGAGGAAAGGAAGAGCTAACTGCTTACTGAAATAACACATCTTATCTAGTGGCAAGTAATGAAACCTCTAGGAGAATGTGTTATCACTGGGTAGATATTCTTTGATGCTGCTTGCCTCTGCTCTTAAGGCATCAATTCTGCCTGTTTGCTCTGGGTCTGTTGTCTCTGAATAATTTTCTGACTAATGTGTTTTGATTCTAGCTTTGTAATTATAGCATTGTAGCCACATACAGATGTGGTGATGGTTGAATTGTTATTCTCCTGTAATTTGGGTGATAAAGTCACTTTATTTCAAAGCCCTTTTCTGAGATGGTTATAATTTTCTGAATAACTCATTTGTCTTGAAAAAGTGTATTACTTATGTTCCACAGAATGAGATTTTAAAAATGAATTCTATCAGAGCCTTTATGCTATTTAGGATTTTCTGACTGAAAACTTGTGCATTTTGAAAATTTTTCAGAAGCTCTCTTTATACTTTAACATCATCACCTTTATAGCAATTCAAATTTTACATGTATATAGTAGATTTATTTTGATACTCAAATTTCATATGACTGATGCAGAGGAAGATGTATGATTTTAAAGATCAGGTTTGGATCATGAGGTCTAGAGCTCAGCACATTTAAAACATCTTCAAGTTAAAATCTTTCTTAATAGAAATTAGGTCTTACTGTGATATTCCTGGGAAATGATGTGCTCTTCCTATTCACTTAAATATGAAGTCCAGCATAGTTCACCAGCAACTCACTCTGTACATAATTACTGACTTCTTTTCCTGTGGTGGCTACATGGTAGATGAGATAGCTTTTCTGCATATTTCATTTTTAATTCAATCTGTACATGTATGTTATTAGGTAGAGTCTCCATTCCTCACTTGTGTAATAGCCCTAGCATATATATCTGCTTCAGTCAATGCTATAGTGTATGCCTAAGTATAACAGCCTTTTGAGACTTCTCTGTTTTGTTTAAAGGCTTGTATAAGCTATTCTATTGAGTTGATTAAAAAATACACTTCCTTGAAAGTAGCTGTGGGAATTTTTAAGGAAATTAATGGGAGATATCGCCCACAAGAGAGGCACAGGTAACATAGGTAGCATGTTTTCTTGAGGGCTTGTTTTCTGGTGGTATGTCTTGCTGTAAAGCACAGCAGTGAAGTCAATGAAAATGAGTCAAAAGAGATCAAATAACTGCTTGATATGGAAGAGGTGAACAAAAACTTATGCCTACATTTCTTCTCTCGGCACTGGCTTCAACAGCTTTATTCCAATATCTATAAATCCTTACAATATGAGTGGAATCAAAGTTGGAAACCATATTGCTTAACAACAAGATTACAGTGGTATTTGCTCTCATTACCTGGGCCCTGTCAATGTTGCTCGGTCATCAAGTCATCAGTGTATTTGATTATATTGCGCTGAGACTAATTACACTGTTGTACAGAGCAATTGGAGGCTATAAACGGGAGCTGTTTCTTAGAGCTACTCTGTTTGTATATACCCAAAGGCAGAAAACCTTTTAATGTTAGCTGTGCTTTGACTTGCTGAATAAGCACCACTCCTGTGGTCTCCGAAACTCAGCCTTGATTAAGTAGAATGTGTTTTTCTGCAGATGCAAAGCCATGTTCATATCTTATGTTTCATGATGGGTTGGACAGACAGTCATTCCCAAGCCATCATTTTCCCCCAAACCCTATTTTGTTTAAAAAACAGAAAAGGCTAAATATGGAAGAGTTATTGGTGAATTTTCTTTGTAATTCTCTGCTTTTTCCATATGGTTAATATCTTTTTATGCATAGCTGTGGCCTTGGCATAATTGAAAGATTTTCTGATGTCCTTGCACCTGCACCTGTTTTTACCAAGGCTTAATTCAACTTTGTTTTTTGATTTGGCTGTTCTTTGGAAGTAAAAAAAAAAAAGGACTTGGAGCAATAAACTACAGCAGATTTAGCAATGAGAGGTTAAGACATTCTCTCCAGCTGCCTGCCCATCCTGTCAGCTGAGGTTACAACCAGGATGACAAAGCTGGCAGCATAAAACATGTCTCCAGGCAAAGAACAGGCTCAGGTCTGGCGTTCTTTGCTGATGGTTTGTGCAAATGTGCCAGACTGACAGTGGCCGAGATGCACATGTGTGTGACGCAGTGGGGGCACTAACTCCTGGCAGAGGAGCTGAAGACAGTGATGTCTGCAACTACCTCAGTATCACCTGATTTTATCTTTGGAGATTCCACCACTGTTTGCTCTAACATCACTTCTTTCAGTCTGCCCTTGAAAAGAGGATGCATCAAAGTCCTCGATCGCAAAAACAATCTTCTATCTTCATATTTATATGGGAAGAAATAGTGTCTGGTATTTCTAATTAACTATTTTAGTAATAATGCTGATGTCTTGGAATTGCTCTTAAGTGAAGAATGTAGTGTAATTTTTATTACATATAATGATTTTTTCTTTATTGATGACAGTGATGAAAAAATACTATTTTCTGTTTTCTCTGTATAAAAAAATCCTCCTTCTTTTCCTGTTTATGTGAAGCTTTATTTAAAATCATTGTTATTTACATCTGATTATGAATACCATACTTTTTCATTGGAGATATTTTGAAAGGTTTTTCAGTCTTCCCAAAAATCTGAGTCTCCTATTCTTGAAGCATTTTTCCTTTCTCATCTATATCTTTGCTTTATATGCACTGACATACTAATCCTGCCAGATCAGAATTTTGTAATTTTGCTCTTGCAGAGCATTTAACTACTAATGGCTTCATAGTAGTGGAACTGAAGAGCTGGTACCTCGCAGTACAGATTTGCAGAACAACGGCTTTTTACTTCTGATTTGTACAGAGCTGAGCAAATTACTCCTGTCAAGGGATATGTAAGAGCAGCACTGGTTTATAACTATAGTAACTAACAATGAATTGGTACTTTAAAATCTGTTAGTCTGCCTTGTTGTGTAGTATGGTGCTTATACTAGCAAATCTTCCCACAGCAAACCTCAAGACTGCTCACCCCAACTAGACTTTTGTTTCTGTCCTCCTTTCCCATTTCTATCTTCTTACAAATGGTCAGCTACAGGCTGGAAGCTACAGGCACGTTCTCTAAGGACAAGGTGATGGTGTAAGATTATTTTTTTTAATACTTTAATTCTGAAACCTGTGTGAGTTTTGTCACACTTTATTAATTCCAGCCATATCCATATTCAATGATTTTTGAGAATTCAGTACAAGATTGTCCAGTCTCAATCCTAGCAATGTAATTGTACTTTGTCTACATTACTAGTGTTCCTCAAGGTAGTTCTATAAATCATGTCAAAGTTAGTGTGCATGCTCTCTTTCTTTTTTATCTCTTTTTTTCTTTTTCTCTCTCTTTATATGTGTCCTATATGGCTGCTTGTGCGTGCAGGAGAACACATCACTAATTGGTGTATAAGAGGGTGGTACATCTTAGATCAACACATTTTCACTAGTTTAAAAAAATTAATTGAATTCATTTGAAAAAGTGATCACTTATAACTAATAGAGGGCAGAGTCTTCAGGTATATTTTTATTGCAGATTTTCACATCCCGTATAATAGAAATGTTGTGCTAAACATGAGTACTTAATTCCAAGTCATTCAACACTTATATTCAAATACATTGTGTGCATACAAATATAATGTGTGTGTGTATGTATTATTTAATACATTATGGTTTTCTTTTGTTCTCTGGGACTCTGAGATGAGAATTAAAAATGTTTCTTTCTATGGCTAAGCTCTTAAATCCACAGCGTCTATTTTATGGGGCTGAGTATGAATTTAGCGGTCTACTGTTAAGCATGTGCTTTTGGCTGTGCTGATCTTTAGCATTCTTTTCTTATTTTAATGCAGAATTTAACCTTTTAGTTGCTGCTGCTTTTCAGTTTGGCTTATTTCAAAAAAGAATGGTTGCACACTGTTTCATGCTAACAGTTCATTTTCTTCATATCCTCACTGAAGCCAAAATAATAGTAATGAATGCATGGCTTCCCTCCCCCAAAGCACCAGATAGAAAGTAGTCAAAATCTATGTCAATGTTTTGTTCAGCTTTAAGTAGTTTTCCACTCTCCTTTGCACTCAGCAGAATAAACCAGACCCATCTGACCTAGAGCCAAGAATAACAGTAATGCCTCCTTTTTCTTCTTCTCCTTTCTCTTCCTCCTTCTCTCACAGAAAGAAAAACATTTTTTCTTTATTATTTGGTGAGCCCAAACAAGTTAAGGCCCCCTGTATCAAATATTTTTTGAACCCTTAACATTTCTGAAGTATGATAACATATTTTGAGTTGGTTATGTGACAAATAGTTTACTTATGTTATGCTTGTAAAAATTTCCGCTGCCTATATTGGTGGTTAGAAATGCTGCCAGTATGCATGAGTAATCACAAGAACAGCCATTGGTCCTCAGATGAAGTAAATATTTGCTTGTGCTTCAACTTGTGGATATGTTTGTGTGGGAGCTTAAAGCAAAGTGTTGACAAAAGGTATGAAGCCATCTTTGTCTGAAACATAAGAATAGCTAAGGTGGTGTTAGAAACATTATGCTATAATCGTGCATGAGAACTATGCTCCTTACTGATTTTTTTTTTCTAAAACAGGACACTGAATTAAATGTGAATTTACATGATTTCCACTTTAATAGTTAATGTTAGTGGAGTTGCGAGGGTTTAGAGAGAAAAAAAAAACCACTTTAAAAATGCCTATGTATTAACACAAGAACTAAAATTTACTATGCTAGCTTAATAAATCTGGCCAGAGAATCATCCTGGTGATGTTTTGGATCTTTTTCTATTACTTTCTCCTTACTTTGACATTAGAAACTGAATTTGAAAGCATGATGGGGTGCAACAAAGGAAAAGCTCTTGAAGCATCTTTGGATTCTAGCTTATAGTCTTTTAGATTTCAAATTTGGAGGGGATTTGCGGAATGTGGTGAGACTGGAAGATTCATGGGTTCACTGTTCAATTCTGCTTTCAGCAAGAGGGGAAGAAGCAAGACTTTTCAATATTTTAATTGTACATTGAAGTAAGAAAGTAGGGGTGGGGTGGGTGAAAAACTCTAATAGTATATACTGCACAAATATACAACACAAATTTGCATACGTATGAGATCACTGGCATATGAACAGCAGCTTTCACAGCCATCTGTTCTTTTGTTGGGATTTCAGCAACTTGCATCAATTCAAAATATTCACTGATGTGGGCTAAATGTTTAATAAGCACCTATTGAAAGTGTAGGTTACAGGAAGCAAATCTGGCATTGTTTCCAGACAAATCTTGAATATTGTGCTATACATCCAGCCAGCTAACTTTTGTCCATGCATTTTTGTTTCCTTCTGAAAAGACTGTCGCTGTTCTGACATGTTTATCTGCTGGTAGTGGTATATTCAGAGATCAGGGAATCTTATTATGGTGAGAGAAATAGCTCTGCTATAGCTGGGGTCACGATCTGTCTTTACAAAAGAAAAGCAAGTTTGAAGAAGAATGCAATCCAAGCGTCTCTTAAACTCAACCTCTAAAACTCCAGTGGAATCTAATAGCTGACTTGGACTCTGCAGCTGTTAAAGTAGGAGTCTATACTTCTCTCATCTAACTGCCAGTCAGCCCTGGGGCAAGAGGGGTTATGATGCATCTAGATGTAGTGTTAAAATGATGCAGTCTGGATCCCTTCAGATAAAATCCATCTCTTTTTTGTGTTCCTATAAATTAATATTAGGATAGGATTCATCCCATCATCCCAGATCCTCTCCTATTGAATTTTAAGTCCATCAAGCAGAACATTCAAAACAAAAAAAGACTGCTGGAGTGTTTGAAGGTAATTTGTGTTAGCTATTGATTATTCTAGGAGGTATGGGAAAGAATGGACTCTTTGGCTTGTATTATAATTATGCACCCTTTTTTGTTTTGTTGCTCTTCCCCTTCCCCCCCTTAAGTTTCCTGCTGAAATCATGTGCATGGTAAAATCCAAGCTATTTTGACTATTTGTGCTCTTCAGGATTCAGCTACCCTATCAAAATTAATACTGTGCTAATCTGGTTAAAACACAAATTAATTTCTCCCATTCCTAGAATTATGACTGTAATAGATGGCTTGGTATTGTTTGGAGAAAAGTGCAGGTCATGATTGCTTTTGGTGGGTGACTTTATGTCTGTCCTTTTATCTAGGAACCCATCAGAATAGAAGATAGTTTCTGGACTTAAGTATAGAAGTTCATAAATTTGAAGCTGAATAATTAATTCAAAGTATCATAACTAAACTCAGTTATTCAGTAGCTGAATGGGCATATCCAATGTGGTAAAAATGTTCTCATGTGTGTTGAAAGATGTTTTCACTTATTATTGGGTGCCATAGATTGCTGTAGACTACTTATCCCCATTCAGCTGACCAGACTTCATGGGAGTTTTTTTGCTGTGTAATTCATCAGAAAATCAATCAAAAACTAAATAACTGGAGTTGTTGCATTGGTAGCTGATTCCACTTAATGAGAGGTTAAAAAGGAAAGCTGGTGCTCTTCAACACCTTCTTGAAGCAGCTTGAATAGACTGACAAATCCAGAGATGTTTGACTAGTGTTTGAATGGAAATTGTCAGAGTAAATCTTTACAATCTTTTCAGTTTTAATATAGATAACCTCTAGTTACATAGAAAAATTATGTTTATGTGGCTGATTTTTAGTTAATCGTGAAGCAAGACAAAGTCACAATGATGAATAAGCAGTCATACATGCACAATTTAAACCTCTAGGTCATAATAGCTGAAGATTTTAGGCTTTGGGATTAATTTGATTTTATGTTCTTATTTGCATATCTAATGAATATGCATTAGCATTTGCATATATGGCATGATCCCTAGCATCAGGTCTTAGCCTAACAGTGTACTTCCTCAGTAAGAAGCCTGTGCTTTAATCTTACAAATGCTGGAAATCCAATGCAATAGAACTAGATACAATCTCTACTGTGAGTAACTGGAGGAAAGTGACCCTGCCACCTTTTAGTTTGCCAAACCTGTTTGTAATTTCATGGAATGACTCCTTTTCCACAGAGATAATATTTAGAGATAATATTGAAGGTTAGCACTCCCATGTATCTTAGGTCAATGTTCTGCCTGAGGTTGCTGGTTGTCCTTCTTTGTTCTCTGTAGCTCAAATCCTGGAGCAAATCAGCCCAATGACTGAATTCAGCAGTTTTCTAGACAGGCTTGTGTTTGGCTCCCTTTGGGAAGGGGCTGAGTCACTTCCAACAGCTGGCATGTTATGGAGCTTCCTGTAGAGTGGTGCCAAATCTTGAGATTTTCAGTTTGCTGGTTCTGACTTTTGGCTGAACACTCAAGTTCATTCAGTTACGAAATTGTGATTTCAGTTTTCGTTTAAAACTATAAAAGCAGCTTTTAACCCTTATAGAAATGTAGAAATCTGAAACTGTGAAGCAGTACAAACTAAGCTCTACAAGGTTCTAAATTTTTTGAAGAGTAAAAAACCAAACAAACAACCTCCCCAAACCCCCAGAAAAAGAAAAATAGTAGTGTTTTTGTATAAGGTAATTTTTCTTTTAACATCCCTCCCCGCCCCCCAGTTCCACAACTCTACTTTCAGAAGCCTAAGTGGACAGATTTCAGAAAGGGTATCCTGTGTCTGGGGCTGACAGTGGGAGGACTGAGCAGGAGTGAAGAAGGACTGCTCTGAGATGGGATAAGGTGAGAGATGATGATCTGGAGTAATAATTGTGGAGACTGTATGCTGCGAGGAGCTCTGTGTCTGGAGCAATTGAGAGGCACATGGGATTAATGGTTTGGGAATACTGAAGAAGTGGATGTACCCTCTTTATTTTTCCCTTATCTCCTTTCCCCAGAACACCTCTTTTTTTTTTTTCTTTTTTCTTTTTTCTTTTTTCTTTTTTCTTTTTTCTTTTTCTTTTTTCTTTTTTCTTTTTTCTTTTTTCTTTTTTCTTTTTCTTTTTTCTTTTTTCTTTTTTCCTTTTTCTTTTTTCCTTTTTCTTTTTTCTTTTTTCTTTTTTTTTTTTTTTTTACTCCATTAGGCACTGTAGAGTTTCCTCACTTTTCACAATCTATTATAACTCAAAAATTCAGTCCTCCTGCTTCAATCTAGTTCCCATATGTCCTGGTTTACCTGGACTCCTACTGTTCTTCCCACTTATTCTTGTTGGTGTTTGACTGCAGTCTTTTGGCTGGATTTTTCTTGCAAAAGCAAATCCCAGCTTCTGCTCTGGCAGGTTTTAAGAAGTGCTGGATAGAGGATGAAAATACCACAAACTTCCCAGGACTCAGAAAAGAGTACGTGCAGAGTTAAAAATGGTCATTATAATAGAGTAGTTCCAACTACATCAGGACACTGTTTATGCTCTTCCAATTTACCTGAGATAAAAGGCCAAGCAGTGGCTGCTACCATGCTTCTGGAAAAGCAGGCAGTAGAAGGAGTTGGAAGGGAAGTGCATATTCGAGCTTTTGATTTAAATGAAGAGAAGCTTAAATGGAAATAAAGAATGTTTCTTGTTAACAGAGCTATCTTATCTGACACAGGAAAAAAATTAAGACTCAGAAGACTGATATACAAAATGCTGAATGCTTATATTGTTTGGCTATAGTTGTGCTGTAGAAGGGTGTTCTTTTTTATGTCCTTTTATTTTATTTTTTTGTTGTGTTAAGGAAGTCTGGAATGCTACCGTTTGCTGTTAGATAACCAACAGCTGCTTAAGGCTCATTTTTTTGGCTTTTATAATGAGATTATTGTTTTGTTAGATCTTTTAATTCTTGTAGAATTGACAAGAGGTGAATACAGTTGCTACATCACTTCCTACTCACCTCTTTTATCAAAGGTCTTACTGGACTGAAATGTTTTGCATGTAAATAATATCCCCCTCCTGGCCACACCACACACACATACTCTGAAACTAGAAGGCTGGTGTAGTTCTAGTACTTTCTGGGTAAGATTAATTACTGTTGCTCTTTTCTGCACGGGAAAGTGCATACACTATTCTGGCATGACTGTAACAGAAGTTGCTGTTTCTGCTTTGGGTGTCATTCAGCTGGTTTAGTTAAGTACCAAGTATTAAGGTGTGGTTTTGTTTTTTGGTGTTTTTTTTTCCTCCCACTCCCTCCATTCCTTTTTTATTGGAAAGTGCTGCTCAGCTTCTGGCTTTACTGAATCACTGACAGCAGTGGAGGGGCGATGCCTTCTCAGAGCTGGAGGAATGATGAGTAGTAGCCAAATGCTACTTGCTGAAGCCTTGTTTGCTGTAACAAATATATTTTGGTCCCCTTCAATCTGTCTTTTGTTTTTTGGCAACCTAATCCCAATCACCACATCAAAAGAAACCCTCCATGCTCTGGAGGACCGGGCCTGAACTTTGTGAAATTTGAGCAGAAGAATGTTGTTTTTGAAGATGCTGCAAGTTTTAGGATTCTGGCACATCCTAATGTCTCAAGTTTATTTTAATATTTTAATGAACACTAACAATACAAAATGCCCACAATTAGTGGCTAACAATAGGAAAAAAATCTTTATTGTTGTCAGAGAGATGTGTTCCAAGTTAAAAAAAAATAAAAATATTCCCAGCCTATTGATACATTCCACAATAAAATGTTTCCTAGATATGCCTCTTTGTATCAGTTCTTATTTAATTTTCTGATATAGCTGCTGAGGATTCATCCATAAAGGGGAAAAATACAAATGCATCACACTTAACAGTATTTTTTTTTGGTCATTATCTGAGGTGCTGAACTATCTTCTTTCAGTAAAATTTGTAGTAGTATTTCATCAGTCTAGCCTTTTTTTGGAAACTTTTGAAAGTTTGTGGATGGGATCATGCCTATTTCCCATGGCAGCTGACTGCCTTAAAATTGATGGTCACATTATACTTCAGAAGAAGATTGATAGAATTTTTTAAGGTAGGGTATTCTGCTTGGCTGAATAGACTCACCTAGTGTCACTTGTAATTTAAGTAATGGGATTGCCTGGTACCTCATTATGGACCTTTTGTACTGAAAGATGTCAGAAAGTGGCAGCAAATGTCCTTATTTTTACAAGCAGCGTATGAAATAACATAGGCATCACTGAATATGACAATTTTCTAGAATGCTTGAAAATTGGACTAAATGCACTGTCTATATGAAGGACAGATAACAAGTCTTGTTGCAATGGGCAATGTCAGAAATAGGCTGAGAGCGATGGGACCTGAACCGACAGATGTACTGAAAGATATAATATACTTATTGTTTAATCATGTGGATAGAGTAGAAGATGGAAACATTGAGAATAAGCAGCTTACAGTAAGAGCTACTGTTTAATCTGAGCAATAGCCTCTGAGGCTTCTTAATCTACTAGGGGAATTGTATAGATGCAATAAGTCTGACAAGACAAAAGAATAAAGAATCTTGTAAATCAGATTTTAATTTCTGCTATTCTGCAAGGGATTGAGAAAGATAAATCAAGAGAAAAAGGCAAAAAAATGTACCCTACATTATTTCTTTTCATGATTTAGGAAACAGTGAAATGAGTCTAAGCTGTGCTCTTTTTTGCTTTTGGAAACATATTAATTGCAAGCTTGGAATCCTCAGCCTTGACTGAAGAGTCAAGATGGCTGCAGTGCTGATTGACGTAGTTTGTGGTTAAATATTGCCATGGTGTCAAAAAGCCTCAGCTAGCTCTGAGAAAAACATGTGGTAAATAACTGTCCCTGTCCTACAGGGCTTGTGGTTTAAAAGTTTGCAAGAAATTAAAGGTTGTAAAGATCTGCCTGAGGGGTATATAACTACTGCCCATAATGATGTATAGGGTAGGCAGGATTGAAGTAGCTCCATCAATGAGAATGGTGTGGGATGGGTGGGAGTGGAATGAGAAAGTAGTAGGTCCTAACATGCCTATCTTAATACTTGAAAAATGTAAACACACTTGCAAAACTGGGCTTTTCAACAAGCCTGCTTGTGTGGGAGTATATCAACATCAACACTTGTGGCCACAGAGGCAAGGTAGTGCAAATAAATACCAGTAATCTACCAGTAGTTAGAGGGACCACAGATAAAGCTTCCCCTTATGTACTGCAAGAATACACTGCTTATTACAACATGTGTTTAGAGAACCATAAATTAGTATAATTTTTCCAAGCTAGAGAATCATAAAAGCTATTTAGCATATTTATTATTACTGATATAAGTCATTAACATTGAAAGCCATGTAATGTAAACAGACTGCTTTCCCTGACCTGTCTGTCATGCCAGTTTTTTAACAGAGCATTAACTTGAACAATTGCAACAAACTTTGAAACTTCTATGAAACATCCAAATTACATCAGTAGGAAAGATATTTTAGGAAATCTAATTAGATACCAAAGCATGAAGGTGCTTGAAATGTAATTGCTCAAAAAGAATGGATTGCTAAACATTTAATAACTTTATTTTTCTTCATCGTCTTTTGCTTAATGCGCACTGGTTCCATGGATGCTAAGCAGTGGGATTTTTAGCAGAAATTTTAATAAACACTACAAAAGATAGTTAAAAAGCGGTAAACATTTAGAATCTTCTGAAGTCTATAGTAGATATGTGATGCAATAATTTAAATTCTTCTGTACATTATTATAAGGATCTTAAGAAAAACTTCTATCCTTTCCAAGTCCAGCAAATCTTGTGCAAGAAAGAAATGCCTTGTGTGGGTTTCTGCAGTGTTGAAGATTGTTGTCAGCCAAAAGCATTCAAACAATATGAATAAGTTTAAAAACCCAACTAAACAAAAAAGCCCCCAAACAAAACAAAAACCCCACAAAACAACCACAAACTTATTACTACCCTTTCTTTGCTACATATAGCTCTCTTGCTCCCTTACAACTCAACATGTGTTATACTTAATTGCTTTCAGCTTTAACTTATCTTTTGCTGTTAATTCCTCTCTCTCCTATGTTCTTCTCTTCTCTTCTCTTCTCTTCTCTTCTCTTCTCTTCTCTTCTCTTCTCTTCTCTTCTCTTCTCTTCTCTTCTCTTCTCTTCTCTTCTCTTCTCTTCTCTTCTCTTCTCTTCTCTTCTCAGCTCTTCCTCTTCCTGTCACTTCTCACTTTGTCTCTCTACACTTTTCTGAATTCCTAACCACAAAAGCCTGGCTTAGAGCTTCAGTTGACTCTGAGGGCATAGGAAGCATGACTGTATTGTCATGAGGAACTGATTGTCAACTACAGAAATTTGGTAAGTAGCATCCTTCTGTGGCTTCATACCTATTGAAAGGGACAGACAGAAATAATCTTTGTAATTGCAATCAAAAGTTGGCAATTTAAGATAACCTTTTATCTCTCCTGGATGTCTTTGCTTGTAAAGTCAGGACTTAAGAGATTTTGCTCTTGAGCACAATGCTTTCCAAACTGCATCTGCTTCCCTACCAAGATGACTTCAGGACTCATTCTTTAAAGTCTAAACAATGAAACTAAAATATGTTTAATTAAACTCATATGACTGATGATTTAATCTCCCCTTTCCTTTCCTCCCTGTATCACAGACTACTGGAATGTCTTCCTCAGCCGGGCTAACTCTAGTTTCTGTCAGTCCACTTGCTGCTGTTCTAACTCGCCTGAATTTGGTGGTTTCTGTACAGACCTGTTAAGTCTCACCAGGGAGTGTCCCAGGAATATACAGAAAGCAATAGAACAGGAATATTGCTCTATTTCACAGTTAAGTGTAGTAAGACTTATTTAATCCTGAAAGGAATTGTTCTGATTTGCAATAATTGGACCATGTTTTTATAACACAAAGTGTTTCTGTGTTGAGAGATGAGAGGAAGATTATATGAACGAACAGACAGATTCAGCAATGCTAGTTAGCTACCCAAGCTGTTTGAAGGCTTTTGACAATATTTTTCAGTAATCATTTAGTTTCACAAAGTCACACATCTTAAGGCAATTGGTGCCACTGGAGTTAGTGTGCCTGGATGGCTCTGTGGGTGTTTATGCTCGGCCAGCTTCTGAAATAAGCACAGTTCCTTTAAAAAAATCACCTGTTTTCTGTAAGTTTCATCTTGACATCAAAGTTTCACCCGGATAGTAATCTCTTTACTGTTTCCTCCTCACTCTCAATCCTATAATATTCCAATGAATTTTTTAGTAATTAGTAACTTCAAGAAAATATCATAGGAAAAGTTTTCAGTTTCAAAATGATGGTAGATTTTTTTAAAAAGTAGATTACATAATAAAATTATTTATTTTCTTATTATTTTTTCTTTTAATTTGTTTATGCCGGTTTAAAATTAGAAGTATAATGAAGAATGAACTAATAATGAATTATTAACTTATAAGTACTTATAATCCTAAACTGTTTTGCTATTTGTATGAAACTCATTACATGAAAATACACAAAATATTTATATTTCAGTACAAATGAGATAAAGGAACAATAAGTAATTTGCCAAAAACCGGACTCAGTTGTCTGGATACAGGATACAGAATGATTATCTAAGCAAGCACTAATGAAATCATTAATTCTCTCTTTGGATTGTCAGTGTTTTTCATGTCTATACAAAAAAAAATCAGAAAAATATTATAATAAAATCAATGAGATGATTATCTCAAATACAATCTGGTTTTGAACCTCTAATCACACAAGTTTCTAACTGTTTATCTGCAAGTAGTAGAATTCTCTACTCTACGAGTAGAGAATATATTGCAGATAAGTCCTTTTTATAGTATGAGCAGAGTCAAGTCTTCTCTGATTGTTATCATTATTACTTAAATAATATATGAATATTCATGTGCTTATGACTTATTTTAGCGGGGACAAAATGAAGCCAGATGATTTAAATTGGGTTTTCACATGTTGAGAGTTGAGATTAGTGGAAAGTCTTTAAAAAATATTCCATATAAATCTATATATAAAAACCTTATATGCAAACAATTATATATACAATTTATATATTTTATTTCAGTATATTATTGCTCTTTCCAAAAGAGATGTAGATGGAGGATATGGAAAGGCAGATGTTCTTCCTGAGACACCTGTATACTTTTGCAAGGATCCTAAGTGACTTCCATAGCTGTTTTGTGTAGCTGGGCATGATAACACTTCATTGTTCAGGAACATTTCCCACCCTTACCTTGGGACCCTTCCCTAGTGTATTGTGGTACAGAAATTGGAAACCCTTGGTTTTCTTCAGTTCATTATTGAATTCGTATGAAAAATAAATGAACAATGAACAAAGAACAAGTACTTGCCAGTTTTTATTTTGATATGATCTAACTACTTTGAATTCCTATCCAAATTCTGATGCAATGTATAGTCTTGTCCATCAGCTGTGAAAGAACTTTACAGTAGTAAAGTGCACCTGTTACTCATTCTTTCCTCTGCATTTCTGGGAGAAAAATCTTTGACCAAATGCTGATTTTCACTGAAAACTCTGCATGTGGGAAGGTCAATCTTTCTTGTCAATTATTTAATTTTACATTTTTCTGCCTCTTAAAATTGAATTGTTTATCTTAACAATCAAAATTTTTTGTGGTTTTTTTGTTGGTTTTGGTGGGATTTTTTTTTAATTTGGTGTGGGTTTTTTTTGGGGGGGTTGGGAGGGGTGGGCTGAATTGTTGGGGGAGGTGTGATGATGATACTGCTGTGGAAAAGTCTAGTTCAAAACTGTTTCTTTAAAGCCTTGAAAAATCTTTTTAAAAAAGATCCTAAACAAAATATGTCATTATGTTTAGTTACAAATAAATATCCATCAGTGGAATCTACACTGTATACTTTATAAACACAAAATCTGAGTGGGAAAATTGGCAAAGAAACATTTTTTCCTTAGACCATGGAGAATTATATCAATTAATATTCAGATCATTATATCTTAAATAAAACCAATGGAATATTTCCCACCTATAGGGAGCTAGTATTCTGAAGAAGGGAGATAAGAAAGACCTTATCAGTAGATAAGAGTTGATAATCACTTAGCAAAATGCATGTAATCAGTTCCTGGGAACTGTTACTCCATTTGCTCAGTGCCCCTAATCAAGTTTTCTGGTTCAGTGAGATGAGTGTAAAGGTTGTTAAAGACATTGTGAAATAATGAGAAATGGAGATAGTTAAAGCAGATTTGTAGTGATTTTTGATATCTAGTTTTGCAATTAACTTGTGCTGTTTTCTATTTTGGTCACAAATAACACACTACCTTCTGTAATACTGATTGGCATATAGCAAATTGAATCTACTTACCTAATCTTCTTAATATGTCTCTGTATTAAATGTGGGGCAAGACAGCTGAATATAAGAAAGTAAATCAAAGCAGCCATCTGCTTCCATTTGTGATGGTCTAGAACTCTAGACTACAAGGAGTATTTCACTGGTGAACAATTTATTTCATAAAGCAATCTAAGAAGAGACTTTATGAGAAAAAAATCTCTTGTTCATTAGGAAACATCTTTAAAAATATTGTCATAAATAAATCCCTGGAAATCATTGGAGTAAGATGAATTATGATTTACATCCTAGTCAATTCTAAGATGTTTCATTATGTTTTTTATATTTTTACTGAAGATTTATAGGAGCCATTCACTTACATGCTCAGATCTATGAAGATGCATCTTTCTGAAAAGAGAGTTACTTTGGGGCTTGGTTTAATGCCAATTTATCACTCTACACATGGGCACATATGCAGGTGCACAGGCACATGTTCAATGCTTTTATAATTCTTTGTGCTCTAGTAATGTGCTAAGTTATACTTCTTACTGGACAGTTAAGATGATAAAATTGTTAAGATGTTTCTAGCTAAGAAACTTTTATCAGATTAAAACAAACAAGCACAATGAACATGTATAATAAACAATGTATTCAGCAGGCATCTCCTGCAGCCACCTTGGAAGATTTCTGCTCTGTGAATTTTAACAAATTTAATTACAAAGCATACTTGTTAGCATCATCATGTCAGTTATGATTGATGGAGTTCTCATATGTCTGCAAGTGTCAGAGTAAACAGAAGAGCATGTGGCTTTGTACTCTAATTGCTCCAAATTAGGTGAATATTCTGAGAAATGCACCAATGTAAAGATAAATCTATAAGATAAAACTCTAGTATTAACTATGTGATTATCTGTATGGTTTTAGCCAATGATCAGAACCAAGGCATGTCCCAAAACCACAATTGGGGTAACTTTTTTTTTCTCCTTGAAGATATGCAAAGGTTTCCAGAGTGTCTTGGGGTTAGAGGGATATGTGAACACTAGCATTTCAGGACTGACTTAAACAAGATTTATTAAGCTGCTTTTTTTTGGTGAAGAAAGTGTATTTTTTTGGGAAGATATAACTACAGTTCAGAGAGTATTCACTGATATTTTTTGTTTGTTTTTTTGTTTTTTTTAACAAAGAAACACACAATTTGTACCAAATAGTTGATGGGCTGTCTTGAAAAAGATGGACCTGTGAATTTACCTGTGAATTCCTTCCTTCCCCAAACAGTGCACTGGTCTGAGATCTTTTCTGTTGTGGTGGGTTTTTTTAACCTGTAATAATTTACTTAAATGGTGCCTTTTTATTTCATGTAATTCCTAATGGAAAGCACATGTGTTAGTTATGTTTGGGAAAAACTAATACTTCACAGAAACAGAGATCTGCTTTTTCCAAAGTTGACTAGGGATCATTTGAGTCCTCATGCGCAGCAGCATCCTATACCTTAAATATCCCAGACTGCAAAGTGGGTCAAACATGTCTAATTCATTATTACCAAGGGCAACACAAAATCTGCTTGAAAAGATTTCAAAGAAAGGAAAGATTCTATACAAGTCATCTTCATTTCCTCTGAAAGCTATACTGTTAGAATATGTTTATGTAGGATTGAAGATCAGAAAGCTTGACAGCTGAAGCTAACAACTTTCTTTAGTAAAATTTAATGTAGAAACTGAAGCTGAAAACTAGGTTCTGTGAGTGGTGCCTCACAACTGAGACAACTGCAATAACAATAAGTTTCAGTCTGATGTTGTTTATGACTTTCACCTCAGAGCAGACATGAAAAAGAAGGTCAGGATCCCCCAAGAGGTCAGTAAGGGATACTTTTGAGTCGAGAGCTGTACAAAAGTTGTTAACTTTCAAGCACTAACAGTTTATAATTGGGGAAGGAAAGTCTGAAAAGAGTGATGATAGAAAGATGTGACCTTTTATACTGCTTCCTTTTTTTTTTTTTCTCCTGTTGACCAATCTCAGAAACTTTAGGAAGGTTATTTCAAGCACGAGTAAGAGAGGTTGCCTGGAGAAGCTGTGGATGCCCCCTCCCTGGAAGTGTTTAAGGCCAGGCTGGGTGAGGCTTTGAGCAACCTGGTTTAGTGAAAGGTGTCCCTGCTCATGGCAGGGGAGTTGGAACTAGATGATCTTTAAGGTCCCTTCCAACCCAAACCATTCTATGATTCTATGATCTATTAATATCTGGATTGAGCAGAACTATACTGCTGTAGAAGCTGTACCTGTAGTCTGCACTGGCACATCTAAAGTAGCTGAGCATGGTGATTAGTAAAATCTGACTGGGTGACTGGTTAACAGATTTGTGCTGAAACCTGTGCTGCCTTACATCTTTACTGTTATTGAGAACTAGTCTAGATCAAGGATATCTTGGCTAAGTCAATCTGCACTTTCCTAAGGTCGTGAAGCTCTACTAAAAAGGATGAGGGAAGAAGAGGTGACAAATACCTCAAACTTAGAAATGCTGCATGGAGGCTTCTCTTGATGGTGCTTAATCCTGGGAGAGGACCAGGTACTTCTTGCATTGTGTTAGATTTACTGTGTTACCTTCTTTTTCTGGGACTTCCAGAAAGAAGGGCATTGTACATATTTCTCTGACATAGGACTGCAGAAGGCAGTGTTTTCTGTGCTTTTTGAAGACATTAGAATACACTGAACTGCTTTTAAATCTACACTTTTTCTATCTGCTAGTCGTTGGCATAATATCCCCTGGCTGATTTACTGCTGCTTGGAAAAAGTATGGGTCTCATTCAAACCACTATGAAGCACTTGGAGCAATTGCTTGTTTTATCTGGATTTTGTGATGCTACCCTGGTCAGAGTGTAGGTGCAAGAGCAAGGAAATTGTTAGGGGAGAGGGGGAGAGGAGAATTTTATCACATTCTGAGGTTAAGCAGATGAACAGCTATCTCTGGAAAAGCTAGTCCCTGCCCAGAACATTATGCAATATAAAATTAAGGTCATCCTACTCACCAGGTTTTACAGTTACTTAGGGAAGACTTCCTCCCAGCCCCCGGGCAAAATTAATAGAACCCCTTTTACTCTCTTGAGAACAATCAGTTAGTCTCCAATAAATCAGTTTCCTCTTGAAACTACTTTCAGAAATTGCTTGAGGGGAGAGGCCACTCTAAGACCAGCACTAGTATATATATATATATTTTAAAAAGAAATTTTTTTTAAAAAATATGCATTTCAGAATTTAAATGCAAAGAAACCATTTTGGAGAAATCAAAATTTACTTTCTCATCAAGACTGAGATCTTAACTCTTATTAGCTATTTTGGATTTGGGGTTATTTCTACCTATGTCTTTGTAGCACTCTGACCTTTTATATTTATTCACTTTAAAATACTTTTTTTTTTCCCTCTTCTAATTGTTTTACTGAAATTTAATCCCCTTAAGTAGAAAAAAAAAAATCATTCTGGATAAATAATTCGGCATAAATGTACAGCTATAAAAATGCTTCTAAATGCTGCTTATTGGTGTTCAGTCAAATTGGATTACAAACAAGAACATCAATTCAGCTAATGTAAACTTGGTGTAGCTTCATTGACTGATGTAGTGTGCCAGCCTGACTTGTTCCAGCAGAGGAAGTTGCTCAGTTCAATGTGTTACACTGCTTAATAGTACCTGTTATAGGTGCTGAAACCTATGTATCATCCTTGGGAGTTTTATTTTTGAAGCTAAATTTTACTGTTCTCCAAAAAGATTTGAAAATAACACCAACTTGTAATAGCTGTCTCTTCCAGCTTGGTGTCAATTACATTTAATTTAACAGGTGTTACATCACCATCCAAAGAGGCAAGGTTTGTCAAGAGATATATCTATTCTCAGACCAGATGATATAGCCAGGAAAGTAGTAGAGAAGCTTTTAGGCACCTAAACCCTTCTTGAGCCCTCGAATGTTATGACATAAGCACAGCACCTTTTAGCTGTGACAAAGGTGCTCCAATGGTTTTATCAGTTGGCATACTAAAAGGTACTGCTTGTCCTCAGAAATTTTGCTTTGCTTGTATCCATGGATTGAGATGGATTCAACAACTTTCTGTGACTTTCATCTAGGTCACTAAAGAAGCTTTTGAATGTCTCTGAGCAACGTGTTGAACCTACTTGGTATAGCTTCCACTTTAATAATAAGCGATTGTTAACTTTGTTTTTCTAACATTTGTGTATCTGTCTTTATAGAATTTGTCTACATCAAAGAGAAAAAAAGATCTCAATGGTAAAGGCAGGCTGTGATTTCTGTAACGATGCTAGTGAGTGGTAGTAAGGCTGCTCAAGTAAGTGGTCCTACCACAGCAAAAAAATAATATTATATAAGCAATTATTTACCTCTAGATTTGAGGTTGAGTTGTATGCAGCCTTTTCTCTAAAGCAATTCTAGAACCTGTAAAATAATATATTAGTAGCACACACCACTACATGTGACATGAAATACTACTTTGTAACATCTGTGAATAGCCTTGTTCTTCTGGAGATGCCTGACATGGCTATTAGCTTACAGCACAGTGTATTTATCCATTCACTGAAATGTACAAGATAATTTGAGGGGAAGATTAACATGTCAGCTTGAACCAGTACAGAAATGCTTTTATTCCAAAAGAGTATAGAAGAAGTTTTCAAGTGTAAATAAATAGCTGCTGGTATTTTAGATCAGCAAGAGCTGTGTATTTGCTGCTCCTTGAATTAATAGGCATAATTCTGTACAATTTTCTCTGAGGTTTAAAGAGTGAAGGTATTTTAGCTTTCAGAGATTTAGTTCCTTCTGACTTCTGCTTTTCCTCTTTTCTGACCTAGGAAAAAATTAAATTGGTCTGAAAAATACCTAAGCACTTGCTAAGAGGCTGCAAAAAGAGGGAAATGGCCAGAAATAGAATTATTTCACTTTATTGTGATGCTGCTTCTTTACACTAACCTAGAAGAGTTTCCTGGGGAAGTAGGTCTCTTCAGGAACCTCCACAATGACTGACTATGTGCTAATACCTCCCTGCAGCTGCTTAGCCTGAATAACCATGTTGTGTTTATATTTTTCTGAAGTAATGTTTTCAAAAAGCTGACATGAGCATACACAATACCCCCCACACTGATGAGGTGGGTGTTGTCAATAAAAACTAACCAAACTTTTTTGCTGTGGACTGGAGACAAACACATATTTAAGGTAACTTCAAAGCGGGTGTTGTGATGAGGGAGAGGAAGGATTTTACTTAATTTCAGCCCAGGAAATCTAGTTTCCCCACCTTCCTTTCTGTTGGTGATGATGATGGCAGACACTCCCTCAAGAAAGCATAATCTGAATCTTAGCTGTATTCAAGAGGATCCTGTCTCTCTATTGAGTATAGAGAAAACGTATAGCTGTTAACCTCCTTGGATTAAAGTAGGACTTTGTAAATACTCCCATGCTGCTCCTTCCATTTTAGGAAACATGTGGCACTTTATTTTGTGATATGGGATCAAACAAAAGCTTAGACATATAGATAAAATATATGGCGCTGTTTACCTCTTTGGACAACTTTAGAAGAATTTGGAACTGGTTGTTAGGGTCTGATATCATTCGGGCAAAAAAAGAAAAAAAAAATTCCACTTTTTTCTATCTAGTGGCTAGAAGATGCTGTCTTGATGTTTTATAGACATGCCTTGTTTTTAGTAATAACTAATAATCCAAAACTGAAATAGTAATTCTTTTATTTGTGTAGACAAGTAAAAATTAATATTGTATTAAATCTTTTTCCCTATATGTGTGGATTAAGGTTACCCTATCTTGCAGACCTATTGCCTGTACAGAGCTGCACTTCATGTACTATTATTTGCAGAATCTTCATGGGACTGTAACATTGGGTGCATGGTCAACAGAAAATGTAAATTATACCAACATTTTTATTAAAACCTAATGTTACATAGTCCCTTTTAAATATACAGTAATTGAAATGACAGTAATTAACTGAAATAATTTAAATTTTCATGTAATTATGAAAAATTACCCATCCTTATTCTTCATAAAAACTTTACATGCCATTGGGCAGAGGTGAGATTGCCACAAGCATTCTTTGACAAGGCATGGAATAAGTACATCTGTCTGTGTGTTTGTTGCTTATTTATCCCCCCGCCACACACGCTGGCCTTGACTTCATAGACCTTTTCTAAATGACCCATATCCACAAACTCCAGAATTTAGGCCTGTCTTCATCATTGTATTGTCTGTTATCTAAACTGACATTATAACTTTGAGTCAAACACACAGCTGTCACCTGAGCTGTTTACAGCTATTTTAGCATTTTATTTTATATGGGAAAGAATAGGATCCCATCTGCACTACAATAGTCAACTATGTAGCAGGGAATAACAATGTTCTAATCAGCATCCTGGCTTAATTATAACTGTGGTAATGATGAAACTCAAAGGACTCTTAGTCAGTATTAAGGATGGAATTGAGGATTTCTAGGGCTATTTAGATGGAATATCCTACATCATATCAGAATGTGTTATCCTATTGTTTGTGTAGCTGTTGTTCTCTGTCCCTCCCCTGCAAGCCTACCTTCAAACATAATTCAGATCCCTTTCAGTCATCTTTCCTCATTGGCAGTAAAAGGAGCCTAAGGTCTGGACAAAAAAATTTCCCTATTTGAGCATTAGAAACAGCTGAACAGACTGCTGCTTTTTTTCGTTGAAGTGTGAAGTGCAATCTTTTCTGTCAGTATTGCTGTGTCCTAAACTTATAGGGCCAGCCTTCTGATCTTCGGTTATAGTTGCTGAAGTCAAGTCCATCAAAAATAGGAATCCTGTACTGAGAGTGACCAGGGGTGTAATGTGATGGCAGAGTCATCATTATTGCATTGCTGACATTGAATGGTCTGTGGAGATTCACTAGCAGAAGAACTTGCTGCTCTGTGAATACTTTTAGTCTGTTTTCCTGTATTTTGCTTGGCTGTGTGTTCCATGGCCTGCTTCACAGAGCTGTAGCACTGCATGGAAGATTTAGCCTCTCTCTTCTACTAGAGTAAAAATGGCTGGTGGATGGGGTAGCAAGAAGGGAATACAGAAGGAAAGCTTCAATAGTCTTGTATACAGATCATTTGAGTAAAATTTTCCCCTAATATCAAGTGCAGATCTGTGCATATAAGGAGCCATAAATTAATTTGATTAGAGTAAAAATTGCAAGATGACTATAAGAACTGGTTATGGTAACTTACAGACTAGCAAGGTGAAGTCATTCATTCCCTTTATTCTCAATTAATACATCGTCATGCGTGTAACAGCTTGTTTTTAATTCTTTCTGGAGAAATTGGAGTAATCCTAAAACATGCCAATGAGTAGCAATAAAGCCATCTTGGGCAGGTCGCAATTTGCCTCCCACATCAATGTAACAGCTGTGGCAAAGATGTGAACTAAAGCACTTTGCTTGGAGAAAGCTGTTGTCTACTCCACCCAGACTGACACTTCTGATGAGTTGGTCTGGGCCTGGGACTTAAGTGCTTCTTAAAGTTGTCACTTCTCTTGCTGCTGCCTCCCTCTTTCTGGAAGTTAATTGACATGAAACTCAGTGTCTGGCAATATCAGCCTTAAAATTGACTGTGGAAACTTGGCAGGGTCCCCAAACCTTGAATTTCCATGGTAGGTTGCGTACTCTGAGAGATTGTCTGTGCAGTAACCCTAGCTGGCATGCTTGCAGTTACACAAACAAATGCAGCCTTGCACCCTCCTGCCTAAATGTCGCCTAGAGTGGCTACAAAGCTCCATAAAACTTGAGAAACTTTCATTGTTTGTGCATCTTCATAAATTCATTATTTTCTCCTCCTGCTCAGCTTTCATGGATGCTGCATGTAATTCACTCAAGACAGACTCAGTATCAGAGTGTATTAGTCAAAGTAATTTCACCTTTTGTTTTAGGAGTTCCTGGGGTCAAAAATCCAGCATTTTCTGTTGAGATGTGGAACACACCAGTGCTTCTATTCTGGTTACAGTTATCTTTCCTAGTCTTACACAGCCTGGAGTAGAAGAACATGCTAACAGTTACATTCTAACATGCTAACATGCTAACATTCATAAAATGTAGCTGTAACTGGAATACGTGGTAGTGGAATGGTAAATTTACTGATAGTCTATATTCTCAGCCTAGATTAATGGCTAAATAAATGTCCTGCTTGCCATAATTTTTTCCACAATTTCTGTCTCAAGATGAGAGCATTTTCTGTTGAAGCACTGCATGTTTTCAACACAGATGTGATGTAGGAGCCTCTTAATTAAAAGCATCCTATTAGCTGTAGATCTGCAATAGCAATAGTTTGGGGAAGGAAGGTGTACTGCCGAATCTTCTTTCTATTTTTTTAAGATATTTTGTATATACAAACAAAGAGAGCTCTTGATAATTTGAAACAGAAATATAAAGGGCTAGCAGGAGAGGAAGAAAAATGGAAACTAAGGCACAAAAATACTGGCAAGAATCAGTATACCTGAGCTAATTTGATCTAAGTTTTTGCTTGCTTATATTCCCTGTAAAGTTTTGTTAATCTGTGTTAAAAAATGTCTTTTTAAGTAAATTACTTTACTTAATCAAGGATTTCTGTCCCCTTCCCTCTAGTGACTGTTTTTCTAGGCTGTCCTGGGAAACTGCAGAGCCTTTGCTGAGGAACAAGAAACAGCAACTGCGTCGTATATTCAAGTGGTGAGCACGCGCTGCTGGACAGGTTCTCAAATCTTGGCCTCAAGAAAGGACTCTCCAGATCAATATGTTGTTGGGAATTCAATCCAAGTTTCCTAGGTCTAGTCTGGAGACAAGTCCATGAGCTACAAATAGTTGCCTGATCAATCAGCTAAAGGCTTTGGATAAATCATTAGAATAATCTCCAAAATTGTCACTCTAAGATCAAACTTCAGAGTTTTCGTGCAGACTAATACCTATTGTTATTTTTTGCTGTGATTAGAATCAAGTAAGTGTGAAATTCTGTAGTGTGAAATTATATTTATTCCTGTTCATAAGTAATTAAGGTTTACAACCCTAATGCCTGCCAAGCTGAAACCATGCTGAGATAAAAAAAAAACAGGGGAAAAACAGAAAGCTAGTGACTGAAATTCTACTGCTTAGAGACAGGCATAGCATATGAACCTGGAAGTTTGATTAAATCAAGGCTTGGGTCTCTGTTGTTTAATATGCTGACATGGCTGTCCTTGCTGTACTGCTCTCCAGACATTCAGTCCTTGTCTTGTTGAGTGTTTGTTCTGATATTTCTTCTCTATTCCTGCTCTTTAGCTTTTTTAATTCTTTGCAGCCTTTGGTGTCACTAGCATTCACTCTCCAAGGGGATTGAAAAGAAAACATTACTGTTCTGGAGAACATAGGCTGGATAAAATGATGACTTTCCTCTGTCTTGATGTTCACTAGGAAATACAGAATGTATACTGCTCTGTTATTGGTTAAAATCCCAGCATAGGGATGTAGAGCCTAAGAGCTCAGGTGCCTGAAATCTTTCACATGTCACGTATGAACTTCCAAAGTGCACAGGCTGAGTTTTTGAGTACTGCCATTGAAAACAACTTTAATTCCTGATTGCAGACAAAGGATGCTAGAGAAGAAAAAAATAGTTTGGTTTGTGTTTAGTGCAGGTTTATTTTGTGTGGCTCAGGAATCAAAAAAAATCTGGCTATTCTAAAGAAAATGAGCTTGAAATTTGAGTGTAAATTCATATTTACTATGTATATATTCTCTCAATTTTTTGTTTCTGGTTGGAAGTTGGACTAGTTTTTGAAAGTCTGCATAGGTTCCTCTTGATACTACTACAAAGAGAAGACATCAATGCAACATGTTACAGAAACTGTTTGCCACTTATCCTGTGCAAAAGAGCCTGCGTGTGCTGCTGATTAGCTACACAGAACTTTAATATTCTTTTCAGCAGCACAACATAACCTTTATAAATGAGGAAAATGTAGCTTAAAGGTCTCAGTGACACTGAATTTCTGTAACCAGTAAGCACACCCACAAGCCATAGAAACCTTATCATGGTGTTATTAATATCCTATGCAATGTCTGCATCTTTTTTGTATTGCTCTTACTTTGAAAAAAACCCTCAGTAGTAGTTCTCCATATTGCTTCACATGAATTGAATGATCCTACATTGTCTTTAAAGAATGAGTTCTTAGGAAGAAATTTTTATTTTCTATTATTCTCTGTCTGTGCTACTCTCCAATTGCTCCAGCTTTTAGTTGCTTCTTAGTGAAAACTTTGGTCAAAGTGTCAGGAAGCCTTGAGCTTAGGCTGAAGAATAATGTAGCATAGGAATTGAATATGTATATAATTCTGCTTTTGTTTGATAGCCTCATGGTAGGAAATAGTATTTTAAATTCAAAGCTGCACCAACAGGAATGAATATATGTATTTAAATAAAGTACTTTTTTTTTAATAAAAAAAAAAGCCTGAAATTAAGCTTTCACAGAAAAAAAATATCAACCCACTTAGAGCAATGTTTTTGAACTGGCTTGATATCAGGGGTCAAACACAGAAGTTTCCATAACTCTTCTGCAAGGGTAATATTAATGATGATTTAGGAATTGTTGTTTGTATGACATGTACACCGGGCTTTCAATGGATTTAATGCAGTCTCGCTATGAAATGTTTGCTGTCTTACTATGCAGTTACTGAAGAGTTACCATGTTTAAGTGGCATAGAAGTAATAGTCTGAAGAACTGCAGTAAGCCATAGTAAGAACTTGAAATCTCAACTCTTGTGAACTGCAATTAAACATTTTTAAGTACTCAGACTAGAGTGCTGAAATTTATTACTTCTAGCTGCTCCAACTTTTGCCTGAATATTATCATGTGGTTACAGTTTTCTTAACTGGATCAAGAGTTTTTAAAGCTTATCTGGTTTGTGTATGTCTGCCTCACTTCAGAGCCTATTTTTTTCTACTGTCTACATTTTGCTGAAATTTAAAAGAAATAGTAGATTTCAAACTCTTTGCTTTTGTTCTCCCTTCAGAGAATTTTGCTGCTTAAGAGGCTGTTAGAACGGAGGAGGCTGCAGAAAACAAGCAGTTCTAACAATGAGAGCTCTGTGTACATGTTGATGTGTTCCTTCCAGTACTTTCCTTTTAAACTACATAAAAGTGTGTTTGAGAAGGTATGGCAGGCAGACAACATCTCTTCTATTTAGTTTAGCTTCCCAATTCATCATTCACTTGCAGAGAGCTGAATACAGCTGTCAGAAAACACACATTTTCCCCTAAAAATGGGTTAATATGTGTTTAAATAAGGTGTCTATCTGCTTGTACACTATGTTTATTGTATTAGTGTCAGAAACACAGTGACTAGAATTCCCATCTGGTAGGATTATTTCATATTGCTCTTGGTTCAGGCAATTTCTGGTTCAACTTAGATCAATGTTCATGTGTCAGTCATTCATCATCAACTTTTTCAAACAAGGACAAATCTGTAGTGGGGGACTTCTACAAAAAAATATTCTTATTTTCCTGTACAATACATGGGGTGGTTTTTTTGTGTTTTTTTTTGTGTGTGAGTGTGGTTTGTTTTGTTTTGTTTTGTTTTGTTTTAAAGAAAGCTGTGTAAAGAAGGGAAGCACAATGTATTTAACTTCAATGGTTTACTTTTGGGGTTGTAGTCAGTGTTCCTGAATATAGTCAGGACCTGACCCACTGTCCTGTTTTCTTTTGGAGCATTGCTCACTTGTGATGTGGCACAGAAGTCACATAACAAAATAGCACAGATCTCCAGGGTAATGTTTGAACTAGGCCTGCTTTCAGTCATCCAGTTTTCTCTTTGCTTAGCTGCCAAACCTTTGTTAAACTTCATAGTTATCAATTTTTTGTTGTGCTGTCTTTTTAAAGTGCATCATTTCTACAGCCTTTCTAAGATCTTCACAGACTGCTACATAAATGTGAACATCTGAGTGAATAACGTGCCGATTCTGACACATTTCATATACAAACATTCAGCTCTAGTGTTACCACAAAATCTTTTACAAAAAGTCTTCAATACAACAAATATTGATTTTTTGGTTTTTTTTAATTATTATGTTGCTAGCACTGGTAATTACTTTCATTTTTTTAAATCTTTGGATTCTTATAATAACTCATTAAATGATTTTTGAGGGATCTAAGGATTTTCAATTACTTTGACTTTACAGTTGCATTCCTTCTCACTTACATGCTACATGAGTAGTTTTCAGCTTGTATCCCACAGCTGTTACCTGCTTATCTGGGATGTCATGGAGACTGGCCACAGGCAGGCTGTCAGACCTGATTTAGTGGAAGCAACCAGCATTCCCTGTACATCCAAAGGTCTGGAGAAGAAATGCCTGAGTCACTGTGAACACTCACAGCAGACAGGAGAGAGTGGGAAGGAGGTACGTGAAAAGGAGATAGCAAACCTCATCTGGAAGTCACATTAGCTCTTTACACTTCCATAGGCAGTCAGGTAACTGTTTTTCATTAAAAACAAGCAATATAAACAGGATTCTGCCCAATAGATTAAGCACTTTGATGCAAGGAGGAGATGAGAACAGGCTGTTCCCTGACTAATTTTGAGGTTTCTCTGATTTGCCTTCTCTTCTGAGTCTGCCAGAAGGCAAGCAGCTGGCCCGTGAAGCAGGTAGAGCCCCTTTGTCAGCTCTGCGCCAGCGCTCGGCACCTTAACACAGGGGGCATTGTCTGTCCAGTGTCTGATCTTTCAGTGCTGCAGGTGTAATATGGAGAGTGATCCTAGAGGTCTGAAGAACCTAGCCTTGTCTCTCCATGCACGTACTGTGAATTTTTTATGGTTTGAACAGTACCTTTCCCTCTTTTCTTCACTAGGGCTAGAGTTTGGGCCTTTGAGTTCATATATTTTTTTCTGATATGTTTGTTTATACTTGTGTTGTCAGAGCAGTTCCAGTTTGTCAATGTGATGCTAGATGTAGCAAGGTGGCAGAAATCTGAGGATGTTAACAGATAAAGAAATATCTTTTATGCATGTGCCTTGGTGGTGTAAAGAATGGGAAATGATTACTTTTGACAGGGTAGGTTGAACAGCACTGCCCTTCTACATTACATTTTGCATTTGAAATATTAATTACAGGTTACTAGTTTACTGAAAACGTAGAGTATGCGCACCTTAAATGTAGGTCATACTGCTACATATGAAAACCTCTGCCCTTACAGCTGAAGGTATGCCAGGCATTCTCTCTGGGGGCAGCAAAGACAGGGTACACTTGACCTGATCTACATAGTTCACTGGATCGAACATCTACATTATGATACCAGAGTTCAGGTGCTTCATGCCTTGACTTATTTTGTCACTTCATTGCTGCCAAGAGAAGATGGAAGCTGAGTATGAAATAAACCAATGTTTGCATATGTCAATGCATTTTTTGCAATTGCATCTGTTAGATGGTGTGTTTTGTCTTTTTTTTTTTTAAATGATTATTTGAGTCACTCATCAGCTAAAAGAAAAAACTTATTAAATATTTAATGTCTCTGAACCACTCTGAGACTGAAACAATCCTGTTTCCGCAGCTTTGGTTTAACATAATGGATTATGAAAGGAGGCCAATAGTTATATGACCATTTGAGGGTCAAAGTCAAACTGAAACCAAGTATGACAGCAGAAAATGAAAGACTTTTGATAAAAATTATGCTGAAAAAATTACAGAAATAACATATATGTACAGAAATAAAATATGGAGTACATATCCTTTTCAATGTTAATAAGATAAAATATAGCCTAATATTAAATAAATGAGTATATAGTGGTTATATTATTTAACCATAAGGGATATTTTTGTTATCCCTGGTCAGCAGGAGTAGCACTGTATTTTGTGAATGTATCTGTTAAAGCTGGATAGACTATTTCTGACATGAAATGCTACTTAGTGGGACTGAAGCCACCTAAATGCTACAATTTCCAACCAAGGATCAGCAAATTTCAGAGAAATGCAGAGCTTACTTACCTCTGGTATTTTGGAAGATGGTTTGAATCAACAAATTCCTGAAAAATCTTCTACAAACATTCTTTATTTGCAAGGAAAAAAAGAAAAAAAAAAAGCATTCTTTCACAATTTTCCCAATTTATCCACTGGAAATGAGTTCTTTTATTAAGTTGGGTTCTAGACTTTGGGGAAGCAGAATGACAGGGTTTGCCAGAACCAGTCAAATGTCACTGATTCATACTGTGCTAGGCTGATCATTTGGTTGCATTTGTGCAACTATCAAAGCAAATGAAGTTTTGCAGACACAGCTAGGACGGGTGGAAACATCATGGCTTGCACTCCACTGCAGTGCAGGCTGCTAATATGTGTCTAACTTGGTGATACAAAATAAAGCATCCCTAATAGTCTGAGAAGGGTCATTCCAATCCTGAGTCTCACATCCAGTGATTTCCAGTTACTCCCATATGCTCTCAGAGATGGTTTCAGGTAAGGCTGAGGTGTATTTCTCTGACAGACATATCAGGTGGATGCTGGACACTTGTCCTGAAATTTGTTTGTTTTTTCTTAGTTAAACAGTAGCCACAACATTGCATACCTGAACTGTCTTCCTGTGAGCTTGAAGCTAATTTCATCCAGCTATTGACAACCTTGGTGAATTTGCTTTTGTTGAGTCAATATTATTCAATAAACTGAGGCTTTTCAGACTGGTATACTATTAATTATTTTTCAACTCAAGGATGTGGAAAATTTGAGGCAATTTCTCTACTCTTCCTGTTAGAAACTGTAATTAGAGGTGCTGAGCAAAAGATGATAAATTGTTCCTTTATCAGTCCTGAGGAGGAGGAATATAATGGACTTGCCCACTTTGAAGCAAGAGCTAGGTAACAAAGGTGAATTTATAATGAAAAACCAAAAAACCTCACCAAAATCCTCTGTCAAAATGGCATTTAAAATAATTCCCATCTAAATCTTATACTAATGTATTTGATTTTTTTTTTCTGTAAACAGATTTATTTCCTTTTTTGGTTGTTGTAATAGAATACACCCAGCTGATTCTTCACCCTATGCTGCTGGTGTTACAACACAAAATAAAACCCACATCTTTCCTTAACTCTTTAATTCCCCATTACCGTGTGACCTAATTTTCCTCATCTTACTATTGGACTTCAATGAACTTCCATTAAGCAGGACCAAAATAAAAATTGTTCTGAGATTTCAGCAGTTAGCTTGCATCTGTGGTGGAAATGATAGCAGAATATGTTCATGAATCATACCTTAGTTCCCACAGACAGTGAATGAGAACACTTCAACTCAACAATTACCTGCAGATGATAAAACCTCTATTTCCTTTCAAGCACTTAAATTTCCTATTGATTAAATAATTCCATGTTTGAGTGATGTTCACAGGTAGGACATGCTTATGTAAACTCCCTTGATTAGAGCAGCATTCTGAGGAATTTATCACTTCATGATTTTTAGCTTCAGTATGTTCTGACAAAGTAAAGCTTGCTAAATAGTCTGTGAATCTAATCCACCAAACTCTTTCTCACTGTCTTTAGCATAAACCTCTGACTTTAGGGCAGTGATTCTAGCTGATTTAGATTATCAGTTGTGATTTACTACTTGAATTATGATAGCACATGGGAGCACCAGTGGTTTATGGTGCTACACTCTGTGTGAAGAGACCTGGAACACTCCTAGAGACCTTTCAACCAGAAGTCAGCTACCAGATACAGATTACCTAGGTGGCCATAGGGCAACAGGGGTGCAATATGATCAACCTGAAGGTAGATTATCAAATCACACATCAATAAACTTGAGATGGGAATAATCTGTATTATGTCAATCAGGTTTGAATTTGAAGTGTTTTGCACAGTTTCAGCAAAGGACTACAAGATGCTGCTGGAAGTAAGACTATGGCCTGGGTAGCACTTTTGGTAGGATACCTTTATTTTTAAATTGTGCTCCAGTGTATGTAGGTATTCCTAAAAAATTCCATTTGTAGCAGCCAGAAGAGAACAATACAAAAGGCATATTTTAATTAAATTTCTGACATGTTAGACCAGTATACTAGAAATACTGCAGTTTTTAAAATAAAGTATGGCAAGCTATAGCCTATAGACATTTTTTTTCTGGATGGTTTTAGTCTCTCTGGGGATACTTTATGTTTATACAGCACACTTATAAATTGTAACATGTACAAGCACCTAATGGTAGATTGCAAAGTTTTTTATTTAGTCGTTACTCAGCCAGGACTCCCACAGAAGTCTGAGAACTGTGTGTTTATTTGAAAGTAGAAGATATACCTAAAATGTCTACATTAATTTTTTTATCTCATTTCACATTTATTTCATACATCACATATTGTAAATACATGTTGAAAACCCAGAAATACTTTACTAAGTTCAAATTCTAACTCTCAGAACATTGAGGAAATCCACAATGAACAATACACAGGTAACCAAGGCTCTTCTGTGCAAAGTAGCGTCACTGCTCATACAGTGCCCCTCCTCCTACTTCTCCTGGGTTAGGAAGTGGCAGAGACAGGCACCAGTGCTTTCTTCCTCTTTCCAAGGACCTTCAGGAAGGGGAAGTAAAAAAGCACCATGTCACTTCATAGAGTATAACTGGCTCTCATTAAACTTTCAAGTTATTTTCTGTGCTAGCATATTTTTATTTATTATTTTTAAAATTCCTTTGTTTGTCTTGCAGAGCTGAGCAGTGAAGGCCTGTTTTCTCTCCTGTTCATCATTTGTAATGAAAGTTCCCAGACCTTCAGGTTTCACAAAGTGTTATGTAGTCCTGTGCTGTAAGTAGTACAGCCCGTGTGCTTGTTCTCCCTTGTTATTCACTAATAATAGGTCTCTCCTTTGCAAAGAGATATCTGCATTACAAGTACTATAGAACAATAAATTTTCTTATGTAGGTGACTGAATCACTTTTAAAGAGCACAGAAGGTTAATTTTTCAACAGTAAATAATGAAACAAAGTTGACCAGGACAGATGGGAAGACATGCAAATAGGACAATGTAGTAAATTATACATTGTTTTTGGTGAGCATATGAGCAATAGAAAAACAGAATAGGTCTATGCCAGACAAACGAGTTGGCAACATTAAGAAAAAAATTCTCAAGCACTCTAAACAGAATTCTGCCCCCAAATGACCATGATAAATTATATTAATGGCAACTCTAAAATGACTGAATTTGTTTTGTCTTTAGCAGGACAAAACATTATTTGGACAACCAAGACATTTTGGGAATGAGGGAAACTGATATACCCAGATGAACTTGTGTGTATCTGATACTGAAATGCAAAAACATACTGCATTTCACTTTAATTTTGTGTTTTATGGTAGCTGTGCTGCATTTTTTTACAAGATAAAATTGCCATGTTATCCATAACAGGAAATGTATGTTTCTGGTCTCTGCCTTTGCTAAATGTGCAGTTGTTGCAAATAAAAATCCATTTTTGCAATCACAAACTGAAATTTTTCATTTATGCAATGTATTTAGCTGCAGGAAGCTTTTGTTTAAAATAATCTACTTGCTATAACTGCTAGAAAAGCTTTTTTAATCTCCATTAAACTTCTGATTTAGTTTATTATCATATTGTTAATTGTTGTGTGATTTAGTTCAGTTCCATGAGTTGCATTTTTGAAGCAGAAATTGTTTTTTATATTTATAGTTTGTTTGGAAAGAAAAACTTCTAAAGTGATTTAAACAGGAGGATAATGTAGAACACTTGCATCGTAACTGTGCCTCTAAATAATTTTGAAGTTTACTATTTAAAAATAAAGAAGAAACAAGTAGATACAAGATTGTGCTTACAGGAAGAGAAATAAACAATCTGATAAAATAAATTTAATATAAAGCATTCACTCAGACAGGAGTTAGCCTTAAAGTATATCTAAAATGTATACAGTTGAGGGAGCTTTAATTTAAACACAGCCACATTTCTTTGAAAATTCGGAAGTTCTGGGGTTTTTGCACAACATCAGGTTTAACTTTCTTGCTTTGTGAAGTACTCCCTGGTAATCCAACTGGGACTCAGAACTGAATGCAGATGCTGAATGGCAACTGCTTCCAAATTACATAATTTTATCCCAAAAGACGAAAAATGCCCCCCACCCTCTTGCCCCAAATGCAAAAAAAATCCTCGATGATACAGGAAAAATGTGAAAACCACAGCTGGAAACATCTTTCTCCGAATTTCTTACTGCTTGAACTGCAGCATCTGAAAGCTATTTAGGTCTTTTATAGCAAATAACAAAGTGCTGGTTCAAAAGATACAAGCCAACACTGTTCTACCCTCTCTGTTTTGACTCAGTCTAAAGTCTCTAATAATTGTTTTTGGTTAAATTCAAAGTCAATTTTATTACTCTAAAATTGAGACTCTATAGAAATCTATATATCTATGTGTATGCACACACAGTTTTATACAGGTACACTTTCTTTTTAGGAGAACGTCAAGATACATCCAAAATAAATACACTCAGCTAATTTGTACTGCAGTAGTATTTTTCTGCCCTGACTTGTGATTTAATCAAGTGTTAATATTATTTATATAAAATTATGACCAAGCACCACATAAAATGACTTAACTGCTGGAGAACAGATCACCTCATTGTTTTAAAATTGTGAGAAATTAACTTGAGTGTATCTGGAATAGACATCTTAAATAGGGCTGATCTGGAAACATAATAAAATATTTCTTTGTGTCTGGAGGAAGACAGGGAATGATTCTAGGCTATTCTGAAAATGAAGATAAAAATAAATTAAGGTGCAAATAAAGAAAATAAATACTTTCATAGTTTGTTGTGACAGGAAGACAGAAGGTTTTTTTAGTAATGTGTTTGTAAGGCTTTTTGTATTCATATTCATTATGTGATAAGTAACATTGATGTGACTGATGGAGAGGAACAAAACATAAGTATAAAACAATAAAGATCAGTGGAATGACAAAAAAAGAATCTGCAAGATAAAGTTTTATGACTTTAAATTACAATTTTTTTTTCAACACTACCATCTCAAATTGAAAAATCACCGTTTCTATTTCAATAAAGGGAGTATTTTTTAATTGTAAAAGCTTCAGCTTGAAACTACTCAGTTTCTCTTTCCCACTGAAACACTGCAGGGTTGGATTCCTCACATATTGCTCAATATTCCTCATAAGTCTTTTTAAGAAGGAGTGTTTTGTAGTTTTTTAGCAAGTTTTAGGAAACATTGTCATAAATACCTAGAGCTTAAAAATATATATGTTTCTTGTTGAGGTTTTACAGTTTTGAAAATAAAATTTGTGGTTTTACAGATTCTGATGAATTGCTCAGTAGTGTGTTGCACTGATCTCCCTGCTTGTTGCTTTGTCATTGCTTTTTCTGCCAGCACTTAAATCAAATATCTACCTTTTTAGGAAAGATGTTTTTGTGGCTGATACCAAGTCTGAGACAGAGATGGAGCTTGGACATAATTCTTCTATAATCCTTAAAAGTGTTTATTGTTGGGGTTTTGGGTGTTTTTTTCTTTTTCTAATAAAGTTATGAGTAGTGAATTTTTACATTTTTCTGAAAAATTATCTATATATTACCAATTTACAGTTGTTTAACAGAAGGCTGGAGTACTTGGCCATAACCTTATGAAGAGATCTATCTAGTTCTATTTATGTCCTGAACTCCAGATTTTATGTCCAATGTACCTTGACTGCCTATGTTTGTGTCAGGATCTTATTGGGACTGCTTAAAGTATATTATTGGTTTAGTGTGATTTTTAAAATGTTTTTTGTTTGCTTTATCTTTTTCACTCCTCAGTGGGGAGCAAGATAAACTGCTCTTAAGACCCCAGTGTAGATGAATCAAAAGTCTGTCACTGTGGAAGGAGTTCACTTCTGTGCCTGGAAAGTAAGAACAGATTATATGAAGAGAAGCTTGGAAAGATTTGGTATCTGTTGTAGGTAAAAGCTGTTAAAAAAATGCAAAAGCAACAGGTTCTGAGCATGCTGCTCCTTTGTTTCCTATATATAGCCTGGCCCTATAACCCTGTCCCTGTGGGTTCATCAAGGGCTTTCAGCCCACCTAACCTGGTGTTTAAGGGCCCTTGGAAACTGCTACCAATTGCAAACAGATGAGAACAGAGAAAAGAAACCTCTCTGTCAATGCCTCTTTCCTTTGCTAGGCTCAAGGAGAAGCTACAATGTCCTTTTCCTATTTCTGTGTAGAAAATACTGCTGTTTTGCAAAAGAGTAGTTCAGCTGATACTGAGAATATCTTTGAAACATGCTTCCAATGTATGAACTGAACTAAGAGGTCAGCTTTCAGGGAATGTCTTTGCCAAATTGCATTGCTCTGAGGTCATATAATACATTACCTAAACCTTATTTTCAAGAAGAAAATGCTTTCCACAGTTCTCTTTTTTCCAGTTCCTTGGAACTTGTGAATTAAGGGTTAGATACTTGGGTGCTGTGAAAATTTATTTTTAACCAAAACAGAAATATATATAACAGATCAGAAATATAGAGGGCACCTGGTGTCTTATTAACAGGAATTTTTTTCTTTGCTGTGATTAATGAGAAAAAAATTAAATGCTGCTAGTACCACTAATGAAGTACAGTTTTATGGACTCTGTTCTTCCTTGGATGGATAAGAAGAGACAAGTCATTTGTGAACCCAATCAGATTTACAGTTAACTTAAGTCAGAATTGCCACAGAATAATGTTGATGGCACACTGATGTTTCAGTTGTAGCTAAGTAGTGCTATCCTAAGTCTAGGACTTTTCAGCTTTGCATGCTCTGCCAGTGAGGGGGTGCACAAGAAGCTGTGAGGGAGCATGGTGGAGACAGCTGACCCAGACTAGCCAAAGGGACATTCCATACTGTGTGACATCAGGCTCAGCATATAAACTGGGGGGAATTGGGCAGGGGAGATCAATAACTCCTCAGGGACTGGCAGGGCATGAGTCAGTGGGTGGTGAGCAATTGTATTGTGCATCACTTGTCTTCCTTGGGTTTTATTTCTCTCTTTGTTATCTTCCTTTTCATACAATTACTATTAGTAGTAATATTAGTTTGTTTTTTTTTTCAATTATTAAACTGTTCTTATCTCAACCCATGAGATTTACTTTTCTTTTGTTTTTTAAATTCTCCTCCCCAACCCACTGAGGGTGTTGGTAGGAGTGAGCAAACTATGGTGTAGTTCTTAGTCACCAGCTGAGATTAAACCACAACATTATTTTACCCAACCAGAGCAGTCAGCAAGACTGATGGAGAAAGTGATATAAATTTTTTCTCAACGTCATGTAAGAGCCATATGCTTAAATGTGGAGTAAAAAATATTTATATACTGCTGCTTAAAACTCTTGAGGTTTTTTGTACTGGAAAAAGTGATTCTTTCCTTGGTATGTGTTTTATGAGGAGATAGCTCTGTGGTCTTTTGATTATGTTGATAAACACAGATTTGCTTTTGTTCGATGTCAGCTTGGCATTTGTGCATGAAGTGAATCTGAAAATCTTTCAAACTATTAGTGTGCATTTATCACGTTGCATCCAGAGACAGTTCCCCTTCCTACTCTCTGTTGGAACTCTCTCAATTGCACCTTTATAATATTTCTGTAGAAGTCTTGGGAAAAGATTCAGTGCTGCTTTAGCTTTTTTCAGTGGGATTTGAGAAATGGAAACAATGAGGACAAGCCATCCCCATTGGGTCAGTAGGTATGCTTGTCCAAAGAGCTCGTCAGTTCTCCTTGGATCGTTCTCAGGCTCTAGCCATAATTTTGACTGTAATGGGTTCTTGCATAACATTATTAGTTTTTCCATGTTTCTCTGGCTTTCCATCAGAAACATGCATTATAGATTATACACAATAAAAAAGTATTTGTTCAAAAATAATAGGAAAATACACTTGCAAACATGGAAAATCTGTTTGGTTTTTATATATATATATATATATATATATGCTTGTGATAGTTTCACTGGGCTAGCCCTTGGCTAGCAGCCAACAGAGCCGTTCACCCACTTCACCCCCACCCCCAGGGGATAGGGGAGAGGATTGGGGGCAAGGATTAGGAGGCTTGTAGGGTGAGATAAGAACAGTTTAATAATAGAAATAAAAGAAAACATTAAAAAACTCCAAACAACTAATATTAAAATACTAGTGATAATGATAACAGTAATAGGATATGCAAATGAGTGATAACCCAGTGCAACTGCTCACCACCCATTGATAAGCCCGGCCCGTTCCCAGATAACGATCCCAGAGGAGCAACAATCCCAAACCGAAACCGCAATCCCGGAAGAGTGAGAGCCTGAGAGAGAACCCGTGCAAATCCACCCCCCGGCTTTCTGGTCAGCCCCGGACAATATACTGGCATGACGTGATATGATATGGAATATTTCATTGGCACATCCAAATGCCAGTTTGGGGTTTGCTATTCACTGCGCTTCTCCCTCCCAGTCCTAATGCAGCTGTGAACAGCCAAACACGGTGGCCTTGAGCTCCAGCAACAACTAATGACATTGGTACTTTTATCAATGATCTTCTCAAAGTAAGTCTGAACTGAAACCAAAACATGGCTCTTGTAACTACTGAGAAGAAAATTAACTCTATCCTAGAAAAACCAGCACAATGCTAAGCCCTTAGATCTTATGTTACTTGATGTAATTTCTTAGAGGCCATTAGTTTAACTGTATCTAGAAAACATGCATCAAATTCGTGCCTTAGCTTGTTAGTGATCTTTGTATTGAACAAAATATATGTGGTTCAGGGAAGGAGCAAATGATAGAGAAAGAAGAAAGTACTAAGAAAATTAGATGAAAAAATGTAGTTTACTTAAGCCTTTAAAATAATGAGACATCAGAAAACATGACAGGAGAAAGATACATTTCTGCAAAAAAAGAAGTCAGAGCATTGTGTTCAATAGGACAGAGTCCAGCTGGAGTCCTGTGTCTAGTGGAGTCCCTCAGGGATTGGTACTGGGACCAGTGCTATTCAGTATATTCATCAATGACCTGGATGAAGGAACAGAGTGCACTGTCAGCAAGTTTGCTGATGATACAAGGATGGGAGGAGTGGCTGACACTCCAGAAGGCTGTGCTGCCATCCAGAGAGACCTGGACAGGCTGGAGCGTTGGGCATGGAGAAATTTAATGAAATACAACAAGGGCAAATGTAGAGTCTTACATCTGGGAAAGAACAGCCCATGTACCAGTATAGGTTGGGGACAGACCTGTTGGAGAGCAGCATAGGGAAAATGGACCTGGGAGTCCTGGTGGACAGCAGGATGACCATGAGCCAGCACTGTGCCCTTGTGGCCAGGAAGGCCAATGGCATCCTGGGGTGCATTAGAAGGGCTGTGGTTAGTAGGTCAAGAGTGGTCCTCCTCTCCCTCTACTCTGCCCTGGTGAGGCCACATCTGGAACATTGTGTCCAGTTCTGGGCCCCACAGTTCAAGAAGGATAGGGAATTTCTTGAGAGAGTCCAGTGTAGAGCCACAAAGACGATTAAGGGAGTGGAGCATCTCCCTTATGAGGAAAGGCTGAGGGAGCTGGGTCTCTTTAACTTGGAGAAGAGGAGACTGAGGGGTGACCTTATTAATGTTTATAAATATATGAAGGGTGAGTGTCAGGTGGATGGAGCCAGGCTCTTCTCAGTGATGTCCAATCATAAGATAAGGGGCAATGGGTGCAAGCTGGAACACATGAGGTTCAGCTTAAACTTGAGAAGAAACTTCTTTACTGTGAGGGTACCAGAGCACTGGAACAGGCTGCCCAGGGAGGTTGTGGAATCTCCTTCTCTGGAGACATTCAAAACCCACCTGGATGCCTTCCTGTGTGAACTCATCTAGGTGTTCCTGTTCCAGCAGGGGGATTGGACTAGATGATCGTTCGAGGTCCCTTCCAATCCCTGACATTCTGTGATTCTGTGATTCCTCTCAGTGATGTCCAATGGTAGGACAAGGGGCAACAGATGCAAGCTGGAGTATAGGATGTTCCATGTAAACATAGGAAAAACTTTTTCACTGTGAGAGTGACGGGCCACTGGAACAGGCTGCCCAGAGAGTTTGTGGAGTCTCCTTCTCTGGAGACATTAAAAAACTGCCTGGACAATTTACTGTGTGACCTTCTGTGGGTGATCCTGCTCTGGCAGGGGGAACTGGAATAGATGATCTTTTGAGGTCCCTTCCAGTCCCTAACATTCTGTGATTCTGTGTGATCTCTGATTTGGGGAAGGACATCTCCTGTGGCTCTGGAGCATATGTTTACATTTAAGCAGACACCTATAGTGTTCTCTTTAAGGACCTGGTTTTTGAGGGTCTGAAGGGAAGAACCTCAGAAAAGAGATTATGGTCTGTCTTATGGCTAAATATGGACTCTAAGTGCATATTAATGAAGCTTAATAAAAATAACAGTGCTCTTAAAGGCTCTGATTAATTTATTTTGGTGATTTTTTGAGCAGGCATCAGATCAAAGGGCCCCAGATATGGCAGGTGATGTGGTAGAACATTACTTTCTGGCTGCTGCTTCACAAGAAGCCTGAGCAGTTTCTGCCCTCTGCTGTTTTTGCTTACTTGTTCCTGTCCTCCCTTTTGTAGTACTCTTTAAACTAAGAGAAATCATCTGAGTCAGATTTTGATACAGCTTTACGAATAGCAACCCTGGCATTGTTGAGCAGGTGATGAATGAGTGGGAAGGCAGAGGGGGAGGCTCAGCACCTCTTGTGCTGGCTGTGTTGGAGAAAATGTAATAAGAAGCTGTGCTCTGTCAGTCAGTGGTATTAGCTGCTGGGGTGATGTTTAATGTAGCCTGATTCTCCAAAGTGCTGGCATTTATTTAATCTAGAGAATTTGGAATAAAAATGAGCAAGCCAGAAAATATGAGCAACCTGCCAAGAAATCTAAGACCTGCTCTACCTTCTTGAAATGCTTGCTTAGAATTTACCTACAAGGGAAGAAATTCCAGAATATCTGCTTACTCATCTCAGTACGAAGCATTTTCATTCCAATATATGAGTGTTGCATATGAAGCCTATTTGGGATAGTAATCTCCTTTTACGTTTACATCTTTCTTTAAAGTCACTTCCTTGTGCAAACATGTCCTTAGAACTTCACTTACAAGTGAGTAGCATTGCTTTTTTGCAAGGTACCCCAAGTCCTTTGATACTCTGTTTATAAGATTATTTGGTTTCAAAACTATTTCAGCTGATCTTTACCTCTGGCTCTAGTTAATATGTGAAGGTACCCTGGAAGTAGATTTTTAATGAACAGATACCTGTAAGAGTATGAAGTACATCTAAACCAAGTTGTAAATGGGATAAATTAAGTAGAAGCTATATCTGGAGAAGAAAAATTTGACAGCTAGTAAAAAGAAAAGTGAAATCAGAGTTGCTTTTCAACATAGCAGTAAAATTGTGGAGTGATGGCCAAAAAATGGATTTTAGGAATTTATGATATATGAATGATGTTGGGTGGCTTCTGTGTAGAGATGCTGTATGAAGTAGGAAAAGACACATGGACTGAGTAGGCATATTTTATCTTTTGAGTGTTAAATCAGAGAGAATGGAGGTCTGACTTAAATATCCATGATTATTAAATGTTGAAAGTAAATTCATATTTCATACAATTACTATTATATTTAAAGATAGTGTATAAAGTTTTAACCACATGTTTTAACTACACGTTTTTAACTGAGCAGTTAACAGTTACGTGCTTGGGCCTAGAAAGATGCTTGCGTGCTGCACTTTGTACACATGTATCTGAAAATACTTGCTAATGACATGTTGTTGCACATTGTACTGACAACCGTAAAAAATATGTAATGCTTGTCTCTCAGCTTTATTTGTAAACGGTGTGTGAATGTGTCTTTGATGAAAAGCAAGACTAAGCTACTGGCTTTACTGATTCTAATGTAAAAGGAGTCAATATTTATGCACTGTAGCTAGGGTTTTAGAAAGGCTTGAAGGTTGATAATAGAGATTGGGTTACTTCAAAGACACAGGAGTGAGAATTGATACAGGAATACTAGTAAACGATGTAGGGATAGCATGGCAGAAGAATAATCCTGAGGATACATGGAGTGCTGGAGAGTTAGGAAACACCATAATTCTCTTATGAATGCAGAGATTTATGTGCTGTTGAGGAGCCAGAGAGTGATACAAGGCACAAATAAATTTAGCAAATGCAAGAATGTTTATTACCTTCACATGCAAATGAAACTTCATTTATTTAATCAGTTTTTGATGTCTGTAGTAGTGTATATACTGTGTTTTATATGGTTCCTGTGTGGCCATAAATAAATTTTATTTAGAACATTGGAGGGAGCTGTTACTAACAGAGTTACTCACAGCCAACATCAATTATCTCCAGTATTCTATTCTTATTTATGGTTGCAATAAAATATTATTGCAGAAGTGTAGTTCTGTAAAACTACCTAGAATACCTAGTATGGGGACTTCATCTTCTAGAATAAATCCACTCTTGCTGCAACAAAAATCAGGAGAATCAGTGAGTCACTGAATAACCCTCAAAGTGTTAGCCCTTATGAGTTGTTGTGTTCTGTCATTTGACATTCTTAGGGCATGGTTTTCTCATGTCATAAATAAAAGCTCACAAGAAGAATACCTTTTTAAGGAGACAAAGGTATAATAATTTGGAATAATAATTTGGAACATGGTACTAAAGTTTTCCTTTTAAAAAAATAGGATAGCTAGGGTTCTTCAGCAAACTGATAATAGACATTTATTTTAAGTAGCCTGTTGGTTTTTTCTCCACTTTTGTGGCTTGTCATAGGGGTAACTTAAAGTTTCTGAAGCAGAGGGTGTATTTTTTTTTAATATTCTGATATACGTGTACCTAGTCTTTGATAGTTTCAAGGCCCTAATGAGCTACTTATTCTGCAATTGAGTATTCTTTTATAGTGTTATGTGTATGAATATTTTTTCCTCTTATGCAACTGGTAAGTAGCACTATATCTGCCAAAAAGCTCCCTCTTCCACAGTTTATTTGTCTCTCTATATTGCAAAGATCCAGATAAGAGACCTCTGTGCATCATCATATAATGGCAAAGAGTCATTTCCTTGTTTGTGACAAAATGATTGGAACATTAGTGGCAGAACTTTCCTTTTCATCTGAAAGGGGGCTGATGCACGCAATGAGAGTTTTCAGCCTATATTAGACAAGAAAATTTATGAGCTATAGTTGGTAAACTGGAAATCACCAGAGTCCCTGAATTAGCAAAAGTATCAATGTTTAGCCATGTAGGTTGATAGTTAAGTGTTTTTTTTTAAAGTGTAAAGGTGTATAGAGACATAGATATTTCTAAGAAGTGTGTGTTGTACTAGTAAGTTTATTGACTATTGCATAATTCCATTTTTATTGGGTTATTATTAAGTGTTTTAATTTATGGCTTTAGCAGATTACACTTTCTAGAAGTACTATCAGGTTATGTGTGAGACTGCAATTAGTGACAGTGTCCTTCTAATAAGTTTATCTCAGATTCTTGAAAGTCTAGTGAATGGTGGAAAATCATCAGATTCATGTCACTGCTAGTGAAACTGGAATCCTGCAGAACTCAAAGTCTGTTTCTCTTCTGTTCTATGCAATATGGGAAAGTAAGAGAGAGGCAGTCTAGCAGCAACCCACAGAAAAAGTATAAGTAAGTCATCAATTGTAGATGCCAAATTATAGTTTCATCAAAAATGAAAAAGTTAAAGAAGAATTTGAGGTCAACCAGATATCTTGCGGAGCTTGCATACTTCTTCCCTTAGGAGTCAAGGAAATTACTTTATCATTGATTTTTTTTTCTTTTTTAAACTATATTAGCAGTAAGAACAAAGTATGATGTCTTCACCACAGACTCTGCTCTTTTTAAGAAAGTTAGGTCTCCAAAGAGAAAAGAGCCTTTCCTTGCTGCTGGAGTGTAGAGGTAGGGTATGAATAATGTCTATGTGGAAATGAATGTCCAGTGTCATGTAAAACACAGCTGATTAGTCACAGTGTGATAACCAAGTTGCATTGAAATATACTGTGTGTTCTGCAATGTTTTTCTTTCTATGTAGGATTAGTCAAATACTTTCTTCTGTTGGTTAGACTACCCCAGTTTATCATAGATATTTATGAGTGAGCTGGAATTTAAATTACCTGAACTATTGTGAGTTAGTGTGAAAGATAACAAAGTTATTTAGTAGATGTATTAATATATTTTCAAAACAAAAAGATAATCCAGAAGATGAAGGCAATCTGCCAATATACATAGATGCTAATGCTGGCCATGTTTTCCAGTTTGTAAGAGAAGGCTGCTGTTTCTCCACATCTCAAATGCTTCAAAATTCTGACACTACTAGAAACCAAAGCAAGTTAAGGGGTTAATTGGTGCATGAGTGTCTGTGATACTATTCAACTGCAGTTTTTACAGGGAATTTCACTGTTAAGTGATTTAATAGTTACTTAAGTAAATAGATAGACCATAATTTACTGCAGTCACTTCACTGTACTGCAGATAAAACCTTCCAAAGCAGGAGCTAAAGAATGTCTCTACATAGTTTGTTCTGCTTTGTTCACGACAAGAGAAAACAACCTTCCTTCTGATCATAGAACAGCTAACACAATGTACAAGAGACTTCCTACTGCACAGCTTCCTACTGCTTACCCTTTTAGTAAGAACATTCTCCAATTGCTTCTTTTATCCATAATTTTATAAAAATGACTATGCCCATGAGAAACATATTCTTTTGTGACAATTTTTAAACTGTGAAAACTCATTGTCTGGCAAAACAAAAGTGTAACAAATAAACAGTTGAAAAAGATGATTGAATGCCATGAAAATAGTTGGAAGTCAATCTCTCAGTGTTTTTATTTTTATTTTTTAAAATATTATTTATAATGTTTGTTTTTATCTAGTATAAAATAAACCAAGGCAGGATTTTTATTCTACATCAAGTTCCTGCAATATTCTGTTTATTATAGTCACAGGTTTTAAGGACAATTCTGTTTCTATTTCTCTGTCATTACATGGAGCACATTGGCATGGCAGTATGAAAGCTCTTCCATTGGATGAACTTGGAAATTTTAGTAAGTAAAAAGGCTGAGATTTTAATTGGTTCATTTTTGTGTATTATGCTATGTCAGACAAAAGACAGGACATAATGAAAACTCAGATAGGTCCTCAGGGTATTTGAAATTTAACTGAGGAACACAGAGATTCTTTTTGTCCTTATGGCTTACGTATTTGCTTTTGACAGCAAATTTTGTTGGAATCTCATTAAATCCTTCACATGAATAGAAACATGTACAATTACAGGTCCTCCCAGATGAAAAGAAAACATTAAAACACAGATGTTGCTCCAACCAGCCATGTGTTGTGCAAAATAGCAAATGAAGTGCAGGAAAGCCCCGAGTAGTACACTGTAAGAGGAACAAAGTGGGAAATTTTCCTATCAGAGACCATTGCTGATGACAGTTTTTCTCTGGCCTGTGAGGTAAGACAGCAGTTGATAGTGGGTTTTGCCACCAGCCTCTCGCTCCTTCCCATTTCCTGAAACTTCATCCATCTAGGAGGCTGGATATGCAAGTGTAGGTTAGGAAACGCAGTGTGCTACCCCTGGCTACAGCGGCAAAGTCACGGTGTGCCTGGTGGGCATCACAGTTGCTCACGCTCTATAGGTGCAGCAAAAATCTTTCTTGTAAGGAAATCAAGATGTATGTTGTATAGTTTTTAAGCTTCCTTTCTGACCAGCCAGCTCCCAAGCATTAAAAAATTATACATACTACTTCCACTTTTGTCTGATTTCCTTTTGATTTTTCAGGTTCTGCTTTTTTTGATTTGTGTTTTTTGTGCCATGGGTATTCGTCCATTTTCCAGTAGCTCAATTCCAAGTGTCAGGCAGCTGCTGTAATTGTTGCCAGGAAGAGGTTCAGTTAGTTACGCACCAAAGGCCTAATTAGTCTTTTAACTGTTAGAGCTCACCTAGTTAGTGAAAAGATTGAAACAATTCCCTCTTCTCTCACCATTTCAAATAATTCCATTTGGAGTGCTGCTTTAAAAGAGAAATTCAGTCTTCCTGAATTTAAATGATCTATTACTCACTAATTCCCTTGAGCTAGTCACTGTTGAAAACATATGTAGCATATTCTATTTTCTTTACTTACTGGGAGATGTGATTTCTTGGATTAGACCATTCTAGATGGAGAAGAGGGAAAATTTAACTTGAATTTCATGTCATTTCCAACCTTGGAGTTGTGCTACGAACTGACTAACTGGTTTGACTCCTCTGGTTATTTAAGCATTTAATACTCTCAGTTGCTTTACCCAAAAGAAGCTGATAGAAGCTGAGATCGTAATTTGTCTGTCAGAATGCATTTCCTTTGCAGAAGCCCTGTAGCAATGGTAAAAATTAGTAGTTTGCCTTGGGCGTTTCATCAAGTGTGGTCAATTTAAGATGCAAAATCAGAATAGATTCCATAATTGTTATAGCACATTAAGTCAATTAACTAATATGATTTTTGGTCTACTTAGTTGAAGAATTGTCTGTGTTAAGAAGTGAGGTTGTCTGGGTTTTTATTTGGGTTTTTTTTTAGCCAGCACAGAAAATCTTAGGTCACTTTTACAAGGAGTTTGAAGGTAATTGTAGTAATCAGTGAATGAACTTAAATGACAATAGGAATAGATGTAGATCTCTTACACTGGTGGAATTCTGATAAAATAATATTGATGTGATTTTTTTTTTCAGTATAAATTAGCATAATGTGTCATGAGTGTGTTTCAGGTAGAAAAGGATCTGTGAAACTTTCAGGTTAAAAACAAATTGACTAAAGTACTAATACGAGGTAGTACTTATTGCTGATTATACAAGCTGTGTAGAAAGATTAATTAAGACTGAGATGTGTTAGATCTGTAGTATTCTTTGAATCATACTCACAGTTTTACCACCTCCAATATACTCACATGTTGCTTCTCATGCTTAGTGTATGGACAGGAACATATGCCTCCAAAACCTTGTATGTTATACACCACACATTGCTTAACACTTGTACTTTTATTCCCATTTCATATCCAGGCAAACAGAATTTAAATGCCGCTACATTTTTTAATTTATACTTGGGATATTTGTTAATTTTGGTTAATCTATTTGTTTGTTTTAAACAAACGACCAGCTTCAACTGAGATTTTGAGTAACCAGTGCCTCCAGAGTTCACATGAAGAGTGTAATGTGATTTAGCCACAGTAAATTCTCTTTTCTTGAATAGAGCTTTCCATAATTGTACTGTGGCCCTATATCAAGTTGAGATTTGGGAACAGAAATTTAGTTTTGTGTTATACCAATAGGCTTAGTCAAAAGCCTACTATATTTTTAATTATCCTAACTACCTGGCTCAGGCCAGGTGGTTAGGATAATTAAACACTTTTGCAGTAATAACTAAAAGATACTACAACATGACAGTTGCATGTAGGGTTTTTTTTTAAACATAGATGAAGCATGCTTTGTTCAGCAATAATATTAGGCAAAAAACCTCCCTCAAAGATGAAACAGCATCTCCAATATCCCTGATGGTATGGGACAGTTCAGCCCTACAGCTCAGGAAATTGCTCATTCCCATATACAGAGACTGAGGATCCAGTACTGTTCTCTTACCTACCTGCTACCCATTACAATTAAGCAAAACAATTTGTATCTATAAAAAGTCTCATTAAATCAAAAAGCATTCATTTTAGTACATAATAGTCTCATCAAAATCAATAGGATTGTGGGCTATAATCTCTGTGTCCAAGGGGAATTGTGTGTTCTGGTGCCTTCCCTGTCTTGTAAGGTCTCTGAACGTTTTTGCTCAACCCTGTAGTATAGAAAGGAGCCTCTTGAAAACCCGGGTTGTTATATCCTGAAGTATGTTGATTTTCCTTCTTTTCTGAAGTATTCTGAGATACTGTGTACCACTGTCCTTGGGATGCCTACTAATATCTATTATAATAGATATATTATTCCATTTATTTTTATGTCAGTACAAAGGTTAGCATCCTCTAAGAAAAATAATCACTGTGCGTTTTCTTTAATGTTTTTCACTTAAGAAAATAGAAATCCTTAGTAGGTGGTACATCTTCTGATGTAATTATGCAGCAATGTAGTTTAAATCTGTCTCTTCCATTTTCCTTATCTTTTCCCAGTCTGATTAGCATACACAATGAAATTATTTATCAGTGTGATTGAAAGAACAAAGTGCAGCTGTATGCTATCAAATCTAATGAAAGACATCTCTCTGTCTATGGAGGTTGGTTTGAATTTTCCATTCTGCCTTGTTATCATTGAGAGAATCCTCTCTGACTTATTATGACAGTTGAAAATGTAGCAGCAGATAGTCCAAAGGGAAAAAAAAAACAACCCCTAAGCCATTAGAAATGTAAATTATTTTATATTACTATATAATTGCAGTGAACTACAACTTTACTGGAGTAAACATAACAATAACTTATTTTCCCAATATCTTGCACTGACTTAGAATTTAAGGAATAATTCACAAAGTAGGAATGGATGATTATCTAACGGGTGCTAGCAATGGAGTAATAAATACAATCAAGCATCAATAATGACACTTGAGGGCATCATGCAAATCTTATGTTTGTGTTATGCTTATAATCTGATTAAGAATTACTCAAGAGATTTCACATTATTAACTGAGTCCTTTTTAGGCTTTTAGCAGAAACCTTCACTTTCTTTACTTTTCTGTGGATGATAAGTACAGGGGTTTTTTAAAGTGACTCTGATGTGTCTGACTACATCTTTCACTATATAATTACGTTTTTTGTTATAGAAATGTTATAAACCATTTTGTCAATTACCTCTGAGATTTAGTAATTGGTATACTCATAAGAATAAAAGGGATAATCTTTATTTTTTTAGAAGACTTGATTACATTTTTGTGAATAGGAATTTTGTCTGTGACATCCCCCTCCCCCATAAACAGTCTAACTGCATCAGCCACTGTGGTCATCAAGATCCTTTCACTTCAAAGTGTTTAAACCATCTCATCAAATATACACTAAGAATAGAAATAATGAACAGCCAGTCTCTCTCTCTCTCTTTTTCTGCCTTCCTGTTTTCCTTTCAAGTTTTGAAATCTTTGGCCATGGGAATAATTAGCTGCTCTTGGGATGGAGTCCTTCCTCTAGCTGTCAGCTTGAACAAGCACCTAAAGATAATTTACAGATTACAGACTGAAAGTTGGTTTATGACTGAAAAAATGAATGCAATTAAATAAGCAAATTTGCTGCTTATGACCTCTGTCTTTTAAGAGTCTTTCAGGTGTATCATATCCATTAATCGTTTTTTTTTTCCCTCCTTCCACTTTAAAAAAAAGGAGTTATTTTAATCTTCAACATGAGTGAAAAAACATTTATGGTTTTCAGAGAACATGAAGCAACTGGAAATGACAGAAGGAATAAGGATAAACATGGGATGTCCAAGAGAAGGAAAGCAGGAAACAGAATATAAAATCTAGAAGTAGCCTTCTGTGCTGGGTTTCCCCAGTGTTCATGCATTAGAAAAATCTTTCTTTTCCCCTTCTTTTCTTGATATTTTTCACTTACTAAAAATTTGGGGATTTTTATGAGAGAAAAACACTGAGTATGGTAAAGGTTCTTTTGTTTGGTCGGTTGTTTGTTTTTTTTTTAATTTGCCACACACAAAGAGTAAAAAAAAGAAGTAGGGCAAGATATATTCAAACACCAATGTTAAAGTGCTTAGCTTTCATGTCTGAGTGAAGAGGCTAAGCTATCTAAACTCCATAAACAGACATAAGATAGCAGTCTGTAAAATCATTAGCAACATGCAAAGAACAGCTGGAGACTACTTGTTGCTCTCTTCTCCAGCAATAGTAACTAGAGGGCATAAAATGAAGCCAGGATGGGTGAGGTTCAAAATAAACAAAACTAGCAAAGAATTAATGGGTAGCAGGTCTATGATCTCCTTGACAAGGAACACTGGGTGCCAAAAGTTCAAGCAGGTCCTAGGGTAAATTAGACACATTCACACAGAATCAGAGAATCACAGAATGTCAGGGATTGGAAGGGATCTCGAAAGATCATCTGGTCCAATCCCCCTGCTGGAGCAGGAACACCTAGATGACATTACATAAGAAAGAGTCCAGGTGGGTTTTGAATGTCTTCAGAGAAGGAGACTCCACAACCTCCCTGGGCAGCCTGTTCCACTGCTCTGTCACCCCCACCATAAAGAAGTTTCTTCCCAAATTTAAGCTGAAGCTCCTGTGTTCCAGCTTGCACCCATTGCCCCTTGTCCTATCATTGGTTGTCACCGAGAAGAGTCTGGCTCCATCCTTGTGACACTCACCCTTGTGGTGGGTTGACCCTGGCTAGAGGCCAGATGCCCACCAAAGCCCACTCTATCACTCCCCCTCCTCAAATGGGCAGGGTGAGAAAATTATAACAAAAAGCTCGTGGGTAGAGATAAGGACGGAGAGAGATCACTCACCAATTACTGGCACGGGCAAAACAGACTCGACTTGGGGGAAAAAAACCCCCAAATTTACTTTATTACCAATCAAAATTAGAGGAGAATGAGAAGTAAAACCAAATCTTAAAACACCTCCCCCATCCCTCCCTTCTTCCCGGGCTTAATCTCTTTCCCGATTTTCCACCTCCTCCTCCCAGCAGCACAGGGGGACAGGGAAAGGGGTTGGGGTCAGTTCATCACATGGTGTTTCTGCCGCTGCTTCCTCCTCAGGGGGAGGACTCCTTCCCCCGCACCAGCGTGGGGTCCCTCTCACGGGAGACAGTCCTGCATGAACTTCTCCAATGTGAGTCCTTCCCATGACTGACAGTTCTTCACAAACTGCTTTAGCATGGGTCCTTTCCATGGGGTGCAGTCCTTCAGGAAGGGACTGCTCCAGCGCGGGTCCCCCACAGGGTCACAAGTCCTGCCAGCAAACCTGCTCCGGCGTGGGCTCCTCTCTCCACGGGCTACAGGTCCTGACAGGAACCTGCTCCAGCGCGGGCTTCCCGCGGGGTCACAGCCTCCTTCGGGCATCCACCTGCTCCGGCGTGGGGTCCTCCACCGGCTACAGGTGGTCATCTGCCCCACCATGGAACTCCATGGACTGCAGGGGGACAGCCTGCCTCACCATGGTCTTCACCACAGGCTGCAGAGGAATCTCTGCTCCGGCGCCTGGAGCACCTCCTCCCCCTCCTTCTTCACTGACCTTGGTGTCTGCAGAGTTGTTTTCTCTCACATCATTTCACTCCTCTCTCTCGCTGCAAAGTGTGCAGCTTTTTTTCCTCTCTTCCTTTTTTTTTTTTTCTTAATTATGTTACCACAGAGGTGTTACCGATTGGCTCGGCCTTGGCCAGCGGCGGCTCTGTTCTTGTAGCCGGCTGGCATTGGCTGTGTCGGGTCAGACATAGGGGAAGCTTCTGGCAGCTTCTCTCACAGAAGCCACCCCATGTCGTCGTCCCCCCACCGCCACCAAAACCTTGCCACGCAAACCCAATACACCCTTCATATATTTATAAACATTAATAAGGTCACCCTCTCAGTCTCCTCTTCTCCAAGCTAAAGAGACCCAGCTCCCTCAGCCTTTCCTCATAAGGGAGATGCTCCACTCCCTTAATCATCTTCATGGCTCTGTGCTGGACTCTCTCAAGAAATTCCCTGTCCTTGAACTGTGGGGCCCAGAACTGGACACAATATTCCAGATGTGGCCTCACCAGGGCAGAGTAGAGGGGGAGGAGAACCTCTCTCAACCTACTAACCACACCCCTTCTAATGCACCCCAGGGTGCCATTGGCCTTCCTGGCCACAAGGGCACAGTGCTGGCTCATGGTCATCCTGCTGTCCACCAGGACTCCCAGATCCCTTTCCCCTACACTGCTCTCCAGTAGATCACTCCCCAACCTATACTGGAACCTGGGGTTGTTCCTACCCAGGTGCAACACCCTACACTTGCCCTTATTATATTCATTAAGTTTTTCCCTGCCCAGTTATCCAGCCTGTCCAGGTCTCTCTGGATGGCGGCACAGCCTTCTGGTGTGTCAGCCACTCCTCTCAGTTTTGTATCACCAGCAAACTTGCTGACAGTGCACTCTGTTCCCTCATCCAGGTCGTTGATGAATATATTGAATAATACTGGACCCAGTACCGTCCCTTGCGGGACTCCACTAGATGCCGACTTCCAACTAGACTCTGCTCCACTGACCACCACTCTCTGGCTTCTTCCCAACAGCCAGTTAACAGTCCATCTCACTACCTGATCTTCCAGACCACACTTCTTCAGTTTAGCTGTGAGGATGCTGTGGGAGACAGTGTCAAATGTCTTACTGAAATCATGATACACGACATCCACTGCTTTGCCATCATCTAGCCACCTGGTTATATCTTCATAAAAGGCTACAAGGTTGGTCAAGCACGACTTTCCCTTGGTGAAGCCATGTTGACTGCCCCTAATTACTCTCTTATCCTTCGTATGCCTTGAGATGACACCAAGGATAAGTCGTTCCATCACCTTCCCAGGGATGGAGGTGAGGCTGACCGGTCTGTAGTTACGCGGGTCCTCCTTCTTGCCCTTTTTGAAGACTGGAGAGACATTTGCTTTCCTCCAGTCCTCAGGCACCTCTCCCATTTCCCACAACTTACCAAAGATGATGGAGAGTGGTGTAGCAATGACTTCAGCCAGCTCCCTCAACACCCATGGGTGCACTCCATCAGGACCCATAGAATTATGGATGTCCAGAATGCTTAATTGGTCCCTGACCCAGTCCTCATCACCCAAGGCAAACTTCTCTATTGTCCCGACTTCCTCTGGGGCCTCAGGGGCACAGGGCTTGTCAGGACAGTCTCCAGCAGTGTAGACAGAGACAAAGAAGGCATTCAGTAACTCTGCCTTCTCTGTATCCTCCGTCACCAGGACACCCACCTCATTCCGCAGTGGGCCTACATTGCTTCTAGTGTTGATTTTGTCTGCAGCGTATTTGAAGAAGGTTTTCCTGTTGTCCTTGACCCCTCTGGCAAGGTCTAATTCTAAGGAGGCCTTAGCTTTCCTAGTTGCCTCCCTACATCCTCTGACAACAGCCTTATATTCTTCCCAAGTGGCCAACCCCTTCTTCCATGATCTGTAAACTCTCCTCTTCCACTTGAGCTTGCCCAGCAGTTCCTTGTTTAACCAAGCAGGTCTCCTGGCTCCCTTCCCTGACTTCCTACATATCGGGATGCTCTGATCTTGAACTTGGAAGAAGCAGTCCCTGAGTGTTAACCAGCTATCTTGGGCCCCTTTACCTTCAAGTACCCTTTCCCACGGGATTTCCCCTAGGAATTGCTTGAAAAGGCCAAAGTTGGCCCTCCTGAAGTCCAGGGTTGCAATTCTGCTTGGAATTCTGTTCCTGCCACATGAGAGATTGAACTCCACAATCTCATGGTCGCTGCAGCCCAGGCAGTCCTCAACCTTTACCGCTTCAACCAGACCCTCCTTGTTAGTGAGGATGAGATCCAGCAGCACTCCTCTCCTAGCTGGTTCATCCACCATTTGCATCAGGAAGTTATCATCGATGCACTGGAGAAACCTCCTGGATTGTGGGTGGCTGGCTGAGTGGTCCCTCCATCAAACATCAGGGTAGTTAAAATCCCCCACAATAACCAGGGCCTGTGATTTTGATTCTCAGCTGCCTGTTGAAGGCCTCATCAACTTCCTCACCCTGATCTGGTGGCCTGAAATAGACACCCACAACAGTATCGCCCATACCAGCCTGCCCCTTAATTTTCACTCTCAACTCGCTCCTCATCCTCCCCTGGACAGATCTCAATACCTTGCAGTTGCTCTCTCATGTAAAGAGCAACTCCACCACCTCGCCTTGCTGGCCTGTCTTTCCTGAGAAGGACATAGCCATCCATGACCACATTCCAGTCATGTGAGCTATCCCACCATGTCTCTGTAATTGCCACCAGATCATAATCCCCTGACCGAACACGGGTTTCTAACGCCTCCTGTTTATTCCCCACGCTGCGTGCATTGGTGTACAGGCATTGCAGGGAGCGAGTCGAGTGCACCAATTTCATCCTAGGGGGGTGGGAGGCCTCCTGGTCTTCGTCAGTTCTAGACTGCTGCCCCACTGGCGCAAGCCCAGCTATAACCCCTCCCCCCTTCAAATCTAGTTTAAAGCTTTAATTCATTTGAAGTTTTTGCATAAAAGACTGTTAATTAATAATTATTAAAAAAATGAAATTATGATCTCTCTTAAAAGAAAGCCCAAGTGATTCTGATTCTTTTTACCAGTCAGGATGAAAGAAAAAAAAAACAAACAACTTAGTGTTTTAGGAATTCCCACTCTGCAAATTCTCAGAAAGATGGCAAGGTGTTAGCAGCTTTGCAAACAGACTTTGTCTTTTGAAGTTTGATTCAATTTTGGAAGAAGGTCCCCATAAGCTGTTGACAAATGAGATTGCAAGCATCTAAATGCAGAACAATAACTGTTAGGAATATGAGTATGTGTAGGTTTTGGTAGTGCCCCACTCAGCATTCTGGTTATGCTGCACAGACAAGTAGTTTCACTAAACTTTAATAGAAATACTCTTACAGGTAAGCATCTTCTTTTCTGCAGCACCTATTTTACTTTCCAACCTGCCGGGATATTTCTTGCACATAAGCATCAGATGAAACCAAATGTAGAAAGCAAGTATTGACTAATGTCATTCCTCTGCATTTTTAATGTGAGAAAACTCTCCATAAAGCAGATGCATTTATTCCGTAACTAATAGTAAAATGTTACAGCTAGCTACATGCTCCATTTGCCTATTGCAAGATTTTAGGTTAGTTTGGCAGACAAAAATAACCTGTCACTCCAGCTTCTTTAAAGCTTCCAAAAATCCCTCATAAAGCAAGTAAATGTGGTTTTGCATACACTGCATAGTGAATATGAGCTATTTTCCTCTTCATTTGCTTTCTTCTTTTTTAGTTAGTGCATGTTGTGTCAGATGATTCAGGTTTGGGTGGTTTCTCTTTGTACAAAGATATGATTATCCTCCTAAAGTGAAAATGTTTTAAAATGAAACGTAGGATCAAATAATTTCACAGATTAAAATCCATCAAAGGATTTCTAAATTCTGTGTGTTTCTCATATGTAGAGTTATTGGATCAGATGAGTTGGCCCTAATCATCTTAAGGCTACAAAGATAATGAGGGGCCTGGAGCATCTCATACGAGGAAAGGCTGAGAGAGCTGGGAATCTTCAGCCCGGAGAACAGAAAACTGAGAGGGAATCTTATCAATGTCTATAAATATCTGAAGTGTGGGGGCCAAATGGATGGGGCTGGGCTTTTTTCAGTAGTACCCAGTGACAAAACAAGGGCAAAGGGCAAAAACTGGAAAACAAGAAGTTCCAGACAAACTTAAGGAAAAACTTTACTGTGAGGGTGATGGAGCACTGGGACAGGCTGCCCAGAGAGGTTGTGGAGTCTCCATCTCTGGAGATGTTCAAAATCCACCTGGGCATTTTCCTGTTCAGCCTGGTGTAGGGAACCTGCTTGAGCAGGGGGATTGGACTAGATGATCTCCTGAGGTCCCTTCCAGTCCCTGCAATTCTGTGAGTGCTAAATTCTCAAAAAAATTTTGTAGGAATAGAAATGTGTTGATCATTAGACATATGGTCATCACTACAAATTTAATACTTTTCTAGCCTTCAAAATACCTAAGCTTTATATTTTAGGACAATCTGTTCCATTACAACATTCTTCCTTTAATTTTTTCCCATACCTCCACTTGAGTCACTGGGGATAAAAAAGAAGAAAGAACAAAAGACATATGGGCTTGATTTTAAGAGAGTAACAATAATAATTTTTGATGTTTCCACTGCTTTATTATCGGATAACAAATATCCAAATGTAAATGTATTTCTTATAAACCTCAGCATCTCTATTATTCAAAGTGTATTTGGGCTGGTCCCTGATATCTAACTCCATTTTACTTTTGCATCCATAGTCACTGTGACCTAAAGTTAGATCACCTACTGGATGACATAATGTTAGCTCGTTTTAGAAATAGAGTATTCCTGTCAGTGCTAGCCTTGGGTGCATAGGTAAAACTTGTATGAATGCAAACTTACTGTGTCTGCATTGCTAAGTTATATTTTCCCAAGCAAACCTCACTAGGGAACAATAAGAGCTGTAAGCAACAGACTATAGTATGCATGAAGAAAACCTTTGTTATAATAGTGAATACTGGCAGGGCTACTAAACAATTTCTTCAGATTTTTTAAAAACAAATTGTAACTTTTTAGAAAAGTTTTATTCTGCACCCACCATGGAGTAACTCAGAGTTTCTTCAGAAAAACAAGAATTTGTAAATTCCTTAATTACGATTCACTACCCTTTCTTTGTACAACAGACTATAGCTCAGGTGTGATAACCTTATGACTCAAAACCACTCATGCTTTCTCCTTGGGACATACATTTTAAGAGAAAAATGTTAACTAAAACCACAGTCAGATAAAGCAGATGTGACTAAATAATGTATTACAGTTGTCAAAGGCCATCTTCGTTAAAACACAAACTATTGGAAAGAAGCTGCAGCTGATAAAGGACGCTAGGGGAAATATGTCAATTGACAAAGGGTGAAACAGTTTTAAAAGCATTTTTGAATTTAATTGGGATCAAAAGAAACCTTTATTATGTTCTTTGCTTGATACAGGTGGTGAAATCCTGACCTGAATAGTGATGCAAAAGAGGCAAAAAATGTCAACAACAGTATCTGTCCTATATTTGGAATAAAGCAAGAACACATGCAGATACTGAGAGAATAAAATATACACAATTTAGGAAAAAAAAAAAAGTGGTAGCACTTAAAACTGGGATTTTTCTTAAACCAAGGATCCAGAAAATTTATATCAGAAAATATAAAAGACATTAGATGAACAACAGTGTTGTTTTTTCACATATCTGAGAAAACTTAGGAAATTCTTGGGTTTTGAAGAGTGGGAAGGTCTAAGCTCGTTAGCCTCAGGTCAAGCAGAAGCATAATAAATGTAATAATTAAATAGAAACTGTAAACAAACAATTTAAGATAAAAAATACGAGATATATCCACCAACATAGCTTAATGAGAATTACTTTTTGATAAACTGATCTGTTATCCATTTAATAGAAATACAGGTTTAATTCATAAAAAGGCCAACGTTGCGTTTGTTTTAAAGTAATTTCATATCACATGACCTACTAATGTGAGCCACATGGGTCAATTATATTGTGTAGACTTAACAAGGGTCCATGTTAGTTTGACTCACTGACCATTTTTAAAATGTATTTGTCAATGGAGACTTATTAATGAGCAAGGTTTTTATTAACAGAGACCCTCAGGAATTTCTTCCATTAATGGTATTTGACATTTTTATCAACACTCTAAATGCTAAAATCTTTGTGAAAATGGTTTTCTAATGAAACAAAGACCGATGATTCAGAAAATAATGAGGGCATGTTACAGTTTTTAAATAGTTTGAGCAACAACTTTGCAAGAATCCAGAAAAATGCATTATAAAATCCACCAATCCACAGACAGGAACAGGGAGGGGATGCAGGTTAATATGACAGCATGAAAGACTTCTGCAAGGTAGAAATGGGACTAGGATGTAATGAAGGCACCAGCATGAACATGAGGTGTCTGTGGAGTTTTGTGGGTTGAGGTTAATATAGTCCTTTGATATCCAAAAAGAAAGGGCTTAGTGAAGTGCTCTTTCCTGTTAAAAACACTACAGATCTGTAATGTAAATTCTTTTTTTAACAATCCCCAATGGACTTTCAGGTAGTAAAAAAGATGTCATAGAAGTGAAATAGACTTTCAATGTGTGGTTCTCACAGTACACATTCAGTATAATCGTGGTTTTCTGACCATGTTTGGTAAGCTGACAGGATCAAAACCACAAGCACAACAGGTTTTCCACTTTAAACAAGAAAAGATGGGTGAGAGATGTAGTCTTGGATGTCTTTGATTTGTCCTTTACTTACAGCCTGTACATTCTAAGATTATTGCAATAATTTTTATTTCTATTGAGATATCAAATTTTGGGAATGCAAATCATTGAAGTTTTGGTTTCAACATATTGGATATGAAACAGTACTTTCAGGTTTTGTTTAAAAAGTCTATAATTACAAGGGTCTAAGGATAGCGGTAGTGTAGGTAGGAGTCAAAAGATAATGCAATTTGGATTATGTGCATACTCATCTCCCTGTTCTTAATGGCTGGTGGAGTCAATATGAAGTTATAAAAAAATGGTGGGCTACCTCTTTACTGCCTGATCCTTGCCTGAGGAGTGCAGTTTAATATCAGTCAGGGTGACTTCTTGACATCAACATTCCCTAAGCATGCTGTGGTCTTGGTGCTTTCTCATTGTTGCAAAACCCCACAATTCTTAGCCCTGTTAACATGTCATGGTGTGATCCATGTGTAAATACCAGCTAAGAAACCCAAGGAGCTTTATAAGAGTTTCATTTTGTTCATCAGTATGCACAGACTGTAAGTTCCATGTGTTGGGTTCAAATATGCATGGTATTTATGGAAGAGAGTCTGTGATTAGAAAGGGAGCCCCTAAAGTACCTCCAAATACCACAAAGACATTCCAGGCTCCCCTGTATGAGGGCCAAATTTACAACTTTTGGGGTTTTATTATAAATTTAAATTGCATATAACATCCCAAGTATATTTTTTTCCTTCTCATGTCAATCTTTCTCTTTCTGGCAGCATTAGTAAAATACCCATTTTATTTAACTGCTCAGGCACTTGGCTGCTAGGAACTCTCAGTGGAGAAGAAGCTGAAGTTTTCAGAGTGCTTGCAGTATACATGACATACTAGCAATATCTGCTGAGTTATGTTCTATATAATTTTTGAATCCTGTTTCACAGCACTCAGCAATATCTGTCATCTGCTTTGTATCTATGTCACAGTTATTGCTGACTTCAGATGAGTAATATTTAGGTAAGCTTCTTTGAGAAATTTGGGTGAAGAGCTCCAAAAGATTCACACTGTAGCAAAATTTCATCTACTGATGAGTCACTATTTTTTACGAAACTTTAACGAACAACAGCAAGTACATATAAGTTGTAACTGAGTTTACAAAGAAACTTCGTATTTGTATTATGATTTCTTTTTCTGTGTTTATCTAAAATGTTGGACTTCCAAGGACAGACTTTCTCTTTCTTAATCAAACTAAAGAAACATTTATTTTACAAAAAAGATATTTCAAAATAACTTTCACTGTGTGTTAATGTCAATAAATAAGCTTGTGAAAGCAAGTACTTAAAATATAATAGTCCTTAAACAACAGAGGTCATGCATAATATGTAATGATCTGTTAGCTTCAAAGAACAGAAATAAAAGATTTTCAAATAATTAGAAACTGGAAGTGAAAATTATCTATTTAGGCCACATTTTCTTTCTCTGCACATAAATTCTTCAAATTTAGTATCTTGTCAGCTGCAAATAATCTGGTTTTTGGGAGATTTTTACCTTAGCCAGCCTTTACCTTTACCTTTACATGCCAGCCTTGCCATGTATTTGAATGTACAGCATTTTTGTCTGTGAGGTTGAAACCAGCTGATAATATTTGGCTTTTACCCTTATCCACCACCTCTGCATATTCCCCAGCAGTAAAGGTTTTCTGATTTCTCTGCTATACCACTATACCTATCTGCCTGTCTTTGCTACAGCAAAGGACAAAAAGAAAATCTAATTCTACAGCGTATTTTAAATTCAATAGAGGTTATTTTCCTTCATCATATGCGTAATTCCTGGCAGATTTCTTTGGGCCCATATTTACATCTCTCTAACTAGTGCTCTTTTAAAACTTCCAGACAAAGCTGAAATAATTCAGAATTTGGATGTGAAATATTATCTTCATTATTTGAATTAATTCATATATACTATATTCTTTACCAAGAAAGAGGAGATTTAGAGAAAGGTGCAGGGTTTTGCTGATGTCAGAGTACCTCTAAAGGGAGCAGCAAATCATCACTTTTCTAGATACCAGCTCTTTGACTTTGCAGTTTACTTGGATTGAGTTGTCATGCTGTTCCTCACACCACAGCAAACTGAGTTCAAGTATATAGCACATTGCAATGTAACACAGAGATAGCTGAGCCAGATTTAAAAAATAGCAGAGTCCAAGTACAGCAGCATTAGGCTTGTGGTAGGCTACATTATAGCCTAAAGTTTCAAAGTGCTCCCTCCAAAGTCAGAGGAATTGTTTTTCTCATTAAGAAAATGAGAAAAATAGTGATTAGCACATCATGATTATTCTGACTGAAACACTGAAGTATGCCTATTGCTTTAAGCAAGAAGTCCAAGAGTCCAAGCACAATATACTTTGGGAATATGACTAATGGCAAGAGGGAAGAGGTAATTTCTTATCACTGTTGTGCTCCTGTTCAGACCCAGGCACCGATGAGATCAACCCTCCCCAGCTTCAGATGCTTGTACTGAGGTGCATGAGCTGGCAGGATCAAGTGCACTGTGATCATATACCCCTCTGCATGGGGGAGGGATATGGGGTGAATGGGCATCATTTGCTTCTGCTGCCTTTTTGTCAGAGGAGCTTCCCTCTCCCTGGAGAACTATCAGCACCCAAATCTAGAGGAGTCTGTGGGTTTTGTCCCTTTTCCGTTGCTGATCCACCTGGTGGTGTCTTTGTGAATTATTTAATTTTCTGCATTAACTCAGTCTCCAGTTGAAAAACATTTCTGAGCTGGTGTTAGTGCAGCTCCTGAGCTGAGAGGACTTATCTGTCGCTGGTAAAACTGAGATAGTCCAAATTTATTTTGCTAGTCGGAAATTCCTTAACTCTTAAATAGACTTTACCTTTTCTGTGAAAGTAAATGATACAAGTACATTAATATAAAGGTGCTCACCAAGGTATCGTGCCTTTTGTATTAAAAATAACAAAAGAAAACAGTGTGATTGTAATGCTCTATAGATGTCTGGTTATACGTAATGTAATATATTGCACTTATCAGCTCATTTGGCTTGTGACAACAACTAGATTAATTAGTGTAATGGTGCTGTACTGAAGGAGCTGTGAATAATTTGGGTTGTGGAAAGTAAGTGCTATTTGTATGAGTACTGGGAATAGAAAGACTGTACTAGAATGACTAATAGGAAACTAGGCCATGAGATTTTTGCGCAAGACCTCTGACAAATTTAGCAGTTTAGTCCCTTTTGCTATCCATGCATACAGGCACCCCATTCCTTACTGAAACAGAGTTACAGATCTGATACAGCCTTGGTATTCCTGCATGTGTCACTTAATATTTTTAAGAAGTACCCTGTGAAGATGGGATGCTCCAAGTGTAAATGGGAGTTCCAAAACAACTGAAAATTATTGGGGATGTGCCTCGGGCTCCCAGGTCTTGTTTTTAAATTAAAAATATAGAGTAAGACTCCCAGATATCCTTTTCTTTCATGTTCCATGCTTAGGGCTATAGCAACTAAAAAGCCTTGCTGCACTGAAACTTGAGATAAGCTGAGGGAATATTAAATAAGCCAGTATGCAGAGATCACTGGGAGTAGGTAGGAGTTTGAAAGCTCCAGTTTATAGAAGTAACTAGGAAATTGTGCTGGTAGCTAAAAGATCAAACATTCAGCTTATCAAAGGTTACGTTTGAAGTTTTAGGAAACAAAATAAAGAAATTCCTTGTTCTATTTCAGTGACTTCTATGGCATATTTCCTTTGGCCGTTTCACTTTCCTTAATAACAGCTGATTTTTGTGGTGGTAATTTTTAGCAGTGCTGCATCATACAAGATGATTCCACAGTAAATGTTCTGTAGTGAGTTAAATTGATTTCTTGTCCCTTCTTCGGGTTGATTAAATGTAAATTTCAGGTTCTTGATCTAGTAGTTGTTGGCTTTGTGCCCTGGCTCAGGTTGGTGTGATCTAAAATACACTTCAGCTAAAAGCACCAGTCTTAGTCCTCTCTATTCATGTTTAGAAAAACATTTTTCTTGCTGCAGCAAGGCAGCAACTTTATTGCATCATGGATTTTTCCATTTGGTGTATGACACCTCACAACTCTGTGCCTCAAGCCAGCTTTAACATTGTGCTGCTGATCTAGAATACAGGCTTCAAATGAGTTTACAGGCAAGAGTTGTAGCAGGATTAATGAAAATGAATTATTTTTAGGCATTTTGACAATTGTGATTTATTAGTTTTTTTCCTATTTTGGGGGAGCATTAAAAACATAAGTCTATAGAGAATAAGACCTTTATGTGATTTCTTGTGAGAATCACATCAATTTGAGAAAGAATAGAAGATTTTCTTTGGAGTAGAACCAAGCCCACTGAAAAATGGGGTTATTTCTATTCATCAAAATGAAAAACATTCCTCTGTTTATTTATAGGTCAAGTCTGAAGGAGACATGGAAGCCAGGGAACTTTCTTCTGGCTAGAGCTCTAATTTGTCCAGCAGTTAAACTTTGTTTGCCTGTCTGCACTGTGAATAGTCTGATTTCAGTGGGATTATTGGTGGTACATAAAGTTAAACCATGAATGAGCTTTGCGGGGTAGGAACCTTCAGAGGTAACTGACAGATTTAAAATGCGTTATTTCAAAATACACTGAAGAGTTCTCCATGTTATGCTAAGTGTGCTTTATTACACCAAACTAATCTCCTAGTTATAACTAATCTCTTAGAACTTGATTCTGTTCAACCTCATTTCAGTAAGTGCAAAGTCATTGCCTGAATCAAGTTAGAGTATTTTGCTTTTTTATTCCTTCATCCTTAATTATTACATAACCTTTAATACAAGGTTTACAGAACAGAGAGGTAGGTCCAGTGTACAAATTGCATTACTCCTCCTGAAACTTGTGGAGTTGCAACTGTTTACAGTGACTAAGAATCTGGCCCATAAACTTCACTGAAAGGCTTTCTGTAATCCGACAGTATAATTAGACTTGAAAGTTATTTTCAAGGGTTGTTACTACCTGAAAATGAATACTCACCAGGACATCATTAGCAAAATCACTTCTTGAGGATGCTGAAAATCCAAACACTCTGAACTGTTTGCGTTGCTCAGTAGGACAGTTAATACATTGTTTGTCTCCTGTGTGACTTATGTAGTAAAACTGGCCTATTAACTATAACGATGTGTACATATTTCCCTAACCGAAAACTGAAACTGATGTCTCTGGCAATAGATAACTATACACCTAGCAAGAAAAATACTCATGCCTTTTCATAGAATGAGCAGCTTTTCAATGTGCAGCAAGGACTTTACAAAAACACATAAAGAACAAAATAATTTATATTTGTAGATAAAAGAAACATCACATACTAAATAAGCTAGAGAAAGCTGAGTGTATGTCTTTTAATACAGTTCATCAGCAGTGCATTAAAGAGCAGACTCAAAGCCTTATGGAAGGAGGCTTCCTGACTTCAGCAAGGCCTTGATTGATCCTGTTATCCTTAGGCGTGCAGGTTCTCGTGGGGGGAAAGGATCCATCACGTGTATAATATTCAGGCATACACAAAACCACAGTGCCAGCTACATTGTCCCCATGGGGCAGTCCCACTCATACAATCAAATGAATGCAGACATAAAATCAAGCTTCAGATAACTGCTCACATCCTGGCAATGGCTGCAGGAATGGGATATAGACAGAGCTCATAGCAAAGATGAGGCACAGACACATCAAAAAGTGTCATGAGAGGCACCATGGCTCAGATGGATGAAATGCCTTCTGCAGCCATGTGGTCTGCGGTTAAGCCTTGTGTGATGACAGGAAGGAGAGCAAGAAGGGGAAGCAACTCCTTCCTGTGTTTGTGGAAGTTTGTGTAAGTTTTGAGCATCCCCTTTGCCTGCCTTGGCAGGCACGGTCACAGTATGCCAGACACTGTCATGTGCCCTGGTCAGCAGCAAAGTCAGTGTCGAGGGCAGAGGAACCATTTCCTTCTGCCTCCATCCCGATCCACCTTTCTGCTGAGGCAAGGGTACTCCCTGAACTTTGAAAATCTGCCTGGGCCTTTTACAGGCCTTAGGAGATGTGCAGGAATGAAGTCCTCTCCAATACATTCCTTACTGCTGCAGGCTTGCCTGGGATGACTTCACATCTCTCCTTGGCAAGAAATCAGATATTGTTCTTACTTTTTAGTAAAGATAACAGAGTGTTTTCTCATGATAGGTCATATCAGTCCCTGCCATAAGACAGACAGAATCACTGTCAGCTTTTGTGTATCTGTGGTTATCAGATCTAAGCAGAGAGTGTGGGGCTGTTGCCGCTCAGAGCGAAGGGCGAGTGCTGCACACGCTCCTCCCGCCCCCTCCTCTACCCAGGGACTGCGCGCAGCCACCCCCTCGCCCCAGCGCAACGGTTTCCTCAGGCAGGGTACAGAGACATCCCAGCACCAGGGCAGCAGCCAGGAAGAATATTACAGCAGCGTGGTCTGTGGCTTTCTGAAAAGATATGACTGTTGCAACACATTTCATTTTACATGCACAAAATGTTTTATGCCTGTACTTAAAATGGTAGCTCAAGTATTAAGACGCTTGTTTTACATCTGTTGTGCATGTAAATGGTCTTTAAAGGTAATTTTTACTAGTGTGCTCAGCATTTCAGAATTCCTTGTCTTGATGTACTGTCAGGGTGATACAGCCAATGCCATAAGCACACCATGGTTCAAAGCAAATTAAAACATGTTGCTAGTGTGAAGATACGCTTTGTGAAAAAAAAAAAAAAAACAGCTTTTATCACAGAGAAAGGTTTTTCTCTCTAACATCAGAGACTATTTACACTGAATAAAAATAATTGTGCCTTTTAAAGTTATCTGGCCAAATTAATACTGTCAGTTTCTAGGGAGCTGTATCAGGAAATTTTGGGCTATTTCATGTTTATCCTTGCTAAGCTTTAATAGCATTTTGTCCCATTTTGTGTATTTATGCTTTTGCAATGTTTATATGTTGACCACTGAGAGCTAATCTGCTGCATAATGTATAAAGTGAAAATATTTTCATGTTATACATTTTCATCCTGATTTGAATTCTAAAAAAGCTGTTGAGCTGGTTAAATGATGGCTTATTAGTATTTCTGCATTTGCTAAGTACAATTTGGAACTTTCTATTTAAAAGTTACTCTAATCTCCTACTGCAACTGTTTGTAATATTTTTAATCACAGATGAGTTCTTCCAAGAGCCACAAAGCAGCAAATAGCTGAGACATGTATGCTTTCTTTAAGTACAGAAAAGGTATGGTACTGAGAAGAATGATAGGAACAGAATTATTTTATGCAACAAAATGATCAAAGAGAAGCTTCTGGTAAAGTATGAGTTGATAGAAATTTGTGCTGAGCTGAAAAAAAAATCTGCACTTTTGTGAAGTTTACAGAGAACCACTTTTATATGTGAATTAACCTAGCACTGCCAGCCTTAAAAGCTGAAACTGGAGAGAGAAAAAAAAAAGAGAATATATCAGGATGTCAAATGCTAGAGTGGTGAGAAGATGAAATGTTTTCTTTGTTACTGGATTATAAAAGTGAAACTTGGTAGTCATTTGACTGACTGGATGATAAGGTATTATCATTAGATATGATGATTGCACAAAATCCTACTACCTGTTTTCCACATCTTTCTCATTGGGAGTACAAGAGCTCAAAACATTGTAAAAAACTCAACCAACAAACCCAAAACAGAAACAAAAAACAACCCCCCCCCCCCCAACATTTATTTTTCAGGAAAAATCCCTAGTTTTATCTCATCCAATGGATACATAAATGATTACTAATGCAAAAAAGATGTGAAAACATTATTTTCTCTGCTTGGAAATCCTGAGGAACCTTATGCTATGTATTTAGAAGAATTGGAATAATTTCAAAGGCAGAGACCTCTGACACTATTAATACTACTAATTAAATCTTCCTGTCAGTAAGGTTCTCAAACCTAATTTAGAAGGACCTCTAGGATTTGCTAACACTGTGCCCGGTGTGTCCCTGTGCCAGGATGGGTACTCATTAGTGGCAGTGTTATTGTGTGCTCATTTAGCAAGGACTGCAGGATCCAACAGCAGTCTGAGGCTTTGTTTTCCTTCTGTCTACATAGCCTGACCTGTACAAATTAAGAATGGATATTTTGGTATCAAACATTTTAAAAGTACAACCCTTTTTACGAGTTTATAACATGTTGATGGGAAAACGGAGGGAGGAGACAGATTTCATAACTTTCAATAAGACTTCCTTGGCATTTGTAAACTTCAGTAAAATAGTCACCTTTTCAGCACTTTTCGTTTGCATTACTTTCCTCAGCTAATGCTGATGGCAGTTATTTTTATGAGGAAGTGAAATAAATCAGCTAATATGAACTGAGAGAAAGCCTGTTATAGATGCTGTGTGAGTGGCCCTTGCAAAGATCTGTAAAGTTGCAGCGAGCTCACAAATCTTTAGTCTTCAGGCATCTGCTCCAGAGCCTGGTGAAGAGCTGAGACTGTCCATATCAGTGCAGGACGATGATGCTGTCTGCTACCTTCCCTTGTCTTCTCGTATTACTACAGCTTCGGGTAATTGGTTGCGTGTGAGGGGCCTCCTATGTAATCTCAGTAGCTGCTCTGTTACCTCTTTTTTCTGTGGCACAGTGATCTTTTCCACGAACACCCACAGCCTGATATTCATTTTCAAAGTCACAAAGCACTAATAGGCTAAAAGCGCCTGGTTTGCAGTTTCCTGTTTTGGAACAATCTCTGACTGCTTTTTCTGTTTTTAACTATACCATGGGGAAGAGTTTGCAGCTTGACATAACCATCATACTATAATAATATATTCCATTAAATAATTGTTTACTGCTTGCATTATCTTTATTTTTTTAAAAAGGGAGACAACAAAATAATTGCCTTTTTTTTTTCCTCAAATCTTGGGTTTGTGCAAGACTTAATGAAAACCCTTAAGTACTCTTGACCCTCTAGTGGGGAACAGCAGAAAGAATAAAAGTCAAGATTTTCCATGCATTGGGTGTTTATATGCTTAACAGTATTCAGCTTCATAAGCTCTAACAGAAACTTCTTTTTGGTAGGTCTTTCATCTCTATAAACAGCTTAGTGCAGCCATCACAGTTAACTTGATTAGTGGCACTCAGACATAAACCCAGTGAAACAGCAGCTTAAGAGCACTTTTGCAACCAGCGACTATATTGGGAATTCTAATCTTTTTCAGAGCCACACAGGAGGACAGCTATTTCTCTCACATTTCTGAATGTTTTTAAACTATTTTAAAGACTTACGTGCTTAAGGGAATGGCATATAAAGGGTGCGAAAGATTATCACCTGACAAAGCTTTCTTGAATTAGGTCACTGCAGGCTGTTTCATTTAACAGTTGTTCCTTTTCCTATGTGCTAAAAATCAAGCTTCCCTTCTCTGCTCTTGCATAAGACAGGGTGTTGTTTCTTGATGTGTGAACACAGAGGATGCATGACTGGTGTCAGAGAAGGAAGGGTTCTCAAATACCTTTGGAAGGAAGGAAGGAAGGACAGGATCCATAATTTGTATAACAGTTGGGTTCTGTATGTGTCCCAGGATTGTGCTGTGCTACTTCCATAAATTGTCTTCCTAAGACTATCAATGTCCACAATAGCTAACATGGCTTTGTTTCCTATTTCTCAAGTTGGATAACAAGGTATATTTGCTTGCAGAATTGATGAAATGCCCAGACTTTTGGGGTTCTGCAGATTTTTTAAAAGGAAAATATTAAATGCAAACTGTTGTGGCAAAAAAAGGAAGGGAGTGAAGCTTCAGGCCTTGACAGCTCATTAGGGGAGTCATTTCATGTACCAAGATTGGAGCAATCAGTTTCTGTGTTTGACATGCAGGTGGCAAAGACAAACGCTGTACCTGGGAGAGGATGCACTATCTGCTCTGTTGGGGAAGTACAGATATAACATTCATTTCAAAGGCTGTACCTGATAATGTCTTGATACAATAAAACTGAGAAGGATTAGCTCTTATCCTAATATTTCTGCTTACATAAAATAAGTAAAGTTTTGATAATCACTGGTTTAGTGTGGCTGCCAAAATGATCAATAATGAAACAGTTGAAGTGGAGGTATTTAAAGACTGTCACTTGGTTTTACAGTTTACACCTGCTGAGATAAATTCAAGGTGCTAGTATTAGTTGCTTACAAAGTGGGAAAAAAAATAAATAGCAGCTTAACTTCTGAAAGTAATTGATTTGGCAAATTTTAGGAAAGAGAAAACTAAGCAGCAGTTTATGTGACCACATAATCATGTCTGCCCTTTGAATTAGAGATGCTGCAGAGGCTCTTGGCCCATGCAGGTTTAATAAGCACTAAGATGTCTTCCAGGAACCATGTATATACCAGAATGGTTACATGCTATGGCATTACAGATGACACTGCATCTGAACAATGATTTTGATCTGCAAGTTTTCTGTTGTTGGTAGCTTTTTTTGCGTTTTTTGTTTGTTTGTTTGTTTCCCCAATATGTCCTTTCCCTAAATACTTAGAACTGACTTAAAAATGTTATGTACTTGATTGCAGATGTATCAGTACTTCTCTCAGTCTCATATGAAGGAAAGCACGCTACTCTACATTCAACTTAATATTAAACAAACCAGTTAATATACTCAAAATTAAGTCAAACTTTGTTCTGATAGTGTGAAGTCCATATGGTTGTGTAAAATAGTTGTTTGAACCTTCCCTTTCACTAGTGTGAAATAGTAAGCCATGGCTGCCAGAAAAAAGAAGGTAGTGCTTGCCAACTGTTTTTTCCCTACCAAAAATCATTTTGATCAAGGTACTTTATCTACATATATTCAGGGCACATGAGATACGCTTTGGATATGTTCTTCTATTTATTTTAGATAAACAGGAGCTTTGAAAATTCCAGCTGTTTCACACATGATGTGCCAGCAGTAGTCAGGTGACAGAATGTTGCTGCAAAACTGAGTAGAGTTTCTTTATACAAACTGTTCAAACTCTCAGGTCAGCTATACCTTATAATCTATCTAGAAACCCATCAACCAACCCTGTGTGTCTGGAAATATGATAAACTGAGATCTGATAAATGAAGGTGAAAAGAGGCTTTCTGAACTGTCCATGCCTTTTGAGGAGTATCCTATTCTATTGAAACATAAGTGGATTTAAACTGGTTTATTATATTGTAGTGAAACAAATCATTCAGTCCTAGAATCAATTCTCAGTTAAACAAAGACAGATTGTTGTATTATATTGGCCAGTAATGGCTACTGTATATATTTGAATTCTGCTTCAGCTCTGTTTCAAGGGCCTGAACAAATGACAGGGAAGTAATGTAAAATTACATGGCTCGAAGGACTGCTTAATAGGATACAGAGCCTCTTATCTCTAAGTATTCTGTGTGGGCTTAATAGGGCCCAAATGTTGTGACAAACACTTATGCAGATACCTGAGCATAGTGTTCTGTTTTTGTTTGAAAGGGCTACGTGCTCCGGTCCTACTGACGTCAATGGAACTGTGAATGTCTCAGCTTCCTATAAATGACTTAGTGTACACTGAAAAAACTAATTTAGATCACCCAGTTTTTAACTCTAGCCTTACAGAGCTCTCATGTAAGTAAAGACAACAAAATCTATTTTAGTCAGCTCTAAAATTCACAAGAATCCACTTAGTACCAGAAGGATTTTTGCTTGTTTGAGCAATTACCTCTTTCCAAACTGCTGCACATTGTTTGCAGAAATAGTTGGTTCTGCTTCTTGGGAGAAGGAGAAAACAGCCATTTCAATGTGTTTTGTGTGCCAGCTATGTCATTTGTTGTTTGAGTATATTAGTGATACCACTAGATGCAAAAGTATTGAAATCCCAAAAAGAAGTGTCAAAAACTCCCAAAAGATTTCAAGTTGCATTGAAGTACTTGAATGTGCATTTGTAGAGTGCTTAGATTCTTTTGGAAATGCCACAGCTATTTTTTCTTGGTGCTTATGATCTACCTATCTCCCCCCTGCTCCAACCTCCCATCCAAGTGGGGATGGTACAGAAGGTACAGACTATGACTTCTTATTCTTGCAGTCACTGACTGCCTCAGAGGAGAGGTTAAATTTTAGAAGTCTGTAAGACCTGGCTTGTATCTAGGATCCTTGGGATCTGTGGTAAGGCACAAAATACATCATGGCCAATGTCTTCACTTCACTTACTAAAAGGAAAGAAGTCTTTTTTTCCAGGACTCATAGTCTGATTCTTTTCTGGCTCTACTTACATAATCTATCCACTTATCATAATTACATTTTTTTGTAAAATTCAGGTTCAGCAAGTTCAGCATACAAGTAGATTCCTGCTTGCAAGTAAATTGTGTTTATTTAAAAAGTTAGATGTAGAAAGAAAGAGCATATTGAAAAGGAAGATATCTCCCAGAATTTTCCTGGGAGAGTTTAGGGGATTTCATGGTTTTTCTGTAAATGTTGCAGAGGAAACTAATGCCCTTTGTTAAGGTGCCTAGAAAGTGCATTTTTCAGAAAAAAAAAAATCATACTTTAAAGCTAAATTTTAAGATGCCACAAGCCAGCAAATCCAGGCAGCACATCTCAGAAAGCAATTTTTTCTCATCACGGAAAATTTGAAGCTAATCCAATGAGTATAAAAAGGCCCTTCTTCCTTTGCATTTATATGACATAGAAAACTATTATACCAAGCAGACAAAGAATCCAACACCAACCTCTTGATCTCCATCTCACAAACCAACAATAGAATCTATTCATTACTTCACCCACTATTTCTTTCTACCCTGTTTAATGGGAGCTATTCTCTGGTCGCAGTGTTCTTCAATAGAAACTTTTTAAAAAGCACCTGTTTCAACACTTTGCTGCTTTGTAATCAAGCAGAAAGCTCTTAAAAAATTTTCAACATATACTTTTATATATATGTGCTGTCTATACATTTATATATAATATACACACACACATATATCTGTTCCCTATGCTACACTCACTGCCTGTTGACCTTTGAATTTATGATTTATGAATGATGAGAATTCTGCGTATGGTAGGGGTAAAAATATGAGCTTTCACCTGGCAGAACTGTTTCCATAAAAGGCATAGTCTCTCAAATTGCAGTTTGGAAATTGCTGGAAGTTTGAAGAGCTGGTAAATATCCATTTCTTGAGTAGAAAATGTTACTTTTTATTTTCCCTTCTTCTAGTATCTGTTTTTCATTCTTTCTGTGTCTTATAGAAAATGTCACTGTCCTATTTCGGTTCTATAGTTCCTAAATCATTGCACATATCTGTATCTACAGTAGTGCATCACTGTGGTGTCTGATTTGCTAGGAAAAAAGCAAAGGCTGTGGGGTTTGCCTGTTTAAGAGCAAGGTATTCCCATACTCTTACTGGTTCAGTTTTGGTACATGGAAATCTAAGTCTAAAAGGTTAAAGAACCTGTAGTGAGTCCTTCCATATGCGGAGAGGGTTTAGTAGCATGAAGTTATGGAAGTGCATGTCATCACATGCTGACCCACAGCATTTTTTCAATGAAAAAAGAAATAATTTGGTTTTGAATCTCAGAATGGCAACCACAGAGCACTCCTTACAATACAATCCTACAGCAGTCAGGCTACTCTACCCTTCCTCCTGCAGCAGCATGCTAATATGTGACACTGCAGTTATCAAAAAACTACAGAAGTGGTGGTAAACTACCTTTGTCTTCTGCAAACTCAACACTGAACATAAGTTCTCTGCAGAACCCGGAGGGTCTGCATAATACCTGGAGGCACGTAGTATAAGCTGATTCTGATGATAATCTGAGGAATGTCCTATTTAATTTACCTGTTCAGTAACAGTAGTTAAGGAAGAGTCAAGCCCAGATGAACCTGTAATGCAGTGCTGCATAGCTTTTAGTGAAAGCTGAAACAATATCCACCTGTTGTAGAGCATACCTGAGCATTTCGAGTTATTATTTCTGCTCCATTTAAGGGGCTAATACCATGATTGAGGGAATGCATTAATCATGCATACTTCAATATTGGAATTTGGTTAGTAACAGGCCAGTTCTTGTTCATAGCAAGTGCTCTTTATTATAGCAGAGAGGTTTGGGAAGGGAAGTCACAGTTAACAAAGCAGTATCCTGTTGTTGCAATAGATCTGTTCTTTTTTTTCTTTCTTCCACATATGCTAGTCAGTCTGTACTATAGTCATGCAGGAGTGCAGCATGACCAATGCATTTCTGAGGGCCTTTTCATTTCAGAAAGTTAAGAGTATAGAAAAGTAATGGCATTTTAGTGAGGGCTCTTCCCTCAGCTCTGGATGAAAGGCCTTTCTTTGTCAGAGACCATTCATCCCACACTGAAGTCACTGTGAAGTGTTTTATGTGAAGGTGCCTTGCACAAAACTCTGAGCTCTGAACTTTCTTGTTTCCTCTTTTTGTTCCACTAATACCAGACCGAAATGTTGTTTCATTTGTGTAGTACTGTCTCTAGTCTCATAATCTCTAGAAATGGTTGGGAATAAGAGTATTTGAATCAATGTGTTATGCACAAGCTGGATTTCCCGTCAAAGTCAATGGGTGAACACCCTCAGCTGCAGCTGTCCAGGAGAGCTGCTGTCACCAACTCATTTCCTCTGTAATGACCCTTCTCTCTCTGAAGTTTTGCTTATTTTTTATACACAGATTACACAGTAATTTTATTGTTAATTTTGGATAGCAGTGAGCAGAGAAGTTTTTGTTTACATAGCATAAGACTTAGCAGCCATTATGGTGTTTATCATCCATGACACTCATTTCACATCTCATCTGTTATATGAGTGAAATGTGAAAATAATGTTTTTCTAGCATATCAAGAATAAAATGGCTTACAACCAACAGGAAAGGCCACTATTATTTTTAGTCTTCTGTGTTAGTGTAATTTATCAGCCAAATACTAGTACCTCTTTCTTTTTTTCACAGTATTATTGTAGTAGTAAGTGCCAAAACTACAGAACTGCTACAGCTCACAAATCCATTGCTGAGTCTTAAGATTCTGGTCTCAATGGCAGGCTTGTTTTTTTGTATTTATTTTAATATAGCACCCCCAGACAGATTCAGAATTTTTTGACTGCTGGCCATGCAAATAATCACAACTGACCAAATTCTGTTACTCAAGCACACTGAGTAAAATTCTGGATGGTCTAAATGACATCAGTATCACTGTTTGATGTACTTTCTATTCATCATGAGCAATGGTACAGGGATTAGTGCCTCACTTCTACTGAATAAAGATATTTGATTGGAAATAAATTGTTTCTTCTATTTTTCACTAGAGAAGGCAAAGATTTGGAAGGAAGGAAAAAGATGAGACTGTGCTGTCCCCTATAGAGTATAGCATTAAATTACAGTCAACAGACTGTTAAAAGATTCAGAAGAGAAATGAATTCAGAGTACAAAAACTCATAAGAGAGTCACTGTCCTGTCAGAGCAGAGTGTAAGATAAGAATAGTGAAGTTAGGTAGCAAGAAATTGCCAAATAATTATTTGTGAGTTGTGCTTTGAAATGAGACAAAGACCTAGGGTTTTGCTTGGGGATTTTTTGTCATCTTCTTGAGAGCAGAATGAGTTTTAATTGTGATATAACTACCATTGTGAACATAGTCATTATAACTCACTTGATTATAACTCTAAAAATGATTAGTTCCTTAGGGCATTGCTTTGATGAAGTTTGGAATGTAGTTTGAAAAGTCTGTAAGAGAATTTTAGGTTTTACTTTATGGGTTTCAGATTACATATCTGGTGCAAGTGTCCTAATGAATATTAGGAGAAGCAATTTGATTGCATACCTAAATACGGTTAAACCAGAGAGCTCCAGGCTTGCCTTTATGGCTTTATGTATCTATTATACATCAAAGGGACATGACAGTTGTGCTATGAACCAAGAAAATTCACAATTACAGAAAAAAAAACAAATCACACATGTACTCAGCAAAACCACAGTGCAACTCATGAGAAATTAAGTAACTCTGTGAAATCCTTATAAAGACAAAACTCCCACTGGTCCAAATTCACCGCTAGCCTAGAAGAGTCTAGCTTCATGATAATTGAATTTATCTCAAGATTTAAATGTTGGAAAACAATTGGAGTTTCACATGAGCAAGGGTTACAGAATAAGGCTCTAGCCTTGAGCAGGACAAATTTATTCTCTTATTTAGGGAGGTAACCCCCAGTATTTTTTTCCTTTCAAAGTTGCAGAATAGATAAACACAGACGCTTAAAAAATAAATATGGCAAAGTAGGATGCAAAAGTCATTATGCTATATGGACACAGATTAATCTGGATTTCTGTCCATTTTTTAGATGCAATCCATGTAACAGTGGCCAAATTGTACTGATGAAAACACATGTGCAAGTAGACTCTTTTTTATATTAAATTTGTCTTTCTAAAATATCTATAGTAAGATGTGAAGATGTCTGCCATTATCTGCATATAATTCATTTAAGGCTGACAAATTTTGTTTTCATGGTTGAGGAGAACATACTAAATGAAAGACTGTCCTGAAGCACATACTAGAAAACAAAATGGAAAGGCAGTGAAGGAGCTCTATGGAACATCTATGACATTCCTAAATTGTTTCAGACATTCAGAGTTGCAACAGTGCAGCTAATTGAAGGTATTTGACACTTACTTTCTCCAGTTGTCTTTGGCAGTAGCTCCACATTATATTTTTTATACAGAATTAGTAATTATTAAAGGAAACAGTGATTGAGTGGTGCAGTTAAAAATGATGACAGAAACATCACCTGGAGGCTGTCTTCTTCTGTTGGATTTGAAATCCTGTATCCTAGATGTATACAGGTATTAACTTCTCCTTTTTGGCTGATATGTTAATCTTAAGTTCAAAAAACCCACTTCATTATGATTTTTCTTCCTACCTCTCCCTGAAGATAAGGAGTGACACTATAGAAGCTATTCAAACAAGGAGATCCTAGTAGTCTGATTTACTGATGAAACCAAGGTGTCTTCACATCCCACTGCTTGTTCCATTCAACATGTTTGTTTAGGATTTATAGACATCTGACAATCTGATAGAAGCAATAAGTCTATCTGGAATGCTAAACAAACAGTCTTACAGATTTTCAGGCGGCACACTTGACTTTTACTCCCATACTGAGCACTCAGTGCAGATCAGACCTGATGCACTGACTTTACTACACTTGCGTTGCAGGACACACATGATGACAGGAGAGATGGATGCATGAAGTCCCATGTCACATGACGTGATTCTACACTCTTCCTTTTGCTAAGAGTCTGTGCAAATAATTAATCTTTTATTTAAAAATTACTTTCAATACATATCTGTTCTTGACATTTCAGAGGGTTTTATCTTAGATGACAGGATATTATATGCTCACTGGAAAACAGAAAAATTGTGCTGTGATAGTTCTTTATCTGCGATGTTACATAATCAGAGCAGAAAGCCTTTTATAGAGAACTGTTCTGTTACTTTCAAGATAGTTCAATTTTTATGCCATTGCTGCAGAGAGAAAAATCCATGTGTGATCCACCTTTCTATAGCTGTCTGATGCAGAATGATACAAACAATTTTATATCTTCAATTATTGCATTTGGCTAACTGATATCCAGAGACCCAATAGTGAGAAAAATTACGTAGGATAGGTTATGGAGTTAGGTACCACAATGAATAAATTGTATTTCCAGTTATGTCATTGAAAATCCTTTAGAAATCAATGAAGTTAAAGATGAGTTGCATGGGTGTGACTTATGGCAGGATATGGCCTATTAACTCTGCATTAGAGAAGGGAATAATCTGAATACCTCTACTTAGTGTGGCTGCTGAAAGCAGAGATGGACCTTAGCTGCTGCTGTGAAGTACAAAAGCCGTATTTTTGATTTTAAATCTACCTCTCCACAATAAAAATAAAGGAGAAAAGCCAATTTTGTCCCTGAAAGGAATAAAACATCTATTTTGATCAAACTTTATTTCCCATTTGCAGAGAAACTGATGTTTCAGGTCCAAGCAATTAAATAAATACAAGTTTACTAAGAGTTATTGTGAAAGCCTTAACCCCCAAAATATGGGCCTGCTGGGCCTCCTCTGAAGCTATAATAATGCCTTTTTTTTTTCTGGGCGGGGGTGGGGGTGGGTTGAGCAGGAAGAAGCAGGGAGGGTTGTGTTGGATTTTTTTAGGGGGGGGTAATATTCTGGGCCTCAGAGGTACTGTTGATTGCAAAGCATCAAAAGAAACTATAAATAGAAAATAAACCATAATACAGCTGCAATGAAAGAACTTCTTTTTCTTAGTTTTAATGTATGCTAAGGTTTGAGAGCTTAGTCTTTTAAAAATATATCTTACAGTATTACTATCCTGAAGAAGCGTTCAGCAAAATAATTTTGCAATCTACAGGTTCTCTTCTGGATGCTTTTTTGGGAATATCAATAAGATATTTCTATTTCATAACATAAATTCATCTTTTAGATTAGAAATGGAAGTACAAATAAACTGTGAAATAAATGGATCTTAGAGTTTCATAATTCAATGTTTTGACAGGACCACATGCAACAATTCAGAGAAACACTGGAAAGAAGGCAGCTCAAGCATCTTCTGAGTCACATCTTCAATTTCCAACTTGTTAAGAAACATAGTTTCTTAAAGTTAGTAGTTAGAAAAATAGGTCACAATATAAATTTGTTCCTTGTATGTGAAAGTGTTATTAAAGATATTTCACAGTTATTAATATTGTTTTCTCTGATTTATTTCAAAGACAAGCCTCCAAAGTTTCCATAAGAATAATTTAAAAATGCTAAGCAGATCTCCCCTAATCATGAGAGTACTTTAATGTATCTTTTAATCAGTAGTGTTCAGACTGACTGATATTTGAACATCTAAGCATGCACTAAATTCAATTTTAAGGAATTCTATAATTTTTATGGTTTATGTACAGAATTAGCTATTATTGGCAGCTGTCTTTGTGAGGTTGCACATGTTTTACAAATCTATATGTTGCATCTTCACCTGGCTAGCTGGCCATAAACAGACTATAATTTAAGCCTGGTCTAAGTTATCCAGGCAGTTGCAGGTTTCTCTTCTGAGAATCTTTTCTAATTGCATCTGGCTGCTTGGGAGTTAGCAGGTATTTCAGAAATATGGAGTTCAAATTTTGCTGTATCATTTACATTTGGAATGGGTTGCTACTACTGCCTTCTCCATTTGCTGTTTGGTCCTTGTTTTTGGAATAGGCAGAATCATAGGAAAAACCAGTCAGCCAAGCCCCACCAGAAATAGCAGGAGCCAAAACTGTAGTACAATCTAGTATGGTATGCCACGAATTAGATTATTCTCCCCCAGATCGAATACTCATGGAAAATGAGTCAGTTTACACTGGAGATGGAAAAAATCCTTTATCTTGGGAAAGCCCTGACACAGTTTCTGCTGTAACGTGGTTTGTGATATGAAAATACTGAAGAGCCACTATTTTTCTGGCAAAGTGAGCAGAATTTAGTCTGTACTGTGGACTGTTTTATCACAGCTGATTCTCACAAAGTGTTCCTTATGGATCTAAATATGTATCAAACACTGACTTCAGTGTGTTGCTTCTCTAGATTTGAGGTTTTTAATGGTTGCTGGTTTGTATCAGCTTGGTTAGATGCACAGGCTTTCTTTTACTCTCAGTTTATGGGGCATATCTGAAGCCTCTTGAGTCTTTATTTGTTTATTTCATACTGCTTTTTGTCTCCCAAATGTCGGTCTAGCATTAGGCATTTTGGGTCTTTACTATTGACAATAACTCAAGGTAAGATAATGTTCTTACTGTAAATTACTTATGCAAGGGTAGAGGAAGAGGGTAAGGTGTAGAACTAGGAAAGGATGCTATTGTCAGTTCAGATTTAATTGACTGTAAGCAAAACCATGGCATTGCCTCTGAAGACCGCTCTACTCATACAAGAACCATACGTAGCAGAAATTCTTGTATATAGTAGCAGTGATGTTGCAATATAAAAATTATTTTATTTAATAGGCAGTGACCTTCTTTTCTTGTAAGGTCTAATATCACCTAATTCATTTGAACAACTAAGTGTAATGTGAGCATTAGAGATTTTTGTGTAGTTTTTTCAGACTCTTAAAACTGAATAGTAACTTTGGGCTTTGGTACAGTGAGAGGTAGGAACCCTGAGCTCTTACAGAAGTAGGTAGAAAAGTAGAAGGATATTTAATCAGAGACAAATACTAAGTTCTGGATTTAAAATCACTACTACATTGGCAATGAAGAGAAAAATCTATTTTGATCTTATTATGGCTTGAGAAGACTTTGAAATGTAAGATGGAATAATTGCATTAAAGCAATTACGTTTCTTTTTTTTAGTTTGCTGTAAAACTAATTATAAAATAGCTTTTAATAAAATGCTCTGTGGCTAAACCAATGTATTTTATATTGTCTTTGTTACAAAATGAATAATTACTTGTGCTGTAGTTTAAAATTCTTCATTTAGACTCTAGAAAAGAATTGAATATGTTTTTCTGTATATATAACTGCCTCTTTAACAGAGTTTTCTTTGTGAATATCCAGGGACATGATGAAATACTTTCATTAATGTAGCCTGGGATGATATGGAAGCTTTTTCTCAATAGTGGGGTCAGTTTAACTGTGACTTTACGAGATAATTGCCTGTGACATACCCTAAACTTCAAGTCACAGATCTTTTCCAAAAGCTCCATTGAGCTTTATCCCTAATTTTGTTCCTCCCTACTAAGTCTCTAAATTGACATATGTATTTAAAGAAAATCCCTGGTTCTCAGAGCAAGTAAAAGTCTAAGAGATTCTTAAAAATAAAGTCAAAGATAGGCCAATCCTCTACTGACCAAACCAGGGGCAGAAAAGAGCTAAAACATATTGTCAATTTCAGCTTCAACTTCTTAGGCTAAAACTTTTAAAAGTTGTGTTGATTTAATTACTCAAACTCCACAGCTTTTAATGAGAGCTTTACAAATATAATCCTTTCCCATCCTTCGTAGATTAGTCAGAGGATTTAATGAAAAAAAGGAAAAAAATAAAATAAATGTACATATGTATGCAATATGTATGCAATTTGGTTGTTTTTTACTCTCTCAAGCTAAGCTGAATATAAGTAAGTGTCGGAATATCCAGGCAGAGGCTTTGTAGGACATCTAATATTTTGAAAACATTAAGCAGAAACTCCTTGAAAATAATTTGGCTTAGTTTTTTTTAAAGGTCTTAAAATTAAGTTTCCAAAGACATCTAAATATTTGCTATGATTGTACTTGCTGCACAACTTGCTTGCTTGCTTGCTTTGCAACTGCAAAGACAATCCATGTCCTGGAGGACTTGCATGGGAGATTGTTTGGGACAGCATGTTGTGTGATGACATGCCATTGCCAACCATGATGATCACTTCACTTGGCAAGCAATGTCACTAACTTCACTGAAGTAAGACGTTACTCCAAGTGAGCCTGAATTTAGAGGAAGCAAAATGCTGTAAGAGCAAGCAGTTTTACTCAAGCATTTTATTTTGGCTGATAATTTTTAAGTCTGTCAGTATCCTGAAAACAACGTACAGGTGTCTCTTGCTTCAGATCAGTTATATTTGCCAGCATTTCCTCATATCCAGATGATGTGTCTCTGTAGTGTCATAGACCAAAGTGGTATTTCTTGCATCACACTGACATCTTATTGTGTATCAACACAAAGGGGAATATCTCCAAGGACATTTTATCTGTGTGTGGAAAATGGAAGGACAGGCTGTGTGCAGATATGGTTAATCAGGGCGCCCTGCTCTGTGAGACTGCCTGCATCACCTTCAGTAGGCTTCGGACACAGGGAGCGTAATCCAAGCCTATCCTTTAAACATCCAACCGAGGAATTCCCCTCCCAGCCATACCAACTGCCTTCTGGTTTTGCTGGTTTAAACTTTATTCTGAAGTGTCTGTAAGCAGCCACCCAGATGTTTAAAAAGCCGTACTGATGGGCTAAAATCCTTCAGGCCTGGCAGACATGTCAGGTTCACATTGTCGGGGTCAAACTGCTCACCATGCAGGGCAAGGCAAGAGGTTTTGCAACTTATACTCAAGTATTTGCCTGAGTGGCTTCTGATCTTTGATCCTCTTGATATTATAGTTTGTCTAGAAACAATCTATGGGCAAATATATGTGAAAATAATTCAATACATGGGGAAATCTAAAGGTGAAACCATAAGGAAAGTAAGATACAGATAAATGATCTTACGGTGCTCATTGACTTGAAAATCTATGTAATCTTTTATGTGGAGAAGTGAAGTAAGTAGAAGAGATCATGCAACACAATTACCTTGCCTGAAGCTGAGCAAGATTTCTGGAGGAGGAGAAGAGGATGGTGGTGTGTATCACAGGCAACAGGTGAAGGCCCATTTGAGGTTAGGTGTTCTGTGCAGAGAGGATGAGGGGGTGAGAACTGCAGCATAGGAGATCAGCAGCATAGGATGCAGCCTGCTGCAGAAGTAGGGGGATCACTGATAAGAGTTAAAAATGGTTGACCTTGAGGCTGTCAGATAAGGGATACGCAGGAAAATGGATTGTCTGGAAAAGTAATGTAGAACAGCATAAAGTGAAGATAGTAAAACTAAAATTAATCCTGAAAGAACAAAGATGACAAAGAAATAAAAGGTTAGCTGTTAAAAGCTGTAGTTGGCATGTAATATGACAGAGAAAAGAATATGACACCTAACAGATCATTAATACAAACTCTAAGAGCAGGTAATGCAGCAGTGTAGGTGGTAAATTGGGGCCAGGGCTGAGGAGCTCAGTGACAGCACAGCTGTGTGTAACTGGCTTGGTGGAGCAGCTGGTGCTGTGGCACGGCTCTTCAAGCAGGAGATTGCCTGGGTTTACTTTTCTCCCTGAAGCCTGTTCTATGGAATCTTCTACTTTTCAACTCACAAAGATAACCCAAGGTGAGATTGCTGCTTAGAAAATGGGAAAGCACATCAGCTGCTGGTATAGTATAATAAATGCTTAATTTCTTACTCATGATTGGTATTAGTTACCCAGACCTTTATATGCAAGCAGCTAAACAGCAGTTGTGGAACTCAGCCCTTACTACTAAATAGCTGTAGTCTTTTGCTTTGAAATATTTGCTTCATGTTTATCTTTTCTGGTGAGGCATGATCATGAGTTTCCTACACAAACTGCTAGTGGGCTTTATTGTTTTTAATGGTCTGGTTTGTGGTAGCTTTTAGTAGAAGCAAAACAGAAACCTTGGTCAGTTCCAGAATCTGCCTGGGCTGTTGACTATTCCCGGTGAGAGAATCAGTTACTGAAATCAGCAACTCTGATTTCAACAAACTTTGCTAGGCTTAGCTTTTACTCTCTCAAACTTAACACCATCCAGAAAAAATGAGCATTTAGGTATAAGCTAGCCATGTACTTATCTACCTGCAACATCAAAGCAAAGTTTGGCTCCTGCAATCTTGTTTAAACAGAAAGGGTTTTGTGCTTATTGTGCTGGATTTGAACTACTGGCAAGCAAATAGCAGACATAGGTCAGCCTTTAGGTAATTTGCAAGTGCCAGGTTAGCACAGCAGGAATAACTGTAGTGGGCTATGAGTGAGACTGAATCCTGTTCAGCTATCACTGGCAAAGAATCAGTCATCCCCAGATTAGTAGTCAGAGCTAATCAACACTTTCAAGTTATGAATACTGAACACTTGTTGTAAGCTGCAGCCGAAAAGTTATTCACTGAAATTATACAGTGAATTAATTGAAGTAGTACCTTTTAGAAAATTGAAATTTTTTTGCAGGCAATTTGTGAACAGGTAAAAGTGAAATTAATTAAATGAATGATTTGTTATGAACTATCCTCCCAGCAGTAATTTAGAAGTAAGAAGGTTTTATTTTTCCTTTTTCTGATTTCACTAAAGTTTGAAATGTCCACCTGCATATCCTGCCTTAGAAGCATAATCCCAAACTTGACCATTCTTTTCATCTTCTTTAGCTGCTTGCCATGTTGCCAGGATCCCTGACATTTTTAGGTGTGTTCCAGCTAAAAACCAGGACATCATAAAAAAGTCTATAGCTGAAACACAGTTAGCAGTTTCTTTAATGATTATTATGTAATTAGAAATTGTCCACTTTATTACTTTTTACTCATTTTCCATCAGTACCAAATTTACATTAGTCTACCATATAATGCTAGGAGGTATAATTTTATCTATAAGCAACATTGTTAAGCAGTAATCTATTGCAGATTTCTGCCTGATATCTGAAACAATTCTACCCTTGAAAGATCATTAATATTAACAGATGACTAACAGTTTTAGAAAAGAGAAATGAAGCGTTCTCCATCTTTTTCACTCGGTCTTTAGTGTTTAGCGTAAATTTTTTATTTCCACAATATAATACATTGTGGTTTTGCCTCAGAAAGCAAATGTTCAGTCTTTATTAATGAACACTTTTATTTAGACCTTAAGAAATTCATCAAAGCTGCAACACATTCTGTTTTTACTAGGTTGAAAGTGAATGCCTCGTACCTTTTAGAAAGGTACTTTCATTGTATGGATCTTGGTTTCTTGCATGTGAAATATGTCTGAAATGTAAAAAACAAAGTCCTATTTGCTTATACTTCTGTAAGTTATCTGTTAAGATGTCACCTTAAAAGTGATATTAAGCATAATTTTGACACCTAACAGCTTTTCACATTGCCCACAAGTTCTTGACCCTGTGCAATGGATAATGCTGGGTAGCTCAGTCTCCTGTCTCAAGAGATTTTACTATACTTAATGAATTCCTCCATCCCTGATGTTTTCATACATTATATAGGCTACAGGAAGCATTTTCAGAAGTAGCTGTTGGCCTTTTTCCACTGAAATCACTAGAAATTTTACTTTGAGTCAGGCTAAAATGATTTATTTTGAAAATTCCATTCTACTTGCCTACACAGGAAAAAAAGACTGTGGCCTACAAAGACAAAAGTTTTCTCAGAGAAACACTGGCATCTTGATATCACATTTGAGTAATTCTTATTAGCACTTTATTATGGGATTTTGGAGAGCAAAACCAGGTTGCTTTGTTGTCTCTGCCAAACTATTTGGGAAATACTTGAGCAGCATACAATAAATATCCTTAGGGCCTTTGAAAAGATCAGAGGTACCATGACTGAGATTTGAGACTGCAGTTTCCTAGGACCTTGATTCTTGAAGCTTAAATTATCATTATTTAAAATGAAAGCTTCCTCCTTCTGTGAGAACAGTTTTGATTTGTTATAATAACGCTATAGAACAGTTTATTGAGGAACAAGTAAACAGCTCTTCCCTTCCCCTCCTCCTCCCAGGATTCTTTAAATTATAGTTGTCCTAAGTAATTGCAACAAGCTTGGGTTTATAGTTCCAACACAATCTGAAGTGAGGAAAACCTTTTAACTAGGTTTCCAACCAGCCCAAAATCCCCTCCTGAGAGTCTAAAATATTTATCTTTACTGATATAAGCAATGTGAAACAAAGAGAAATACTAGCATTTGTTAACGATCCATTTATTTCAGCTCTAGCTTCTGACTGAATTGGCATCACTCATTACAGCTATCACTTCCCTTAGAGAAAGCAATGTAGGCTTAGACCAGGGACCGTGCTGTGGTCTCTATACCGTTTTGTGCATGAATTTTTTCTACTATCATGTGTTAAGAAGAAGAGTCAGGCACTGCTGAACTAGAAGTAAAATTAGTTTCTTTTCCTTCTTCACCTCTGATTTAGTTTGGAAAAAGTGAGGGAGGAGAGTGTTGTTCTCATTTACTTTTAGAGAAGCACATAAGACTGATCTGTGTAGGTAAGGCAGATAAACCAGCTGGCATGTAGTCTAGGATGGCCGGAACAGTCTTGTGTCTGCTTTTCCATGAGTAGTTGCTGAGATGACTTGCCTGTTACCTAATTGCTCCCTGGGGAGGAAAGGTGTCATAATGATCCGTGTGTGGCCTGCCTGCTGCTTGGTCACTTCACCCCAGTGTTCCCAGATCCCTAAACTAAAGATTTGTTTCAGCCTTTCTCAACTCTGGGATTTCTGCAAATATGAAGATTTTTTATTATTATTTAATTTTGTTCCAATGTGGATTGCTTTACCATTGTTGAAATACTCTAACCTGTGGAATTTGTTTTCCATCTGTTGTGTTCTTGCTGACTTCAAGAAGTGAAAGGGATGGGAGGAAACACAGCTCCTGGCCCCAGGACACTGCTGAGGAAGGCAGGAGCTCATGTGGGGTGCACTGTCCTGCTCCTAACCTGTGAGGTTGACCTGGCAGATTTGCCCAGCAGCCATGAATGTCCAGTTGTGAGGCATTATTCTGTATATCCACGTGTGTTTTCCTGTGGGGAGCTAGGTAGTTGTCAAAAGTTCATAACTAATGAGATTTTTCAGTTTGTTACTTGAATGTACTCTATTAGTGTTTTGTGCAGAGCTTTTCTGTAGAAAATATTTGATAGTTGTAATTTTGAGATCATTATCTGCTTTGACAATACTGCAATAGAGAAGTCCAAGAAGTTTTCATTTCCTCACTATGTTTCCAAAGGAAATCTTGTCTTTGCTAAACACAAACAAGTCAGTACGTTTGTTTTTGTTCTTTGAATTTAAAGCAAGTCAGCTCTAATTGCCTTGAGCTTAGTTTCACATCAATGAAATTGATACAGTATTTGTGAACTACATGATGGACAACAGAGACCAATTTTAAATTAGTAAACTTCTTTTTTTTCTAAGAGAAGGGGACTTCAGAAACCTAAAGAAATGCTGGAGCTAGATAAATGTGGCTTGCGTTTTACTGAGTTCAAAAACATTTTGCTGTTTCTGATGTGCACATTATTCCAAGTCCATTTTTTTAACTTTAGTCTCTAGACAACATTGCCACAAGGAGAATGGATCACCAGACAATGTGTGGATGCAGTGGGGGTTCATACACATAACACTATGAGTGTATCACTAAAAGGCTGATAAATCACTTGAAAGCAGTTCTACCAGCTGTAACCTTGGAACACACTGAATTGTTAATTGCCAAGATATATTTAAAGCTTCCAGATTTGTAGATTCAAAGCATAACATACAATAATTTCAAGTCCAAATCTGCTATGAGATGCGATTTAAGAATATTGTGCATGCATAAACCAGTTCTGCAATGTTTTCCACTGACTGAGGAAGAACAAAAGAGGAAAGGCTGGATTTGCCATTATGATTTAGCTTACAGCTTTGTTAAACACAGACCCTATGTCCAGGATGGGCCAACATCATATTATTCCAGAACAAGCTAATGCCACCGCCCCCATCAAATTCCATTAGGATTACAGTTAGCTGATGCCAGGCTTCAGCTCTGCAGTAGCGCGAAAGGTATTTTCCTGTTTATGTACACAACAGCTAAAGTTATTGTGATAGTTGAGATTCCTAGTCCTTGTGGTTTCCTGTCATTTCCTATTATGTTGTAATATTTCAACGTAGGTATTATGCACTTTCAATGTGCACAAGACCCTGTACAAAGAGATCTTCATTGTGCTTTCCTGCTGGTGGCATATAAACAACACTAGAATTTCTCTAGACATAGCAAGTCACCAAACCCTTAAACTTTTCGTGTCAGTGCTTTACCATAGTCTTAATTCTTCTTCAGAACTGAATATAGGTTTGGTGATTATATTTTCCTGCATGTTAAAAGCTTTAAGGTGGAAATATTATTAAGTGCAATTAACTGACATTGAAAATAGCCAATTTCTGGTTCTCAAAATGAAACATGATTTTTTAAAATGCATGTCAAGATTTTCCAAGAATAAATGTTTAGTTTTCTTGTTAAGAAACAAAGCAGTCTTTGCAAAAAAAGACTGTCTCCTGATTGACTTGCATGGCTATTTTGGCACCTGGATGCCATCAAAATCAAATGCAAAAATGATGGTATAATGCATTATTAGCTGGAAAACAGCTGTGAAAATGTACAGATTAATTTTAACATATGTAATGCATTGAAAGGAAATAGTCAATAACCATTTAAATGTATTTGGATGTGAAAATGAAAGGCTGAAGTGGATAAGTTAATTACTAAGGCCAAATTCAATACTTAGTCATGTACACCAAATTATGCTTGGGTGCAAACCGGCATGTGATAATGCATGTTGCCGAATGCTAAGAGGAGTTGCCATTGTTCCCAAGGAAACAATGGTAGCCAGAAACATTCAGATGCATCAAGTCATTACCTAATTGTGTTGAAGATTATTGCTTTAGACAGAGACTGTCTCTCGAGGTAGAAAAGGTAGGAATGGGACACAGATGATTTTGTAGTTCCTAAAGAAGTGTTTATAAACCCTATTTCTCAAGACACTTGCTTGTCTCTGATGCCAGTTCTAAATTAAATCATGAGTTTCTTCTTACAGTCTGTCTGAGGTTTTCATGTCAGGACGCCCAAGAGGGTACTTTGTACAGAAGGGTTTTCCTATCCTCCAAATGGATGTTCAGATGCTGAACTTGGGCTGCTCTTTGTAATGCATTTGCCAAGAGAGTGCAATAATAGCATTAAAAAGAATATGTCTCTTCTCTCAGTGAAATTTTTTGTACATGCCTTAAAGGAGTGGTTATCTATTGAGATAAGCTATCCTGATAGATTTCATTAGTTGTATTAAGCATTATATATTGGAATGTCATGTAAAATTTACTAGCCAGATGGACTTTCTTTCATGAGAGATTTACTTTGACTGCTAGATTTTTTCAATATTTTTAATTTTAATATTGCCTTCCACTCAAATAATGTCTTATCACAGAGTATCTAGGGCATTCAGGGCACTAAAGATCTAAACCCTGCAAATTACAAGGCAATTAATTTTTGAATTGTTTGGTAACTTCAATTAGAGTGACTAAATGATGTACATAATTGCTTCATTATCTGCAAATATGTATTTGTGAAGTAATTACAGAGTATTACATGTGCCAGGTAAATAGTGAAGAGAGGAAGAATCCACAAGCATGAATCTGACTGAAGAACTAAGGTAATCTCCCAGATAGAGGGAGCCCACTTTGAATTGCATTCCTTTTCATCTGGGGGTCATAATTTCAGTTCATATTGTGAATTTTCCTTTTTCCAAAATTAGTTGTCAAGATAGCTACAGGGAGATTGCTGAGCCACTCTGGTTTTCTGCCTCTTTGCTTTCTAAAAGTGTTGCTCTCATGTCTTCCCCCTCCAAAAAGTTCTGTAATTACCTGGGTACTGTTAATGAGAGTTTTAGCATACACAGTGTTTAAAGAACAGGAGATTTAATGATTAGTAGCAACAATTTAAAGTTTACCACCCTCATTTTGATTCCTCTTGGCTTTACAGGAATGAATTTTTTTCGCAACCACCTATCCTATTCTCATGATAGGCTTTGTCATAAGAGCAAGGGAGCTGGATGAAAGCCAGATATTTGCCAGGAAGTGTTACTATGTGCTCTGTAGTGGGAATCCTTGGCATCATTTCCTATGATTGAAAAATATGTAATAATAATCTGGCATGCTGTGATGAAGTGATCATACTAAAGAGGGAATGGTTGAAGGTTGGTTTTAGGAGGCTTAAGAATTTGTATCCAGATGAATATGAAACAAATATCATAAATCATGCTGGGACTTCTGATGAGCTCCATGTAGTTCTGCCCAAATACAGAGCAGCTTCCTGGGAATTTTGAGGAAGGCTGTAGTAGTGACTGTCACTTCACTGTCATTCTCAGTGTGGGAATACAATGTCCAAGGCAGAGAGAGGGATTAAGACTCTGAGAGAGAGAGAGAGGGAGGGAGGGAAGGAGGGAGGGAGGGAAGGAGTGAGTGAGAACATGTTTCTTTCCTCACCTTCCTTTAGCACCACTGATGGGCTCTTATAAATTTTAAAGCATCATGCCTTCTAGAAATATGATGAGGATTAAGAAATTTATGGTACAAATAGATAGTGGTAGGCTGGAACAATTGACATCTCCTTTTACCCAGAAGCCCACTGGCAGACTATGCTGCAGATAGCATTAAGCACTGCTCCCCAAAAACTATCTGGGAAGAATCTCAAGAGACAAGATTTGACGTAATCCTCTCATTCTGTGCTGCTTCTGACAATGCCTCTTGGAGGTGTTTTTAGTCCAACCTATTAATTGTGTTGTAACCTACAAGCATATATTCAAAGAACACCTTGTTTCTGCCAAGGATTCAAGGAAGCTGCGTGTGTTGACCCACTATTCTGTGGGAGAATTAAATGGTCAAAGACCACAGAAATACTGGGCACCTTTTAACTTTAGAGTCTAAAAGTATTTTGTGCCTATCCTAATACAGAAAGAAATTATAATCAGAACACTTTTCAGAATTGGAATTGAGTTTACTACTTGGGAAAGCACTTGTCTAACAAAAGCAAATAATTCTTTTACTACTTCAAACTGTAGACCCTTTTGAAATGTAAATGAGGAAAATGGAGGTTTCAGTGCTTGGAAGAGCTCTGATGATTCATTTGTTATGATGTACCTCCCTGCTGAGCTATACCTAAAGTTATACAGTGGGGCTGCCTTGGATAGTTCAGCTGCATCAAACAAGGAGGCACCAGAATTAAAACATTAAGCTACAGGAATGTGTGCTGCTACAGTTTATAGAAATGCCACCTCTATCAGCTACAGCAATTAGCTCTTTCTCTTGTCTCTGTTTTAAAGTTACAAACTAATGAGCATGCCAATTAACCCACCTGTTACAGCAAGAAAACTGAAAGAAGTCCAGTTTTTGATGAATACAAATGCAGAAGTAGATGTGCAGAGAAACTTGCCAGTGCACTGTCACAGATGAGAGAAGAGAGGTAAACAGAAAATGATTGTGAATTATATGAGACTACTATCCTGACACTGCCATTTCTCTGTAACTCCAAATGCATGGTCATGTTGTATGACTGGAGACCACCATCATTAGTGAGCTGGTGATACACTTTTTAAAAAATAAATTCTTTGTTTTTAAACTGTCAGAAAGTCATTAAAATTATTTTCCTAGGAAAGCAGTGGTCCTTTTTAACTTCACTTTGATAGGCGCAAGTAAGCTAACAGTTTTATGCAACAAATAATGCTTTTTGTGACAGTCATTCTGTTTAGTACCACGGGACTGAATACATTATTCCAAAATTGAAGAAACCTCTGCACTACACTGGAAAATGACACTGGGAAGTGGAATGTCAATGTGTGAAGGTTGTCCCGAGGCTTGCAAATGGCAGCAGACACTATTCTAGAGAGATACATTATTTAAATACACCTTTCTGTATTGTTTTGACCAGTACTATTGCAATGCACAGCAGGCTGTAGAGAGCAGTGTTCAGGCAGGATAAACCTTCCATCCATCAGGCACATTGCTGTGGATCACACTGCAGAAGTATGTGCTCTTGCAGTGCCCCTGATGCTTCAGGAAAGTTTGTGCTGATTTGTCTAAATCTGTCTAATCTTGCATGACATGGCTTTGTGGTATTAGCATGTGGCAAAATACTGACTTCAAACATTTTACCTCAGGAGGAGAAGATTTCCTTGCTAACAGCAGGTGAAAGCAGCACTTTGGGTTATGCCTTTATTAGTGTTTAGATAATAAGGTGGTTTTGGTACCTTTTTTAGTATCTTATAGCTTAATAACAGCACTGACTCTTTTATCAAGGCATTTTTCTGTCACTCCAAACCAGTATTATTCTAGGTTGATTGGTGTATTAAATAATCTTGCAGAATGGACCATGAAAATTATTGGATAGGGCTGTTTGGAGCAGCTTTGGAGGTGAACTTTGCAGACATACATGACAATCTTGGCACTTCAGTGTAATGCAGCTCCCAGTGCTTTGATGGTGTTGATGAACACTCGCTTTTCCTTCAAGCACCTAGTTAAAACAACCATTTCTCAATCTCCTTCCTCCCTGATGTGGACTGACTTAAGGCAACAAATCTCACATGGACCATTGCTCCTCCCAGCACTGGTTTAACCTCCTTTTCTCTTTGCAACTACAACCAATACTTCTTCAAGTAGAAGACAAGCTCAAAACCTAAAATTTTGATGTTAATGCTATGTCTCTAAAGTTATATCCTTTGATATATATATGCCTTAGTCATATACGCACCAAAGTCCCTCCTCATTCATAAAAGCTTTTAAGGACATACATAAATACAGTGGGAATTTTGCATTCTCTTAATGCTAATCATTAACTTCGGTTGTTTCCTTGGACTGGTCTGTTTTCCTGAGTCTCAGTCTGAAAAAGTTTCTTTGCCTTTAGTACAGTTAGTCTGTATCCTATTTGTAACCAATTCTCCATCACTGTCATATGCCCCCCAATTTTTCACTTTTACAGATCTGGGATTCTGTCCTTCCCAACAGAAATTCTCCTGTATTGGCAGGTTTTTGATAATGGTTGAATTATCAAAGAGAGAGATAGTGAAAGCTGGGAAGATTATGTACGACTGAAATTTCTTAGGATGGCATGATCCTCTAGTTATTTCACCATAGGTTATTTGCCATGGAACACAAACAGTCTGAAGAACTTTGAGCTGAGTTTAGGTGGCTGCAGTTTGGTTTTTGAAGATCATTTGTTAAAAATGCATGAGCACAGAGGAGAAATAAGCTTTCTTTTCCTTTTTACCCCTCAAGACTTGATACATTATAGGTGCTTTTGGTTTGGAGCATGGTATCACTGAAGTGCAGGATAGAGGTAGACTAATAGCTTTGAAATATCTATCACTATTTATTCCACCTTGTGAAATGATTTTTGGAGGATTTACCATAAATCCTTTAATTTTCAAGATCACAAAGACCCTGAAGCAATGCTGAGTCCACTAAAACTTTTTCAAATTCAGTGGGTTCTGGATAATATTAAGTGACTTCCTACCTGTGACTAGCCCTCCAAGATCTCTGTCTTCAATGCGAGGTAGATAGCTCAGTTACTTCTACTGCTATATTTTTACAAAGTATTTACACTAAAAAAAAATCCAGATTATTTCTGTTTGTGTCATGTTCATTTGTTCTTAGTTCTGATTCATTAACTTTTTCTAACTACGCACAGCTGAAGTGTTAATCATAAAAACTCTAAGCCACTGAGAGCAATGCCACTTGCATCTGCAACAGAGGAAAAATAACAATATTCCACTACATAAAGATTAAAAAAAGGGGTTGTCTTTCTATTACTGCTCAGAAGAAATTGCTATGAAAGCGTGCTCATGAGCAGACGTGTCTAAGACACTGTTATTCCTGACCAGAATCTGCCCTATCAATTAGCACTCAGCGTGGTAGATACTTCCAGGAACAGAGCTAATGCACTGTGTCACGATTATTGTACTCCTCTGAGCATAAATTGAATTGGGAATGGTTAGTAATTAGCCCAAGCCAAATAGACTCTACACTTGTCTTCTTTTGTCATTAAAGTCCAGGCTGATAACAAAAAGCTCTGGTAATTAGCACAAAACCATGCAAGAGGCCCGACTGTGCTTTAAGAACTCTTTCACACATGCATTTTTGTTCTAATGAAAATTTGACTTTAGAAAACAATGGGCAATGATAAGATAATTGTACATTAATAAGCAATAATTATTTTAGAAATAAATTCAATTTAAGGATCCTTTCTCTTAATGGCAAAGAATAATTAATAAAACAATTATATACAGGTTTATGGATATAGATATGCAACACAGGTATGCATGCAGCCCTTTCCCTCTTAATTGTCATGGGTACAGCTGAACAGAGAACTACTTTTGAATTTTGCTAATATTCCATACTCCCAGCAGTAAGATTTGCAGAACCTGCACTTTGTGCGGTCTTTTAGAGGAAAAGCTACCTTTGGATTTTTTTTTTTTTTCCTTCATTTTGGTTTAAAGCAGGGGTCCTCCAACTTTTTAAACAGGGGGCCGGTTCACTGTCCCTCAGACACTGTGGGGGCCAGACTACAGTTTGGAAAAAAATGAACAAATTCCTATGCACACTGCACATATTTTATTTGTAGTAGTGCACAAAAACCAGGAAAAAGAATGCAATATTTAAAATGAAGAACAATTGTAATCAACAAAAACAAATAATATTTCAATGTGAACTATGGGCCTGCTTTTGGCCAATGAGATGGTCAATGTTAGGTTCCATATTTGTCACTACCAGTCGTAGCAAGTGATGCAAGTGTTCATCAGTTGGTCTGGGTCTGATTGGAGATTTCAGATGTTTCATTTGGGAAAAAGTCTGCTCACAGACACAGGTGCTGCCAAAGACGGTTGCAATTTTGAGTGCATGGTTCCTGAGATTATGATGTGTCTCTGAGGGGAGAGATGCACAGAAATCAGTAAGGCTGCTTGATTTGAATGCATCTCTCAGCGAGTCACAAGTCTGTAGTTCGGCCAATTCCATTTGGTAAATCGGATCAACAGTTTCAATGTCAACAGAAAATGGGTTCTGGAAAAGCTGTGTGTCCTGTTCATGGAGACAAAGCTCTTCAAATCTAATTTGAAACTCCTTTTGCAACATTTCTAGTGCAACTATACATGTTTTGTTTGGGAATGCAACTGCTGGTTCTTCTGCAGACAGGTTTTGAGTTGTGGGGAGATGGCAGAAGTTTTCCTCCTTTACTTGGTTAATGAGCAGGTCTAATTTGACTTGAAATGCTTTCACATGTGAACACATATCACAGATGAGCTTCCCCTTTCCTTGAAGCTGGACAATGAAATTGTTGAGTAGCTCTGTTACATCTGTCAGAAATGCAAGGTGCCTTTTCCATTCTGCATCTTTGAACTCTGGTACTTCTTTGTTTTTAGAAAGCATAAAATCATAAACCTGTGGAAGTAAGTCATAAAATCATTTCAAAACTCTCCCTTGACTTAGCCAACGGACTTCTGTGTGGTACAGAATATCTTCATAGGCAACATTTAGCTCAGACAGAAATTCCTGAAACTGTCTGTGGTTTTGTGCATGAGCTCTAATGAAGTTAACACAAGGAACCACAATTTTAATGACAGAGTCCAGCTTCAGTGATTTACAACACAATGCTTGTTGGTGGATGATGCAGTGTATGGCTATTGGATGTGAATGGTTGTGTTTGTTCATCTCTTTGTTAGTGCGTGCAACCGCTCCTTTCATGGACCCCACCATGGTAGGCGCACCATCAGTTGTCACACTGAATAGTTTACCCCAGTCCAGCTCCAAATCAGTCATAGTTTGGCAAACTTTCTCATAGATATCCTCTCCTGTAGTTGTTCCTTTGATGCTTTTCAGTGCAGCAAGCTCCTCTGTGACTTCGAAAGAATCATTTGTCCCACGAATGAAAATTAGAAGTTGTGCAGAATCACGAACACCATTGCTTTCATCGAGTGCCAATAAGAAATAGCAAAGTTTTTTTGAGGAGTTTTGTAACTGCAGATTCAAATTTTCCCCCATTTCTTCAGTTCTTCGTGTAATTGTAGGTCCTGGAAGACTCACTGGGAGCTGGAGGGAGGGAGGGAGAGACTGGGGAGTCACCCACCTCACTGATACTGCCGCCCCCCTCCTCAGCCTGGCCGTGCAGTCTGGAAAGGGTGGCCAGAAGGGACTGAAGGAACTTTGCCGCGCCTGGGCTCTGGCGATTCGCCCGAGTTGGCTGGACCTCGCAGTCCAGAGGCTGCTGACTGAGCTTGCCCGGCAGAGGAGATGCCCGCGCCTCTCGCCCGCCGTGCCTCGTGGAGGAGGAGGAGAAGGAGGACAGGGCAACGGCGGTGCGGTTTGTAGCCAAGAGGCTCCCCCGGGGGGGGCAGGTCGAGGATGAGGCGCTGGTTCTAGCCCAGTCCCGGCAGGTGGTTGGGGACTGCGGAGGCCGGCGTGCGGACTAAGTGGCAGGAAGGCACCTGCAGCTGCTTGGTTTCCCCCCCGGCGGGGGCTGGGCAGGGAGTTCTGTAAATACCGGCGGGCTGGATTGAGGACCCTGGGGGGCTGTATCCGGCCTGCGGGCCATAGTTTGAGGACTCCTGGTTTAAAGAATGTAGAAAACACATAAGGAGTTCAGTACTAGTGAATATTTGAAAATTTTAATATATTTTATACCAGTGTATGTACATGGTTATGTTGTGCTGCCTGAAAAGTTTAAGGTATTACACTTGCGTTCATTGACCCATAGTTTCAGGAGCTAAACAACAAATGTTTCAAACCTTGAAAATTGCATAATGTAGTTTTTTCTTGCATAACTATGTCATAATGGTAAGATCAAATTTCTTATCAGGATTAGAAGCTCAGCTGTTAGAAAGGGTGTCTGTGGATTTCTGCAGGTGGGGATGTCTGAGGTGTAGACTTCAGACTTGCTGCTGGTGCTGGACAGGGTATGTTCTGCTCTTCAGTTTAGCCTGGTGTAGTTTTGGGCTTAATGTGTGCAGTGTAAAATAATAAACTGAAGGTTAGCCAAGGTAATGATGGGGTGACAGCTAAGGGTTTCAAGACACCAGCATGCCTCAGAAGATCTGGAAGATCAGTAGCAAATTAAATCATACTTGTTGCTCTTTTATGCTAAAGAGTAGCAAAAAGGTATATGGCAAAAGTTTCAGCTACCTTTTTTTCCTCTGTCTTTTCTCACTAGCAACTAAGACTTGGTGTAGAGCAAGTCTACACATGGACCTGTAAAGCTGAAGCCTGTATTCATACCTTCACAAGTTGTGAATTAAGCCCTCATAATCTGAAGGCAGTGGTGATATCCCAGAATGTAGTACAGCTAACTCCACTAACCCTGCAAGGGACAAAGGCTGTTGACAGAGCTAGTCAGTACCTTTCTCAATAGTCATTTGTCTGTTGGGGTTTTTTTTCTGTTGAGCTAGTTTAATTTTTGAAAAATGAGATGCTCTTACGTTAACATTTGGTGCATTAAAAATAATGACACTGATATTTTGTAAGCTATTGAACTCCCCTTCAGTTCATAACCATCCTTATGAAACACCCCCCCTATTTCCCATGTTCTCTGGTGGATCTCTCTACTTGGTCAGTAGATAGAGTCTCTGCTTTCCCAAGCACGTCTCATTGTCTAGAGGAATGAAGCATGTTCTTGAGGTTTGCTCCTAAATTGATCAAGATTAGTGCTTAGTCCTGTTTGAACAAAATACTACCTTGTACTGAGCGCTCATGCCTCTGAGTACCATGTTTGTTGCTGCATAATCAAAGACTTTCTGCTTTCTGGGTCTTAATATTTATTGGGATTTTTTTTTTTTTTAAACACTAAAGTATAAAGATGCCTGCTTTGTTAATCTAGCTTCTCTCTTGGTCCTGCACAGAGTCAGACTCAAAGAGAATGAAACTTCTCTTATGTGTGTGGTCCTTTTTTCTGTCAAAAGGTGGGCAAATGGAGCTGAATTGTAGCTCTAGAGGACAAGAATTTTAATGAAGTTAATAACAGTTAAAGGATCAAATGTTTAGCTGATTTCTACGTGATTCTGAATTAAGGAGTCATGATTAGTGGTTGATTTTACCCAGCTATCTGTATGCTTTAGTGTAGGCTCTTTTATTTAGGATATAGCTCATGTTTCCCATCTATTTATTCAGTACCTAGTAGGTTTTCACCACAAATTAAACAGGAAAAAAAATAATGTGTAGACTGTTAGAGCAAAGCAGAGAACTTTTAAAATTGCTTAGTATTTGTTGATCCCACCAAGGCTTGTAGAAAAGAGAGACATTGAAATTCATATGAGACTTCTAGATTCCAGTTTGCTCAAACACTGAAATGCCTCTGGTTTTCAACTGTAAGAACTATATTTTTTTAGGGTATTGTTTAGGGGTTTTTAACTCATATAAGAAAAATCTAATAAGAACCTTTTGGAGTAATCTGTTCATGGTTCTCAGGGCTGTAATAGAATTAAACATTACCCTCCTTGTGCATTATAACCACCGCATCCCAAGGTAATGTGAAAGAATATGATGCAAATTTTAGGAGAAATATTTTTCTTTCTGTGCCTCAAAGCCATTCCAGCTTGCTTCTTCACTCTGATAACAGTCTTTACACTTCAGATAGTAACAACGAATGCTAAAAGACACCAAGTGTGCATGTGCAGGGAATGCAATGCAGCAGTTTATATATTTTGGCAGCTCTGCTATATTCCTCTTTTTTTCTGAAAATGCTATCTAAGCACATTTTCTCAGAGAAATCAATAGCTGCTTCGTGTATGTAAACTGATGTGTATGTGTATGGCTTACAAGAAAGATATGGTAGAGGAAGACTCTGGAATTGCTGATATAGACAAATTCATTAAGATAACAGTCTGTTTATCTAATCTTATTGATGTGTTGTAGTTATAGATCACCTGTTATTATAGCAATTCATTTCTGTTTCTGTTCAGGTGATTTTTATCATTAGTTTTGTCCCTACGTAGATGGCTCTAAATCACTTCTTTCAAGATTTAGAGATATTTCAAGTTTAAAAGACAAAATACTTCTGTCAGTTATAATGATAAAGACAAAAATACATAGCTGTAGTCCACTGGCCAATAGTGGGAAGTCTTCAAGAAAAGCACTAAAATCAGTAAGATGAAAAATACCTTGTGTGATCCTGTTGAAGACTAAGTTAAGGACTTTGCAGCTTCAGAGCTGACTGTTGGGATAACAAAGCTGTAATCTCCAGCCTGTTGACTAACATTCGCTCCAACCCAGTAAAGATGACAAGTCACTGGGATCAAGAGGCCCTCTTGGGGTTTCTGTAAGATGTATGTAGGATGGAAATCCCTGTTGTGAGGAGATAGAACAACCTCTAGGGCTACTGTTTTCATTGAATAAAGTCATAATTTGCCCAGACTGGGACACTGCATCCAGCACGGTGCCAGTGCAGAGAGGCCCATGACTTCATGGGGCACCCCGATGGCTCTTGTAATGCCAATGTATCTCGTGCATTACATATATAGACCACTCATCATGCTAGAATCAAGTTGCTTTTATTCAAAGATTACTGATGAGTTCAAAAGTACAAATGACAAAATTCTCATAAGCTGTCCAAGGAAAAAGGCAGATAAAAGGTATCTCCCCTGTTTTTCAGAAAGTGAAGCTGAGACTTAAAAGGAAGAGTGATTTCCCTGGGTAAAGTACCTTACTTATCCCTGAAGTATGCTTTTTCAAAGCTGAGAACTTATGATGTGTGTGTGTGTGTGTGAATAAAACATCATGATTAATACTGAAATGGGGAGTAATGCTGTTCATTGTATTTAATGCTGTCATTGGCATGTTATTTTTAAGCCTGAATTGTATTATCTAATTTTATTCATTGATATGTTTTGAAAGGAATATTGATAGAGCTCGTGTCATCCTGTGGAGCCTCACGTGCATTTTTTAGTCCTGGCTGGAAAGGATTACATATTTGCTGCCCTGTAGATGCCACAGGAAGGAATGAAATGCTTAATACCAGCGGCAGAGGAGGCGGCTGTTCAGGCGAATGCCAGGCGCTTGCACCCCACCTCTGCTCTGGCTCTGGGGAACGCCTGCTCTGTTGAAGGTGCAATTGCCTCAGTGTAAAAATCATCTGCATCAGGCAAAGATGCACCATGGATATGAAAACTTTGGCACAACTTTTAAGCTGTGTTGAGAACTACCTTACACAGTTGTGTTATTTGTACTCTTGGATGTAACATCCTTTTCTTACTGCTTATGAAACTTTATTAAAAAGTAAGCTACTTAGATTATATCTTCAGTTTAATATTCTGTTTATACAGTAAGTGCAAACAACAGCAAATTATGACGGATGTTTCCAATGCTTTTATTGTGCAGTTAAAACACACATTAAAAAAAAAAAAAATCTGTTCCTAGTACATCACAGTGAGTAGCTCTTCAGCATAAATGTTTTTATCAAGTCACTTTCCAAAATTTTATATGGATAAATAACTGGCAATACCAAGAAACCTTCACACCAGATAGGAAAACATAATTGACATTGTATTAAAACAAGTCATTTGTTCAGGCAGCCTGGATTATATTTTCACTACTTAAATGATACATATTTGTGTTTAAACGTATACCAATGTTCAGGCATTTTGAATGGAAATAACTGAGTGCTGATGGAATTTCATAGCATGAAAGAAAATATTTCTATGTCTAGTGCTTTCACAGTTGTGTTACCTAAAATCACAAATTTTATTTTATTTTATTTTATTTTATTTTATTTTATTTTATTTTATTTTATTTTATTTTATTTTATTTTATTTTATTTTATTTTATTTTATTTTATTTTATTTTATTTTATTTTATTTTATTTTATATTTTATTTTATTTTATATTTTATTTTATTTTATTTTATATTTTATTTATTGCTTGCCCATTGTCAGTTTTGACCAAAGTCACTGAAAGCAGTAGTCCAGTGCTGCTGTTGGCTTTCACTAAAGGTTTTGATTTTAATTGTTCATTAAATTACTTGGGCATCAGGCACTTGGATACAAGGATAAGAGTTGATATTCCAGATGGCATCCTATCAGAATTTTACAGTCTTATTTACTGTAATTTACTTATTTACTTATTTACTTATTTACTTATAAACTGTTTATTTAGTTATTTAGCCTTGACTCAGACTTTTCTTTTTCTTTTTTCTTTTTTTTTCTGGTAAGATCTGACAGATGTTGATATGCTCAAGTATTGATTCCAAATTAGTTATTGTCTATGATCTCCTAGGGAAAGCTTTATGGGTATAATTTTGAACAAGACATTAAGGGAATGAGAATGCTGTATTCTTAATGAAAGTGTCTAAGTATCTAATTGTATCTAAGACCAGATAGGCAATGGTTGGTTTTTTTTCAGTGACACATTAAAGAAATGTCAGCTGGTTATGTTGAATATTTAGGCAGTAAAACTGATAACACTTTAAAGAGTAACTGTTCAATTAATAACTAGGGTTTTTTACTGCCTTCCAGGGTAGATTAGGAAGGGCAGCTTGAATCTGCATGAAACACCAGAATAGACATCTTCAGCTATTTTCTGCAGAACAGATATGTTGGCTATTTGCTGCGTTGCAAACAGGAGTGATGAAACCGTTCACATTGTGGTGCACTTCTGTAATGAACTCACTTTTCAGACGCTTGTAATTCAGTCCTAAACTGTGCTCTAATCTTGGATTTGGCAACAGCATTTATCTTGAAGTAATGTGGGTTTTTTTCTAATCAGGTGGAAATGCAAACAGTAAGAAATAAATAGTTTCAAAACTTTTGTTTATTTGCCACATGATAGGTGCAGCTGGCAGCCCCTGATTCCCCCGACATGTAAATGCATGTGGCTTTACAGCCTTACAAATAATTCTGCCAGGTGACAACTGAGACTGGTAAATAGTAAAAAATTGGAAAGCTCACTACAATTTATCAGGGCAAGTTATGAAAATGTAAAGGAATGCCCTTGCATAGAACTCTGTTCCCTTCACAGCTCCACTGCAGCAGTGCATATGTAAGCTTGGTAGAGGGCTCTGCTGCTCTGACAGTGGGAGAAGACATCTGCATGGCAGATTCACCTACCTCAGCAAAAGTTATCCAGGTCTGTCTCTTTGATGTCATAGGTCTTTTTATTCTCTTGTTTTTTCAAGAAATCAGAGAAAGCTGAAAATTACTGTGAATTGAGATGACAGCCAATGTTTTCTCCTTTATCACCCTCTCATGACTACTTTCCAGAGAGTGTAATTCAGGCATGCAGCAATGGGAGTTGTGATGGTGGAGATTGTGGCTGACCAAGTATATATAACCATAATATAGGATATGTTGCGATGTCTCACATTAATTCTCTGGGGAATGAGTTGAGTTGAAGCTTAAATTTTAATTTGACAGCATTGTATTTAAACAAATAAAAGGTGACAAAACCTGTTGCATTCCTGCACTGATTCATGATTCAGAAGAGAGCCAGTATATATCTCAGAGAATCTTAAACCAACACTAGCAGAGAAGACAGGGCATCAAACCTGTTCACTTCAGAGCAGCAGGAAACTGATTGATTTCCCCTCATCCCTTCACAAACTTGGATTAGAGTAGCTCTGCAACAGGCCAATAAACATGAAATAATGGCACTTCTGACAACATTGCAACATTTATTATCTCCACCTGCACTACTTGACATTCACAACTCCTGCTAGAAAATATAGGATAGTGTTCAAAGTACAGGAGCCTGCAGTAGGCTCTGGTATGCCATACAATTATGGAAATACTTCCCAAAGCAATTTTTTAATCTTACAGAGCTTTTCACCTGGGGATGGAGAAGTTAGAGCTAAGATTGGGGTGAAAGTTGAGCTGCCTGATGATATAGGGATGGAGTTTGGGTCTTCAAAACAGCTGTATGAACATGTTTTCAATGCCTGGGCTTGGTCAAGCTGTGTCCCAGGTATTTAACCATGTGAACTAGCAAACTAGCTTAGATTTCTCTCCAGCAAAATGCAGTGTGTGATTGGACGTGTCTTGACTCAATTTATTGATGTCATTAATATTGCTCACAATTTTTAGAGAGGGAACAGTGTGTGACCCTTGCACTATCCAGTCCTTAGCATCTTGTAGATGGATTCCCAGTTTTTGTGAATGATCCCAGCTCCTTTGGGTTCACCGGAACAGTGCTCATTTACAGCTGATAAGCATATTACTTCTTGTCCTTGACAATGCAAATAGAAATTCCTAAGGCTACTATATTAATCAATAGATTTATGCAATGTTCTGTCATATTTACTTCCAAAGATAAGAAACAAGCTGTGCAATGAGGAAAAACTAGGTCCAAATTCTTCTGTCAGTTATAACGATACAAATTCAGACTAACAGCATTACTTTCATTGGAGCATCTGTATCAGTACTCTGGAGAGCAAAATCTCTCTTTTGATATGTTGGATCTGAGTGTTAAAATAAAACATCACAATTAGGCTAGAGAAGATCTTAAGTAGGAAAGGAAAAGCAGAGGGGAGTCATCCATGGTTTTTTCTTATGATGTTGTAAAGTGTTACAGCCATTTCAATTTGTACTGAGACAAAAATAACTAGCTATAAGCATTTCACAAACTTTTCTCAGTTTTTATCACTATCATATTAAGAGAAGAAATAAGAAATAAAAAGCCCAGTAAGTTTAATGTAAAAATGGAAGTGAATAATGTTTTTGCTCCTCATTTGTATTATACAGTCCTCTCTGTATACCTGTCTCTCTGTTACAGCGGCATTTTATATCTCCTCAGACTTATTTTAAATATATCCATTGCCTTATTTTAAGCCTAGCCCTTGTGTGTGGAGGCTTTCATCAGTATCACGCCAGATTTTGCTCTCATTTTATTTGCAGCACAATCTGAGTAACTCAGCTGAGCTCAATGAAATGTTCCAAATGTCCAGCAGTCTGAAACAGCCTCACCTTCTGTCTCCTGGTGAAACTTCTTTCAATACTGCTTATTGCAGTGTGCAGACTTGAGGAACTATGGCTAGTGAAAACAGCATTTATATTAGGGGAACATCACTAAAAAACCTAGGGAGACTTGTTTATTACAGCCTGAATCTTCATTTTGTTTGACTGAACACTTAGGAGGGAATTGGAAACAGAAAACAGATTAAGAAATTCTCCACTTAACTCTTTGCTGTGGTGTCTGAGTGGCCACTTTGGGGTGAGCACCTTCTCAGAAGTTTACCTGCTGAATCACAAGCTCCAGGAATAAATATGACATTTGCTTGAGGATTGGGGCATGCTTACCAGCTGCTGTGACACTGAGCCACATGCAAGTCTTAAGCAGACCCTCTGATTTCCAGGACTTTTGCTTACTGCACTGATTTATAGGGCAAGAAATTTCTGTTTCCCTGATAGTTCTTCCATCTCTTGCTGCTTTTTGTATGTACAGAGGATTATGGGAAGAAGAACAGGCAACATATCTTTTCCCATTCCTTACAGAAGAGAGGAAATCTAAGCCCATCAAGGGGGATCTGCATTAAGAACAATTAAAATAATTATAGATATCATTTTGATATAACTGCACCTGAAGGTCTCTACTGAATTAATGCTGGTGTGTAATAGTGTTACCAAAATGAATGTCAGGCCCTAGAACTGCTTCAATTTTATAAACAGAAAGCACACAGAGACTTTTGGGAGCTAATTTGAGAATTCATGTCTAACAGGAATGGATGAATATAAGTTGAGGAACACTTTGCCTAAGATTATTTCTGCTCAACTTCTTGTGAGAAGAGCTGGAATTCTTGTCTCTTGATCAACATTAAGCAAAACAGAAGAAACCCACTTGATACAGCATACTGGTGGGAACAACTCCCCTTTGGCAGGTTGGCACCTTCTCTACTGCTGCAGGTTTTCTATATCCTTTTAGTCTTCTATTTCAATAAAGCTATAGCTACCTGAAGAAGCTAATGCTGGGCTAAGATATGCCACCAAAAGAAACATACCACTGCATTGAATTTACTGAGAATAAGAGCAGAATTGGTCCGATTTTATTCAGTTTGTGAATACAGGAGGAACAAAAATATCAGGATTGATTCTTACGTGAACTTCTGTATTGAAATTTTAAGCCAACTTTTATTTTCAGTTCTATCAGTGCAACCTCAAAGGACATTGAATTGATAATAATAAACAAAGAAATTGACTCTTTTCCATTGATACAGAATAGAATTTGGAAGAAAGTAAAACCCTATTATTATATTGGGGCAACAGTTCCAAACCTAGATAACTGAAAGCTTTCCTTAAGGTAGAATAAAAAATAATGACATTCATACCTACTAATCACAGGCTTTTGTTCCTAAACTGACAAAATAATTGAGAACAGCAGTAATAAAAAAAATATATTGAAATAATATGAAGAATTAATAGAAAGAACAATCTGTTCCATCACAATGGGAATTTACTGAAGAGTTGTCTGAGCTCTGGAGGCTCTCCTTTGTATAACTTCAAGTGTCTGAATGACAGCCATTGTGAAGAAATTAAAATGAAAACTAAGTAGAAGTCTGTTCAGTTTAGCAGCTGGAGGATTTGGAGGATGCTGGGACTTTGGGAAGTGTGTGGTCCTTGGGAGCTTTGTTCTTCAGCATGGTTTTACTATGAAACAAAAAAGTCCAATTTAAATAACTCTATAGATACATCATTTTAATTTATAAGCTATGGTCTGAATTTCTTTAAAAGAATACCACAGAGTTTGCCATGACAGTCTTTTATACTGAAAAGAGAATTGTTAATCTGGACACCTAAGTTTCTGGCCTTTAGAGGGGAAACTTCAAGAACAATAATTTGATCAAAACATTCTCAGTTCTGTTTATGAATCTGGGAATATGTATCAGCTAAATTGTGTCTGTGCTTTTAATATTAATGGAAATAACAATAAGAATGTGCACAGTCACAGAGGGATCAGCATATCTAGATTCCTCAAAACATAACAAAGGAATTCAGGATAGGAGAAGGAATTCAGAACCATCCTTCTCCTCTTCTGCTTTTCCATTATTTCTTAGGCAAGAATCTTGTTTTGCACTGCCAAGGCCGTTAGGAATGATACACAGGAAAATGTGCACAGGAAAATGTGCACTCAGTTTCTAGGGAGTACACTTTCTAGTTTTAAATTACTTACCCATTTATAAAAAGTGTTTGATAAAAGCCATTGAAATCTGCCTAGAAATGTTATCAATGTTTTCCTCAACTTTTTGACCAGTGTTATCTAAGTGGAATTTTCAAGGACTATTTTTTTTGTTTTAAACCATGTATAAAATTAAATATGTCATCTCAGAAATCTGCTTCACTAATTTAAAAAATCACTGTTGTTCAGGCCAGCTATCAGCTGTGATTTTGTAAAATGATTGGTGTTAGACTTTTAAATCCTTTTGTTGTTGTTGTTTTTTGGGGGTTTTTTGGTGTTTTTTTTAAGTTTAGTGAGAAACCAAAACAGTATTACTATGAAATGACCCTAGCTTCTATTAACAGGATCAACAGATTGCTAAGAGCTAATGCAGTAGCACCATGTCTAATAGAGGAAATAGCACTCAGCTGATTTTTTTTTGGTTGCTGGCAGTCCATGTGAAATGGACTATCTACTTATTGCTGGCAAATTAAATAGAGACCAGTGCCAACATAATGCAACTAAACCGAATGTATCATCCAGACATTCATTTTTCATGAGGTTTGGAAAACAAACCATGACCAGTATTGTTTATTAAAGCCTGTGCTTTCCTTCCCTTTCAGCTGCATGTTGCCAGATCATTCTTTCTGTTAAAATGGTCAGCTTGCTCTAACAGGTGCTGGTGCTATTTTGCTTTTGGGGAGTTTTGAACCTGACAGATTCATCTCTCAGTCTATACCAGACTGACCAAATTTTAAAAGTGTACCAGCAGTAGGTGGTTGCACAGCACAGGACATGAACTACATACAGAGTTGTTGGGTTTTTTTGGTTTTGTTTTGTTTTGGGTTTTTTTCCCCCTCCCATATGGTCCTGGCTGGGGACCAGGTTGCTGTCTAGAGTCATCATTTCAGCCTCTCTACCCAGTCTGTGATTAAAACAGTTGCTACCAATTTTTTGCCCTTCTACTGCATTCAAATAATCTGTCCAGTCCATATAAATTGATTAGAGTTTACAGTGGAAGCTATGTTGGCACCTGTTACCAAATATAGCTCATCTTTTAAGTATGCAGACTGCCAGGAAAGGCATTTTGCTGGTTTACTGAGTATGAGAAATTTGCAATAGAAAATGCATTGTTGTTGCACTTTTACTTTCAATAAGTAAGTAAAATATTTTTTCACAGATTTCAGAGCATGCTTCAAATAATATGTGAAAATATTACTAACTTGTCTTTCACTGACTTCCAGGATAATCTTTCAAGTCTTGTGTTGGCATAAGGGGAGTTGTAACTGATACATTTTTGGTCCATGATTTTTGTAAGATGTAAACCAAAGAATAAATACGTGTCTAAGGTTGAGGACCTTATTAATGTTTATAAATATCTAAAGGGCAGGTGTCAAGAGGATGGGGGCAGACTCTTTTCAGTGGTGGCCAGGGATAGGACAAGGGGCAACAGGCATAAGCTGGAACACAGGAGGTTCTGCTTAAACATGAGGAAAAACTTCTTTACTGTGAGGGTGCCAGAGCACTGGAACAGGCTGCCCAGAGAGGTTGTGGAGTCTCCTTCTCTGGAGATGTTCAGAACCTGCCTGGATGCAGTCCTGTGCCACTTGCTCTGGATGAACCTGCTTTGGCAGGGGGGGTGGCCTAGATGATCTCCTGAGGTCCCTTCCAACCCCTACCATTCTGTGATTCTGTGATACATAACAGATACTGCTATCAAGTGTTGTGGGGGAAGGAAGTGAAAGTAGTAATTCTGGTTTAGGCTCATGAGAAACAGAGGAGATGATCTGTGGAATCTGAGCCCCACCACCACTTTGATGACAGAACACTAGACTTGGTGATCAAGTCTGATTTTGCAAAATGAAGTAATAGTTTTGTATTATCTTTGCACAAAACTTTGTATATCTCTCACATAGCTTTCCTTGTAGTGTAGCTTCAATACAATGTATAATCGGGTTCCACCCTAAAGCTCATGATTTAAAGTTAATTGCTGTATTCCAAGGAATTATTGCTTCCCTTCTCCACTTCCTCCTTTGCAAGCACAAGGGTTCAAAGGGAAAGAGCAGTGCTGTGAAGGGGATGAGAGAGGATGAGAGGATCTCTAATATCAGTAACGGAACAAGATTTATTTGCTAAACCTCTCCACCAGTGAACTCATCCATCTGGAGTTTGGTAATATAAGAAGATTGGGCTGTATATCTTCTATGAAAGTTGTAATCTGCTTATCTGTTGTTTGCCTTCCTAATTTAGTTTTCTTCTTCTTTGTGCTAAAAAAAGAGAATTGCCCTTTTACTGTTCTCTGGATTAATAATGCAGAAAAATCATAATATAATGTCTAGGGTATTGCATTTTCCTCCTAGAGGCGTGCAGCACTGGCATAGGCACAGGGCTGTTACGCTTGCAGTGTGAGTACCTAGAGAAAAGGAAGTAAGTGAGCTGGGAATTTTTACTTAAAAAAAATTGAATGAGTGAATAAAGAAAATCATTAAGGCTTCATCTATAAATACTCTCTAATTTAAATTCATATTGGCATGAAATTTTAAAGATTTATTTCCGTAATTTGAAGTAAAAGGTATTTGTTTTAGGGGTGATTAATTCACACACTGCCTTATGGGTAAGGAAAAATTGCAGGATCAGGGTAGTATAAATTAACAGCTAGAGTATGTGTACTAAAAGTGTGATAAAAGATTTTAGTCAAGCTTTTTTCTAGTTCCTTTTTCCTATTAGCATAGTGGTTGTAGTATTTCCCGATTCATCAGTGTTGAGCAGGTACTGGTTTTATCACTAGAGTAAATAAAATTATCATCACAGTGGTTAAACAAAACTACTCACACCAGACAAAAGATGGACAAGAAACAAAAAGAATTTACCTGTTTTAGAGTGCAAAGCAGTTAGAACTGTGTTGCTCAGTGTTTTTTAATTTGTAAGGAAAAATATACCTTCTTTAAAGAAATAAAATATTTAAAGGTATGATCATGCTGAAACTTAGTAAGTATTATGTATAACAGCTAGAGCTCAGCCACCAGAGTCCTCTACCCAGACATCATCCTGCAAATCCATCAAGACAGCTCCACTGCTCTTGCTGACCAGAAAGCGGAGTTGTTTGGGTGAGTTATTGATGGAACAGCTCTTCGCGGTAGAAGTCTGTGCAGGGGCTGTGCTGTGCAAGCTCATGTTTTCTTTACAAGGCAATCGCTTTTGGGCATTTGGTGGTGTGTGGGGTGACTCCTCTTCTGCAGCCTTTCTTTTTGACATGCTGGCCTGTGCCTGATTCTCCAGTAATTTTTAGAAGGTTCAATGTTCTTAATAATTACTTTAATAAATTAAATATAAATGTATATTTTAATATTTCTTCCCTATGTTATTAGCAAATTACTTGATTTCCCTTCAAGGCTGTTTAATGACTAGAATGGAAAGCAGATCACAATACTTATTTTTTTTCTCCTTAAAAAAAAAAATATATATACTTATCAAGATTATGATATTTCAGACTCTAAAGACAATTGCAACACTTTGAATATCTGTTGTCCTGTGTCACTCCATGGATCCAACCCAGACTTGAGGTCTTGTTTCCATAGAGGCGATGCTTGTTATTAAAGGTATTTCTTCTACAGATAGACTTGTCAAATCTCACGCCTTTGTTTCAAGTTTTATAGTTTTAAGCCTTATCTGGAGCTTTTATGTTCCATCTTCTTTGATGATCTGCCAGGAGGCTTTATGTTGCAGACTAAGGTTATGATGTTTGCATGTTTTCCTTCTCAGTTGCTCTGTGAACAGCAAACAAGAAATGAAAAACTTGAACCACAGTTCCTTCCTTCACACTGCAGCATTACAAGTCCTTGAACATGGACAAAGCCTGTTTTTATTTCATAATTCTTATGATTTGCACGTTTTTCGAATCAGTAATATCTATTGGGAAATACCTTACATTACAACTAGACTCTTCCCTTGCTCTCCCTCAAGACAAACTAGACTTGTGGGAGGCTTGAACTGGGAATACATTGCTCTGCAAACTGTTTTCCACATGAATCTTGTTGTTTTGTTCATATATATATATTTTTTTTTTTCCAGTAAAGGTTTAATGTTTCTGCAGTTTAGGTAGAGGGTTACAGCGTGAACTTTTAAGCCAGAAGACCTTATCTGGATAGTCAGTTGCTGGCATATTATTTCACCCATTTTATCTCTTGGAGTTGCCAGAATTGTGTACATCAATTTTGTTGCCAGAATCATAGAATTCCAGCAGACTTAGGTTTTGACAGATGGAAATCTGCCATTGCTAGTGATAAACTGGTACAGTGGCTAATTATCTCTCTGTGCTTATTTTAGCTTTCCTTCATTCGCCGCTCTTTCTTTTTCTGCATTATAAAGACCTTACACTGTGGAGGGTTTTTCTGATTCTAAAATAATTACTGATGTTCTTTGCGTATTCTTTTCTATAATTGTAGCGATCACAGTCAAGTGAATTCTACAGCAAAAGTTTTTCAGATAAGTGCTCTTTTCCTTCTCAAAATTTTCTGAACTTTTCCTTATGGAGCCTCAATAAGTCTTTAATAATACCTCAAAATAAATTAATAAAGTTGATGGTGTTTAAGTACAAGGAGGGCCATCAATTTTTTAGTTGAAAGAGAAAAATATATCTCTAAAATTAATAGCCATTTTGAAATTTAAATGTAGAACTAATAGACATTTTGAAAACAAAAGTCAGAATGAAAAGAATTATCAGAAAAAAAAAGGAAATAACTATGTATGTAATTACATTGTTAAGTAGTTGGAAGCAACTGTTCTCTTTTTTTGATGTAGCTAAAACACAGAGTAGAGAGACCCTGGATTGCTATACGGATAAGTTAGGATACATTGGCAAAACTTTCTAATAATAAATACACTTAAATACTAGAATGAATTTCCAACAGAGATTGTGTAATTTCCTCGTTGGAGAATTTACATTCAGATTGGCCTGAAATGTTTAAGTATAGTTCATTGTGCTTTGGATCTGGGAGATGAGGGAGCAGATGGCTTTGAAGGTACTATTAGTGTTTCTTTCAAGTTTTTTTGATGATATATATTTCTGCAGAATTCCATGAATTGGTGATCCTATCAAAGTCAATGTCTTCCATTGAATTCACTTAGTGAGAAGTTGAAACTTGAAGTTATCAAAGAATCTGGTGACCTGAAGTTACTCATATGCTCTTACCACCTGAATATTCACAGGCAGTGGATGGTGCTGATGATTTCTTCTTTCCCTGAATCATCTGAAGCTGTTTTGGGACAGATAGAGGGATTACATAGAACAAGAAGGTACCTGACAGTCCTATTTTTATTAATTCTAAGATCTTAAAATTTGATTCTGAGCATTTTAATTAAAAATGGTCATACATACAAAGGTCTCATAAAGAGTAACACCCAGTAAGGAATGCTATGGGTTAGCAAACCCGTGGGATGTCTTATTGCATTTTTGCAGATTCTACTCATAAGTGTTATTAGGTCTTTTCTTTGGCACCTTATACCTCTATCTCCTCTGAGCCTCAAGTTCCTCTTACACTCAGTTTAGAATAACACTTTTTTGCCTCTTTAGAACAGCAAAAATAGATCCCTTTGTAATGAGATGACCTTAATTCTTTCAGGCTCTCAGTTAGTGGGAAAACAGTTGTTTTAATAGAAATAAGCACCTCAGAGTCAGCCAGTATCATTAAGGTTACCAAGAGAAGAAAGATTAAGTTTTGGGCAGAATAAGCAAGGAAAGCTTACTGTCAAGACTAGGAAGTTCCTGCTGTGAGCTGGATTTATTCATAGATAAAGCAGAAAAGACCTTTTGGATCAAGCGTCTCTGAGTTGTGCAAGTCCTTTGAATGGGGAGAAATTGTACTGGCCTTTCTTATTGTTTACTCTATTGAATAATCATTGTCATGATGCATTGACTTCTGAACCATTTATTTTTTTTTTCAGAGTGAGTTTTACTGGTTACACTTGAGATTTCTTATGTAACTGTGAAAGCTTCTCTGTGCTTCAGTTTCCTTTCATTTCCAAAATTAGAGTGTTATTTGATGCCTCAAAGTATCTATGTAGCAAACCAAGATCCTTTAATAAAATTACCCTAGCCTATGATTTATCCAACTAGCATGATGGCAAAAGTGTGAAACTGTGCCTACAGAGGGTTTGGGGGCTGAATTTCTAAAACTGTTAAAGTGACACATACAAGAAGTGTCATGTTTTTACTTTGCAAATACAGCCTCAAGGTGATACAAGGATTAAAAAAATAGTGTCTGTAAAGTTCTTAGGATTCTTCTAGGCTTGGCTTTGCAAGTGAAAAGTAGAGTTATTCTTTTTTTCAGGATAATAACTAGTATATAACTAGATAACTATATGCTAGTATATGACTAGTGAAAACTGAATAACTAGTCCTGTTGTTTGAGGAAGAGGAACTTAGCAGGGTAAGTTCACATGAGGATACTCAGCTTCAGACAGCCTCTCATAATCAGATTTTGGAATGTAACTGTACACTGAAGAATGCAGAGAAGTCCATAGAAGGATTTCTAGAAGTACCTCCATTACTGAGTAGGAGTAGGTAATTTTAGGCTTGACTCTAATCTTAGAAAAGGGGAACATGCAGTTCAGTTGTGGCTTCAGAACAAGCTATTGCCTGCTAGCTTGACCATAGTTGTCTTTGTAAATGATATTTTACCTATTGTGAGCTAAAATATGTCATATTAATCCTCAGTTTAAGAGTCTTAAAAATATTTTATCTAACAGCTATGTGGGTTAGGAGCTTAGACATAGAGGGTTATAACAACTGCTGCTAAATGCTATCTTGATTACATTCAGTTGTGCATCTTTTGAAAATAATGATACCATTACATGCCATTTATACTGAACACATATACTGAGAAAATGGTCTCCAAATATTCTGATAGCAGTTATTCAAATATATTATGAATGACACTATTCCTTTCTCTAGTTGTCATTACTCCATGTCATTTGTATAGATGAAGATAAAGCTAATTGCCAAGTAATCAAGTAAATGTACAGGTTTATTCTTCTGCTAGAAATACGTCTTTGTGACCTAGTAGCAATAATCTTGACCAGTAGCTTAAGGCAAGTATCTTTAAAGAAATGAAAAAGATAAAGACCCACATCCCACTGAGATTCTGTTAACTCTGAAAACTTCATCCTGAATGTTACCTATAACTTAACATGTTGATCCAAAGGTATGAGTTCTTGTGTTTTACACAATTTTATATGGTCAGAGTCAGTTTGGTGCCTTTTTTTAATTTTTTTTTTTCTAATGTCTTTTTGTTTAGTCCAAATAGCTTGCTTTTCTGAAGTAAACAAGAATTTTTTTCTTCCTCATTTGTAAGATCTGAGTTAGATTCTCTGCTTTGTCTTTGCTCTGTAGTAAACATAGATTACTAGAACCTGAACTTGAAGATTCAGTGATCACATCTAAACTTTTTAAAAATTATTTGCAAAAAGAGGACATAACTATCACTCCCTTTTCCTTTTCTGACATTGTTTGCCTGAGAGATACTGTCTAGGCTGCTATTCCTATTGATTTTGATGGACAGATTAGCTACCCTTGTGAGGAATAAAGATGTGGGCCTGTGAAAAGGTAGCAAATAATTTCAAGGTTAGCCTTTTCCCAACCTCCATTAAAGCTATTCAGTATTTAAAGAAATTCTATAGGCATTGATTATTCTTTTAAGTATCAATACTTTTTATCTAATAGCTACGAGTCACATTTTACTTTTTGCAAAGGGCCAAATTATTCAAATATATCTTTTATTTCTATCTTCTGTTTCTCTGCTTGCAAAAAGTAATTGCTTTAAGTTTGCTTTGCCTTTAGTTTATGACAGGACAACTGCAAATGGTTTTACATTATTCTGAGAAGAAAACAGACTAACTGGTAGGTTCTGAGAGGCTGCATCCATGAGAACCTGTATGTACACACTGCAGCATAAAGAGAACAGAGTGAATAAATCTTGCATAAAACCTGTTTATATGAGCTCCATGTTAGGTGTAGGTAAAGATGCAAAATTTCTAAATATTTCCTACTGTAGAGTAGTCCTGGATGTCTGCCTATAGTTGAAGATAATATTTGAGAGATGTAGAAACAATGATATAGGATTACATTTACACAGGGATCTCCTTGAGAAATGTAATTTAACATCTTAAAAGCTGAATAGAGGATTTAATTACCCATTATTTGTATGTGTAATTCCGTAAGCTGGGAAGTAATAGCCTCTGACCTAGGCTTTCTCTCTTCAAAATTTACAATATATTGAACTGAGAAGAAAGGGAAATTATTTGAATTTGAAGGTAGTTTCTGTGAGATTTTTTTATTTTAATAGTCTCTAAAGCTAATCTCAAAAAACAATATTTAAACTGGCAAAACAGCTAGTTATAACAAAAAATCTTGAGTAACCCCTTCCACTTACACTAGTAACTCAAGACTTACACTTAACTATAAACTCACCTTTGATACTTTACAGGGGTCTATAACTGAGTCCTGATGCTCTTAGCTGTCATAATTTTATGGATATTCTAGTCATTTACACTATTGCTGGCCTCCTATGGATCTCAAATGATTTCAGTGAATAACATTTGTGCACAAAAATTCATATATAATTAAAAAAAGAAAAATGTCCTTGACCATGTCTAGTAAAATATTAGTAGGGGGTAGCATTTAACTATGTTTTCAGTCTGATGAATGAGAAATTTTTTCCAGGTGTTAAGGTGATTCTGAATTTACTATATCAGTTGAGTTGACAAACAGTCCTTTGAGCTTCTCCAGTAATACTTAAAACAATGTCTCTGGATTTAGTGCTCTGGATTGTTAGGGAAAATTATTAATTTGAATGTTACATAGACTCAGCAAGGTGAAACAGTTGTTCACATGTCGATACACTAGGAAAACGTTTTTATTTTTTCTTTTTAAAAAAAAAAAACAAACAACAACCAAACAAATAAACAAACAAAAACACAAACAAAAACAACCCAGTCTGTTTGTTTGTTAAACAAGAACAAGTACTTGTTGGGTAACAGGAGAAAGGATTTCTGTAATGTAGAAAGAAGGAAACAAAATATTGCTAAAAATAACACTTGTATGACTTAGGAACTGCTCTTGGTTCTAGATGTCCTCTTACAGAATAATTCAACAGAAAAGTATGGGGATAGGGAAGAGTGGTGACCTAGAATTTTAGAAAGATTTTCATAAAAGCAGGATACTGAAAGGAATGGGGTCGTTAGATTAAGAGAGAGCTTCAGAAACTCATCAAAATAAGCTCTTCATTGCCAACAATCTTGCTTCACTGCTTTCTCAAAATGAATAAGTTATTTAGGCTTTTTACAAGAACTAAAGAGTATTGGTGAAATTGATAATACTTTGTAAAGCTATAACAACATTTTTAACGTTGAATTCTGGGTGCATTTGTAAAATAATTGTTAATGTTAAAATAGATCATTAACCCTTTCTGCTGAAATAACAGATGATTGGAGTTTCAGTAAATGGTGCTTGTAGCCCAGTAATATCTCATTCAGTTTCTGAATTTCTGCTCATTCTGAAAAATCTAATCCAGATTTAAAAATCTGAAATGATGGTGAAGCTATACTGGCTTGAGTAAGTGGTGGAATGCTGTTATTTCTTGGTTTAGCTAAGTGTGTTCTGAACTGGATTTTGTTTTGTTCTTTCTCAAAATATAGGCTGTTTTACCATGTAAAATAATCACTGTAGCACTTTTGCCAAGAAAAATTCTATGAAATTCAGTATCTTTTTGATAGAGCTGAATGCCACGGTCCACCAAAAACCTTGTTAACACCCTGGTATGAAGATAACACTTTCCTGACCTCCAATCCATATTTCTGTATTTGGTTATTGAACTCCATGATAATTCGGGGGCTTATCTTCTGTAGTTTTGTTTCTGCATTCATCCTGAAATCCTTTTAAATGCCACTGATTTCCATGAGAAGGTGGGCAGTGTTTTGTTTGTTTGTTTGTTTGGGTTTTTTGTTTGTTTTTTGTTTGTTTGGGGTTTTTTTAAGCATCACCTCTGCTCTTCGTTTCTGTGTGTACAGTTCTTCATCTAACTATTTTAAAATGACACTAATTAAATACCTTCTTTCTACAGTATTCTATGGAGACCAGGGGCTAAAAGCAGTAAAAACCAGCTTATGCATTTCTGCAGACATGCACAGCTAAATGAACAAGGATAAAAAATATAAAGCTTAATAATTCTTCTGTCTTCAGCATAACACTAATGATAATTGACAAAGACTGGAAAAAAATGATTACTGTGGGAATCAGGATAAGGTGAAATATATTTGAAGTATTGTCTGAAATATCTAATTCAGTGTACTCTCAAGATATGTCCTACTCGTAATGCAAGAATGTACTGAGTCAGAACCCCTTTGTAAGCTTTGCTTGTTGGGTTGGTTGGTTGGTTTTGGTTTTGGGTTTGTTTGGGGGATTTTTAATTATTCTTTGTTTTGGTTTGTTTCCCTTTACCAAGTTTCAGTTCCTTCTATTAGCTGTGATGGAGGAGTGGGTTAAATTTTATATGATTTTTCTAAGCTCAGGGACCACCTGGAGAGTATCTAGATTCTGTACTATATAGTACACAGAAAAGGCACCTCATGGAGAAAAAACAATTACAAAACACTGATTATATAACTAAAATGCAATATGGGAAGTTTTTATATTTTAAAATGGAAATTATATATAGTTTTAATAATCTGCATGTGTGCTGCAAATTTCTGCTGAGTGCATGAACATGGAGGGGACGGAAAATCTGTCATAGAAGTTAAAGATATGAAAGACATACAGGTTTACTTACCTCATCTCTTGTAAGTGCATGATAGGTTACTGCTGCCTATTTTTGATGAGTTGCAAGCATGGGATATCAGGTAAGTGGTTCTGATTCCTTCAAAGAGGGACTATTTCCTGAAAGCTTTGTAATATTTACCCCCAGTATGACAAGAAGTATATATTTTGAAGCTGCACTGGAATGACAGCAAAATCTGGTAGGCACAGATCTCAGGAGAGTGCCAGCATGGATGTCATATGGGAAAGGTCTGGTTTCTAAAGATTATATCCATTACTATGATCTATCCTTTTTATCAGAGTAAGGACATATTTTTCCTTGCTGGTAAGTAAGGTGTGTAGATAGCTGTGCAGCTTTGAAACACAGACAACATTGTTAGAAGTATGAAAACTTCTGTCTTGGAATAAAACTAGATTAGGACTATAGGAAGAGCCATTTCATCACTAAGGACTTGCATTAATTGAGTAAACATTAAAACTCTCGCTCTCTTAACCCACTTGGGTGCTGTAAAGAAGTTTCTAAGCTACTTCTACTTTTTGCAAGATTAAAAAATGTGTTTGTCAATATACATTCTATTGAAAAATTATCCCATTTACATTTTAATTATGTGAAAAGAATTGCCTTAATGTCACAAAATAAATATGAACACAAATTTATCTTTTCCTCTAAAAGAACATATTTGACAAAGTTTAGACATTGTTCTGCCTCCAATAAAAATATACATATTGTGTGTTTAAAACCTATTCTAAAACAGAAATTCCGTTCCCATTGGATCAGCTGTAAGATTCTTAGCATTTTAAGTTTGCTTAGGAAATAGCAACAGAATTGGAATATACTCAACTGGAAGAGGGAAACTGCTCCACAAGGCATCTCACACTTCTAAATGGCTTTTTGCAAACTCCTATTTTTGCTAAAATACCTGCTCTGACACAGGTTCTCTACAGCCTCTAATTTATGGCATAAAATGTCATTATTTTTAACAGAGCAGAAAAATTTCTTACATTAGCTCTTAATTTTTTTTATATATATCACATTAAGCATTTATAGCTGAATGTGTACCTTCAAGTGTTTCCATTTTATCCCCTAATTTTTGCCATTTGTAGAGCATAAGTGTCCAATTTAACATCAAATTTCTCTTCCATGGGTTTAATAGCACTTAGTTTGGTACTTAGGGAAATTTCATAGGTAGAACCAATCTCTGTCAGATTCCCCAGGGTGGAAATTACAGGGCGTGGGAAAGAATATGGAGCTACTGAGGGAGAACTCCCTGGTGTGATCTCCCTATCTTCCTTTCCAAAGCATATTAACAATCATTTCTGAAGTGCCACAGCTATATTTGGAGGGCTTTTTTCTGACAAATACAAGAAAAGAAGATAAAATCTTTTGCAAAATCTCCTAAGCTAAAAGCTTTGCCCTCTAAAATCTTACTGCTGGATGTGTCAGCTGTGCTTGCAATTATGAGCAGCTCCAATGAAGTTAATAAGATGCTACTATGTCCAATACTGTTCACAGCAGTGGAGTTCAAATAACAAAATTATACTATTGAAGAACACTCCTTTTCAACAGCTGTGAAATTATTAACTCTCAGAAAAGGGTAGAATATTTTTTTTATTATTTCCCAGCTTTTAAATTAATACCATCACTGTTGATTTAACTTAAGGTTGCATGAATTCTACAGAACATGGTCTCAGATTCTATGGTTGCTGGTTTCTGTCGCAACATAATTCATATAAAAAAAAGCTTAATTTTATTGTGAAAGTTATTGATGCTTTTACTGCCATAATCCTTGGCAGTTTGTTTTGAAATTACCTTTTATCTTTTTTCTATAGTACAGTATGGTGCAGAATTTTTTCCTTTAACAAAACATAAATGCCCGAGAGAGGTTACCAATAAAATATTTGGATGAATGAATTATTACCACTAGTAAAACACTGAATGTATGTTAATCAGCTGTCATTGCCTGCAACCTTGATAATATAGTGGGGATAGCTTTCACTGTTAGATCTTTAGTTCTTTTGACATGAGCTGTTGTTCACAAGTACAAAACCAAAAACAAACAACCCTCTCCCTCAGCTAGCATACATATACAGAGATAGATAGATTGTACATATGTAGATAGATAGATAGATATGTATATCCTCCAAGTATTAAGTAATATTTATATTTGTTTTATTTTGAAACTATAAGGGTGATATTTTAACTAACAGTCACTGCCAAAATGGAATTGCTGTTCCTCATACAGTTTCTCTTCAACTTCATGGGGCAACTGTTGGTAACAAGGAACCAGCTCTGAGAAAAGTTAATATTTCTGTTTACTGTACTGGGGATGGATATTTCTAAATATGTCACTTGCTGACAATAGGTGAATGAAAGTGAGTCTATACATATGAATTTTCCTGAATATAGTGGTAGCATTCTGTAGAAGTTGGTATTTGCTCTCCACTTCTAAGCAAAGGTCACACGATTGAATTCACACTTATTTTATATAACCATAATTCTTTTCAATCAGGACAGTATCCATCCCTGTTTCTGGACTGACAATTTTTTGGGCAGTTACTTGCACGTCTTAGATTCTTTGAAGGCTTCTCCCACCTACCTGAACTACATTTAGTGTACTGAACTTCCAGCCTTTCTGAGCCATTTGGTTCTCCTGACACTGTGTTAAGGAGAGCTGTGCTGGGAATCTGTAAATAACTTAAGGAGGTTTTTTTACCTTAATTTGTTTTCTTATATTAATGTGCAATGGGAAAGTGTGACCTGTGTTTGTAAGTGAGTGAAATTATCAATAAACCACAAAGTAAAGGATTTATACTCCTCTCTCTCAGACAAATAGTGGGCACTGTTTTGTCTGAGTTGTGCCTTTGAAGGATGTGGCTAGGACTCTTCTAATCTGAATGGAATAATATTAGTCTAAGCTGCTCTGTGGGCAAGAACCGTATCACAGCTCACCATTGCAATCAATCAGAACTGAGATTCCTTCAGCAGACATTTGGTGCAAACTATATAATTACCCTTATACATAGCACAATTGGAAGTCTGAACTGGTTATCTACCTCTTCTGTCAGGAGATCAAGTGTGAGGAACCAGCTGTTAGAAATCACTAATGAGATGCACTGATAGAGCTGTGTGAATGCTTTTACCCACCTTATATCTATGCAAAGCCCAGTGGAAGCTGAGTTATTATGCTAAATTATAAAAGAATTTTTATATAATTGTATATTCAGACCTGTCAAATATAAATGGCATGAGATAGGCCCATAGATGTTTGCTGCTTCATACTACCCCACACTTGTGGCTATTCAGTGAAAAGACAACCTCTTTCCACAAGTGCCATTACCAAGTTTCATTATGACTTCAAATAAGTCCCAAAAGAATATATTTTCCCCAGTTGCAACCTGATGCTGAAGTTGCTACATGAGGAGGGTGAGGTAAACAAGATCAGACTCAAATTTGCCATTGCTTTGGTCTGCTTCACTAGATCAATGATGAAAAAGAGGCTGGTTTAGCAAAACACTTAAGGCTCTGTCTAACTTCAAGCACCTAATTTAAACTTAAATCTAGTTTAAATCAATGTGATTGTTCATGTGCCCAAATACATAATACAGCATTAGGGTCTATGTAAATATCCAAATGAGAAAGATTCTAATTATTTGTATACTAAGGTTCTGTGGAAAACATTCTTAAAAACCTTCTGCACCATGTTCTACAAAAGAAAGAAAGCCAGAAAACTACGATAACGATATCCTTGTATTCTGGTAAGCTGATAGTACAGAAGCACAAACCCTACTGATGTTTGTTATTGATCAGATTGTTTGTGGACAGGTCTTCCTATTTTTCTCTCTCCATTTCTTCCTTGCTCCCATGAAATATTAATAGTGACCTTTACTACATCGAAATACAGAAACAAAGTGTAAATTGTCATGGTTACAATGGGGTTTTTTTGACACGGCATTACTGGAGAATCAGATTAGTTTAAGGAATGCATAATTCATTGTCTGGATGATAGACACATTGCTGGATACTGAGAAAATTCTATTAATCTTTTTTTTTCTAGATAATTGGGGTTTCTGTGATCTTTTCATGAAAGAATATCCTATTCATAAATCTAGTACATCCAGGACTTATGTTGCATTGCTTTTATTATTATTGTATCACTGTTTCAGTAGTTCAGTTTTAGAACTGCAGGCATAACTGTCAAGGAGATTTACAACTGACTGTTATGTCAGCATTTTAGAGCTCAGGCTACCCTACGGTTCCTTTAAAGATTTAACACTTATCCTGTGACTTCAGTTTAAAAATACAATTTGCATCTTTCTGTCGATAAGAGCTGTTGGTATGATGAGATGTTGGAATAATCTGTTGCCCATGGTTTTTACCTATTATGAGTGTCCAACAATAACTATTTGATGCTAATCTAGAAGTTAATTATCAAAATGCACTTCTCCCGTCTATGCACATCTTTCCTGCCTGCTCTGGCTTATAGCACTGCTGTTCCTTTCCTTGCTCTACTTTCTGTCTCAACAAAAACACATGGAAAAAAAGCATTCCAGAACCTGAGAGCAGTAAGTGAAAAGCTATACAAGAAAACATGTTATTTCCTTTCTTCCTTTTTTTTTTTTTTGAGATTTTCTAGACAGAATATTGAAACCAAAACTCTTCTTTGCCAGGGGTCATCCATCTCTAGCTTCAATTTTTTTGCCAATATCCTGCACTTCCCTGAGTATTTTACTTCTCCATTTTTTTTTTCTTTTTTCCTACCTACAAATAGCCAAATTAATCCATACCCTTTTTTCTTGTCACTGCTACTGATCTGAAAAATCTAATGTTTCCCTCTACTCTGCCTATCTCCTCTCTCAAAGGAAATATTCATGTGGCTTATCCTTTACACCTTGAAAAATATTTACTGCTCAATATTCTCCTTGGTATGTAGTTCACTTGCTGTTTTTTCCTGGTGCAATCTTTATTTGATAAATCTCTGACTGAAGAGGTTACCAGTTCAACATCTCAATTAGTGAATACATGTGTGTGTGTGGTCAAGCTCTGTGAAGGTCAAGAAAGAAAAAAAAGAGGTAGCATATGCACCTCTTTATGTTTCTATAAATGACTATTTTTACTACTCATTTGTGTGTATAGTAAATGTATATATGTGTATAAAATAACTCTGAATTGCAATTATAGAGCAAAAAGTAGTTAAGAAAGACATCATTTTGTTGTGATCAGTGGAATTAATGAGGCCTGCCTTCCTATGGATTTATGTCCTTTGTCTCCTAAATCCTCTCTTCTGACTGTATTACTCCCACTTCCTTCCCAAGTCTCCTATGATGATTCTGCTGGCAAGAAATAGCAGTTTCTGCAGTTAACATGCAGCTGCCAAAGAGAAGTATATAATGGCTGAATCCTGTCTGTCTTTCCCTCTGTTAGAGCACTAATTTGTTTCTTTCCTCTACAGCTGCTGATTTACAGACTGTGTGCAGAAGCTTCAGACTTTTATCTGTCTTTCAAATTTGTCCTCAGATGGCCAGTATTTATTGTGGGAAAGAAATTTGACAAACATGTAGCATTATTAAAGATGTCTTGCTCCTCAAATACCAAATAAAAAATGAGATAAAATTAAAATATACATTTTGTATGGAATAAAGTAATTTTTGAGCATTAGTTATTATTCCAAAAGTCTTTTACTCTTGTTAAAATAATTACTGAATCTATTGAATTAATAAAATGCTAGTAAAAGGACATACAACTCTAAGAATTTGAACCCACATATATTATTTTATTAACATATCTGACCGTCAAATGCAAACCAACCACCTCATTGACTGTCCTGCATAATGGAACTACCAGAATTCACAGCCACTAAACAAGCACTTTAAGCAGGACAACACTTGCCCTCATCAATACTAGGCCAGTGGAAGCAAACATCTGGTGAGCATGAGAATAAAAGGATAGAAACAGTCAGCTCTCAGTCTCTGAGGGAGAGCTATATCATATTGTCAAAAGATGATCCAAGAACTGAACTCCAACCAGATTATGAAAGTCTTGGACTCAATAGAGACACTGCTTTTATGGCACATCATGACTTTTTGCATTTTCCATTCCACTTACTTTTCTGCATTCCAGAAATGGTTATTTTCTTTCTCCATATCAGAGGAACTAAGGACTTTAGCTCTCCCCCGACTTCCTTTTTCCTGGTGTTCATCTTTCCTTCTCTTCCCACCATCCCCACTGTCTGTACACAGGGCATCATCCTCTTCTATGAGAACAAATAAGCCAAGTTTTTCCATATGGGGAGGTCTGAAATCAACGTAGTCCTTCTGTGCGCCTGTATCAGACTAATGTTTTCCGTTAATAAAATATCTCATATTGTTAAAGACCCAATCTTTAAATAGAACTGAAAAAGAATCAAGAATTATATACAATATGTACCCAGTGCCTCAAAGGTTACAGAATATCACCTCTCCAGTTGAATCAGTAAGTGTGGTGGTTTGTGTGTGCCAAGTAGCTGGATGGCAGAATATAAAAATTGTATAATAAAATATTGCTCTCTAAAGACCCCAGGCAGACATTGTATAGAAATTGAACTCTTAAAGAAGCATAAAAGTTCACTAGCTGAGTATTTGCTTCTATTTGCTATTTCAAATAAATAACATTAAAGTATAAGGCCTGAATCCATATAAAAATAGTCTTGAAATGGTAAAAGGAGTTTGCAATATTAATGGATTAGAAATAATTCATCATTCTAGCATATTTTTGAGTGCTGTGTCTATTTATTTAAACAGCTTTGGTTCCTAAGATTCTCTAAATCATTGTAACTATTTTACCTTATTTTGATGCTAGCTTTGATTACACATAAGCTGAATGCAGGGATTTCAAGGTGTTTACTAGGTTATTCATAATTAAACTTAGTTATAAATATAAAAATTGAAACAGTGAAAGGGATAGGAATAGGATACAATGCTCTGGAGAAGATCTGTAGAATTATGGACGCAAGTACATTTAAAGGCCTAGACCCTTGTAGTGTTGAAGCCACAAAACTCCTCATGAAGAAATGACCAGAAAGTTAATTTTAAAAATGATTTACTAAGTTGGAAAAATCTTGATTGCAATCTTCTGAAATTACTGGTATAAACCTGAATCTAAAGTCTGCTTAGCAAAGCAGGTGAGAGCACAAACCTTAAGGAAAAGAGAAGAAAACTTGACATGAGTCTGAAAGGAAGACTAAAATTATCTGCAGAGTTGCATCTGGTTTTGGTTTGTTTTGGGGTTTTTTTGTTTTTTTAAAAAAAATTTCTTAATTACTTCTTTGGTATAAATTACCCTTTTTAAGAAATTAATTGAAAGAAATGTATCAATACTGCATACTCACATACTTTGCTGGAATGAGCCATAGCTTGCATGAAGAAAGATGTGGCACAAGTTGTAGTTTTTTAACTGGTTCTCAATGACAGAAGTAGGAGACACTTGTAGGTACTTAAGCTAAAACACGTTATCAGGAGTGTATTTGCTTTGAAAAGGCCTCATGGCAGGAGCAGTTTTAAGAAAGTCCATGCATATTTACTAAATATTTTAACACAGGGACAAGAAAGGAAGGTGCTGAGACACTGTGGGTAGCTTATTGTATCGTATAATTATTTAGTTATTGAATAATGTGATTCTGATTGAGATTGGTAACTGATGAATCTTTACTGTAATTAACATTAAACATGCAAGGAAGAAATTTGTGAGGGGTGGAGAGTGAAAGATGTGTGTGACTTTCAAGCAGTTCTTGCAAACATGACATTAGGATCTTCATGCTGGTATCAAAATTGTATGGCTTAGAAAATACCTGATCTAGAAAACTATAAGATGGGTGGTGACTGGATGGAAACTAGACTAAGTAAAAGTTCCTCTGATATTTCTGTCAGGGACTCCAGAGATTCAGAGCAGTTTTGTTCCCCAGGCAGGTCACTTCTAACCTTTGAATAGGCCTTCGAAAATGCAATCTCCTCACCCTGGTCTTTCTGCCTGTGTTGGCCCATCATAGTAGTGGTATTTTTCACCTCTGGAATTTCAACCTTTAGGAATTTCAGTCTTTTCCAAAGCCATGGATTTATATTTGTATTGCAAGCAGGAAACTGCTGCCAGATTCTGCTGTTCATTAATTACTGCCAGAGGCAGGCTCTTTTCTCAGCATCCTGCTCGATGAACATTCTGTCAGAAACAAGCTGTCCCCATAGTTATGTTTCCTTCAGGCATTACTGGACAGCTGGTAACATATCCTGACACACATCTCATTGCTCTCTTCTTATTACCATTGCAGAAATAAGTTAATAGTCTTGTCCATTAATATCTTGAAGGAGAGGAATTTCTGAGATATCTTCTCCTCTGCATCAAGTGGTAAAAATAGAGAACTGAACAGAAATATCATAGAATCATAGAATGGTTTGAGACCTTAAAGATCATTCAGTTCTAACCCCCCTGCCATGAGCAGGGACACCTTCCACTAGACCAGGTTGCTCAAAGCCTCATCCAACCTGGCCTTGAACACTTCCAGGGAGGGGGCATCCACAGCTTCTCTGGGCAACCTGTTCCAGTGTCTGACCACCCTCACAGTGAAGAATTTTTTCCTAATATCTCATCTAAACCTACCCTCTTTCAGCTTAAAGCCATTTCCCCTTGTTCTATCATTAACTGCCCTTATGAAAAGTCCCTCCCCAGCTTCCTTTTAGGCCCCTCCAGGTACTGGAAGGCCATTATAAGATCTTCTCTTTTCCAGGCTGAAAGCCGCAACTCTCTGTCCTCATAGGAGAGGTGCTCCAGCCCTCAGATCATCCTCATGGCCTCCTCTGGACTCGTTCTAACAGATCCATGTCTCTCTTGTGTTGAGGGCTCCCGAACTGGACACAGTACTGCAGGTGGGGCCATACAAGAGCAGAGTACAGGGGGAGAATCACCTCCCTCGGCCTGCTGGCCACGCTTCTCTTGATGCAGCCCAGGATACGGTTATTGGCCTTCTGGGCTGTAAGCGCACATTGCTGGTTCATGTTCAGCTTCTTGTCTACCACCCAAGTTCTTCTCTTCAGAGCTGGTCTCAAGTCACTCATCACCCAGCCTGTATTTGTGCTTAGGATTGCCCCAACCCAGGTGCAGGACCTTACATTTGGCCTTGTTGACCTTCATGAGGTTGGCACAGGCCCACCTCTCAAGCCTGTCAATGCTCTGGATGGCATCCCGTCCCTCCAGCGTGTCAACCACACCACACAGCTTGGTATTGTCGGCAAACTTGCTGAGGGTGCACTCAGTCCCCCTGTCCATGTCTCCAACAAAGATGTTGAAGAGCACCGGTCCCAATACCGAACCTTGAGGGACACCACTCATCACAGGTTTCCACTTGGACTTTGAGTTGTTGACCACAACTCTTTGAGTGCGATCATCCATCCATTATATAAAAATAAAAAAAAACAACACTTGTAACTTGATCCAGGGTGTCTTATCATAAAGGAGTGTTTGCTGTCATAACTCAGACTGCTTCCTGCTCTCTCTGGTTCATTTTTTCATTCCTGGTAAACCAAGTAGACTCTCTTGATGTCCCCAGGAATATTGTAGACCAGCTCCACCATGACTGAGTTTATGTGATCACATGGCATATTTTGCCATGTGATAGTCAGGATGTCCCAACATGTAGTACTGCTGTCTTTCACTTCCACACATCTGTAATTAGAGTGATAATGTGTTCTCAGTTCCTTACCAAGTCTGCAATATGAAGTTTATTTATTTAGTTATTGAATCTCTCTTTTTCCAATGTTCTCTTTCAACTCTTCTGAGTTTCCTGTTCAGTTTGGTACCTTAGCCAGTCTTCTGCATAAGCTAAATCTCCATGACCCAAATTACATCATATTTCTTTTTAACTACTCTGTGTTGTATCTAAAAACACCCTGCTAATTTGTTCCTTCTGCTGCTTCTATTTTTGTAGAAAGAATTGCACAGGACTCATATTTTCTCCTCTCCATTTCTCCAACTCACTTTCCACCTGCTGCTGGGAGAGAGATTCTGCTTGTTAGTTACTCTTTTAGTTTTATCCTGGAGTGTTGTTTCCCAAGATTTAACTCTTGACAGTCTATACAGTGTTCCATAAGAAAAAAAAATATATACTGTCTATGTATTGCACAAATGAGTAGTGAGAGTGATCATTGAAAACTCTGTAATTTAAACAAAAAGGAAAGACTGGGGAGGAAGTGGACTTGCATCTAAGCATCATATACAGAAGAGCAAGCAATAAAGCCTTGATCTCCTGACTTGCAGTGTAAAGTTTTATATGCTGCTTCTGTCCTTCCTTCTTCCTCATTTCAGGTTGTTCATCTGATAAAATGCCCACCAAGTGTCACAGGAAGGAGCTGGATCCTAAGCAGCTTCAAAACCCACAACTAATGGTTCTCAAAGCTTATCTCAGCACTTGTGCAACATTGCTTTTGAGGAAGGGAGCCCAGGACTGTGTTCCTGCAAAGGCAGACAATCCCATGGCTGGTTTTATATGTTTTAAAGGTGGATGGCTGCAAAGAACTACTTGTCAATGCCATAGTAACTACTTTTCAGACAAACAGAATCATTCTGCCCAAATTGGGCATTTGAGGTCAATTCAGAGTTTGTTATGGGGTAGAATGCTTTGAACTGAGTAGCACAAAACCCTAGATACCTGGAGGATATTGGAAGAAGCAAGGGGCTAGGTAGATTTCTAGGTCTTGTCAATGCAGCAGAGAGATTACAGGAGGTGTAGTGAGTTCAATTATTGATCCTTCACATAGTAAATACCTTCTGTAACTCTGAATCCTGTCAAGTGACAGAATTCTTGCAGTAAAGGTAATTCTTGAGGATATTACTCATTATTAATAAAGCCTGATTTCTGCTTAACTGTATCCATACCTTTCATGTCTTCCCTATTACCTATGAGAGATTATCTTTGCTCTGGAGTTCCCACCTATGAGCTAATCCTCCTCGGCACCTGACGTTGAGGTTGGTGAACATGCTGGAATGGACATGACTTAGCACTGTGTTTACCCTCTGGGTGTTGCCAGCCAGGCCTGAGCTGATGGGGAAGGAGATCTGGAGAATCTGACAGCTGCAGAGACACCCACTCTCCTGTTCCAAGAGTGCTCAGTCAGACCCTGTCCTACTTGCCTTCCCAAGCCCTCCTGAACCTCCTCTGTAAAGAGACTTGCAAGACCAAGAGACAGCAAACAGGATCAGTGCACGAAGGAGCATTTGAGATTATAGCAGTGTTAGAGTTTCACAGATCCACGTTATGGACAATATATAAACCTTATCTCTTGGAACTTCATAGAATACAATCCAAACCCCGTACTTAACCCTGTGCTGTTTGAGGGGATTTATGTGACAGAGATGAAGAGAAAGCCTGTGAGAATAGTGGTGGCTTTCTTTTTTTTTTTCCCTATAATCCATAAATTCTAGGGCAAGGGTCTATACTTAACACTTTTGCTTACATTTAAATTGGTACTGGGAATCTTCTGGACATGGGGAAAAAAGTATTAAACAAAAAAAATAGAAAAAATGTTGTCTTAGATCTTGTACAAGATCAGTGAAAAGGGTAAAAATTTAGCTGAAGTGGAGATTATGAGAAAGCCTAGCTGGGTCTTGGAGGAGAATATTGTTGTGTGCTAAATGACATTCTTCAAGCATTTCAGGCTACCTTTCTGGGTCCTGCAGCATTTCTTTGAATGGCTGCCATGGTAACTGTCATGGCTTCAGAAGGCTGTAAAGTGGGAAAAGTGTTGAGCATACCAAAGTGTGAGTTACCTGTGAATTCCTTAGCAGACACGTATCCACTATGGTACTGAATTTTTCTGGCGGAGGCACAGACTATGGGACATGGTGCATTGCTATATGTGGATTATCTTGCTACTGCAGATTGGCAAGCAGGCCTTTATATTTACTGAAAATATTCCCTTTTCAATGGGCTCTACAGAGAGAGCAACTGTGGACTACGTTGTCTATTATGTATCCTCCCACTGCCAGAGTTTTTCCACTCTAGCAGACAGTAAATGTCTCCTAAACTTATTCCATGTAGCCTTCTGTGTCCCCTGGGCCTCCATGCTGCACATAGTCAACCATCATAGGAGGCAGGGCTATTCCAGAAGTATGTTCTTTTTCCACTGGGAACATTTAAAGAGTTGTGGGAGATGTGTGGGAAATGAGAGAGGTCTTAGCTATCTAGGAGCAGATAGTCAGGCTGGCTGGAGGACTAGAACAGTGGTGCAGAACAGGGATATTGAAGCGCAATTATACCTGCATCCTCCTCCTTTCTCAAGTTCTTTCCTCTAACCTCCTAACAGCTGTAGTGTTAAACAGTCTCCTCAAATTTGTGTCAAAACTCCTAACTCATTTGTTTATTTTTAATCCTGTTAAAGGCACTAGAAATGAAGTAATTGTAGGGAGGAAAAAGAAAAAAAAAGTTTTAAATCAAAAGTGTTACCAAAAAAAGAATTATGATTTTAAATTTTATTGCAGTCCCATGTGGAGCAGATAATTTATGAAGATTCAAATAAGTAGACTTAACTGAAAAGAACAATTAATTTCAGGTATTGTTTTAAAATGTTGAATTGAATAACACCTTAGATTTATTTTACTGCTTACATTAAGTGAGCAAAATAAATCAGATTTTACTTTAGAGACTTCAAGAATACTGCATTCTTGGAATAAAAACCAAAGCCGCTTCGTAGGAGACATTAAAATGAGGGACAAAGGCATGAGACTGGGTCACGTCTTTTGGATTGATGTTTTTCAGATTCACGGAATTTCTCCTTTGAGGACAGATTGTATCAGGGGTCAGAACACCTGAAATAACTAAAAGACTGCTGCAAAGCCTGGTTTAGAAGAAACAGGATTTTTTTTAAAGTGGGAGAGTATAGAAGTTTTGTCAGGAAGATGATATGATGACTCAGTGGACTTAGTTTGCAAAACAAAGGACCAGAATTACTTGATATGGTGGAAAAAAGAACTGGAAACCAGTGTGTGATTTTGAATAAAATAGAAAATGCAAATAATACAGCAGAATGCTCAGAAGTAAACAGTGTCAGGCCTTTACACAAAGGTGCAATTCTTTTTTTAAGCAAAAAGATTTTCTGAAAGTCCACAGACATTGACAAATAAGTACACACATACTCATACATATTCTTTACAGTACAGATTAAAGCAGAAGGTGATTGCAGAGAAAGGAGAACCAAAGGATAAGAGGATTTCTCTGCACAATTTGCTGAGGAAACGGCTGCACCTTTTGTTTGGAACATTTCCTTGAACATAAATAGCCTTTCCTTGCTTTGTTTGTATGATGTTCTCCACACACAGGGACCAAAGATGCAGGTCTCACTCTTTCCACTTCAACTTCCTCTTTTCCTAATGCTTAATAGTGTAAAAGTTACCCAATTCAAAGTTCACCTTGTTAAATACTCAGTTATGCTCAGTAAAGCTCACAGTTATGCACTCAGACATAGACTTCTGACTAATATGAGTATACAAGAGCTGTAGGAACGATGCAGTACTGTTGTGTAACTAACAGTCTTGCTTTATCTGCAAAAGTTCAGTTCATTTCTGGTCCTTCAAGATGAAGGAAGATAAAACTAACATTTAGGAAAAGGCTACAAGTAAGTTAAGTGAATGGAAAAAGTACTGTAAGACTAGCAAAGCCTTATTTTAGCACAATAAAATAGGAGAAGCTGAGATAGGATATATTTGCTCTTTCTAAGGGGTTTTAATTTAATCACCTTTATTTTTTAAATTAACTTAATTAATCTTAATTTGAGGTAAGAGAAAGAATGAACAGGAGAAACACCAAGGAGGAGAAACAACCATTGTGCTGAAAGACAACACCTGACACAGGCAAAGCTCTGTATAAATTACTGATGAAATAACAAAGAAAATTATAGGAATTAATCTGTTCTGGACAAGTTCAGAAAAAGTAACAGTATGGTTAAACCAACAAGTCCCATTTCAAGATATGCTATATAAATTTTGATTGGTCTAACTTAGGACCTTAGGATATTACTGCCTTCAGTACTAGGAAGGATTAGAATTGAAGCTATATTCAAATTCTGCATTCTGGTGCCTCCAAGTTTACTGATTAACTTGAACCATGAAGTCTGGATAGGTCAGCCCCCAAGGCAGGGGGTTTGTGTTGGCCCTGCCTCCCCAAAAAATTACCTTGGCTTCATTTACTGTTTCTTCTTTCTCTTTCATGAGTAAGTGTTTTATAGAGCTTTCAGTGAATTACTGTACAAAAGATTAAAGAATATTATTGTGACTGCTGCTTTGTTTGAGGATTTTCAAGCCAAAAGTTTTACTTTTTGTTGCTGTTGTATAAGTAGAACTGGAAAAATATTTGTATTCTTGGTAGTTGCCTTGTTCAGGGCTGAGGTTCTTCTGAAGGATCAGTCTCATGCTGCAGAGAGACAGTCTGCTTCAGTGTCTTTCATTGCATCCAAAATGAGATTCTGGCCTCCCAGAAAATTCTGTGCTATGCATCCAGTTTAATATGATTCATGAAAGTACCACTGAGGATTAATTCTGTGTTATTTTGAAAATATTTTTCATTGCTAGTAAAGAGGTTAATATTTATATGTATGTAAAATAGAAACCCAACATGCCTTTTGAAAACTAATCATGAAAAATGTCAGAGGAAATTTTAAAAACTACAGCTTATTTTTGCAGTCAGGTAAATTAGCATATATTTGAGTCTGGATATTATTCTCTGTGGAGGATGGAAACAACAATTTGTTTCTTTCTAGACCTACTTTTTCATTATGTGATTGTACAAGTTGTAATACAAAGGACATTAATTGGTAATTCCTCATTGTTTGATAATAGGAATTAATATCAATCAAATTATTAAACAATGTATGAAAATTCAGTAACAAAAATCCTTTGAATAATCTTTCTTGAAAGAGGAAGATTTTAACTTTCTTCATGAATCTGAGCATGTGCTATTGATTTATAACTCCTGCAGGAGAAACAATCAGCTTGACCAATATTGCACCATTGGCAAGCTATTTAATGGAACTTTCTTTCCAGACCACATTATGACAGGTCTCTTACTCCTAAGCAAAACCCTGTTATTATTACTTCCTTATTAGTTTTCATTGAAGGCCTGGGTCAGGTCACAACCCTTTTTCAAAGACCCTGTGACTACTGTTTTCTCTTCCAGAGATAAATAAGGAAATGATGGATGAAACTTACTTACTATAGTTAAATTATCAGTAGAAAATTCATCAAGGAGTCTAGCATGGTAAAGAAATTTCAAAGGTTCAATAAAACACCAGTAGTATAATGTGTATACATACATGTGTGATGCAATAGAAACAGAGATCAACCAAACTGATTAGAAAGACAGAAACACGATAAAATGCATGGCTGGTAAGCTCTGAAGGAGGCTGTGTGATGTGGATAAGCTTCACACCGTGCACCTATGCTGATAGCAAAAATTGCTGGAAATTTTATAAGGACAACCTTGTAGATTGTGCAAGTGGCTGGTATGGAAGTCAGATGAGAGAAGCCAAATACTTTTCAGTTTATTTCTCCCAGGCCTTAAGTGTCTTTCTTCTCTGCTAGTAATAATGAGCAAAAACTTTTCCACACTAAAGACTTCGTGAAAGAAATACCTTTATTTAACATAGAATGTTTCTTAGACAGTTTCTGATACTTCTGACTATGATGCACAAGTAATTCCTTACTTGTCTATCCGTTGTTCCATTTATTTTATTAGGGCTATTTGCAGATGCCTCAGTAAAAAAATATTTAAGACCATATTTTAAGTGAAACAGCTGCTGAATGCTTAGCTGGATCTAGTCCAGAATGAGGTATTAGTCTGTTTATTTATTTGTTACACTGAGTGCAAAAGTCAAGCAATATTTTGTCTTTCTTAGGACTAGTAACTTAGAGTATGATTTCAGCATATTTTGTCTGCTTCATTGCTGAATAATATCCATTGCCTGATAATTTCCTTTATATCCACAACAACCTGCAAACATTTTTGGCTGTATTAAATGCTTGTTGTACAGGTTCAGCTTTCCCCCCCCCCCCCCCCGCCCCGGTCAACTAATGTGTTTCTCCCTTCTGTCTCAACTTTTAGGAACACTGAAGGAGGGAAGAAGCCCGTGATTGAAACAAGGAGCATTTTATAAAGAGAGGAAATGACAGTTTTTCTGTGATACTTTTATCTCAAGTATTTATCATGTTCTATCTGACTGCTGCACTGATAATTGGTATTCTGTTTCTGTTCTCAACTAATGCTGAATCAGTATTGCTTGTACATTATTTTTTAGGCTTTCTATGAATTTAATACAATAATATATTACTCCTGAAAGTTGTTCTCATAGATGTTACCAAAGCAATGCATCTAGATCCCAACACAAACTGAGACCCTATTCTGTAAATGCTTCTATGCTTGTTCAAACACATAGTGCTGACACATAGAATCATAGAATACTTTGGGTTGGAAGGGAACTTAAAGATCATCCAGTTCCAACCCCCCTGCCATGTCAGGGACACCTTCCACTAGACCAGGTTGCTCAAAGCCTCATCAAACCTGGCCTTGAACACTTCCAGGGAGGAGGCATCCACAGCTTCTTGGGGCAACTTCTTCCAGTGTCCGACTACCCTCACAGTAAAGAATCTTCCTAATATCTCATCTAAATCTACCCTCTTTCAGTTTAAAGCCATTTATAAGACCCATCTCTAAAGTAGTGGAACTAAGTAATATTGTAGATAACAAGACATAGTACTACTCCAACTTATATCTTGTTCATCCTTGTTCAGGGAATGTCACCTTTCAGGAGAGTGTGCCTATTTGTATAACTTCTGATATAGTTGCAAATTAAACGGGCAACCAATATTTGCCAAAATAATTAAATAAGCCAATTGGGCTCCATTTCTCTTTTGCTATGAATTTATACACACTTTTCCATTCTGTTCATTTTATCATGTGTCATCAGTAGCTGAAGGTAACTGATAGTTTAAATAAGGGAGAACACAGCTGTTTTTCACAGTCTCATTTAGGGTGAAACCCTTCACATGCTAACTCTGGGCCTGGAAATGGGGAAGGGGCCCAATAACTCCAGCAGTCTCCTGCTGGAGTCTGACCTGTCTGGCACAGAGGAGATGAAAGCCAGCTCCAAACTTGTCCTGGTTTTGCTAGGATAAGAATTAATTTTCTTTTTAGTAATTTAGTTTATTTTAGTATTTTAGTTTCAGTGTTTCAGTTCAGACTTATTATGAGAAGAACGTTTATAACAGTACTGGTGTTATTAGTTGCTGCTGGAGCTCAAGGCCACTGTGTTGGCTGGTTCACAGCTACATTAGGACTGGGAGGGAGAAGTGTAATGAATAGCAAAACCCAAAACTGGCATTTGGATGTGTCAATGAAATATTCCATATCATATCACGTCATGCCAGTGTATTAACCAGGGCTGACTGGAAGACAAGGCACTTCTCTTCTGGGGGTACTTCTTTTGGGGATTGCTCGGGCTCTTTTTTCTGGGATTTCAGTTTTGGGACTGTCTCTGCTCCGGGATCGTTGGCTGGCACAGGCCGGGCATCAGTCAGCAGGTGGTGAGCACTGTGTATCACCCATTTGTATAATTCTGTTATCACTGTTGTTATCATTATCATTTTATTTTAATTAGTAAATAGTTTTTATCTCAACCCGTGAGTTTCCTTGCCCTTTTCTTTCCAAATCTCTCCCCTACTCCCTGGGCGAGGGAGGGGGAAGGGTGATAGACCAGGCTGTAAGCTGCAAGCAAAAAGGGTGGATCCACCCAAACCACCACAGTCCTTTTTTGGCACCCAATGTGGGGCTTGAAGGGTTGAGGTGAAGACAGATTTGACCAGACTGTGTTAAAACAAAACTGTGATAAGCATTAATTATGTGGCCTCTGACTTGGTCTGCATTGATTGGAACACTGTTTTCTGTGATCTCTAAGGTGGTTTCAGAACTGTGGTCTGTATCACCTCACTTGCTGTATATGCTGTGTGCCAGTATTTATACATGGTTCATCACCTCTAGGCGTTGGATTGGAATGAGGGATGCTGTTTTGCTGACTAAGGTTTTCGCTGTGCTGTGCTGTGCTGTGCTGTGGGGTGCTGGTTGTTGGTATGATAAAATCATGGGCTGTGGGACCAATTTTCTATCTGTATGCCATGGTGGCAGGTGGCACGACCAAGCCGGTTCCATCCCCACATTTCGGGAGTCATATAATGGGTGTGGTCACCAATTATACATTTTCCAGGGACAGCCAATACAAGGAGGGGATGTCTGCCTTTGTTTTCCCCTTCTCCAAATCATTTATAAAAGCTCTTGAGAATTTTGAATTCCCTTGGGATGCTCAAACTACCATCACCCTATTGCTGAATCTGTGTCTGGTTGTGATGTTGTTTAGATCTGCTATGGGTGTTCAGTGCAGATGTCAGTGTTGTGCTGCCACTCAAGCTCCTTCAACAGACACTGTGGACACCTCAACCCCCACGACCGGCACTGCAACCACTTCAACCCCCACGACCGGCACTGCAACCACTTCAACCCCCACGACCAGCACTGCGACCAATTCAACCCCCATGACCAGCACTGCGACCACTTCAACCCCTGTGGCAGCCACCGCTACAACTACTCCGACCTCAGCGCCTGCTAAGGTTACTCAAACCTCAGTGAAAAGCAGCACAGATAAACCAGACAACAAACCTGTGCCAGTATCAGTTGCCCCTATACAAAAGAGGAAATACACAAAGAAATCTGTTCACTTAACAAAGGATGAGGAGGAAGCTAGGCCATCACAAGAACTCGAGGAAGAGCCAGAACCTGAGGTAATCACCTGATCCCTATCCCTCAGTGAGCCGCGAGACATCCGAAAAAATCTCACCCATCATCCAGGCGAACACATTGCCACCTGGATGCTCTGATGCTGGGACAATGGGGCCAGCAGCATGGATCTAGATGGCAGGGAAGCCAAGCAATTGCGCTCCATTGCCAGAGAAAGTGGCATTTGCAAAGCTATTGGGAGAGAGCCACAGACTCTCAGCCTCTGGAAGCGACACCTGTCAAGTGTGAAAGAAAGGTTCAACTTTAAGGATGATATTTTGTGTAATCTAAGCAAGTGGGACAACATAGAGAAAGGCATCCAGTGCTTGAGAGAATTCGCTGTGTTGGAAGTGATTTATAGTAACCTGAATGACGATCAGTTACCCAAAGATCCAGATGAAGTCCCGTGCACACAAGGCATGTGGCAGAAGGTTCTACAGAATGCACCAGCATCGTATGCCAAGTCACTGGCAGTAATTAGCTTCAAACCTGGAGAGGAGCCAAGGGTGGATGAAATGGCTCGCCACCTCCGGACGTACGGAGACACTCTGTCCTCCTCCCTCATCTCGGCTGTAGAGAAAATGACCCAAGAGTTCCGAGAATACATGTCCAATTCCTCTGCATGTAAAAAGGTCTCAGCTGCTAAGAACAAGTGTCCCTCTGCCCAAGAGAATTGGCACACAACACGGGGCACACTGTGGTTTTAATTGCGTGACCATGGAGAGGACATGAGAAAGTGGGATGGCAAATCCACCTCAGCCTTAGAGGCACGTGTAAGTGAGCTGTGAAGAAAAACAAACACAAAAGGGAGTTCTTCCAAGAAAGTTGCTCCAGTTTCCACTGGTCAGCTCTCCAAACAGTATAGATGGGCTTCTGATCCCTATCTGCAAGATGCAAACGAAGACAAGAGGGGTCCAGCCCACACGAGCTGCTCAAACTCATTTGATGATGATGGGCACTCTGATCAAGATTAGAGGGGCCCTGCCTCCAGCCAGGTGGAGGAGAGGGACAACCGAGTTTATTGGACTGTGTGGATTCGTTGGCCTGGCACATCTGACCCACAAGAGTATAAGGCTCTAGTGGACACTGGTGCTCAGTGCACCCTGACACCATCAGATTTTAAAGGGACAGAATCCATTTGTATTTCTGGAGTCACAGGGGGTTCCCAGCAACTGACTGTGTTGGAGGCTGAAATGAACCTGACTGGGAATGACTGGCAAAAGCACCTCATTGTGACTGGCCCAGGTGCTCTGTGCATCCTTGGCATGGATTACCTCAGGAGAGGGTATTTCAAGGACCCAAAAAGGTACTGGTGGGCTTTTGGCATAGCTGCCATAGAGACTGAGAAAATCAAACAGCTGTCCACCTTGCCCAGACTCTCAGAGGACCCTTCTGTTGTTGGACTGTTGCAGGTCAAAGACCAGCAGTTCCCATCGCTACCACAACAGCGCACCGGCAGCAATATCGCACCAACCGAGACTCCGTAATTCCCATCCATGAACTGATTCGTCAGCTGGAAAGCCAAGGAGTGATCAGCAGGACTCGCTCTCCCTTTAACAGCCCCATATGGCCTTTGTGGAAGCCAAATGGGGAGTGGAGACTGACAGTGGACTATCGTGGCTTGAACGAAGTCACACCACCACTGAGCGCTGCCGTGCCGGACATGTTAGAGCTCCAGTATGAACTGGAGTCCAAGGCAGCCAAGTGGTACGCCACCATAGACATTGCCAATGCATTCTTCTCTATTCCTTTGGCAGCAGAGTGCAGGCCACAGTTTGCTTGCACTTGGAGGGGTGTCCAGTACACCTGCAATCAACTGCCCAGGGGTGGAAACACAGCCCCACCATTTGCCATGGACTGATTCAGAAAGCACTGGAACAGGGTGGAGCTCCAGAACGCCTGCAATACATTGATGACATCACTGTGTGGGGCAATACAGCAGCAGAAGTTTTTGAGAAAGGGAAGGAAATAATTCAAATCCTTCTGAAAGCCAGTTTTGCCATAAAACAAAGTAAAGTCAAGGGACCTGCTCAGGAGATCCAGTTTTTAGGAGTAAAGTGGCAAGATGGATGTCATCAGATCCCAATGGATGTGATCAATAAAATAACAGCTATGTCCCCACCAACTAAAAAAAAGGAAGCACAAGGTAACTGATAGTTTAAATAAGGGAGAACACAGCTGTTTTTTCACAGTCTCATTTAGGATGAAACCCTTCACATGCTAACTCTGGGCCTGGGACACTAGGAGGGGGCCCAATAACTCCAGCAGTCTCCTACTGGAGGCTGACCTGTCTGGCACAGAGGAGATGAAAGCCAGCTCCAGACTGTACTCCTGGAAGATGATTGTTTACAGGAACTTGCCCTCCCTACTGTACTCTGTTTTCTGTTTGGAGGACAAACTAGAGGCTGAATGACAAAACCTAATAGCAAACATGCTTCTGAATGTAAGGACATACTTGTATCTACTTAGATTCAACAGCTAGTTAACACTAAATGGTTTGGTTTGGCTAGGGCCAAGGGAGACCCATTTTTGCCTTGGGACAACACTGAACTGTCCCTTGGGAAGCCACATTTCCTCTTAGTCCACAAGTATTAATTAAAAATGAACGCAAAGATTCCTTTTTTTTCCTTAGTTTAGCTTGCAAATTAGCATAGTTTATGATTAAAATAATTTCTTTTTAAAATATCTAGTTAGAAATTATTATATAAAATAGCTTAAATCATTGACCTAGATAAAAATGAGGAAATATTTAGATGTAGACTAAAAAGAGAAGCCTTACCATGGGACAATTGTTTGCTTTCAATTCTGTTTTGCCACCTGTAGAGGCTTGGAAGGGAGCCCAGCATTTGTCCAGTTCAGCTCATCTGGTACTTGAAGCACAAAATACTGTTTGTTTTGTTGCTTTCTGGACACATGATTTTGGCTTGAATCCAAAGAGGCATCTTAAGATTTGTGTCTGATGACCAGTAGATAAGGTATTGTTTACTGGCTGTATCATAGTTTTTGTGCTTTAAAATGACCTTTCTCCAGAGTAGCACAACAAACATTTGTATGTGTTTTTCTCTTTTTTTCCCTCAAAATACAGATATATTTTATACTGGAAATTTAGATATGTGTTGTGTACAGAGGTATTATTTAAAATAAAGTAAAAACATTGACAATTATACCAAAAACTTACTCATTAATGAGATCATTCCAAGGACTCTAATTTTTTTGTTTCACAAAATAAAGTATTAGGCAGTAGACAATTTTCAAATGTAAGTGTAAAAATATATATTACTAAGTGCAAAAGAAAATAAGTAGAAAGATTGGAAGGGATTTGTAAGGTGAGGGAAAAGAAATGCAAAAATGAACTCATCTTTATTCCAGTGCTGCTAGAAATCTACCTTTTCAGCACTCTGTATGGAGTATTTTTACAGTTTTTACTATCAAACTTTTGTATTAAAAAGTAGAGGACAATGAATTCCAACACAGTGCTCAACAGCAAGGAACATGACATAGCTCTTTTGTGAACTTCAAACAACTGTTGCTATTGGAACACACAGTTCAGAGAGCTCCTTTATTGCTTGATTGATGCAAGCTCTTTCAATCTGTACAAATATGGGAAGAATTTTGTGTGTACAGAGATTCAGACATGAAAGGTGCTGATGAAATTTTAGCAATCAATCTGAGGCCTCTTTGAAAATGTGATTCCAAGGAATTTTACACATGGAAAAATATGAAGATTTTGATTATCATCCTAGCAATCAACATGTCAGAAAGTGGGAAGGAATGTGATGGGGCAAGAGTAAGCATAGCAAATAGACCCTGTTAATAGGAATCGCATGCTGGGGCTGTGGACACTCAGGCTGAGGGCAGAGCAATTGGATGCCAACATCTACGAGTACCCCACTATCTTCATGTCTGTTCCTCTCAGATCTGCATCTAAATGCATGTAGACGAGTTAAAAGAAAGGCATTTAATTTATTTTTCTTTTACTGATTCGCACCTGTGATGTTCTTTCTCTTTTTTTTTTTATTTGTTTAACTGAAAACAAATTGTGTGAATGAATTATTGTAGATTAGAACACGAGAAATATAATTCTCCCCAATTAATACAAGAGACAATAGTGTGATAGTTTCACTAGGCTAGTCCTTGCCTAGTAGCCAACACAGCCATTCACCCACTTCTCCCCCACCCCTAGGGGCTAGGGGAGAGGACTGGGGGGCAAGGATAAGGAGGCTTGTAGGGTGAGATAAGAACAGTTTAATAATAGAAAGAAAACTTAAAATGATACAAATATTAAAATAGTAGTGATAATGATAACAGTAGCAAAATATGCAAATGAGTGACACCCAATGTTATAGCTCACCCCCCTCCTGACCGAGCCCAGCCTATTCCCAGATAAAGATCCTGGAGGAGTGACAATCCCGAACCGAAACCGCAATCCTAGAAGAACAAGAGCCCGAGCGAAAGCCAGAGAGAGCTAAAAGAGGAAGAGCCCCTCACTAATATACTGGACATGACGTGATATGATATGGAATACCCCACTGGCATATCTAACTGTCAATTAACGTTATTAATTTAAATATTCTTCACCCCCCTTAAATCTTGTGCTTGTGAACTAACAGAACACAAGGTTCTTCACTTCCAGTGACAAAAATGTAAACATTGGTTTGTTATCAGTGCCTCTCTCATACTGAGTCCCAGGCTGAAAGCAAAACACAGCGCAATTCTAGCTACTAAAAAGAAACCCAGTTCTATTTCAGCTAAAAACCTGGACAAATAGACTGATAACGATACCTACAGTCTTGTTAGTAGTTTATTTTCTTGTTAGTGATAACTATCCAGAAGAGGTGCCACTAAGAACCTTTGTTACTGCTGTCATTCTCAAACACTCAAGAAAATACACATTTATTGTTCTTTGCATGAAATATCATTCACATAAAATGTGTGAAATACCATTCACATAAAAGTCAACAGCTAAGATCCCACTTATTTAAAGAGATTAAGATTTTATTTCCTGTCATCTTTTGCATGTCAGAAATGACAGTATTTGTAAGTTCTCCACTCTTACTAGTTTTGTTTTATTATTGTTTTTGCAGTAAGATTGGTTCTATTAATAATTAAAAAAAAAGTCCATAAAATGCAAAATTCAATTTCTGTTACATTGATTGTTCTGTTCTTGTAAACCATACTGCCACAGAAAACATGGAATCACTAAGGGTAAATTGCATAACAGAATCTAGCAGATCTGACAGAAGGCTACTGACAAAGAATTTTTTTTTTTCCAAGAAAGGTGAAATGCTCAGTTTTCAGTAAAGCCATGTGTCATAAAATGAGGATGGAAGGTGACCACAGAAACGTAAGTTTCAGACTGAAATTGTTTGAACATATTCCCGTTGACAGTATTGTTTTGAGAGGTCCAAAGTGGTGTTTAAGTTTCATCAAATGATTCCACATTTTTTTTAGATTTATTAAGGGAGAAAATGGCTGTTTGCCAGTTGTCCCAGTTTATTACTTTTTTTCAGGAATATAATTTACTATCAAGAGCTTGTGACAGAAACTTGAGATTTGACAGAAGTAATAATGTTGTGTACCAAAACCAACATTTTGATCTTTTAATGAAAATCCTTCAGGCCTGCTGTTATGAATATGAACACATTTCCATTAATACCTGTACAGTAAAAATCATTAGCTGCTTGCTGCTAAAATTTTCAAACACTTCATCTGCAGGAAGCATGATCCATAATCATAGTGTAGATGTAGCTCCTCTGTCAGACAGGACACAGAAAAATGAATGCTACTGACTATTTTGTCCTTCCTCCCTTGTTCTTGTGAGATTAAACTGCATGAAGTAATCTTTAGACAAGTAGATTAAGATCACAGTGTGTGATCTTGATGATAGACTCATTCAGTGTTTGTTTTGTTGTTTTTTTCCCCCTTGCAGCCATGCCTCATATCTTAGTTTGCATTTTACAGTCACTTTGGCCCCTTTGCTTTTTGTAATTATGGTAGAAACACTGTCCTTTCATTAGAGGCAGTTTATGGAGATCTTTTCTAACACATAGTTTAGGTACAAAGATGAGGGATGAAATGAAAATTTTTTGTTCTGTTATGTTGAATTTTGGAAATTTTATTAGCTTTCTCTTCAAAATATGATACAGTATTACTGCTGGCAGGACTGTTTGCTCATTCTTAGTTTTGCAAAATATGTTAGGGCTCTGTTTTAGCTGTGGTGTTTGCTGTCCTTACTTTGAAGTCTCAGATACTGAGAATTTTTCATTTGAAAAATAGCCACTGCTATGAATATGCCGGAGTTATTCTTACTAGTGTTTCCACTGTCTCATAGGTAAACTGAGATGATTCCATTAAATCCCTATCCCCCCAGAGATATGATTTTGGTGGGAGCATCTTTTAGTGTCACTTCCATTGAGATAAAAATTTCTTAGAAGAGAAAAAATAGTAGCTGTGCCATTAGAGTCACATTGCATCTGCAGGGCTTCAGGGAGGGGAACATAATGGCAATGCAAAGCATCACTGATATTTTTCTTTCTATAAAATTGTAAATACCAAGGATTTTGCTTTTGAAAAGAAAATGCTTTTATGAATACATTTTAGTTACTGTTAATAGTGTTTTCATTGTGTGAAAAGTGTATTGAATTTATTCCATTAAAGCTCTATCTCCTGAGACACAGTTTTAGTGGGAGCATCTCTTACTGTCACTTCCATTGAGATCATGATTGCTTGGAAGGTAAAAATTAGTAACATTAAAGCCATACCATATCTGTAGGACTTTGAAAGACTACAATGTTAATGGAAAATGTCACATGCACTTTTTCTTCCTTTAACTTACAGGGTTTTAAATGAAAAAAAAAACATGCCAACACATAAGTATATAAAGGGTGAATGTACTATTTTGCATCCATTTTAGTCCCTTCAGTTCTGCTCTCCTGACCCAGTGTCTAAACAAATAGAAACTGCTGGGCAGCATTCAAACACTGAGACCTATGTGCAGTTTGAAAGCAAACAGCCAAATTAAAAAGAACAAAGTCTGCAATTGCGTTGTTTCAGTCACCAACAAAGATGAACCTAGTACAAGAGATTGAATGTGATTCTGAATTTTGAAAGTCAAGCCATGAAACAGCTGAGCCCATGAGAGTTGGTAAAAGTAATTTCCTTGACTTCACTGGATTTTGTGTTGTGCTCAGGACTGGAATTCAGAAGCTGTAGCACAGGAGTATGCATGGTACTTGTGGCATACAGGGCTCTTCCAGTGATGCATGCTTCTGTGAATGGTGATGACTGTTGCTACCACTGAAGAAGATGAAAAAAAGGATGTGTAAGCCTTTAATACCTATCTGAAGAAAGAAGAGATGTCTTGTTAAGCAGCCACTTGGTTAATGGAAAAAAAATACGTGCCTCTCTGTACTGAGCTAATGACTACTCAGCCAAGGTCCCAATTCTATAAATTAATTGAGAAGTGATTACAGTACTGAGATACAATATGCATTTTTAACATCTAAATTCTGTTTTTGCAGGTACTTAGTCAACACAAATCTGTTGCTCTTTTTGATATGTAGTTTTGAAAATGTTGTTCACCGGAAGTTGGGGAATGAGCTATTAGAGAGCAGTGTAGGGGAAAGGGATCTGGGAGTCCTGGTGGACAGCAGGATGACCATGAGCCAGCACTGTGCCCTTGTGGCCAGGAAGGCCAGTGGCATCCTGGGGTGCATTACAAAGGGTGTGGTTAGTAGGTCGAGAGAGGTTCTCCTCTCCCTCTACTCTGCCCTGGTGAGACCGCACCTGGAGTATTGTGTCCAGTTCTGGGCCCCACAGTTCAAGAAGGACAGGGAACTGTTTGAGAGAGTCCAGTGCAGAGCCACCAAAATGATTAAGGGAGTGGAACATCTCCCTTGTGAGAAAAGGCTGAGGGAGCTGCGTCTCTTTAGCTTGGGGAAGAGGAGACTGAGGGCTGACCTCACTAATGTGTATAAATATATAAAGGGTGAGTGTCACGAGGATGGAGCCAGACTCTTCTCGATGACAACCGATGATAAGACAAGGGGCAATGGGTGCAAGCTGGAACACAGGAGGTTCCGCTTAAACTTGAGAAGAAACTTCTTTATGGTGAGGGTGACAGAGCACTGGAACAGGCTGCCCAGGGAGGTTGTGGAGTCTCCTTCTCTGGAGATATTCAAAACCCGCCTGGATGCCTTCCTGTGTGAACTTATTTAGGTGTTCCTGCTCCAGCAGGGGGATTGGACTAGATGATCTTTCGAGGTCCCTTCCAATCCCTGACATTCTGTGATTCTCTGATTCTGTGATGTTACTTATTATGTGAAGCGGGCTGAGAAAAGCTGTAATTTTACTTCTTAACTTAGATAGATCTACTTGTTAGTTTATTCTCAAGGACAGGTGAAATAGCACTACCAGCAGAGAATCTGACAATAACTTCAGCTGCATGCCCCTTCTCCCTTCTGCTCACATCTCATTAGTGATATTTTTCTAATAGGATAAAAATAATTAACTTGTATGTCTTCACAGATGAGCCAAACAGCCCCAAGTGAAAACAAATTTCAATGATTTACACTTTTACACTTTCTGTGATTTAAACTAGGAGCATAGTGATTTCTGGCCAAGAAAAATCCTAGATCTCTACAAGTAAAATAAGTTACTTGAGTGGTTGGAATTAGCAAGTCCCACATACTGTTGTCTTTTTTAATTTTCCACCTCATTAACATCTGCAAATGAGTATATGAGGCTGAGCCTACAGAAGTCATACTCTTGTCATTAGACATGTTTGCTGCTAGCAATAACCTGGCTCTCCTACTGCTGTTCTGCAGATATATGTGTATTTACTCCCAAAATGCAACAATGTGGACTACTTGCAGTATTTTGTAACCAATACACATGTCCTGAATTTGTGGAACGGTTACAGCCAGCCTTTCCAACTCAGTGGCATCTGTATTAACAGCTCTGTATTTTAAGCAGTTTCTATAAGTAAAATTTAGTTTAAAAAAATCAGTCAACCACTGAAAGACAGAATCTTCTTGCTCCAAATTAGTAATGACCAAACCACAAGAGAAGATTCTTCTTGGGCTAAGCACTTCTGTTAAGCTTTATATCAGATATCTACACAGGTAGATATCTGATATAAAGATATCAGATACGTTCCCAAATCAGTACGTTCATCAGTACGTTCCCAAATGATCTAGTTTGAAAGCAAATGTAAAACAGTTTTCTTCGCAGTTCCTGACTGCAAAGGGCTCAGTAAGTTTTATTCATACAGAAATAAAGGTGGGGCATGATCTTTTAATAAAGCCAAGTACTGACTGTATATAGTCTGTATAATATTATCCCACCATGTATGGACTATCATCTTGTTATAATCATTGAATGGATCACACACAGTCATTATTATGGGACTGTAATTTAAACCTTGGATTCCAAACCACCATTAGTTATCATTTGAACTAACACAAAGTTGTGTTCCTGTGGAAGTGTAAAAGAGCCATTTCTCAAAGCAGGGCAAATTTATAGACACTTTGTTTAAATTTAATCCAGTGATTTTGTTAATGTGCCTGACTGGTCCCTTTTGCCATAATCATCTTTGTTAACTGCTAGTAACACATGATCACAAATGTTAAATTATATAAATCCCTAATAGTTTTTATAACATGGCTTTCTTTGCTGTCTTATAATCAATAAATTTTGTTTTCTCCAAAAGCTTTTCAATGTCAGAACTGGTTTTCAATTCTCCTAAAACTGCTGTCATCCACATGTCTCCCAAAATCCAAGTCCATTAGAAGAGAATTAAACAGCTTGACAAACCAGAAGGAACAACTTGACCTTTATGATTTTGACTGTTCTTTCTTAATGCCATCACAAAACAAAAAATAAACAATATCTGGTGATGTTCACATATCAGGAAAGACTGGAGAAAGGCATTGCTCAGACTTGATATTCTGAGTAGCAGATGGGATAACAAATAATTTTTCCCCAACTTTCTTGTCAATATTTAATTTAAAGCACGGAAGCTGATAAATATGGTGCATTTTAGTTCCACAAAATATGAATATCAATATGCTTCTCTGGCCTAATTGCTAATACATTGACAAGAACTGAATCATAATTTGACATGAAAACAGACTTTTTTTCCTATTTTGATACAGTGAGCATAGTGTATTGCAGTGCTGATAAAAATCAGTATCTCATTGTCAAATATTCTCTGTGATGTTTTCAAAACATCCATCTTTCAGTATCTTGAGGTATCTCCCACTGACAGGTTAAGCATCCTGCCAACCAAGTGCACCAAATAGTTCACATTTCTAAGTTAATTGACTTATGAACCCCAAGTGTTTTAAATTTTAATTCAAACATTAATGAAGCTAACCAAGTCTAAACAGTATGTGCATGACCTATGTAAATATAAAAGTTAACTGGGCATATATTGTTATAATTCTAGTAGCTGCATATATCTATATTATCACCTTTTCCTCCTAATTATACTTGCTCTTTCTGTCTGTCTCACCTAGTCCTGCTAATTAGGCTTGCTCTATCAGTCTATGGATTTTCTACAGGGCCTCTCACTATACAATTAAATTATTCCCCTGTCATCTCCCAAGTGTCTTCCAGTAGGTTTTGGAAATTATTTACCCTGTGTTCTGAATGTAAAGCCTCACTGAATACACTTTGCTATTAGTTAAGCATCACCTCTGAAGGGCTGAAACCAACACTAGAAAAGTATATGGACTTGGCTTGAACTGAAGATTGGCTGAAGCTGGGGCTATATGCAGTTCTTAAAAGCATTTAAGCACCTAAAAATTAAGGGAGCTACTTAGTATATTTAAAAAACTCACACTAGGAGTATTTCAGCACAGCTAAAATTCCCACAACTTCTACATCCTATCTTTTACCTGGTGGCACCCTGGAGTGCCTGTACAACTTGGAAAATTGCACCAATGAGAGGGTTTTATTTAGACACATGAACATCTTGTATTAGTAAGAGCTACAATAATAGAATTGTAATTGATGTATAATTGATCTAAAGCTTGCCTTCTGTCATGGTTTTCTAGGAACTTTTTACTTCAGTCCTTATTTTCTACCAGTAATTTCACAGAGTATAAATATATGAAGTAACATGCATATATGGACCATTAGAGTGTTAACTTTGACACAACTTGGAAGGCTTGGAAGCCTTCAGGAAAAGCTGAATGAAATCTTAACTATGTTTCCATATTGTTCTTTTCTTTTCTTTTTTTTTTTTAAAAAAAAATCTCTACAGATACAGACTAATTCAAGTTAAAGGGATTATAGATGGTATAACAAGTTACTCAGATAGAAAAAGGTGAAATAATTTGCCATTGCTGTTCCTGATAGACTGTAAAAAATATATTTTTTGTTAATTATCAAAACATTTCTTCTAATTTATATTAAATTACCACATTTGTCTCCCAGTTACTATTTCAGTTTCATGCAAGATCATAAATGTATGACTCAGGATAACTATCATATAACATGCCAATTTTTTTGTTTTTACTTGAAAAAATGTTGCTTCCACAGTGCATTTCCTTTGTTAAAACTATGAAAGCTCTTTACTGCTTTGAAAAATAATTTTTGAAAGCTTATTTATTTTCCAGTCCATTTTCTCTTTCAGTAGGTATATATCTAGTCTCTTCTACCTTAATGGATGAATAAAATACTTTTAGGAATTTTTCATGAAATCTCCTTACAGGTTAGAAGTTTTAGAAGATAAAATAATGTGTGTATCACCTACATTCTATATTACAGCACTGAGTATAATGTTGGGTAGTCCTTTTCTTTACAAGTACTTCTATGGAGTTCAGGCCTGCCACTGATGGGAGACAGCTCTTCTCAGTCAGACCCGTGTGCTGACTGTAATTTTTATTAGTCAGCTGTAAAAATGACATGTAAAGGAATGACCCAGCACCTGTGCTCTGTGGGGTATGTAAATGGGAGCTTTGCAAAGAAGTAAAATGCCAGTGGGTTGTTTTCCACAGACAGATTTTCTGTTGGATTTCCCTAGTGGAGTACTCTCTGTCTGATAGAAGTGTGAACTTACATTTTTAAGGACTGACAAGAGGACACCATGGTTCCCAAGCTTCTCAAATAACTTTAAAAGATTAATTAAAACCAGAGAGGTGATTATGGAAATAGAGTATGTCTATACATGTCAGTATTAAACCAGTCTCTTCTTGATGTCTCTTTTATGCATATTTTCTCAAAACTCTCAAACACAAAATTTTTTTTTGTCCATGTAACACTACATTTACTGAGTAAAGTGAATAATTTCTGGTAGGAGTGTTATAACAAAAATAAGTTTCCAAGTTTAAAAAAAAAAAAATCAGAACGGAAAAAGAATTCAGCCTTTTTTCTGAAGAAATTTATATGTCTGTATTTCCTTCTTATATGCGGCTTTCCCTTCTTTTCTCTGAGAGCTCATAAGTTAGTGGTCATGTCTGCATAAACGTTACTTCAAGTTATGGGGTAAGGCACAGCAAATATGAGTACAAACTTTGTATCTTCTCATAGGTTAAGACCAGGCAAATAGCAGTTACCATCCCAACATTAACGTCGTCTGTCTCCACAGCAAGTTGCTGAGAAGTCTGCCTCATTATATTTTGAATTCAAACTTAGCCTGTAAGATTTCTGCTGAAGATGATAGATTCTTCTGGTGTGAAATTGTACTCTGAGTGTACCTCCACCAGCCTTGGGCTAGAGGAGAGGCAGTGCTGTCTGTGAGCATTTTAGCTGGTTAATACTGAAAAAAAAAAAAAATTGCTTCCTGACTTTGACGTGAATGAAACAAAATCTTGAGATGTTTCTGCTGAGGCCTGGAGTCCTAGCTACTCTTTAGAATGCCAGTGGACATCACAGCATGTGCAGTTTTGAGATTTCTGTGTGTAGGTACAAGATAGCTGAAGCTGAACTTTCTGGAGTTGAGGAACTAATAAGTCGACAAAACTTTCCATCCTTCTTGTTTTAGTTTTGGGGAATAAGTTTACAGAAATATGTGAAGGGTGATAAATAAACTCATAAGCCAAAGGAGGATCAGGAATGAACACAGTCTCCCAGGTAAAGGTCCAATACTCAAACTGACAAGCAACACTTTTGTGTCTCTTAAAAATATTTACAGATATCTTAATATATATACATGTATCTTTAAAAAAGTATAGATATTGTTACCTCAAACACCCATATAATGAAATGCATTTTCCTCACTTTAGGGAAACAAGAAATGAGAGCTTCTTCACTTTCTAAACCAGGCATGCTATCTATACCTGGAGCAGTTTTTCTCCTCTGTATGCTCTCAGTGTACAAACATATTAAATTTTTAAATATAAAACTTGATGTCAGGTTTGGGTGGGGACCTGTCTGCAAATTCCATTTTCAGTTTGCCAGCAAGCACTTTACCCTGCTCAGTAGCTTGCACCTTTTCAAGGAGCAGAATAACTTAAGACACTTTTCATGGAGTCATTAATTGGTTGTTTCTAGTGGGATATCTTCACTGAGTACCTGTTAATGTTTGTGATGTGGGTCACAACTCTACATTGCTATTTTCTCTAATTACCATCCTTCAGTGTTTTTTCCCTCAGCTGGGACATTGTGTTCTCCCAGGCACAGTGTATGCAAAAGTCAAGATATTACAAAATGAGAGGAAAAAAATAACCTAATTATCTTCATGGTCCAGGAAGGTGCAATTAGCAATTAGATAAATGTGTTGAAATAAAAATTGTACATTGCTTCTTTTGACCCTGTTTCTAAACTATTAAATTCAGTGTTCAGATTTGTCATGGGATTAACTAACTGCTGATAAGAACACTTTTTAACACCAGAGCTTTAACATTTCTGAACACAGATGGTTTGAGGTGTTTGAAACTGGATGAATTACTGAACTAAAGTATCATTGCAAGGTTGTTAATTGTTCACTGAGCCTTCACCGGAAGCATACTTTAATACATGCTGCACCAATACTGAATGCAATCATCATAAATTATTGCATTCAGTTGCCATGTAGAGGCAAGAAAATGATTTTGTACATTGATTGACCTGTGAATGTGCAGGCTCTGCTCATTCCTGCTCCTTGTATAGGAGGATCTGGTCACATGTTACAGAACCTACAGAATGATTAAGATAATGATGTTTCTTTATTCTGAGGCTTCATGGTTTATACTAAATTAAAGAGAGTAGGAATGACTGGTGAGGAAGAGGAATGCTTTATTGCAGGATGGCTGACTCCAATGATGACATATTTTCCCTGTGAACTTAGCTTCTCCCTCTTTCAGTATGAATTACACTGAGTTACAAGGTACAGTCTGCAAAAAAATTGTTACAAACTAGGATTGTATTTGAGAAGAAAGTGAAAAAAGGTGATACTGTATCCGATCCATAGTCAAATCCACAATTTATGTTCCAAAGGTTGTGTAATAGTATTCATTTGTCATTCATACTATTATGTATCTACTTTGGAAGGTGTCTACATCAATCTTAGCAATATCTGTCTAGAAAGTCCTAAGGGTAGGCATAGATACCTACTAGCATGCAGCCTAAGCTTGGAAGTCTACTTGATGAAATACTATTTATTAAAACCTCTGAAGGGAAACTAGAAGAGATCAATTTAAGCACACAGGTAGCAAAGAATTTTAACACTTCTTCCTCTTCAGGATCACATTTATTTTTTCTTTTTGTCCAGATGGATTCACATTTCTGCAGCTGGAAGCTTTGAAACTGGTACCTGACAGGACTACCTACCTGTCTCTTTCAGAAAAGTAGTGTGCTATATTCAGTGGTGGGGGGGGAGGCCATAATGAAATATCATACTAAAACTTGTATGCTACATGATATGAAAGGCACACAGGGTAATACCTGCATTTTCCTCCTTTTTCTGGACAGAAGAAAATAGTGAAAAACATGCTCTGCTTAATATTGTATATTATATTACCTTATCCATCTTGTCATTCCGTTGTTTTAGGCAATTCTTTTTGCATCTCTTGCAGTGTGGACCACATATAACCTCTTTCTTTTTCTTCTTAGACTAGAAGATGCTTTTTATTTTTAGTTGTCATACTCAATGTATTTATTTTCTAATTTCTCACTCTGAAGCCAAACCAATTAGTGACTATGATTTGCTGCTCAGGTGCAAAGTACAAATCAGGCTGGAAGAATAATGACAGGCAAAGGTACTCACTCTGCATAAGGCCTGAGTGCTTAGAATCGAAGATTGTTTTATATAAGCATTTAAATACAGGAGTGCTTGCCAGGGCATATGAAATGTAGTGTTATGTCTCATTGTTACTTAGATGTATTCAGAAAAAATACTTTTAGTAGTTTTGCCTTGTAACAAAATTCTAAAAAAATGGTATCCACTTTGACACCCAGTGCCTTTTTGGCTTCTGTTCTCCTGTGCATAAGACATTTTGCAACAGGTTTCATTGGCTTATTTTAGAAGTACACCAAGGGAGACTGAGCCATATTGCTTCAGGATAGAGAAATAACGGGTAAGATCTAGGCTGGGAAACTGTTTCCATTTTTCCATCCACTGTATATCAAGCAGAAGTTGGACCACGTGGAGAAGGTCAGATGGAAAGTAAAGGGAAGGAACAGGGATGTAGAAAACACGAGGTATGAGAGTGTGGGATTATTTATCCTAGGAAGAGACAGCCACATCTCCTTTGTCTGTGGAGAGGAACATGAGGCCACTCTGGAAAGGAAGGGAATAACCTGAATAACTCAATATTTAAAAAGTAAGGTGGTAATGAAAATTTCAGTTAGATAGAATAAACAGTTGGGAAAGTGAAACACAGCTTGAAAAGGGATTTCTGCCATTGGTAGTTGAAATGCCAATGGTATTTCTGTGGAAATGGCATTTCTGCCATTGGTAGTTTTAAAGAACAAGTGAAATGAGCATCTGTCAGCAATATCGAGGAGCAGCTAATCCTTCTTTGGGTAGGAGAATGGTTTTGGTCATGTCTTCAAATCCCCTTCAGTCCTAATTTTTCATTAAGTCTATTAAGATTTTAAAGGGAGACTTTCAGCCCAAAGGGTATATACTACAAAGTCTTGTGGCATTTTGTCTGAAAATTTGTAGAAGTGTTTTTCCCCAGGAGTAAATGGTAAATATCACATGGGGAATGTCTGGTCAAATAAGTGAATGTTGAGAACTACAGTGTTTTACAGGTGTGCAGTGAACAAGTCTGTAAAGCAGATTCCTGTGGTTGCTACAATCAATGTTAAAAATCCTATTGACTTAAGTGGTTAGAGATGCAAACTCTAAGCTACTTGTAAGGTATCATTTAATCAATTTAAATAAGATTCTTCTGCCATGTATGTTTAACCAAGGAATAGTGTTCTGTTCTATTGAGAGGTGACATTCTATTGTGCCAGTTCCCCTACCCCCACCATTCTTGAGCATTCATTTTAATTAATCTTAATTAAATTTGCCTTGAGCGACTTATTTTGCTGTCCAGATTTTGTGAAAGATTTTCCATTCTTTCTGCTTGCTTGCTTGGACACCCTGGTGCATCCACTTACAGAAGATGTAGTGCAATATGAAATAATCATTCATCAATTTGCTAAGGTTAAAAAAATCTGTTCCTCCCTTTCCCTTCAGCTGTTTGGACTTGGTTCTGCTGCCAGTGTAGCTGTTTGAGGGTGGCTCAGGGTGAGCTGTCCTTTCAGGAGCTGGTGGAGGGCACTGCTGGATGCCTGAAGCACTGAGAGGAGCCTGGGGCAGGTGCAGCTGTGCTGGAGCCATCCGCGGGGATTACCCTGGGCTGCTGCTGGTAATGGGAATCAGGTGTGGAAGCAGGGCCCTGCCTGCCAGGGTGCCGGGAGCAGCTGAGCTTGGTTATGAGCCTGCTTCTTTCTGTTTCAGCCTAACACAGCCCCTTGGGTGTGAGTGCCTCCTGGCTTTTCCTGGGGAGATGCCTGCAGCGTTACACCGAGGACAAAAGGCCACAAGGCAGAGCACAGCTCTCAGAGGGAGGGAGAGAGAGAGAAAGAAAGAAAGAAAAAGAAGGGTTAATTGGCCCTTATGTGGCTCAGCTGCCCCACTGAGAAGAAGGCGCTCTGGCAGTTGGGTGGTGCTGGGGAGAGGCCAGAGCCTGGAGGGGAACGTGGCTGTGAAAGGTGAGTGACCCCCTGCCTGCCCACGGGCAGGGTGAAGGCCCTGAGCCACACAGCTTCTCCCCTGGCAGGGTGCTGTGGGTGGCCCTGCTGGAGCCTGTCCCGGTGCCCTGAGGTACGTGTGGGGCTGGCCCTGCAGCAAAGCCCTGGGTGCTGCCGAGCCTCTCGGCTGCCTCGCTGGAGGGTGCTCGAGGGTGCTCTGGATGAGCCCTCGGTCTCAGCCCTCCCGAGGTACTGGCAGCCAGTCCTGGCAGTGGCCCCGGGTGTCCTGCGCTGCTGAGGTCAAGTGCATCCCAGTTTATTTACTTGGCTTTTAATCGGTGGGGGGTGGAAAATCTGAGCTCTCATAATGTGCAATGTTGTTCTGGTGGTCTTAAAAATCTCAAGTACATAGTACGAGCTCCTAGATGGGCCTTAATGACTGTAGTGGGTGATTTGTTGTGTGAAAGGGAAATATTTAGTGGGAGGGAGAGCATAATTGGTGGGGGGAGGGGGTGTGGAATATCTCTCCTCCTTGGTTTTTAGGGTTAACCCGTATTTGAACCTAGACTTCAGCGAACTCAAGAGCAAAATGACAAAGACTTGAAGTTTCTAAAGTTCTGAATCTTTGTGAGTAAACAACCATAATCTTCTAGGGTTTTTCTTTTTTTTTATTTTTGAAAAGTAATACTGTTTATATTGATATGCCCCAAATATACTGTTGTATTTGGGGTATATCTGAAACTGTAGCACTCTCCTGACTGCTTTATCCTCCTGTTCTGTGTACCAAGGAGTGCAGTAATGCATCTTGCAGCACTGTAGAAAATTTATGTAACTCTGCTCCCCAAACCCAAAATACAGTGTCTCACTTCTATTTTTCTCATGTCCTCTCCATATTTAGAAATAAAACATAGTAGGATCTAGCTTCAAAATTGTATTAACAGCTGCCTGTGCTCTTAATCAGTAGAATAATTAAAGTGTCTGTTATATATCATCCAGCATGTTGTTCTAGACTCCTAAATATGTTTGTAACTTAAGCCTTTTTTCTTTTTTTTTTCTGTTGGGTGCCCAATTGAACATTTCTTTGTTAAACTGGACATATTCATTTACAGCAAAATCACTATAGTTATGGAAATATTCTTACTTTCATTGTACTATGGCATATATGATTGCAGAGGTACATGCTGTAAAAAATGTAAATTAAAGTGATTTTGTTAATGCTTACAAAGCTAAGAAAGTTTTATACTTTTTTATTTCTATGAATTAAGTATAAATTTAGACTTTTGAAAACTCTAGGAAAATACAGTCTTCTAACAAACTGCTTAACTGACTTTTAAAAATACAATATACTTCTTAGTATGGAAGTATTATGGTCTTTGAGGGACCTCAAGGCTAGTATTTTGGCAGCTTAATCTTTAGTGTAGCAAAAAATAACACAACTGTGAAAGTTACATCAATTCCTGGTTGTACAACAAGCAGTTTTTCAAAGAGTGGGTTTGTCTTGTTTTAAACTGACCTATTTTTATAAAAAAAAAAAAAAGTTTTTGATGAGTAAAAATGTTCTTAAAATTAATACTTTGAGCATCTGGTTTGCATACCCTGGAGAAATATAGCTGCCTTGCAGACAGTGCGAATACTATTGATTTGAGGGAAGTCAGGCTTTCTTCTTACCTTCTCTGTCACTGGAGGGTATCTTCCAAGTCCTGAAACATGATCACCTGCCATTGTAACCAGCTATTGCATTTGGTGCTATTCAGAAGTTCATGTTGTTTGATCACATGAACATCTTCCCATGGCTTCATTATTCTGATGGTTCAAATCCACCTCTGCTTCTTTGGTTATTCTTACTCAATTCCAGATTAAATTTGCCAATCTTGAATCTATTTTTGGCTCTTCTCTGTTTTTGGCTGTCCCCTTTCCATATATCTTTATGGGTAACAGTCGTCCTCTCTGTCCTGTCTTACAGGACTAAGCCATTTGGGAAGAGGCAGTTAATACTGCTGAGTAGTCACTCCTAATCAGCTGCTACAAACTCCCTTTCTCAGGCAGTGGATGACTTACTGGTGATCTGTAAATCAAGGGTGCATGGGGAGAGAATGCTGCTGATCACATTATCCCAGGCTAGGACTGCTTTCTTTACTTGCATTTTTCTGTAGTTTTCCAGTTTCTCCACAATTTAGATCCTCCGTCATTCTCTCTTTCCCCTCTACCTGCCTTTCCAGTGGCCTGCTGATGGTCCCACAAACAGCTGTGCTCCAGGGCCTTGGTTCTCCCCTGTACTTCCAGTAGGCTTCCCAATGAAGTGTCCCACATGGCTGCCTGGTTTGCAGAGGGGCAGGAGCAGGTGACTGTTTTTGTTGTTCACGACTGAGAGAACAGGGCCAGCCAATCAATTTGTTTTACCCAGAGAGTGCAGTAGGCCAACAGAGTGGCTTAGTGGAACACACCCAGCTGAAGAGCCATGTGCCATACAGGCCTGGTCCAAGGATGTTGTGCAGTCCTTTGAATACAGTTCACCATCAAAGACTGCAAATTCCTCTCTGCTGAGATCTGCCAGACTGATGCCAGCCAGGAGCTTGTTGCGTACCATTGGGGCTGGAACTCTGAGCACAGCTATTCCAAAGTCTCATGCTTATTCTCTAATAGTTGGAAACCTTTTTGCTTAATATCTCTGTTATGCAGATAACCTTTATGTGAGCACTTTGAATAGGAGTAATATTCTTTTTTTAAAACACTGTTATCTGCCATGGATAACAGTTCCCCTTGCAGTGTGTGACTATGGGTACATGCATCTTAAATCTCGCTAGGATCAGAATGAAACTAATTGTATTCACATGTTTTACTGATAGCTGTAAAAGAGTACTGATAGCTTCAAAGAGTATTTGAAGGTATTTGTCCCACTCTTTTTTAGTCTAGATAGCGTGTGCCAAGACTAGGAGCATCACCAAATATTTAGTTACACTGAAACATATGTCATTACCACTGAAAACTTTTGTTTTGGTGTTGCAGCTTTTAAGAACTGTTGACCATAGTTTTAAAAAATGGACTATAGTAAACAGACTAGGGGTGGGATATAACCGAAAGGCCCGTATTTTTTTGCTGTTGCTTGGTAGTATCCTAAACTTGTCTGCATCAGATTAGATTAACCTCATGTTTAGCTAATTTCCTCAGCAATGTTTGGCTTTCAGAAATTGTTTACTTATCAGATTTTTTTTTTTTCAACATATGGCCGTTCAAAAGTGTGTTTTGTGCAATGTTACTCCTTTTGGAGATTATTAATCATGTTTGATAATTTAAGAGAGGGCAATCTCAATGTTCATGCAAGCACTGCATATAAAACAGGCCTAAATTTTAACTGGTAATTTTTATTTTAATTTGGGAGAGTGAGTGGTACCCCAGCAAGGTATTTGGAAAGATACATTTACATCAATTGAACCATTAAATGAAAATCAAGTGAACAAGTTAAACCAGCTCAATGAAAACCTGAAAGAATATGATAAATGTATATTTCTGTGTGTGTGTGTGTGTACAAATAAATATTGGTTGCTTAGTTCCAAAGAGTGCAATATAAGCTAAAAAATAACTCTCAGCGTTATTGCTGGATACTTACGGAATGGGGAAAACAGTCTGAGAACAGCTGATGTTCCTTTAGTGGGGAGAGTGAGAGAGGTACTTAATGACCTCAGAAATTTGGAGTGGGTCATGAGATGAAAGTGCATTTTGGATCTACGAGGGACTCATAGTTGTTATGACGACAGTTATTACTTGTGTAGTAATATTTATTATTAAACATTTATGATTACTGCCTAGGAAACTTTAAAGGCAATTTTTATATATCATTGCTATGGGAAGGAAAATACAAACATTTAGGTCCTAGACTTGATTAATTTTTTAGTATGTCTCCTTATGATATGAGCTATATATTTTGTTATGGAGCAATGCAATGGTGTATAACCTGTTCACAACAGATACATCTGTCTAAGAACTTGGTATGTAGAAGAGTTCAGATGTAATTGTTTGCTCTCTGCAGGACATTCTTATATGGAAACAGTACTCCCCCTCCATCACCATCCACTGCACCTTCTGGTGATGCTGTGGCTGTGCAATGCTCTGCCTTTCCTCACACTCCACGTCTGTCTTTGCTGAGCTTGCTCCAATGTGTTTCACTTGGAGTTTATTGCTAACTTTGGGGCTGCCCCTTAGTCCTTTGTCAAAGACACCAGGTTTGTTAGTCTTATTAGTCTGTTACCATGGTGTTTCCTTCATTTATATTGCTTTGTGAAAGGTGCCTTGGTTCATTTTGAAGCTTACAAACTACATTTTCAGTTAAATGGTATTGTGCAGAACTTGCACATATATTTTTGCTAAAGTAATTTTCTTTTGGGTTCATTGATCTCTTTAATGAAAGTCTAAGCATTTATATGAGCCAAAACCTCATTACACTGTACAGAGGCAGTACTTTAAACCTATCTGTTCTGTTACTGTACATTTTAATAAAACTTTATTAGATTTTTCTTCTGATAAAAGACAGCAGGAAACATTTCCTTCATTAGAAAATCTGAGGTGCTGGGAAACTTAATGTTGCATTTTTGTTTTCAAATTAATTATGGGTTTTGTTATACCTGGGTAATGGGTCTTCTATGAAAGGAATTCAATTTAAATGATCCCATGGAAGATAACTGCATTCACATCAACATTATCTTTACACATCTAATCATGTGGCTTCTTTTTGGTGAATAATAATTTCTTTCAGTCTTGGAATTATGAATTTTTTTTCCTGTTGTAAATGGGTATGATACACATTTTGTAACAAGGTATTTTATCTAAATTCTGCTTCCACCAGTGACACTTCACTTTGCTACAGCAGCAGGTGCAAATCTACTGCAAATGTAAATCTGCGGGAATGTATTTTCTTCCTTCTTTTAGTGAAGAAGACTTCAATTTTTTTAAAGTGGTTTCCTATGCAACATGGAGTACAGTAATCTGTACATCTATTAGGTTGTCTGAATAGGATTAAATGAAATTCCTATCTCGTAGGAATGAAAGCATTTTTATGTAACTTAATTTTGTAAAATCCCAAGTAGCATCTGGAGGGAAGAGAATGATGGGGAATTAAGAACTCGGGGGATTTGCTCAATATGTTGAATCTACTTCAATATCTTACTTTTCCTTCTATGATCACTGCACATATGTTTGGGCTGCTACTGAGAGCAGGAGAACATACTTAACTGAAAGCTACAAGAAGGGGTGGGGGGGGTTGTGTAGATATAAGCCAGTTTTTCTTCTTTTTTATATTACAGCCACATCTTATTAGTGTTCTGGCTTAAGTAAGAGAGGTTAAAATTGCTTGCATTTTCTTTCCTTGCTGCCCCCACTCTGGAATGTGATAATCAAGAAAGATTTTTTACATCCCATTTTGTCTGTGCCTGAATTATTTCTATGTTCCTAACACTGTCTTTCAAACCAGGAAAATGTATATTAAAGAAAACCAAAACCACCAACAAAACAACCCCTACTTTTAACCCAAATGGGTAGTCAACATGAAACACCTTGCAGATGTTCCCCTTAAAGAGGGAAACTGGTGATAAGGTTGCCTTTCACTAACACACTGTGTTTATTTGAAAGGAATTTGCACAAAGTCCTAAGCATAAGCAAGGTCCAAATACAAGTTTTTGAGCTGGTACTTCTAATTTTATCTTTTAATAACTGTTATTCTCCTGTATCTTAGCTGGTGCTAAACCGAAAGTCTTCTTCCTTTGCTTTCTCTGAATAACAATGTCCACTGATCTGAATACCATGAGCCAGCACTGTGCCCTTGTGGCCAGGAAGTCCAGTGGCATCCTGGGGTGCATTAGAAGGGCTGTGGTTAGTAGGTCAAGAGAGGTTCTTCTTCCCCTCTACTCTGCCCTGGTGAGGCCACATCTGGAACATTGTGTCCAGTTCTGGGCCCCACAGTTCAAGGACAGGGAACTGCTTGAGAGAGTCCAGCGAAGAGCCACCAAAATGATTAAGGGAGTGGAACATCTCCCTTATGAGGAAAGGCTGAGGGAGCTGGGTCTCTTTAGCTTGGAGAAGAGGAGGCTGAGTGGGGGACCTTATTAATGTTTATAAATATTTGAAGGGTGAGTGTCACGAGGATGGAGCCAGACTCTTCTTGATGACAACTGATGATAAGACAAGGGGCAATGGGTGCAAACTGGAACACAGGAGGTTCTGCTTAAACTTGAGAAGAAACTTCTTTACTGTGAGGGTGCCAGAGCACTGGAACAGGCTGCCCAGGGAGGTTGTGGAGTCTCCTTCTCTGGAGACATTCAAAACCCACCTGGACGCCTTCCTGTGTGAACTCATGTAGGTGTTCCTGCTCCAGCAGGGGGATTGGACTAGATGATCTTTTGAGGTCCCTTCCAATCCCTGACATTCTGTGGTTTTGTGAATACACTCAGAGCCCATGTGGTGAGTTGATCTTGGGCTGCAGACAGACCCCCAGCCAGCTGTTTCTCACCCTGTTTTTCCCCTCAGTGCTCAGGGGTGTTTCACCTTTCCTTGCCTACACTTCCCCAGAGCTGTCAGCAGCATTACCTGTGGGTGCAGCCCTACCTGACAGTAGGGCCATTAGAACCAGGCGGAACTGTCCATGGCCTTTCCTCAGGGAGGCCCCTGCAGCCCCCAATGCCTGGACAGGGCCACCCACCCACTGCTCACAGTGTTCACCACTCAGTAGTCCATCTTTATTGATAAAGTTCTATTGTACACTTGAATACCAAAGGTATCTCAGCAACAGCTTCTTCCTTGTTCCTGTTGGTGTCTTACTGATCTGAGATCCTCACAGCTGAGTAACAGGGGTGGGCAGAATGGGACATCTCACCAGCACTGCTGGTGCTGCACAGGTGCTCTGGGACTCAGGACAGGGGGGTGAAACCATTGTCCAGCAGAGAAAGGAGTTGAAAAGATTGAGAAATCTACAGGTAAAGCCAGTTTACTCTTTTTGGTGAGTATGCCTTGGCCCTGCATAGCAGTAGATGGTTATAACATGAGGGAACATGGGCCTTATCTCAAAATATTGTGCAAGAAGGAACAAACAATGCTCTGTACGGTAGCAAGGCTGACATTTGGCTTATCAGGGGCTTTTATCTCCTGGCTGATGGTGTCTAGGATTGCTCTTTTTTAATGCATGGAGTCATTTTGAACCCGAAGTTTTAATTTTTTAGTTAGATATAAATGTTCCCACCAACCAGGGGCCATGGATTGCATCCCTTAGATTTCATTAGCTCTTCTCTTTTTAGTAGGAGGGTTTTAAATCCTGCAGGATAAAAAAGGGACTTTTAGGTAGGAAAAGCTTTCCAAGGCTTCTGAAGGCTTTTGGGCTTAGAGACTGTCTGGGGATTGGGCCTCATTCTGATCAGTTTTGTGTTTAGTATTTAGTCTTTCAAAAGTCTTTGATAGTTGCTAATGTTTAAATAAGTGACTACGTATGGAATATATGCCAAAGCACTAATCTGTGTAAGGTGGAGTTGAGTTCTTTAAATTATGCACTTCTAAAATAAATGTCCATTTATGTTGACCTAATTCTGACACACTTGTGTAAAGAGCACCTTCTTTCCTTTCTAGTAAGCAGGTCACTTTGGGGTGTTCTTAATGACAGAAATAAATAATTTATGAATATAGAGATGTTGGGGTTTTTTTTCAGCTGGGGCTTTGAGCTAAAAATGCACAGAGAGTGGACTGGTTCAGATTCCAGGATAAATACTTCCCATGCCTCCTAGGAAGTGATTTACTTGTGGCCTCCCCAAAACACTTCAGATTTTGGCTCCTCACAGGCATTCTGTCATAGGTAAGGAAGAGTCATTGATGCAAATGCCCTAGGTGTTGCGCTGAATGATAAGCTGGTAACAATTTGTTGCACAGTGTGCATAGTAACTGGCTATTCACTTCTGAAGGACCACTACAGGCACTAGGCAGTGAGTCAGCCCAAGTGTGCTGACCTCGGAGGCTTTCGCCTCTGGAAAGCTGTGTTCAAATGTGTACTCTGGCTTATTAAGCAGAGAGAATGACATAAATACAGTCAGTTCCATATTGCTAACATGACTTGAAGTAACTGGTGAAAACTGGCTACTCCCTCTTAATTGTTACAAAATAGCAGTTCCCAAAGTACAGCAACAGGAACATAGTGTTTAGTAGTGAATGATTCAGCATCATTATCTTCTTAGTAATGTGTCTGGAATAGCTTTGATTATATCAAATGTGTTTATATTATTTAGCTTTTAATGATCAAAATTTTTGCTTTATTTGCTGCTGGTTTCCTAGAGTTCTTGGTATAAAATAGGATACAAGGGCTCTTGGCTTCAGGTCATCAAGCAAATGATTTGCAGTGTGGGCTTGCTGAGCAGCATGCTTAAAGGGACTGTGTGGTAGCATGAGGCGTCTCCAACTCATCCCAACCCCCCTTGCCTCTTTTCTAGCTGCAAACAGGTCATGTTTTCTAGACTGAGAAATGTTCTGAGCTTCTACCTGGTCTACCCTAAAAGTTCTGTGAGAGCTCTCTGAAGTTAATTGTTAGTAGATTGAATTGGTCTGAAACTTTGATTTAGCTTTTTGTAGTTAACATTTCGATCCATGTTTTCACTTACCTGTGTTCCTTTAATCTAGAAAGCATGCTTGTATGTTATGTTTGGCCAGCTTGAGGTTTTCCTTGGTGGTGTCATACATGTGATAATGCACTTCTGTTGTAATCAAAAAGGACAACTCAGGCGTGCAGTTTTCTACTTAGTGATTTCGTACTAAGTGAAAAGGTTCACGCAACAGCCCGCTGCTCAAACCTGAGCAAATCTGGTGGAAAAACTTCAAATATACTGCAAGAGCTGTAGTGTGCCTCTGAGGTTTGGATCAGAGCGCTGGTCCAGCATTAATGTGCAATAAGAAAAACAGTGGGCACAGCCTTGATCAGAGCTCTGATCCAAATGATGTGATGTGGCATCCAGACCTGAAGCTGCTGCTTTTGCACCCTTTGGCAACCAGAATCCTATGGAGGCAAAGATTTCTTGGTTGTTGTTTGTTTGGGTTTTGGTGGTTTTCTTTTTGTTTTGTTTTTTTCCTGTTGGGAACTTGATGGAAGCTGGGTTTAGAAAAAAAACCTGCCTCTTTCAAAAGCTCCTGCTGACTTCTGGCTCAGTAGGTTCCTTGTTGCAGTAGCAAAGCTCTTTCTTCTTAGGCATCAAGAATTGCATGACCTCTTGGTTCAGCTTCAATGTGCAATAAGAGAAACATCGAGTACAAACTTGATATTCTTTTTCCCATACTAAGACAAAAAGTGGTGTTTTTTTCCCAGTTGCTGTGTTTGGGAAATTTTATTCAGTTCAAGTCCATTTACCCTTTCTTTTTACTATCACTTGACTCAGAGTTACATTTATGAACACTGCAAATGCTTGACAATTAATGTCTATTAGCAAGATCTAAGAAGTTCTGCAGTTTTGGATCTCTTCTAGACTTGTTCTGCTGCCCCATCCAAAAGCTTATTGAAATGCTTGTGGTAAGATAATATTGCAGCAAGCATCAGCGGCATAGTCCTTGACAGTGTTTTCACTCATCAATAGCTCTTAATACTGTTCAATATTGTGTATGAATGAGAATAATCTTGTGAAGTCTTGCAGGGTAGATGGGTTAATGGATCAATATTGACCTTTGCCATTACAACTGCAATTAAAGCTGCATATGAACTGAAACGAAGGTAGTAGTTCCAGCACAAATGGAGGGTGGGGCGTTGCAGGAAGATGTTTTAATCTAACAGAATTTTATACCATTTTAGATGTCTCTGAAAATGTCACAGAATTGAGAATAAAGATGACTGCTATGAGGACATAGTTAGTTTTAAATCAAATCTATTATGTGTGGTTTGTTTTATATTTTTTCTTGGCAGTGCAAAACCTTTTAGCAGTGAGTTTAAGCTATCTTCATTAAAAACCAGCTATGAATTCAGCTGGTATTTGCTTTTACTCTCTAGATTTCTCTCACTGCACTTGCTATGTGCTTTGGATGAAAAAATGCTATTTAGCTCAAGGAGACCTCACAAGCAGTGAGCAGATGGGGTTAACAGCGTAGTACTGTGTGTGGACCATGGCAGTGAAGCCAGAAGCGTGCATCCTTCAGAAGTAGGCTTCACCCACCAGTGTGATAGCCTTTGAACACCCTTTTCTGTGCTTTCACACCTTGTGTGACCACCTATGTCAAATGATAAAAATAGACTGGCACTTCTGAATCAAGATGAGGGAATCTTTGTCTTCAGCAGGTAAAAAATGTGCTTATTAAAATAGGACCTCTTGGGCAGCTGGAAAATGGAGGCTCCCAGCATCATCAGAGGCTTCTGAATTTTTTGTTCTGTTTAGTATTTAAGCAAATGTTTTTTTACACTGTGTACCAAATCCCCAACTCCGTGTTTAAATGGGAGTGTACGTTTGTATGTGACTTTAACCCTATTCCTCTTTACCTGTTGTCCTCACCACTATGAAATATAGAAATACGAGTGTGTCTCCTATAATTTTGGCTAGCTTTGGTTATAAACTCAAGAAGGCTGTGTTTATAACTAAATAAAGGGAAAGAGAAATACTGATTAATTCCCACATCTTGTCCTGACAAAGTATTAATGGTAGAAAGGATAAGGTATAATGGGAAAATGAAAGCCTTTAAAGGAAATTTTAAAGTAGCCAGGAGGCATTAAGTGAATGAATTAAGAACAGCACAATTTCATCAATGAATAGTGCTAGATTTTGCTACCTTTACTAAATTAGTATTTTAACTTTGCAAAGAGTTAAAAGCCCTCTCAAAGTTCTGCCCAACTCATGATGGGTGAACTACTGCCAACACTGAAGTATAAGGTATAAGTTTTTGATTTGTCCACAGATACTTGTGTGTGTGAAAACAAAGTAAAGATAACATGCCTTCCAGATCGTACTACACAGTGTTCCAGTCTCTAGAAAAAAATTCCTTTTTGACCAAGACTGGAAATGAATGGGATGCTACAGATGCCTCTCTTGTCTCTGGTGCTCCTGACAGCTGGATGGCCAACCCCCTACTGCATAATGGTGAGAAGAAAGCTGAAAGGGCTGGGGGGATTGATTTCCTTGGATGGGTTCAAGAGCAGGATGCTCCCCAATGTATCTGGGAGAAACAAGTAGTATTGAGCTGTTCTGTGGGAATGCTAAACTTGCACTGAACAGAAAAATCTCATTAAAGCTCCCCAAGATGCCCTTTGCTAATGCTGGGTTTTTTAAACATTTTCTGTACAACAGTTTTCTTTAGATTAAATGGCCTCACGTGTAGCAGGATCAATGCAGCTACCTGGAGACTTACTTGTGGTAAATAAAATTAATTTTAACATGGCAAATAGGTTTTATTTGCTGTATTATCCACTGAAGAGCAGGGCAGAATCTTTAATTTGTTATGAAGTGTTGAAAATCTATAATGCTAGCTCTTTGGGTAATTCTTCTCTCCCTCCTGTGCTGCAGCATGTTCCCAATGTGACAAATAATCTTGCCAATCAAAGATACTTTACTTTTTTAATTTTTTTTTTCCAAAAAAAGGCTAATTCATATATTTGAAAGTAACTGCAATTGAAGTGGGACTGTAACCATTATTACATGTCACCTCTATTTAAACTAATCTGGATCAAACCTTTTCTTTTTCTTTCTCTTGAATTGTTATAGAGGTTATTATATAAATCATGTATACTTTATGATGTCTTTAGACTCCTGCAAAAAAAAGACCAAAAAACCCGATAGTTATTGTCTCCTTCCCTTTTTAGATTCCATATATAGATGTTTATCTGTCAGTAGACATCTAAGTATGATTTAGGCTTAGATTCTGGTTAATGGTTTGGTGCTAAATTGTTTCTGAAAATGAAAGTTCAGGTTGAGTTTGATAATATATTACACAAGTAATAACTTCTGTTTGCACTGCTTTTTATCTGAAGAGCTCAAAGTATTTTGGAAATGTGTTATTTATTATGTACTTGTAGTATTGTGCAGGGAACTTTATGAAACTCATGGTCTGTAAAACCATGTACACAGGCAAGTCCTATTTATGGAAGACTTCAGAAAGGGGACACGTTCTTAAGTTGTGGGGGTTGAAGCTTCCTCTGAGCAGGAGCTGACTGACAAAACTGTCTTTGGAGTGAATTCAATCGTGATAGGCTATGCCAAGCAACTTGTGTCACTTTGCTTACCTTTTTGTTCCTCAGTTTGCCTGGCATGCAAAAATACCTGTGCAAATGCAATCTGCTAGATGTTACTTCTCCTTTTGAGTTAAAGAAAGCATTACGAGTGATTCAGCATCCAGAAAGGGTAGTTTGATTCCAGAGCTAGTACAACTACAGAGGACCTGGTCTCTTATGAACCATTTCATCTGAAAACAAGAAATAAAGATCAAGACTTTCCTGTTTGATCTAGTTTCATTTCCCTGTGAATACAGCAAGCTTCGAGTAGCAATAATGCCTTAGACCATCATTTTTATGTGACAGCAGCTAATTGCTCACATTTTTGTCAGCTTTCTGACCTTTAAATAGTGCCACTTTTGACAGCACTTAAAAATGGTGACTGCTTTTAAAGGCAGCAAGAAGAAACAAGGCACACATTTCCACTTTAATTAGGATTTGTAGTGCATTAATGACAATCATGTTGTCAGAAAACTACACACTTGTAAGGCTGTCATGATGGGCAGTTGTTATTCCTTGTTATCTTCCTTTCTCTTTCCTATCCATAAACGTAAAGCCTATCCCCAAGGGTAATGTTACTTGGTTTACAGTGCAGAGATGTTTTCAATAGAATGCTGCTGGTGACACAAGGGGAAAATCACTGTATAATGAACTGCCAGACTGCATGTAGAGAGAAGCTGGTGGGGAAAGAAGGCTGTGTGACAGTCCCCATGTTGTTTCAAACTTACCGCTGTAAGTCGTGTGGTCTAAGCACCTCCTACCCTGCATGGGTAATGCCTGACTTGCTAGTTAATCTGGATGGACAATGTCTGAAGGCAGGAGAGAGCCACATGTTTTGGGTTTCTGTACTAGATTCTGTCTGAAAGACCCGAGCAGACATAGTAGGGCTATAGTAGACTCTGACCTGTGCTGTAGGTCTGGCCTTGCCATAGAGTTGACAGCTCATGGAGTTGAGGGTCTTGCATCCTGCCCCATCCCAAACAAGGAACCAAGTTGAAGCTGCTGATTACCAACAGAACTGTTTGCTTTTGCTGTTTCACAGCCCTCCTCAAATGTTTGGGCTCCTTTTCTGTTGTGGGACTACACGGGTACTTGTCAAATCTCGGGAGAAAAGCTGCAAGGGAATATGGTGGTGAGGGTGTAGCTGCCAAGAGAATAGTTCACCAAGCTTGTAATTAACTCTTTAGTGTTGTCACTGGCGAAAAAGAACCTCTGGGAACAGGCTCTGAAGTGTGTTAATCACTTGGTTTCCCCTTAATTAGTGTAATGCTTGTCTATAATTTTAGATTTAAACACATGCACCTTTCATGTCTGCCTTTTCTGGTTCATGTACTGAAGCCTCAACATCTAGTAAACTGCTCTTACAGGGTTCTCTCTACTGTACTTGTACAGGTCTTCTGAGAGCAGTTGTCATTTCTTTTAAAGAAGCTTTATTTAAAGTTAAGATCACTGAGGAAAAATGAAATATACAGGAAACTGTAAATGTATATTTAAAGATATCATAAGCTTGACTTTAAGACTCTTACTAGCAGGTTATTGAAAAAATAAAATACAAAGAATAAATGTTGGCTGTAGTTTTGGTTGGGACTTTTTTCTGACCCTCTTTAGAAGCAGTTTGTTTTGTCTGTCTTATACTCTTATTAATATTTAGGTGTGGTTATCTTATGTGAAATGGACTTCTTAAGATTCCTAGGAGAACTATTTGCTGTCCTTATACTATATGTATGTTTGTTTCGATAGTATTTATTAGCTGAACTCCTTACTGTCAAAGTAGGTGAATCAAGTCCCTGAGCTCTCGTATTATATTCATAAAACGTTTGTACTAGATGGGTAACCTTAAATCAGTGAGTGCATCACTTCTGATCTGCTCAAAGAAAGGTTTGCCTTCGTAAAATTGTTCACTGTTTTCCCTAACTTAAGCATATGAATGCTAATATTTGTAGGTCTTTGGTCAGTATATAGTGATAAACTTAGGAAAGAGAAGTAGTAAAATGACACAGCTAATGTCACAAAAATTCAACCTTCATAACAGGAAAAAAAAAAAAAACAAAACAAACCAACCCACAAAACCAACCTTCTAGGAGAGAGAGGTCAGTTGCTGCTGCTTTGGGCATGCTTTTGGTACAAGTAATGTGGGTTCTTCTGGCCGGATTCTGAGTTTCTCTTGCCTCTGTCTTTTATAGAAAGCAAAGATCTGACCCTTCAATTACATAAATGTACCCTTTCCTCTTTTTAGACATGTAAAAAAAAAAAAAATGATGTGCCATATTTGATCTTTGGTTTTGCTGGGTTTTGTTGTTTAAATACCTAAAATATTTTCAAGTTAAAAAATCACACTTACATAAATGAAAGACCACAAATAAAAAGTGTCAGAATTTCATTGGTTTGTTATAAATTCTGAAAATAAGTTCTTTAGTTACAAACCATGAATATTTTTAGAGCACTGTAGATATTCATACTTCTCCTAGTAAAATAGTGACTGTAATTGGAGCATGAAATTTTAAGAAATTCTTGTTTTCACCCTATTCTGCACCTTCTGATAAAATTCTCTGAGAAGGACTCTATAGCTGGACGGCTTATTCTGTAACCTAATACACTAAGATCTCACAGAGGCACTATTTTCTAACTCTTGGCTGTGTACATTAGAATTTAGACCTGCAAGCATGACACGCAGAACTTAACCTTGAAGATATGACATTGAAATTTTATTTGTTAATGTGTTCTAATAGGCCCGTCTAAGTACTTGCACAATCTGAATAGGATGAATTGGTTGTTTTATTTTGATGAACATTAAGGGAAAAATGCATTGCTCCCTCCCCTACCCACAGGTCTGTAGTGGTTCACTGCTTATTTTCCTTTGGTAGCTCTGCACATGGCCTTTAATGCTAATGAAAAGACTGAGAACACTTATTACAAAAAGTAGCCTGTTAAGTTTATATACAATTTAAAAAAGCTAAAAAAAAAAAAATCTCTTATTTAAAAAAAATGTGCTGAGAGCTACATGCAAGTAGCAATTCTTGCTTTTCATGCAGAATTCTGTATAAGGCTGTAAACAACATTACATGTTTGTAGACAAATCCTTTTTCTGTTTTGCCTGGGAGACAAAAAGGAATATGAGCTGAATGTGATGTATTTTTTAGGAAAGGTATGTTGACCTGTTGGTATTGCCACTGTCTGTTCTGGCAAGTGTGACCTTGTTTTGGAGCTGCAAGCTAGTTCTGCTAGGATTAGTGGGCATTTTGAGAGTGTAGACAGCAGTTCGCTTCTAAGAGGCATGCCCAGCTTGGGTTATAGGGAAAATGGCTTCCTTTAAAAATGATAATACCCAGAAATATGCCTTCAGGCTCTAGAAGAGGAAAATGTTTAGCTGCCTCTCCCAGTATTATTGAGGTTTAGACACATGTTTAAATACTGCTGAATCAGGGACTCAATTATTTTTCAGGATTGTAAGTGGGTTTTTAATTTCTTTTTTAAAACAGGTTTCAGAAATGTATTCTTGGTTAAAGAAGGTAGTAACTGGACACACCATGACACAACCAGACTTCAGCTCTGTTTCTGAGATGCTTTCAACAGTTCCAGTCTCTCTCTGCAGGGGGCCAGAATCCTGCAGTGCAGATGTTTGCCCAATCTGTTGCTTGCGTCTTTTTTTAGATGCTGCTTTCCAGGATGCAGTCCCCTATTCTGAATTCCATTACCAAGTGTCTGACCTTGTGTTTGCCTGTGAATAGCTTTGACTTGCCAGCTACACTGGTTTGCTTTTATGGCTATTCTATCCCTCTCAATATTTAGTACTACTCCCATTTTGTCAGTCATCCTCACATTTTATCAGCAGTGACTTTCATATTTATTTCCAGCTTGAAGTTTTGTTTTTTATTTTGGGGATTTTTTGTTTGTTTTGTTTTTTTAAACTCTAACAAAAAACTGACCTGGGGAAAGAATTGCTTATAAAAATTGCAGATTGTGTCTTGGAGACATATAAATAAGCACTGAAGATGGAGCAGCTGTGAAGATCAATCTAGCCAGATTTGGGTTTGAAAGAGGTATCTTCTGACTGTAGTAATTTCTCTTTCAGTGAACTCTACTCTCACTCAGTGGTGGCAGGAAGGGATGGAACCCACATTTATGTGCAAGAGAAATTGTTTAATTTATCCCCAAGCACACAATTCCTTGTAGTCTCCTGCTGTAGTCCAGCAAAACTGCAGCACATCAGTTGAAGGACACTGCCTGAATATTTACCAAAGGTTATCTGCATCTGGGAGATATCAGATGTGTACTTTCTTATCTTGGAAGGTTGTGGACTTGTTGCTTTTTCTGCTGTTTGCAACCTGAGGGGAATGAGTTCCTGTAAATAATGACAGGACTGAAAAGTTCTTAAACCCTTAACTGCTTCAGTGCCTTAAGGATGTAAAGAATGTTTTCTGTAAAAGTTACCCTGCTGTGTCCTCTTAGTGTCACTGGATTTTCCTGCTTGCTTCTGGAATGTTTCTCACCTAACAAAAAATATCTGCCTACCAGGGATTACTCTGTAAAGGTGTACACTACAGACACTCAAATACAGAATAATAGTTTTATTTTTTTATTCCCTCCTGCAAGGAAAAGAAGGGAGAACTTGGTGTTTTTTTTCTTGTGAGGGTGGGGTTTTTTTTTCCATTAATAAGTGAATCATCCTTTGCATTTTTCTCCCTCCTTTCTGTCTTTATTCTAGGAAAAATTCACATAATTGCAAAGTCCTTGGTGGCTATAATCAATATATCATCATTTCAGTAGGCAGTACTCAGAGTCATTAGGAATTCTGGGCCATAATTAAAGTCAGTAGAGAGCTCTAATAGGTAAGAGACATCCATTGTCTGTCTTGTCTCAAGATGGTGTGTTTTAAAAACTGGATTGTGAACTTTTCTCAGAGAGGCTGAGCCTCCAAGCAGGGGAATATGATTGCAAGAAATTATTTATACATCCACACAATATTTGTGCACAGCCAAGTGCAATTAACAAGATGGTTCGTGTCACTCTGAAATCTGCTAGTATTTTGATGTGTTTCTACAGATATTTGTGTGAGGAGTAGATAAACATAGTAAGTCTGTTACTTTGTTGCACTTAAAGCATGTCTATCTCTATTCATTTTAAAAATTGCCCTTTCTCTGCATTTTATGTCTTTGTACCTGTAAATGTTTCATTCAAGTTTGTGGATTTCAGAAACTTGACTTTAAATCTGTAATTGTTTTTGCCTGGATGTCATAAATCCTTTTAGTTTTACATCTTATATTGTTGTGAGAATGGGATAAAGCCTTCTATATGGTGTGTTTTTTCTCTTCCTCTGACTGTTTAGGGGAACGTAATAGAAATAATTCTTACTGAAGTGGCTTGGTGGGCAGACAGTGGGTGAGTAGGTCAAGGTGACAGTATAAAAATGTATGGTTTAAAAACTGCTTGCAAACTAAAGATTCCTTTGTGTTCTGACATAACTGTATGTTGCCCTTGTGTGTGTGGTTTTTTTTTTTAATTTCAAAATATTTGAAAAATCTTTATAATATACTGTGCACTCAGAGATAAGCAGAGTTACTTTTCAAAAGGCCAACAGTTACCTCACTGTGACTAGAGGCAATGGATTTATTCCCAGTTCTGGATTTGTAAAGTTAACCGACACCTAATAACCATCTCTGAACAATGGCTACTCTGTGATTGTAAGTAACTGGGTAGACAATTAATGATGAATTAACTCTACTGCTTTGATCTCTCTCTTTGATAAATATCTATGGGCAAATAATGATTTCTTCAAATGGATTTGCTGTTCATGTTCTCTTAAAGCCTTTTCTTCACTGTTGGTATATTAAGCTTTGGCTCTGCTGTTGCTGTATCTCTATTAGCAAAAGCTCTAGTAGAGAAGAATATTGTATTTGCAAAAACAATTACTGCTTAGCCCACAGTTCACAGACTTTGCAGAGTGATATATGTTATAGTGGCAAAAGTGTTGCTGTGTCAGTATTGGTTATGCTTGGAGGCTTTGTATTCTTACAATTATACCAGAAAATTGTTGTGCCTTAGCACCATGCCCTATTGCTCCCTTCTCATTTAGGGATGCTTGTAGTGCCTTTCTTCATATCCAGGGTCTTCCACCCATCTCTGCTTTTCTTTCTTGGCAAGGTTTCCCAATCTTCTCTACAGCAATAAATGTAGCTTTGATTTCTTTCTGTCACACAGCATAATATTGTGCATGCAGATTGTGCTGGCTGAAATGACTGCAACTATTTCTCACCCTGGTGGTATATTGTTCCTGTTTGGCTGCATCTGAACTTGCAATATGACAGTCAACAAAACTCAAAAAACCATTGTTTGAAATCTGCTAGCCTAAATGCAAATAGTCTTGTGTACCACTAAAATATTTTCAGATATTTATTTTTTTTTCTTTAAAAAAACAAACCAAAAAACCCACAACAAAAATGGACAAACAACAAAACTTGGAGCCAGGAAAAAAAAGGAAATTCTGCCTTTCTATTTGGTTTGATTCTATCATGTTAACAACTGGGAACAGCCACCATGGCTCAGGGTCCCTTTGCTCTGCTTCTGTGCTGGTGCAAAGCAGAAAGAAGTAGAAATGTGTAGAAGGGGGCTTCTTCGGACAAAGCTTCTCTGAAAAAGGCATGTAAGTAGATGGGCTGAGTCTAAAAATGGGTCACCACTGTTACCTTAGACAGGGGTATATCTCTGTTTTAATTCTTTCAGAACAGTCACTGTTTTCCTTTTGTTTAAACCTGGTAAGGAGACATTGGCTTTGCTGATTGTTGTTATGAGCCAATAGGACAGAGCACCAGTCCCCAAAAGTGTCCCTCCTCCAGCTCACCAAACTTCTGTTGTAGTAGAGGCGTGGCAGTGCTCAGAGAAGGCCACATCTCTCTAATTGTATTATGGGAACTGATGACGTAAAGAGATACATGTCTCCTAGTTTCTTGACACTGAGTAAATTGGAGTGCAGATGATTAAATTAGAGGGTTAATCTGTGATATACATCTTCTGGCAATGTTGTTTGAGCCTGTAATTTATGTTTCTGTGCTGTCCCTAATAGGAGATGCAGAACTGTAAAATATTATTTTTTCTTTGTGTCGGAGAGTCCACCTTGTTTTCATGAAGGGTTTTGCAATTGCTTTTAGCTGTGTTAAAAAACTGAATCTCAGACAGTGATAAGGTTTTTGTCTGTCTTCTAAAAGACATACTGATATGGCAAAATGGCTTCATCTGAGCATCTTGTTCATAAGATTAATGACAAAACCAAAACCAAGTCATGTGACATGGGCAGAACTGATCTCCTGTTCAGGAAAACTGTTGTATGAGCACAAAAAAAAGTATAGGGCATCATTAGGCAGTTGTGTTGGTCAAAATAGTACTTAATTTAGTACCATGGAAATCTTAAGCAGCCTCTGCCATTCCCACTGTAAAGGCCTACAGAAATTGCTGCATGGCTGTGACAGCAAGTGTTACTGATAATGCTTCATTTGCTAATAAGAAGATGTGATCCGAATACATATCTAGATTTTGTTGGATTTTGGAAAAATTAGTGGTCTGTAAAGAGCTAGACAATTATTTCTGTGCTAATTAGCAAGGTCAATGGCAGAGGATATGGAAAATACAGAGGTGTCTGAAAGTGAGGGAGAACATAAATTGAAGTGTGAGAGAGGAGTCGGTAAAAGGAAGACTGACAGAAGGGCTGAGGATGAGTGAATAAGAAGAAAAAAAAAGAGGAGAGTGGGCTTTGGGAGGCTTTATTAGACCACCATGTATTTCTTGTTCCTCCTGACTTTCTTGGTTTTTTGTTGGGTTGGTTTTGGGTAGCCAAAATATTTTGGTGCATAACTATACCAACTGAAGCAGATTATATGATTGTTGGTCTCTGCAGTTCTATGATGAAATTAGATATAAATCTTTCTACATTTTTTAACAGTTGATGCCAATGGTATAACTTTTTTGTCTGTTTTACTTAAGTATGTTCTTGTGTAATCATTTTATAGTGAATGTGAAGGAAAATGCAGAATACAAAGTAGTTCTTAGTAGTGGTGTTTTGGGTGTTTTGTTTTGTTTTTTTTTGTTTTGTTTTTATTTTTTTTTTTAAATGAGCTACATCTAACCACATTCAGATCTGGAAATTAAAAAGTTTATCTTTCATTTTACTTCATGTTTCCCAAGGGCAGAGAAGTGTATCAACACTGTACCAAATGTGTTGCTATAATTAGCACTGGAGTATACCAGTGTGTTTAAACAGTGGTGTGGAAGGACTGCTTTGTAGAAGATACCCCAATTAGTACTCTTCCTCAAAAAGTGAATGTTGAGAAATGAACCAAGATGATAAATCAGCAAGCAATCTTGAGTGTGGCAATGACACTTGTAGTTTTCAGCTTTACGGAATATGAACCAGCAGCCTGCAGGCAAATATCTCTAGGCAGGCCTACCACCAATCACCTGGGCTAAACAGGCTGCCAATATCCACTTGGCGCAAATATGTTTTTCAGGCAAAGGATCTATTGCTTCTTTCCTTATTCATGTGGCTCCCATTAATGTCAAAGGGAGCTATGTGTTTGCGAAAAGAAAATGGATCCCCTGAGGGAGTCGAGTATTGTAAGGTAATGTTCTTCTGTTACGTTTTATGCACTGCTTATTTTTATGAGTTGTTGTAATTGTTTAGTGTGTATGATCGCTTCAGGGCCTGCTGTCAGGTCTGGAATCACTGCATAAAAAGGACTTGTGAATGAAATATTGAGAATACAGAAAAGCAGCCTCATCTTTTTGATGTCAACAAAGCAAATATATATTTGGAATAAGAACTTACATAGGAAGCAGCAGAAACTAAGAACTGCTTGAGAACTGTGAAAATGCATGGTCCTAACTGACCAATTAATGCCTACGGTTATTGACATTTCAATAATTCATTAAGGTCTGTATCAGTTCTGAAACAACTGGTCTTGCTGGGGGGAGAGCTTATAAAGGCAGCATTGATTAAATACACTGAACCAGAGAGACCAGATTAGGTCATATTTCTAATTTGTAAATCAAATACACTTACAATGTAAACAACTTCTTTATTATTTTTTAGGAAACCCTTTGACATGAACTTGTAATTGTTGTTACCTGAGCTAACAAAATTGTTCTGAAGTAATTGTGAACCTTTTGTCTTGGTTTATACCATCAGTCAGTGAGAATTAGATATTCCTTGTCAATGATCAAATTAATCTTTTTTTTTTTTTTCCTCTTTGAGTTGTAATAATGGGGCCTTTTTTGATACAAGCAATTTGTGTTACTAGTGCTACAACTATTTGAAAATTGATGGATAGATTTCTTTGCTGTTGGCTGAATAGAGGCACTATAAACAGTGAAAAGAACTTGAGTAAGAGTTGTTCTGAATGTAATCAAGGATGGATGAAGATGACAACTCAATTTTGCAATGAAAATTTTCTATGAACCCAGATATTTTTTTCTGTTATGTGAAGTTCACTGAGTTGGGCTTAAGTGATGAATGATTAATTAAATCTGTAGACAAGTTCAGTCTGTGGATCAGGTTTGTGGTTCATGATTGATGTGGATTATTACCAAAATATGGGGACAAATGTTTGTTGCATGCTGACTTATATACCTAGTTGTTGACTCTTTTCTGATATATAACCTGTGTTATAGCTCCAAATAAAATTCAACCCTCCAACATATGCCTGAAGCAACTTTTTCAGAACTTTCTTCTACATTGGGAATGCATAAACCATACTGTGTTGATGCTTTTTGTCTACTTCTGATGTGTTCTTGACAAAAGCCAGTACTGGTTACTTCAATATTGCTCTTTCTAATAACAAAATCAGTGGTTTTTTTCCCCAGAAAATGCAGGATTTCCCTTTGTCTTTCAAGTGGATCTCTGATACTGTAACTAGGTTACCAAACTGGCACAATAGGTAAGACAGCTGGCTGGCCAAGCCTGCATATCTGGCAAGACAGTACTGCAGGTGCAGGAATAAAAGATTTATTTTCAAGGACAGTTTTCTGTAGCTGACTTCATGTCCTTGAGCTTCTTACAAACAGCAGATATTTTTCTTCTCATTGCACAGCTGAAGACTAGAATTGCATTAATCTACTTATCCCTAACTTTCTACTATAGAAATTGATTCTATCGGAAACCATTTTTCTTATGTTCCCTTTCATACCAAACTGCTTTCCCCTTTCTCCCCAGTAGTGCAGAAAACGCTTGGATTGCAGGTGATCTTGTGAATTAATTTCAAAGCAGTTTATCACTTCAGTGACCACTTGGGTTCCTTAAAATGGTACTTCCCAATGCTTAATTAAAAATAGAATTCTGTAAAAATCAAACAGTGTTCAAACCTAGCTTTGGGGAACAAGAATAGGAAACTAAAAAGGCGTATGTGAGAGTAATTTTTTCAGTAGAAACTTCAAACAGATCTCCAGCTTTAGAGAAATGTGTTTTAATTTGTTTAGCTTGTTTTTTAATTAGAGTATTCCATATTCAGGTATACTCGTTTCTTGTGTTGACATTGAGCCGGCCTTAGTGCAGGAGAGTGGATCTTTCTAATTAAGACTAATTGCTGAATTAATGCAAACACTTGAGACTTAGGTTTAGTAGCGCAGCTGTTACCTATATAGGAGGAAGGAGGGTCACTGTACCATGAGGTTGTTCTGGCAGTCTCAGGACAGTGTGTGGCCCTGGAGCTCCAGAAAATGCAGCATCTCCTTGAATGGTGAACATTCAATGGGCTGTAGTGTGAGTTTGGGCTGCCCTGCCCTGCCCTGACAAAGGCTGGGATAACATCAACCACACTGCCAAAGGTTACTGGCCACGTTCAGACTTGCTTTGCAAAGTCTTCCAAGGCTGGTGACTAGGCACAAGCCAAAATACAGCAGAAGGTGGGTTAAGGTAGAAGAGCCTGTTTACCAAGCTATATTTCAGTGTGTTAGCTTGCCTTATGGTACTTGGTTTGACTTTGTCACTTTTACAGTCCAAAACGAGTTTTGCCTTACCTCTTCTTCCTGGCCACAGGGCTTTTTTTACTAAATTGTAAGAGGATTTGAGTTAGCTCGGTCAAAAGCAATTCTGAAACTTTTACTCAATAGTACTTCTTTAGAACCAGATTTCTGTCATTTTAGGGTAATAGGTTAACTTATTTTTGGCATTTGCAGAAATAAATAATTGAACTTTTTAGTATGTTTGGGGCATCTTTAATTTGTATGTTGTTTACAAAGATAAGCTATTCTAGCAGTTTGTTTGGAAATGTGCTTTTGACTTTAAATGCAAGAGGAACTTTAATTTTTTAATGTCTTTATCACTGCATGTACTTATGGTGGATAACATGTTCTAAAAATACAGGGTGAAAATGATTTCAAGATCCAGGTTTCTCTTACGGGCTGTCAAACTAAGATTTTTTCCAATTACTTTTCAGCTCTAAACCTTAGTTGATCAGGGAAAGAAATATCTAAATAGCACCTTTGAGCTTTATGGGTTTGTATTAAAGTGTGTATTAAAGAAAGATGGGTATGATGGAACAGGGAATAACTTGTATAATTATAAATAGCCAAGCAAGTATATACACACAAAAGCAAAGACAGCCTGACTCTGACTAATGAAGTTTGCAAGCAGTGTTTAAGTGATCAGTGTATAGGAGCTGATCCCTAGAAGGACCCACGTAATCCCTGGATCTTGCTGAATTTTCTAGCTCTGGTTTGGTTAGCAATAGCTGAACTCTGTTCTCCCTCCACCACCTCATTCCCTGGTCATCTCCCAGTTTGTGTCTTTCCTTGCTTTTATTAAATACATCCCAGAGTGAAATGTGTTGGGATGGTTTCGGGGGTTTTTTTTGATTGGTTGGTTGAGGGTTTTTTGCTTGCATTTTTGTCTTTTCTGTGAGGAAGGAGGAACAAGAACTGATGAAATACATCATTATCAAACACTCTTAAAACACAGAGTAATATATTAAGGTCTGGTATATTTGTCAGTGACATGAGTTTTATGATTGTTATTTTTCTAAATTCAAAGGGAACAGAACGCAAGTCAGCAGGGTTCTAATGCTGTAAAACTGCTGTTGGGGTAAGATAATAAAAAGCTAATGTCTTTCTGTCTTGGTGGATTTATTCCTTTTTTCTGTGTGAAAAGAGGGAAGGATGTGACTGATATGAATCAGTGTCTTTACAGGCTTAAAAAATGGAAAGAAGAGAGGGGAGGGAAGGCAAACTATCCTTGGTTACCAGTACTTCTAAACCCTTTCTCTTGTTTGTGAACTTGCTATACAACAGCTTGCTGTTTAGTGAATTAAGTTGACTTAGCAAAAGAGTTGACTCCAGAGTGAGTGTAGTGTGGTTGGGAGGAACGAAGAGAAGACCCTTTCAGCATCAGTGAACTATTAGATGGCCTCAACTGTCTTGTACAACATTGCCCTTCCCAGACAACAGTGACAGCTGGGTCTCAAAAAGTCTGCTTGAAGCCTCACTGCCCAAGTGGAGAGTACAGGATTGCATAGTGCTGTATACTCACTCTCTTCAGGCCTGAATCTCAGCCTTCTTTAGCAACTCAAAGTGATGACTGAAATTATCTACTGAAAAGCCACAAACCTGAGCTTCTTTGGGGCAAGGGGAACAGAGTCTTAAATCCATCAGGTTCGCCCCAAGTAGTATTTTATCTAGTATTGTGTAAGCAAAATGTAGTGGTCTTAAATAATTGCAAGTGGCAATTTAATAGAGACTCTTACAGTGTACGGATTAGTGTAATAATGGTAGTACGACTTGATTACCCTTTAAAAAAAATGTACTGAAGAATGTTTCAGACCATGCTATGGAACACAGTGAACACTGAACAATACCTGTCAAATGAACAAAGAACTTATTGCAGTGCATGTTTACACTTTCTTTACTTCTATTTCCTCACTTTCTACCATATTTTGGATTTCTCTGTGTGTCTAACAATCATTACTGATAATTAAAACCTTGTAATGGTGGTTTTATGTAAATGAAATTGTCATTTCATGTTGTGAAATTGACTTGCGACAAATGTCACTCTCTGCCTCTTCCCCCTTCCGGAGGAAGACAAATAAAACAGATGCTATATTCTGTTTCAAGGCCAGTGTCTTTTAAGGACCCTTTGGATGTACTGTTTTTCTTTTCTTCTACTGATCATCATTCACAGACTCCTGTGGAAGCCTGCATAGCATTGTCTCCGCATAGAGATAGGTTATTAAAATTCTAGTCCAAATAGTGTTTTCATATGAACTATGTGATTTCAAAGTAAAGTTAAATCTTAGAGGTTTTTTTTTTTTCCTTAGGTGTTTCTGTACTGATTCCTAGGCTACCTAAATACCATTTCAATATTACACAACTATTTGGAGCTTACTCTTACAACTTTTATATAGAAAATATTATTTCTCTTGGCATTTCTGAATCATCAGAATCGTTGGCTGCTATTAGTGTGGCTATAAGTGGATTTCACTCTATTATAAGCATCTTTGTACAAGAGGAAAATGCCATTGTTTTAAGACTGTATTTAAAATGCACCTTGTATGTAAAGAAATGGGAGGGAGGAACCCCCGCAAAGGATTCTGTTAATCTGTTCTGTTGACTTATAAAAATGTGCAAGTGACTCATGCTAAGCAGTTGGTGCTACAGGTGGAGCAATAGCTCAGGACTACTCTATTCATGAGCACTTTTTTAAGGCTAAGGTGGTATATTTTATATTAATGCATTCTCACAGTTTTTTTGAATGTCCTTAAAAATACTCTGTGCAAATACTTTATCTTATGTTTTTATCAGTTGCCTACAATTATTGGACCAATATTATTGGGGGTTTTGTTCTTTTTGTGTTAATAATAAAATTAGCAATTAGGACTTTCTAAAAAAATAGCGGTTGTTTCTATTAGAATTATAGTGTGATTTTTAGGAATTCTAGTAGAAAATATTGTCATGCTATAAAAAATAGTCAATAAGAAAAGCTGTGCATTTTTATTGATACTTTCTACATATGTAGAGACAGAGAACAACTTCCCTCTTACGTATTTTTAATGGTCTCTGAAGTTACTATGCTTTAAATACCTTTGTAGCAATATGAATCTACCCAATTAATATAGTTACATTAGAGCACAGACCAATTTCTTCAGTTATTAAATTATAAATGAAATTAACTTGTCATGTTTCCTACTTGCATGAAGACCAGGATTATTCTCTAAAGTGTATGCTTTACAGTAAATTACAACGAATCTGCTTTTAACTTCTTTATTCCTTTACTTTGAGTTCCTTGGCTAGATTGTTCCTTCTCCGGTTTTTAAGCGACTAAAACATGGTTGTCCCTGTCTTTTACAATGTGTGAAAGTAGTTCAGCTCTGGTGAAGAGACAGCTGGAAACAGCTGGTTGTAGCTCCTTCTTGGGAAGCAAGGGTTCTGATCAGCCACATAAGATAGCTGGTGGGTCAAGCTTGCCTTGACATTTTACACTCCACCCACAACTGAGCTTCCTTGCTCTGCTTTGTATGGAGTATTGCAGACTACTCTAGATGAATCTAAAAATGGGTCAAATCCAGTCCAATGTACTCGGTTTTTAAATGTCTCTTTGAGTCCTCTACCTTAGAGTAGAACAGAGGTAATGTAGTATCTCATGGACTGTGGCATTTAGCCCATGCTTTGAAAGCAAGGTTAATATATTGGTGTTATTTTATAAATCAGATGTGAAGTTGCATAGATGCCTCACCAGGCTGTTGGGAGGTAACTAGTAGTTAATGGGAAAAGGATCACGCAATGCTTTCGTTGGCCCCTGCTTAAGTCCCATTTGGGTGTGTTCTCCCTAGAAAGACCAGGGATCCTTCTGTGCCCGTAATGTTTGAGGCGTAGGGGCTGGTCCTGGGCCCAAGTGACTAGAATGATAAACAAGAAAAATAAAAAAGAATAATCATTGTCTAACTTTTTAGGCAGTGTGCTGCTTCTGTAGTTATTGCCATGCAGTTTCTTAGATCATCCAGGGCAGCTGCTCTCTGGCTCGGCATTATTAAGGCTCTGGTAATGCTTATTCATTGTTTCTCATCAGAAGCTGTGTATTGCTGCATGCTTATTTAGGAACTGGTAAAGAGACTTCTATCCTGTACAATTTCATCCAAGTGAAGGCTGCTTTATCCACCTCCTATCAAGATGTAGGCTCAGTGCAGAGTTGTATACGAGAAAAACTAATTGCTTTTGATATATAAAGAAGAGATCTGGTTTTATTGGAGCATTCTAACAGTGCCTTTAACTCTAGATTGTTTGAATATATGAGCCTTCATGAGCCCTCATGACAAAATGAAGATGGATACAGAAGGTAATAGCTCTCAGCTGCTCTTTATTATAGTTGCAGCTGTAATATCAACAACCAAATATCTGCAAATGAAAAAATAAAAATTATGATATGCTAACCAAAGTCTGAAGCACACTAGCGCGTCTGTGATTTATCTTCTAGTAGTCTAAATCAGTTTTTGCCTCTTTTCAGTGCCCTTCTTGTGATCACCTCTGTGACAGTCTAATAACCTAGTCTTTATACAATTGCAGGTGAATCCACCTATTCTTTTCTTCCTGGTCTTCTGTATCTTGCTGTTTCTCAGCAGGCAGAGCAAGAATGGAAATGTTTCCATAGCTGCTTTTTAGGTCTCTAACACTGTCTGTTTTCCTGACAAATTAGTCTAGTGTCTCTATAATTTGCAACCTTTAAAATATACAAGTACATTTGCATAATTAGTAGAGTATTATGACTAGAAAAACAACTAGGAGAAAATATTTAAATTGAATCTGTTCCTTAAAAAGATTATACAACAAAGTTCAAGAGAAAAAGCGAGAGAAATTATTCAACCATTGTCTGACTTTTCTGTTAAAAATTGCTTTTTTTTTCTTACATGCCAGCTGTACTATTTAAAGAAATCTGATGATACTTAGGTCTATCAAGTAAAAAGTTCTTATCAAACAGCCATTTTGTATATCCTTCTGCAAAATTTATTTATAGCTTTGAAAAACAAAAGGAAAGCTTGGCAGAAAACCTGTGTTTTCCAGGAGTCAGGCAGCTAATATTTGGCTACCTCATTGAGTACCATATGAAATATTAACTACAAGTGCAGTTTACTCTGGGTTTGCTAATACAAATTTAATTGTTGAAGGAGAATGCTTCCATGTGAATTTGACTTTAATACTTTAATTTTATTAGATTTTACAAATATGATTTTTAAAATTCTATTCTGAAAACTTGCGATGTGTCAGAAAGCTCTCTGCTCTCTTCAACACGAAATCTCCAAGAGGGTTTGTAGAGACTCTCCATTAGCCTTGACACAGGGAGAAACAGTTTCAACCTATTTAATAATTTAGTTGGTGCTTTTTTCTCCTTACAGCATTCAAAAAAGCCACCAAATCTTGTGACACTTTAAAAGCAAATTCAGTGTTCAAGGGAATGGGAGCTTGACACTTGCTGCAGAGTGAAATGTTCTCCTTCCTGAAGTCATACAAGAAATAGGCAAATACAAACACAAATTTCTTCATCCTCTCTGCGTCTATCGGAGGAGCGGGAGGTTCCTCTGGTCTCAATCAGCAGCAACGCTTACAAAGCTGGAGTGTAGTTCTCATGCAGTATAGATCTACTCTTGAAAAAAATGAGATGGTAGTTGGCAGCTTTTTTTACTTGGCTATTCTTATGATCATGCTTTTTATTTCCTCAAATCACCAGGTTACTTGCAGGGCAGGAATTGCAATCTTGAGTGTGAGTACTATGTGTGAAGAGGTTGGTGGGTTTTTAAATTTTGTTTTGGGTTTATTTGTGTGTGTATGGTTTTTGTTTGGTTGTTTTTTTGTGCTTTGATTTTTATGCATTGTTTTTAAATGGCTATGACCTGGGTTCATTTAGCAGACTGTATTTTCTGTGTCTAAAAAACATTTTGGGTATTTAGTTTTTGTAAAAACCTGCCTATGCCACTGAAATTAATATCATAATCTTACAGATACATAATCAATAAAACAGAAATTCTGAGCCCTATTCCAAATTTCCCTCCATGCTTTTCAGTATTATTTATTCAGTCATTAGTTATGCCTATGCACTTATTGATCTTCAGCCTACAGGTAATTTTTTGATGTAAATTTTTGCAGTATAACTTGGCTTCATAGATGGCTTTGGTAGTTTCAAATGGGCAATTTTATCCTCTTCATAAGGATGTGGGAACAGGGTAGGCTTCCACTAAACACAAGCTTTTTTCTTTTTATGATATTGGTCTGTCATAATATCATGATCAGTAAAGCTTACCCTGAATTTCTGCCTGGTTATTGCATTGCTTTACTACCAGCGAGCCATGGTCTTGGACACCTGACTTCTTGGTGCTGCTCAGAAGAGATGTATTTCTTGCATTCCTATCTCACTCTACTTTTCTTCTGTATGTTTTATGATCTCTGTTGCAGAGCTAGGGGGAGCAGTGTTTTTATGGCCTGAAAAAGATGAATCTGCTAGAAAATGTCTTAAATTCTGAAGAGAAGAAACTACATGATGTCTTTTTCAAGCTGTGGGCTAGATACATTGGGTGTATAGGTGGTGAGAAAATTTGTTATGGCTCAGTACTATACACTGCTTTGTGCTCCTGCAGTAATGTGTTATGGCAGAAAGACTGTTAATGAATTGCAGAAGGAGCATAGAGAAGGGTACTTTTCTGACAGGATACTTAGCTTCTGCAACAAACCCTTCATTATTTCAAAGCATAGATCTTTAGAGTAAGTTCCTCATGCTTCTCAGAACATCTGGTTTCTCATAAAAGCAGGAGCCTTTGCTATTTCTCTGCTTTTGTTGTGCCACAGCTTTCTCCGAGTTGCTGTCCCAGGCACTGGGAACTCCAGTGCTACTCCAAACAATGCAGTAAATGTGGTAATTACAATAGCTGAAAGGTGTGGCATCATTTGGAAGACTACTTAAAAGCTCATTATGCCTAGGCATGTACATGAACAAAGCAATGATCTCCTGTGGCTATATCTTGCTCTCAGCTGGGATGACTTAGCCCAAGCTGCTCAGGGCAGTGATATAGCACAGAACAGCTTTGGTCCATGTTCCTGGTGGAGGCTGGCACTGACTGACCATCTGTTCTTGCTCAAGCCAGTACTCTTGGCTCATGCTGTTACTGCCACAGGACTAGCACAGTAAAGGAGCATCCTCTGGGGGGTTTAATTGCATTTAGGTAAAGGTAGGTCTCTGAAATTGACCCCTGTTCTCACTGTACCTAGCAATAATAAAATTCAATGAAAGTATTTTAAACTAGATAAGTATTTTTGCTGGCCTGGTGCCAGTGTTTTCCTTTTGAAGTAGCTTAGTGTGTCTTGGACAGGGCTCATTTCCCTCCTGGATGTGTCTAGATATTAGAGCAACAGTGGCCCTTCTCAGAAAGGGCTGCTATGGGTATTAAAGTGAAATGAAGAGATGAAAGGACAATTGCTTACTTACAGGGAACTGGTATGTCCCTATATGGTAGGCTTTCCAGCTAGTGTTAGGGTCAATATGAAGAGCTGACTAATTTTCCTAGGTTGAAGATTGGCGCTTATTCATGTCTTATGGTCCTCCTATACATGTGCAGGGGGTCTGCAATAATCTTTCTTACTATTTCAGTTTGACATTTTTAAGACCAGGTTTGAAGCTTTTGCATTAAACTAGGAGTTTCTGGGCAGCTTTTATGTACAAGAGCTACTTGTACTGACAGGGTGAATAGAGACCCTACTCTGTGCTGCGAGGTACTGTAGTAACTTCTGTGAAAGAATGAATATTGGGTTTTCTGATTTCTCTAAGTCAAATATGGTCGAGTTCTTTGTGTAAACTTTGTGTTTGCAACATTGCTTTTATGAACTCATAAATAGCAGCTGTTTCTGTCCTGAATGTGAATTGCCTCAGAAATGGCCAAAGGAGTAATTTTGAATGCCTTACACAACTTTTTTGAAAAAAAAGGCTAAGAAGATACTCTTCAGTGCTACAAAATGGGGACGTTCTTTAACATTACTGAAATACAATGCAGTCTTGCATGGTAAAATGATTCTGAGAATTAAAATAAGAAAGGACAAAATGATGCATATAAGGATGAGTTAGATACCCTGGGGAGAGGATGATGGCAGTATATGAATAAATAGAATTTGGAAAGTTTAACACTAACTCATATATATGTGTGTGTGTATGTATATATATATGTATATATATATGTGTGTGTCCTATAGATATATATATAGGACAGGTATTTGAGAAATCTGATCTTTCTCAAACCAAGATGATTATTAAGAGAACTGTTAGCTCTCCTTGCAGTATTTCTGTTATTTCTCTGTCTCCTGGACACATCATACCAAGTACTCTTCCTAGGTACCTATCTTGACATCCTACTTGCTTTGAGCCTGGGCTGGTTGCTAGGGAACTCATTAAAGCTGCAGTAGAAAAAGAAAAGATTGAGAGCTAATCAAACTGCTCTTTCTTGTATTACCATTTTCCCCCTTTTTGCAAAGTCTTTATAGTTTCAGATTTATAGAAAATTATGCACAGTGAGATATGATTGGATGGAGCATATGCTGGGCAATAGGTCCCTTTCAGCTCAACAGGCTGTGCCTATAAATCAGGAGATATACTGTAATGTTCATCCTACCTGAATTGATAGCAGCTCATCTTTATTCTGCAACTGAGTTATAAAGTGCCATTTCAGACATGGACAGAACAGACTGTGAGTGCACTATAACTTGTGGGGGGTGGGTGCAAGAGAGTTACTTTATGCTTTGAGGCTAATCACCTGAAAACAGTAGTCATTATCAAATTGCAGTATTTTTCTTCTTAAATACTGACATGAAATAAAACTTATAAAATATGATTTTGTGTAATCTCTGCATACTGTCCTCAACCTGCTGGGAGAGGGAGGAGTAGGTTTAATTAATTTAGAGTGCAATTTCCTTCCTAAATGCATCCAAATCTGGTTCCTACTTGGAAGGCAAGATTGTGGCAGAGGATATTCTGATGCCAGTTCTTGATGTTTCCCACTTTCACAGATTTAGCTGAATTTTACATATGATTTTGCAAATACACAGCCTTTGGAATGATTGGATTCTGAGCCCAAAACAATTAATCTAATACAAACAACCTAGTGCCAAAGATCTTTCACAGATCTGTGACTGTGCATTTAAAAAGGAGTTACTTTGGGTTCCTGCTTTCTATTTATTTAAAATAAAAAGGCTTGGAAAAAAGTATACCAGTGACTTGTGTTCAGAAAACAAGTGTTGGTTTCAGTCTTTAATATTCTCATTACTTGGTGCTGAACTTCCATTTAATATCTGTCCTTATACATTGTATATGATGAAACTGGAAAATATATTTTAGGAGAAGTTGTGGTCAAGAGAGATGTCAGATAATGCAATTTAAATAAAATTGTATTGCAAATCTGTCAGAGCATTTAACAGAGCTGTCAGGATCTTTTTCCAAGGGCTGATGATGACTGACTTAGTTCAGTAACCACAACATTTTTGGCATCTAACTGTAGCACCTAAGTTAGGAGCATTTGCTAATTCAATGGAGAATGGATTGGTGTTTTCAAAAGCTGTTCAAATCTTCTGGTAACTGAAGCACACTCTGCAGGTGCTCATCTGCCTCCACTGATTAAGAGGAGGATGAAGGTGTTTGTCTTCAGGTGAGTGTAATACGTTCTGTTTCTTCCCTGCTCTTCCCCAGTGTTAGCTGTGGTAGAAGGTGCAAAGCATGGTATGCATAATGGCTTTCACTGCATTTGGGAGTTATGGAAAGAGGGCCCAGGCTATCTTTAAATTATAAATTAAAAAGACTGTTAGTTTGAAAACTTATTTATCTGCAAAATCATAGTTTTCTTTGTGTATGTGAGTAAGAAATGAATAGAATAAGGCTGGGTTTTTTGGGGGTGTGTGTTTGTTTTAACATGTATTTTAACATTATTTAGACTTCTGGAAGCCTTCTCAATATTTTTAAGACCTCTGAGCTTACTAGTCATACTCGCCATGGATCCGATTACTGGCTTGTCAAGCCAAAAATGGTACTCACTTTATGTTGTTCTAGATGTCATACTGATAATTCCTGCTTTATTCAGTCTCACATCTACCTATCACACATTTGACTTTTTAAAACTTTTTTGTAAATGCAAATCTCATTGTTAATGTAAACTTTTTCACTTTCTCATTCCTCTATCAATTCTCTGTAGCAATTAAATAAGCAAGACGGTACTATGAAAAATACAGGATGAACAGATTTAGACCGTAAAATGTAGTTTCTAAGTGTAATGGGGACAAATGAGATCCTAATTTCTATTTTGCTGTCACACATTATAAAACTGTTGATATTAGTATAGAAGACAGTTTATAGAATATAAACATTTCTGATCTGAAGAGGGGGAAGCACATGATGTATAATTAGAAGCTCCTAGCTTATGGCGGTAACAAAGTTCGCTCACGTCAAGTGAATTACTGATTCATGATACTGAATTGTAGCTGCTGTTATTTTCATATTAGCAGATGCAGATAATGGATATCCAAGGGATTTAGAGAATGGAGTCCTCTAGAACTGAATGTTCATGGTGGTTTTGGTGGGTTTTTTTGATGTTTGTTTCTTTCCCCCAGAGCTCTTGGGGCAGTAGAGTTCTGGAAGAAGACTGATGTTCCCTTAGTATTTTGCAAGGGTCAACAGGATGATTTACCTGAATGTTGGAAACAGACAGTATAGCTGTGGAAATTATGAGCTATCTAATGTGGTCCTTGAAGAACATAGTAAAGAGATATATAGATCTGAGACAACTAGCATGACTTTTTGATGGACGATAGTGTCAAACTAATTTTATAGGATATTCTCACTCAATTTCAAGTTTGGTTAATGGACTAAAAATAGTATTAAAATAAGATGGAATATAGGCATAAGGGATTTTTAACACTAACTGTAACACAATTTAAAAAACTAAAAGAATAAATAATGCCAAATTATCTGGACTTGCTTTATGTGAATAAGTAGCAGCTTATGGCACTCTGAAAATGTAATTTTTAAATACGAAGTGGTATGATTCTACTTGAATAGTTCTAGATTCCAGAAAATATTGGTCTCTGTGGTTTGGAGCAACAGTAGAATCAGTATTTAATCATTACTTACATATGCAGATGATTTCTGGAAAAACTAAAGAATATTAAATAACCAACACAGGTCCTAGCCATTCTGCATCACTTGAGCAGCTGAACTCAGTCAACCACACTCGGTCTTTTTTTGCAGGCTTTTAATTTGATCTTGCTGCAATAGAAGTTAAATATTTGAGGAAGGAAACTGAGTTCTGGGAAATAAAGCAAGAGGATGATGATGGCTAATTAACAGTTTATGATCTCTCAGGTGGAATTGCCCTGAAAACCCTAATTCTGTTCTTAGATTGATAAAAAGGGAACTATTTATTACCAGCAGTAGTTTATGTATTTGACATTGGTATGAGGGCTGTTTGGATCATCTTAATCCGAGTTCCTGAATGTAAGCAGGAAGCTAGAAAATTGGTCAAAATTAATTAAAAAATGGTTAAACAATTAAATAAACATTTAGCATAAATAAGTCCCGCCTTTTTATCTTAAGAGGCAGCTTTAGATGTTTATGTACTTTTGTGGGACAAGTATTTTAGTCAGATTTTGAAATAAGGTTTTTAAATGATTAATAAAACTTCAATTTGACACTATTTTACTGTAAGAATTGCTTTCAAGAGCAAAACAGCAAATAAAAATAATGTATTTATTTCAAGTAACAAGTCTACTTTTCTTCAGGAAAATGGGCATAGAAATAATAGAAGAAATGGCAGCAATAGATAAACCATATCTGTGTAATTAATTGGAGCAAATAATACATTATCACAAATCTATGGTATTTATTTATTACTTTATTAATGAAGAATGAGAAGAGCAGATTATTTAAAAAAATCACTAAAATTGAGCCAATCAATCCAGAAAAATGACAAAATTATGCTTGTTATTAAACTTTACTAATTAAAATAAAAGCTTCATGATCACTGTATTTTGCTGAATGTAACCAATTGGTGTCAGTGTTTCCAGCTCAGATATGAATATAGCCTGTGGAAACTAATTAAGTTGTTTTGGCCTTGCCAGATCCTAAATGCTGTCATGTTTGTCTAGTAGAAGAGAAAAAGCTCTTCTGTTTTGTGCAAACTGTAGCACACTATACTGTAAACAAGGTGGTGGCGTAGGCTTCTTCAGTGGTGAACATCATCAATGAACATCAGTCCTGCTTGGTTTTAGTTTCAAATAATCTATGAAGTCATATCTTATTACCATTTAAAATTTCCAATTGCTGTTTGATTTTTTAACTTGATTGAATGAATAATGGAAAAATGTGTCTAACTTTTAAAAAGTTCCTGTTTAGAGTTGTGGCAGAGTGTGTAATCCCTGTGATATCAGTTCTACTCTTAAACATTTTTGTGATGAAGCATCCCATTTAGTTGTAGTTAAAACAAATATTCACAATAGGGAGAATATTTTCGTAAGTTATTCTGTAGACAAAATCCCATCCCAGAGTTAGCTGCTCATAAATGGACCTAAAATCATCTTTATGCAAAGAAAAGGCACAGAGACTATGCTTCATTGGCCTCTTTCTCCTGAGGGCCACAAGCCATGAACTGGCCCTTTGAATGGAAGGATAATTTAATTTAGTCTCAAGAAGTCAAAATATAAATTCCAATCCCAGTTATGACAATAAATGCGCTGCAGGTAGTGAGCCATGACCAAAATCATGTATTGAAAAAACTGCTTCATGAAACATGCTAATGATATTACCTGTCTTTCTCTTGAAGGAAGAGGAGGGTTTTATTGCTCATGAAAGACAGGGGGTAAATGTGTTCCATGTAATTTGTTCTTTATTGAACTTCCTTATGATTTTTTTTTTTTTTAAAAAAGAAAAAAGTGAATTGACCCAAGAGACTGCAAAGTGAAGCATAAGGAAAAACTAGAACTAAGTCACTAATTTTCAGCAGGTTGTTTAAAAAAAAAAAAAAATCTGCTCTGGACAAGAGCAAACAATAGTGAAAATGTTTTGTTTGGCGGTTGTTTGGTTTTGGATTTTTTTGAGACCAGGAACATGGCTACTTAAATCAGCACAAATATACAACATTTATACAGTTCTGAAACAACATTCTAAATGAGCTGCCAGCTCATTTTCTGGTATAAAATTTGAAAATATAATCTCTTTAGTTCTCAAGCTGATCAATATGAATGTGGCAATCAGTCTCTTGCCTTTGTACTCCAAAAGGAATTCCTAATCAAGTATTCATTTAAAAAACAAAACAAAGCCCAAACAAACTGTCTGAAGATAAAAAGTAGAGCATCTTTGTTAAACATCTTCTACATAACTTTACTAGAGTTATTTTGTTAAGGAATTAAATCTGTTTCTGCCAAATGATTCAATCAACTAAGTGGAGATTTTGTATTACCATGGAAATGAAATCATAAAGTGCAATTGTCAGGTTTAGAAAGTCTAATGCAAGATATGCTGTTTTCTTTTTTTCATTCACTTCCTCATTTCTTACTAATTAAATTCCTGATTAAAATCTGAGTGATAATCTTGATTTGTATTCAAGGTAGGATACTAACTTAAAGAGCAGAGTCATAGAGCTGAAACATTATTGTTTAAAGTTGTACAAAGTTGGTTTGGTTTTATTTTATTATTCTGGGCAAATCTGGATCGTTTATTTTACTTTGTGTTTGTCATGACTCAAAGACAGAATGCTAATTTTGTTGGGATGCAAAAATTTCATATTAAGAGCAGAAACACCAACTGACTGCTTTCAGGGCTGTAGTTACTGGTAAAGCAAAGAAGTGTTTAGATTTGAATATTAAATTATCCTTCACATCCACAGTTCCTGGCTTTCTCCACTTTTTGACTTAGTGATTGTGATGAAACTTTGAAATATGACTATGTGCCTTTAGGCAAAGAAATGTCTGCTGAGTACTTGCTGCTTTTCTAGACCAGGGTATTTATTTATTTATTATCTCCAGGTTTCACTGTTTGTAGTAATTATATGCATTTAGATCTGCCTCTAAAATGAGGGAATTCCTGTTTTCATTCCATATATAACAAGTATTTACTGTATGTTCACTATGCTCTCTCTTGCTTGACACACCATTTACAGAGCTTTTTATTTACTGGTTGCAGTGTCTGGTTCCTGACTAAGAATCAGTTGAATTTTATACTTGGGGCCAGATTACCTGCTTCTCTGCTCCCCCCTGCCCCAAGTAATTATGGTTCATAATAAGTAATTATGGTTCATAATTACTTCTCCCAAATTATAACAACAACAAAAAAAAAGCTAGCTACAATCCTAGGGGAAGTAAACAGATTAAATCAATTTTTTCATGGAGTTGAGTATAGATTAAGTGTTGACTGTCATGCTCTTCTTTATCCTTCTTGAGCTTGTATTCCTCTAGGTTTTTGGAGCTGATACAAAACAGGCTCCGGAGAATGTTGCTCTCCAAGCAGAAAGGAGTGAGGTAGTCCTCTGGCCCAGTCCAACACATGATCTTGCTCCCCAACAAAGACAGACTGTATTCAGCAATGGTCTCTTTAGCTTTAAAGCTCTCACAGTTTAATATATATAATGGCATTTAAAAAAAAAAAAAAAGGGCATGAATCACAGGCATAAGGTATTGTTTGCCAGTCCAATAAGCAAAGAGAAAGACCTTCTTTCTCAAGTTGTCTGACTGAAAACAAGTATGAAATAAAACTATCATGGTGTCAGGAAAGGGATAGCAATCCCAGCTCTCCTGAAAACCCATTCAGGCTATAGTAGGGCTTTATGTGGTAATACTCTGCCCACACCAGAACCAAGTAAATGACAAAATAGATGTGGTTTTGTACTTTTGCAATTACAATTCTCTCAAATGTCAGAAAAAATATTTTTCAGGCTATGGGGAATGAAGTGAATTTACCACCTCTGTAACAGGATGTAGAATTGAACTGTACCCCACAGTCATGCAATTCACTTGTCATGGGCCTATGCTACTTTAAGTTCTTAAGTTTTTATTTCTTGGAATTGCTTTTACAATGTATGTTTTACTGGAACTCTTAGTCTCTTAGCCCTTTTCAACACAGCACTTAAAAAATGAAAAAAGAAAAAAGGGGGGAAAAAAGAAACAAAAAAAATGGGATGAGGAGAAGCTGAATCAATGGAAATTAATCTTTTTTGACTGTTTGTTCACAGTGGGACTCAGATCTTTAAGCCAGTTGCATCTGAACATAACTTAGTTTACCTAACGCTGAGTAATGGCTCAAGAGTCCTATGAACTATTCTCAGCTAACAGAGTGAGCCAATTCCAGCAGTTGTGTGTGGTGGGCTGGGCGAGAGAGATGTGTAATGGATTCTGGTGGGGTAAAGCTAGAGTCTGCTTGTTGGCCAAATAACAGCCCAAAAGCTGAGGGGATTGTTTCCAGGTTCATTTCTTAGAGCAAATCAGTGGGATCTTTGTTGTTTGTACAACTGCAAATTTCTGTCTTTGCAGCTTGCTTTGCAAAAGCAAATTGTATGTAATTGTCATGTAATATTCAGTAATGTAATTAACATGTTTCCTTTAGTTTCAGGCAATCATTCATTGGGCTGTTAATTACACAAACAAAGGAGTAACTTTTCTTTTTTTTTTTTTTTTTTCATCTGGACTGAAGTGTAAATACTAGTAATACCCCAGCCTCCCCCACCTCTTCTGATCTAGAGGCCTGTGGAAAGCTTCTGAATCAACTTCTGTCAGCTCTTGGCTCTGAATTACTTCTAGCTTATGGGCAAGTTACCCAGCCTTCCCCCTCCTCAAGTACTGTGTTTGATATATATCGAAAATACTGGTGTGCTGCATTGGAAATAACTCTTTCATGAGAAAAGTGAGTTAGAGGATATAATAGCAATATTATGCAGTTTTGTACCTCTAAATAAGGATTGCCATTTTTCTTCAACTGACTGGTCGATTCTGAAACCATTCAGTAAATGGCACTTATGTGACTTTTATTTAAACTCTTCTAAAGATAGCCCTCCTTAACCATGTTTTCTGTTGTAAGGAGACTGATAATGTGGCCTTTGTATGACCTTGTGGTTTAATAAGCTGTACGTTATAGCATTTCTACTTAATTAGTTAATGATACCTTGATCAAGTTAGATAAATGGATTGGAACAATGCTGTATTCAATTAATTTTCATTTTCAGCTAATTAGTAATGCTACTAATGCTTACAATTCAAGATATGGTTTTGTCTTGTGATATCTTATTCATTTCTGTTTAAAACAGGAAAGCTAGATCTTTCCAAACTCAAATACATTTATTATACTGAGTGTAATTATATATAAACTTCTTAATTGTTGTCACTGCGTATGTATTTTTACACACAATGCTTCTGTAATCTGTACCCTGCTACTACTTACAAGCAAAATTTATGTCAGCCATGTGAGTCTGACAGTTTAGGTGTCCTGCATCAACTTCTCTGACATGAAAATTGCTGCTACAGGGTAGTCCAAGTCCTGTGCTTCTCATCACTTTGCTGATGGGCTGCTGAAGAGCAGAGAGTCCAGACAGCTCAGGCTCTGCAGAAGCTGCTGAAGCTGGCTATTGAGCAGGCAAGCAAGCTGGAAGCAAACCCAGTGGGTTTTGAAGCCTTCCTGTCAGGCAGTTTTCCCTGGAGCTCTGCCCTGGGTTTCTTCAAGATATTATTGAAATTATGAACTTTCTTAGTGAAATGTTTTGTTTTCAATACAGGCATGTTATTCTCTGAGAAATTTTAAAATACAGTGTTTTGTCAGATGGGGAAAATTGAAAATGACATTCATGAAATGTCAACCTGCTACACAGCTTACTGTGAATTAGAAGGATTTTCTTGCTTATAAATGCAAAAATGGCAAACTTAAGGTACAAGTGATTTTTGTGGTGTTTGGTCTTATGAATGGCCTCAGTGTCTCAATAAAGCAATCTTCTCTGGCAATAAAGACTTTATTAACTTTTTTTTAGTATTGCAACTAGATTGCAACTAGACAATGACAAGAAGCGAGTGGGAGGAACTAATAAGAAAAGACTAATTTGTACCATCTGTTCCAGAAATGTTAGCTGAGGTGATGCCGTAAAGGGGAAACCAGAACACTTGTGTGAGATGGTGATCAGTGGCTATTTTACATTTGTGTTAAAATCATTATTCTCTTTATGCTGGTTCTGGAAGTAACTATATCTTTACTAGATTTTGCACTGCTTGATGGCCCATATGGCAGTTTAGCTCTGTATATAGTGCAACTTATGTGGAGAACTATAGTGGGCTGCTTCAAATGTTTTTATTTATAACAGTGAAGGATCTCCTGTTCCTGGTAATATCAATTGGTACTATGCTTAAACAATACTATTTTTATGTTGATATATCAACATAAGATCTAGGAGTGCCAGAATGCTCTCCAGCATCCAAACAATTGAGCTTTTTAGTTTGCAAATTAAGGTTACAACTTGTAATAAAAACAGTCTTTCTGATGCTGTGGACTTCTGCAAATTTTAAAGACTGTTGGATCTACTGCAATTAAGGTAGAGATCATGTGGTTTTTATTTGCCACTGTCTTCCAGAGCATTTGCAGTAGTCTTAGGAATGCTGTCACAAATAGTGCTTGAACCATGACCGTGTTATTAATTATTGAGATGCACGGTCTGTGGTCTTTTTAGAGGACTTGAATTCTAACTGTGTAAAGTAGGTTCATATCTCCTACATTCTTCAGTGTGGAAAGATTGTGTGTTAAACAAAAGTTTAGTTAGCCAAGGCTAATAACTGTGATATGGAGTTTTCATTGTGAAAATGTGGGTTTTAGCTGTTCTGTCATCATACAGAATATTAAAATATACAAACAATGGAAATATAAAGCTGTATTTCAAGTTTAGTAAGTCAGTTTGATCCTCTAGTACTTATCAAAGGTAGTTTGAAATATTTGGGCATTGGATCCATTATTCCATCTCTCTTAATATTAAATTTTATGAAAATGGCAGAATTTATTCTAATAGATAAAGTGCTAATTAAAGAAAGAGATTTCCTAGATTCATATGCAAGGAATTAATTTCTACTTGTTGAAGTAGTAGCGTTGTGATTATTGAAGCTAGTCTGTTAGTTGTTCTTCCACTCTGCACAGGTTAATACCACAGTTAATTACAGCTTTCATTCCAGAGGCAACTTTTCATTGTCACAAATATAGATTTAATTTGCAAATTTAGGAATGGTAAAACATTGCCTGGGCCAGAGACCAGACAAGTATGGACAAGATATACTGTGTTTTAAATTGATTTTATTTTCCCTTTTACCCTGATGAAAGGCATAATTTGACTAAATGTTAATGTGCCAGTCTCCTTTACATCACATCAATTTAGTTTTAATAGTTCTTGTGAAACATCCTGTGAAGTTGGATGCCCCAGTAGCTCCAAGGTAATTTGAACTTTTAATCACAAAGTACCTAAAATTGTTCCTTGTAGCAAGCCTCTTCCTTTCTTTGTTCCTCCCTTTCCCTAAATGACTGCCACAGGACTGTATGAGAAATTCTGCCATTACCGCATTAATTGAGGACAGCTCAAGAGTGTTGAGGAAAAAGGTATAATGAGAATAAAATCTGCCTGACTCAGCATTTTGAACTAGTGCATAAAGTTTAGGAGGTATATTGTTATGCCAACACAGAGCATATCTTGATCAGTCACTACCAAAGGGTTTATTACTATTTTACGTGTGGCTCCACTTACATTTTTCACCTCTCACTATAATGCTTTAGATATTTGCAAAGAACATCAGAATCATGAGAAGGCCTCCCACAAAATTGACAGCATTTTTTCTTTAAAAGGAGTGCATGCTATGTCATTATCTGAAGCCAGAAGTCACTGATGAAAAGTGCTTTTTATTTTAATAATTATAATAATGGTCTGATACAAGAACAAAACATCTGTTTACAATTCTCCTTAGAATTTTTATTACATCTGCTTTAAGTGATGACTAGAAAATGTAATGGAGAGAAGATTCTCCTAAGAAAAGAAAAACAATGCAAAAACAACAACAAAAAAACCAACACCAAAACCCAGATATTGGAGACATTGAGGGGTACTCAGCATGCCTTTTTTTATTGGCGTATTTTGTGACTCAGTCCTGTATGTGTTTTATATGTAGGGAACTCTGTTGGAAATGTGAATCATCTGGTGAGTCCTGAGTGGTTTTGCAGTGTGTTGAAATGGTTGGGAGAGCTTGAAGATATCTGTGTTACCCCACCACAGGATGCAGCATTCCTGCAGCAGTGCTCTGTACGCTTTTTGTGTGAACTGAGTCCTCAGAAATCCAGATGTTATTAAGAGTCGATGGCAATTGGGCAACTTCTGAAGCTGGGACTGAAAACTGAAGACAAATATCCTCATGCAGACCTAACTGAAGTGGTTTTTGAAACCATCTATAGTTAGTCTCTAGCTGTGATGCAGTAATGGTTTCCACACTGCATCACCTCTGGGATGATTTAGACAAATTTGATCTGTTATGCATGTAAAAAGTTACAGCAGGGCTTATATGGTCACTCTGGCTGTGGGAAGAGCAGCAATAAGTCTACAATTTTGTTTTTAATCTCTGTAGGTTTTGTCCTTATCCTGTGAAGTTTAGTTGCGTTGTACTTAAGTGCCGAGTAAATCTTGTAATTACATCATTAACTGAAAAGGACGAAGAACTTAATAGTACTGATACTTTTTTTTTTTTTTTTAATGCTATTGCCTGGAAATGTTTTCCCTTACTAATCGATGCATCTCAGTGCCTTGATAGGAAGCAAATGACATAATTTCAGTTATTTTTGTAGCGCTTGCTTTGTACAGTTTGAGACTAAGATGTACAGAATCTATATGGCTTGAATAGCATAAGTTTTTGAAAGTAAAAGAGCCCACAAAATAATGCCTATCTTTACTTTTATTTTCCCAAATGTTTAGCTGCTTTATTTGACTCTTTATATATGCTGTCTGCTTTACAGCGCCAACCTACACCGACTATAGTCTGTTTTTATTATAATACATGATGTGTTACTCTAATATAAACCCTTGCATTTTGAATTGTCATTTTTTTCCTTTTGTACTTTGGCAATTTGTCAGAAATGCAAGGCACTTTCCTCCCAGTCTCATTAAATAAGCAAAGTAACTCACTTGGCATATTTGTATCGAGCTAATACAGAAACTACATAGTCAATGTGTTTTAAAGTTGTGTAGCTCAACCCTTATTCATACAAGCAAGGACCTTATATCAAAACTGTCACTTCAAGGTTTTGACAAAATCTGCCGTACTGTATCTGTAACACATCAGGAAGCAATGGGATGGGCTGAGGAGAACTAATTGCTTCATAGGCAAGTAAAAAACTGAAATGTGAACTGAAGTGAAGGTACATTTGTCAGACAGCAGTGCAGGTTTAAAACAAACAAAAACCTCCACAAAAAACCCTCAAACCCACAATTGACAGAGAAAAACATCTTTTGCAGATACTTCCTTTTTCATGAGCAATTAAGATTACAGTGCTGCTTTTGCTCTTCATTTGAGGTGGAGCGAGGGGAGGGAGGAAGAAACAACAAAATAACCCAAACACCACTAGTAATGCATTAATTACAGAAACAGTTATAAAAATAATCATTCTGGTTCTCTGGAGGAACATTTGCATCTAGATGAGCTTTTCTGCCATGAACAAAAAAGACTGCCTAGCAATTAAGCAAAAGCTGATGTTATGGATGTGTCCAATTTTCTTTTAATTGCAAAAATTTCACCATGTAAAGCCACTTTATCTTTGATGTTGGAGATTTCCATTATGATATCAACTTCTGAAAGAAATGGATAGCAAAAAGTATCTAGAACTAAAAATGCATCGTTAATTGTATGGCAAATGCTGTCAATTACTATGCAAAATCTGGAGAGAGTGGTAGGTTATAAACAAAAGATGGTTTAAAATTCAGTCAGCCTACTGCAAAAGTAAACCATGGCTGGTTATGAACTGGATCCATGCTAGTTTGTGAGATGATAATTATGAGTCTTCTGAATCAAAAGTCTTCTAGAGAGAGTTAGTTCCAGTACAGGCTGATGGTTATATTGACTGCATTTAAGATTATACAAATAGTCTTCCATTATTTTGTATAAAAATGGGGAACACTAGCATGCTAGGAAGTGTAGATCTGCTTTGTAAAAGGCTTTGGTCTTGCTGTTCATCTAGAAGGTTTTTGGTCAAGAGGTGGTGATAATATGAGTAAAAAGCAGGTAAGAGTATGAAGTATTAATGGTGTAGATCAGCTCCCTGTTCTGGTGGCCATTGTATATTGCCACTTGCTTAAGTGCAGCGAACATCATTGGCACATTGGGTGTTCCAAGACAATATATGGTACTATTTGATAGCAGGGTGAGGTCTGTTATATGTAATACAGCTTCTGTATATATATTATATATATGTATATATATTTGAGCTCATAAAAATATATCGGCCCCAAGAAATGCATTTCCCCACCTTCCTTCTAAAAAGTTGTTAACAATTTAATTTCATAGATAGCCTTGGTATCTGATCTAAAGTTTGATGCTATCCATTGAGTGGATTCTCTTGGACTGGAAGATGACAATAGTGGGCATCCCTTAGAGGTCATACCTGTAGAATTGAACATGTCCCTTCATTAGTTCAATTTTCCTACCACTTCCCTCAGCTAATCTTGTGGTAGCCATACCTGCTAAAACTGTTAGACGAGTTGTCTGTGTGCGCTTCCTTGTCTCACTTCTGTCTGGATTTGGTACTTTAGCTTAAGACTTGTACCAGACTAAAGCTGCTCAATATTCCCTGGAACAACACAGGTCAGAGTGACATAAGTTACAGGATTGTTGTTATAGTGATGACATGGTGTCTTGGCTTCATGTAGCAATATGCTTTTTCAGAGAAAAAGGTAAAATAATTGAAGCTGTTCCATAAAGAAATTTTTTTTCTGAATGTATGTGTCTTGAAATTATGGCCATGTAATTGCTTTTAATGATCCTATAGTGAGGTTTATGAGACAATCATTCCTTACATACAGTTAACATGAGATGAATTGTTTAATTTGACTGTCATCATGGTACATTTTTCCTTTGATGAGAAGCTATGGGAATAGCTTCTGATTAGAGAAGTTTATTAGCAATTATTTTGATAATTGTTATGTGACTTGTATTTTTGTTAAGATTTGTCTATAGCTCAATGAAATGATAACCACTTTATTTTCTCAAAGCTTTGTGGCCTTTTTAGTATTTAATCTCAAAAAAAAAATCTGTAAAATGGCAAATTAATCATACATACATCTGTAATAATCTTATTCACAGAAGCAGCCCGCAGCATTGCAATGTGACCTTTATAGAGCACAATTACTTTTATGTTTTGCAGGAATATTTTTTTTCCAGAATTTTGATCTTGTTCTAAGCAGACAGATACAACCTAGAAGGGAAATATCAAGCAGGCATGAATAATGTTAGATTATTCATCTGCTTATCTTTAGGTTTTAACTGGAGAAAAAGCGGCGGGCGGGGGGAGAAGGATACACACACTTTTAAGAAAAACTTTGTTAGAGAGCTATTATACCATAACCAAAGATGTCTCCCTACAATTCTCCAGAGTAGGGAAGAGAATATTTATAAATCTACCATAGTCAAAGTTAGTACTATTAATATAATGTAGTTGTCATTGTTTGGTTATAAAATTTATGGAGAGACCCTGAATATAAATTACTTTGTTTAACCCTGAAGATAGTCAGAGATTATAGAGAAGATATACCTAACCTACAAAAAATTGATATCTAAAGTATGACAATGTTCCATTGCTTGATGTGATGAATAACTTAAAGGTAGTCAGGGAGAGTAAGGATTATCTACAGCTATAAACATGCTTTTGTTCCAAGGAGGTATCTGTACTGTGGCATACACATATATCTTCAAGGAAGAGACCTAAAACACTTTTCTGTATCCTAAGACCATTTCTACATAAAAGCAGAATATTTACTATAGGTAACCACTTCACTTGTCTTAAAAAAAAAAAAAAAAAAAAGTGTAATCCAGTCAAGTGAGTTGGAATTACTTTCTTCTCACAACTCCACAGCCAACTATAAATTGATTTTCTACCCTTCTATCTCTAAAACAAATTGCTATAGAAGAATGCATTTCACTAGCCAGGTACAAGAACAGGACATGTTTGAGTCCAATTTTCCAAATAGGAATACTTGAGTTGTAGACTTTACTAAATATTTCTTTTTTTCCCCTAGTAATGTTACTTTGGGCATCATAATGTTTTTCTAAGATTCAAAATGCCAGGGGTTTTGAATGGCCAAGACTGCGGTCCTAACGAAAATGATGCTACATGCAGTAACTAAAGTTCTGGTGTATAGGACAAAGAAAATTTTCATCGTGCATAAAGCTGCATACAAGACAATATATTATGCAATATGAACATTAAAAGATGATTCCATAAATAGGGTAAGATAGGGTTTTGTTACACTCAATCCAATACATGAGTATATTCAAAGCCCTAGGTCTTACAGAATGCAACTTTAAAACTCTACACAGACCAGAATTTTTTCTCTTCATACTGTCATAGCTTTTATTTAATAATAGTATTAAAGACTTGATTCCAATCTTACTTATAAAAATGTAGATAATTTTATTATAGAGCAGTTTCTCTAGTGAAAGCCAAAGTAAATAAAATAAAACTCTAGGGCTACAGACTTGAGCTGTATACAGAAAGTATCAGGTCCTAAACTATTCTCAATCCAGTTTATGTTGGATAAAACGTTGGGAGATATGTAATAAGTTTTCTGCCCTCCCAAAAAGTGGCTGAGGTGGATTCCTCTGACATGGGAATTGCAGCTGTTAAGGTAGTCTTAGTCATCCTCTTCTGTACTGTGCTGTCACTGATGAAGAATGTGTTCATCAATTTATTAAATAATGAAATATTTTGTAGTTAATGACAGATGTGTAACTCATTCCAAGCATTTTTTTCTCAAAAAGCTTCAGTATCATCCCAGAGGGTATAGCTGGGATACACAGGCATGCTGAGGCAGGTAGGGATTTTGGGCATTGAATAGGCTGATTCAATGGATGAAAGAAAAGTTCAAGAGTGTAAACTTTGACTTTGCCTAGATTGGAAATTGAATGGTAATAAAACAAGCAGATTTTGTCTGGATGTGCTCTTTGGTCTTCTTATGAAAAGAAAATGAGATTAGTTGTTAAAACAGTATACAGGGGAGATGATCAAGGAATCTGGTTCATATGCAGAGAACATCTGTTTTGAGTTGCAAATGAGACTTTTGCAAAATTTCAAAATAGACCACATAATGCAATTTCTAAATGGATCCTGCAGGGTCCCTTTCCAGCAGCCCTAATAAATATTTCTACTGTTTTGTTTACCCTGTTTAATAACCCTGAGTCACAGCTGTATTCATCTGAAATCTCATTTAGACTGCTTAGACTCTTCCAGTGGAATAGCTGCACTGAGAGATCTCTAGAGAGATCTATTTCCTGCACATGCCATCTTAGCACTTGAACTGTTTGCCTGGCCAAGATGGTCGTAACAAAATCTTGGCAGATTAAAAAAACCCCACTTTTCATAGTTAAATCTTCAGGTAGAAACTGTTTTTTTGGATGCATTGCTGTAAAAATTATGTCCTGAGAATACATGGTATTGTCTGCCTTGGTAAAGTGTCAATCATCTCCTGCTGATTTTGCTCAGCTTTTGTTGCTCATTATTTTACAGATTATAGCAAAGATCTAACTTCCCTGTTGGGCCTGGCTAGATTTTTATCACAATGGTTTGCTTTGGAGATGTTCTCAATGACTGCAAAGTCAAAGAGAATCTTTAGACACAACAGATACTCCACTAGTGTGCTGGTCCAGAGCATGCAGCCCAATAACCTGAGCTGTTTTTGATCACACTACACTAGAAGTTCAGACCTACCTTAAACTTGTATGCTCAGCATTTCTGATAAGTGGTGATTGCACTTAGACACAGTTGTTCTGAGAATTATTTCTTAATATGATTTATTACTTGACTTTCTATGAGATATTTCAAGTGCTTTATGGTATCAGACTAGTCTGTATTATTTATCAGGTCTGTGTGGACACATACTGGATCTTGGACATGTGCCTGAGTTTGAATGGCACTACCTGTGCTAAGATGCAAGAGCTATGTGAAGTTTTAGCAAATTGCTTGTCTGCTAATTTAATGCAGATGTAATTTCTAATGTTTAAATTATTTAATATATATGGTAAGTAGTTGATAATAAATTTTAGTTTTGTTTTCTGAAATAAAATCTTCCATTAAAAAAAAGTAATTTCCATAAACCAAACCAGGCAAGTCATTCGCAGCCACATCTTCTTTGTGGAGAAAGCATAAGGGATAGGCTTTTCAGTTTTGTGGTTTTTTTTTTTTTTTCTTCAATCGTTCTTTCTTTCTGGGTACTATTCTTCTCCAGCTGGCTAAATCTCTTCTATAAGATTTATTTTTAATTGAAAGTTAAGAAGTTCTTATGACAGTAATTATTCAGGGGGCAACCTCTGACTTGATGCTCAGCCTGGTAAGTGAACATTATTTTTTTGCTTAAATCAGAGGGTTTTCAGACTCTTCTAGTTTCTCGGAGGCAAAACTTCCCCAAATTAGTTTAGATTTCTGGTGCAGCCATAGTAGAGTAAACTTGCTTAGAATTGGAATGCTTCTCCAAGAACATTTCAAGGAAAAGTAGGCAATGACATTGCATCACCTTTGTGGACTAGAAATGATGTAATATTTGTCTTAAGGTTGACTGGTTTACACTTGTAATATCATGGTATAAAGAGTTAGAAAACAACATCATAGTTCTAGGTATCTGGGTGCAACACACAGTTCTCAGATGATTGTGCCATCAAGATCAGTGACACATGGCTAATGGGAAGAAAGAGCGGCACCTGTAGGAAGGGAGGCAGCAGCATTCAAGGGATGGGCCAGAGGGCCTTCACTAGCTCCTCCCCTATTTTACCTTTGTGCCAGGGGAAGCAGAAGGGAATGACCATGGGCAAGCTTGAAGTGTAATGAGGTAGCCTAAAAGCCTAAGTTGCAGACTGGTGTGGCTGAGGTATGTTTTGTTCTTCTGCTCCAGATACAGGGGGAGCAACTTTTAGGAGAAGCCTTGAGTGAGCAGCTGGAGATGGTATCAACTTACTCAGCTGGTTTTACTGAAGTGGTGTCAGGCTTTGCTACTGCTTCAATTTAGTTGCCCTCAGCAGTCCCTTGTAGATTTGCACCAACAATGCTTTTACTTTTACTAGGCATTAAAGCCCCAGTGTTGTTATATTGCTTATCTTCACAAGGAGAGAGGAGAAATTTATGAAGAACATTCTGTAAGGTGAAGTTTATTGAAGAAGGGAATAACTTTAAGACATCTTAGAAAACTGGGTTAGCTGTAGGTGCAGAGGCATAAGAACAAAAATATTTATTCTGAGTTTTGAAAAAATTTTCCTTTCTGTCTTTTACCTTCGGGATTTAGCAGCTATTTAGTCATATGTAGTGTGCATAACAATGAAACTTCATAAACTGATGTGTAGCTTTTTTATTTAGCTATTCTAAGAAAATCAATTTAGCTGAGTAACAGCGATAGGATCTGCAGCTATTATTGTCTAATCTTTAATTTCTCCTGGACTCCGTTTTATACATCAGCTGCAGAATGTTTAATAAATCATTAAAATAGCTTGGATTTGACTGAAAAATAAATTATTTAAAACTGTAACTGCAACCTATTCCCCCACTCCCAACTGCCAAAAATCCTCATCACTTATTAAATCATAAGTGAATTAAAGCACAATAAAATGATAAATATGGGAATCTACAGCTTTTTTAAAAAAATATATGAAGTGAATAAATGCAGATGACTGAATTCTTAAATCTAGTCTGCTCATGATCTATAACTTGCAGATACTACACAGTTGTATTGCATAAAGTACTTACTACCTCCAGTGTTCACACTGTGATTGGTTAGTTTAGAATTAAGATATTCCTGTCCTTGTGTTTGCCATTGAACTTTTTTTTGTTCGCTTGTTTGGGTTTTTCTTAGTGAAAGCTTCAGAAAGACCTTTAGCAGCATCAGATATAAAAGTTACTTGGTTGGTGTTTTGCAGCTGTGATTCCAGCCCTGGATGACAAATCAGGGCATTAAATGATTGGTCTGACTGCACAGGGGGTTAAACATGGCACTATCCCGAGGCACTTAAACGATGAGGACCCCTAATCCACAAGTGCTTTGCACTGCTGAGTAGATTTAGTGAGAGCTGCTTTTTTATATTTTTATATATATATATATGTATATATATATATACGCGTGTGTATGTATATGTATGTATATATATATAAAACTTCACTTTGGGAAGGTGTTGAGGGATTTTTTTTTTTGTTCTTTTTACTAAATTTGGCACCTAGTTTGCTCTTTGAACATCAGATCCTGGTGGCATGGAAACACTAAAGGAAGAACAAAAGAAACTTTCAGCTGGTATAAAATGAAATACTGAACTCTTATCTCCTGCTGCATATTTTGTGGACTGGATAGATGCTGAGTCTGGAATTTCTGCTTGCAGAAAATGAATACATAAAGAAAATGAAGGCCATGCTGAACAGATTCATTTTCTAGCGTTAAAGGGAAAGGAGAAAGGTAATAAAAATAAATAATTTTATCTTCTAGTAAAATGTTTAACCTTTCTGGCTTTCTTAGTGTAGTTTTTAAATATATATCTGTACCCATGAAGTGACAAATCCAAAAGCAGACAGTTAGCAATAAAGTTACTAGTTTCTTTTATGAGCACATCATATCTTTTTAGTGGAAGTCACCTTTTTTAATAGCAAAAAAAAAAAAAGGAAAAAGTTCTCTTGTCTTCTTACAAGTCTTTTAAAATCAATATAAAGGAACAGCTAACTCCTTCTGAAAATTTTCCTTCTTTTCCTGGAAATTAACAGGGGAAGATCCAGTTTTTTATAGGAGGGGGCACTATTGGTTCTCTTCTTCAAAGGAATCCTCTGGTCTTGCTGTCTAATAAACATACTCTTGAAGCCATACAGTGAGGTAGATAATATCATACGATGTTGCTCATACTGAGACTGAAGAGGAGAAAAAATACACTGCAGAAAACTTTGAGAATAATGAAACAAAATCTATTTGCATGTGTACACTTTGCATAACCATGTGATGGATTCCTAGTGTTGAGGATTGAGGTGGAGAGAAGTGCCTATATTACATTTTTCTAGAAATAGTAGTTGGACCTATGTATTACAGAAAGTGAATAGAAAAGTTTATTTTTTCAGGGATTTTCGAAAAGGAAGAATAGAACTTCCTTGTGCAGAGAGGTTTAAGACAAGCCCACAAATGCCCGTATATGTAACACATTTATTTGTTATATTTATTTCCTTCTCAGAATCCTATTCTAGGCAGAAAATCGTATTACGTGTATTTCGATTGCTCAAATTTATACCTGCTTACAGGTCGTATTTTCAGTATAGTGAATTTGAATACTAAGTGGCAATGAGAAGTGCAGGAAGGAAGTCGCAGGGACATTTAAGGAGCATTAAGGAACAGTTAAGGACCTTTTGTGTGCGTTCAGTGGTAACAACCCTGCTTGAGAGTAAGTACTGCAAAACCCAGGGGTCCTGATCCAGCGCCTGTTTACCGGCGCCAGTTCTCCCAGTGGTTCTAGGTTTGGCTTTTAATGATAATCATTAATTGATGTATTTCTGAGATGAGTAGGAAAATCTTTCTAATGATGGGAAGCGTGGAATGCAAAGTTGTATTAGTTGGGAATAATGAATTACTACAATTAAGTGCATGAAGTCTTTCAGACTCTGTTATCTATTATACTCTTTTCTGTTTCAAACTTATTACAAGCCAAATTCATTTTGTCAAGTATCCTGGAAAATGCATTCACTAAAAATCAATGTCAGCCCTTTGAAATGTTGTTTGAAGGATTAATTACTGAGCTGTGTGACCAGCCTGCATAGCTCTAAGTGCCTGTCTCTATTTCAGGATATTTCTGTTGCTGTATTTGGCTCAAACTTGAACAACCACGGATAAGAAAATGCAGTGATTGTAAAGAAAGGTATCTAATGTTATTGCAGTGAAAGCCATGCCCAAGTGCTTATTGCATTTCTTAACAGAGAAATGATGTATTTATTTCCATAAATAGACCCAAGTCTATTAAAGCAAATTACGGTTGAACTCTGCCTTGTATCAGGTGAGGGTCTGTTTAGCAATGTGTTAATTAAATGCTCTGGAGGCATTCAGTGGGAGAGCTGAACCAAAGCATAGAAGAACAAATAAAAGTATATGGAGAGAATCCAGCTGTGCTAAAACAGTATTGAACCTTTGCATGAAACTGCCAGCAAATCAAAGCCGAATATTTGCAGTTAGCCAGTTTGTAATAGTGTCTGCTGTGAAAAACAGATACTGGTTTTGGGTGAGCAATACCTCTGAACTGTGACAGGCAAAACTGAAATTTAAAAAAAAAAAAAAAGGAAATGCTTCATCTCTTGCCACAAAAAAAGTTCACATTTGGAAATAGCTTGATACAGGTGAGTGGAAACCTAAAAGCCCTCTTGGCTGACTGGCAGGATTGTTTTTATGGGATTTTTTTGTTTGTTTGTTCTTGTGTGGCTTTCCTCAGGTCACATGACTTCATCAGTCTGAATCCTGTTTGCAGGGTTTTGAGTAACTGCTGATTTCTATGTTCTTGCTCTGACTTTGCCCAGGGCAGTGGAGTCCCCATCCCTGGAGGTATCTAAGAGTCATATAGACTTAGTGCTTAGGCACATGGTTTAATAGGGGACTTGTCAGTGTTAGGTTAATGATTGGACTAGGTGATCTTAAAGGTCTTTTCCAGACTAGGCAGTTCTGTGATTCTATGACAAACACTGCAGAGAGTTAAAAGAATGGAGAAGAGGGGAAAGAGAATTAGTGACAAGAGTGAACATCTGAAGCCCCTTTTATTGTTTGTGGGGTTTTTCATTTGTTTTTTGGGTTTTTTTAAAGACCAAAAGAATGCTGCCTGCTACAGTGGACATGCAGGTAAAAGGGCCTGACTCTAAACAGTCCACCAAACAGTCCACTGTGCAGGATGTGCTGAGTAAGAACATGCTTTGCCTTGGTTTAGGTCCTGTGGAAATGCAGGTGGAGACAAGGTGCAGGTAATTCTTCTGTTCTACTTTCTTTGCAAAAGTCTTGGCCTTTATAACTTTGGTTGCACATTATACAAATTGACTTAAAATAATTTGTGAAAGATAGCCCTGACTGCTTCTCTGCAGCCAGGAATTAGAGCAGATGTATCCCTGTCATAAGAGAAGCAACAACTGTGGTTCCTAGCAAGCAGAGATTTGCAACATTTTTGCAGCTCTCCTCTCTTCCTAATAAATACTGTATTTATAGTTCAAAGAAAACTACTGCAGTACCTCATAAAAGAAAACATTCTTAGCTACTTACAGATATAGGGTTGACTAAGTTATCTGCTTGGGACAAAGCTTTAAGCAATGACTTTCAAGTCAAATTCTGCTAACGTTTTTGTAGCAAACTATGCAAAATTCAAGCTTCTTGAGACTGAGTATTTTGGTACATTATTTCCTTTCAAATAACTGTACAAGATTAAAGTAGTTCAGGAACAATAGTGTGTTTCCAGTGAATCGGGTAGAGTTTCTGAGATAAGCTACTGTAGCCTATTTGTAGAAATTACAGAAGCTTCAATAAAACTCAAACAGCAACCATCTGTTTCTTCCATTCTGTAAATCTTAATTGTTTTTATTATAGTACAGACATAAAAATATAATTCTCTAACTTATATCTAGCTACCATACAAAAATAGTGAAACTAACTTTCCTGTATTGCTTTCTTACTTTGGCAGAATTCTTCATAGGTTTATGTCTTCTACCGTAGATCTCAAAAGGTTTTGTGAATTGCCAAGAAAAATTCAGTGTGATATTTCTTCATGGAATAGTGAAATATTAATGTCTCTATTGCTGTTCCCCCTCATGTGCTTGGTTGAACCTCTTTGTGGGTTACTTACCTCCTCCACTTCTTCTTCTGTTCCTGCCAAACTTTTAAAATATTCATCACGGCTCAGTAACAGTGAGTCTGCTGCAGGTAGTTTAAGTGTAAACTGTCTTTTACCTTCAGATAGAGTGTAGTGAGGCCCTTGGAATGACTGCAGGTACTGTGACCCATTTCAGTGTCACTCACCTAGCTCCCATTCTGTCATATTTGGCTTTTTTCTTCTAGCCAAATAGGGGTTACAAACTAATTCTGAGGAGGTTTGCATAGACTTATGCAGTCTCCTAAACTGTTTTTGTGAAATTGTAGTTTGATGAGATTCACATGTGCTGATCTAATGATTTGCTGCTAGGAAAGGAAGGGAAAACAAAATAAAACACTGCACTGCAGTACATTTACCAAAGCCAGCAAGCTTGCAGTATTAATAGTTTAACGCCATGAAGGAAATAAGCAATTAAGTAGCTAATATGTGATGTTACATCAAACAAGTGACTTCAGCTGGGATTAGCAAAGAAGATATTGCTGCTCATCTTTCTCCCACAGCACCTCTGTACTTTCTCACTCTGCTGAAGCCTACATTAGACGAGATCCAAGACATCTTGTTCGTAGTAAGGTGTATATCTTGCCTGGAGATGTTGGCTAAAAGGGCCGCTGTGACTGTGGTAGAGCTGCTCTCTAAATGCAGTGTGCCATCTCATGGACATATGTAATCTTCCTTGATCTCAAAAGTCCAAGATGCAAAATTCTCCCCTGCTCCCGGCCAATGATGATGCAGTGGGATGAGCTGTTGTTCCCTCTGCCCTGTATTAAGGATGAACAAGAAGTTTGTCATGATGATGTTGATTAATGTTGAGGAATATTTCTAGTGAGTCTTTGATCAACATGTTCAAGGTAATCACTGTGAGGCAATTAAAAAAAAAAAAAAGGCCGCACTGAAGTTCCTGACGTAAAAAGAAATTCTTCCTCAGAGACTGCTTTCTTAATACTTTATTCTGTCCAGCAGAGGAATTTAAGTTTTGCATATTATTATATTAATATGTTAGTGTTTAGGAGGCTGTTTCCCCTCCTACTTGCAAATGAACAGGTTAATCATAACTTGGTCTATACTTTTGATATGCAAGAAAATGTAGAATCAATAGAATCAATTTGTCTGATTATAAAAAGAAAACAGAAGTAGTCTTAAACTTCCAGTAAACCTGCAGTTGTGTAACTTGTAAATGAAACAATTGAAATGTAAATTTAAGCATCTGGCTAATTCTTTGAAAGCTCAAGAGGGGAACCTCAGAAATATTCATAAGAAGAATGAAAGGGAAATTGTTCAGCAGTATTATTTTTTTTTTTTAATTTTTGCTTCCTTGTTTTTGGGTTAGAAAAATGTGCCACAGAGTTTGAAGAACCATAATGATATGAAAGTTAAGGAAGAATTTAATAGTGCCAAAACTTGAGGTTTTTTTCTTAGTCTTAGGGTCTGATATCTTAAAAGGAGAGCCTAAGGCCTTCTTTATAAAGATGGGAAAAGATGGGTTGTTTTCAGAAATGCTCTTCAGTGCTTTGACAGCTGACTAAGGATGACAGGTATGTACCTACCTGCTCTGGCAATCAAAGCCTGAAACAGTGGGTAGGCACTGATAGCTTTTTATTCACAAACTCAACAATGGCCATTTTTTTTTCTCCCCAAAATAAAGCAGGAATGAAAAGTGATTGTTTTCATTTTAGAGATGATTTTGTATTTAAAGCACTCACCAAGGATGTGGGAGTCTGTCGTTCAATGTCTTTTTCTGCTTTACTAGGTAAACTGAGTTTCAGTGCTCAAGAATATATTCTAGAAAAAAAAAAAAAGCCTTATACTGTTTAAGATGACTGATGGGTGACTCGGTAGTGCTGAACTTAAGGCTTGTAACAAACAGTATGGAATAATCTGGTGCAAAAATCATTCCTTCCAGCCTAATGAGCTGAGCAAAGCAAACAATTTATTTCATAATGTTGATTTTTTTTTTTTTTTGTCCCCTTTCTCTTTCCTAAACACTCAGAACCTTTATTAGCTTACCCAGGATAATAGGAGTTGATTGCAAAGAAATGTCTTGATTCTGCCAGGAGAGTGAATGAGAGCACTATAAGTGATTACACTGACTTGCTTTCATTTCCTCTACTACTCTAATAGGTAACTTTGGCATGTTTTTTATTTTCTGTTTTCCTAGCAGCTTTGTCAACCGTGTGATGAGATTTGATACAGGGTAGGAATTAAGATGCAAGTACTTCTCAACTTTGAACTCCATAAAACGATCTCCCAATAAATTATCATGATTTAAAAGGATATAGGAAATATCCAGGAGGCTGCGCTACCAGGAGGCTGCACTACTGTTCGCTACAGCCTGTGCTGACAGCGCCCTAAACACGTGAAGTTGCTCCCTTTTAAGAGCTTACCTGACTGACCTGTAATCAATCTACCTTACTGACTATATCTTCCTTATTCCTATAGCTGTACTTTATATCATGGTGCCATGTTTGGTTTCACCACTACTTATTTCTAAGCTCTTTGTCCTGAGCACAAGCCTTTGTGTTGCCATTCAGGCACTGCAGGGGTAACAGCATTCCTCTGGCCACAGGCGTGCTTGGCCACAGAAACTGTACTTGACTCAGCCTTTTGCAGAACCTGGTAGTGGTTCTGCAAATAAGAAGGAAGGCCTTTTTTTTTTTTTTTTCCTAAAAAAAAACCCCAACAAACCAAACAAAAAAACAGATGAAATACCCTGCCAAATGCCAGACCCTTCCAACTTAGTAGCCAGGTGTTAGCAGGAAGAGAAAGATGGGAGAAATGAAAGACATCTGACTGTGTTAAAATATTGCTTCAGAGACACACCTGCAGTTTCACCCCCCTGCACCCATACTGTTAAATAGAAGCTATCTAGTTCCAAATATTTACAAGCTGTGATACTTTTGGGGTTTCTAGATCCTATTCTATCCTGTCCACTAGTTGAACCAATCTTGACAGTCCTTCTTGTCCAGAATACCTTACTGGAGTTTAATCTGTTTAGTACCAGATTTTCTAGGACAATCTGATGTGAACTGTGAAATTAATACATCACTGGAAAGAGGTGTCACTTTGATGTTGTATTAATGTGAATGTGTCATGAAGGTGAAATGCAAGGTAAAAAATGTATTATGCAAAATATGGTGCCCTCTATGGAATAAAATTTTTGGAGGGCAGATGCATTATAATGATTTAAAAACAAAGAAAAAACCCAACAAACCCACAAACCAAACCCAGACAACTTTAATTATTAGGAATTGTTCTTCTATGCCAGCTAGGCTGATTTTACTTTACCACTTGTCTCGCAGATATAGAAAGCAGCATTACTGTATTTGAGTCTTGTAAGTAAAGCCAGAGAGATTTTTATCGTAATAGGGTTCTTTTTTAAACATAGCAATTTATTTTCTGTTGGATTTTAGTCAGGTTCACTAGAATAAGTCTTCAGGCTATGGCTGGATGGACAAACAGCTTGATGTGGCTCTGCCTATTAGTGCATGTGTTATTGTACGGTGGGAGAGAAGCTTCTGCATACCAGTTTTCCCTTGCAGCCATCATCTTCCTTATCTAAACCCTGAAGAAACAAAGCGGTTTTTGAAGGGTTTCCATTCCTGTGTGTTTTTTCTGCCAGAGGGCTCTGCAATCCCTTTACTTAATTAACTCACACTGAAGCTCTCCTGCAAGATAAGAGAGACGAGCCACAACCGCTACAGGTATCTTCCCAGAGGCCTGCAGAGATGATTATGGGCAGAGTGAATGAATACCTCAGAAATTTGATAGCTCAGGCTTTTAGTTGCTCTTGAATAGGTCATGCTGATATTTTGTCCTTCCATTTCCTGCAATGGGGAGGAGAAAATTTTAGTGCCAAATTTTCTGGAGTAACATAAGATTGCTAGTTGGTGCTCACTGGGGAACATGCAACTTTGTTCAGCCCTGTGCTTTTGTAGATTTTATTCTTGTCAATTAAAGCCGCATGACTGTAAGGTTTGGATTTCTGGAATACTACTAGGCTTTGTGGTTCAAGTGCTGCTCCTCTCACCCCTGCTACTTTTCTTTGGGTGTTTTCTGAAGTGTGGGAAACAATGATATTTGGAAGGGTGTGCGTATGCTTTGTGTGGTGGTTGTCGGTGAGTGTTAAATGAAGAATTCTATTCCTGAGATCTTGAAAGTGTTTTAGAAGACTGGTGAGTGGGTTTGGGTTTGGTTTGTTTTTCCTATATTTTTATGCCAGTCTTTCTTCCCATGGATGAAACCTACCTGCTGAAGAGGGCTGTATCAGAATCTTGGATATTTTTTGTGTGTTCTGATGAACATTGCAGCAATTTTGTTTCTATATGACCTCCAGAGGATAGTGTGCCTTGCTCTTGTGATTTTTTCCACTGATACTGTTCCAGCATTGGGCTGCAGAATATATTGGTCTAAAAAAATATTGTGAAAGATAAATTTTGGCTGAAGTTTAACAAAAAAATATACAACTTTATGTTTTGACTTAATAGTTTGACACTACCCCTGTAGCTAATAGTTACTGTGATATGTTGTGCTTATAATAAACCTAGTCACTAGTCCTATGTGTGATTTTAAGTATTGTATTAAGCCATGTTTCTGGCAGCTCTTCTGCTTTTCATCTTGTTTATCCCTTGTACAATAAAAAGATGTACAAGCTCACTGTGGCTGCTTGCAAATCAGTGCTTTAATCCAGACAGTTATATCCTGACATAACTAACCCTATAGCTGTTGAAAAGCGTGCTCTCTTTTGTCTGCTCAGATCTGTGAAAGTGGAGAATAGTTGTCCTTAACCACAATCCAGCTGCTGAGATGGTGCATGATGGCTATTAACATATGTGTATACTGACACACATAAATGCAATGGATTTGGGAAGAAGGTTTGAGGGAAGACAAGACAATTCTAACAGGATAATCTAAAACTACTATTGTTTTTTAAAACAAAGATTCCTAGTAGTATCAAGTAATGAAACAAAAACTTACGTCCAACAAAACATTTATACATTTAGAATTGTTAAAAAATATTTTTACTATGCTATTTGCAATGATCTGCCCTCCCTGTTAGCTTTAGAAAGACAGACTGATTGTTACTCACAAAGGAAGAAGAAAATAAAAAGGAAGTAAGAATGTACAATTGTGTTTATTAGAAGAAATAGTCAGAAACTGATTGGTGTGGGAGGAATTAATTATTAAATCTACCCATGCTCTCTGTTTTTTAATTTTTTGCTATTCAATTATGCATCAGTAAATGTTATCGTGCAATCACTGGCAAGGGGCTAATTGGTATTTATGATTTGCTGCTTTTTATGTCTGACCTTTTGATAATTTCTATTTGTGGAGATGGTTTTAGGTATACAATGATCCTGGGGAACTGTCTTTTTTTTTTTTTTTCCCCTTTGGTTCTGAATTTTTGATACGCTGTTGCAGTAGCAGTGAATTACAATTCCCATTTATTTTTGGCAATAAAAATTGAAGTTTTAATGCATAGAGAGGTGTCCCTGTAAATCACTGAAATAAAAGAAAACAATTCTTAAACTTAGGTAAGGAAATGTATGTAAATCAGTGAAAAGTACTGTGGAAGATAGCAAGCAGATGCCTTTTGAAATCAAGCTTTTCATCTAGTTTCCTAAATTGGATTTAGATGCCTGTGTTTAATGACACACAAAGATTTTGGTTTTTTTAATTATTTATGAAGTCTTGAACATAGCAGAGGTCACTGGTGTTATCTTTACCACCTAATTATACCTATCAGTATGACTTCATTCTGAAAATAACCATTTTTACTCCTTTTGAAACAGAAATCTAATGTTCCTAATATCCAAAGCACCAGTTTTGTGGTGATTAAAGGGATTGGGAGAGTGAGTGGGATCATAGCTAATCAAACTGACTGAGGGGATTCTTGTCGGTCCTGCTCAACTACTTGTCCAAATGAAGGCTTCCACCACAGAAGAAAAGCTTGTTATTGCTTTGATATCCATCCTGTCCTGCTGACATGCTTTGTGCTTTGCTAGAATGACTGTATCCATGGGTGCGACTGTGCCAGAATGTATTCAAATGTTCTTCACTTTAAAAAAAAAAAAAAAAAAAAAAGTGAACAAGGAAGTGCTGTTTAGTTTAACCAAGAAGAACTGAAAAGAAGACTCTAATTTAATTTATTTACACAAAATTGTATATTTGGGTGTATTTTAGGTTTGTGTAAAGTGCTTAGTTTTAATATTAAAACACTCTTTCTTGATGCTGAAAATCCATTGCTAGTTGAAGCACTCCACTGTGCCACCTCGTAGGCAGGATTTCAGGGCACTTGTTCTCTTGAGGAGACAAGCTTATCTGGATAACAACTGCAGAATCTTAAAGCTGAATTACCCTGACTCACACCTTTACTTTTTGAGTTATGTTACTTGCCTACAGAAGATGACTTTATAGTAGGCTGACTTAAAGCCTATTTAGGCACTTAAAATACTATTCTTTTTGCAAATATGAGAACAGTTTTGATATAATAACACTCTATTTGGTCAAAATGAGTTAAGTGTCTCTGGTCACACAGTATGATGTAATGCTCTTTGAGGCTACATAGTTGTCTTTTATGGTAGGAGTAGTATGGCTCCTTCATTATCACATCCATTCTCAAAAACCAAATAAATAAGCCATGACTAAGTTCTTTTGTTTGTAGTTTTTTGTTTGTGTGGTGTGGTTTTTTAAATTTTTTGTGAGCTTTTACAGCTCAGTTAAGTTGGATATATACATATAGTCTTGTGCCATTCAATACAAATACATCCTTGTCTCCCTTTTTCACCCACTTGAACAGTATAAAGTAGCTTTAAGGAGTAGACTTGATAAAGATTAAATATTCCATTATGTTCTAGATGTAAAATTAAACTTAAAGACAAATTATTTTTGTAACACTATTTTTCTGTGTCCTGAAAGTGGTTTTGAAATGTATTGAATAATAAAAATGCTCCAGCCAGGCAATAACTCTGCTACTGAAACTGGATATGGAGAATACAATACACAGAATTCTTCTGCCTTTTTGGATTCACTAGTGTTATGATTTTTTTTTTGACATCTCTTCCTTTAAAATTGTAGAAGTCTGATGAACATGTTATATTAATATTATACTAATGTAATTTAACTAAATATAACAACGATTCTTTGAACAGCAACGCAAATAAGGACTCTAGTTTTACTTACATAAAAAGTAACCATGGGTAAAATAGGATATTTAAAGTCTCCAAGAATTGATCTAATGTTGTTTGTGATAAAAAGTACCATTTTCATTGCTAGTTATGTTGCAATAATATGAACAGTTATTGCTCAGCAAAGAAAATACAGAGTTTCATTAAAGCAGCAGTGAAAAGAGCAACATCTCAGAATAATTATGTTTTTAGAACTGATCCCTTCTGACTAAAATTGAATTTATCTTTGGGTTTTCCATTTTTTGTCACCTTAAAGTCGGTGGTGCTTGTAACTCTTATATACAGCTCAAATGCAGATACCTGATTAAATTATAAAATGTATTTTGGCGCTGGTGAGATGAGGCTTTTGTGGACAGTTTAATATTGTCATCATAAGAAGGAAAACCACAATCATCTTTAAAAACTTTTTTAAAAAAATTTACTTTCAGGTCAGTCCGTGTTGGTTTGAGTTTCTTCTACTTTCATAAGAATTTAAATGTAAAACTGCTCTGAGAAAAGTTCTATTAAAAACAAAGCCCTGTGTGCACACAAAAAGCCACAGATGATAGCTTTTTATTTAGTTTTTGTTCCATTTAAGTAGAATATAACGTTTGTCTAATTTCAGAGTGTTTGGTCCCTAATGTAACTGAGGCAGCTTAGCTGTGAACTGAACTGAGATCTTAATGAGCAGAGACTTTAGCTGAAGTCAGTGCTTCTTACATCTGGAAAAGAACTAAGTAATATAAAGGAGTTGTGGGAAAAGATGCAAAGGTGCCCTTTATCAGTGATTTATGTGAGTTCATGCTTTTTCAAACATAACTGAAATGGATTCATTCTAATGATCTCCGCTTTGATCTTCAGAACTTTAGCAATAGTATTGTCTCACTAAATGCTCTATTTAATAAGTGGAAATTGGTGGTATTAAACTACTTATAAGCAATTTTTGTCCCATTGTTGGTAATTTTCCCTGAAACTTTAAAACAAGATATGAAAGTTATTAATATTGAATCATTTTATAATTTACTTTTCAGATGCTGTGAGATAGTTCTGCTCCTCTGTGATGATTCATAAAGCTGTAAATCTGAGATGTACCCGTGCTGATTCACATGATCCACAGTCAGTATCTATCAACAAAAAGCTGCTGGTTGCAACTTCATCTGGAGGAAACCCAGAGCTTCTCAGAGGTAAGAAAGCTTTTTTTTTTTTTTTTTTTTCATTCTTTCCTCTGTAGTGGTGGATTCTGCCTATTTGGATCTGTCCAGTTGCATGGACTGAAATTTGTTGCAGGAAAACAGCAGAAATAAAGTGGAAAGAAAATCAGCTCTTCAGCCTTCGATTTTGAATATTTCCTCTGAGATTTATTTTTCAATTTTGAAAGAAATATTTTGCTGTAGTTGGGGTATCTATTTCTGTTTGCTAGAAAGTTTGTATGGGGTTCTGAGAGCAGAAAGGTTTCTCGTATGTCTTCTGATCTGCTATGGAAATCCAATTAGCAAATTAATATACGTTTCCAGGTTATGCCCCTTTTCCATTTATGGAAGTTAGCTGCTTTCATATCCTTGTACGATAAAGTGGGGAGGTAAGCAGTTGAGAAAGCAGTACAATACATCTTGAACTTATGCCTATTGGGAAGCAGAGATTGGAAATGAACTATGAGCAATATGTAGACAAGCCTGACTAAAAGAGCTTCCACAGGGAAATCTGAGAACAGGATTTGTTGTGGACACGTTGGGGTTGGTTCTTAGTGTTCTTGCTGTGCCAAGTCCTTGTTACAGCCCTTTATATTAAGCTGCACCCTGGAGTGATTAGTCTTCTGTAGGTGGGCAAGAGGGAGACGACTGTTGTGTATGGCTGTAGTAAAAAGACTAAGTTTGGAGGAAATGTCATGGATTGGATTTGACCTCTGCAGCAAATGAGCTGTGAAAATCCTTGAAGCTCTTACCCAGAAAAACAGAAAACATACATTTCCTTCATCAAATGGCCTGCACTGGTTTAACTTATTTTTCTGTTGCCATAAGGACAAAAGCCCTTCTATACACATGCCTCTCGATCTCAATTTTTATTATTTCATAATAGTTCTAGCTGAGGCAAGACACACTTGTCATGCTGGGCTTTATAATTTTCTTCCTGAATGCGATTATAATGAAAAAAAATAGACAAAGGAGTAGGAGGGGAGGGAAAAGCTTTTGGAATTGTGGATGTGGGCAGTAGCTAGAACCCCATAGGTGAGTTAATTAGCATGGTGAGAGCCTGCCTGCCCAACTTATTAGTGCTTAGCATTGAAGTATTGGTACTTTGAAAATGCTCTTGAAATGAAGACTGCTTACAGAGCAGGAAAATTATATATTGTGTTCTTGTCTATACCTTTTGTTGTAGCATTTCATACTTCTAGTAGACTGCTAGCAGTGTTATGAGTTCATGCTGTTGCTCTGATTTTTTTTTTTTTTTTTTAAACATAATTATCTCAAAAACGACAAGTGAAAGTCTGAAAAGTTTGGAAGCTGAGGGCAAGAAGGGGTTATATTTGTTTCATTCGTGATTGAAACCTTTTTTTAATCCTTTGTTGTAATTCACACTTTGACTCTTAGAAATCTCTGAGTCAATTTGTAAAAGTTGGAGTCTACTGATCAGCTTCTTAGTGCTATTTTTGAGACTGATCAGTAACATATAATTCCTCTAAAACCTAATGGCACAGTAGGCACAGGGCAAAAGGCTGTCTTTTAATTTCTGCCTTGCAGGTCTGTAATGATTTGAGATGTGTGTTTTGCCTCTCTCTTTTAGAATACCCTCTCCCCCACTAAAAGCAGCAAAAATAGCATGTAATTTACTCAGTAACAGCATATTGGCTTGTACCCCACCAGCTAAATCCACACATGACTGTGATGCTGAAAGCTTTTTGCCTTCCTCAGTGAGCAGTATAAATTGGAGAATAATATAAAATAAGAGCATAGCTTGCCCAAAGATTTCAGAAGCCAAAGTCACTGAAACGTGTTATTTAGATGGTCTGGCAAAGACTTCAAATTCTGGGAAGGTCTTTCAGGATCTTTCTGTGATCTTGGCCTTTTCCAGTTTCTCCATAATGTTGCACAGAAAACAGTCTAGTTAGTTTTTCTTCCTTAGTTTCTCTAAGAGATGCTTAACCACTTGCTTAATGTGCTGCAGTTCTTCATTTAACTAGAGAATCTAGCATTAGATTTAGTTCAGTCTTGATTGTCTGAATCTCATTTACTTCCCACTGTTAAATTAAGACAACAGGTCGTAATACTTTATTAATAAACTTTTTATACATTCATCCATAATTGTGTTCTCTCCTTATGCCTTTGTGTATGGATTTGTAGTGTAATGTTGAGCTACTGTATGGAGTCCCTATAATATAAATTCAGCTATCCAAATCTGCCAATTTTGAACAAGTATACTGGAAGAACTGTAGTTATTCATAGCAAATAGTGAGACCTATGTCAAAGGAAAGCAAAAAGATCTTGCCATGGGCAGAGCTGTAATTTTTTCTCATGTGCAAGTAAGATAGATGTGATGTTGAAAATAATCAAAAGGGGGAGGGAAAAGAATAATAAACAGCATAAGAAAAAAAGGAATATTGTGAGCTTTAAGAACTTTTGAAAAAAAACAAAAAGTAGTTTTACCCAATGTTCTTTAGCTAGTTTCAGATACAAATTTTAGATATTTACACATAAAGAGAAAGAATGATCTGTTAATATTCTGGCAATCAGATACTGAAGTATTTGTCCCTTTGTAGAAGTTAAAATGTTAATGAATGATTAGACTTCACTAACAAGCCGCCTAATTTCACTTGCAACAATTTAATGAAAGTGTTTTCCATCTGGGAGATACTAGAAACAAACAACTCTTAATTTTTGGCAGCAGATTTGTTAATTTATTATTCTTTCTGAGGTGGCATTATGATGGAGCCCTAAAAAGGGAGTTGTTGGTTGTTTCTGGACCGTGTCAGAAAAATACACATGGATAATATTGTTAGAAGAGGAAAAAGACTGTCAACACCATCTCTACAGGTTTTTCTTTAGAAGCATGGATTGAGCATCATAGTCTTCAAAGCAAAGAATCAGAACTTTATTTTAAAAGGGATTATTTTGAGCTTTGAGACTTATTTCTAGAGTAGTAATTAGGTAGTTCTGGGAGCATGTTGCAAAACTCCTATCAATGCATTGTTATGTTCTAGAATCAGAGAATGTTGTGAGTTGGAAGAGATGTTATATTGCAAAGTCTAAAAGGAAATACATTATGAATTTTGTATTGAAAGTACTTTCTAACTAAAAGCACATTTATGATATATTTCTCTAGTTTCTTGGGGCACGTAATTCTCATAATGCAATATAATACATCGTTTGAGTTATGGCACATGCCAGGAACCTGACAGAAGGTAGACACTTTTTTGCGTTCAGTATGGACTTTATTTAAAGAGACTGTTGTGTGATATTGGCTGGCATTTTCAGCATATCCTTAAAAGATATATTCCTTATTCCTTCCTCACCCTTTTTACTCTCTTCCCCTGTTTTTCTAGCTTATTTCACTTAATTTCCATTACAGTTGTAAAACTTGCCCTTTCCTAAGCTAGCTGTTGTGGAAATGAGAACAAATAGACTGCTGTTTGGTCTGGTGCAAATGCAAATCGTTTTCTTTAAGATTTTTTTCTTGTTGCATTATAGGAACTGGATGTAGAATGGAAATGTACAATGCAAGCATCCTAGGTAATAGAGAAAAACATGAATATTTTTGCTACCAGTATCTCTGTTAACTGCTCAGGGAGAAAGGAATACCTATTGTGCTATTTTCGTCTCTTTTGCATAAACAAGATTCCACGATTTATGAAGTTGCTTTTATAATGTACTTAATGTGTGCTGTCTAGCCAGGAAGGCATCAGAATATGGATGTAACTGTTTACACAGGAAATTCCATTAATCTTGACTATGGCTATGCATTTAGAGCTATATATGTCCTTAGATCACAGTCTGTTCAGCACCTTGCAGCATCAACCCCCCAGTCTGAAACACATAGTTTTAATCTATATCAGTGCAGTTCTGCCATGTACACGAGCACACTGAAAGTAACACCAGGCAATTCGTAAGAACAAAGGGTGCTTCCTAGAAATTGCAAAATATTCAAGGGTGAAAAGTTTTTCTACAACATGATGTGTCATTGTGCTGAGTATCACTTATAAAACTAAAGGGAAGGGCTTTTTTCACAATTGTATCGTTAATGTAGACATACTCAAGATTTTTTTTTTTTTGTCACGTGTTGTAGCATTGTTCTGCTTATTTGCCACCTATATTGGCAGGTCTCCTAAGTTTTCCTAATTGAAAATTTAAAAATACAAAATAATTAGAGGCCAGCAGTCCTGCTGCTGATGTGGGAAGCTATGAATTGATAATATTTATGGTCGATGAATTCCTATTGGTTTCAATATACATAGGATCAGACAATAAATGACTTCTTTCTCCCTGCTTTTTTGCCATTATTGAACTTGAGTAATGATTCTCGTATTTTATTTCTCTCTTTTGAAATCTTAAAGGGGGAGAGGGAAGAAAGAAAAGAGGCAGGGGGAAGAAAAAAGATTAATCTCCCTGGCAGTAACTGAGCTGCAGTAACTTTGGTTTTACAGCCTTGTTGTTCTGCAGTGCGGTGTAATAAGTGACTTAAATCTGAATCATCTTCTTGTGTGAGGTTTAAAGGCTAATTTTCTACTCTCCCATGCTAGAGAGAGAAACCCGAGCATGTTCATGTCATTTGCCAGACTAAATGAGCCTCATGTGAAAAAAGCTTACTAAAGTTAATTCAAATGCAGGAGTAAATACTAGTAAGAATGAAGTGCTATCATAAAATTGTTTTGCAGTTATTTCTTGAAGATGTAAGTCTTGGTTTTATTTATTTTTATTTTAGATAACTGCATTAGGCACCTTTGCATGCTTTTCACCCAGTGTAAGGACTAGTTTATTTTGGTAATGTAACAATTTAACTCTAGGAAATTGTGCAATGAAAAAAAAACCAAAACAAAGCACCATTAAAGAAAATACTATTTCTTTAAAGATTCTACATTCTACATGTAAGTTAATGCTGTTTTCATTAAAAGTTTTTGAGTCCCATCTGTTTGAATGTACAACAATAATGAATTAATAATTTGCTGTCCTGTAAGAGAATGGTCCTTCTTCAGTGACCGAAAACAGCACTTGATTTGATCCAGGAAGCTAAATCATTTTATGCTTGTGAGGCTTCATAATTATATCTGAATCTTTTAATTGATTTCAATACTCACTGTACAAAATAATTTTCTTCACTTGAATGTGAAAGACTGCATACCTGTTTTTATCCTGTTTTTATCTTTAATATTGGTTTAAGCTTTTACTTAAAAGAAAATCAACAAACAAAAAAAGACTAAAGCAAAAAAATACCCAAACAAAAACAAAACAATAGTTTCCAACAATTGCTAACTATCTGGTGCAAACATAACTTACTATTTAGTCAACTTTCCAGTAAATGGAAAAAAAAAACCAAACAAAAACAACAACAAAAAACCCAACACTCCACTATCCTTAACTGTAATGTATTGGCTTGCATGAGAAAATAGTTGTTCATTGGTCTCTAGATAGCCTTCATGCAAACTGGTGCCGTTTTAGTTTTGCAGCCTCGTTGTGAGGCTTGGACAATGAGTTTCTCTCTCCTCACCCATAGGAGAATACTTCGAAGAGCATCTTGGGCAGCAGAGTGCCTGAACACTTCACAGCGCTGGCTAGTGATGTTGCTGAAGACATAGGTGTGGGTTACTCATAGCAGGGACTAGAAGAGGACAGTCTCTCCCTTGTGGAGTGGCAGCCCTTGGTCCCCTGATGGCCCTTGTTGACAGGGCAGCAGCGGGTTTCATGCTTGCACAGGTAAAGTCAGCTTTCTGATAGCTCTGCACAGGGAGTCCTGATGATTTTTGTGACTGCTGCTGGAGAAAAGATAAACTTCTATGTATGGGAACAGAAGAACAAGCCCAGGCTTAACTTCCAAGTGATTTAGTGTTTTTCATATAAATAAATAATACAAAAAGAAAAAAAAAAAGACACTGGTGTTTTTAATGTGATCTATTGCAATTCCATTCACACTCTCACTTAGCAAATCATGCAAGTTTTAAGAGTTTGTTCACTTGCATCAAAACACAAGGTACAGAGAAGTATCAAAGGATTAGGAAATCTTCAAATTATGAAATCCATTTGGAGCTGGAGGCCTTGAACCAGGGAAATAAGCAGTACCAGCCTACTGGGATATCAAAGGCAGCTGATATTCTATCCCAGCTGTGATGGTTCCCCACATTGACTCCCACTGTGATACTTCTGGTTCAGAAGCAACTTCTGTGTGATTCCCTATGCTAGCTGCAATTTTGAAAGTGTTTCCTTTCAAAACAGGAAACAGGTGTGTGTGATACCTCAGCTTTCTAAAGACTTGAGAGACTAGGTTTCAGTTTGGCTATTCGAACAGATTTTACTGGAAAGAAGAGATGAACTTGAGATAATGACTACATAATGACTTGATATAATAATAACCTGAATTGTCCACTTAATCTGTTTTAGTGAGGTAGCTGACTAGTCCTGATGGGAAGAAGGAGAGAGGCCAAGCAGAGAGTTTCTCCTAATAATATGGTTTTCCGTCTCAGTCCAAAATATGAAACTTATTGCACATGTCTTCTGTTCATCACACCTACTGGCTAGGCAGTACATACATTTGATTCTTGTCCCTTGAATCTGTTAATACAGTTTATTATTCCACTCCTACCCCCTGCCCAATACAAATATAATATTTCCAAGCTTTAGACTACATGGATTTAGCCTAAGTGAGCCAAATAATTATGGAAACATACACCTTTGTCTCTTTAACCAGCATACTGCAGAGAGTGGTTTCTTTTTGTCATAGGTTTCTATCTGTTAATACACTTAATGACCTGATTGTATGGGCTTTTAAAATTTAGTATTGTCATATAGCATATATGTTATTTACCAAGATACCTTAGGAATGTTGAATATTTAAATCCAAGTGGTGAGTTTGGCTATAAAATTTAAAAGAAAGAAATAGTATTAATTTGTGACTTGGGGATGAGACCCAGAATGGAAATAGAAAGCATAGTAGAAGGAAACAATATCAGTATTGCCTCTGCCAGTTTCTTATCTGCTTGGATCCGGAGTGTTCAGAGTAGAGCACATTTGAAGGCAATTGAGTGCTGTAAGCATTCACTCCTATTGTGCCCACTTCATTACCTCTATAGCTCAGATGGAACCTCATTTACCAATCAAAAGCAGGGATGAAGGTATTGATGGAACTCAATTTGAGAGGATTAAAAGATGTACAGTGAGTTTCAAATGCTGTTGAAAAAAAAAAAAAGAAATGGAAGCGTGGTTAAACTGCTTTAATTTGAAAAAGTTCAATCAGCTCTATATTTGAAGTTATTTTATCAAACACTTTCATATATTTTGCTTCATCAAAAGTCAAGTTTTTCCTGAAAAGATACTGACAGGAAACTTTCATCCATGTAGACATGAGTCTGTCTTCTGGTTTGTGGTCATTGAAGATTAAGTCTAGGGGCACTGAAATATGACAACAGCCATGTGGATGCGTTTCCTATCGTGTCTCCTTACTCTTATCCTTTTCCACAGTCCGGATCAGTTCACCTAGGCTGTACAGGTACAACCTAGGTGTCAGGATTTTTTATTTCATTGTGTGACTGTTTTGAAGTGTTTCTGATCCGGATTGCAATTGGCTAATTCCAGCTAAATATTTCTTAGATATATGTTCTGTCTTGGTGCAATGTTCCTATGATAACAGCTTATGTGGTCTGGTAGAAAGAGAAAGCTGAGGTACTTAGCAGGAGCCTGAGCCTCTCCAAAGAGCAAAATGAGAATTTCTTGCCAAACTGCATGCTTTATTACTCTGACAGTAATCTAAGAAACTTCTAGAGATGTTTGATATCTGGTTTCTCACTGTGACAAAAAAGAGTGGACAGTTGCAAAAAGGGAACAGTTAAAGAAATAATTGTAAGGGGGGAACCAGAAGGTTTGTTCTTCCGCTGAATCTGCCACAGGTTTCATTCTCCATTTAAGCAGGATTTCTGGTTTTGTGTCAGTTTAGCAAAATTAATAAGAGTAAAATGTAGCACAATACACAATAGGGGGGAAAACTGCTGCTGATGTGTATTTCTCAGGAGTGAAGGGAATAATCTTTGCAGGGGTCATATAAGGCAAATTGAAGTCTCTGCTAAGAGGTTAGTAAGCTGTTCTCCAGTACTTGAATAGATGTGTTTTATAAGAAGAGATTAAATCAGCAAAAGCTACATGGAAGGACTGCCTAACAAATCCTTTGCTTTCTTCTGTAGGGATCCCTAAACACTTAGTGTATGGTTTTCATTTTTTTTAAATTATAAAACTCAGCTTTATGACATTAATAAGGTATAATATTTCATGTAACTAATGAAATCTCTTCTACGAATGCAAAGTTCTGGGTTTGTGTTGTAAGTTTTTGATAAAAAGGAAGTATCTATATTCTGTTCTCCCAACAGAAATTATTCAATATTAATTGATAAATTTAACTCCAGTTTTAAAGACCTGTTGCTGCAGTATGGGATTTGATGGTTTAGGTCTTCAGTGCACTGCAGTTTTAGGCATAGGCAGCAATTCCCCTAAAAAATATATTGTAATGTTTCTAAACCTTTAGTAAGAAGAACTATATCCTGCTATCTGCAAAGATAGCTTCCTGAAATATGTGATGGTGAGAATTGTGGTGGATTTTAAAAAACCAAACCCAAACAGTTATTTAAGGAAATTATTTATACAAATATCTAAGAATTACTTTATAAGAGGGAAATGGATGCAAGGGCTTAAGATACAAACAGGAACACAATTTAAATACATAGGGATAGGACGTATTGTGAAGGATGCAAAAGCAGGAACAGTGTAGACAAATGGGGGAAATGGCTTTTGGAATAGATAATTCTTCTGAAATCCTTCAGCTGTTTGGTCTGTGTGACTGAATACTTTACCATCACCCTATTCATTCGCCCTTTATAGATGAGGTCATTCACCTTCTGTTGACAGAGAAAAAAAAAAAAAGAAAAAAGTGGAAAAAAAAATAGTAGTTAGCAAAAGAGTATCGATTGATTTGTGATGAAGGTCTGAAACAGTGAATGGAAAAATGATGAAAATGTGAGGTATATACTGATGGAAACAAAGTGTAAATACAGTTGTAAGCACTGAAATTAAAATTTTGGGTTATGTGGTAAACTGATATGTAACTGTGGTGGTGACTTCTAAATGTAAAGCCCTCCCTGCCCTTTCTTGAAAGGAACCCTGTCTGGAGGCAGAGAAGTGATTTAGGATTCTAGCTTGCCATGCCATGGAGGACAGATGAGGGTTGTTGTTGGTTTCTGGGGCGGAGGGGGGGAGTGTGTGTGTGTGTTTGGTTGTTTTTGTTGTTCTGTTTGTTAGTTTTTTTTCGTCCCCACTTGTCAGTTATCTGAAATGACAACTCTGTCCTAAATGGAGGAATTCTGAGTCAGTGAAATAATTAAAAAAAAATAATCATGTTTACTCTTGCCTTTATTTAGTCTTCCAACTTGAGTTTTACTGTCTTATCCCAAAAGAATGTACACACCACTGTTTTCCCAGTTATTCTGCATCAGAAAGGTAATACAGCAGACCTGACTATAAAATAAAAAAAAAACACATTATGATTTTGAGGGGTTTGTTTTGTTTTGTTGTTTGTTTGTGTTTTTTTCTGGCAAAAGTCATCTGGATTGTTTTTAATGTTACCTTGGTTGAAACAGGGGACACATAATAGTAATAGGAAATGTGTGGTTGAGAATCAGTATTTAACACACTTATCTGTTCAATTTACTGGTACAAATGCTACATTTAGGTTTTTATTCTTAGCAAATAGAGCATTATCCAGAACTGACAGGTAAAAGCTGCCTTCTGGTGATATTTAGTATACTTATGTGTGCTGAGACCCTATGTCATTCCAGGCACACACCATATGTTAAGTTGAAGTCAGTCTTTGCTGAGAAAAAGACAAAGTATAATTAAGAAAAGTATGAAACCCTATGCATGTTGAACAGTCATTTAATTTTGAGAGAGCCCTGCAGAATTTCCCTGTTGAGCTTGAAATTGGTGACAAAGCCAGTTTGTCCAGCTGTAAACCTGAGTGCATTCTGTAGCAAATAGCAGACTGTCACCTGCGAGTCAGACTTTAAGATGGAATTGTGGCATTGAACAAACTGATGAGTGGTGCCAGTTTCTGTTTTTTCTGATTGCAATTTCACATAACTATGCTTGTAAATCTTCACAGGGAAGGAACATTTCCCAGCAGAAAATATCCTTGAAGGATCATTCTCAAATACCTGTTTAAGTCCAACCATTTCAACTCTCTTCTGGTGATAGTTACATGCATAATCATGCAATTTTTTGTGATAGTATCTATATAAGAGAAATATTCAAACTACCAATTTAAGAACCAAGAGGAAAATAGCAATAGCTGATCATATTTTAAAATATTAGTGTATATAATTTTTTGTCAGCTGTCAAAAAAAAATAGAGGAGGATAGTGGCTAATTCAATCTTGGATGTTTTTTTGTCTGTTACTCTAGCAGAGAACAGAATAACAATTTAAAAAAATGTTGTCTAGACTTGAGATATATGCCATTTGTACTTGCCTATTATGATAGGTCCTGTGTGATATTTGTTGGTATGAAAGAATGCAGTCAGTGAATCTTTGTCTTGTAAGTTCAAATATTCATGATTAATTTAGTTTAAGTTCCTATTCCAGCTCGCTGGCCCATGCTACTGAGCTCCCCAAAGCCTTTTGAGGTTGCATGAGATAGGCTGACAGATGAAACTTTTGCTGTAAGTCTGGCTTGGGGGAAAAGGGTTTGGGGTTCTGGGTGGGGGAGAGGAGGGTGCCGTATTTTCTGGAATATTCTATGTGGGACAGGTAGCAACTGTCATTAGTCACAAGACTAGTATCATGCTTTGTCTTAAATTTCTGGCAAGCTGAAAGCCTGCAAATCTGAAGAATTGGTACCAAAACCTATAAGGATTGCTTACAACACCTCCTCCTGAAGTAGTAAATCCCTTTCAAATAATTTTGCCATCAGGCATTTAAAAACTTCTGCAAATCTTTCTGTTCCTAGACACCTGTGTCCTATGTGTCCTTGGTATATGAAAAGTTATTAATTCTGTAGCATGCCTTAAATTAAGAGAAATAAGTTGTTTTTCTTGAACATTTGTAAAAACATATTTGCCAGAGTTTTATTTCAAATGATTGTATTATGGTAACTGAGTCAAGTGTTTGTTTTGGCATTTACTTTTAAAGCTATACATTTGAAATAACAACAACAACAAAAAATCTACTTATTTCTATTGCAATAAAGCTTAGTTTATCAAAGCCATGAAGAAATTCTACAAACCTGTTGTTTTTGCAGCTAAAGGAGCATCACTAGAGAAATTTGTTTTATTATAATTACAAAAACAGGTACCATGAGAAGCAGATGTTTTGAGAAAGCTGAAAAATTGAGTTAAGTTTTAATGAGAGCTGTTGTTGTGGTTAAATAATGCATACCTCCAGCTACATAGATGCTTACATTTAGAGATTCTAAAATCTTGTGTTCCAGTGTGGGTTCAATTAAAATGTCTTTTTATGACCCATTTAAGTAATACTTGAAAACTAAGGATTTCAAGTGTCTTCCCTGAAGCAAGAAACTATTCAATGATGATAACAATGGCAGTAAGCCTGTTGTGCTACGTGAGCTGCATTTTGCAGCAACAGCTTTTTGAAAAGAGCTAACCTTCAGCAACCTGAATTGCTGAAATCTGTAAATGATGTTCTTTGGAACATTTCTTTGGGAAAAATGCATTTCATAGAACGGCTATACAATGTGTACTGTTGAAATAGTTGTCTTTCATACACTGTTTTATGTTCCAAGTTTGTTTTATTGACCTCATTTGCATTTCTGTCTTCTCCCAATCAACTTTTCCCTTTAGTTTTCAAGTGATTCATAAAATATGCTAGAAACTTAATTTCTAGACGGTTTGTTTTAAGTGAATTCTAGATTCTCGGGAAATCTCTTCTGGAGAAAGTGGGAAAAGGGCTGTGAGCCAGGCTGACTTGCAGGGAGCATGGTGCAGTGAGATGTCTTTCTGCTTCCTCTTTCAGGCATGGGCTTTTCTGCGTTATTCCACTGAAGGGTGCTAAACTTGTTCTTTTTCATCCTTCAAATCCCAGCCAAGGCCACTAGCTTTACCAGACAAGTCCCTGACTTCTCAGTTATCTTGTATCACTCCAAAACGTCTTTTCCTGTAGTTCCTAGTTTTGGCTCTGTCTTTCACTGAGCAGTTTGTTCCTTTGCCCTGACTCTGGAGAGGGCCCTTCCTCTTCATGCAGAAGACCAGAGGGCAAATCATTCCCAAACCATTGCTAGAAAACCAGCCTGTCCCACCGCAGGCAAATGCATGTCTAGTGCAGAGTAAATTTTTGCTGTCTTCTAATAAGACCCAAGTATAATGGATATCAAGTCTTATAATGTGTATATATATTGAAGCTTTTCAAATAGAGGATTTTTAAAGAAAATTAAGCAAAACTATGCAGTTAGCATAGATCTCCAAAATAGCCAAATATGTATGAAATTATCAGAAAAAATAATGGATGTATCCATCTCTTAATTATGGGCAAATCTACAAGTTTTACTTCAGCATACTAAAGTCATTCAGACTGTAGATTTATGCAGAGTGAGCGGGGAAATAATTCAAACATCATTGTTAGAAATTATGTTTTAAAAGACTTTAATAAATGCAGTTATACCTCTTTACGAAAAGGAAGTTTACTGTAAGTAATATGTAAAGATAGGATGTGTTTCTGAAATACAATGCTTGCTTAGAGTTCTGTGTGGAAAAGTTAAAAGTAGTTATCAGAATAATAAAATATTTTAACATTTTTGGAATATACAAGGTGTGTAACTATGCTCTGTTGCATTGTATGTACCATTGTTTTCTTGGATTGCTCTGCTGTGTCCTTTTCTATCTTCTGTTATCAATTGCAGAAGTCTTGATGGGAAAAGACCATAATAAAGTTCACATTTTTGTATACAGCAAATCATAAAGAAAAATGCAGAACTTCTTAATTGTCTGGTAAACCCAGCAATTCTTCTGGGACAATGCAGTTAATTCCCTTTCTTTATATTTTGTATGCATATTGCTATTAATCATGGAGATCATAAGCTCAACATTCCTCAAAATGTGTTAGTTAAATAAATGCAACTGACTTGTGATGTACCTCATAAGAAATCTTTGGAGATCTAAATTTGTTTGTCTTGCATAACAAATTCTTGGTACTTTTTCTGCATATGCTTTTGAAATGGAGTAAAGGCTTAGAGCATGCAGTCAGACCTTTCTAGGGTCCTGAACAAATTAGATGCCAAATCTCATTCCTTCATATGAGTTTTATTTATTAAGGTATCTTAAAAATCTGTCTTAACATATTCTTCATGGCTTGGTTACTGCTGAAATACTATAGTTTTATTGTCGCCTGTGGATTTGGAAGCTAGGTGATTATAAGTCACCTTGGTCTGTATGTTTGATTCTGATCTAGAATGAGCATAAAGCATTTCCACACTGGACTGGCACTGCGGGTAAGCTTTTTAAAAGAACAAAACCAAACCAAGTAATGATCATCATCTGTATGTTTATTGACATAAGTCACTTATATAACTCGGCACTTTACCAGTCTGAAGAATCCTAAAATCAGATTAAATGACTGAATTGAATTAGTAGATGTAACAGTTTGTATGTGAATTATTTTTACCCCCTCATATGCCTGCCTTAATACTTTATTTTGCAATGTTGTCCTCTGGTTTAATTGATCAGTCTATTTGTGTTACTGAAAAGGTCATAGAAGTGTACTGCAAGTCCTGAAGGTCTAAGCTGTATCACAGCTCATCATTTATGAGTACTTATAAGAAAGACAGAAAATGTGACAGATAACTTTTCCAAATGAAACGAAGTGGTTGCTCCAGCACAAGCATTTGTGACAGACCTTGACAATATAATTGATTTCTGTTGGCTAACATTAGATGTACCTGAGCATTTTGACCAACATCCAGCTGCTCTTTCTCCCTATGTAAGTAATTATTCTTGTTTTTAAAATTAGCATTTGTCTTATTTTAATTAGTTTATGAATAAATAAACTATATTCAAGCTAAAAAGTAAACAGCAATCTAATTACCTGCTTCTGTATGCCAGCAAACCTTGAATGGCTGCTTACTTAAATCAAATAATTCCTCTGACAAAAAAAACCCAAACCAAAACAAAAAAACCCCTGAACCTTATGACAAGCTCTATCATCAGTTGTAGAAGAGAACAAGATATACCTGTGTAGTCAGAGGAAGATTATAATAATAATTATAAAAACATAATAGCCATTCAATCAGTTAGTATAACCATGCAATGCTCATTTTGTGCTACATCCTACCAGATACAATTAACTTGGTGACGATATGAGCTGATTTCATTTTTAAGGGGCTGTCAGTCCAGGTGGCTCTGAGGTGAATCTGTCTGAGACTTATACAGTGAATTTCTTGAAGAAAGGCAAAGATAATTAACACTGTAAAAAATCCAAGTTACTAGAAAAGAAAGAGTGATATGCAAACTTTTTCTTGTGCTGAACTAAAACAGTAAAGAGAAAATTATGACTATCAGACTTATTTTCCCTAAGATCCTGCTTCTTAAAATACTGGTGTAGTACTGGGAGTGCTGAACTTCAGTCTTGTGGGAGAAGATCGTGGCTTGAAATACCAGTTGACTATTTCTGCCTACTTGGGAGTAGTGGATGGTCTTGCTGTGAAAAGGTCACATAAAATTTTAATTAGGAGAGGAAGAAAATGCATGAGAAACACTCTGCAGCCTGCTAGTGTATGTGCTGTGCTTTCCCTTGTGCCTCTCCAGAACAGTATGGCTTTAGCAGAGTCATCTTTGTCCCTCAAAACACCTGCAAGCTGGGTGGCTGAGGCTCTTGGTGGGAAATGCACCTTTGGGACTCCATGCTGGAGGAAGGATCTGAACACTTATCACCATTGTTCTGCATAAGTTCTCGGGTCATAGACACACTATTCCTCCCACTAAAAAGATGGGAAGTTATTGTTCTTAGTTTAGCAAGTAGCACTCAAGTGATGCCTTCTGATTTACTTTGCAAGACTGAAAAAAGATAAGAAGCAATTTGTTTAAAGCAGAGTAGAAAGCTTTGTACAACTAAAAGACAGCTTTTCAGTCTGCTTCTCAAGGAAAACTGAGAAAAAAAATGTAGTTGTGGTTGCTCTGAATTACATGTCTTTGGTATCTATACCCTGAATGTGTTGTGTTGTTTTGTTTTTAGTTTTTTTCTGCACCTGCTTGGAGAGGCTCAATGGCTTTTATAAACCACTAACCTGTACTGAGGACTGGGCCTTGGATCTGTAACAGGAGTAGTAGTGACCATGTGTCTGCTCTTACCTAAGGTACTAAAGGTGATGAAAAGCTTTGAAAGGCTAGAGCTTTCCCTTAGTTTAGCTTCCTTTAAAAAATAGGTTTTCTAAACCTTCTTATCCTAACTGTTATTTTTAGCTAATGCAATTTTGGGTCAGAACTTGTTCTCCTAATTAAAAATAGATTTGTCTTGTGTAACTGTGTCATGTATGGCTTCATGCTGTGTTTGTTTATATGTGTATAAAAAAGGCTTAGGGAAAGAGAGAGGAGGATGATACCACTGATTCTGACTTGTGAATTTTTTAATTATGACTGTGATTCTTTTTGTATTTGAAATGGAATATTTTAATTACTGTACTTTAATTTAATTTACTGTACTTTTTTTTAATTACTTACTGAAGAAAAAACAAAAAAAACCCACCCCAGTAAACCCAACTCTATTGCTGTGAAGCCCTGAAAATCAACAGGAAGTTCCAAGAATTTGGATTGTTAACATAACCTTTTTCATTTTAGTGCCATTTTGCATATTCAACATTAAATATTTAATAGAAACTTTTCATTTTCACTGTATGGAAGTCAGTGGTGATGTCAGCCCTATTTTCAGTGACATGGTAGGACTTCTTAACTGTACCTTACTGCCCTAAAGGCTGCATAAATATTGTTGTGTTGTTTCCAGAGGTGGTTCAGAGAAGAAACTAGTGGAAGTATAAATGGACACTAGTTGTATGTGAATTTAGCTAAGGAAGGTGGTTCATCTATTCTCTTAACTAAGCTGGGCAGTGCCTAGCAGGACTGGGTTTAAAATACTCAGAACTGTATTTTAAGACACAGAAATGAATGGATGTATCGTCAATGGCAAGGGTAATTGAAAAGGAAGATATTAATTCTGAAATTCTAACTTTCAATTTAAATCAAAGATGCCTGACCATTTATACTATTAACAGAGAAAAACACTTTGTCTGTTAGTGAACTTTCTGTGACCATTATAGAAAAGGAAGCTTTCATTATCGTGCAACACTAGAAAAAATACTTAAGAATATATGGCTTAAAATAAGTTCTAACCTTAGGGACCTGAAGAAGACAGTAGCAAGATATTTTTCTTCATTAAAAATTGAGGATGGGAGGGAAGGAGAAAAGACTTAAGACTGGAAATTAGTACTGAAAAACATTAGATGACTGAAAAAAGCCAACTTATGTTCTAAATCAACAAAAGAGAATTCTTATTGACTAAGCAACTACTTTATGAGTACAGTCTGAACTCCCAAGGTGATCCTTTGCATTCTCAAGAGAAACTTGGATTATTGTTTTTTGATTGGTTTGTTTGTTTTAACTATATCATATTTTTGAGAAAAATTAAAGGGTTTTTATTGGCCAGAAAAGCAACATCAGGCCTAAAAAAAAATATTTTTTTTATGTAGAGAAGTTTTGTTTGAGCTGATCTCTAATATTTCAGTTTTTACTATGGGAGGTGGGGTTGGGGGGAGGGTGGGGCAGAACTCCATAATTATTTTTTCTATCATGTCAGTATGGGATGTGTCCTAAATATTAATTGAGTTAGAAAACAATGAAAAGGCAGTTATGTGGGTTGTGCTTTGCTGGGGGAATACTTGCATTTGGCCTGAGCTAATTCAGCTGTTTGGATGTGGTTGACAGTCACCCCAGACTGTGATGAAGACATACTGATGCTGACAAATCTTTGTACTATATTGTTTATGAGATCTGATGAGATAACAGCATGAATTAATATGGCTGCAGTATGTAGATGACACACTATATTAATCAAATTGAAGTTTATAAGTCTTGAATTGTTCACTTAAAATTTTACCATCTTTTTTTTTTAAAAAAAAAGGTAAACAATACTGTGACCTGTATCTAAGATTTATTTATAACAAATCCAGCAATTCTTGCCTTTATAGGAAGTCACAATTCAACTGTGACATCCTTCATTACAAAAGTGCTATTCCAGACATCACAGATGACACTTCCCTTTGAGCTAGGCTGCAGATGAAGAAGCACCAATACCTGTTCAGAAGCTGATTTAAAGCTAACAGGGGGACAATTTTACTATGCTACAGTACATAAAAATTCAGTGCTGACAAAGTTTTATAGCTGGTCACAATGCTGATAAATATATTTTATGGAATATCTGCCTGTAATGTGCAGATAGAGGCAGGAGAATTCTCCATTTTATTTTGGTTTATTTTATTTTGTCATTTAATGTGATTTAGAATAAGCCTGATAGGCCATTAAGAACTAGCAGATATACTTAGCTCTTAGTTACACTGATGTAAATTACAGTTTGCTGTCTTTGGTAAAGTTATTCCACACTTATAGAACAATTTGCAGATTGTGGTTATTCCTTACAGCATTGCAGAGATGTAAAATTGGAGTAAATGAAATAAGCATAAAACCTTTCCTGGAAATTATTATTATTTTTAATCCTGCATTTAAAAACCAAAACAAAACCACCACAAAACAACAACAAAGAAACCCCCTTACACAAGATCTTTGTATTTGTATTACATTTTTACATCCTGGAATAACAAATATCTTCTGATTAAAAGCCAATTATAATGTTTGCCTTAGGCTCTTTGTGCCTGAAGAGTCTACTGCTGATACTGACATAGGGTTGGTGCCTGCGGAGGGCTGACTTTGTAAATTTTAACTATTTTAACTGGTCTTTCTGGTTTAAAATTTCGTAAACCTTGTGATCCTCCACTAATTATTTTTTGTCATTTTTTTATTGTGCTCATTAGAACAGGGAAATACAGACGATGAAATTCTAATCCTGCTCTTAACGTCAGTGTGAGAAGTCTCATGAACCCTATTTTTTTTTGTTTGTTTGTTTTGCTGTTTTTACCTGAATAGTTCAATTACTTTTATGCTTTAGCACTGTCAGGGCACCCAAGGGCAGCTTCAAATCTTGAATCTTGCAAGACCTTTGTGGTCCTCAAGGGTTTTGCCATCATGCCCAGGAAGCATCAGGGTAGGGTGGGTCTCAGTTGTGAAACTACTTTTGTAACTTTGTCCTCTGTGCAGAGGACAAAGAAGGAGACTAGCACAAAATTAGAGCTCTTCTTTGTGACTTCTTACTGTTTTATTATAGATCTTTCACTACAAGTTGTGTTCTTAACAGCTGGCTTAATTTGTTTAAGGGCCCTTTAGACTGGAGAAGGGAAAATCGTTTGCAGCGTAGGTACATGATTTATCCTTTGTGAGTAGGAGCAGGAACAGATTTGCAGATATCGGACCTGCCTTCTGGTGGGGCTCTGGCTGGGACTGTGCAGAGGGCAAATACCTTGTAAATCCCCATTACTGTTACCAGGAAGCTGTTGACAGGTCTCAGAATTACTATACTACAAAATGTATGATTTCCTGTCTCTAGATCATATATGGAGATTATCAAGATTCGCTACTTTGTGTCCTACGGAACAGTGAAATCTACAGCATGGACTCTTATAGTCTACCGAAATGTTTTCAAGGCATGATGAGCCTGGGAAAGTGCTGTGCCTGGAATCCCAATATGCCAGTATAACCTCCAGCATGCCTTTGTTTAGTTTTGATGTCATGCCCTTACAACCATGTTTTCCTTTTGCAAGGGAGCTATCCTGGCTGAGCCATGCCTTAGCTGAGTTAGGAGGAAAAACATAACATAGTAGTAACTGTCTTGATTCTTCTCTCACAATGCGTTACAATGTAGTGAAGCTAGTAGCGGTTATGGTGATGCTTGCCATTTAAGTTCTAACATTTAATTTGTAGGATTTGTTTTACTTTGCTTCTCTCTGAGTGCACTCTGGGATGATCAGTCTTAGAGAAGAATCTTGCAGATCTTCCTTTTGCTTCCTAAAGCTGACAATGCAAGAACTATCAGCCATCAATTTACCTGGACACTCACTAGGCACTCAGGTTTCCTGAAGAGAGAACCAGTATAGTATACCAGTATAGTAGTGGTGATGCATTTACGGGGATTTTAGAAACAACAGAAAACAAAAGTGCAGATTTTAATGTCAGCTAAGCTGCATCTGTGCTACAAGCAAACATGAGTGTTTCTTCCCCTGAAATAAGTATATTTGCCTTAACATTTTTCTGTCTCTTTTGTGTGCATCTGTCTAGCCCTATGGTCTAATCTCTTATGTTTAAACAAGATTCAAGACATGCCAATGAGGTTAAAATATATTAATATGAATTCATGAATTTGAACCACACACTGGAACCCACCCAAGGTCAGTGCTGCTGCAAGCCAGTGCTAAGGTGGATGTATGTGAATTCAGTCATATACATCTGCCTGTTGCTGTGCTTTATTATGCTAGCATGATAGACCACATAAGCTAGAAATATATCTTTGCTGATTGCAGAGCAAGAGCTAAAGAGACACAGCTGAGACATCTGCCTTTGGGATTGTCCCTTAAGAGCCCTTAAACATGAGCTTGTAGAGTATTATTTTTTTGACTTATGTGGTAGCTACAGCTTCTGCCTCGTTACTTCAGCTAACAGTTTTGGCTTTTTATACCCCCATGCATAGGTCTGTGCTGTGGTGATAGTTTTCCAGATCTGAGTGATAGGAGGCTCTCTGTACTGCTAAGCACACTGTGAAGTTGTGCCCTTTTTAACAGTGCTATCACCAGTTTTGCCTTTTTCTGCCTGTCTGGGATTTATATGAATGTCTTGCCTAGGCTTTTGGTTTGTTATGGTTTTCTTCTGAAAAAAGATGAGCTACACAGACTTTCTCACTATAAACTGTGGGAGAAGTAATCTATCCTTCTAGCAATGGTAGAAAAATTATGGGCCAACAAGGAAGGTCTTAGAGCATTTTAGCTTCTTGCAGACACACCTGGCTAGCAGGACATACTAGAGGTGTTACCTGAGCCAGGTAGTTGAGTTAAAAGCACTATTGATTTCAAGTCAAATAATTCTATATTTTGGCAGGAATGAGGTCAGCAACAAGGCCTGTGGAAGAGCTTAGCCTGGTTTAACTACAGTGAATACAAAATATTGGTCAGTAATAACATGAGGACAGACAGGTGCTTTAGGTAGGCAAATGCCAATAAATAAGGCTTGCAACTTGACAGAGGTTTTGCAAGTTTTATACTGGTATTGAATTTGTATTGATTTGTATTTCAAAAGTGATTTTATATTAATCTTCTACTTATTTGTATTGGAAACCTTAGTAAAAGAAAAAACAGAGTCCTCATGAATGTAAAAAGCAGTCTTGGTAATTGGGTGTGTTTGTGCTGATTGGAAAGTAATGCCACAGCTGTTAACCCCCACTGAGTTTCAGAAACACCAATTACTGCTATTTGTTGACGTCTTTGTTGTTTAGAGTATAAAAATGACTGAGTATGGCCTCTTGTTGTTTACCTGGCTCTGTTGCGTTTTCCTTAGAGTTCTTTTCTGCTTTTGAGATACTTGCAGAATTTTTTGAAAAGAACAGTCAGTTCACCTCTGAATATGTAAATCATTATAATACTGCTTCTATCAGGTATCTTGCATCTGACAACATCTCTCCCATCAAGAAACAAAATTTACATCATTGGAGAAGAACAAAATAATTTGGTTTGCTTTCTGCAGTGATCAGTTGCACATGGAGAAAGATGTGGGCAAACTAAAAATACTAAGACATACATGTATAAGCACACTCTTAAAGCTATGGCATTTGAGAACCTTTATGGTAGATGTGAGTATGAAGAATTTTCCTGATGTGGTCTGAAGAAACTCTTTCAATGATTCCTGCAAACCAGGCATTCTATTTCAAAAGTATTCCTTTAAACAGAGCTGATATTTCACTGTAGGTTTTTCTACCAGGAATATTCCTGTAGTTGCTGTGTAATGATGCAATAAATTCACCCAGGAGCTTGTAACAGTTAATAACCTGTAAAGGGCAAAGGTATTTGGACAATGCACATTAAATTAGACCTGGATCAATTACTAATAATGTAAGTTATTTCTTCTTTTGTCCTTCAAAGAAATGTAATTTTGGAAAAAAATAGAGGTCAACTTATTTTCTACATGTTTAATTTTTACAGCCAGTGAGTTCTTTGTGAATAAATAATATGCCTTGTTCAGAAGATAGGCATCAACTCTGAACAATTATCAAAGACATTAGGATACAATGCTACTGTGTTTCATGCTTCAAAACCTACAGCTGCCAGAAATTCATAGCAATCAATCAACATTTTTTTTTTTGCTGTTTTTTGTATATTAGCAATCCATCAGGGGTAATAATTATGACCCCATCTGCCCCCACTCTTTCAGATAGATTTACTATTGATTCACTTAATGTTCCTCTGTGGCCATTTCATAAGCAAGTACCATTTCAGAAGACAAGCAGCCTCTTATTTCCCTTTCGCTGTAGAATGCTTTTTTTCTTTTTTTTTTTTTTCTCTCCAGACAATTTAACACCTTTCTTTGTGTTTGAATAGAATTACCTTTTCTACTACTGTAATCTGTAAATTAGCAAACTGAACAATAGAGCTGCAATAGATAAAGGCTTTGTCTTTCATAGCCTGTCAAGTCATTCTTCAGTTCTTTAATAAACTAAGTCTGGCAATCACAGTGCAAGCCCTAGTGTAAAATAAGAGAGAACTATCTCCATTTATTGGAACAAATGTTTGTGCAGCTGAGGTCAGAAGGGTCTTTGGTAAATTCTTGCATATAGAGTGAATTATTTCAAATCCTGGAAAGCCAAAAATATAGGGGTTTTCTAGGTCAAGGCTTATACTGCAGGCTGAAGAACTTGTATTAAAGGAATTTGCATTATATGCTGTCTCCATTTAAAAGACTTAAGTTTCCAATCCTGTCTCTTTTGCTTGACCTTCACCCAGAATAGACTGTAATAAAAACTATTTTTGTAAGTGACAAAAAGGAAGTCCAGGCACTGCAGCTATAACAGTATAAGATTGCCTGCGGATTTATGAGTAGGGGATGTTGCTTCTTTGGTTATAGCAATGAATCTCACTTGTGTTAATAAGCAGTATTGTCTGTGGCCTGCCGATGCCAGGGCAAAGTCAATGTGATGCTCTCAGCCTGAGCTAGCTGTGCACTGTGGCAATGAACTCTGCTTTCTGCCTTTCACACTAGATAAAAAAGGAATGTATCTCAAAGAGAAAATGGAAATTAGAAAATGCCTATTCATAACTTTGCCTTGTTTATTTTTTTTTTTCCCCTGCCCTAAATTACTGCATCTACAAATAATTTCAAAATTAGTTTCTCAGAAAAGGAGCTCTCATCTTCATGGTAAAAGAAAGCAACCAAGTCCTTGTGAATCTCCTGCCATTCCTTGTTGTTACTCAGATAGCCAAGGAATAATAGACTGAATAGATATATCCCCCTTCAGATGAAACTATAGCTGCACAAAGCTTCCTTCTTCCATCTTCTCTTGTTTTACCTGAAATTTGGGTTGAGAGGCACCCTGCTATCTCCTGTTTATGAAAGGAGGATGAGAGGAATGGAAGACTGTTGGGGTGAAATAGTGTGATACCCCTCCAATTGGCTTTATGCTCTGAAATCAGGAAATAATAGATGAGGGAAAATTGCGTGCAGAGAAATTAAAATAGCCTGTTGCGAGTAGAAAACATGTTGTTAAAGTTATTCTCTGAAATGTAAAATTATTTATGTGATATTATGCTATCCTGGTTTTGTGGTTATGGCTGTAGTGATTGCAGGGAAGATATACCTGTACATACATTGTAGATTTTAAAAATACTTTAAAGCTATTTCAGTAGTTGACTACTTTTGCGAGATCAGTAAAATTTTACTATAGATTTTGAAATTTGGCCTATGATATTGATATGTGACTGAAAGGTTGTTTTTTCTCCTGATGCTGCAGAAGAGAGGAAAAAGCCTATTTTACAGTGCTTTAGTACTGCAGTAGTTAAAGGAATTATTTTATTTTTATATAAAATTGGAGGATCTCACTTTGAATACCCATACACAGAGTTTGTAATTTGCAAGTAAGTGAAGAATACAAATTTAAGAGACTAGTTTTGCTATTAGATGATTTCTTGTGTTATTAATGTGTTTCTGTGTGTATATTTGTGATTACTTTGACAAAGACCAGTGCATGAAACAACTGCTTTTTTGTTTTAGGGTACCTCAGTGGTTTGCTTGTTGAAATACAATTGTATTCTAGGTAGTTCTGTTAGTTATGTACACAGGGCTATGTTCAGGAGGTTTGACTCCATTTGCTTGGTTTCTTAGCTATTGAGTTAATAGCATTTTCCAGAAAGATATCTAAATTTTCTTTTACATGGTGCTTGGTGAATAATTTATTGCTGATTTACTACAGCATTGCTGTCAGTGATGCCTGGTGTGTGATGCACCAGCTGTGCCCTTACTCAGAAAATGTGAAATGTCTCCATGTGCTCTGAACAATGAGGAATGATCTCTGTTTATTTGCTTATATGAAAGAACAACTCTATGTTAAGTAGTAATGGAAATAAAACCCCTTAACAACTGTATTGACATAGTTAACTACAATTAAAAAAAAACAACCACCAACCAAAACCACAACAGATTAGATTTAATATAAAATTAATGAAGATGGAAGAGTTCTTGACTTCCATTTCATAAGTGCCTTGAAGGTCATACTTCCTCAGAGATAAGGTATGTAAACAGCAGTATCCATTAATCTTCATAAAGTGTCAAGGAAAGTGGGATGAAACAAAAGAAAGTCCTAAATATTTTTGCTGTGCTTGAAAGAAAATTGCACGCTTCTTTAAATACTTGGGAGGCTGCACTGTGTCCCATTGTCCACAACAATGATTCTGCTTCCCTTCTGTACATGAGCTAATGAAATAAAAGTTACCATATTTTGTAGCATCATCTTCTGAAGATAAAGGTTCAGCAGCAGACAAAATGCAAAGATTATTTCAAAGCATGTATAGATCTGTCTTTTATTTATAAGGGAGATATTATCAATTGATGTAAATTACTAGTGTTGCTCTTGAGATTAGAGTTACACCTGTGTGCAGGCCCACTCATGTGAAGTTGAAGCCAAGTAATTTTTCCAAGGCTTTTCCCTCTTTGAATTTGTGAGTTTCTGGAAGATGCGCCTTCTTAAGGACTAGAGTTGAATGACAACACTTAAAAATCTATCAACCTCCGTTCAATTCCTTAGTTACCTTGTAAGTTTCAGCTCTTTAAAAAAAGGTGTGAGGTTTGGACTGCCAAAAGGTTTGAGGGCTAAGCAGTGCTTAACACTTGGCTACACCAACCTGCCTGAAGCCTATTTATTCTGTCTTAATTTGCAGAGTAAAAGCTTTTTGTTTATCTGGACATTCATGATGCATGAGTGGGACTGCAATGGATCATAAATTTATTGAAAAGAGAAGCAATATTTGATCTAGGTCTCTTTCTCTCTGCCTTTATTTTAAAATTTTTATTTACTTATCCTTGTAAGGTACCTTGGGACAGGGAAAAATGGTTTTCTAATGGTAAATTGTGAATGCGTGCTAGAAGAGAGAGGCATGAGAAGTCTCTAGTATTTTAAAAAGAAAACAAAACCAAAAAATCTGCCCCCAAACCCAAAATCCACAAAAAGAAAAGAGCACATCCCAATGCCCATGTGGTGGGTTGACCCTGGCTAAATGCTGGATGCCCACCAAAGCCCACTCTATCACTCCCCCTCCATCAAATGGGCAGGGGGAGAAAATTATAACGAAGAACAGACTCGACTTGGGGGAAAAAAAAAACCCAAACAAATTTACTTTATTACCAATCAAAATTAGAGGAGAATGAGAAGTAAAACCAAATCTTAAAACACCTCCTCCATCCCTCCCTTCTTCCCGGGCTTAATCTCTTTCCTGATTTTCCACCTCCTCCCCCCAGTGGCACAGGGGAACAGGGAATGGGGTTGGGGTCAGTTTGTCACATGTTTTCTGCCGCTGCTTCCTCCTCAGGGGGAGGACTCCTTCCCCCACACCAGCGTGTGGTCCCTCTCACGGGAGACAGTCCTCCACCAAATTCTCCAATGTGAGTCCTTCCCATGACTGACAGTTCTTCACAAACTGCTTTAGCATGGGACCATTCCATGGGGTGCAGTCCTTCAGGGACAGACTGCTCCAGCGCGAGTTCCCCACGGGGTCACAAGTCCTGCCAGCAAACCTGCTCCAGCGTGGGCTCCTCTCTCCACGGGCTACAGGTCCTGACAGGAACCTGCTCCAGCGCAGGCTTCCCACAGGGTCACAGCCTCCTTCGGGCATCCACCTGCTCTGGAGTGGGGTCCTCCACAGGCTACAGGTGGTCATCTGCTCCACCATGGATCTCCATGGACTGCAGGGGGACAGCCTGCCTCGCCATGGTCTTCACCACAGGCTGCAGGGGAATCTCTGCTCTGGCGCCTGGAGCACCTCCTTCCCCTCCTTCTTCACTGACCTTGGTGTCTGTGGAGTTCTTTTCTCTTACATCTTCTCACTCTCCAGCTGCAAAATGTGCAGCTTTTTTTTCTTAACTCTCTTCCTTTTTTTTTTTCTTAATTCTGTTCTCACAGAGGCGTTACTGATTGGCTCGGCCTTGGCCAGCGGCGGGTCCGTTCTAGTAGCCGGCTGGCATTGGCTGTGTCAGGTCGGACATGGGGGAAGCTTCTGGCAGCTTCTCTCACAGAAGCCACCCCATGTCCCCCCCTCCAGCTGCTACCAAAACCTTGCCACTCAAACCCAATACAGCCCAATAAAAAACACTCCCCAAACACCCAAAACTCTTCAGTGTACAGGCTGGGACATGATCCATGAGGTTAGACTTCAGCAGAAAGAAATTTAGGCCTGGTGAAGGATCCATGTACTTGCACAAACTGTAGCAACTAGTACGATGATTGTGAAGCTTTTGGGCTCAGCACTGGGCTGTGTTGTACTTTGAAGGGGCTGCTTGGGCCAGGCATGAAGGGAATTTTCTTTCTACAAGGATGATCTTTGTTGTACAGACGGGAAAGTGCAGGTTATTCTTCACACGTGATTTTAAGGAACAAGATAGAAAAGCATGAGTCAAATGTTTCAATACCTGATGTGTTTTGAGATTGCAGATGGACCAGATGATCTCTTAAGATGCTATATAGCTTTCCTATGATTTATAATTGCTAGGTATATTTTCAGAGTCCTTTAAGCCTAAGGTTGGTCCGACTTAGAAGTGTTGTGATCTTGGTGTATAGCTGGTTTGCGATTTATCTCACAGGCTTGTAGATTTCTTCTTTTGTGGTTCAGATTTTCTGTCTGAAAAAAAAATCTTAATTAGAAGCTTAATGACTGCCAGTGGTGGGTTAAAAGACAGTAGAAGGAGGAATATTAAAAGGAAAAACCAACAACAACAAAACAAGCCAGTATTTGTAATAGTGCCTTTTTTTTTTTTTTAGTATTGCAGTGTATCAAAACTTCTGGCTTTTATGTTTTACTGGAACTTTTAAAATCTCTTTGGCAAAGCATTAGTAGTAATCTTTGTTCTTTGCTTTCTTCCTTGTATTTGCCTCTTACCTTTGTCAGATTGTTTTTTCCACTAGTCAGAAGAAGTAGAATAAAGTGAAAAGATAACCAAAGAGGAGGTGAAGAAAGGCAAGATAAAAGTATCACAAAGTATTAGAGACAGTCAGTTGTGAATTTAAAAAAAAAAAAAAGTACTTTCCCATCTAGTAAAAATGAAGACACTCAGAAGAAATGTGACAGAGGGCAGAGAACAAAGACAGCCTTCCATATAGTCAAATACAGAAGACAGTCTGTAATTTTTTCCTGATTCCACACCCTGCTATTCCTTTTATATGGTGACAGTGAAGCAATATAGGATCTTAAATAAAAAGCACACCTCTTGTAGAGTCTTAGAGTTCTGTGTACTTAATGATAAATGCACTTTTATCTAAAAAGTACAAAGGACTGTACTGAAGTCTTCCAGTCCATCTAAGAAAGTATATACCTGCTTTGTCTTCAGAGCACAGCTGGGGTTGAACAATTTGATTTCCCTTGTTCTGTGGAGAATAGTGCTTAATGGCTGCTTCATGGTTTCTCTGCATGGCCCAGACTGGCTGTGGTGGTGGAGAAGGTATATTCTGATGATTTGTCCCCAAGATCTTTCTTGAATCCTGTCTTCCTGTACTTGGGGAGCACCAGCTAGATGCCACCTGCACTGTCAGAAGATGACATATGCTCCCCTGTGGCTGGCTGTGAGGTATCCCTGTGGGACCCAGCCTTGCTTTTTTCAATTTTCTAATAGTCAATCTGCTAGGGATAACATATCTAGAGATCAAGGCTGGTGTGCTGGCATATATTTCTCGTTCGTGGTTTAAAGGGCATGAATAAGTTAATTTGTTTTCTGTTGAAGTTCCCCCTCCTGCCTGCCAATGATCAGTTGGGTTGTTTTGGGAGTGTTAATTTTCATGTATCATCTTTATGGGTCTTTTGGTAAAATGAGCTTGGCAAAGACCCATTTGCCTTGCTCTTCTGAAATAATTCCTTACAATTATTTTGGTAAGAATTTCAGTAGTTGATGTTCTGCAGTTCCTTACCCTCACATCATGATAATTTAGAAGGGGGGGAAACATAATTCTCTTCAAACCTCCTTCAAAAAAAACCCCCAAGACTCCCCCCACCCCCTACACACTAGCAAAGTCCTTACAGTGAAGAAGCAACATTCTATTCCTGCACTATTATTATTTAAATTCTTGAGCAATCCTTTTAATATGCTTCAGTACTATTGACACAATCAGAAGTGTAAGCAAGACCTAAAAATAATATAGAAGCTGCTACCTTACTTAAAGGGCAGTTCTTGCAGCACTTGAGAAGCTGGTGACACTTTGCTAGGACTAACATCTGCTCAATGGGAGAACACAGCTCTAAAGGTGGTCTTTCTCATAAACAAAATATAAAATACAGAGGGTTTTTTTTTTTCTCAAACTGTAGTTATACTGGTCAAAACCCAATGCCTTTATTATCGCAATATTGTTACTATTATTATCTGTATTATGCAATTTAATATGCAGTACAAGTGCAGGATTATACATATTAATTATACAGTATTATTACTGTTATCTCAGTAATTTTCTTCTGGTCTTACTTTAGCATCTTCTATTTTGTTCACTTCTTTCTTTTCCATGCTTTTCATAACAACTGAATAAACTACAATTAGGTAAAATACTACTTGTTTCCATCCCATTTTATCCCATGGTGCTCCACCATTGTTTTCTGTTAGGCCACACCTAATAGCAGGTTCTCAGGTATGTATTATTTCCATAAGTTCTGTGCAACGCTTGTGTGTGTATGTATTTTAAAAGAATATGCTTAATGAAAGTGTATCTTATCTGTAAAGCTATGGTATACAGTGATTCAGGCTTTTGTATGCAGCCTTAACAGCTAACCCTCACTTTCAATTACTCAATTTTGATTTAGGATTAGTTATGTTCTATTTTTTATAAAAAAACCCAAACTGGTTAAACAAAGCAAGCCCCCTGCCACCTTCAAGCCCAAACCAAATTAAACCAAAATTCCCCTAAAACTTACAGAAACGATTGGTCTAAGACACTGCCAGTCATGCACTGTTACATGATCATCATAGTGTTGATTGTGCTTTCATTTTTAAAGCCAAAGAAAATGTTTAAGGGACTGTATTGTTTTTCTAGGGATTGATATAATTCTCAGTTTCCTCCTCTGTTTGTTGAAATTAATATATTTCTTTTAACATATTACTAATTTATGTAACTTGTTTTCAGTTAAGGTGGCTCTGAGGCTTTATTATATACAGTAACATATTCTTCATATAAGGAAGACTTCTTTGTTAGCATATAAACCTTCAGATTCTAAAGCATTTTTGCTTTTCAAGTTTATGAGTCATGACAAGTACTGTTTCTTTTCTGGACCAGAATGTTCGTAAATTCTCCAGCCACTTGGGAGGAAAGGGAATAATTATTTGAAGGGGAGAAAAAAGCTTCCAACATAGAGTGAAAATGAGTCAAGCAGTTGAAAGACGTGTGAATTACTACCCTAATGTTGTCAGTCTTAAAAATTTCAAGGTGGAAATGGATATCTTAATTATGGGTCTTCATAAAGCTAATAGCTTGCAACTGGTAATGCAGCAGTTTTATTTGCCTGCAAGTGTATTTAAGACTAAAACTTAACACAATTCACATATACCAAATAAAAAAAAATATGTAGAAACTGGCTTTCCCTGTTAAAGTCTTTCTTGTAATGGAACATGTGACAGGAGTTGTAAAGGAGTTGTATATACAAGTATTAAAAAGAATTTTAGGAAAGAAAGAAATTAACTCCTTACATTTCTTTGGAGAGGAATTAAATTTTTATCTTTTTTTTGGTGCATTAGAGTATTACTTAATCTCCCAAGCTATTGGCTATGTGAATTAAGACTTACTTTGAGAAAGAACTTTTTTAGAACTCTTTATACTTTTCTGGAACTAACACTGCTAAATTATAGCAGTCTAAATCTTTGAGTTGTGAAATAAAATTTAGTCCTGAGTGACTTTCTTTATAAGGTAGAATATGTTCAGAATACCTGGACTTGCATTAAAAATACTCTGCTGTCAAAAATAAATGACTGAAACAAACAGGGAATGATGGGAAGTTATTTTCTTTGAAAAAGCATTAATATCACTGTTCTAACTGCAAGTACATTTGCTGATAATTTAAATATGGTTTAATTAGTAGAACAATAAAGACCAAAAAAAAAAAAAAGAACATGAAGAAATGTAAATCTGTGCTCTGTGCTAGTAATAAAAAATAACTTTGCATGTAATACTCTATTTTATATGCTATCTGAGCCATCTCACTGTATTTATATGCTTGTAATTTAACCTAACCTGTACTTTCTGTATTCATCAATATAAGAAGTAGCCAGTGAATGAGTACCTATTACATGCACGATCTATGGCCTGGGGAAAATTTTATTTTGCTCATAAATTTTAATATCCATTCTCTACTACAGTGAAAATAATGAGCCTGTAGTGGTTTTGTCCATCATTACAGATAAATTTTTTTAAAGCTGTAGGAAGGAGTTGTGTCTGATTAGAATTGACCCACAAATCTGAAGCTTTTTCCTCCTTTTTTTTTTTTTTTTTTCCTATCAAATGCTAAACAGCCTTTGGACAGCATTAGCTTATATCTGGTCATGAGAATGATAGTGCTTTTTTTCCATTCATCATAATTTCTTGATAATTTATTATAAAAAGGATAGAATCAGTTTGGTCTTGTGTTCTGTTTTTTTTCCCTCTTGAACAGCAAAGTATGGTTTTCATTTTGCTCTTAAATGAAATATTTGATTTAAATATTAGCTTATCTTTGATAATGAATTCCACTAAAAATCATATTCTTAAGGTGATTATCCATCAAGCTGAGTAATTCTTGGAAGGTTTTGGTGTGGTTTTGTTACCAAACCACCTTACTCCTCTAAAAATCTAAACCATAATTTTCTAAAGATAATTTGTAGAAGATAACTGTGGTTTTATCATTTATCCAATCCACATAAATCCACATATGGAAGATCCAGTGGGAGTCTGCCATCACAAAAGCTCAGTAGTTCAGACTCAAGTTTGCACGATCCTCTGTCAATATTCTGTGAATGTGTATTCACGAAATAAACACAGAAAAGTAAACATAGCTCTCTGAGTGAAGACATCTACTGGTCTCGATAAAACCAACCAATGAGACAGATTCTCAAGCCTCCAAAAATCCTGTCATTTATATCAATATGGACAATTTGGCTCCCAAGTTTTGAAACACTTATGTTCTATTTCATGTTTACAAACAAATTTAAGCTCAAGCTATAATGAACTTAATGCTCAGGCTGCAGATGTGTATGATTATTTTAATCACAGAAGTAATAATTTTTTATGTGTATATATTTCAAACAATGTATTAAAGAAAGGGATTGGATAGTAGAAGACAGATAAGGAAACGCACTAATAGCCTTTCTCAAAATTAAAAATTTTCTTATAACATTGCATAGAATAACTGTCTGTATTGTATGTTACATAAGTTTACCTTGCAGAAGGATTGTACTTCATCTGCTAAAAAAGCTTTCTTAATGATTCACAAATCTTGCTTTACTATTTTCTGGAAACTTCCAAAATTAATGTTACCTTCAAACCCCTCAGTCTTGTTCTCTGGAAATATATATCACTTTTGGTTCCATGTTTTCTTGAATTCAGGAACGTTAATTCACAGAATCACAGAATGGTGGGGGTTGGAAGGGACCTCAGGAGATCATATAGTCCAACCCCCTGCCAAAGCAGGTTCCCTATGGCAGCTTGCACAGAATCGCATCTAGGTGGGTTTTGAATATCTCCAGAGAAGGAGACTCCACAACCTCTCTTTGCAGACTCCACAACCTCTCTGGAATTCCTTTTGCCATGCCATTAAACATCTGCCTGAGGGTCAGGGATGGTCAGGAAATCATTCTAATCACTGTTATTGAATCCCAAATGTCTGTTTCCTTAAAGTGTGGCCCTGTCTTCTTTCACTCTAGTATGCTTTTTAAAATTGTTGGAATACTTTATGTTCAGCAGTTCTTTAAGCAATGTATTATGTGCGAAGTGGGAGGGTAAAGTAAGTTATTTTCAGTGAAAAGTGGTATTTTCCACTAGCCTTAATCTCCTGAGGCCCAGTCAGAGACTTCAGGTAGGTGCCCATTGAAAGCATGCCCCCAAGCAGACTTGCTTCACGGGCTTCCTTACACAATTATTTTTCATTGAAATGAGGGTGTTTTTGAGAATATAGATACTTTTTATTTACAGTCAAGCTTCCCTTCTCATTCAAATCATGTAGATTATTTTTATTTTTAATCTCTCTGTACCTGCTCTGACTTTGATCCTTCCCTTTTTGGTTCCTGAATTCAAAATCGTGGTCACTCTTTTTCATGTGGGTACTTCCACCAGTTGTGTCTCTTAACTGCCATAGGTTTCCTTAGTGTGTTTTCCCAACGCCAGATCACATTTAACAGTGGAAACAGTCTTGCACCATTAGGCAGGCTGTTAAGGATCTGGGCCAGAGAGAACATTTCAGTGTTACACATTAAAAGTTTGCTGCTAAGCCTTGTACTTAGAGTTTAAACAAGCACATTGTTCTGAGATTGTCTCAGATTTTGATGTGTGTGCACTTTTCCTAACCCACTACTTCTCACTCTAATTGATGTGTTCCTTCCTGGTCACCTACTGCGGTCTGCTTTTTTGTCACTATGCATATAACCAGCAGCTGATGATGGTTGTCTATTGTTCATAATTTTTGTGAAGGTCACTCTCTATCTGCATCTGCCCTGTCAGTGTTCCGAGTTAGGTGTTCAGACACCCATTTCTGTCTTGTTTCATCAACAATTTCTTTTCTGTGGAAGGAAAATAATGACCAGAATCCTAATATAGTAAGTGTTGATTTTAGCTCTTTAAGTATGAGTCAGGACTGAAAAACACAATTATCTCTTTGAGTGATAAGGGCCACTGGTTTAACATCTGTAATTATTCATTTTAATAACTAAGGTGGTTAGTTAATGTTATATACCAAGCAATGTGACCTGTATTACATTAAATTGCAAAAATATCACAACTGGCATATGATCCCCAAATGATATTAAATTATTCTGTTTGCAAACCCTCCCACTCCCTTCCCCAAATCTGTCTCATATTTGCTGAAATATCGTAGCAGTTTTCTTATTTCTCGTTATTTCTCACTTACAGGCAGCATATGAATCTGCTTTTACTTTGTTTTTCTGACAGATCTATTTTTTTGAAGGGAATTTTAGGTCAAATTCTTAAACTTTATTATGGATTACAGTCAATCATTTGAAGTTTGAGGTTTAAATTGGTCGCCAATTTTATTTGATTTCTTTGATCTCTCCACTTTCACTCCTAAGCAGAACTTCTCTTGCCAGTGGGGATGCTTAAGTTTAAAACAAACAAAAAACCTTATCTCAATTTTAAATAAGAAAATTGGAAAAAGATTAGTGAATTCTTTCAAAACATCTTAGTTTGGTCTTTTTTACTGTTATTTTTATTGCAGTATACCTTATGTTTGAAAATAGAGTCAATCTAAAACATTTAAAATTTCCATTTGTAAAGTTTGAGCTGAAAACCACCAAAAATGTTACAACTTTTTAAGAACTATTTTGAAGATTAAAAGGGTATGTTTTTATATACTCCATGACTATGTTTCAGGTTTTTTTTTATGAATAATATTAATAATAAAAAAGTGCCAGTCATTCTGTCAACTTAAAGTGGACAATAATGAGTGCATCTGTGGTTTAGGTTGGGACAGTACGTACCACTGAAGCAGTTAATATGAATAGGCAGCTCAGAGGACCCAGCAGCAGCAGCTGTGCTGTTTTTAAGTGTGTGTGTTATGATCTACAGAGCAATCTGTTATTTCTTACAACTACTGGAGCTATTGTGAATTTTTGCTTTCACGCCCCATCAGAAATCTCTGAACCTGATATTACAGAAATTGTAGATGGATGTTGTTAAATGCATTCATTATATGGAATCTTTGTTATATATGTATTATTTCTGCTTTCATACTGTAATACTTAAGCTTCCAGTTACAATATCAATTTCTAGTGAAAATCATATGATAGTTGGTACTGCACAGAAGCATACAGGGGAACTACATTGAAGAGCTCAAGAAATACAATCAAATTTTACTTTTAATCTTGTTCCCCAGTGATTATGAGGAAGAGAATGTGGTCAGGCATTGCTGTTTTCCAATGCTCCGCACTTTCCATGGGAGTGGAGAAACAGGTACAATGAGGGCAGTGTCTGGTAGAAGGAATGATGGCTGAAGAAATACTCTTCTGCTCACCACATGTTCCTCTTCTCTTCCTCCTTAAGGAAAGAGAAATACTGAACTGGATTTTGATGTACATAATCAACAGCTGGTGAGCCTCAGGTTGGAGTTGGAAAGACTGTGCAGACTCCTTGCTCTCTGAAGTCTGGGCTGTTACTTTGTGCTCTTTGTGGCTCAGATGGTAAAGGGTCTCGGGATAGAAGGACTGACATGCAAGTCCTGACCTTGGGATAATACCATGCTCCCTGGTAGCCCTTGGAACCTGGTTGCTTTGATAGTTTAATTCCAGGTCTTCATTTTGGTGCAGTGGTTTTTGTGGAGTGTGTTGTAGCTGAGTACAGGAAACTCTGACAGTGAGCAGAAAAGTGGTTTTATAATGGGATTGCACATAGTCTTAGATTTAGGCAGAAATTTGATTACTTCATTGATTTGGCAAATTAGTTCTAACTTTCAAATAGCCATTCTGTTTCCAGAATGAAGTGCAATAGGTCAAATGCTCAGTAACAGAAAAACTTCCTTTAACATTAACAACATACCAATTCTTTTCTCTGCTGCTCTTGACTATAGACACAGTTGAGTGATCATTGTGCTCTTTTGAGATAATGTTATATCTGAATTACGTTCTATAACCTTCAATGCAAAACTGCAATGAAAGACACAAAGATTTTATATGCTGAATGTTTCTCCCTAATCACTGCTTTTACAAAAAAGCTGGCTTCTTTCTGACACAGGTGTTCCATACTGCTACTGCTGTTCTTGCTTTTGGACTGGAAGTATTTTTACATTAAATTAATGAAAGCAGTAGGAGTTTACTATTTGGTTGCAGTAGGACTAGGATTTCTCTCTTGGGATTGTAATTTTATCCCAACCAGTCTCACTAGGCTTTCAAGAATATTTGTTCTTTTCCGATTTCCCTCCTAAGGACAGTTCTGCAATTGAAGTAATTGGAATCCCAGACAGTATTCCAGGTATTACTTACAGATATAACTTGTACAAAAGATGCAAGTCAGATCATTCTTGTGGACAGTTGTAGTGGTTTTATTCTTTTATCTTCTAGTACGACAAATGTTTGTTTCCCCTTTTACTTCATTATGTTATGCTACTGGCAAAGATACACAAATGTGCATTTTAAACAGTCTTTTAAGATCAGGAAAAATAGTCAAATACACCAAAAGTAGAGCAATATAAGCTTTTACTGGCTATATACAAACCAGGTATCTGGGAGTAAAAGCTCTCACTTCTATTCAGTCTCTAGCAGTGTGGTAAATTATGTTTTTCAGGTTAATATGAGTTATGCTCAGATAAAATGGGTAAAAGAATATTAAAAATGTGTAGGCCCAAATTAGCAGAGACGTTTTGCGACCGCAGAGTTAGTGCTATCTGTAGCTTCCAAAGAGCATTATTAGAAGCACTTCAGAATTGCTCTCAAGTAGTTAAATAACCATTCATTGCAAACATTTTTGTAAGGGAACCTATGCAAATATAGCCTTTTAATAGCAATGTTTCAGGCCTCTTGGTCGATTTAAATACTTTTGCTTTATGTGGCCTGAATCATGCACCTACTCTAGCCTTTTACAACTGCTTTAATGAAGATCTGTAGTATTTTATATCTTTTTTTTTTCAGTTTCTCCTCAATTTAACTTTTTCAAGTACTTTTAAAATAGTGTCTCCTTTTCCTGTCTTCTGGTATTTTAGTACAGTTTTCAGAAAGTGGTCATAAGACCATTTATTCTCCTGGGACTTCAATGAGAACAAGCAGCAACAGGTCTGTCTCCCTTAGATTGGTTTCACACTTTTTAATTCCACTAATGGAAACACGCTAAGTAGTTCAGAATGCCTTTTTTTTTTTCCTATACCCTGCAACTTTGAGATATGTTTAAAAAAATGCTACTCCAGTGTCAAGATCGAAGTATCATCTTTGAAATCATTTTGGGAAAGAAGAAGAATAACTCATTTATCCATCATGCAGGAGCTATTAAACACCTTGCCGATTACTTTGAGGGAGACCTGAACCCAGATGGTCAGATGGGTTTGCAGCCACAGTCTGGAATTGGACAGGTAGTCCCATCAGCATCACAGACATACCTGTCCAGCTTCATAAATTAATTCAAATTCCCATTCTAAGCAAAGGCTAAATTACCTGTTTCATACTTCCTTTGAAAGACTACAGTCAATCAATTCCTCATGATTGCTTTGTCTGCAAAGTCATGCTGTCTCACCCCTACCCTTCTTATGGTTTAATGTCACAGAATAAACATTTAAGGAAGAGATTTATCACATTTATCCTGTGACTAAAGTGTTTAACTGAAAGAGCAAAGCTATACAGTGAGAGCTGGGTGAGCTGTGAATATTCAAATTTCTCTGAAAGAAATAGGTTATTGTTGGGGAGCTAGAAGAAAAAATAATCTATACAAGAAGACATAAAGGTGCACAGTAAGAGTGAGGTGAAATTTTGTACCTTAAGAATTAGAGAAAAGGGATAAATGAGTGCATTAAGAGGTCTGGAGAAGATGTTCCATTATCTGCAGGAAAATTCACTGATTGATGCTGATGCATTGGTACACTGAACTTAGATATTCTTCCTAGATTGCATAACAGTTGCAGGTTTGTTTTCTGACCACACATCCCAGTTCTGCCCAGGTAAATGCTTTCTGTACAAAGCGAAATATATTTGCACCTGATTCGGTGGGGGATAATGGCTGTTAAAATAATTTGATTATGCAAATTAACAGTATAAAATTGTCATTTGCTCTTTTCATTGGTCAGCTCATTACTTAAGATTAGAATTATCTTTCACTTTCCGGAAAAAAAAAATAACAAACAAACAAAAAAACCCAGCAAAAATCTGTAGCATTTTTCTTGGTGGTCCTGCAGCTACTTTTGCCGGTACACAGGGTGGATGATGAAGTACGGGCTAAGACAGGCTTCATGCTGAGCTGTTCAGTCACACCTCTCTACTGTTCTTTGCTCAAATATGCCTAATTGGTTGCAAAGGCATTATTGTTTCTTGCACAAGTTTCTCTAATTTGAACCAATTAGACTATAATTACACTGTTTTATGCTTAATTAGACTCTCAAGTAGCTTCTTCAGACAAAGGTTATCCCCCTGGCCCTGTATTTTGAGATATTTCTTGGCTCCACTGAAAGACTCAGGTAAAATAAGAGGGCCTCTAAACTGAAGAAGTGCTGCTACTTTTAAGTTCATTAAATTACTGTTCAGAAACACTGCTATTCCAACATTAATTTATTCCAGAACTTTAGAACAAGAACCATACGGTGGCAATTCACTGCACTTGAATTTCTCAGGTTGCTCTATTATTTCCCTTGTAAAGTGTTCAAACTCTGTTAAGGCTGTGCAGAGAATTCTTAGAAGTACCCTTGAAATAGGACTTTCCTCATTATCCCTTATGATAAAGGCTTATGCCAAAAAATAATAATAAAAAATAATAAGAAAAAAATCACTTCTGTCTCATAATTATTTTTAAATCCTTACAGATACCTAATCCAAAAAGGGTTTGGGATTGCTCACACATTCACCTTGATAAAGCATTTAGATACTTCCATGCACACAGAAGTCTCAAACCCATATGTTGCTGACTTTTAAAATATTAATGGGTGTTAACTGTGAACTACTTTCTTATATTTTTGAAGTTGGTTTTTTTTTTTCTGTGTGAAGAATTTGAAAAAGGAAGTAATTCCCAAACTGTTTTTCTTCTTAAAAATGAGGGGAAAAAAACAAAATACATGCCTATAAAATGCTGAGTTTTAAGCACTTCTACATGGTAATTCCAGTGGAATTACATGAACAATTAATTTGCCCCAGTACCATCTGTCAGTTTGTGTGGCTCTGATGTTAGATACAGATGTAACCTGTGAAGTCAGTTACTAGTAAGGTAGTTTTCTTCAGTGTTTACTCATAAAAATGACGTGCTTCATCATCTTCGTATTAGTCATTTACTCGCAAAAGGTTTACTAAGACTACATATTCAATGTGCTGAATAATATGGAAGGTTTTGAAACCATTTTTGATGGCAGCTAAAATCAGACACTTGAGATACTTCAGGCTTCATGTAGCGATCAGGTGTATGAAGGAAAAGAATTATACTATTATATTTCTTAATGAATATTGTGTAGATACTTGAGATTATTTTCAGTATATGCCACTGCTACTGTAGTAATTTTGTGGGGAAGAAACACAACAGTGAGTAGGACTATTCCTGGTGGTACATTAGTCTTAAACAGCCTTTTCTGTATTGTGGCAAGCTGAGAAAGAGGTAAAAAGTCTGATATATTTATGTAGAATTATGTAAAAGGCTCTGTATTTATGTAATGTTTCTATTAGCTAATCAACTACACCACCTTTCTATTCATCTTTTTAAGATGCAGGGCAAATACTTGGTTGTACTTTCGTCCCGTGTCATTCAGGAGTGACATCTGCAGTGATGAAGAATCCATCTAGCTTTAGAACTAGGATTTACTAGCTTTTCTTGAAATTACACAGATAATAAACCAAGCAACAACATACACTGCTATACTGCAAAATATATTTTAAAAATCTATTTACTAAAAAATAAATGTGTCTACTCTAGGAGAACAAATAAAGATTTTTAGTTAATAGATGTGTTCACTTAAATTTAAAAGGAAAAATTGAAGAAATTGAGTCCAGACATAATGTCAGACAACAGATCAAGGTCCTAGACTTTTACCAGTGTTACTGCACAAGGACATTGTATAAAATAATAATCTTTCAGAAATAAGACTTCTAGATATCTTATTTATTCAATACAAACAACAGTACAATCATCATAGTTATGGCATAACTTTTGTCCTCTCAGATATTGAGTAAAACTTATGTAATAGAATTACAGGATCACAGAATCACAGAATCACAGAATGGTAGGGGTTGGAAGAGACCTCAGGAGATCTAGTCCAGCCCACCTGCCCAAGCAGGTTCCCTACAACAGTTTGCACAGGAAAGCATACAGATGGGTTTTGAACATCTCCAGAATGGAGATGGAGACTCCACAACCTCTCTGGGCAGCCTGTTCCAGTGCTTCATCACACTTACAGTAAAGAAGTTTTTCCTTCCATTTGCATGGAACTTCTGGTGTTCCAGGTTTTTTTATTTCAGATATTTATAGACATTGATAAGATCTCCTCTCAGTCTTCTCTTCTCCAGGTTGAAGAGTCCCAGCTCTCTCAGCCTTCCCTCATATGGGAGATGCTCCAGGCCCCTAATCATGTTCAGTGATGCTGACATGCATGTGGCAGTAGCTTGGTGTCCAGGGCACTTGGTTGACATGAAGGAGGATGGCAGAGAAATTACTTGTTTAGGTGAGGAGAATGACCCAGCTGGATGGATCACTGGAGAGAAAGAGTAGAGATCTTGAATTTGTTCTGAAATGTGTTTTGAAATCCCAGTATTTTTCAGATGAGAGTGTAGTTTTCTGTTCAGTGTTATTGTGAGCAGATCTTAACCTTATTGGGGCCAGTAGAGTGATATTGTGACTTCCAGAGTAGAAGGCTATTGTGTTGTTTCAGAGAAGCAAAATTTCTTCAACCAACTTTATTCTGCAAGCTTAGTAATTAGCTTGAACTAGTGTCACTTTTGTTGCACAGGTTTAACCACCATCAGTGCTCTCCTCATTTCAAATATCCATGTGCTCCTAGATATCACAATTTTTCCAGTGGTAAGGTATGCCAGCACTGCTTGCTTCTCTGTATCTGCACCAGGGGAGCTGTTAGAGGTATGCAGTGGATTATTTTGTATTCTTCTCTGACAAAACCTTACTTAGTACATAGTTCTTAATGTTTAGAAAGAGGGGACAGAAACTTTTGCCTCTTAATGGTAAATGCATATATCAAGTATTAGTATTAAAATGGAATACTTGAACTTCTGAAGAGCTCGCATCACACAGAGGAAAAAGGCTTGCTCTCTCTCACTGAGGGCTCTTTTCAGTGGCAAAATGAATCACCATCCTTATGATTAAATGAATTGGAGATCTAAATATACAGACACTTAAATAGGTGCCTGAGGTTCACTCAGATGGGCTGACACATAAAGTAGCAGGAAATTACACCAATTTGAGACTGCCCATACCCTAATTACATATTCTGTATGTTATTTAGTGCTACAAATCTCAAATGCCTGACAGAATAACACTTTCTGAACCAGCTTTTCACTCCCAACTAAAGCAATGTGTAATTCCATCTGTCTGGGATCTATTCTTCAGGGTTTACATCCCCTGCAGGTGATAGAGAGATGCTGCTATACTGCAGAAGTCCAAAAACCCATGCAGATCCCTCTGTGGTTATTGTCTCGCAGCTACTGATGGAGACTAATGGCACCCAACTATTTATATACCCAGCTATTATATTTTCTAATTCACTGATTTTAGCACCAGAGAAAATTTATCTCTCTGGCTGCCTGGGGCTTTGAAACCTTGAAACTCGCTAACCAGTGCTGCAATTCTTGACCTAATCAGCAGTGCTAGAAATTAAAACAAAGCCTTGGAATGAAAAGGTTTTTAACCTACTGTACTAATCTTTTATCTTGAAGTTGCTTTACAGACATAAAGGAAGAATTCTGTTTGCAAATACTAGAATGACATATATGAAAGTATTGCTATAAAGTAGGATCTGTAGGGTTAGCTTTTGCTAATATTTTTTATGGTTTTTTTAATCCCTTCAGAAAATCTTGAACTGTTTCCAGTCATTCCGGCAACTGTCCACTTGGTTTGACTCTCTCTCTTTTTTTTTTTAATTCTTCATACTGCACATGGATTTTCCTGAAATGTAATTATCTTCATTTCTCCCTACCTTTCTGACACATTATTCCTCTACTTAATATCATTAGTGAAGTCCTAATTCTGCTTTTGACAAAGACAATATTACCTGCATTTTCATGTCAATTAGTGTTCTATGACCTTTCATCAGAGGTTAGTGGTTCCAATGCTGAAATATAGAAGGGTTTTCAAAGTACTTCTGGACAAGTGAATGAAGCAGCCTGCAGTATTTTAATTGAAAAACACAGTTATCAACCAAAAGTTATACAAGGTAAGTATTGTTTTCTTAAACCTGGATCAATTAAAACTTTTCTAAAAATTCAAACATATACCTGTAGCCTATATTGGAAAGAACAAGAAATACTGTTTCCCATTATATGAGAGAGAGCTGGGACAGAAAATGAAAAGCTACCATGAGGAAACCTTGTCAATTATAATACTAGTTAGAGCCTTGTTTAGCATGAGATTGAACTAATACAGGTTTCGTAAGCTTTTCTATTGTAAAAACACTAAATAAACAAGCAGCCTTCAAAAAAAAAATAACAGATACTTTTGTGTAAATCAGAACTAATCAAATATTCATGCTCGTTTTTATGTGTACTGAGTGGTCTGGATAAGAAGAAAAGAAGGAGAGATTAAGTTGGCACTTTGCTCCCCTGCTTTCAGCAATTCACCATTCATGTGTCTCATGGATGTTTAGCAAGCCATTGCTAATCCCCTCAGAAGAGAACAAAGTGTATGTAACACTTGACTTTCACCTGTTTTTTCTTGAACAGATGGTTTATCTGCAATGCATGCATACATCTGATTTGTTTCAGAAAGCTTCTCTAATTTGGTTGTATGGTTTGAGCATTTTTTCCTTTAGGGGATATATGTGTGCACTAATAAGTGAACAGCTTGCATTAGAAATATTGTAGCATAGTATTATTTTAGTAAATGTCATGGTATTAAAATGAATTAGGAGTAGTGGGATAAATGGGTAGTGTAGAAGGCGAAGCATCGCTGAAGGTCTGAAGGGACTGTTTATATGATAGAGTGAGTCACTAGGATAAAGTTTGTGGCTAATATTCAGCTATTGTAATGTCTTCTACTGTCCTTTGAAACTTCCTATTGCATGCTGAGGAACAGTGTTAGCTAATGTTTTCAAACAGGTTCTGTTTTGCATTCTGCATTTATCCCTGTGTTGTGTGAGTTTTTGGAGAAAATTTAGCTTAGATAATCCAGGAGTGACTTGGGAATTAATAAGGTTGAATTTCTATGAAGAGTTGTTGCTAATCAGCTCTGGATTGTAGATAGCACAAGAAGGTGAGGCAGGCTCTTGGGGCTGTGTTCAGCATCGCACCACTGGCATTGTGAGGACTTCCATCTTCCCTCCAGTCATTCCTGGTGCCCACCAAAAAGATAAACTGGCAAGCAAGTGCCAGTGTACCACAGAAATAAGCAGCCTCCTTCTGTTCTGTCTCTATTGCTTTATAGCCAAGCAAATATGGTTAGACAGGAAGTTTGCTGCGGTTGCTTTGGTGCTGTGGAATTTGAAAGTTAAGTAGTTTTAAGTTCCTAAATGTGACATTTATGTTTTGGGTTTGATTTTTTTATTGTTTTTGCTTTCCCCAGAATATTAAGATAATGCATTTGAATGCTACAGTTCAAAAGCAGAATGAAACATGCTTAGCACTTGTGAAGCTAGTTGTTTGATTTGAGTAGCTATAAGGTTCCAGTGGATGAAGTCAGGGTGCCTGGTGGGGTACATGCTGCATTTTGTGCCCAGGCAGACTGGATGTGAAAACATGCCCTTTTCCTGCATGCTGCTTATCATGGTGGGGTGTTTTGTTTGTTTGTTTGTTTGTTTTTAAATACCTTCAAAAAGAATCAATAAATGTCCAGTGCATTTTTTTTATGATCAAAGAATCCACGTGGAGTTGGACCCCAATGAATTACAGAAGGTTACTGAGTGCTCTGGGAAATATTATAACTTTACGTCATGCGTTCAGACAACCTTGGAGCAGTCAGACTATCTGGGACCAAGGACTCCCAATTTCTGTGATCCCCATGAATCAGAGTAATTAAAACTCAATAATTAGTGGCAAATTCTTGTGCACATTTTTTTCCCCCTCATCCAACTAAAATTGAAACTTTTGCTTTTGTCTTTGTGTCCCTTCTACTACACGTGTCATCCTTGAGCCTTGACTGAACGTAGCTTTTCCTTTGGATTGGAGAGATCATATTCCCAAGCTACTGTTAGGGTGTTTACTGGCCTTATCAATGCATCAGAATTTTAATTCACGATCTATCACTGTTTCAGTGGCTAAATAAAATAAAAGGATTCATCATAAAGGCTAATAGGGAAGCCTGAATGTGAACTGTGTGATACCTGCCACTTGGGTGGCATCCAAAACTCTGTAACTCCGTAAGAAATTTAAATTTTAATTCTGCATACAAACCAAGCATTTAGACTATATTGGGTAAACTTTTCACTGAAAATTAAACTGTGTACGTGGATACTTTTGAAGTGGTGATAGACTACTGGGCTGAGTAACACAGGTCAGAACTGGGTCACTGGTGTTTGGAAAAATGCCGTTTCTCAGTTTTTAGTTTCACAGTCTTCTTGATATGGTTAATATAATTGATCACTGATCAGTGAAGAAGCAATGCAGTTCCCCTGGGACATGTTACAATGCTGACATATCAGCATTATTTACAAACTGTTTGAAGCATCTCTGCCAGAAATGTATGGAATATTAAATGACATTAAGTCACAATAGGATGCAAATTAGTTTTCTCCTCTCTAGTGGTTTACAAGGCTTTCATCGTTTGTGAATTATGAAAATTAAATTTCACTCAGGGTCACAGAAACTGCACGTTAATCTATTAACAGCAACTACATTTTCAAGGGCAATGTGCAACTGAAATAACTTTTTGGCATATCAGAAATTCATGCTTGGGAATTCTAAATTATTTCAACCAACTAGCATTTCTGAATGTAAGTTCCTTTCTTTGATGGCTGCTTAGGCAATATTTCTTTTTGTGTAAATTCTGCTAAAAAATACAAAAAGTATCTTGAATGAAAAATGGACATAGGTCTAACAGTCTAGTGAAATCAAGGCTCTTAGGTATTCTGAGTGTTCCAAACAGATATTGGAAGCCTTCATTTAGCAGTAGGAATAAAGGTTCTTAGGGTTTTAATCACAGTACTTAGTATCTAAATCTAAAGTGAAATGCAGTGATTGTAGACTGATGAAATCACAGGTGTTTTGCCTTGGGAAACCCAAAGACCCATGAGCATGCAGGATGCTAAGCATTTGAGACTCATCACCTTAATCATCCATAACTGAAATGCTTGTATAGGAGAAAAGTTAATCTCTTTGGGATGAGTCTCTTAGTTCTGGCCATGCTTGGAGTCCTTGCCAAGAATTTGCACGGGGAGTGTGCCAGAGCTCCAGTCCAGTTACATACCCTAGTTATGTAAGGGTTATAAGAAAGTTATTTAGGTAGCTACTCCTGTCTGCCTCTTTACTGAGACCTAGGAAGTTATTTCATGATGACTTTTATATCATTTTAGAGTAAAAATGAGATGAATATCTTCACTAATGAAACACTGAAGATGATTTTGAGGTAGACTGTTGGACTCAGAGACAGAATAGAAATACGTCTGTTCTCATCTGTATTTGAGAATCATAGAATTATTTAGGTTGGAAAAGACCTTTAAGATCGAGTCCAACTGTAAACCTAACACTGCCTGGTCCACCTCTAAACCATGCCCTAAGCGCCATGTCTACATGTCTTTTAAATACCTTCAGGGATGATGACTCGACCACTTCCCTGGACAGCCCGTTCCAGGGATGATGACCCTTTTGGTGAAGAATTTTTTCCTGATATCCAATCTAAACATCCCCTGGAAGCCATTTCTTCTTGTCCTATCATTTGTTACTTGGGCAGAGAGACCAACACCCACTTTGCTACAGGGTCATTGTAGAGAGCAATAAGGTCTCCCCTCAGCCTCATTTTATCCATACTAAACAACCCCAGTTCCCTCAGCAATTTTAAAGACTACAGTCTTAGTGCAAGTGAAAGGTGATGATTTGTGCAACAAATGTACAAAATGTTCATATTGGTAGTTACACTGTGAATGAATCCAGGAGTGAGAACTACACCGCACAGCTACATGTGCCTGACGTCTGACCAGTGTTGGAGGCAGTGAGGTTAATTGTGTTTTACCTGGCTGCAATATAAACCTACATATATGTTTGTTTGGGTTTTTGTTTTGTTTTTCTTTCACTGGATACATCAGTCTGGTTTGCTGCAGCTATTCAGAAGTCATCTCCAGCTCTGATGCATTGTTCTACTCTCTTGTCATCTTCTGCCAGATGTTCATAGATGTTGGACTCTTCTGTGCTGCCATGAGGGAACTGTTTAGGGGCACACTGAATGGCATTAATGTCCCTTCCAGCAGATAGTGCTTAAAGCATAAACTAGCAAACAAAAAGGGTAGTGTCAAAAAGGGTAGTGTCAAAAATAGTGCTGGAATTTTGTTCCTTTGTTTTTTCCACATACAACAGCATGGAGTTTGTGACAGCAGTATTGGTAACTGAGGTATTCTTCTTATTTCTTTTGTGCAACAATTTATGGGATACCATATAAATGTAAAATTTTTAAAAGCGATTTGAATATTTTCTGTTAGAGCAGTTTCATATGGAATACTTGTCACATGCTATTTTCAATGCACTTTATGTGACTTGCAATATAGACTTGCAAGTTTTCTACTAAAGTTCTTTGCAAGTGCCAGGTTGAAGGCTTGTATCGCTTTACACCTTCCGTTAGAGCATTTTTTATGCTGATGTAATTTTGTTGTAATCATGTGGAACTGCAGAAGTGAACATTAAAGCAGGAGTGTTTAATAATAAAACAGTATATTGAACAAGGCAAAACCACTTAAAGAACAGTAAAATAAGACAAATTGCTTAAATCGATGCTCTTTGTTTAACCTGTTGTTGCAAAAAAGGTTAGAGCACTATTGAAGACTATTATTTCAAGGAAAGGCTAGACCGAGTACTACATTGGAGTAATCCAAACAACATAGGCCCTTTGGAGGGCCTGCTGCCCACTTCTCTCAATCCTCTGGAAAGGCATTTACCACTCTGGAACCTGAGATTACTGAGCAGGGATATACCTAGAAAATAACTTTCTCAGGTACAAATATATGGAGCCTTTATAGTGGGACTCGAGGAACTAGTATTTTATTCATATTTGCATAATAGTAACTATGGGAAAAATGTTTCACATCATATCTGAAGGTTCTGTACCTATACAGTGAAGTATTTATAAAACACCGAATACTGACAAAAAGAATATAACAGGTAGTGATGTTATTCTCTTACACTACATAATCTATATCATGCTGATACAGTATCACTTATCTGTCTAAAAGTATGTTTAAGCTTCTAGGATTTTTTTTTTCTTTCTGCTCACAATTTGAGGAAAGCATAAGGTGTGAGTGGCTTAAAAATGATGATGGATTCTCTATCACTTCAGAAAGGTTTTTCTTCTAGAGATGTGCTCTAGATGAGATTAGCTCCCATTTTGTTAGGTTTGACACAGGAATTACCAGCTAGAACTTTTTTTATGTGGGTCACAGAAATCAATGCAGAAAACTGTAATGGATCCTGTTCGTCTGCTGGTTAAAAATCTGTTATTCAATCACCACAAAATGTGCACTGATGAAAACGTGCAAGTCTTTTCAGGTTAAGTCTGAGAAATACTCTTAATGCCTAGTGCTTTATTTCGCTTTTAGGGAAGAATTGGCAAGTGCATGAGGATAGGAGGTGGGAGTGAGTTAAGTCTTTCTTATGTGAATTTGTAGTATCTGAAATTTTAAAGGAATCAAAGTTATTAATTTTAGGAGGTACCTTTCCATACTAGAAATGTATGTACTCTGAGAATCTCACTGAAAGTGAAATTGCTTTGAGGTCACATCAGTGCATGGGCATGAACATGCTTTAGTTCTAGAGGATTGGGTTGGGGCCCTGGACCAAGCGATGCAGCACTAAGCCATCTTTCCTACTAAACTTTTGGATTAGCTGTTGGCTTCCATGCAGACACAGCCCTCTTACTGGCCATGGCTCGTAGCCCTAGGATGGGAGCTGCGTGGTGCCCAAGGGCCACAGCCTGCCTGTTGCTGTTCTACAAGAAGCTGCTTCCTTCTGCCCTTAAGAAGGGGTAGCCCTTCTTCCCTCCAAAAAAACGTAATTTTCTTCTTTTTGTACTTTGTAGAGAAGCAAGTCAGATCCGTAACTATAGAAACAGGCAAGCTGGTCCAACTACGAATGAAGAAGAGAGTAGAAGGAAAAAATAGTAATATGAACCAATAAATCAGATACTCTATGGATAACATAATAGAAACTAATCTGGAAAAATTAGTATTCTGAATGCTCAGCTGGAAAATATCCTTTCCATATGAGGTACTCTGTAATCAAAAATATGAACAAACGGTTGTTTGATAACATTTTACTACTGTAATTATCAACTGTTGGATTGATAAAGAGCATTGGACAGTTTCTAAAAGGAGCTCAACACATCTGCTTACATTAAGACCCCTGAACTGCCTATATACTTGTTTGATTCCTAATCTGCTAAAAGGCAACACAGTGAAAATATTGGGGGTAGAGAAAAAAAATCATTATGAATTCTTTCAAATCAAGTATATACATTTCATAAAAATATCAGTAAGTACAGCATTGAATGCAGTCACACCTGTACTGTGAATGTATTTCAGTTTTTCTGTCTATGTAGATGTCGTTGCAGCAAGTTCAGAGGAGAGTTTTCTGGCACTAGTATGATGTTGTTCCAAGAGAAACTGTCTTTTCTCAGTATTGTGGTGCTTTAGGAAGACTCTTTTCCACTGATTTTCACATAGCTACATAGCAGAGTAACAGGTGTGCATGTATCTGGATTTATGCTAAATTTACACAAACACAACTGAGTATTTTGCTTTGATTTTTAGAATATTATTTCAAGATGCTTTTTGTAGCCTTGGATGTTTTGCAGCTGTTAGTTCCTTGGCATACATCCATCTCTGAAAACATTTAAAAGGCAACATAAACAGTGGGATAATCCTAAAACCGTATTGTACTGATAGAACATCCCATAAAGCTACATTACATTTTACCTTGGAAAATAGAAAATTCAAATAGAAATGAAACAGGCTTACTTGGATTCAGAGTAACATCACTGTAGGCTGCTGTTACCCCTTCCAGTGTGTGAAGCCAGGATATTTCAGGATTCTGGCTTAACAGTGGTTCATAGCCAAGAGGCCTAAAGTTTATAAGTGGAAAATGGGACTAATATTAGAGCTGTCAGCTAAACTAAATAATTTAGGTTCTAGGTTATCAACTCCAGTGCTTTTAGTAAAATTGATAATGTGGGAGCACTTCACAACTCTGTTCAGTGGAGACTGGAAAAAGCCCAAAATCATTAGGGTTGCCATAAATACCAGAATAGGACTCTGTGTGGTCAGTTGTTTGTGTAGATAGCTTAAATAGCTCTTTGAATGTAGCATAAAGACTGCTGAAGTGACTGCCAGGTTCATTAGCAGCATGTGGCTGTTTAGTACTATAGCAGGAACTTGGATATGACTAAGAGTGAACACAAACCAATCCTTACTCTAAGGTCAGAGATCCTCTGGATAGTGTCTTTAGAGTGTTTCCAGTTCTTTTTATGAAAACAGAGATGGGCTGGTGGAGGTTGCTGCTCCTTCATAATGCAGGAGGCAGCACTGCTTCATGCTCCTCTCAAAAGCAAGATGCTGTGACTGAGGCCCTGAGGAGGGAGCAGATTGTGTTTCCCACATACTCACACAGTGGTGTCTTTGTCCCAGAGAAGGAACTTCCAGTGGACTTCCTTGGAAGGATCCTGCTCAACTACATTAACACAGACATCTTTCAGCCGCTATAATAGAAATAAGGAACTACTAACCTTACTGTTTGCAATGGGTGCAGTTACTATTACTTAGCAGATTAGGCTGCAAAGGTCCTCTCTTTTTGCTATAACTCAAAGATAAGTGTTTGTTTGGAGTCTTTTTTCCCTGATGTGTGGAGGGGAAAAAAAGGTGGGGAGGGGGGAGGGTGGGCTAGAGAGAAACATTTAAAAACTGGTAGAACATTTCAGTTGGATGTTTTCCAAATGAAATTTCATTTTCATTCAAGGTAGCAAGGTGTATTGTAGGTAGGGAGAATGATTAGAAAAATCCTGTTTTGATCAGACCAGAATTGTTGGGGTTGTTTTTTTTTTTTTCCCCTCAATATTTTCCACTTTGGTCCTTTATCTAGCAAAAATTCTGTGTAAAATGAAGTGAGGCTTGACTACTGTCTCTGAATTTAATTCTAGCATATACATATACTAGCAAATTTGATAGATGTGACCAGATTCATGTGTTTATTGAGGCAAGCTTGACTGTAAATTCCTAGTGGCTAAAGAATAAAAGCATCTGACAGAGCAAACATCTGACATCTGGTACATTGTTACAGCTACAGAATTGTTTCTATGAATCCAGCTTAGTAATGAATATAGTTTAATGAGCCATAGAATACTGCATTGTATAATATTAAAATGCATCTGTTTACATTTTATTTTACTGTGTTACATAATAATATTTCAATTTGTCCTGTTGAAATACATAACTATTTGCAAGTTTTCAGGAAAGTAAACAAATAACTTCAGAAGAGAGGACAAGAAATTCCTTATAACATTAAAACTCATATGCAGTGTAAACAATGGAAAAATCGACGTCAGCCAGAATTCTTTTTTGACTTCTACTAAAACATTAACCATACAATTTTTTTGTGTGTAAAATATAACAGAATACAAGTCTAAGTTTTTATAAGAGTACAAGGCACAAGTTTTTCTAAACTTTCTGTGTTAGGTGAGTAAAGTGATTTTAAACATACAGTATGGAAATCACTGCAGTCCTTTTTTATTTTAAAAAATTGAATCTTGACACACACTATTTCATTAGTGCAGTACAATTGCAGTGCTTGTTCCTGTGGAAGCAAGAAAATATTAAATTTCTGGAAATGTGCTAGATACCTAGCAGTGCCTCATCAATGTAGTCACCGAGAAGCATGTGATGAAAAACTCTAAATGGTTCATTTACAATAGATGGTGTAAATTTTCTACTTTGATACATGTATTTTGTTGTATTCATTGATAAAACACCACCATAAGAGTGCTAAGTTTTAATATCTTAGTTTGATCTACTTGAATAGCAAAAAGCAAACAAAAAGCCTGAAGAAAGCAATTTAATGTTATATACTTGTATATGGAAATGTTCTTTCACTATTGTGAATATATATATATACTTAACATAGTTATGCCCCCAAAATAATGCCTAGAACACACCACTAATCAATCTCATAATTGGCAGTAACAAACAAACATTATTCAACAGAATTTCACTTTGTTTCAGTACTTTGAATTATTTCAAGATTTTATTGGGTGAACAACCTATAGCATGGGTTCATTTCTCGGGAGTACTGTGACTACTGATTGCAAGCTGATATGCAAATAATCTGAGACTGCTTTTATTATTGTTTCAATTTTCACATCAATTTTAGAAAGATTTTCTGCTTCTCTTGTCACATGTCCCCTTGGAATACTCTTGCCTCTAGAAAATATTTTAAGTTAGAATTTAGTGTTTACTGGCTGAAATTTTTCATCTATAAAATCTATAATCCGATTGTATTATTTTTCATGAGAACATAAAGTCTTTACAGGCTCAGATCAAAGTACTATGTGGCTTGAAGTGTATACCTGGGGGAAGGTACAGGAACAGAACATATCTGTAGTAATACTTTACTATAATACTCTTTCAGTAAACAATTTACTGCTGAGAGATTTTTCTGAGCCAAGGGTGTTCTCTTTAAGTTTAGCAGTGCTTTGCAATTTTTTTTTTACCCATGAACATGTCAGTCTCCTCTTTTACCAACTTCAGCACTCCAGAACAAGGAGTTCCACAGCTTATCCATGGACTCTGAAGAGCCATTTTGTTCAGTTTATTCTGAAACATCATCTTGCAGGCATATAGTGGTGCTTCCAGCCCAGCTCCCTGTGATCTAAAATTCAGGCATCACTTGGCATTTTTGCATCAAAACACCCTTGACTGATTTATTTTGAGTGAATTTACATAACTACTTTTCTTAATCAAAGTTTGGAGATTCTACTTTACTGCACTTTCAGTTCAATATTTACAAGCAAGATTTGTGATCCTGAAATTAATAGTCTCTTTTAAACCATTTTAGCTTTTTACTGCCTTGCTGTTCAATTACACTGCGATCTGATCCATTTGCTCCGAAACTGCCAGCTGCTGGGGAACTCTGATGCTTCTGGGATTCCCTGCCGAGTGACAGTGAGGTCTTATTCCTATCCGCTGGCAGCTGAAGCATCTGGAGTGTTAAGCAGTAAGTACAGCATCCAATTCCTCCCATTCCTTGTTGTAAAACAAACAGAGAATACTCCCCATAGAATGGTTCTTTTTCATTTTGCCAAATCAGAGCAATACTGAGATCACACTCCTTGGTGGAAACCACAAATAAATTTGGTAGACATAAAATATTAACATAAGCAGTAGTGTACCCCTGGCACATATAGTCATTATGACCATGTTGTTTAAGGCAATGGTGTCAACTTCATGGTGCAGCTTTCTGTGCTTTCATAAAGCTGTCCATAAAGGGAAACCAGCAAAATCTGGCAATTTGTAGTGGTGAGACTCACAAAGTATATTACAGCACTGTAAGAAGGATTGCTCCCTGCACATATTGGTAGCTCTGCTTTGGGAATTCCACTGCATGAAATTATTGCATAAATTATCTGAACTCATGAGAGTTAGGATAGTATGAATTTCTTTCAAGAGAAACTGTGGCAGGGGGTGACTTCTATGGGTGTATGTTTATATTTATATGTATGTATTTATGTATATATTTTAATTCTGAGACATATGGTTATAAAAGATTCAGTTCTCTAGCGTGATTAAAGTACATGAGGTTTCCCAAAATTAGAAAAGTAATTTCTCTCATCCTATTTTTGCTAGTATTTTTAATCTATTTTCGCTTGTATTTCTTTGATACTCAGACTATACACTCCAGTTTATGACTTGAGTCTATATTTGACATTTAGCACAGTAGTACAATTACATCCTTGTAGGCTTACTGCAGGCAGCGTGTACTTTTATCAGCTTCTCTTACCTCCTTCTTCCCAATCATATGTGTCTGTCTCTGAGGTCAGAATCTTGACAGTATGACACAAAGCTGTGAAATCTGCATTAGTTCCTGGTTGTGTTACTGCACTCAATATAGGCTCGGTCATTCTGAAACTGTTTGAATCTTGCATGTGAATTATGGCTCTTTTTATCTGCTTGGTTGTTCAGGGAACGAGAGTACCTGCACTGCGTAGAGCTGTATGATGCTGAGTATTTAAACCTCACCAGTGGCTGGACCTATTACTGTTGCTTTTAAAGTGAAACAAAGTTTGAGGACTTTGCCTCTGTTTCCTTTATTATTTTGGTATGAACTTTGGGCCAGATGATGTTCAGTCAAGCACTAATCACAGTGTCAGAATGAGCTGGGACTTTAGGCCAGGTACCAACTTCCATTCATAACTTGTTTCCATCCCAAACAATTGTAGATATGGCAGGAAGGGGATAAAGTTAAGTTGCTCTTTTCTTCAATAAGTACTGAGTAAAAGAAGAACAAAACCCTTTAGATTTATGCCAACAGTGAAGACATGGCCAATATGTGACTAGGATTTGTAGGAAACAGCTCACAGAATCCTAGTTGGTGCTATCACAGGCTGGTTACATGAGAGCAGATGTTAAAACTGCAATAAGCAAAAGTAAAGTAAAGCTAGATGGGTAACTTTTAAAAGGTTCTAAAGTTTTATTATATATGATTTTTTCTCCTTTTTTTTTTTCTTTTGCTAAATGTATACCACAAGTCATAGTGCTGCAGGAACTTATTTTGCAGAAAAAGTATATGAAATATAGGACCAATAAAATTCAAAATTCCATAGTAAAAAAATAAACTTTTGAGAAATCATTTTTCTGTAAAAGTTGTAGTATGGGTAGAAGTCCTGATGCTGTGGTTATTTAAATGTTATACAGGCACTTAGGAAAAATGCTATAATTCTAACCCATACGTATAAGAACTTTATATTGTGTCACACCATCATGTACTATTATACATGCTCTGTGCACATATATATTTTTATTAATAGTTCCGATCAGTTACAGGTTATGCATACTTCTGTTCCATATCACTTGGCAAAATCACTGTTTCTCTCTCTATATGTTATCTTCTTACCTTGCTTGTAGCTCATCCTTCCAAGCCACCCCTTTGGCCAGATTAGATATAAACAAATAAGGCAAAGATTTTGGTTTACAAATGTAAAAATGTGACTGGAAGACTATTGCATCTGTGGATTGATAGGTATATGCTTTCCTGTAGTTTAATTCTTCTCTAAAACACTGTTGCATTTCAAGAGATTTTGTGGGGGTCTGAATTCGTTCATTTGTTTGAGGATTCTGTGCTCTAAAGGATAAAAAGAAAAGCAAAGTTTAGTCAAGATATTAAGAAAGTGGTAAGTGTATTATTAACCAAAAGTACAAACAAAACTTCCTTAATACACTAGATGAGAGCATTCTTTTAAATGATGTTGTGTATTTAGGTCAGCAGGAATTTACACTGGCATTCCAATACATGCCATGCATTGTGGAAGGGTCTAAAGCTTAGAACAGGAATATTCCCTGTTGGCCTCGGTAAATGACACTGGGAAACACAGACAGTGACAGAAGAAAAAGATGTCAGGAAAGATGGGGAGAAAGAAAAAAAAAAAAAAAACAAAACAAACCAACAACAAAACCAGTTTCTGGTTTTTTTTGAACATAAGAGTTTGGACTAACTCAATTTACTAAGTCTTCTCCCAAAGGATTTACCTCCTTCTATAAAAAAAATCAGAACTGACTATGTTTAGAGCAGTCCATGCTGAAACACCCTCGAAGTACTTCTGTACTATTCCATTGTATTAGAGGAAAGGCAGGATGTTATTTTATTGCTTTTTACTATCCCTCTACAACATTGTGCCTCATTTCTGCTGGGAATTCTCTCAATGCACATGAAATCATAGTAGAAAACCATGTGCATTTACCAACTTTTTCACTATGTGATCATATCATGTAAAGGGAAAAACCAAAGTGTATCAATGCCGTTCTGACTCATGTGCTGGCATATGTTTGAGAATTACTGCAATGGGAATAATTGCAAACTGCCTCGTGTCAAGCAGCAATGTTTTTCCCCTCACTCTCTCTGAACTTGCCTTCTGATGAAAGTGATCAAAGAGATAGAGGGCTGAGAAATGGTCATTGACACACAGTGATACAGCAAGAGAGAGGGAGTAATTGCATGGCTAGCAGAACCCAGAAAAGACACTGGTAACAGGTTTTGAATGGATACAAAGGCGAAGGAAAATGCAGTGGATTGCCCTTCAGAAAGTGTATGGGGGAAGAATAATACAATCTCAACCACTTTACAACAGACTTTAAATCCTAGCTGTATAAAAAATGGCCAGTCAGTCATTCTCACTTGGTCTTTACCTTTCAGTGGTTCATGAACAGTTTTAATTGACTCCTCTGTGCATTAGTCACCATGTCACTGCACAGAAAGCGCAGACCTGCTTGCCCTGCTTGAAATGAGCAGTGTAAATAAAAATGACTGTGCCATTTCATAACCTTGATGGCACTTTTTAAAAGTTAAACCTGAGAACGTGCAAGGTACCGATTTTTTGATTCATATTAAAGCCACTGGGCTAATTAGAACAATGCATATGCAAATGTAATTAGAGAGGACATGCATGCAAATAATTTAAAATTAATCTTGATAAATATTTCACTAATTCCATAACAAGAATGACATTTGATCAGGAAGCAATTGCTTAGGGCTGCTTTTAATTTAAACACCACAAACATTTGAAGAGGAATATCTTGGTTGTGTATAAATTCTGCTCTCAAGGAAAAGAGGATGAGTGCTAAGTTTAGTCCTTCTTTAAAGATTAGAAATTAGTTTTAAATGTGCACAGTTTGACACTGGTTTTGAAGACTTCTACTGCTTCCAATTTGCCAGGAATTTTAAAAGACAGACTGTGTGCAGCCTCTGTATGACTGGACAGTGGACAGAGAGCTAGCTATGTGTAATAAAACAAAAGTAAAATCAACAGGAGTCTAATTATGACAGCCTGAAGCTGTTTTTAATTATAATCTTTAATTAGGTGAGACACAAACAAGGAGAGAGTTCATTTGGTCAGTGTTTTCTACTGTACTGTGTTCTGATGGGAAAACAAAGTTTTAAACTGTTCATATAATTTGGTGAAATTCAAATTTGTAATTGTGGCATTTTATGAAAAATTTTGACAAAATTTTACCTTTCCAAAAATGAAAATCTACTTGTTATAGGAAAGCTTCCTGGTTATCTGCTTAGTTGTATATGGTATATTGTAATCGTAATCTCTTGGTTAGGCAAAGTAATTTCATAGCACTGAAGTCCCTAATGGTGAAAGCAGGCAGCTGCAATGCAGGTATCTCAGCCAAAATGTACCAAGGATATACTTAATCTGGGAGCCCTCTGCATGGAGCTGGGAGCTCTCTGCATGGAGCTGTGCCATTGCTTCACAGTAGAAATGCAGAGAGCTCAGTGATGAGAAGCCACAAGGTGATGATACATATCACAAAGCCATAGCTTTGTTCTCTAAACCTTTGTTTGCTGCGCTGTTGTTTGGAACTTTTACCGTAAAAGTATATCAGACTGGTGTCCTCTCTTTGCATCTCATCCCCAAGAGCAGCAAATATGTGAGAAGGAGAATAAAAAAAGGAAAAACCTTTAGTAATATTTCCCCCAGAAGATATCTGCAGCCTCCGACAATTTTGTTCCTTGAAGGGCATTTTAAGACAGTTGTATGTTATGTGCAATTGCTTGTGAGGTATTTTTCCATCTTTTACCTATTTTCCTCTCTCAACTGTATCCCTTATCCTGTCCCAGTGGCACCCCAACATAATTCTCTGCTTTTGTAGTGGAAGCCAGTCTTTTACCCTGAGATACTCTCAGTAAAGTGGAGTTTTGATAGGGAACTTTCAAGTAGACCTACCAAAGGATCAGACACCCAAACATAATGCAATTCCATTGACACAATACCAGCTCTATACACTTTATACACACTGCATATTGCATACACACTACATTTTTTGCTGTGGTGACAAAGATCAAGAGTTAAAATGAGACTTCAATGTGTATGTTTTAGGTACAGAGGAAGATAACTCTTCTACTGCAAGATGGCAGTTGCTGGTGATTTGGTTTTTCTTTCAGTGTGGGAGATCACTTGTTATTAAGAGACAAGGGTGACTTTTTTTGATCAAAATGTTTTTGCAAGAAATGCAGTGTGACTTAGTCTCCACAAACTTTTATCAAATTGCCTTTTTTTAAAAAGGGGAATGAGAATATTCCACAAAAATTATAAAGGAAATTGCCGTCTAAAAGTATCTTAGTTTAAAAAAATGAATGCTAGTGCACTCAAACCCAAGGAAATATTTTGCTGGACCAAAATGTCAACTTCATCTACAGAGGGCAAAAAAGCGAGTTTAATTGTTGTTGTACTGTAGTGGTCACTGCTTGCTGATATTTGTAATGAAAGCAGAAGAGTGGGTGGTGTATAAAGCAGAAGTTGTAAAAGTGCTTAAAAAAACACTTCATAATTGTGGTTTTTTCTCCTTCTAGGCTCAATCTGTCAGTCAGACTGAAGTAGAAAAATATTTTACTAAACTAAGAATTCATTCAATCATTTATCTTGAGTCTCAGAGAATAGTTCATTATTATTTGTAATTGTTCGACCATTACAACTGTAGAGTAAGTTAATAAAAATGACTTAGAATGCCGAGTATTAATTTTTGACTAACAAGTAATGCTCACTTCTGTGCTTCAGGGATTGTTTCTTCTTTAATGCAATTAGCATTTTTATGCTGAAGGAGGCATGTTCTTACTCAAGCCATAAATTATTAAGCAATGCTAAATGAAAAATCTGAAATACTCATGTATGCATTTCTGTATGTTTCTTCAGGCAATTAATTTTTAATTTAACAATGTCATGCATTGGCAGTAACTTTTAGCACAGTAAGGTTTTTTTTTATCAACTTTATTGTCATTTAATACATCAACTGTAGGCTACATACACAAGAAAGTGCTTTTTGAGCCAGGATGTTGAATTATTTTATATTTCTGTATGCTTTCCAGAAAATAAGCATAAAATGGAGTGATAAACCTGACTCAGAATAAATCATGTTAAAATGAGGAAGCAGGATGAGTTGAAAGATTATTTAATAGAGTTCCTGAGCATCAGTCTTGGAACCAATATTGTTTAATGTTTTCAGTAATAGCTTTGGCACAAAAAGTGTAGTATTCTGTTGAAATTTACTGAAGATTCAAAGTTAGGTGGCATTGTCAACAGAGTAAGCAGATGAAATTGCTGGGCAGAAAGTGTGGAATGACATTGAGGGTGGAGTTTTGTACAAACTATGGTTTGTACAAAAGTTGTCTGTTAAAAAGTCTTTATACATCGTCATTTCCATATCAGTGAAAGTAGCTGCAGCCCATGTTGACCTTGTTCACTGTTCCTCAAACCCTGTCATAGATAGCTTTCAGGAATGATTGAATTTTTTAGCTTGACTTGACAGTCATGAAATGTAGGAGTTAGTGAACGTGATGCATGTCCAGAGGAATGGCGATTACAAGGGGAAAGGTGAAAGTCTTCCAGAGACCAGACACATGTCCAAGCATATTTTGCTTCAAAAAAGGAAGAGGAGACTTGCTATGGCTTAGGATCTTTCCCAGCTAAGCCCTTTCCATGTCACTTAAGGCAGAAGCTGCACTGTCCAAGTCTTTCCTGAGCCTCTTTCTTGTTCAGTGCCTCACTATTTCCCTCTCCGTATAAAGATTAAATAGAGGTTTCTCCGCTTCTCTTTCTCCGCTTCTCTTTCTCCGCTTCTCTTTCTCCGCTTCTCTTTCTCCGCTTCTCTTTCTCCGCTTCTCTTTCTCCGCTTCTCTTTCTCCGCTTCTCTTTCTCCGCTTCTCTTTCTCCGCTTCTCTTTCTCCGCTTCTCTTTCTCCGCTTCTCTTTCTCTGCTTCTCTTTATTTTATTCATGATAGGCCCACCATGGGTAGACAGGTGGCTTAGTCTCATAAGTAACAAATTGGAAAGCTACTGCAACAGCATCTTATTTTATTTTTTAACTATTGACCCATCTGACAAATATTTGCATATTTATAAATGTTCTGCTTTAATATATAGGATTTTTTGAAGATTTTTACTCTCCAAGACCCTTGGGCATGTGTTTCTGCTTTTGCATCTCCAGATTGCTAAAATGGAAATGTTTTAGTTTAAACCACATGATTTTGCAAATAAATAGATGTGATCAGTGAATAAGTTATTCATGTTCCCTTTGGATTTGCTGTAGATTTAGTCTATAAACTCAGGGAAAACTAGGAATTAATTAACATCACCCTTAAGGAAATATTTCCATGTGATCAGCTACGTAGTGTTCTAAAAATGCCTCTTTTTCTTCATTGACTACAAACAGAGCTAGGGACATCCATATTGGTTTAGTAAATGAATTAATTCATTTTCCTAGTTTACCACAAAATGGGTAAAATCATAGGGAATGGCCTGAATGTGTCTTGACTTTCATAACAGCTTTCATAACAAAAATTTCTGTTGGTGGGAATGGGATTGGGAATGAACTCCAGATGTTTTTATATTATTGATAGTGTTTTGTTAAAAGGGCTCTGGGTAAGCCATTATGCAACAAATGTCAAATGTTCATCATGGTCTACGAGGGCTTATTTAATGTGATCATAGGGGATAAGTACTGCCAGTCTAAGGAACCTGGCTTTATCATACATAATACAGGAAAAACTGTAGGAAGTTTTTTCCCAACCACCTCAGCTGGCCTAAGAGTCTACTTTCCTTGCAAACCTTGGCCTCCTGAATGCCAGTATCTCGGGTTTTGTCTATTACCAGTTCTGTGATCTGTGAGTTCAGGAAAGCTTATCTGAAATAAAAATATAAACTTTCCACTGTTGTGTGGGAATAGTTCAAAGCTGTGCCAGGAGAGGTTTAGACTGGGCATTAGGAAGCATTTATTTACTGAGAGTGTGGTCAAATTCTGGAACAGGCTTTGGTGTTTGATGCTCCAAGCCTGTTAGTGTATGAAGCATTTGGACAATGCCTTTAATAACATACTTTAACTTTTGATCAGTCCTGAATTGGTCAAGGTAGTTGAACTAGATGATTATTGTAGGTCCCTTCCAACTGAAATAGACTAGTCTGTTCTATTTTAAAGTTTTGTTAAGATAAAGTTTTGATTCTGTAAAATATATCAAATCTTTTAAATTATTTTTACTGAAATTATTACATTCTTGACAACCCTTTGTAATGTCAGTACTCAATTAAATACGCTATTTCTCTATGGCTCAAAAGTTTTCAATGATTTGTAGAAAATTTAAAGCCTCATTGTAGTTTGAAGTATTTTTTTTCCTTCAATATAGTTGGTTTTTAATCTAGAGCTAAATGGATCAGCAAAACTAATAGGCATTTTTTTATTAATGTTTTTCGATATTATCCCTTCTGTGTCCCGTATTGTCAACCAGAAGAATCCAATCATAAGAATACTGTTTTAACTCAGTCTTGTACCCCCAATAACAGTTAAAAAACATATATCAATAGGACATCTGTATTGGGTTTGCGTGGCAAGGTTTTGGTAGCAGTGGGGGGTGGGGGGCGGGGGGGACATGAGGTGGCTTCTGTGAGAGAAGCTGCCAGAAGCTTCCCCCGTGTCCGACCCGACACAGCCAATGCCAGCTGGCTGCAGGAAGGGACCCGCTGCTGGCCAAGGCCGAGCCAATCAGTAAGAGAGTGAAGAAAAAAAAGCTGCACACTTTGCAGCTGGAGAGAGGAGTGAGAAGACGTAAGAGAAAACAACTCCACAGACACCAAGGTCAGTGAAGAAGGAGGGGGAGGAGGTGCTCCAGGCGCCGGAGCAGAGATTCCCCTGCAGCCTGTTGTGAAGACCATGGTGAGGCAGGCTGTCCCCCTGCAGTCCCTGGAGGTCCATGGTGGAGCAGATGACCACCTGTAGCCCGTGGAGGACCCCACGCCGGAGCAGGTGGATGCCTGAAGGAGGCTGTGACCCCACGGGAAGCCCGCGCTGGAGCAGTTTCCTGTCAGGACCTGTAGCCCGTGGAGAGAGGAGCCCACGCTGGAGCAGGTTTGCTGGCAGGACTTGTGACCCCGTGGGGGACTCGCGCTGGAGCAGTCCCTTCCTGAAGGACTGCACCCCATGGAATGGGCCCATGCTAAAGCAGTTTGTGAAGAACTGTCAGTCATGGGAAGGACTCACGTTGGAGAAGTTCATGCAGGACTGTCTCCCGTGAGAGAGACCCCACGCTGGTGTGGGGGAAGGAGTCCTCCCCTGAGGAGGAAGAAGTGGCAGAAACACCGTGTGAGGAACTGACCCCAACCCCATTTCCTGTTCCCCTGTGCCACTGGGGGGAGGAGGTGGAAAATCAGGAAAGAGATTAAGCCTGGGAAGAAGGGAGGGATGGGGGAGGTGTTTTAAGATTTGGTTTTTTACTTCTCACTATCCTCTGATTTTGGTAATAAAGTAAATTTGTTTTTTTCCCAAGTTGAGTCTGTTTTGCCCGTGCCAGTAATTGGTGAGTGATCTCTCTCCGTCCTTATCTCCACCCACAAGCTTTTCATTATAATTTTCTCCCCCTGCCCATTTGATGGAGGGGGAGTGATAGAGTGGGCTTTGGTGGGCATCCGGCCTCTGGTCAGGGTCAACCCACCACAACATCAGAAAGAACAAAAATTTTTTTGCTACCTTAGAGATATGCAGCAAATCAGCTTAATTCCTAATGCATTGTGTGCTTAGTGGAATTCCTCTGTAGTGAAAGGGGTTTTTTCCAACATCTGTAAAGCTTCTTTCTGCCAACTAGGATCTTTGCAACTCTAAACCACAACCATTTTCAGCAATCTGAAAATACACTTGAAGCATATGGAAGTTGAAGCATGAGAATATGGGCCATCTGGTCATCATAGGTCTGCTTTGCATGCTTGGATTGGTTTGTCAAGGTTCTCAGAACTGTTTCCAAAGGATTATTAAACAAAATAAAACCAGGAGATTGCTGCAAAGCAGTGAAAGGTCTTGGGCTCCCTTTGGCATGTTTTTATTTAGTCTTAAGCTGTAATGTAAAATGAATATGCTTGCTAAATATGTTTACAATCTCTTGCTGGATGAGTTCAGAATCATGTTGTCCTGTTTTGTTGGCTCTGATGTTCCACAAATGGGACTAACCTGCAGGACGTACCTGCAGGTGTGTGTTCGTGCTCCAGGTGGGTAGTTGTGCTCACACAGCTGTGGCCCTGCAGGCACAGACACCGGGAGGAAACTACAGCTTGTATTCTGAGTGAGACAGTGAGCAGAACCTGCTGTGTCTCCTCCAGCCCTACCTCCAAATTTTGTGGCCTGTGTATTTGCTGCACTCAGACATTTTTAGGTAACTGTTCATTAGGTTCTTCCCAGTGACAATTTAATTTTTGTGGCAGTGGTATTCAATTTCCTACAGCTTTTTCATTATCAAAGTATTTAAAATGGGAAGAAAAAAAATGCCCCTTTGTCTGCCTCAGGCAAAATTCTGTCTCTTGGAATTTAACATTAAATTTAAAATCTTCAACAATTATTTTTAATTTTTACTTGACGAGATGAGCTTTAGGCTTAGAATTGTTTGTTCTTTCTTTTAATTCCTTATTTTTTCTTGTATAGAAGGGAGAAAGTTTGATATTTTAGATACTGTACAATAGACCTCTTCCAGAAAAAAATGTTTATCTTCCTATGCTTTACTGAAATTTTTAGTGCTGTAATGAATTGCACACAGTATTATGGATCATTGAAGTCTTTGTGAAGAATGCTGTCTTAACAGGAGACATTTACTTGTCAAGATCCATGTAATCATGCACATTTTCTAGTATTTATCAAACTGGAAATTTGATCAACAAGCAGAAAATTGCTTGGATCATTTAATAAGAACAGTAGAAATATGCTGCATTCACACAGGAAGGTTTGAAATATTTTTTGGTCAATGCTTCATGACCAGTACACAGGCAGTGATATATAATTGATCAGGAAAAACTTTATCTACCTATTTAGATATGTGTCAGTAATAGAATTGTGCTGGTTTTTTTTTTTTCTAACTAGCTAACAGGAAATATGGTGGTGGAAAATGGTGTAAATTATCATTGAGTATTATTATTGAGTATTTTGTATAACTTCTTTGTGTGTCCCTTTTTCTTGAATGAGTGGTTCTCTTTTTATCAAGAATGTTTTACCAAATTTTGTTTAAAAAAAAAAAAAAAAAGAGGCTAAATTAAACCTCATAGTTTTCTGGTTTGGTGTAATTTTGAATATATATGTATTTATTTGTATTTCTTTATGCTTTTGAGCATCATAGGCATTGTGAAGAAAAACACCTCTGAGTGTAGCTACAGGATGAGTTCTGTTTCCTCTCAAGCTTGTTTTGATCATCTATATATAGCTTTTAAAGCAGAGTTCCTATAACTAAAGGGATCAGAGAAATTTTGAGACACTCCTTTCTCTGGCCCAGTTTTAAGAACCAAGTTGACACTGTGGAGACAAGACCAGTTCCATTGTGGGCAGTGTATGTGGGGTTGTGCTCCATTCTCTCCTTGCCCTGTGGTCACATACAGAATACTACGCTGGTCAGAGCTGAAATAAGTATTCTTGGTGTTCGTTGTGGAAGAGGCAAGAGGTTTACTGGAGATGTATTGTGATTCAAATCTAGGCTGGCATGCTGTGATGGAGCAGCACATGTCCCATGTGATAATGGAGATGCCAAGTAAGAGGCCCCAAAATTTACATTAAAAACTACACTGAAGCACTTGAAAACGAATAGATTTTATGGAGAGCAATGTCTTATGAAATTGTTACTATTTTTTCTGCCTGCTGAGCCAAACAGTTTTTATCTCATTCTGTATATCAATCTGCTAAGATTTCAAAGAGGTTTTGTGTCGGGACAAATCCTCTGCCATGGACATTGTTGCGTGAGGTCTTGAATTTTGTGCAACTTCCCAGAGATTCAGGAACACTTTTTTGTGTTATATCTTTGTCTTTGCTAAACTGGCCCTTGCCTTTTAAACATGCGGTTGGCTTCTGATCAAATACTGCACCAGTGAAAACACCAACAGGCTTTTATCCTCCTCATTTTCCCTTTGAACTTGACTTCAGCTACAACGTAAGCTGCAAATCCATGCTGCTCTGTCCTGCTCATGAGTATATACCTTTACGGCTTTTGGTCCCTGTTATAAGTAAATTTGACTCAAAGTCCAGTAATAAATTTAAAAGTAATTTATTGAGTAGGAATAGATGAGCAAAAGCAGTGCTGGGTGGCTGGGGAGTCTCCGCTCCACCAACGGCTCACAAATTAGATAGGCACAGCAGTCCCTTTTTATCTTGGCTCTTCTTGGGGGTTGCATCCTCTTTGCTGATAGCAAAAATGCTTCAGTTGTCGCCGACGGCCTTCGGAGTCTGTTATCATGGCAGTTTTCGGTTAGTATCTTTCACAATCTCTGGGATCTCCTCCTTAGTTGAGATACGAGGTTTCCTTTGTTTGCTACTTAGCCTATCGTGATGTGCCTGCAAATCCCTTTACTACATGCCTTATAAGTACATTTTGGGCTTAATCCTTGGTCAAATAACAGGATGTTTGAGCACGATGACAACATTGCATAAGCTTTAAACCTTTAGCTAAATAACAGGATATACCGATGCTATGGTAACCTACCATCACTTTTTAATATTTCAAAAATTGTATTGCTTGATTAGCAAATTCCCTTTATATGCCTGTTACAGTCCCCACACCCAGCCTGTCTGAGTATTACTCCAAGCTCTGGGTATTTGCGCCAGTATTGGTCTGCTACCTGCACTGGTGAATGTGCTGCTGTTACGGGAAGGGAAGCAGATGTTGGACATTGGTGTGACCTAGTCTCTTGTGCCACCAAGCTGGTACCAATGTAGATGTTGCCAGGCTCTTAATGAAAAAAACCTTCCTTGCTGTTCTCTTCAGATTTCTCTCAAAGTTTGCCTCATGTTATTTAGAAAAAAGTATTTACGCTGCTGAAAGAACATTAAAGGCATTAATGATATTTGTGTTTTAAATGGTGAGATTGTCACTGAAGCAAAGCCATCGTGCTGATTATATGGTAAGCAAAATGAAAAAGAAAACCAGCTTGCATTTCTGAAGTGAGAGCAATCTTTCCCTACAAGAATATGTATGTGCATTCATATGAAAAAGACTACTTACTTACTACATATTATTTTTTTCAAATACTTATTTTTCTCTGAAATCTAAGATGACTCTGCTGATTTAGATGAAGAACAATATTCTCTATTGTAAGAGCCAATATAAAATATATGGATGACTTCACATAAATATTTATCTGTTGCTCTTGTAGCTGAACACAATTACTTCACATATATATCTGAAAACTAATAGACATAGCTCTATGCACATTTGAAGATTTCTTGAAAACAGACACTAGAGAACTTTTTAAACTGAATTAGTTTAATAACAGAGTGATCTGGAGAAATAAGGGAAGACCAAATCATTTAGGAATCTGTTAGATTATTTTATTTTTAATATTTTAGGCAATCTTCATTATTATAGTGCATTCTCAACAAAAAGCTGTTCACTGATATTGTTTCCCATGAAAAAAACCCACAAGATTTTCATTCTGTTCTAGTATTTTTCAAATCACATTACCTACCGAGTAATGCATTATGGAGGAGAAGCCAATGACTGTTTCCTTGACTTGTACAGAAAGAATGTGAGTTCTTATGAAAATTTCTTGGGAAAGATTTACTGCACTCAAATGTTAAATACAATCACTTCAGAAGTGTTGAGCTTTTTCTTAGAAAAAAAAAAAAAATCTCACAAATTCAAGTTGTATCTCATTGCTTAGTTTCATATCGTATGCTTTTGCTTTTTATTTTTTAATAAGAGGAATATGACATATTGCAGTGGAATTAATTGATTTTTACTAATGTTTCTATTACTGTTGTAAATAGTACAGGTTTTGATAAGCCACTCTTCATAAGTTCTACTTGAGTTACGTTATAATTGATTACAATCAGGGACTGTTGATTTTTTTGGTGCTGTTGATGTTACAGCAAAACACTGCATTTTGTGGAGAAATTATTTTTTGCAGAAAATTCAACTGGAAAATGCATTTGAGAACACTTTTCTACTTCCTGAAAATACCTATTTAATAGAATTCTGAATTTCACTTTTCCTTGTAGTATTTAAAGTACTTATTTTAAATCTCATTGATTTCAAGTTAAAAATGCAGTACTGCTACTTCTTTATGGTATTAGAGTTTGCATACTGAGCCTGGAATTCTTAGGTACTTCTATATTTTTTTTTTCATTTGTCAGGTTACTAGCAATAAATACAAGATAAGATTTTTTAATTTGTTTTTTTATGTTAAACTAGAGCTTCATAGTACCTAGCTATCGCATTGTGGGAACATCTTAAATTCATAATTTAACAGCTAGTATACAAAAACTAATTTATAATCTGGTCAAATAAAAAGGGAAGATTTTTTTGATTGTGCAGCGATGTTTGAGATATGATAGATGTTCCTGTGATTACAACCAGTCCTTGAAAGTGTCCTGTCAAACTGTGGAAACCTTTTTAATCATGTTGGAAGTGAAGAGAGTAGTTTGGGCATAAAGTCCTAGTTATATTTTTAAAATTCAGTTCTGCAGCATTCCTTCTCTTCAGTCCTGCTAAGGGCCATACTTCTTGTTATGTCACTAAAGTAAAAAGAGATAGAATTGCATGTAAATTTTTTTCTTTCCTCTTTCATCTCATCTTATTGTCTGTACCTTCCTTATAAGTGAACACTATCCCCAACACCAAACACTTCAAGGAAAGCAATTTACAGTTGTGCTGTATGTGGAGGCTTGCCCCAATTTCCTCTGTTCAGACATAAATTAGGAAAACTGTAGAGGTTTATAGCTAGACCATTTCCAAAAAAACCCACAAACATCATAATATTTTCTTGTGTATTTTAGTGCTTTTCAAAGGGATACATAATCATGAGTGAAATGAGACAATAGCAAAAACCTATAGGCTAAAATACTGCTTTCTTCACTCCTTTCAGGTTTTCACTGAATATAGATTTTTTTTTTCTTTTTCTAGAATTTCAGTTTATAACAAGTGTTTATCTACTGGAATTAAATGTGATGCTGATTGTTAAAGTGTCTTAGCCCCCAAGCATATTGTCAGTGTGAACTTTGCACCTTTAATAACTTAAAATAATCCTGCTTGTAAGTCTGCTTGCTCTCACGGTGCTGTACTGCCCCAGGCTTACAGCTGCACTTAGCTGAGGCATGGATCTGAAGTCCAGAGGGGCAGCAGAAAAATTTTCCATGAAGAGATTTAATTTGCTCATCTATTTTGCCTTGAAAATTCCTGGTAGCTTGTATTTCTTTATTTGCTTCGAGGAACAGAATCCTCCATCTGTCCATGCAGAAAAATCAGTTCTCTCCTTCCCCTATGATTTGACCATTTCTCAAGGCTGTGGCTCCTCTTTTGTCCTGGGCTGCATTCACCATGGCCAAGCAATCTCCTAACTTTTTTTCTGTGCTGATGCCCTTATGGGGTAGCCAGCTGCCTCTTCCCTACCCTGCTGCTTTTGCTCTCTTCTGTACACCCACCCAATCAAGAAATTATTGAAAGGATGCTTCTCAAAGCAGTAGAAAAATAACTACAAGACGACAACCAGCTGTCTTTTATAATATTTCTCCCACTTTTGGCAGTTGGCTTTAATATTGACAGTACTAGCTTATTTATGGCTCATGCTTCTGGCTAAAAATGGTTTAATTTCAAGGCTAATGGGTAGTGATAATGCAATGGGTTTTCCAAGTTCTACTGTAAAATGAAACTTCTCCTTATGTACCTTGAGGTGTAATGCCACCACCTAATGATACTGGAGTGAAAAGCTAACTAGTTTCCTTGAAAAGGTTAGAAGCATACTAGAAATTAGAAGGGTTGCAGAGAGGCATGAATATTTTATTTCTTATTATTTTCTTGTACCTAGATATATATTAATTGAGTGTTTGAAGGAGCTAGGAGTTGCTGGAATAATGGGTAAGCAGGGATTATTTGATACTTGTTCATCTTCAGGGTCTGCTCTCATATTGCAGGTGGTTTCTTGTTTACAGTTATCAGCCCCACAATGCATTAGAATTTGTTAAAAAAGAACAAGAAAAAAAGAAGAAATAAAAGGATGAAGTAACTAAATTGCAAAAAAGAACCATTTAAGTTCCATTAGTGGCATTAGATCAGGCACACTATGTTGCCTGTGATTACTTTTTAAAATATAAATGTTTTAAAAGCAGCAACATAAAGAGATACTAAACCACATCTATAACCAGAAAATTAAGACTGAGTATGGGTATTATTTCAAGTGCTTTAAGTGTTTAGAAAAAAAAAAATAATCCAAACCACGGAGTAAATAGATAAATTGTTACTGCATGGCCACCTCCCCCATTGGGCAAAATCTTCTCCACTTTAAATATTAGGTCACAAGAATGTCTTAAAATATATGGGAGAAGAAAAATAAAGGCCATAGAACATGTGATTTTTCTCCTTGATTTTATAATTGTATATTAAAAGGAAAAATAACTTTTCCTATGATATTAGAACTCATCTGTCTTGCAGTATAGCACTTGACATATTATTAATAATTATAGTAATTTTTTTTAAAGGTTCATATGCTTGCAAATTAATAGATTATTTGGAAAGATACTATTACTAAGAAATAGAACATAAGTTAATTCATTTACAGTAGCTTTTACCTGTATATGATCGATCGAAGGACACTATTTTTTTCTAAGGTGTGCAAGTTGTACATAGGAATAGGAAACCAAATGTAGATGTAATAAAAAGATTTTTTCTTATTTTTTTTAGATTTTTAGCTTGACAGATGTAAGATAATAGCAGCACAGTATTTTTGAATAGCAATAATTCTATTACTTTATTTCCGAGATGAGCAGGCAGTACATTTATAGGGCTGTATACAGGGAAGTGAAAATTTACAGTAATCATAATTGTTTATATAATTTTGTTTCCACTGGGCTGTAAAAGTACCGTTTTGAGTATTGCAGTTTCATTGTAAATGGGGTTGAAATTTTTCTCATTCTTCTGTATATTAGTATAAGTTTTGTCCAGGAATTCTTGGAATGAATCTTAGTAGATGTTCCTAATCACATGAGTCACTTCTTTTGTTTGAAATGCCTTATAGTTTGAAAAGTGTTAGTATCCACCAGTTTGGTCAGATACATTTAGAAATGTAAAACTTAAAAATAATTGTTGAGAGAACAATATTTCTCCCAAACTTGTCTAATCCATCAATTGCAGAACCTTCATGCAGGTGTCCAGCTCTGTTAAACTGAGAACATTTCAGGTTTCCCGCCTAACATATACAAAGCGTTTGATGTGCTCTTTACTTTGGTCTTTGTTTTTTTGTGGGGTTTTTTGGGGGTTTTTTTAAAGTTCACTTTTTAAAAAAACCCCAACAACTGCAATTTTTGTTTTATCCTTTCTCTTACACAGTTCTGGTTTTGAGTAGATTTTGTGAGGTCTTGGATGACAGGCAAAAGGAAGAGTGAGGTAAAGAAAAGAGAGGGGAAACGCTTAGGGAGACGCATTGTGCTAATTTCTGTAGGCTGCTTGCTGTAGAAAAATCTTTTCCAGGTCCCTTAATTCATGGCCGTAGTCTGACATGCAAGCATGGACTGTCTAGGGGAGAGAGGGAGAAGGTATGGCATAGATATTGTCTGGTTAATAGGTTGTAGGTTATCACTAGTTCAATGGCAAAAGAAACATTGTTCCTAACTGGGTGAATCTAAAGCAATCTATGAGGAACATAAGTGGGTGGTAGTATGTAATTAAATGTCCAAGTATCTTTGGAATGCCTGATGTGTCCTGAAATTTCATTTTGATTTGTTGTTGCTGCTTCTTGCTTGTCAAGTTTACAAACTGAGAGCTGAGAAACCAATACATGTGTCAATTGATCCGTGAAGTGTGATATTGTAAACTCTCTCTTATCTCTGCAGAGACCTAATAATATTAAAAGGATGATTGATGCCTCTGGCATACAAATACAGAAATTAGAGATTATAAGAGTTGCCTTTACAAAGATTTAATCTGTTGTTGGAAGGTTTTTTTGTTTTGTTGTGGGTTTTTTCTTTGTTCTAAATGGGCCCTTCACTTGGGAAATTAAAAATATTTGTAAAGTTCCTCAAGAAAGGCACTTCCGCATAGCAAGTACTTTAATCATTACAGTGACCCTCTTCCATTGTAGGGACTCACTATATAACTGAATCTGGGCCCTTGTACTGCCTTTTCTAGCTTCTGTCATTTTTTTCACACGTTGTTCCACTTGGGAGTTCCTGAAGCTGAATGAAATATTCAAAAGCTTTCACAAAAATAATTCTTGTTTTCTGCTCAGCTGAATGTTAAGGACTGAAGTAAACTTCCTCTGCAAGCAAGCTCCTGTTGAGGAACAATACCTACAAATGGGTTTTCTCTTTTGTAGCTAATCGTCTCTTCATGGTTCAATCTGAGATATTTGAATTTTATTGGATATGATGGAATTAATTGTCATGGTTTGTTGTATTGCTTTTTGTTACAGGTCTTACAATAAATTTTATATGACATAGAGTAGTAAAAGTCTTGTGGAACAATATTGATATATAGAATATAGCTTTTTATATGTGAGATGCATTCAGAAAATCATCACAATTTCCCTGATTATTGCTAGACCTAATAGAAAAGCCACATGAGAGAAAAATTTAACATCTGATCTGTAACAGTTTGCTTCCGTGTTACAAAAATCAGTTAGATAACTATATTTTAAACAAAAACAGTTTTAAGGTAGTACATTGGAAAATTGTATTTATAAACAAATACACTCAAAAATGAATAGAATATTATTAATATTTCACAGAAGACTTCTGTTCATTATCAAACAAATTACTTTTCTAGCTTTGATTATCTAAACTATTATGGATCACAACTTTAAATATGGTTTCCATTATGTGCAAAATTCCCTGTGGACTCTTAAGAAAGGGAAGTTGTTGACCTGACGAGTGGATTGGGCACTACAGTTCCTCACTCAGGTGCTGAACCTACAACAGGATTTCCAATCTGAGCAGGAAGGAGTCCTTTCTATGATCAGTGCTTTGGGTCTTCATGGAATGGTGAGTTAATGTTGCTAAGTGATTATAAGATTGACTATGTTGTGTACTGCTACATCTTGTGAGAAAATTAAATTTGGTTATCTGAACTCCACAAGGCTTTGGGGTTTTGTGGTTTGTTTTTTAAATTTTATTTTCTTTTAGCTTTATTGTCAGTTGTTCCTGTAGTTTTAGTCATGACATTATGACAAACTTATGAGAAAGGGATGTGGTGCACAGTAGGACATTCCCTCGGGGCTCTGTGGATCAGAGGTAACATAGCAGTGCAAATAAAAGGCAGGCTTCCTACAAGCAAGATAAGTAGAAAAAAATGAGTCTATGGTTGTTGGATTAATTATACACTGTGCATTCAAGGTGATAGAATTTACACAGCTGTGTAAGATAGATGTTAGGCTGGAATTATAAGAGAATGATTGAAAACTGTGCAGTTGCTATCTGTTTGATAGGGCAGCATGTACATGTTTATAAGCATTTGGTCTACAAAAAAATTTCCTGAATTTTGGGTTAATAGACCTCTGTTTCTGTTCTGGTTTGTTTTATTCATGCTGATAGCAATCCTTTTCAGGACTGCAGCAGTCCCCATACTGTGGTTTTATCATTCGTGTTTAGAAGGTGTGTCAGAACCTGGGTGGCTCCTTCAAGGGGGCAAATTGCAAGTCAGGATCAGTTCATCTGTCCTACATTTAATTTCAAATACTGTTAAATTTGTGTTAGATTACTGACTTCTAGAGAGAATCTGGCAAAGCATATGACTATCTTTGTGGGGGAAAATAACCAGAACAAAACATGCTCATGAAATATGTGTATGTGCATAAAGCCTATTCAGTTGTTACCATGTGCCTCATCTCAGAGAATGAGATACAAAAGACTCTTGATAATGTTATCCTCCTGCTTGTGTCAATTTATGCATCAGTTATGTCCTATTCATACCTTGTTTGAATGTGCACAGTCAGCCAGTCAGCCCAGGCCAGCACCTGCTACTGCCTTATTGCTAGGGCTTGGGGAAGAAAAGATGATGGCCCTAACTAGGCCATCATCACCTATGCATCTTTTGAGGCACTACAAACTGATGTGGGAAATATTTATTTGCTTCCCTGAATTCAGGGCAATGAGCCTGTTGATGAGGGACTTTTCTCATCTCTGAGATTTCTGAGCAGTAGGACTCCATTTGTTGCATGTATCTACATGCACTGCATGAAGTCAGATGCTGACCCTGAGAAATAAAGGTTGTTTTCTACTTGCTTTCATTGTTTTTTTTTGTTTGGTTTTTTAGTTGTTTTGTTTTGTTTTGTTTTCAAAGAAATATGCATCAACTACTAGGTTAGCGAGGATATACTCTAAACCAGGATTTTTTGTTTTTCAGTTGCTGAATATTATTCATCTTATATTTCTGTAATTATGCCTTCAATTACTTGCATTTTTACTTCTGTTTCTTATACCATAACTCTGTATTCTGCTGCCTGTTATCATTTACTGCTTATCATAGAACAATTATAAGATACATTGAGTATCTTATAAATCAAGATTTGGTGAAGGCTTATTTTATTCTGAAACCTCAACTGTATTTTGGACAGGACTTTATGGATTAAGTAGTAAATAGAGTGAACACAGATGACTTTACCCAGATAATTTCCCATTGTCTTAATAAATTACAGAATTATTTGAACAATATTTGAATGCACTTAAGATAAACTGATGAACACATACTAAAAGTGAATTAAATGTTTGTTGTTAGAATTAAAGGGAAATAAGGACAATCTTCCTTACAAAAAAATTAAATTTTTACTGATGGAAAATATCTGCATATATTAGGAGGTGCTCTGTCAGCTGATTTCATAATTCATTTATATTTCACAAGGTATGAATGACTGAAAAATTCTGTATGCATAAAACTGGAACTTCATCTGTATTCAAGCCAACTCCCCAGTTAGACTACCATATTAATTATGCTGCTGTTATTCCACAGAAGTTCCACTGAAGTGGGTTAAAGCTTGCAGATTTACTGAGGTACAGCAGAGCATACCTTTTATCTATATATTTTTTTTTCATAAAAAAGCTCTCTCCAGGTCCATAAAATCCACATGAGTTTTATTAATCTTGAACCAACTGTGAATAAAAGCAAGTGCTATTGTTTCTGTCACTTCTGCCCACAAACAGAAATAATTCTTGGTAATCTAGGGTTTTTTGTTGTTATATTTATTGTTATATTTACCTCCAGAGAAATGTAGTGCATGACAGCCACCATGTTGGGTTCATGCAATGATCCCCACTGTTACAATTTCTGAATTTATAACTATTAGTCCTCTAGGATAAAGCTCAAGAACGTTAGCATAGGGGAGGGTTGTGAAAGGCTCTTGTATCAAAATGTCCAGCCTTGAGATGGGAGACAGTGACACTGTTACACACCTCCTGTGATGTTGAGTGGGCACCTGCCCAGTGTCTCAGTCTCTGTAAAATCTAGTTACTGAAGAGTACTTCCACCAAGAGGGACTGGTCTGGCAATCTCTTATTCTGCTACTACATTCACGCTGCTTCCAGAGTTTCCAGCAAGAGTCAGAGATAGAGAATAGATCCTGTGAAGAGCAAGGTCTCCTTGACTAGACGAAGGTAGAATTGATTTACATGATCCCCCCGTTCTATGCTCTTTTTTTTAACCATTCTTTAAAGTACTGGCAAAATTTGGTTTGGCAGCACTTTGGAGGCATGCAGATTTCTGAATTAGAAAATCCAAAATTTGCCCCTAAAAAAAATAGTTTCTTTCTTCTTTGCATGTTTTCCTGTAATGAGAATACCTGGAACATAGTTCCTATGTAAAACTGATACTTAAGTTAAGGTTATAGTCATCTTAGACAAATGATAAGGGATTAATGTTTTACAGATTTAATAGTTGTAAAAAGCATTGGTGTTTTAGAATGGAAGAAGATACATAAAGAACTATTACTGAAATAATTTCTTCAAGCAGAATAAATTGCTTTGGTTGAACCATAATAACTTTTGTCAATCATTACTTGAAAAAAGATGAGCAGGGGATACCTGACATCTTTCACACCTGTCTCATTGTGAAAATAATTCATTAATTAATATAAACTGAAGTATTTGCAGCTAGGATGCTTCTTCCATTTCAAATCAATGTAGTTACATTTATATTGTAGAAGTTAATGAGGTGATAATATCTGACTTTCTTTTCTTTGCTGCCCTATTTTCTCTTTAATTTACCACAGCTCCATTGAAATTGAGACTTATTTTTCTCAGGCACTGTTTGCCTAAAAAACACATAAAAATGACTGAAAGTATTACATACTCTTCCCAGAGAATAGCAATTACTAAACATTTAAGCTCAAGTTTTAAATACATTGTAGTAAATATTGAGAATGTCAAGGGTGATAGTGTCCCTTACAAGCTGTGAAAAGAGCTGTCACGTGGACATGATGGACAGAATTCAGTATCCAGAATCTCAGTTATCCAGGCTTTTCCAGGTTCTTGGTCATTTTTCCTTTTCCAAGGGCTGTGAGATGTAAATCTGTATATTGTGACACTCATGGATGGCTTTTCTGCATAAATGTGTGGCTGAGTGGGTGAAAAAAAAACAAACAACCAAACAAAAAAAGCCCACATAATTTTGAGATCCAAGTGCCATCACCATGGCTTGACTACATCAGAAGTCCAAAATGACATGAGAATGGTTCAAACATGCTGTGAACACTACACAGGTTGGTAGTAGGGCATAAGGCCTCAATTTGTTCATCTTTTCATTCAGTAGGATTTGGAATCACAAGTGTGTAAATCTTGAATTGATGTCTAGGAGCTTGGTAGCCTGAGTGTGATGACTATCGCATTTGCTTTCTGCGTAAGAAGAATTTACATCCAGGCTAGCTGCTGTCTTTCACGCTTGTTTTCATCTGTGCATCTCTGCAGCACAAAGCTTCCTTTCTGTCACCAGGACTTTTTCCCCAGTATTATGGATGACTGTGATTGTGTTCACTACATATGGAAAGATGCAGACTACCTTTAGAGCCTGCATATATGTAGCTAAAGTGGAGCTTTTATAGCCAGGAGCCAGTGCTATTCCTGGAATTAAAAACGTAGTGTTCAAAGAGGTTTAACTCTGCCAACTTCAGTTGCTATCTAATATGAATTAAATCAATAAAGTGATTATTAAATCACTTTAATAAAGATGATGAGTCTGATTAAAGCCGCAGTCACTTAGGGTCACACCAGAACAGATTACATTCAGCTACCATTAAATAAAAACTGGATTTAAAATTTTTAGCAATTACTGGGGCTTTGGAGGAGAAGTCCTAGCCATGGATGAATAAGTAAGGGCAATATGATTTTGTATGTACTTTTCTGGAGTAAAATTCTGAGTGATGCTGAATGAGTACTGGGTTCAAGGGCATACATTTTATTGAAGATTTCAAGAAGATTATTTTGGAGAAAAAGGGAGGGAGGAAATTTCCTCCCGAGGGAAATCCTGAATTAGAAGCAAAGAGATTCACGTATATGACAAACTGAAGATGGAAACCAGGTTCTTGCACTCTGCACAAATATCTTGACTAAATCATTGCAACAAATTATTTTTGGTTTTACAGTTCTCATAGGATTGTACCTATGGATAATGAAGCTTTTTGCAGTAGATAAAATTGGAGGGTTAGTAGCAATTTAAACGTGAAAATACTAAACAAATAAAATGGCACCCCTGTTGTACCTATTTCAATGTTATACCTTTGTTTAGTTTTAAGATTTAGTGTGCAGTAGAATTTAAAGAATAAAAATATTGAACACTTTCTCAAGGAAAAAAATATATTGGGCCAAATGACAGCTAGAATTTTTGGTCCCTTGTTAAATCTGGGAATTAGCTGGGTTTTACATGTGAAGTCTGGTAGTTTGATCACTAGGGAAAAGATTAATTGACATTTGTATTATTAAATTTCAGCTAAACCAAAGCTACTATTTCAGGTTGTCTGCAAACTTGGAAAGACATTGATGCATTGTGTTGCTTTTCTTTCCCTTTGGAAGCATATTTTAGCAATTAATAAGCCTTTGAAATCTCATTTCTCCCAGTCCTAAATTCTGTGACAGAAATTGTGCTGGTTCAGTGAGCATGGAAAATAGTCATCTGGGAAAGTAAACTTAGAACTTGCATTTCCTAAGTGACATATGGAATGAGTTTTCAAAAGAAAACTTTGCAAAGATTCCAGCTTCTGTATAGCCAAAGATATTTGAATTAGCATTTTGTTAGAAGTGATGCTTATTTATACAAGATGCATGTTTATGTAATTGCAGAATTCTGATTGATTCTTCAAACGCCTAAATGTTACACTCTGTTAGAGTGTAAGTGGTCAGTAATGCTACTTGTTCTGTGAAATGGCTGAAGTTGATTGTCCTGTATATCATATCTTTTAGTGATTACAAAAGAAATTTAGATGACAAAAAGGAAAGGAAGTCTTTCTGTACAGCAGCAGTTGTGCCATAAGCCTCCTAGGAGGCCCTGCTAAATATTTGACAGGATTTTTTTTTTCCTTTACTTAAATGGACAATGACATTCTTCTGAGACTGAAATTAAGACCAGATGGGCATTCATTCTCGTCAGTTGTTTTTTTCTAGAGTGAAAGAGTATGTAGTCAATGCAATGCAACTATTTAATTACATCTTTTTTCCTCATTTTTAAGCAGTTTCAGTAGGACAAAAGGGACAAGAGCTCTATTAATATCTGGCTTACATAATTCTCTCCTCCTTTTCTCATGGATAAAATCTGATAATTGATGTTTGTTTTAAATTTGATCTCCTTAGCTTGTTGGTTTTACTGTTGAAATAACAATGGGTCTGTTATGGCTTGTAAAATCTCCTAGGGGGGCTCCACAGCTGGAGAGGCTTTGAGCACATGCACAGCTCAGCTCACAGAAGGCATTCCCATGACATGAAAGTGCCACTGAAGGCTTCAGAGCAGCTTTTTGCTTGCAGCAGCTTTGTTCCATGTGTATTAGACACAAGTCTCAATGTGCTGCTTGTTATGACCACGTCAGGAATACATGAGAAGTGGTAGAACAGATGGCTGTATAAAACTTCTAGATTATGGAACAAGAACCGTTGAGCAAGAGAGTTTAATACAACCTCCCATCTTCTGGCCTGTTCCTCTTCTTAGTTATTGAAAAAAATACCCTGCTACACTGGTTTAGTATATTGAGACAATTATTAACAGTGCATTAGGAGGGAATATCTCACAACCTTCTGTTTGACCACAAAATATTTTTTAGTTAGAAAATAATAACACAACATTTTTCATAGACAACACGGGTCAGGTTTTAATTTTTTTTTTTTTACTAATGTCCTTCTTTTTTATCCCCCCTCTTCCCCCCTCCCCCAATTTGTTTTATTACCAAGAATTGTGACTTTTCCTCATGTGTGATTTCCCTGTTCTATCAAAGAATTACCTGACTTTACTGAAGCTTGTCTTGCCTTGGAAGAACTTGAACTAATATGAACAGTGAAACCGGACAAATGCTTCTGCAAACTCGGATAACCGTTCTGACAGCAATAGTGCTAGCTTCTATTTTGAGAGTTGAAAATAAACCTAAAGCAGAAGAGATCTTTGAGATTCAGTCTGCCTGATGGTGACTGAGCTGGCTTGGGCTACTGGGATCTACATGGCGTGGAATGGTGTGCTGTAGTTCACATATGAGCTTGGCAGGGTGTAAAAAAACACTATATTTTTGGTTTTTGAGGATTGATAGTGATTAAGAATCTTTGGATTCTCTTTTGACACAGGAATATTGGGGTTTTTAAGGTAAATTTTTTATACAGTGTATGTTGGGTGTATCTGAAGAGAGATGAGTGAGCCCTGTAGTAGTGGAACTTATTTGTTCAGTATTGTGTGCTGGATATAGAAGCTAGACCCCAGTCTTAAGTTTTATCCCAGACTCACTTTGTTTTCTTTGATATGTTCAGACTGTAAAGTAAGCCCTTGCCAGAGCTCCAGCTGAGCAAAACACTTGCAGTGAGCCAGCATCTACTTTCTTCTGGCCTGAGGTTTTGGGACCACAGTTTTTGTGAGCTTCAAACTGTGTTCTCTTACAAGCACATTAAGTTAATCTGGAGTTTTTCAGCATACTTCCTAAATCACCTCTTTGCCTGCAGAGACCCATTTATCCTCTGTCACTCTCTGACTGCAGTTCTGTGCCTAGGCAGGCTGCAACTTCTGAGCTTTCATATACCACTGAGTAACTATCTGGAGACATTGCTTGATATAGTCTACAAACCTCCTTCTAAAACGTCTTGTAGGGAGGTGGAATCAGGAGGTGGACCAATATTTCAGAAAGGCCACCTGGGATATTAAAATATCAATATCACAATATCAAATCTTGTACATATTGATTCCGACTGAAAAGACTGAAATACAAACAGCCCAACACCCTGTGCAGCCAGGAACCATCAGTTAAAAGCTAGCGCAAAAGATTTGACTTATGAGCTTAAATCAGAGCACTGGATAACTAAAATGTAAAGCAAACAGTTATTAATAAGACGTTAAGAAATATATTTTTGTGTATTTTTCTTGGGTTTAATTTTCATCATACTTGTGCAACTTGGCTGAGAACAGCTTCCCTACTTTGGAAAGTGGGTAAATGCTTCCAGTAATCCAAGATTTCATAACCACAAAAATCAGATCTAATTTTCTTTTCTACCTGCTTCATTTTCATACTAGTTATGTTGCCATAACTAGTATCATCGTAACATATGATGGCTGTGGGCCTTGTGATAAATATACACACACAGCAAAGCATCTAAACTCTTAACTGATTTTAACTATTGACTTGACACATTTAAAAGCTTTATTTAATTTAAGCATTGAGGGGTTTGTCCTGTCTGTGTAGAAAATTAACAATGGGCACTCATCCATGCACTTTCGCTCCAGTTATCTGCGTACAAAAATTGCAAGTCTGAAATTAAACTGACCTCTATCATCAGTGTTGCAGCAGCTTTATGATGCTGAAAGTAATTCACATAAAGAGGATTGAATAGAAACAAAGGAGTGGTAGGTGAAAAAAAAAAAATGCTCTATTTACTTATGCCACACATTACCATGGTATTTCAATGTAGTCTATGCCTATTAAATGAAAAGCTGATAAAACAAAGAAGAAACCTGAGCTATCAGTAGTATAATGGAGTGAATGATGACTGACTCAGTATGTGAGCTGTACAATCTGAGGGTTGAAATTTGTGTATGACCTCATGCAGTTTATGTGAGAGCTGCTGTTGGAAGAGGAGGTGCACAGAAAGGTGGGACATGGACTAAAAGCAGTGGTGTATCAAGTGGTGAGTCTGGGGAGCAGAGGAAGCCCTGTGGTCTCCCTGGTATTTATGTTGATACCTCCATGTGTGTATGAACCTTCTCCAGGAGAGCTTTAGGATATGTGTTCCAGGTTGAGCGGTTGCACACTGTACACTCTCCATCGGAGGTCTGTGACCAGTGGTGCCTGTATTGTTATCTTTTGCCCTGTGTTTTCCACCCAGGAACCTGCTCATTGCACAGTGGGTGGCTGAGTCCATGTGGCTGCTGGTGCTTGGACACTGCAGTACTCATCTGCTGATGAATTTGCTTTGCTCTTAGGGACAAATGAGATCCACAACATCTTTCATGTAGTGAAGAAACCAACTAAACCATATTCTAGCAAGATTTTACGTTTATTCAGTACAGGGTATTGTTCTAGTGATTAAAACTCATTTTTATTCATGGTTTACTGAATCATGAAGCAAGAAGTCTTTTTCTTTTTGTTTTATTTAGTAGTGTTTTGGGGTTTTTTTGTCCTTGGAGTAATTTGTAAGAATATTGACATAGAACGAGAGACATGTGAAAGACAGTATGTTCAAAATAATTGTGATTAGCTTAAGGACTTAAATTATGATAGTCAGCTGGCAGGCAAAATTTAATTTGAGAGATAACCATATATAATTAAAATACAATACTAGTGGGGATTGACCTCCTCATATATTACTTGTGTATGATTTAGTAAATTAGCAGGTGAAAATGTACTGCTACCCCTTTCCCTGTGAAATGAAAATCTGGCCTACTTTTTTTTTTTTTTTTCAAAGTATTTTCATTAAGTTCTAAAAAAGGCTAGTTATGAAAGAAAATGATTTTTTTTTCTTTTTTTGTTCCAAAGATGGTTTATTTAAGATTTTGTAATTTCTTATAAATACTGAAATATATATTAATACTTGCAAAATAAAAAAAAAAAACGTGTTCGAACAAAAGTGGCTTTTGCTTTTATTTAAAATGAGAAAATATCAGAATATTTTATGCAGAAGAAAGGTCTAAAGAACAGGTTAATTCTTTTTATCAATTGTCACAAAAAAGCGCTACATTATTCAGTCAGTAGCTTAAATAATTTTGAATGGAAAAAATAGGCATTGCCACAACATACAAAACTTGCAGCAATATTTCTGGCAAACGTAGTATCTGTATGTGATGCTGCATTCAGAATGTAAGGGGCATCGTTTACTTGTAGGGGAAAAAAAAGCAAGTTCATTAAGAAGGGCTGTCTTGTTACAGATGACATTAATTAGCTCTGACATAGTTTCCAGAAGAGAAGCAAGAGGGAGTAGTGCACAAAATCAGAGCATGCACTGGACTTAATTATTTCCTTTCTGCTGTTTGGTGTTGTCAGTTCCTCAAAATAGAGCAGACCCCTGGCCTGTGCCGAGTTCCGCTTCTTTCGTTTCTGCTACCAGCACCAGCACCTTTGTGTCCCTCAGGCTCATTTACCTGAGAACTACCTCTGGGTATTAGGCTCTTCCAACATAGAGATTTGAAAGAAAGTATTTTGCTGGTTGTCTTAATGCCTGATCCATGTCAAGGATGTGGGAAGTTTTGGGGTTTTTTTAAGGGTGGGGGGCATGCATCAAAATAGGGCAAGCTAACTGCAACCATTGTTGTGATGGGCACCCTGAAGTTGGTTGGGGTGGGCTGAGTAGGGTGAGGACATCTGACATATATGATGGGTCACTGTAGGCCACACTGGTCCTATGTTTCTACTGGGAAACCGGTGTTTGAAATAGCATGTCTTTTAACAAACTACAAATCCCCAAATATATTTGAAAGGACAAATTTCTTACCCTTTCACTGCAACGTCTTTCTGTACAATAATGACCATTACGATAAGCCTTGGTATTCCTACATCCACTGGCTATTCAACTCCAAACTTGTATCACTGTCTGGGCAAGACAGAAGTTGAGAATAGTAAACATTGATGTATTTAGCGATTGCTCCTGATCACTGGAACTGCTGCTTTGATACTGTGAGTCCTCTGCCACATGGCTGCCTCTAAGCCATTCGTGTTTTATAATTAAGGGGTTTTTTGTTTGTTTATTTGAAAATTTGGCATTTTCCCTTCTCAGCTCTATATCCAAATTCTCATAATTTCCTTTTCTGAAAATGTTCTTCCTATTCACTCATTTCCCCTGTAAAGGTGCTGGCACATGCATTGTAGATTTAGTCCCAATATCTTCTACAAATGCACTACATTTCTAAACATTAGTGTATTAAGAGGAGTGTGAATTCTAGGTCACAATATCCTAAATGTTTTGTTAATTAAATTTGAATTTTATAAAAATAAGTACAAAACTGTATTTTGAATAGCCACTAATAACAGAGTACATCTGCACAAATCTTCAGACTTGTCAACATCAGGTGCCTTTAATGTGAGCTCAGTCTTTTGGGAGTAATTTCTATATGAGAACAGTGGAATGGGATGCTGAGTAACTGAGCTCTGTTCCAGACTGCCATTGGCAAATAAATTACCTTGGATGAACAGTTTTAGGTATTATGTAAATCTAAGGTTTTTCAGCAGCGTAAACAAAAACTTAAAGCTTTTAAAAGGCTCAGTTGAGACTAAATGAGGTTGGAAGAACCAAGCGAAAAGATAAAACAACAAATGTAAAGCTTTTTTTTTTTTTTAATGAAAGCAAAAGGGGTTTATGTCTTCTTGATACAGTATTTGAACAGGTTATTAGGGAAAGGAGAATTTCACGTGAGCTTTATTTTATTACTGTTTTATAAAAAACAACATTTGAACAGGACACTAGCATCAGATTGCATTTGGAATATGCTTCCTGATAATTCTGCATGTGAAGATGATAATCTATAACAAAGGAAAACAAAAAATCCTTGAAATTGTGTATATGAATTTTAAGGCTTTGCTACTTATTAAAGAAATGGAAGGCAAACCTTGTGACTCAAGCTGGCATGTAAGCAAAGGACAGGTCATGAAATAAATAATCAGACTTTGAAGTTCTAAGCTTTCAATTTTTCCTCTAAACATCTCACATATCTTTGGAGAAATGCACTCTGTCTCAGTCTTTGGGAAGTTAATGTAACTGTATGTTCATATCTGGCTAGGGAGAGGTGTGTCTGAACTGTGTCATTTATAAACAGTCTCATGAAGATGATGGATCTCTGCATCTTAACCTTCATTTTTATCTTTCTTACCTGTAAACTCTGATCATGAGGATTTTGCAGCCTGAATAGGAACCTATGCAAGTTGATAACAACAAAGTGTATTAATATTTGGAAAGTTGTAAATGCGAAGTATTTTAGATTTTTTTTAAAAAAATACATATAGTCAAGTTGTTAAACACTATTCCGCTGAAGACTGTTTGTTTTTACTGTTGTTTTCTCTATATTTTTACCACCTGTGGTTTCTTAAAGCTGCTTAAATCTCAGAACTATAGAAATATAAAAACCTGTCTGCAAACCAGTGCAGTTCAATAAGAACTAGGCTGTGCCTGGCAGTTTCCTTGCTCTGTGGAGTTCATTATTTCTTGTTGTCTTGTGGTACAGGCTATGTCTTCCTTGCCTTACAATAACAAGAACAGCTTATTAATGGTTAAAAATTATATCTCAGGTACGATCCTTTGGTAATTAGGTCTAATTTTATTGAAAACTTTAATAGAAGTTTGTAGTGATTTGGTATATCCCAATGGTCCGGACTAAAATGTTCTTCTAAAATTGCTTTTCTAAGTTATTTTAACAGAAGAAGAAGAAGAAAAACAAAACAAAAATCCCCCTCAAAACCTATTTAAAAGATGTTTGGTTCATGTGTATATGCTTATAATTATGAAGGAAATATTTGTCACATCCACAGAATAACAATTACCAAGTTACCTAGGTGATGTTTTAAAAAAAATGCATCCTTACAAGACAAAGAAATGCCTGTATTAGTCTAATAGTAGTTAAAATTAGCCAATACATTCGACTGTTTAAGTAGGTAGGTGCAATTTAATGTAAAACTTAGACTAGAGCATTTAAATTTAAATGTAATCCATGAAGCGATAAATACTTAGCTAATTAACATTAATGTAACATGATTATAAAATAAACATTTGATTAGTACATTTAAATTTCAGTATAATAAGCTGCTAAACTAATTAGTAAATAAAGTGCTGTAAATGCCAACCTTTAGATGAGACATTCATGTGTTGTATATAGGAAAGATGTTTCTACTTAAAGCACAAAACAAACCCCTATCGTTAGCAGTGGATATGGAAGTTAAATAGCTTGGTAAATAAACAAAACCTTTAAAAATAACTTTCCAGCCCTCACTTGCATTTTCTTTTAATGCAATTTTAGTAACAGAGTCAGAAGACACATGGGTTCACAAATGTTGCAGACAAATATGGAAGCCAAGAGCATGAGTGATTGTCCAGATCCCTGCCTGTCACCTGAGTGATCAGAGATAGACATAAAATTCCTACCTGATAAATTAGCTGATCAGCTGAATCTGCTGTTCAGTGTGGTTTGGAGGAAACGTTTTGCTATGAGTGTAAAGACGACTTGGTGAAAACTACTAGCTCCATATCAACATTAATGTCCATGATGGCGAGTGTTCCCGTTGACTGATAAGTCTTTAAAAGGCTTTACAATATGAAGCCTGAAAGAGCAAGAGAGAGTTACTGGCTTATAGAAATGATGTTAAAAAGTGGACTCAGAGGCTCAAAAGGCTCAGGTTATTCTTGGAAAACTAAGGTGGATGTACTGCTCTTTTCAGTTTTGCTTAGATTTGTTGCAACCAATGAGTTTCATTTTATATTTTTCATTTCAGGTGCAGCCTTATGTTGTTAGAGTTGCAATTTCATATGGAAGCTGTCTGAGGTTACACAGCAGGGCCATCCCACCTCTGTAAGGAATATTCAAATACAGATTAGCCAATAAAAAGAAAAAGAAAAAATCATTACAGAGAAAGAGTGAGTACAAGTGCAAACAATTAAAAATTCTTTCTCTGGGTACTGAGTAAAAAATAGAGACAATACTGAAGCCAGTGTCTTCCACTTAATACACAAGTCACTAAAGAAAACATACAAAATGTCTCTAATAGACTTTTAATTTTAACCTAGTTTTTTCTCCACAGTTCAGTCTTTAGGTCATAGGTCCAAGGAAGGGTAAAGTTTTATTTGTATTTGAAAGTTCTCTAAAGATAATACAGAGACATTTTCTTTGAAGATCCTGAAGTAATCTTGCCTTGTAATGACTGCTATTGCAGATAAGAGTAGTTGCTTTAAAAATAATCAAAATTATACCTCTGTACAGAACGCAGTATTTTCCAAGATTTTGAACCCACTTTATTCTGAAGTATAAGCTCTACAGAGCAACCCCAAGACTGAGCCATTTTCCAATTCTTCAGCCCTCCGCTGACTGCCTGCTCAAAACATTTCAGGAACAGCCCATATATCTTTCAATACACAAAAAGCTTTCTTGGAAAGCTCTCTTTGTGAAGCTTGCTTTATTTCTTTTGGCATAAAAGGCATTCAGAAACTGTAAAAGAAATCTTTGCTATAGTCATTATTTGCTCACTAGCTCCTAGCACAGAGTGCATTTCAATTCCTTGTTATAAAGCAAACTTGTTTGAGCTTTTTATTTTGCAATAAGATTTTAATCAGTTAACTATAGCAGCTAATTTAATAGAAGGAGAGAGCAATTCTTCCACACAGCTTATCTAGGTTCGCAGTGTCATTTGCAGTATAAAGTGTAGCTATAAATAAATTAAAGCTCTTTTCAATGGAAAGTGAGTCCCAAGGGACATCATCTTTGTTGCTATGAAGTACAATCTATTCTATAGTGACTTAAAAGCTGTAGCAGAGAATATATAATTAGCTGGTATCAAGGATATTTACAGCAGAATTGTTTTTCAGTCTAGGAACTTCTGGGATAGTGGCACTTATTTACATTGCACAAGAGTATAACTTGTGGATATAAGGTTTTACATGTTAGTTATAATAGGCTTTGTAATAGCTGCAAAGATTCCCGTGTGTTTTTAAAATGAAGGCTCTTATAAGAAGAAAAACATTAATCTTTGAGTGATGCATAGTAATTTTCACTTTTCATGCATTTGGAACTGACAGTTCTTTAAATGTACATTAAGTGGAGCTTACAGCCTATGGCTAATGTGATCCACAGTGTCCAACTGTTCACTCCTACTCTGCGAAATACTCTTCTGTAGATGCAATTTTACCACATGTTCTTCAGACCAGTGCTAAGCATCCTGTGAGCCAATCGCACTGTACTACTACTGTCTTCCTTCTCCAATCCCATTTTCAGTAAAATAATTCAAATATTTCCCTTCCCTCCTCTGAAATTCCCTCATGATTTGGAAACATCAATAACTACTAATTCAGTGACACTGTTAAGTAAATTGACTCAGTGGAAAAGATACACCTAAACCAGTAAATATGCTGCTGTTACTTACATCTACTATCTACTCCTTGGTTATTAAGTTGGATTTATTTCATGATGGTCAGATTTTGGATGGGGACATGACCTTCTGTGGTTTTGGAGAACAGTTCCCCAAGTGCATAGCAGAAGCTCCATTTTTCTGAGATTTCGAGGCTAGAGTGGAGCGCACAAAGGTATTATCACAATGCTGTCTGTTGACAGACCAGAATGAATATGCCACAAAAACTTTACATATAAAGGATTTGTGATTTCTTATTTTTTTTATTTTTTTTTTAACCTGGACTGCCATTAGGGTACTGCTATCATGTTGTAGGTACAGTGGGCATACCAAGGCAGCTCTTTCTGTTTCCACCTTCCCCGCCCAAGGGTGGTAGTGGGAAAATAAGCAGAATTCCTAGCAACACTTGTACAATATCTCTCCAGGAAAGATACTGGGGTTTGCACATTATTGCATCTGAAAAGATTAAAAATTTAATTTAACAATGATTCTGTTGTGCTCAAGATTCCTTGATAGGTAAAGCTCTATTTCTTGTGACTGGGGTAGAAGAAAAATCTAAAGGATATGCCTTTCCAAATTTTATTTTCTTTTCCTAACTCAGTTTTTATGTTGGTGACGTGTAATCAACGCTAAGTGCTGATATTCAATACCACTCTCCTTTACCATTCCTTTGGAGGTAATTTCTGAAATTTCTGCATTTTCTTTAACTTTTCAGTATGGTAAACTATTTTGAGCTTGTAATTTGTGCTGTAAAAACATAGTGTAGAGAGGAAATATTTCAAAACCAAAATGGGATACTTGCAATAGGTAAAAACACAATAGCTGTTGCATTCACTGTTTAAAAAAAAAAAAAGAAAGAAAAAGAAAAAAAGTAAAAATCAAGCCCCTTGTATCTGACCGATAGAGCTGATGTCGAGTGACTCAGTACAGATGACATCTGAAGTGCTGGCATTTGCCTACAATCGACTGATTTAGTCACCTATTCTGCAGACAGAGAGAGTTTTAGCATTATGACAGTAACAGAAGCTGGATCATGTGTGGATTAATAGCAAGCAAAACTCCTTATTTCAGACTTCTTAAAGGAAACAAAGAGAAAAACCTTTGATCTTCTAGTGCAGACACCGTTTTTCATTACCTAGCAATATTCCTAAGCTTTAACATTGTTCAGGACAATGCTTTTGTACAAGATCAGATTCTGATTCTCATTGGTAAGATTTTCAGTGGCTGAAAATACAGCTCTAGTGAGAGGAACCATTTCAAGTGAATTTTCATTTTAAAATATGGATGTTCTGACGTGCAAATATTTATTAAAGTACAGTGTAAGGAAAGCAAGAGAGAAAAAAAAAAATTATGTAGATTCAATGTATATAGTGAAGTAGATTGATTTATATTCACAGTTTGGGATTTTTCATTCTCGTTCCAACTTGGCAAAAAGCATGCATCTGCTTGTTACTGAATGTGTTCAGTATTGAATTATCCATTCTTTGGGCATATCTACAATATACATTTTTAAAACAACTTTTTAAGTCCAGGAAAATGTATTTGCATACTACCTTAAAAAAATACAAAACTATGCCCTTTGCCCATTAATGTGATTAAGGCTGTATTTTACAGAAGGGGTCCATATGCTTTGAGCATTCAGTATCATTTAGTTTTATTAAAAAATGAAGTAACAAACCTCACAACTAATATAACAAACCTATTTTAGAAATCAAATGTAGCATTTTATTAATAACCTTCCACTTATGGTTTTGAAGCAGAAAACAGAAAAGTTATTGATGATTTAAGCAGGGAGAATAATGTAAAATACTATAGCTCATCAGAAATCTGTGTTGTGAATGAAACTAAGCAAGGTAATTAAATCACATTGGATGAATTAAGAATATTCTACAAAATGATTTTATAAGTCAGGAATTTTAATTGCTATCCCAGTATCAGTTTTTTGAGTTGCCTTTTCTTAAAATATATTAATAATTTATGTGTGAGAATATACATGCAAATGAAGTAAACTTCACATGCAAAATTCTGATAGGAATGGTCTTTTATCAACAAAGGTAGAACAGAACAAATGACAAAGGGTCTTAATATTTTAAGTATGTGATATGGGAAGTTTACCATGTTCAAGCATGACTGTGACTTAAAAGGTTACTAGTAAAAGACAGTTTTTCATCTAATTTCAATTGGTTGCTTACTGGATTCCTTCATTGGTGAGAATGTAACTCTACCTCACTGAAGCCAATTAAAAAAGATCCTGATTTCAGTCAGGCTAGGTTTCCTCCCTTTGTGCTTACAATCCCTAGCTACCAGACTCTTTTCACCTAATACAACTTTTGCAAGTAGACAACCTACATTTTTAAAACTGAAGCAGTAGTTATATATGAAATATGTTGCTTGTGATTAAAAAAAAAAGGGGGGGTTGGATGAATGGTGTTTAAGGGTCTGTACTTGGATTTCATCATATGATCCATCACTTCTATATTAATCTAATTTATCTATTGCTAATTTAACTAATTTGCAGATACTTAATTCATATACAACTTATACGTCTGCTATATTAGGACAGGTTTTTCATTAATGCTTCCTGCTTGATGAAGCCAGTCTAGACAATGCAAACAGGCTCCCACAGGGTGAAATATTACATTTTAAAAACATTTTGATTGTTAATTCGCATACAAACTCCTGGGTTGATGTTTTGGTTTATTTTCCTTTACCAGCTTTTGAACACTGCTGCTTAAAGTTCAAGTCTGATCCACTGGTTACGTGAAGTTAAAACCAAACGTTGTCAGTCTGTTGGGCCCTCTATGAGGGAGCATTACTTTGCCGTGTATATCTGCTGTGCTGCCTGGTGAAAGTAATTTTGATCCTGCACACAAGATTATGATTCTTTCTGCTCTTCCTGGTATTTTTATGTTCTTCTGAACTTTATCTCTGGTTAATCAAGTAAGAATCACTGGATAAATTTAGAGAAAGTATTTCCATTATGTGTAGTTTGGTCATTAAAGCTTATTCATGTTTTTCTTAAAATCAGTGTCTCCTCTCAACATGCAATACTGAAATGTAATAGTTCTGGATCCTCCAGACATCAAATCCTACTTAGAGATCATTTTATTCAGTTATTTTCAAGACACAGCTGAATATTTGTCTAAAAATCTCCAGTTATTAAATTTAAAGTAAGCTATAACAGTATTCAAATCTGGGAATTCAATAAGACTATTTTTTCTTTAATTTTTCCTTCTTTAGCATAATATAAGATAAAAAGTGGTACATTAAAAAACAACAACAACAACAACAACAAAAAATGGGTTATGATGGTGGAACAAAACATCTACCAAGAACCTGATCGGTTCTAGTGACATTTCTCTGAGCTGTTCTTCATTCATCTGTAGAAAGAAGAGATATGTGTCATACTGACATTTTCTATTAATTTAATTAAATTTAAAAGTAAATACTACCACTTATATACTGGTATGATGAAATGCAGTACGCTTAGATGGAAACTTTAATGACAATTTTTCTGAAATACAAGGATGAAAATGTAGTATGTAAAAAGAGCTGCTTCACATAAATTTCATGTGGAAAGTAGAATCAAGTCCAAGAAATTAAATAGAATAAAAGAAAGCAGCTGGAATTTTAAAACTACTTTTAAAATGTTCTCACAGATCGTGAAAAAAACAGCAGTGGATTTAGTCAGTCATGGGTTAACTGGCACCAGTTGCAGAGCAGCTGGTGAAGGCAAAAACCAGTAATGCTTCAATAAAACCAAGCTTGTTATTAAGTGTCCATATCATATTGCCAGAGATTAGATAAGGATTCAGAATGTGATGGTTTCAATTTAAAGAAGCCAAAGTACTTTATAAAGTTCAGTGAATCAGCTGTCAATGCCATAGTGGAGTGAACAGCCACGCTCTCATTTCACTGCAGAAGTTGGTTTGTGAGTGGTCATGCCCATACACAGGAATAGATAGTTACATTGGCCCTGGGGCTGTAAATGGAGTCAGGGATTGTCAAAATTAAAAGTTGCACATTCTGAGTTAAAAAAAAAAAAACACTTTTTTTTTTTACTTTTCCCTAACTCATAACTGCTTTTTTTTTTCCTTGATTTAAACAATCTTCACACATGCGCCTGTTCCTCAGCTGCCCAGTGAGCTCTTCGGTTGCAGGTCTTGCAGAGTGCCTGTAGTGCTGGGTGTGATGTTGGTGATAGTGTTCTGTCAGCAAATTTTACATTTTAGCTTTCTGCAGTTTTCACTGCCAGGTTTTCCTTCTCTGGCTGCAATCAACCTGAAATTTCTGGTGTGTTGCCAGTAAGTCAATCAGCTTGTTGGGATATATTAATTATCAATGTAGATATTTATTTCAAGGTTAGCTCCTCAGAGGGCACTTGGGCCCCTATATTGCTAAGATGTTTTGTCTCCATACACTTTTGGGACATGCCTAAATTCAAAGGCCAGTTGTTTCTCAACTTTATGTTCTGCAATACTTTGTCGCAAAAAGCCAGTCACCATTTATGATTTGTTTGTGCTTTTATCAGGAATCTCTCCTCCCTCCTCCTCCCTTTTGTGCTCTAAACTTTGGTAAGCCTTGTCACTGATGAGCAGGGAATGTGGAAGAAGGTCCTTCTTATGGTCAAGCACTGAGGTAGTGAAGAAGGAAATAGTAGATGCTGGGCATCAGGAGTTCATGTGAACTAGGCAGAGGGCATGTGCAAGAAAGAGGAGGATTAACGCTATCACTTTGCAGTGTTTCTGCATGTAACTGGATGGACAATTTCTAGAATCCGTATAGCTGGGGGAAGAAGCTGTGCCAAGACTGACTCATTTGCATGGTTTCATAAATCAAGTCAAAAGGTGCTTGAGATGATGGCAACCAGTTTGCACTGCTTTTAGCAACACAACTTGCTTTGTGTTGAACCTTTTATAAATAGTCCCTCCATCAATATATTGAATTCTTAACAACAAGTCATCGTCTCCAGAGTAGCCACAAGAGAAAGACTTGCCAGAAATGTAATTGAGTCTAAGCTGCAGAAGAGATGCTGATTTATTTATTTATTTATTTATTTATTTATTTTTCCCTTTCCCACCTCTGCAATTTTGCTGATGGTACCCAAAGGCTGCATTTAACATACCTGGAGCTCAAATGAAAATAACCTCGGAAGTTGATTCCTTTAGCATTTTGTAAACCCCAACCAATTAGATACTTGGAATCTGAAGGGATATTCAGGTGCTAATCAGAAGCCTCCCAGATGACAACATGTGCATGTATTAGTGCAGGTAAAGTGGATGCAACTTCAGCTCCAAATTTTTGCTGTTAGTTTTGCCTGAGACTGTTTGCAATAATTAGATTACAATCCAGTAGTTAAGAAAAAAATAAATACAAACCAGTGGACAAAGTTTAAAGTTAATTATGACAGAGCAGCACATAGTAAAACTTGAATAGTCTTAATCACTTACTATCTGAGCTGAAGCTTTATATATTTTACGCTTTTATTACTAAATGAATCATGATAACAATTCTTCCCTAAGGGGATGTTTATTAACTAAAGTAATTAGCTGAATTGTTTAGTTGTTATTTTTGTTCCCTGGTCTTCTTTTTAAAAATTTTCCTCACAAAGTTCTTCTGAACCCTTTATTACAGCTATTTACACCTTATAAATTATATCTTGCCTTTGAGATAAGTAATTTATAAATATGGGCTTCCAGTAGTTGGCGATACTCAGATTTATGTATCACTTGAGCAGAGTATTGATTCTTCTATCTCTTTATTTTTATGGCCTAGTTTTTTAGGACATAAAAATGGATGCAACACAATTTTCCGCAGTTAAATGCAGACTAAATAGAATTTTTTAGTGGGAAACTGTTCTTGGATTTTAAGGAATAGGTGAATAGAAATACAACTTTTGCATGTTGAATTGCCAGCAAATTGAATCGAGATACCTGAAAATAATAATTTGATCTTTTAATCTATATACCCATAGAAGAATTAATCCTGATGCCTTTGAATGCTTGTCTAATAATTTAAATTATATATAAATTTGTTAGGGTTGAACATTTTTTAATAATTTTGAGGATTTATATTAATATTTTAGTATTCTCAAAAATAGTGTCTCTTGGTTAATTTTTCTGAAAAAAGGAAAATTTTCTTAAGCTAGGGCTTCTGCTACCTTTATAGAGAATATTAGTTGCATAATTTTGGCATAATTAAAAATAAAAAGGAATTTAAGAATGAGTAAAGTTAAAGAAAAAAAAAAAGTCATGTCTCTTCTTTGCAAAACAAAGTGGAAAGCATGTTTCTCAAAGAATTCATCAAAGTGTGACACTTGCTGTGGAATTGACACCTGCAACACCAGGAAAGTAAGTAGTGGATGGGTCTATTTGATAGAAATGCTGTATGTTATCACAGTGTATGAAACAAAATAGGATTGGAGGCCAAGAGTGACACTTTTGAAAATACCTAAAAATAAGCTGCTCATAACCTCAAAGATAGTTTCAAACCAAACTCCTTCCCCTTTTAGCTCAGATTTCTTTTGGTTGGGTATCAGCCTTTTTGTTAATTATTTTCTTTGCTTACCTGACATGTCTTGATTTAACTTATGTGAGAAGCTAGTGGCAGTACTTGTGATGACAATACATTTTTAAGTCAAACTCCTTAACTCTTCAAGAGATGTCACTTCATTAAGAGGATGATTTTATTTATCTAGGTGAATGTGGTGGGCTCAGAGGTGGTCACTGTCAAATGCAGGCCATTGTTTCCAGGAGGTAATGTCTAAAGCTGTGATTCGAATCCTCTTTCACAATTGTTTTCCTTTATATTTTAAACAACAAAGCAAGCTCCCTGCTCTTGTTATGATTGGACTGGAGATCTTGACTGGTATTCTGTACCAGTTTGTCATGTGAAATAGCTGTTCATGTTGGTTCTGCACAGGGACTGAGAGTGAAATATTCTGCAGACTCTGCAGTTAAGTGTAAAAGGGAGTTTTCCCATAGAAATGGAATTAGAGAAAAAAATCACAGCCAGGAGTACTCAGAAACCTCAGTCTTCATGGAAATTCTACATACTAAGGAAAGTTAGTGTTTAGCAATACAATATACCCACTGGGCTAATGGGCGAAGTTGTATAAAATAAAGGTATCATAAACAGATCTGTTATTAAAAGTAGTGGAGTTAGATTGAGCAGGATCCTGGAGAATGTACCTCTCTGTCATGTTATATTCTTCTTTTGGGGGGTTCAGCTTCTTTTCTGGTGTCTGAATGGGCAAAGAAAACAGGAGTCTGACATTCCTGGTATTTCCAAACTTCATTTACAGAAAGGATTTAAAAAAAAATGCTCTCAAGTCACAAGTCAACCATTCCTGATAGAGGTATGTTTTCCTCACATTTTAGTTTGTGTCACCAGCTGGTACAGCTCTGTACCCTGAAAGACAGTAGCACCAAAGTGGGACCATGTGTTGGCCCTGTTTCTCCCATATGATCTCTTCCACAAACATATCACTGCAGGACGAGGTAGCATGTTGTCACCATGCTCCACAGAAACAAGCCAGACACCAAAAACGTAAATGTGTTTAAATCTGTCTGAACCACTAGCCAGTGAGGTCAAAAACACATTGTAAAGGTGTCATCTTTCAGGAGTTTTGAATCATTGGCGACTCCATTTCAGTACACTGGCTTATACACCTGTAGAGAAAGGGCCAGACTCATACAGCAAGACTGTGACCTCAGTTCAGTCCGTTGTATTCCCTGTTGACTGTTTGTCTTCCGATGCCCAAAACCAGTCAGAGGACAGGTGAGGTGACAGTCATACTGTGTATTAAATGCACAATTAATACTGCAAGTTAATGCTTAATGTAGGTGATGCTATTGTTGATTGTTGATCACAAGGTATGGTCAAAATATCTGTCTATGTTTTTAGAGAGTGTCTCCAAACTTATGAACTTAAATAATGAGAAGATGTTAAAGATGCAACAAAACAATTACCAAGAGTTTATAGGTACAGGCATAAGAATACGGGCTATTTTGTAAAGAGATCATGCCACCTCTGTACAAATCTAACTGAATTCAGAGGGAAGATGTGAAAACAAACCTCAAGGGTGGGTTAAGAAGCTTTCAGTACTTACATATATGTATGTGGGTGCTAAGCAAATAAATAGGTTGGGCTCCATTCACACAACGTGCATATTACTTATAGGAGCATGCACACAGAAGGTGTTACAGACTGTCTGCTTGCACACTGGTTTTGGGTCTGAGCTTGGTTCCCTGGAGAATCCTCACCAGTGTCCTTTGCTTCAGTTAAATATGCTGTATTAACACTGACACTCTTGAATGCTGCTAAATTGTCCTCCAAGAATAGATTGAGAAGGTTTGTTGTAAGGGAAAAGAACAGTGTAGTCAAAGAAAAATATGAAAGAAAAAAATGTCATATTAAAGATTGAGTACCACTTATGATCCATACTTCTTAACTTGAGCTTTTATTAGGTTTTTTAATCATTTTTTCTTGATCCATAAATTATTGTTATAACTAGTCTTTATACAAATGATAGGCTTTATAAAGGTTTAAGGGGGGTTATATATGATCAAAGTTTGGAGCAACATGAGAAATCTCAGTGTATATGTAATTCTTTCTTTTATTTTCCATACTTTTACAATTTAATTCTTCTGGATGCATGTGTCACTCTGCAATACTTCCAAGTACAAGTTGGCCCAATATGTTTTTTATGACATACAACAAAATTAACAGAATTTTTAAAAGCAAGAAAGGAAGCTCTTAGCAGTATATTATTAAGGCAGTATTTTATTTGTGATGGCCTTGATTTTGAAAACAGATAGTTAAGGATGTAGCTTTCTATTCTGTTAAATAATTCTTATTTTTTCATAACAATGCTTTAATTTAGAATTCTTTTCAAAGGCTGTCTCTTGCTGTGCATTCTTCTTGGTCTACCTAAACAGCCGTACCTTGAGACAGTTATTGGCAGCAGTTCAAATTATCTGGCTCCTGTAATGATCCATTAGAAGAAGAGTATGAGAAACCATTGCAAATTAGCAATAAAAAATGCTGAAGCTATATATCACTGGCAACAATTTAGGAATAATATCTCTGCCTGAAACAAATTCTGGTGATTCACTGGTAATTTGCTAGAAGCCTTTTAACTTGGTTCTCATTTGTAAAGTTAATGGTAGGTTATTTTGCATTGTGATTGAAAGACCTGAAATCTTCGTTATTATTTAAGAATATTGATTTCTTCAAATGGAAATTTACCCATATGTTAAAGATCTTCCTGTCATAAATGATAAAGGCAATAGTAAGAATATTGTTCCCACATATTTTAAAACACTACTCTGGTGTAGACACTTGGGCACAAGGTTCACCTGCTGGTTGGCCCATAAATGAAGTTCTTAGTTTAGGCAGCTGCTTTTAAGACAAACTAAGAGCCAACATTTTCTGCAGTGAAGAATAAGGGATCCCATTCTAATTCAAAGGGCTTATGGGATTTCTGCAGTCAGGGCTAAAAAGCCTAGAATGGCAAGCTGCTTGGGGCAGCAAAATGTGCACTCTGATGCTTTACCTGTGCCCTGACTCTGGAGATACAGCTTTCAAACTTCTGTGCTGCTGTTGAAGGGGATCTGAGGGTAGGAGGGAGATGGCTAAAGCTGGGAAGATTTTCTCTGTACAGCCAGTGTGTCTCTTGCTTTCCCTGGGCACTGCAAAACCCAAAGATCCAGGGCTGCTTTATGGATAATTAAACCAGGATTGGGTTGTATCCTTCATTCCCATAGACTGGCTGGAGCAATGCAGTCCCAGCCCCATGCTTTAGCCTATACTGATCAAGAGCCTTCAGCTGACTCTGTGCTGTTCATGCTTCATATCTTTGTGGAGGATACAGAGGGGTCCTGGCCTCAATATAACTAAGCATCCCTTAGCACTGGGGGAACTGGCAGTCAGAGATTTTTTTTCCCAACTTTAACGGGCCCAAAGCAATTTAAAATTAAAATACTTTATTTCATGCATGGGGAGCACATGTCCTTCTGGATCTTCACACAACTCTTCAAGCCTTATAAGAGGGATCATGGGATATACATTTAGATGTAATTATGAATAATTATTTTATAGAAAGTCAAATAAATATAACAGACAGGGAATAGTTTTTACATAAATATATGTTAAATCCTTAGTATTAATCTAATGAGATCATGTTCAGTACAATGTAGCAGAGATCTGTTTAATTTTAGATAGGAATTTGTACTGGGGTTTTTTTGTTTGGTTTGGGGGGGTTTTTGTGGTTTTTTGTTTGTTTGTTTGTTTTTTTAGTGCATTGTCTTTTCCAATCAAAGCAATTCTATAATTCCCCAAAGACATATCCTGTATGCGGCTTCTGATACTTTGGTGCCATGTGGGTGTGTGAAGATGGAAACACACACAGGCTGAGATACCACCATAAGGGTGGCGAGATTAAATCTTGGCCCACAGGAGGGGCTATAGGGGAACAGAGGCTTCCTAAACAAAAGCAGAGTGACACTGGATAGTGCCAGTGAGCTCTCTGTGAGAACTGTACAACTGGCTGGGTCCTGAGTTTGCTTCTTTCCAAAAGCTACAGAAATAAAACAGTATGAATTGTTGGAGGAAAAATGCAGAGTTCAGTTTTTAAAGGTCAAATCTACTAAACCAGCTGCTTTGTTTAATTCTGTCCATTATTCACCAAATAAAAGCAGTCGTAGTTGATTGCAGTGTGGTATCATAATAAAGTTTATTTGTGGTACAAAAGAAGGATCACTTAACATTTAAAAAAATCTAACTTCATGGCATTTGTCCTTTTTGTTGCCTATTTGATTTGCCTGTGCTAATGTTGTAGGCATGCACTTCCTTTTAGAGGTCATGCAATTAGCCAGTATATATATGTGTGTGTTTTTCTTAAATAGCATTAAAGGCATACTGGGAATTTAATCAGCTTCCTACTGAAATTCACTCTGAATTCTTTTTCCATACGAAGTCATCAAGCTCAGTTCTGTGTGTGCGGTGTAATTCATCTAGAAATACCTTGGTGGACTGAAGCATTCATGTAGTAGAAAAGAAACATTTTTATAATGAGGCATTTTTGAGGAAATAGTATTTTGGGCTCCATTCCTGGGTTATGCACTGCTGTACACTAAGAATAATACTTAGCAGAATTTTTTTCTCCTCTTACACTGTGATGACTGACTGTGGAATTTGTCTCAATGGCATCCAAGTTGATGGAAAGATGCCAGGTCCTATGAGTTACATTTGTGTATCTTTACTCTTGATTTCCATGTTTTAATTCTTTCTAGTAGGGAATGAATATGCAGATATATTTGTTAATACCTTGGATGAAGTCCTGGCTTCAGGAAGGTCAAGATTTTATTCCTAAATGCAAGGAAAGAATTTGTTTGCCTTTGTTTTAAATGTTTTGGCTTTAATAGTTGTGTTTTTCTTTCAGTCCACCCCTGTCAACATTATGACTGTGGAAAGTCTATGCAACAGAACATATCAGTGTTTAGACCTTATCTGTCATGGGATCTGAAAAATACTTTCGGTGTTGATAGATCCTGAGAAACCATCCTCTTAGCTGCTTTGAGAAATAAAGTGCTATGTAAGTGCTAAAGCTGAATATTTAGATTGCTATTAGTATTAGGAATTGAGCATCTTATTCTCTTCTGAGTGTTTTGGACGATGCTGCATATGCTCTTGACAGCTCAGTTCCTATAATGTATTTAGTCTGTGGGCTGTATGGCACGTGTTTCTGACAGATGTTTTGCTGGATGGGGAAAAACAGGAATGGTGAGTTATTTGATTTTAGATTTTTTTTAAAGGAAAAATAAACAAATCTTGCAGAGAATAGCTTTGTGTCTTAAGTCGCTTAAATGAGCATCTATGCTCATGTTATTATGGAAAATATAATTAGAAAACTAATTTAAAATGCAGCTAACTGCAACAATTTTTTCATCACTAGTAATTTTCAGATTGCTAAAAAGGTCACGTGGGTTTATTTTTCAAATTTCCATCAGATGCATGGTATTCTTTTTACAGGCAAATTTCCTGGTGTATTTTAATTTCCAATTTGTTTTTGTACAGCCTATTATTTAAAAACTTCTGGGAATAGATAACCTCTTTTTTGAGACAATTCTGTTAGTGTCTACTGTTTCTTTTAAGTAAATGTTTCCTTGCCAGATGACACTTCTATAACACACAGGGAAAGTGTCATTTTCCCCCTAGATATCTAAGTTTAGTTTCAGAAAAAATTACCAAATCTAGGAAAAAGCTAAAACCCCTGAAATCAATTTATAATAGCTTATCTTCATATGTTGTAATGTTTTTCCCACTGAAAGTGGCTTCTGAAGCATTACAGATGATATCAGAAAAAAAAAAAAGTTATAAGGATCTGGTCTGAGACTCAGGAGACCTAGATTTTAATTCTGTTCATCATCTGTTTGCCATAGGCAAGTTATTTTGCCTCCAGTTATGTCACCTGAGACTTCTGGGTCTGACTGTGGTACAGATAACATTGTAATAACTCCCATATTGATTTAATAGCAATAACAATATAAGTGGATCTTTCAGCTCCCTCATCCATTGTGCATGCTACTGGTTCTGTGGCAATGTTATGTCTGCACTTCTAAGTTTCACTGCTAATATGAATTAAGATCATTGTACTTCTAACTCAGTCAAAGACCCACCAGTCCTTATGCTCCTTATTTTGATGATTTTTTTTTTTTTTGTACGTGAATTTTTATAGTAAACCATAGGCTTAGAGTTGCAGTTGGCCCCACTCCAGTATCCTGAAAGTTTTAATCACACCTTTGGAGAGTCTGTATTCCTAAACAGATGATTTCAGCAGATGTCAGTGAAATAAATCTTCCTGAAATAAAAAGACAGTATTCATTTTGTATCTCCTTCTTAAGAGAACTCATTTGTGAAAGGTAATGGAAAGAGAGCTAGAGCTGGAGACTGAAATTCTTTGGCTTTTAGACTAGATGAAACGTGTGGCAGCTGTTCATATTGTTAGACTTCTCCAGCATGAACCTGGAACACCTCGCAAGGCAGGGTGGGTATGCAGCTAATCCTCCTACCTGAGCCTTGGCCTCTGCTCTGCTTAGCAAGGGTGCAAATCAGTAGCAGGAGAGCTGGAGCTTTCGTAACAGGGCATTATAAGGAGACTGATGTAAAGCCTGAATAGCTCATGGCAACAGCTTCTGTACACTACCTAGCTGACTTAAATTCAGACTGGCATCTGGTGTGAGGATCTGTGCTCCCGTCAAACAGATGGTGTTGGGTGTTGCGTATACGTTACCCCGCAGCACACATGCGTGTAGCTGGGTGAAAAGATGTGTACATAAAACAATGCTGTATAATTCCTTGCCTGTCTCTCAACTTCAGTGGAACAGACTTGGATAGCCCTTTTATTTTTCTGTGAAATCAGAATAAAAATAAAACCTTCCTTGCTCTCTGTGGCCATGTAGATGACTGTATTCACTGCCTATATTATGAATGGTCCTTATTTTTTATCATTAAAAGATTAGCAAAATCTCATCAATATGTTGTAGAAATTTTTGCAAAATTTGCATCAAAAATAAGAGTTTTACAGTCAATACTGATCCCTGAAGAAGAATGGGGAAAAAAAAAACTCAGCAGTTTTAATTTTTAGAATGCTCAGGGATTTCTTACTCTTTTCACCTCGGCATCTATTCTACCCTTGATTTGTACCCTTTGGTGGTAACAGCACCTTGGGAAACTCACCCAATTTTCCCTCTTGCAACAAAAGCCCTAACATTTCGCTAGAGATCAATGCAGTTTTTTGGATAGTTATGTCTGCTCAGTGTGAATCTGAGTTTCTCAGAAAATGAGAGTCAAGAGGGCTGTCAAAGGGGAGCAGTCCTCCCATAGTGGGAAAATGTTGGGACTTCTAGCAAAAATACTAGTCTCTGAGTCTGTAATGACTTATGAATGTGATTAAAGTTAAGTATGTGAAATATCCTGCTGTATCCTCTTAAGAGTAACCCTTTTCATAATTAAAACTTAGGACATCTTTTCTTTTGTCTTTTTTTTTTTTTTTCTTGGAGAGGATGATTTAAAAGTTGTGTCACTGTGATTAAAATTACTAATTTTGTCTTGTAAGTGCAACTGGTGATTGAGATGAATAAAGATGGTTAGAAAATTATTATTGTTCCCATTTTTCACATTAGATGTTTCCAGGCTCTCAGAATGTAGCCACACACAATTAGTATTCACATAACTGCAGGGTGGAAATGAGTGGCAGAGGATAAACTGGCAGGGAGAGAGAGAAAACTGTATGGTGTTTCCAAAACTGATGAAGCAAGTTTCACTTCCACCTCCTTTAGCAGATTCTCAGGTTCCCCAGCCATCCTCCTTTTTACCTTTGTCACCAACAATTTGTTCTATTAAGTCTAGCAGCTGTTGTATGGCTGAGCACCAACTGAAAAATCACTGTGCAATATGGGGTCAAGAAAGAGGCTGAAATAGGAAGCTCCTTTTAAGAATAAAAATATTAAAAGAGTATTGTTTATGAAAGCCAAACTCAGCAAACTGGTTACCAACCCAGTAGTGACCCAAATTTTGTCAACAGAGTACAGTGCTCTTCTCAGCAGAAGAGTGACTTTTTCATTCTTCCTCTTTAAGATATTGCTATGAATGTAGATGCTGAATTAGGTCTCTGTATTTAATAAAGTGTTTTGCTGACTTTTTTTCTTACACTACAGGGGACCCATTTTAGATGGTCAGCTATCTTGTATACAGTAGCTTTTGCACTGATATCGGTGAAGATTCTTAAGTAAAGAGAATCCTTAAAAGTAGTGCTGCATTTCACAAGATTTGAGGGAATACATTTATTTTGTAGTGCAGCTACTTTCCAGTGTCTGCCTCACAATTTGCACAAATAATTGACAGCTTATTAACAACTCAGTAGGAGCTCTGAAAACCAACTGAGAAAAACAACTTCAGTACAACAGGGGGAACAAAGTATCTGCTTGTCAATTACACTGAAAGTCTTCAACCAGATTTACAATGACGTTAGAAAACAACCTAAGTAATAAATTATCCAGGAAGAGAAGATCATGCTTGCATAGACACCTCCTGCAAGCTTTCACCAGTTTGCATGGAGTAACTCAGCTGAAGTGTGTATATGCCCAATCTGCACTTGCTTGTGGGCTCTGTGGAGCTCTGTGAGAAGGTCCATGGTCTTTCTGTGACTGCACTTCTGCTCTGGCACTTCTGAGGCATGGGAACAACACTTCTTTGCACTAAACATTTGCTATTCCTCCTCTTGGATTTTACTACAAATTTTGTCAAATCAGTTAACACTGTTGTTTTTATCTGGATATCAGAACTGCAGCATAAAACTTTTTTGTTTTTCTTAATTAAGCTCTGGGCTGGGGGAGACTTGTATGTATGGAAAAGTGCTGTCCCACAATGATGTCAAAGCTGGTATCAACAGAGCCTGCAGCCAGCTCCGCATCCAACCCCTCTGGCTTCTCATCTTATGTAACAGTTTCTCTCTGTTAGAGAAATAATTTTATCCTTCATTTCTCTGGGAAATGGCCCAGATCCCCATCCCAGACCCTGCAACATCTGCCTCCATCCTCACACCAGCACACACTGCAGCTCCTGGCACCCAGAACAAACAGTGACCTTCAATTTTGCATGGGGAGGAAGGGAATTGCATCCTGCCCTTGCCTTTCTTTTACTGTCTTATATGTGTTCTCTTTGGTGATGTTACATGCAACAGAGGGACCCTGACAGGCTTGAGATGTGGGCCGGTGCAAACCTCATGAAGTTCAACAAGGCCAAATGCAAGGTCCTGCACCTGGGTCGAGGCAATCCTAAGCGCAAATGCAGGCTGGTGATGAGTGGCTTGAGGCCATCTTGAAAGAGAAGGATTTGGGAGTGGTGGTGGATGAGAAGCTGAACATGAGCCAGCAATGTGCGCTTGCAGCCCACGAGGCCAATAACCGTATCCTGGGCTGCATCAAGAGAAGCGTGGCCAGCAGGTCGAGGGAGGTGATTCTCTCCCTCTACTCCACTCTTGTAAGGCCCCACCTGGAGTACTGTATCCAGTTATGGAGCCTCCAACACAAGAGAGACATGGACCTGTTAGAACGAGTCCAGAGGAGGGACACAAGGATGATCTGAGGGCTGGAGCACCTCTCCTGTGAGGACAGGCTGAGAGAGTTGGGGCTGTTCAGCCTGGAGAAGAGGCGGCTCTGGGGAGATCTTATAGCGGCCTTCCAGTACCTGAAAGGGTCTACAAGAAAGCTGGGGAGGGACTTTTCATAAGGGCAGTTAGTGACAGGACAAGAGGTAATGAAAGAGGGTAGGTTTAGATTAGATATTAGGAAGAAATTCTTGACTGTGAGGGTGGTCAGACACTGGAACAGGTTGCCCAAGGAAGTTGTGGGTGCCCCCTCCCTGGAAGTGTTCAAGCCCAGGTTGGATGAGGCTTTGAGCAACCTGGTCTAGTGGAAGGTGTCCCTGCTGATGGCAGGGGGGTTGGAACTAGATGATCTTTAAGGTCCCTTCCAACCCAGACCGTTCTATGATTCTAATTGGAGATTTAGATTGGTTGCTAGAAAAAGGAGAAACCATTTTGTCCAGAAAGAAAATGTACTGCAGTAACTTTCTGAAAACAAATTATGACCTTTGTCTAAAGAACCAAATTAGTATTTCATATCTGGTCTCATGGCAACATTCTCTCAATTGTTAGTCTGATATGATGAATAAAGGGATAACATTTGAGAACATCAAGAGAAAAATTCAACACAGTGCTCTCTAAGGTAAAGAGCCTAAAGACTGAGAGTTCTGAGAAGCTGTAACTCCAGTTATGGTCTGTGTTATTTCAGGAATACAGCATGCCAACCAAACTCTGGGTCTGGAACATTTAATGCAGATCACCAGAGAATACTGGTGAGGCAAATACATGAACAGAAAGTTGGAATTGGGGAAAGGTACTCTTTTTCTTTTTCTTTCATTTTATTGAAGTGTTCTAGCAATTAAATGTTCTTGAAATAATTTATTTCACTGGGAATCAAATTAGGATTGCAACAGCATGTGTTTTTAGCCATGTTAAATGGAGAAAACTGTAGTTAACACTTTCATCAATGTTTTATGACCTTGTTCTTTAATGTGTAATTGGTGATCCACAGGGCACTGAGTAAAGCCGTTCCCATAAGTAAATATTTTGATAAATCCAAAAGGCAATGGGCCATGTGGAATGAAAAGAAATACTACTCGGAAACATAACCATTGACAGCATTTATCTTCTTGGAGTATCAGTATTGCTTGCTTTGGTATTGCTTTACAGGCTGCCCGGGGAAGTGCTGGAGTCATCACCCCTGTAGGTGTTAAAGAAACATGTAGATGTAGCACTCAGGGATATGGTCTAGTGAGCATGGTGGTGATGAATTGATGGTTGGACTGGATGATCTTAGAGGTCTTTACCAACCTTAATGATTCTGTGATTCTATGGTATCTGTAATAATAAAAAGAAATTCAGATGAAATTGAAGTAACTAGGAAAAGGCTACTTTGCATGTTGAAGTGTTTTTTTTGAGAAGGCAAAGGCAAAATGCTTGTTCTAGAATATAACAATGTGATTCAGGAGGTAATTAAACCAGTATAATGCTACTGTAGTAATATAGCATAAATTGGATGGCATTCCCAGTATAAATATTTATCTGTTGCAACTGGTAATTGAGTATACAACCCTTTCATCTTCAAATTATGCATGCACATACATCCTCTGAAATTACCAACAATGTTTACCACCTGATGTTAAACAGGATAACATACATAACCAGATTTATATATACAGCATTGAAAGCTGGGCATAAGATGGGTTCATCTAAATGACAGCTGTTTAGATCCAAACCACACCACCAAAAGTCAAATGCATATCACACTGAACTCAGGAAAGGTAAGTTCACTCCACAGACTGACTTTCCCAGCAATAGAAATGCTCTCTCGAGGCTAGTGTTTCAGCTAAAGCTCTGCAGTAAAGACTTCCAGTGTTGCCTCACTCTATTTTGACGAGTGGGCAAACAAAGAATTTTGTGCTTCCAAAGCTGTCAGTAGTTTTGAATTTCTCATTTGCAGATATTTTCTAAGTAAAAACCAAACAGATCTTTATACAGTTCTGTTTTGTACAGAGAAGTCTAAGCCTGTTTTTGTTACTTTACTTTGTATTGTACACTCTTATCTCTGCTGTTCACTGGGCAAACAACAGTTTATTTGTAGTTTTTGGTTTTCAGTTTTGCATTATTCACAAACTTCTGTTTTGAATTCTAAAAACTAGAAAAACCTTCATCACGCATTCAAATCCACACATACATTATCAGAACATCCACTGGTGATGAGCATCATTGTCAACTTTTATAAGCTATCATTAATTATGAACATAACTAAAAGGCACCATGACTGGGAATCATAATTTCTAATAAAAACACTGACTTCTAGTTATGGATCATTGTATCCCTCCCTGGGGCTATAAATCACTCGTCTCACTAAGATATATGTTTTTCTTATTTTTACTTTCTTCTTTATGGAAAGCTGTTGCTGGAATGTGCTCATGGTAAAACCTTTACTTAGGAGAAAGTTACATCTTCACTATTTCAGGCTGTGTCATATCCCTTTCTTTCTGCTCTTATGAGTGCAGGACAAAGAGGCTTGTTTTTTTTGGTGTAGAAGCTTTTCCAAAGCAAGAGGCTGTTTTAGTATTTCCTGGAGGTGGCCAGGTGCAGGATTAATCACTGAAAGCTTGCTCTGTTGTGAGACACTTCCAGTCAGCAAAACTTTTCCCTTGGTTCTTGTGATCCCAAAATTGTAATGTGTTTTATTTCATAAGGTGACCTCATTGAATTAAGCAGTTGTGGAGGAAACTTTGAGAATGTATAGTGAGAGAAACAGAAATTCAAAATTCCCTCCAGAACATTAGTCAGCTCTCTTTTCTGTATATTTTTTATCTGTTATTTGTTTCCTTGCTTTCTTATGAATTTTTAGATTGGACATATGGAAAAGTTGTTATAGTATTTTTAACCTTGTCAAAAGATGGGAGTACTAGGAAGCTTGTTTATTTTTTTATTTACAGAACCTTTGGGAAAATGTTTCAGAAATGCTGTTGCATGCAAATTAAAACCAAAAGCAATACTGGGGCCCATTGGTGTGCAAAGTGACATAGATGCTGGTCATAAACATTGTACAGACCTTAACTAAGAGTATCTGAGGCCTGATTCAGGACTGGCACCCAACCCACATACTGTTGAGGTTGTGATCCTCTTCACCACACATTAGCTTGAAGTATGAAATTAGTAAATGAAAATTGTTTGGCAACTGAGGGAATAAGACCCAGAATAATGTGTAACCTCTCCCAGGTTCTGCCTCGTTGAATCTGTGGTGTCTGAATCTCCTTTTGTACTAAGTCAAAATATTTCATTTCAACCAAAATTATATTTAATTCAACTTCCTTAAAACACTTTCTTTATGGTAGACTGATAAATGCTTCTTTGTTTCAGCCACCAAGCTGAAAACTTGCAACCTTATTTCAGGTATTCTTTTCCTAAATCTGACATCAAGGTCTTTTTTGTTGACTTTTGTGTTTGCCATCTCTTGTAGTCTGTTTGGCATTTGGATCTGCCAACACTTTGGAATTAATAGATTTACATGAACAGAGGAAGCCAGGTAAAGAGAGTGTGTCAAGATTACATCTCCTGCTTGAAAGCTGTTGTCAGTATTACAGTGCATTTGAGAAGAGTGAGATTTCCTGTGGAAGCAGCTGCTTCTTTTACATAGAATTTCTGAAATACTAAAGAAATGTCAACTTGTCCTGCAAGATATTTTCCTAAGACTTTTCTCAATTCTTCTGCTACAGCTACACCCAAAATGGAGAAGTATGTAGAGCCCAGTGCTAAGACTGGCAGACAACAGTGACCCCATACAGATTTGCTTGGTTACATGTGAAAACAGTGTGACCACATTTGTGTTGTGCAGCATCTCCAGTGTAAAGATTTCAGGGTTATGTATAGACTTCTTTTACACTCTTCAAAAAGTAAGCATTTGAGAGCTGCTTGTCAGATTCTGAAATAGCTTCTTGTTAATGTAGAGATAATGGACCTCATGGTTCGTTTGGGTTTTTTTAGTATTTGTTTTTGTTTTGTGGTTCCCTTTTTCAATATTTGGTGTCTGTCTAGGGTATGTCAGTGTGAAGAAAAACAAAAGTAACAGGTAAGATATGAAGTTTCTAAAACAACCATTTTGGTGTGAATGGCAAACAACAACTTTAGTCAGGGATATGAAAAGTCAAAGCACAATTTTTCTAAGTTTATTTTCTAAGATTAAGAGGTAACAAGTCACTTTTCTTATTTCCTTAAGGCTGGACGTTTCCATTTACCATCCAAAACTTTTTCCTAAAACAGTTTTATAAGATTTCCAAGTCCCGTTATGCAATTTTTACTGATATGATGTATGGTGAGAGAAGCTGTTCATTTTAACTTGATATTCACAAAGTGTGAAGGTACCAGATAAAATCCAGTTTTGTTTTAGCTTCCAGAAAGGTTAACACACTCATATTAATACAAGTATGCCTTGCATTACAGCACTTTTCAAGCTGTGAACACGCATTAATTGATTTTAATCCAAGCAATTGAAAGAGTGGTGCAATGAACAGTTCATTCCACAAATATATTCCCTATTACAAGCAGAGCTGAGGGTTTATGAAAATGTTCCCTGTTTAAACATCAGGCCTTTGAAACAAATTGAAGCAAGTTTAATTATTAAAAGAATGAAATGTAAAAAGTTTCAGAGTTTATAAGCCTTAGGGTGGCTTAATTAAAACTGAAGAGAAATTAAAATTATCAGAATTTAGGGCAACAGGAAAAGAAATGATAGGTAGAAAAATTCAGGCTATAATGAGAAAAGAAATAGCTTTACGTAGCTTGGTAGTTGTAGAGTAAAATTTCTCTCATATACTGTCTCAAGTTATTAACTGACCCAAATATCTCTAAAGCATCTAGGTATTAACCTGAAATAAAGCATTATGTATGGATAGTTCTACTACAAAGTAACTTTACATCAGTTAGTTGTTATGTTCATGGAGACAAACTACTAATAATTTGCCATGAACTCTTGTCACTGTAGTCTCTAAAATTGTAGATTAAACTACTTTTAGATTACAAATTCATAATTTAAATTCAATCTATTTTCAGTATCACTGACTGGTGCGAATGTGATTTTTATCAGTCTGTAATATTCCTGACAACAAGTGCAAGTCACTTCTGTCAGTGTTGTTGTAACTGTTGTCTGAAGCAGTCTATTTGCTCAGGAAGATCACTGAAGTTTCCGCAGCACTGAGGATCAAAGGCTTTTTCTTGATATTAGACAGTTTGATTATAATCACTTCCTATGCTAGCTGCCTCATGTAATCCTGCAAAACTTACTCCATCTTCTTAAATCAAGAGTTCACAGTTCTGTTTGTATTTATTGTTTTGGAAACATTTATGTAAGGAATGTTCTGTAGCACAGTGGCTCCACGTCAGGAGTGACATGTTGGCAAAGGGGGTCAAGCACTCCAGGGGGGACAGAAGGTTTTGCTGATTAAGTTTTTTGAGGAAATAATTTATCTCTTTTGCTGCTGAGTTATTTGCCTTCCTGGAGCCCATGTTGTATCATTGTTTGCATGTACATTTGTCTGGTTTTAGATGCCAATATTTAAGCTGTCATTAGAATATTCTTCTTTTGTCTACAACAAAGCCCATTATAAACTCCTTTATTATCTACCTAGACTTGAGTGTTCTGGTTCATTCTTTTGTCATGTAATTTGCACTGTTTTTGAGATTTAATCAAAGTTTATTATTATGCTAATACTTAGAAGCTAGTAAAAACTACACTTTAGTTACTAAGTTGTATTATTAATATCAGGTAGAAAGAAAAGAATGAAACTTTCAAGATGTCATCTTGATTTTTATGATTAGAAACCAAATTCAATATAGCTGCATGTACTGAATGAAAAGCCAAACAACAGTTACAAATCCAAGCACATCAAAACATGACATCAAGTTATTATTCAAAGTTTATTATCCCAAGGCTTGGGAAAAAACATAGTATCAGATGACAGACTGCAGTTCATTTTTGGATCTGTTTGTTTGAGTTAGCACCTTAGTAATAAGTCATTTCTGTAATAAAACTATGGCCAATAGAAAATAATTCTATCTGCAGCAGCTGACAAGTCAGTGTACAGTACCAGCTTAATATTGTATGAAGAAATATTCCTAATATAATTTTTATCAATCAGAACCTTATGAAAACTTAATTATGTGTTTCTACCTACGTTTTCTCCTCTTTTTATTGTAGCTGTCTACATATTTTAAGGAATGTTGAGTTGATCTCTTACCTTTCACAATAGGGAAGACTTATCTAAAATGTCTAGATAATAGGATATAACTTCTCTTCCTGCTTATTTTTACAAAAGACTAGCAATGTAGAGAGAACTACTGCTGAAAGCTTCACGTGCAATTGCTCTGCCTTTTCAGACTACCCTGTGTTAATTAGATAAGATGATGTGTTGCATATCTTTATCTGAAGTTTACAATTATGCTACATGACAGATGAATGAACACTGCTGTCTCTGGTTTTTATACTAAAACATGAAAATAATTCAACCTGAAGAAGTGATTTAGGGATGAGGTCGGAGTAGAATGAAAAAGGAGATTTTTACTTGCACCACAGACTTGTTTTCTGGGATTTTCTCCAGTGTCAACGTTGCAGTGATATCCAGCTAAATTTCTCAGTGTAATGTTTGTGGTAGGTCAGAGATAGGTGACTGTAAGTAACCTATCACACAGTTTTAGGTTCAGGCAAACCTTGATGGGGGAGGATGTGCAAGAAACTCCAAGAAGCAAGCCTGGCCATTGGTATAAGGATGCTGAGCAGCTCTGTACCACACAGACTGCCCTGCCATGGTACCTGCAGATGGGACTAAGCCCTCAAAAGCTCACTAAAAAAGAATAGCTTCCAGAGCAGCCTTCATCTGGGAAAACTCTGAGTGTTTTTCAGCCACCTCTTTTCCCTGATATGTGAATTCTGTGCTTCTCCAGGCACTGCCTGGGGTTGCAGGCTGCAGGTCCCTGAGCAGGTGTGCCATGCTCTGCTCCTTTCTGGCTTTTAATTTCTCAGAGACTGGTTGGGGTTTATTGTTGTTATCCTTTTTTATTCTTGCATGGTTGTTGATATTGTTTATTTGATTGGTTTTGTTTTTCTTTTTTAGCTTCTTAAATGGATTTGTAGATGAGGAACAGAAATGTTTTATTTATCCACAGAAAAAAAGATGGCAATAGTATTTTTACCTACACTTTCTCTCAGAAATACCTCATTTCTAAGCTGGGGAAAAAAGGCAGTTTAGATGCTATTATCATTTTGTTGAGTCTTTGTTAAAGGAGCAGTTTGTGGTCTGGATTTTCTTTCTTGTCATATGTATCAGCTCATAACCCACTGGTTTTTAATTACCCCAAGGCATTCCAGGCTTATCTTATTTAGACAAGTGCACAGCTGTGTATTTCCTTGGGGATTACTATTTGAGCCCTATTCTGAGCATTATTTAGATTATAAAGTATAAATTTAGAGGAGACAGGTTTATGTATTTTTCATAAGGGTTGTGTGGTGGTTGGTAGGTACCCAGAAGTTTCAGAAGAATTAATCTACTGCACAATAGCAGGGATGATTGTTTGAATCATCCCTGTACATTCAGTTCAGATTCAGGCACATTATAGAACCATGCTTACTGCTTTAAGTGCTCATTGTTCACACTGTTCACATATGAAATAGTCACATATTGTGAGGACCCTCACAATAATAAAAAAAGTATTTGAAATGCAAGTGCTTTTGCATTTCAACAAACGAACTTGCCTGTCTGTATCTGGATTAGCAAACACTTCAGTTCTGATATGTACAATCTATTAAAAAAGGCCTTATATCTCACATGATATGCTTTCTGTTGTTACCTCTCAAAAGCAATGAAATCAAAATGCATGTGGCCAAACTTACAAAGAATATCTGTCATGTTGATTCATTTGCATAAAGCTATAACCAACATGTTCAGCAAAACACTTGAAATGGAACCTCTCTGTTGGTTTCGGGAAACCTGTCTATTCTGTACAGTTCTAACAATGAAAAAATTGAATAATACATTATAATTTAAAATTTTAAAACAAAAAATCAATATTGCAGAAGCGTGGTAAAATTACTGAAGCTTGACTTTTCCCTTTATAACAAAAGATCCTTTTCCTCTCAAAAAAAAAAAAAATTATTTAAAAATAAATCTCCAAATATTGCTGCTGTTTTCAGAGATGTAAATTGAGCACAAAATCTACGTTTAACTAAAAAGAATGATAATTCTTTGTTAAAAACTAACAAATATTATTAATATATAACCCTAAAACCTCACTTGTCAGTGCTAAGAGAGAAGATATTGTTACTTTAGTTAAGCACGTCATGTAGTTTTAACTTGCCCCAGTGTTTGTAAATACCATAATCTCATACGTTGTCCTATCACAGTGGGATCAGCATGATCAAGTCCTACAGGGGAGAGAGATAGTATTGCATGTTATAGCCAAGGAAAGACCTGCAATGGTAGTTCACTGTCACAGTCTAGGGATTTTCAGATATGTCAGGGTTGGGAGCTTGGTGGGGACCTGTGCTCGAGCTTGGTGCAAGAGAGGGAGGAGAAACCATTTTGGATGAACAATGTGGTGCAGCTGCAGCAGCACCGGAGGAGCAGGAATTAATCCTGGCCCTCAGCAGTGGCACAGCCATTCTGCAATCCTCTTTTGCAGTGGGCACCTCTGGATGGTGGAGACATACCAGAGATGGGTCTCCACTCAAACAAGACCTGCTTTTTCCCTCTCTCCAATTCAGAAAATGCTGAAGTTTTGTTGCCTCAGGTGTGCCATTGCATCTCCAGGGGTGCTTCAGTGACCTGGCTTGTGAACAAATTCACTGAGATCCCCTGCCAGCTGGGTAAACAATAACAGAAATAGCGTATAAATAGTTAATTTTGTATCTTGCAAAATTTGCCAAATTTTGGTCTCCATCTTTTTGGTCTTTATCTCATCCCCTGTATGAATGGGATAAAGGAATAATCGTCTGATGAGACCTCAAATAATCTTTTCATTTGCTAGTAGACAGAAAAAGCATCTCAAAAAGATACTTTTTCTCTTAAAGATAATAATTTGTGTTTTGCATGAGCCTTTGAATGTTCCAGGTTGCTTAATCATGCGAATGCAAGACTCAGCTGCTGAGCTTTTGTTTTCTGCCCATAGCTGATGCCTTGCTTATTTAATTGCTGTGAACATCTTCAGTTTGATGACAAGATATGTAATGAGGCATCCAACTATCTGTGCATCTGTGTACACAGAAGCCTCAAGAAGGGAACAAATAATACATCTTAATATAAAATTTATAATTAGCCTAGTTATACATGTATCTCTGGGTATTTTCATTTTTTTATTAGTATCATATACTCCTTGTTCTCCTTTTCATTTGAATGTAAAATCCATTTCTATCTTACACAGAGTATATTGAATAGCAATGCATTCTGTAAACTGAGATGCATGAAAATGTCATGATAACAAACAACAATTTTTACTTGGCAAACTCTCAATTGTCACACTTTTTTCTTTAATGTAGGATACCTCTTCTTTGTATCTCTCAAAAAATGCAATCTTTAACTATCTTGCTATTTAATAAGAGGTTATGCTGTTAACAACAAATGAGCAATTAATATTTTCTTGAAGTTACATACTCTGGGGGTTTTTGTAGTTATTCTGCCTGAAATGGCTGATTATAGCAAAGTGTCCATATCAACACACATTTTATGAAAAATTCTTTTGTAAAAATATTGTGGTTTAAAGATGCTTAGTGTAAAAGGGGCTGAGTATTTTAATCTCTGAATTCCTCTAGCTCTGGAACGTTAGGTGGAAAAGAGGAACACGTAGCAAGATCCCAATTCTTTCCCTCTTTAGGCTTGACAAGTCATGTCAGAGATGTACTGTATGTAGTCTTAAGCTAATAATATTTATTCAATGGGATTTAAGTGCTTACTTATCTTTGAGAGTACTAGCTTTAATATCTTTGAATGTTGGCTGTTATTTTGTAAAGTGATGACAATGAATTCCCTCTTTCCCACCTCAGACTATAAATGCTTGGTGAGGGCTGTTACTATCTGCTAGGGCAGAACCTGACTGGACATCATTACAGGATTCTGTGCATTGTCATATTGTAAATAATAGTAACAATTTTACTTTAATAAAGTTATTTGGTTTCTTCTGTTTAGCATGCACTATTACACCTTTATTCTTCATAAAAGAAAATAAGCAGACTTTTTTAGTCTACTGCCAAAAATAAATTAAATCAGTGTTAGACACTCTTTTCCTCTTTTCCTTTATTGCAGGATCAAAAATTATCTTTCTGAAAAACAATTTCAAAATATTCCTCATTTTTATTCCTGTCCTTTTTTGCCACCTGGAGTCTCTCAGTTTTATGTTCCAGAAATAATTTATTTCTTTTATCTTTTCTTTTTTAGTGTTGTGTCCTTGTGAAGAAATAAAATATCTTGCATAATTAAAAGCTCTATGCAAGATGAATTAGAATTGATTACTTAACAACAAAGCTCTGTTTCTTCTGGGTTGGGTTACTGAAGCTGCTGTTATTGTTAAAGACAAAACTATTAAAAAAAAAAAAGCAAAAAAAGGAACACCATAATCAGCCTTCTAGCTACCAGAATAGTAAGAGTTTAATTGCCTTGGTTGGCTGCATCACTAATGAGTACAGTTTCATTAGCAGTTCCATGGGCTGTTTAATTATAACTGGAAAACTTCGTCTCTGTTTCTTCCAAAAGACTGCATTTCCTTGGTGCTCCTCCCTGGTGAAAACCATATGGTAGACCCAAGGCTGCTTTATTTGGAAAACCTCAGGAGGTCAGAGCCTAAATACCATCTCTGCCACTCTGATCTGGCAAATGTTTCATACCGAGTATGGCAAAACAAATTCTGCCCATTTTGATAGGTACATTTTGCACTAAGAATTACAGATTTGGAAAACAATTTTCAGTTAAGAGGGGACTTAAAGTCTACATTCTAAGCTGTTTGGGTTTTTTTTTTTTGTTTTTTTTTTTTTTTCTTGCCTTGTACTTATCCCCTTCAAATGTCAGAATTTGGCAGGTCTGCATACTAAAAATAATTCTTTGCTTTTGTATTCCATCTCTTTTTGGATAAAGGGAAAAACAGATTTAGAAAAGATATAGCTTATCAAACTGGATAGATGTATAGCCTCAAAATAAAACTGAAAATAAAAGTGAATACATTAGAAAGGAGATCTGAGCATACAGGGAATAGGAGAGCAGAATCATCCAATCATCAGAAACCAGTTTATCATTAGATAGTGATAAAGAGACTAATTAAAATATGAATCTTTTTTGATCCTATCTTAAAATATTGATTTCCTTCCCCACCCCCCAAGTAAGGTCATCCTTACTTTTTGGTTTCCTTCCCTGTGACTAAGTGGAGTTTTAAAATGGGTGGGAGACCTTTTTTCAAATGATAAATTTAGCTACAGGGTGCATGGTATAGCTGCATTTACCAGAAAAACACTGGTATGAACAAGATTTCAACAATCTGATTGTCACAACACCTCTGAGCAAATGAAGTTTTTCCTGCCATTACTTCAGTTGCTTCCCCCCTAGTTGCCTGCTGTCATCATCAAGTATCTAAATCTGTTTTGAGTACCAGCTTCTGAATCTAAGGAACTTGAAGAGAATGTGATATTGGGCATTATCAAGAACTTTAGCAGTGGGAGCTATGAGAACCTTTAAACTATCTTAGTGCATCTGCTGTATGCAGCGGCCTTCTGCTGAGTATTGTAGCCCTCTCCCAACCCTAGTAAAGCCTGCGTATTGTGAAAAGACAGGTCCAATGAGATCTAGGAGAATGGTGGTCATCTTTGTGCATCAGTTCTCCTCATGTCCAGGTGCTGCCGTGGAGATGCCCAAAGGCCTGTTTGCAGGACTTTTCTATGTTGCTGGTGGCTTGGGGAGCCAGTAAAGGTGCTTTCAAGGAGGTAGGGATTGGTGCAAGAGGTGGTGTTTGGCAGCAGATCCAGGCTGATGAAGGATAGGGTTGCAGATGGGTGGGATGGTTAGGACATGGGTATAACAGGAATCTAACACACCAGGGCACCTGTGCAATATGTCTATTGCCATTAAAAACTCAAGTTCTCCTGTGGTCCACAGCCTGCTCCTTCCTGTGCAGCCCAGGGTGTGAGTCAGGTCTGGATGCTGGTGATAACCATAGATGTTAGGCAATCACAGACTGTGCTTCTCTCTATGTTGCAATACAGATGTCTTTGATTCCGTTACATTTTACTCAACAGCTAGCTGTAACCCCAGAGGGCTACTTCACTCAACTGTGTGTTCAGATCCAGATTCATAAGCCTTTAAAGTTGATAGATCATTTTCTTTTATGTTACATTAAAACAGCTGTAAGGAACACTCAGTGATAATTTAATTTATTGAAAAGACAATTAACAATGAGGTTAATGACAGTGATACATCTGAGCTGTGATTCAACCTGGTGAAATAATTAGTACTTTCAGAAATACATGGGGTCTTTTTTTTTTAAACACAAAAGTATTAAATACATAACTTTTATTGCAGTCTTGTGGGTTCATAGTCTTCCTTTAGCCTTTGCCATTGAGGCTAAAGTTTTGCCATTTAGAAGTTTTATGTATGAATTCCCTGTTTACAACCCCACTGCTCTACCAGCGATGCTCTCACTTCTGTGCTTCATGAGGAACACAGCTACAGCAGTGCTTTAGATGGATTCCAGGAGGCTGTTTGTATTTCCTCTTGTTCCATGTATCATAAGCACCACAACAGAAGGCATAACTGTGTTAAACCTGCTTTTACAGCTATTTTGACATCATCTTAACCCTGTACTCCGTAGGTCAATTGTTGCCAAAACAGGAAAAATCTGTGGCTGCTTTGGTAGTTAAGAGGTGTCATGACAAAGAGGGTTCAGTGGAATTAGTGCTAATAGGCAGTTTTTTCTCCCACCCCAAGACACATTTGTAGCTATTAACTGAGGGCGTTCTCTGTAACCATTCCTGTTGTCACTGAGTATCTCTTATACCCTTTCTTCAAAATTAAAACTGCACAACTAGGATCCTAGAGTATTTTGGTGAATTAGTCTTTGTTCAGTGAAAGGTTTAAATTATATTTGAAATAAAATACAACTAGTGTCTGATTTGTGGTATGAAAGTGGCTTGAACCCTTTTCTGGTGAGGGAAGACATCTAGAAGCAAAGACAGCTGGCATTCAGTAATAAGTTCTATGACATATAAAGATATCTATATCTCATACTAAAAAAAATTGCAGTAAGTTAATTTTCCAAGCAAAAATGCATTTATGTATATAACACTTCTGTATTATGAATGTATTAAATTCATCAAAGCATGAATTTTCTTTTAAGGAACATTACATTTTCACTGTGTTTGAGTGTCACTTTGAGTTGTTTTGACATTAATAGTGACATGTTTAATAGATAAGAGGTGCATCATTTGTGACAGTTTCATTGCCACTGAACTTTTGAAGAATTTGTTTCTCCTTCCTTACACAAGTTCAACCTCCCAAGCCATATAGTCTGTTTCTCAAGATGTTTTGCATTAGATTACCTGACTAAATGCATCAAAACATGAGTAATCACAGATATGAGACAGGCTAGAGATTGAAGTGCAAGGCTTTTTTTCTTTCCCCTAAGAAGTCTTGCAAATTAAAATGGTAGAATGTTATCCCTGGATTCTATATTTTCAGCCCCCAAATTCACGAATTTGCGCTACCTAGTATAAGCCTTAGAGCACAGGCTTTGTATTCTGGCACTGTCTATTTCCCTATCTTCCTTGGGTATGTCTGTGCAGCACTTTCCTCACAAATATTTCACCTTGTGAGACTAAGCTTCCAGTTTGCAGAAATGCCATGATTCTGTTGCAAAATATGACATTCTTTGGGGCTCTCTCCAAATCCAACTATTTCTAACACATTCTACAAGGCTGAATTGTTGGATTACTTAATTTTGCTTGTCTCATGTTCCTTGCTCCTTTCCTGAATATTGTGCTGATATTTTAAAACCAAATGGTCAATAATAGTTCCAGTTTCCTTTTCTACTCACAAAGGCAGAAGCACTCTTCCAATATAGTTAGTATAAGGGACATTTTTTTATTACCTAATTGTCAGCTTTTATGTACTCTTTTCAGCCTTTCAATATAGATTTCAAACTAAGTTTCCCCTGAGTGGCCAGGCACTGTGAACCCTCTCTGTCTCTGAGCAAGCTACTTAGTTTTCAGCTTGGCCTTCCTTAGCCTGAACAGCCTCCGTGTACTCTCTGATGTGCTGGAGCCCAGCTATCTGTGCAAGCAACTTGTTGCCTCTCTCTGTGCACACACAGGGGAAAAGAGAAACCCCACAAGCATGGTTGATATTCAAATAAGCAACTTTTTAGAGAGGTCCCAGATTCTCATATCTTCTGCTGCCTTGACAACTTTTGATGACCTCTACAGCAGAGGAAAGGAGATTGGCTAGCGCACGTAGCACTACAAAGAAGTTTGTTATATAAAATCTCACAAATTTTTGTATTAAGTATAGGGAGGCAAGCATTATCTCTTCTTGTTGTTCTCATTTCTTCTGTTTTGCATCCGCTGGGTGCAATCCCAACAGAATGATTATCCAACATGTCCCTTCCAAAGGCTTTTATGTTTTGTTCCTGCTTGCCTCCCTCTTATTTGGCCATAACCAAAGCAACGCTGTTCTCAGGGTAATGCCGTGGTTGGGAATACTCTTGGCTTAAAATGATTCTGTTACAGATGCTAGCAATTTTCGTGCATGAAGCAAAGCTTCCAGTCATCTCTTTGGTACTCAGGGTTCTTACTTGCACCATTTGTAAGGACTATGTGATTGCATTTTCACATCATAGGATTTCTTATTATATCTTCTTTATCATCTTGATATACTTACTAAGACACTTCTACTTTAAGCAAGCTGCTGGAAAGTGTGTTCAATTAACCACTAGGAATACAGATTATTAAAGAAGCCAGTTCTTTCTGGAGTGAAGGGGATGTGGAGTGGAAGTGACTCCTTATTATTCAAATATAGTCATAATTTATTTTTTCTTCAGCATACATGTCATGCACAGGCTGTTCGTTTTGGGAGCTGCATACAATACCTGTCATGCTTGCTTACTTAACCTCAAGACAGAAAGAAATGACAAAAACTGCACTGTTGAGTAAGAACAATCTCAGTTGCACAATTTCCCCTCTAATGTCTGTTTTATGATGATGTGAAGGGTTTGGTTTGTTTTTTTCTTTTTCATTTTACTTTTAGTCCGGAAGATTCCCAGCCTGTTATCAAACAATTATATCATGTTGCTATTATGCTATGAAGCTTAATCTGGCTTGATTGACAGTTGTACAACTGTAGCAGGGAGTGATAAGACGTATCATTTGTTTGGGAGATGATGTTTATCTTTTTCTCAAAAAATGTTTTTTTTCAGTAAAACTTTAGGTGCTTTCTTGTTGTTGCTGGTAGAGGTTTTTTTACATAAGAATTCTGCATTACAAAAGCAGTGACACAGTACGGGCATTCTGGGACATTCTCTCTTGATAGTGATGGTTATACCTGAACTGCAAGGAAGATGAGTCTGCTCTTGAGTGCTGTACTCTGTTCAGATTGAAACTCTGCTGGAAATAACCACAGGCTGCTACTCAGCCTGAGTTTTCTCTCCAAGCAGACCTTAGTGTGGTGTCAGTGCCTGCTTGCGAGTGTGGGGAGTAAGAGGAAAAAAAGAATCTTGTGCTGTAGAGCTGTCACTGTTACAGAAAGGACTTGTCCATGGAATGCACACAGACTGTTTCAGAGTCTTGTAAAACGGGTGTAACTATTGAGGCTCAAACATGTACTTGAGTTAATAACTTTGTTTCATTTTTAGTGTCAGAAGCAAGGTGTACTAGCCCTTAGACTGCTTGTAGTGGAAAGGAAATATGCAGTTTTCGGGCAAAGACAGCTAAAGGTAACAAACTACCCAAGGGATCATGTTGTCTCTGTGGTTGCATAGGAACCTGGGAGAAAAGAGTGAATGTGCTTCTCTGACAGCCATAGAAGACTATACCCTCAGGTGGTATAAACTGGTTTCCCATCAAAAAGGCTTGTGAGCATGAGTCAAGCACTGTTTGACAGGAAGATTACTTTTTAAAGGCCATTCTGTGCAGAAGCAGATGGCTCACTGCACTTCCAAAGTTTGCTTCATGCAAGTGAGAAGGCCTAAATATGTCCTAAACTACTGCTGCTATTAAGCTTCACAGATAATCCTTCCTACCTCTTGCAAACACTTCTGTCAAAGTTAGATCAACATCTTTCCTTCAGTGTAGATGAGGGCACTGCTGAACTGTACTGAGAAGAAAAGCATTTTACATAACATGGTAATTTTTTGTTTGTTTTCCTATCAAAGTGACTCTATATGACAATGTGCAAAGTATGTACAGATGGCAAGAACAGTTATGTTATCAAGTTTGTTTCCTCTGCAGATGCTTACAGGGAAATAACTCTATCTCCCCATCTAAAAGTATAAATAAACGATGGAACAAAATAGCTTTCCCCTCCACCAGCAGAACAGACACTTCAAAGTTGTTTTTTCCCGGAGTATAGTTATACATGATTAAATGGGACAAGGAGGCTTCTGATGATCTCTGTATTTCTCAGTCATATGTCTTTCAAATTACATTATCAATTTAATCCCTAATTTTTTTTATAAGAATTAGGTATCCTGTTACATTCATTGTGTTGAAAGTTATTCACATAGCCTGTAGTCTGGTGGAGATACACAAGATGATTAGTGAAGGGAAGCTCCATTTCACTGCACATCTGTGTCTGACTGTGGGTCCTTAGGATACTTGGCCCTGCCAGAATCACCTAGGAAAACTTTTCTTTGCAGTTTTCTGGGAAATGTTTGGGGATTTGCACAGCTGAGAATGCTTGGTTTGTACTGAAAGAAACTGAAAAGCCCAGATGCAAGAATCCTTACAAAGTAGTTCAAAAAGTCCCTAACCCCTTCCCATCAAATGAATTCAGTTCAGCTATGATCCGAGTTTTCGTTCTAATGAAAGCTTTATTTGCTTATTTTTACACCCCTTTAAATAGATGTCAGATAAAGAAATTTCGCTTTCATGATGGTGTAAGTACAAACATATTGGAGAGATTTCAAAAAGAGAAAAAAGATGCGAGTCTAGAACAGAGCTCAAATGAAACATTTTTGTTACAGAGAGAAAAAGAACAGAATAGAGGGAAAATAAGGTTGTATTTAGTATCTATGGATTCTTTATTCCAAGTACTTTTCCTCCTTGAAAAGAAATAATTATTTCTCATGGTTTTGAATATTTCAGGAGTCAGTACTGTTGCCCAGATTTTGTTCTGATGGAATTGCTTTTTATTAGTGTTTTCCCATTCACTGTGTCACAGCTGGAAAACAATTTGTGCAAAAAATGAAGGTACAGAATAACAAAATAGAGCAGCGCAAAATATCTACAAGAAAACAAAGCCTTTTTTTCCATTTTTGTGGTGTTGCAATAAATAACGCATAAACATTATTTCTAAATAATTTCTAAATTCCTTCATCTGTAGCACTCTTGTTGCTTTTACCTTTTAACATATAGAATCATAGAATGGTCTGGGTTGGAGGGGACCTTAAAGATCATCCAGTTCCAACCCCCCTGCCATGAGCAGGGGCAACTTCCATTAGACCAAGTTGCTCAAAGCCTCATCCAACCTGGCCTTGACCACTTCCACAGAGGGTACAGCTACAGCTTCTCTAGACAACCTGTCCCAGTGTCTGACCACCCTCATAGGAAAGAATTTCTTCCTAATATCTAATCTAAACCTCTGCTCTTCCAGTTTAAAGCCATTACCCCTTGTTTTATCACCACCTGCCTTTCTAAAAAAGTCCCTTCCCAGCCTTCCTCTACGCCCCCTTCAGGTACTGGAAGGCCGCTATAAGATCTCCCCAGAGCCTTCTCTTCTCCAGGCTGAACAGTCCCCACTCTTTCAGCATGTGCTCACAGGAGAGGTGCTCCAGCCATGGCCTCATCCTCGTGGCCTCTTCTGGACTTGCTCCAGTAAGCCTATGTCCTTCTTGTGCTGGGGGCCACAGAACAGGACACAGCACTGCAGGTGGGGTCTCAAAAGAGCGGAGTAGAGGGGTAGAATCACCTCCCTTGACCTGCTGGCCACATTTCTTTTGATGCAGCCCAGGATATGGTTAGTAGCCTTCTGGGCTGTGAGTGTGCATTGCTGGCTCATGTTGAGCTTCTTGTCCACCAGCACGCCCAAGCCCTTCTACTCAGGGCTGCTCTTGATTCATTCTCCATCCAGCCTGTATTTGTACTTGGGGTTGCCCCGACCCCAGTGCAGGACCTTGTACTTGGCCTTTTTGAACTTCATGAGGTTTGCATGGGCCTACTTCTCAAGCCTGTCAAGGTCCCTTTGGATGGCATCCCTTCCCTCCAGCATGTTGACTGAACCACACAGCTTGGTGTGTCTAAATATGTTCAGAAAAATGTTCATTTTCTTTATATTCAAGATGATATTTATTGGTTTTTTGGTGTGGTAATGAAACATTCCTTTTAAATTCTGTTCATACTGAGAAACACTGAAAAAATAATGGTGAATTAATTAATGGTGAATTTTTCTTTCTTGTGAGGTATTGAATAAGTGAGATGCAAATGTTCATCTTCTGTGGTGAGATTCAAGTGGGATTCAGTAAACATCTGCAGTCTTTGTCAAATAATTTATAAAACAATTATTTCATTTACTTAAACATGATGAAAATGAAATATCTTTGCCTGATATAGATATTTTAAAAATATCAAATGAGTAAGTCAGAAAAATTGTTTCTTAAGAAATAATATGAATATTATTTTGAAAATAATTCAATTAATCCAGGAGCTTCCATTGAGTTCCTCACTGATATAATTGCTGGCACCACTTCAGCACATTTTATTTTTGACGTTTGTCTCTTTGACCTTTTATGTCAGTTTAAAGGCTTGAGATAAGATCCTTCTAGTCAGCTGATGCAATGAAAAATAAAGATGTAGGATATTGTCACCTTGTCAAGCCCTTTAGCCGTCTTTAAGAGGTCATTCATTCATTTCTGGCTTCTGGTGGAAAATTCTCTCTCCAGACATAGACTACCAGCAGAGGGATCAGGAGATCCCCAAAATGCGAGGGGAGGTACGTGACATACATGTCCACTGCTGCTCCAGCAACAAATAAACAATACAGATGACTCTGTGCACTTGGGAAACTTTCTCAATAAATAATTTATTTTTAGCAAATTTTATACTAGACTTCACAATGGGTTTCCAGTTTAATCCCTAATTGGGCTGTGTGGTGGGACACTCTGTGCTGTTGACTAGTGCAATCTCTCTACAGAGAGAAGCCTATAGTGAACCTTTTTGCTGTTAGCAGTGAACTGGGACCAAAAGGGGATTTAGGAGCATTCAGTATAGCGTGTGCTGTTCAAATCCACATGTAAGGAGTATTACGTATACCTACCTGTGCTACAAACAGTATCTGACAGTAATGCAAAAAAACAGATTGAAGGTAGTATGGGTTGATTCTGACATTGCTTAGCCTTCAGCAGTAACTATAAATACGTATTTTTCTTTCAGAACTTTCAACTACTGCAAAATTCAAATTCTGATTTTGCATTTGTTCTGATAGTTACACAAACCCAGATGTTTTAGTGTAAATCAAGTGAACCTTATTGCACATGATCTGTGTCTGAAATATTAATCCTACAAGTTGAAAACTGGAAGAGAGGGAATCCAAGATGATTGGTATAAAGCAGTATTTTCCTTTTCTCACGTACAGGTACAGGAGTTCCAATAATAGTTAAAACCACCAGTGGCAATATTTGAAAAGCTGTTCATAGTAGTTCTTTTCTTTAAAATTACACATCATGTCCTATACATCAGGAAGGTTGTATTAGTTCGATCTCCTAGAGGGAGAAAATCGCTGATCAAACAGCTATCTGAGACTATAAATAGGAATATCAATATTCAGACTTTAATGTGAATTACATAAAGAATTTTATGTTTGAGACACAGTGAAATTGTGAGACTGCCTCAAGGGATTGTGTTTTCATTTATAACAATTATCTCACAGGAGAGAGGTACTAAATTTAGTTGAACAAGGGCCACTTCCCCAGAATACACAAATATGCACACAGACCTGGTATCACTCCACTGAAGTAGGGACCAGTGTGTATTTTCCATCATTTTTCATGAAAATGCAAGTGGACCACTTCCTTCTAAGGACTGTTTTAAATAAAACTTTTGATCTAGTGAGTAACTGTGTACTCCATAACACCCGAGTGTGATTTTTGCAATTGCTTTGGATTTAACTAATTTGATTTCCATGGAATGGTTTGGGATTTGAGGTCTGGATTTGAGTGCTGAATGATTTATGAAGGGAAAGTCCTAGGTTTGCCCCACCCCAGATTACTTTTCTCCCTATGTGAAAAGCTACATGGCTTTTTTATAGAGACTATAAATATATTCTATCCAGTTCTGTTTTGAAATGTTTATTTTTCCAGCATCATTGCTTATATGTTCTACTCGCTTTGTATCATCCATATTTTCATATTCTATCACATGGAAAGATGAGGTCGATTTATTCTGATATTTGTAACCAGTCAAATTCTTCTTAGCCCTAATTACGGCAGCTTGATTATCTTTTAAGAGACTTTAAGTGTACAAATGCTGTATTTTCTGGTTTTGATGGAATTTCTCTTCTTCATCTTATAAGCATTTAAAGTTAAATCCCACACTGCTGATACAACTAGAGACCTCCTAAGGCCCCTTTCAACCTGTGTTATTCTGTGATTTTTAAGTCCTACCTGTATAAAGAAACCTACATAATTTTGCTGATGTCATTAATATTGTCCTAAGTAAAACAAAACCCACCAAGCACACACCCCTTCCACTCCTTCCAAACCAAAAACCAAACACCCTGAAATCTTTAATGGACATTGCAGTTACTGTGGATTTTGAGTTTGCTGTATAAAAGAAAAGGGTGGAAGAAATGTAGTTACTGATTAAAAAAAAAAAAAAAAATCAAGCTGATAATGTTTTTCTAGATTCTTCACTTGCTTGTCAGGTTAGACTCCTAGGTTTCATAAAGAACACACACTCAGGACTTTGTTCCACTGTTTTCTGTAACTGATGCTAAAGGATACAGAATGGCAGATATATTTTTCAGAGGTAATCCTGTGTTTCTCCATTGTGATTTATTGGTGTATAGACTTTTGATATAAACTAATATTCAAGCACTATTTTTTCCTAGCTTTAGTAAACAGAAAGGTGATCTAACAGTAGAGTCATTTTGACAAATAGAGCTTAAAATGCAATTTAATACACAGCAAAATAGTTGAATTTGCTACATGAGCTGTATATTATGGTGGAAAATATAAACTCACCCGAGGTTAAGTAAAAATTCTACTATAATGTAAAAGACTTATTTTTTGCTCAAATTAGAAAATTAATCTTAAAGAGAAATCAAAAATTCCAAAGAATCCATAGATGTAAATGGGTAAAATAAGTTAATATAAAGTAGAAAAAATTGAACTACTTGTTATACAAACTTGTGATAATGTGCATGAAATCAATTTTATATGTGCTGTAACACAATTATTTTCTAATAGGATAAGCAGACTCATAAAATAATCTTGTTCGATCACTTGGTCAAAGTGGTTATTTTCCTTAGAAAAACAAATAAGCAGTTTGGTGTGTGTTCAGAAATGGAACAGTTAAAATAATTGAAAACTCTGTACCTCTGGATATATCCTCCAGATTTTATTTAAACTGTTTCCTAGTACAAATTTTTTCTTCAGCAGAATACTCAGCAACGCCCCTTGTCTCTCTGGTCTATAGTTCACCAAATCACTGCCTCTTGCATGTGTGCCTGGAATGGTTTTGTACATTGGTTTCAGGGCACAGGCAGTGCAGCTGCAACAGGCTTCCAGCTGGTTGGGTGACAGTTCCTCAGCAACCTTGGTTGGGGCTGCCACAAGGAGTGCAACACATGCGCAGTGTTGGCCTGGTCTCCTCTTGGTGATGGGTCAAGGGAGTTCCTAGTTATGGTACCACCTGTGATGTTGAGAATTGCTTTCCTGCTTGAGACAGAAAGTGACACTTCTTTGTAGGCGTATGAGAAAAGGGAGCCAGGTGTCTAGGGCAATACAAGTTTTCCAAAAGATGGGGCATCATTTTAGAGGTTAAGGACCTTCTGACATAGGTGATACTTTTTCTGTGCAATCCTAGCTGAGCAGTTTGATAAACAGATGGAAATAAAGAACTTGAAGTGCCCCTTAGTCAGTTTGGGACTTAGAAACAACCACACAGAAGAAAGGGAGGAAGGAGGCCTAGGATATTTGCTAGAATGTCTGAACCTGTCTTAGGGCAACTGTTTTTAGTGTATTTTAGTTGCTAGTGCTAATTGCTTGAAAATATCTTAAGTGTCACTGTATTTAATCTCTTCCTTGCTTCATTTTTCTCTTAAAAATATCTTTTTATAAAACGATAATCTGTGAGTTGCTATTGAGCCAGGTGGGAGTTGTAGTCAAGTAGTGAAGGTATTGTTTATGCATTAACTCTGTAATGGTGTGACATTGTAGTATGATGCATATTTAACTTAAATTTATGTTTAATATATATTAAATAGCTTGCATAAGTCTAAATATTATAGAAAACCAGAAATTATAACCTCTTGTCTAAATTATGAATGTATTAGTAGTTGAATCCTTTAAATTTTTTTCCTATCCACTGTTACATTATTTCAGCCAGGAGACACGAGAACAATACTGCAAGACAACGATAATTACTTGAGATTAAAAACTACCACCAGAGACTCGAAACAAAGGCTACCTTACCAGATCGAACCCACCAAGCTTTATTGTAGAAAACAATGTATTCTTCTGTTGAGGACAGTCTTACAGCTCACTTTTCTTTCAAGCAAATTAGACAGTTCCTTCTCATGGCCTCTGAATTCTAATCACACTTTTTCCATTTCTCTCTTTTCATGTACTCTTTCTGAGAAAACTGACTTACCCCAGCCCTTGGCCCCCCTTCTCTTTCCCCTTCATAGCTCTGCCTTTTTATCTCTTGGCATTGGATGCAGAAGTTTCTTGTCTCCACTCTGTCAGATCTTATCCTCACCAATACCCCAGTGACCTTCACTTAATTTATCTCCAGATCTCTCCTGTGCCCTGACCTCCCTCCCTAACCCTCCCTTATCATTCTTCTGAAGATCTCTGTTTTTATTTGTTTTGTTGGGATTTTTTTTTTTGCCACCCACAGTACAAGGAGGCTGCTGTGCTCCAAAACCTTGTTGGCCCATGCAAGTACCCAAAATTTGTCTTCTCTTATCATTGAGCTCATCCAACATGCCTATTGCTAGTGTTTGGAGGCAGTGAAGTCAGCTCCTGCCTTTTGTTATCTCCAAAACTTATAAAGAGAAGGACTAGTTACAAAGCTTCATGCAGATTTGACATTTTCTGACTGCTTTTCTTCTTTTACTTATCATCTCTGGTAGAGTAATCTCAGGGCACAAGATCAGTTATTGTCATTACCTGAGTTGTTGGCAGACCCACGCTTTTACATGTTTGACTCTATCTGTCCAAATGCAATCCATTCACATATAACCAACCAGAGTTCTTATTCTTTATCCTCAGATTTTCATTATTTTATCTTTGAATTGTTAAGAAAGTATTGTCTTCTGTTGGCTATTTAGTCCATATTGTGCATATCATCCCTCATCTTCTCTGGCTTGCAATATCCAGATGCAGCAAAATGGCATCTCCAACACTGTATCTTTTCTTTCCATGTAACTAAAATCTATCTACTGCATCTGTCCCTTGGATGTGACAAACACTAAATGCTTTGCTTGTATTCATGTTCAGTGCTGCTTTCAGCTACAAAGATCTTTCTCCCTGTTTGTTCCAGTCATTCCCTATTAGCCCCTCCCTGTGGCAATATTTCCTTCCAAACAAGGTGCTTATCCACAGTGTAACCACATGCACTCTCACTTAGCCCAAGGTATTTGCCTTCATCCATCCTTAAAACTCTCAAATATGCATGTTTTTCCTCTTGCCATGTTTCCTCAGACTCTTGGAATATTAATGTGCCAAAATACCTCATTAACACCTTTCAGATACTACTGTAAAACTAGGTGGTTTTACTGTCCTAATTAAAATAATTTTGACTGTGTTAAATGCAAAAGTGTGCTAAGGTTGCTTCTTGTCACTAACAAGTTTTTGGTTTTGCCCTTTTCATTTCATTTCTCTTAAACTTGGACGGAAAGCTGTTTAGGACCAGACCTCCTTTTTTAATTGATTCATAGCACAAGTTGTCTCCTGTGTGCTTTTGCACTTGGAAAGCACACACTTTGTAGAATATTTTTTTTTCAGTCATCTCATAAGATCACCATCTCTCTACTGCTTCCTTCCTCATATGCCAGGGCTTAATTTTCACATGTGCATTTCTCATTAGGGCCTGACTGTTCCCATGAGGAGTTCAGAATCTCTTTATTTTTGCTAAGTTAGAAATCTAGACAGGTGCAATTAGAAAGCAGATGATAATAAACTGATGTCAAAGCCTTTGAAATTGTTTTAAACCCAACCCTCCTTAAATTAAGTTTCTTATTCCTTTTATTCTAAAGTACGTTTTCTTGAAATAAGGATATATTCTTGTCACTGTAAGGCAGATACCCAGAAGTTGAACATAATGTGTTTATCTTTCTATGGGTTTCACCAGGCTGTCAGTTTTAAAAAATCATATTTGAAGTCTGTAATTTCTCAGAGGTCTTTAATTTTGTTTTTAGCAGAGTCTGCTCAATTTCTCATTTCCATTATTATTTCCCTCTGGTGATGCCTCCACAGACATACAAAAGCAGAAAATTAGAAATGGGTAGAATATGGAAGATCTCCAGGGTCTTTGGAAAAACAAGCATCTCAGCCCCAAACAAACAGTAACATATTGTTTAAGTATACTTAGGTATAGCTTCAAAATATTTCTGTGTGAAAGAAAATAGCTTAAAAAGGAATGCAAGCAGTTTAGATTAATTATAGTTCAGGTTTTATGTCTGTGTGCTGTAAAATTAAATGTGTGAACCTTCTACTGTTCCTTAACTCTCATTTCTGCTATGTTGTAAGAAGCTGGTATGTTGTTATGTTATCCTAGAAATAAATTTATGGGGAAGCTCTGAATAACTGCCTTGTTCTAGCTCATCTGAAGTGAATTTTTCTTTCTTCATGAGGGAAAAAAATGATGCCTGGTCTTCAGTGAGTAGGATTTGTAATCTTGGAGTTGTGAAGAGTTCATTTCAGCACAAAGTTATATTGATATGAGATAGCCCATGGGATGAAGTTTCAGAATGTTCTTTTACCACCATGGTTTAAGAATCTACAATATCTGTGCTTTAATGTTAAGCGGTAAAGAGAACACCCTAATGAAATGATAACAAGAAATCCATTATTGCCTACATCCAAAACTTGCATGTTCAGAAAGTACATTCAGCTCCTCATTGGTCTTGAAACCCTCAATTCTGGTGCTTCACCAAAAGGATTTGTTAGGTACAGCCAAGACTGTAAACATTCTATCTCTGCTGAAAAAACAGGTACCAAAGGCCCGTTGCACAAGAGATTGGGTCCCAAGTCTCTGTTCTCATTGGTGTGTACATTCAGTTATTGGGTGTTGCTTAAATGTAGTTCTAGACTGCAGAAGGATGTTGCATTTTTTGTGCCTCGAGCTTGGGCCAGAAAACAATGAAAGCATCAGAATTTCCTCCTAACACTGTGGTAGTTTCCTGTTCAGAAGACTTTCCCATTCAATATGTTGGTTTGTTGGAGGTCTTGTTATTTAGTGTTTTGTAACTCAGATAACAGTGTTATTATGCAATTCTCCCTGCTAACGTTCCCCCAGACACCAGCTGGCTTTTCTCTCAGGTAGCACAAATGGTAAACTCAGCCCCATAGCTTACAGTTTATATTTAGTTTAGAAGATTACGGATTCTGTTTCAGAAAAAAATTTGTGCCTAAAAGGTGTTTTTTCCCTTTCATGATGTCTATTAGGCTAATGAAGATATAACGTCTTCTCCAAAACTTTACCTCACTTAAAGCATATATCCTTAAAGTATCATGACTATTACAACATTCATGATAATTCTGCATAGTTGCTATAAAAGGTGTGACTGTACCATAAAACAAAGCAGGTATGAATTAAGTACTTTGACTCTTGCAGAGATTGTTGTAAAAGGTACAGTTTCAAGTCAGTGGCAAACTACTCAGTTCAGTGCTCTGTCTGCAGAACAGGTTTTCTACACTAACTCAACAATTTGGCTGTATGAAGAGTCAGTGGAGGCCTTGTAGTGCTTTATCAGAGACAAACTCTCAGAATATGTGTATATTAATAAAGATCTCAGAATTAAAGGGAAGACTTTGTGCAGCCTGTGGTCTAAATGTGTTAAATATTTATGAACAAATAGTTAATGCAGAAATAGTTTCCTAACAGTTTTGAGAACTGAAACACCTCTTGGAATGCTCTGTCTAGAATCCCATGATCTAGATAACATCGGTGCTTATAGCAGTGCAATATGAGTACATGCATCTTGCCCAAATTCTCTTAAATATGCTTGCCAAAAGTAGGTTGATGTCCACCTCTTGACTATGAAATTTCCTTTTTATATGCATAGTGGGAATTTTTATTTGCATATATGTGTTATATGATCCATAGAACATAATCCCAAATACTGAGTATCTGAAATAGACTAATTCATATTGTTTTTATTCCTGGTTTAAAATGCTGCCTCATTTCATAATTGCCCTCAAGATGTGACATTAATTCATTCTAGAAAGTCCTGTCATACTGGTTTCATTTTAAATGGGGTGTATATAATTTCTTTAAAAGGGGAAAAATCTGTTACTTTTGAAAATTATTTTTAATGTAACTTGGCTAAGATGCAGATTGAATGAATTAACATATCCGTTAAAATCGAATCTAAGTGCAAGATTTAATTTGGGGTGATTTCATTGACCTAAGAGGATTTTATGTCTAATTTGGCTTCTCTGGGCTTCTGACATTATTGCCTGAGCCCTTAAAATAGTCTGGACCTTTAATACCCCTTATAATTAAATTTCAGTGACATCCACAGTGTGATGAGACAGTTAATACTGGCCCAGAACATGATGGCCTGAGGCCATGTCTGCATCAAATCTATCTGCAGCCTTTTTCCTATCTGTTGGGTGAACTTCGTGCACACAACAGCCACAACACAGACCTTTGCCCTCAAAGGAAATGGCTTCAAGAGCTCTGGTTGCTGCCTGACACTGTCTAAGCCATGCTAGCACCAGAGACAGTTAAGTCTTCTGCCATTCCTATTTGCACATTCCTATTTATGTAGATTTGGCCAGGGCCGAAAGCAAAAATGCCAACATCTGTTATTGCTTCTGTTTTCTCATCATTTTGATTTATGTTATTGGGAACAAAAAGATTTGGATGATTTGGAGTTTTGTTGAAACACCTACGTGCTTAGATTGAAACATACATCAAAACATTGGAGAAATATTTTTCTCTGATAGCTTCTTAGAGCATCAGCTTGCTTGTTTGTTTATTTATTTTTGTTTTTTAAGATCTTGAGTGTCACAGTGGCCTGATTCAGAAGGATCTGACAGAAGCATTCACAGACACAGAAGTTCTTTTACCCTCTTCTTGACATTGAGTGTATCACAATATATCAGCATAAATGAACAGAACAGAAATCTTTGCATGTTTTGTGTTGGAATCTTAGCTATGGTTTGGAATATATTGTAAAGTTCACAATAAGCCATCCTGAAATATTTGGTGTGCACAATGTACATGAAAAAGTTGTATAAAACCCTGTGTTTCACTGGTCCATCATCTATGAGCTTTCCTTACATGGGGAGATTTGCTCTGTTACCGCCTATATCGGAAACAAGCAAAAGTGTTTTCTGCATTAGTCTCATTAGCAAATGCTCAGCACTTGCCTAAAGGAAAAGGGAGCTTTTGAAAACCATGAAAAAGAAAACAGAAAGGCCACAACAGAGTTCAAATGAGCTAGCAGGCTTTTAAAGTCAGATGCTGGTGATACTGGTTGGTAGCATATACTGGATGGTAACAGAGCTATGGAGACTTTAAAGTCTCCATATTTTCTAGTATGTTCATAATCAGTTCTGTATGAAGCAGCATGTTGTCATGTCCTACTCTTTAGATAGACGTTGCTCTTCTAAATACAACCCCAACAGAGTGAAACATGTCCTTTTCCAAAGGCTTGTGCTCAGATGAAATTGTGAGGTTTGTGTGATAATCCTTTAACTGGCCTGGTCTTTTGGTTTCTGATAGTTCAAGACAGAAGGTTTTGCACTGGACTGTTCAGGTGTGAAGTTTTTGGAATAGGTGAAATTTCATTCTAAATGCAGTCTATCATTTCCCTCATTCAGAATCTGTGTCAACATAACAAGAGGTGCTTGTATTTGAATAATAAATCTCCTAAAAAGCTTTTCCTTCAAACAAGGGCAAACTTTTCAACTAAGTTGTTCTTGTATAGCTATAATGGTTTTGGTTAGTTGTGGTTTTTTTGTTGGGTTTTTTGTTTGTTTGTTTGTTTTGCTGTTTTTAGTTTTGGGTTTTTTTTTATCTAGTTGTACCTGTTCACAGCTGTATGTGTTCTGAAGAAATGAGTGGTTGTATATCTTGGTTTCTGGCATGGTCTTACTCAGTGAAAGACATAATGGCTATTGTATAACTGTCAAATCTAAATCCCTGGGCTTATTCTTAGAAAACTTTCAGGCATATAGATCCTTTCTTAATGAGGAGGAAATATAGTGTGATTTCTTTCTTCTTTTTTAGGAGTAGAAATTAGTTATATTCTTATGTATAGCTGTACATTGAAATCCTTTTCAAAAATATATTTTTTTCTAAAACACTAAAGAATAGACTAATTAAATTAATGTTTGTGAGAGTTTATCAGTTTACTGAATCCAAGTTAAATCAACATCTGTCCACAGAGTGGATTGCATTTATACTGATTTTTAAAATGTTATTTTATAAGCAGAGGATGGATTCAAATGCATGCATAAAATTTAAATTCCTTGTTTGTCTATTCTCCTGTTTCAATTCATATTATGAATATGACACGTTTGTTGTTACTCAGGCAAAGCCTAATGGGAAGTTCGAGAAATTATTTCTATATTTTCCACAGTGGTTAGGTACACAAGGGGTGGTATTGACTTTTTTTACAGTGCTGATACCCTTAAATGTAGCATCAGATAGATAATTTAAAAGCAGATGTTCAGTTTTCCATCTATCCATGTATTTGGTCTATTAATTTTAAAAGATAAATTAAAATAAGGAACTGTATAAAACAAAACATGAAAGTAGAAGTAATCAACTTATTTTTACTTTTTGGGAGGGTATTTATCTGTAATGATCATGTACATGATTTTCAGTACAGAATGAGTTTAGGACTTATCTTGTTTATTATATCAAAATAATAATGTTGCTTCTTGTAGCAACATAAATATATAAATTAATCACCTGAGATAAGATATGCTTACCCCATCACCCATATATTATAATCTCTGGGTAGTTCTAAAATTCATTTTAAACAGACTCTGTCACATGGTTCATAAATGCAATGGTAAAATTCTTGAGAAGTGGCGAATTATTGAAGTTGCAGTTTTAAAGAGAAGTGACTACCTATTATGCTCTTACTGACCCTGTAAACAGAAGGGGTTTTTTGTGGTATTGTTCTTTCCTCCTTACTGTGAGGATACTCAGGCTGCCTTGGCTACTACTACAAAACATACCAATTCCTTTACCTCATAATTCATCTGCTGTAAGTCTCAAAAAATTGTGCTGTTGTCTTCTCTTTTAGCTCTATATGTTGAAGGGAGTTATGTTGCATGAAAAATGGCACTTCTTGCAAAAAGCTGTTTGGTGGTTGTTTGTTGTTTGGGGGTTTTTTGGTGATTTCCCCCCCCCCCCCCATCTGGACTGTCAAGGTACCTAAACTGGAACTGATCAGAAACTGTTCTGATTAAACGTATTTCTTGCCAGGAAAACGTTCATTAGTGAAACATGAGCTTTTCTCAGGAGTATACCAGTTTTGAAAATTTTTTGGTTTAGTCTTCTTTCCATAATGGAGTTATGATTTAATTCAGGGTGACATCTTTCTTCATTAAACTTGTGTTGAGAAATCATGTCTGATGCTGCAAATTTTTTCAGTACACATCTTATGTTAACTTGCGAGCCATCATGCTCATGAATATGGTCAGTTGTGTTTTCCTACTGGGTGAATTAGATTTTCATTCAGCACAAAACCTGACTCCATAGCTCGGAGGAGTTCACAGGAGATGTGGTGAATGTTGACTCAACACATGCTCCTTTTCTTATCTCTCTACATGCAGTGAAGTGACTCCAGTGGGACTTAACTTATACCTGGAAAACCAAAGGCATGGCAGTTAAGACTTGTTTCAGATATTGGATAATGGCAGCACAGAAATTTCATTTCAGGCATTAGACATTTTAAGCCCAGAGTAGATCTTTTCCTGTGTAGAATTTGGAAATGTTTTGGTTTCATGCTAATGCAGAGGGGGGAGATTTTTTTTTTAATATGTAAAAATGTTTTTCAACATGGGAAAATATTTTCACACTCAGCATTTTGTTTCAGCTCCTGGTAGGAGCTGTGTGTTTTGGATTCTATTACACAAGTTTTTATTACATTCTGTGACCTTCAGTTTCTGAGATACATAAAAGAATAAATAGTTATGTGGTTTGATGCATCCATTTCTACATCGCAAACTTGTATTGTTATATTTTGTGAATCAGCATCAGTGTAGAAGTTAACCCTTTAAGACTTAATAATTCAAAGAAAAAAATAGTTTGGGGAAAATAGTAGGTTGCTTTGCCAAGTCTCATTTAAACACAATAAGGTTTTCTTTGCACTTAGATAAAATACCACAAACTTTTATATCTTCCAAATTACATTCTTGCTCTCTGTACAGAGTTAATTCAACCTGTCAAATGGTAGGCTCAATAATGTGAGCATAAAAAAGAATAAGCAGCAATAACTGTCTATCACTAACTCCTCTTGCAATCAATGGACATTCTTATGGTTTTATTCAGAAACAGAGTTGCTTTAATAAAAACACACATTTCAGATACCAGTAAAACTGGGTGAAATTTGAAAGTAGAGTAACAGAATTACTTGCAGTAGCTAGTAAATATTTGATACACACATAAATGTCTTAATCTTGTGTCTGACATTTACATCCTTGTCTTATTCAGAACTAGACATCTTATTTGCAGATGAATATAGAAGTCTTATAACATTAACTTGGTATTGTTAGCTAATTTGATGCTTCTTCCATCTTCTTTCAAATATGAAGGACATCTAAAGATGCTTTTGTCACAGCATATAGAGAAAGGGATCATCTCTCTAAAGAATACTTTCCCTCATCAACAGCAAAAAGTATTGGCAGTGGATTCTCATTTATGTCAAAAAGTTCATTAATAGTATTTAATGGATAACAATTTAATGGGGATTGTTCCACTCTAATCATACAGAAACCTTTTCAGTAGCAGGGAAAAGCAGGCAGCTTGTTTTGGACTGTGAGAACACTTTATCAACTTAAATGTTACCCAAACATTTGTCACAAAAAACAACGTCCAAAGCAACTTAAGGAATAATTTAGAGATGCAGATTGAAGATGCATACTTTGGCATTGTTGAAAATATAGTTAATAACTGCAGAATTCTTTATTCAGTTCCTTCCCTACCTTGTTTCTTACTGCATTTGCACTTCATTTTAAGCAAGTCTGCTCTCATAGTCCCAAAACCATAATTTTGATATCTTGGTGAAAAATGTTATTTATCAGATTTCCAAAGTTACTTTCTTTAGGTCCCTGTGTTGCTTTTGAAGAATTTGAATTGAAATATCACCTCAGCCTGATTGTTTATCTCATGAGGCTTGTTGAAATAACACACAAAACTCTGAATGCCACAATAAAATATCAACAGACTTCAAGTTTCTTTTTCTGATGCTGATTTTACTCCTAGTATATAAATTACAAGGCTGAGCTTTAAAATAAGAATGGAGCTTAATGAACAGGGGTATGCAAATATGGGTGTCTTTTCAAAGTACCTTGTTGGGTGACTGAGTTAAATCTATGAAATCATAAGCCTATAAACTTTTCATAAAGACTGCTGAAGGAAATGTATGTGCAAAGCAAATGCATTTTAGAAGGAATTTGTGATCATACAGACTAACCATGTAATTACAAGTAACCAAAAAGATTAATAGAATCGGAAAACTAGCTATTAAAATTTCCAAAATAATTAAAAACAAAAAACCCAGAAATTTTTCCTTTGCAACTACTGCTGTTAAATCATAAGAAAATGATAAATGCTTCTCATTTTTAGAAAGATAATAAACTCTTAAAATATCTGAATTGTCATGTCAGGTCCAGAGCTTTCAGCAAGGCCCATTTCCTGCTGCTGATGTAGTCTGGATGTGTTAGTGATAAATATTGGAGTTCTGCCTACAAAAAAGATGCCAAATTTAAAGTAATCTTTGAAGTCCAGTGATGAAGCTGATATTGCTTTGAATAAAATTAACATTTAAAAGAGAATAGTAATAGACAGACTCTGAAATGAGTAAGTTCTGCCAAATTAGGTACTTGTGTATTAGATGCATGTGTTTAAACATTTATAATTATTGTTTTAGATGAAGCAAACTAATAAGACAAATGTCAAAGAAGCCCTTCAATTATGATATATTGACATGTATATTTATCTTAAAAAAAATTAAAATACAAGCTCATCTAAATGAGGGTCAGGGAAATGAAAGGAAGTATCGAAAGCAATCTGTAATTTACTAATGTGAAATCCAAGTACAGAAGCCACTTTCATGCACCATAACAACGACTGTCAGAAAGCAGGCCACATTTTCAACGCAGCAAAGTGAGGATGAGACACCCTTCTCTCTTCTCCCCCCTGTATTTTGCTAGATTAGCAGTTCAAATAGAAAAATGCTTTTGGTGGATTAAGGACCCCTGGAGTTCGTACAGGAATCTAGAATTTGTGCTACAAGCTTTTTATCCCTTTTATCCCTTATGTATTTTTCTCTCTACATATAATAAATGATTAAATAATGCTTTAACCTGTAAAACATCAAAATCCTTTGGGGTCCACCATGTGCAGTTAACTGGAGTTGAGTGAATTTGGTAACATTTCTGTCCTTTTTAAATTGTTGTGTTTTCTTTCTTATCTCCAGTTAAAGCTAGATTTTTGTACCTCTAAGAGGATTTGAAACAGGTTATGTCTGTTTCATGTCACATTATAACTAGTGGTCTTTTATCTTGGTTACTAAATTACACATTCAGATAACACAGAGACAAAATTTTAGTAGCCTATAACATTTACATTTACCTGCATTTATTCCATTGTTTAAAATAATGAAAAATTATATATATTATTTATGTAGATGAAGTCACAGTGAAACAGAAGAGTATTCAGTGTATTTAAATATATCATTATGCTACTCAGGACAGTGAATACATTAAGCTGTGTATTGTGACATACATAATACCATAAAACTAGAACTCCATTTCATAGATCTTAGAAATCTCTTGGCCAATATATTTTTTAATTGGTGATTATGGTCAAATAGGTCAACTTGAAAAGAACCTAGACCTGAAAGTGTTGTTTTAGACATGATATTGGGTATAGACTGTTAACTGTGAATTTTTCCTTGTTGGGATTACAAAATACTGAGGAATTCTCCTCTAGATTTATTCACTGACTACTGAGCAAGTAAGGTTTTTTTTCTTTATTGTTCCTTCTGCAATTCAGAAACCTCTTCTAATTTGTATTTCCGAAATTCCTTCCTGATTTAGGAGCGTGTTGTGTTGGAATGTTTATGCAAATCCTAGAGCAAGTATCTCTCTTGTTTGTGACCTTTTTGCCCTTGCTTTCAAGTCTTAGAGAATTTGAGCTTCACTTGCATGAATAGTATTAAAGAAAATGTTGAGATGAAATGTTTTTGTAATCACTGAAAATAAATTCTGTTGCATACCCAGCTATAAAATCTATGGTTGCACTGATTTGCATATATCTATGGTTGCATAGGCTATTTAGTTCAAACATCGCAGTGTAATTTGCAAATATTATAAATAGCTAAGGAGTTCTTACTAAGTAGTGGACAACAAACACTTTATCACCTATATGTATACAGTTTCTATTCTATGAACTCATATCTCATGTCTAAGCTATGAGGCCTACTTTACAAATAATTGGTCTAATTCTCGCTCAGAGAATGGAAGACTATAAAACCTGAATTCTCTCTTAAACCATTTCCAGTGTTGTTATCAATATCTTCTAAAGAGAGGAAAACATTGCCATCTGTTGTCGATAAGGAGGTTAGAGTCTCTGTAGGGCCTGTCAAAGCCCCACTTGGTAGCAAGTTAGGCATTTGATAAGGATTTTACATTCCTGAAGAAAGATCTGCAATGCATCTTGTTGAAAAACTTGTGTCTTGGAGGTGTTCAAAGCACCCTTTTGCTATTTCTTCACAAATTTTCCTAACAGAATATGTTGTCCATGGCCTTCATGGTAAGAAATTAGTTGTTTCCTTTGGAAAAGGAAACCAGCAAGAGAAAGAGAAGAGATATTAATTATATAAATAAGTATTAGAAAAAACAAGCCAATTCTGTTTTCATACAGCTATATTGTATCTGGTACCAGTAGGAATCTCAGAATAAATTTAAGTAAATTTATATAAATTACTAAGAAAACTAAGTAAATTAATTCTGTTTGAATTGTTTTTAGAATATACTACTTTACTATAGTGCTGCAGTGGAAACATAGTAATTAATTCTTGTTAGTTTAAAGTATACTAGTAGATTATCTTTCTATTCTTGTAAAATTAAATAATGGAAATATTCATATTGTAGGGTGAAATATTTGACTTTAAAACTTGAGGTGCATCATGAGAGGAAAATACTTTAATGAAAAGGCTGACCAATTTTGAGGTGATACCCAACAGTCTGTTATGCACACGGAAATTTAAATTCAAACTGTAAAGCTTCATGGTCTTAGTTCCACAGAAGTCTTCAGTGTAGGCAAGCTGGTAATTTCTTAGGTGAAACACAGGTTGTCACTTCATAAGAAAAATTTTAATACAATTTATTACTAGATTACATCTAGTATTCCAGATTCCTGATAAAATGATCGATATAAAATCATGATGACTTGCACTTTCTATGCTATTTGATCACTAGGCTCAGTAACTCTTTACCTGAATAGGCATGCAAGTGTTTTTGCTCTAAAGTCTATTTCCAAGGGGATCTTCATATCTTAATGGCTGAGTGTATATGAAAGTATAAAGCAAGTAAGAGGGCACATAATGCAGTTGTTGGTGTGAGTTGAAAACTAACCATCTGTTTTTAATCACTGAATGCCCTTAATCTGCACCTACTTTCCTCTATACTGGTAGAATTGCACAGTACCCTGCAACTGCAGTGTCTTGTTTCCCTATCCAGTAGTTTCTGGGAAGCAGGACACTGCAGTTGCTGGGTCCTGTGCAATTCTACTGGGATGGAAGTTGCAGAGAACTTGAAAAAGATATTTGTGAAAACTCCTGGCTGCCTCACTGTTTGCTTAGGGCACTTACTGAACCTGGTCCTTATTCATTGCTCAGTGATGGTAATTTCTGCTGCACATTTTGAAAAGCAATCTGAAACGTGTAGGAGAGGAGCAGAATAGAAAGCCAGATGTCAACAGTGGTGGTGTAATTTTTGCTACAGTGTTGATCTTGCTCAGTTTCATCCTTGTCAGGGAAGTGCAAAATCCTCTAGCAACACCTCTGAGATGAACTCCCTTGTGTATTGCAAATCCTTAGTAAGTGTGCAGAGTAGTGCACTGCTGTAGTGTTGCTGTCCCCTTTTAGGCATTGGGATAGTTCTGTTCCTTTTGCAGCTTGAAAACATTGAAAACTCTTTGGAGATCTTTCTTCTATCCTGTTTTTAGAAATAATCCTAGAGAGACCTCTTTTATTCTAGATCTCCTCTGTCCTTCAGATCAGTGTTGCATTTAAAAATTCTTCCCTTTTCTGGACCTCGGGTTTTTCAGACTTTTTCTGCTTGTGGGTACAGATAGCCATGATGGAAAGCACAAGAGGAGGCATATGATCATCACATTTCTTAAACTGAGACAGTTATTAGACCTCAGTGACTGTTATGCTGTAATTAGGGAGGGCGGAATATTGTAAAAGGCTTGTTCTTGCAAGTTCTGTATTCTGAAATGTAGTTTTTCATGCTGGGCCTGCACTGATACTGGAAATCTGTCAAAAAGAGAATGGTAAAGGAATTGGATGACCTAGAATTAATATCTGTTAAGGCCAGATTGGGCCAGATGGTGGTCAAAATGCCAAAGTTGTTTGGATAGTGCTCGCTGTGCTGTGTGGATGTACACTGTACTTGAATTATCCTTTGGACATGGGTTGTGGTGAGTGAGTTTAGCAGTATAAATGTATGTCTCATATGACTGTAACAGGGTGGTGAAAATACAGGGTGGTATTCATATGTATATGGGAAATACATATGAATATGTAATTGTTTTCACTTGGAATTTAATTAATCTCAAATTATCCTTCTTGCTTTGTACATATCATTTGGATTAGATAGAAGATTGATTTTACATTGAATACTTCCTGGCTCCTAATAAAGTTACGCTCTAAGCACTGTCATCTGAAGTTTCAGCGAAAGCAGTGTTTAGTTTTCCCATATTAATTGCAACATAACATTCAAATGCTTAGACAAAATACAGCTTTCAGATGAGACACTTTGAGTATCATCACAATATTTTTAATTGTGTGTGGAGTAAAAAGGAATAGTCACAGCTTTTCATTTTCCTCCATATTGGCTAAAAGTAATATACATGAGCCACAGAAGAAGGAAATTTTATTTGCTTTGGAAAAACAAACATAAACTTGTGTGGGATTAATTGTAAATCTAAGCCATAGAAATGTAAGTGCGTTGTACTTCATTCTTTTCCAAAATCACCCTGTGACTTCACTGGGAACTAGGCATGGTAGCAGAGAATGCACTCTACAGTCATATCAGTAATTCCAGCTTTCTAACCTCAAATTACATTCACTTATAGCAGTTTTTTGGAAAAAAAAATAAATAAAATTGAACTCCTTTTTTTTTTAACTCATTACTCTATTAAAATTAGTATATTTTTGTTTTCAGAATGTCAGACTATTTTTTTCATGTTCTTTTAATTTTGTCTCACCTAATCTACAGTATTGATAAACAAAGCTGCCAAGCAGAATGCAAAAAATAAAATTCAGGACAATCAAATAAACAAATAATCAAATAGGAAAAAAAAAATTTTGGTCTGAATTAGGACAGATTGTATCATCATATCAGACCTTACTAGCTAAATACCACATTTTATATTCACATGTGCATTAACAAAAGTAGAGATTAAGTAAGGTTCCAGATAGATGGGGATATCGTTTACTGTCTCCACAAAAATTCAGTAGGCCAGTGCTCCTCTAGTTCTCTCCCATTTCTGTTTTATAGTTTCTATCTCTCTGAAAATTTACTAAAAAGTAAATATCCAGGTTGAGAGCAACACAGAACTAGAGAAAAGGATTCACACTTCCAGAGGACCAGAGAATCTGTGTAAGTCTGAAAGTTACTCCTGAGTAAGACTGAAAGTTACTCCTGAATAGAAGATGGGCACTGAGTGTGAGCATTGAGTCTTTGCATAGTTAAAAAAAAATCTGTTTCTGTAATGAATACATAACTTAATGTCTTTCCTGACGCTTGCCTTCGTGTGGAATTAGGTGTGTAACCCCAAGTGTACTTGCTTAAGTCTTGCCTATGGCTTTTCAGTCTTGAGTTGTGTGACAAAAAGGGAAGATACTGAATGGCTAATACCATCCAGATTGCGGATGCCAGATGTGCAATACCTGCATTCCACTACTGAATAAAGTTACCATTGGAGATGTAAATAAATAAAAGAAATCTGAGTGCTTTTAAAAGCAACCAGTTTACAAAAACAGTCAGCAGCTTGGAAATCTTCTGCGAAAGATCCTGATTATTAAACCAGAATAATGTAATGGTCTCTATTGCTTATAAGAGCTCCACAATAGAAAAAAACCTACAAAAATCAATACCTTTTTTCAGTATAGTCAAAGCTTGAAATATTTCATTTCAGTGAACTGTGGTAGATTTTTATTTAAAGAAAGCAAATGATTTCTCATGCCAGGACTAAATAAGTCTAATTTGTTTGTTTTTATTTAACCAAAAAGATTAAAAACCCTTAACTGGATAGTTTAATGAAGGTGCAAGTTGTAAAAAGGAGTCACAAATCTGGGTTAATGTTGTGTATGAGTCCAGAATAGGTTTTAGAGCTTCCAAGTGTCTGAAGAAAAGGTAGATTCACAGGTAAAGAATAATAATCATAATGATAATAATACAATTAATACCATAATGACTCTTAGTAACATTGTAAGTGTAAAGTGTACCTTGAAAATGCTGCAGTGCATGACAGCACATTTCTACAACCTTAATGTGTATCAGCCAGGAGAGGATGTTGCAACCAGAAGGCCGATGAAAATGCAGATGATCAAGATTTGGTCTGGCATTTAACTTTAATTTATTCATTATGATTCTATTCCTTCTTCTATTTGCATTCTTATTTGTTAAAAAGAAGCTTTAAATGTAAGCTGTTAAAGCACTTGTTTCCCCAGTGAGATGTCTGCTATGGAATAGATGTGTTCAAATTGTACATATCAATTTTATCCACTCATAATCGAACTCTATCAAAGTGTGTGCACTTTCAGACTTATGAGGCCATTTTTTTGTTTAAGGAAAAAGAAAGGAAGAAATAAGGCACCTACAGCCCTCTGCAGTGTGAAATTTTCCATTAAAAAAAAAAAAATCTTTTTACTGTCTCCCTGTCACCCAACAAAATGTTCATAATAATATGCATATTTCTTTTAGACAACGAGAAGTGACGAGGCACTGCAAAGTTACTTCTTGAGAGAGGGGGCCTAGCAATGCTGCTGACAGTCTGCTTGCCAGGACAGATGTAGATCTGAGATATGGCTATGCTCTAATTACTGAAGTGTCATGCTCTGCTAGAGTATTTGCTGAATTATTTCTTTCCAGTCCCTTCTCTAACCTACACAAGGGTGTATAATTTGAAGGATGTTAAGAGCTAACAGCCCCTGTGGAGTCTGTAGTGGGAAATGTTTCATATAAAATAGGGAAACTTAGCTGAAGAGGTTTTAGCAGTAGTCCAAGTTCTTCACTGAAATACAGTGTTAACAGGTTCACCTCAGCCCTAATGAGAAGAAACCTGTCTGTCCTTGTTCTTATGCATTTCTACTCTAAACTAATAAAGGAAGTTTAAGAATCAGAGCTCAGCCAGTCGCCGTAGGCATACCACTCTGTTGTAACTCTGAATCTGTGTGTGCAACTGAACAGGACATACCTCTTCGTCTTTCCACATGTCAGATTTTGTCCGGCTTAGATAGCCATGGTATGCACCAACAAAGATTTTCTGTGCTGTTGACCTTGGGCTTGTCAGTGAACTCCCCATATTTTGGTCATTCTGTCCTCAGGGCTGCGGTCTCATCAGTGATGTAACAAAATGTGCCAGAGCCACCTTCAGAAATCTTGGAAGTTCTGAAAGCTGTGGCCAATGTCTACAGGAGGATGTTAGAAGGAAATTCAAGGGCTGGGATTAGTAAACTTGGAGAACTGAAATGGTTTAAGAGGAAAACAACAGCTGCAAATGTTCCAAAAAGGACAATAAAATTAGCCAAAAATTTCAAACCTTCCTGTCCACTTGTCTTTTCTCATTGGACTTCTTATTGTGAAGCAGTTTTGAAGGTCATATCTATAGTATCATGTATTGGATACAAGAGGCAAAGCACTATGATGCTTGTTTGTTTATTGGTGAGGGAGGCTTGAACATATAAATTGAAACCTCTTTATTCAGAAGCTATTGGTCTACTCAAATGACAGAGTTTTAACATCTTATAAATGCAACATGGTAGATGAAAATATTTGGCATACATGCCAAACAGTATCAAAATAGAAGATAGATTTCTCAGTGCATTGCAATATCAATGTAGGATTAAGGGAACACAAGTACAGTAAGGAATTGCAGAGCTACAGATGGAAAGAGTGCTTCGTAGGCACTTTCTTATGAAAAAGACACATTCATTTCAGCACTGAGGAAGCTTCCTGCCCCCAGGGAATAAGGGGCACACATCTTTCGTTATACTAGTAGTAAAAATAAAGATTCCAGCAGTGTTAGAACAAAACACGGGGCTGTACTGGAGGCACTTTTCTTATTACTTTTTTTTTTTAAAGTATTTTAATTAATTTGGGATTACGAAGAAACATGACTGCCACCAGGTGGACGGGCCAGCCAAACCTCCTCACAGGAAAATCAGTACTTGCTGCTGAAGTTTGTGTATTGGATGAAGAGTCAGGAATGACTGTAAAGTACAAAGTATACTGGCAAAAAAGCTGCAATGCAATGACTTAATTTAAGAGCCATCCGCTTCTCTGCAGAGCTCACAGTCTAAACAGATAAAACAGACTTTCCATCTGGGAGAAGGAGCATTTATTACTTCTACTTCACATGTAGGGAACTGAAGTAGAGAGCTCTGATTCAGGACATTAGCTGTGATGGGGACATGGTTCAACACTGAAATCTCCTCTCACCATTGCTCTGTTTATTTCTTTGTACTATACGGGAGATGAAGAAAACTGTTCAAATATCCCAGCTAGAGAAGTGAGATAAAGAAATAGTTTTGGAAACTACTTGGTATAAGTCTCTGATGGCATGGACAAGTTATGGAAATGGATTCTAATTTGGAAGATAATTATGCAAATGCTTACAAAAGAAACACATTTATAATTGCTTTACTCTTTCAACACTGGCATCAGATGAGTTGTGAGTTTGTGCAGCTCACAAAAGAAGACTAAGTCATTATTTTAAGATTGAAGGCACTGTATCCAGCATGCTATCCCAGAGCTTTGATCATATGGTCATCTTTTCTATTTTTCTTTTGTAAAAAGATCAAGAATTTGAATAAATTCTACAGTCTTAAACCAAGAAAATACAAATTCTTCTGATGTAAATTACATATTACTTAGAATACTTGTTATTTGGTTGTTGTTATAATTTTTTTTCTCTAGTATTTAAATGATGTAAATCATGATATTTAGTGATCATATTCTTCATAACAAAGCCCCAAATTATTTTCAATATGCTACTCATTAGGTTATTACTAAAAGCAGGGAAAAATAGGCTTTCCAAATCAAGTTTTAATTTGAGCATCTACATAAATTTTAGACAGTTAAATGTCTTTATTTGCCTGCAGGTCAATTATTATGACTTGAAAGGTATGGAAGTTTGATGATTTTTTTCTGAAAACTGGTTAAGTGAAAAGCAAATATCCAAAATCACAGGAGATGTTTTTCTGTAATAGGACAGTTTCTTCATAATACAAGACAATACTCTCCATTTTTTTCCTAGCTCTTATTCAGTCAAAATAGAAAATCCATTCCACGTTCTGTGAATGCAATATTAAACACTGTGTGAGAAAGTGTCTCACATATGTGAGAAGAATGACCACTGTGGGCAGATGATTCTCTGCCACTTCTGAAATTTCACAAACCAATTCATCACGCCCAGCTATGAGGAAATGTGTTTTGGCATATACTGAAATAAACAGGAGTAGGAGGTAAATATTGAATACATTTAATGAAATGTTTTTCCTTCTCTTTATGCGTTACATTTTTCCTCACTACTTAAAGAGTTAGGTTTAAAGCTTCAGTATTTCTAGTTTATTGCTCACTGTGCCATCTATTCTTTTTAAATTTGGTCAAGCTGTTTAATCCCTCATGGGTCATAAAGATGAATTAATTAACACTGGTTAAGCAGGTTGAGATATCAGCATAAAAGACACTGTAAAAACTGAATTTATAGATATTACTGTAGAATTACATAGACTGTAAGGTGAAACTTTTGTTGGACAGTATATTACCCCATGAACTTTTCATCTGAGCTGTCACTAAGGAGCTGTTTTTCAGTAGGTCATTATACACCATGTTTGAGCTCTGTGGAAAGCATAAAAGCACATCTTTGCAATTCAAATGAAGAGTAACCTATTTATAATTTCATTATTATTTTATTACTGTATAACTTCTGCTATTTGTAAATGTCAAATACAAAAAAAGAATGCTTCAGTTTAACCTTCCCTTTCCTAAAATAAAAGCTGTATTTCCACTGTATTTAAGAAAGTACTTCATGTCTCAGAGTGAAATATATCAGACTCAAGAGAGAATGATTTTGATGTGAATGGGGATGGGGAAGGATGGATTTTTTCTTTTAAAGCTAATTTCATACACACAGCACATACAAGCACACAATATTTTCAACTGAGCTTAATCAGTCTCTTCAAACATCCAGTGGTGTTTTTCTCCATCTATTTGCTTTCTCCTGCTCTCTTTTGAAAATAGGCAATTCATGCAATATAGAGTGTATAAAGCTCTAGAGAAGGAAAACATATTTCTGTATCTCAACCTATTTTGTACATCCCACCATCACATGTTTTTTGTTTAGTTGGTTGTTTGGGGGATTTTTGGTGGATCATTAAAACCAATTGAAAAAAAAATGATAGAGTTATTCCCATAGAACTATTGCCGATGTTATAATAGCGGAGAGAATGCTTATTATGATGACAGTATTGTGACTAAACGACGTTTTCTAAAATTGTGTGCATTTAAACCAAACATAAAGCAAAAATTAAGGGACAGCGAATGTGTTTAATTTGCTGTTTTGAGGCAGTTCTTGAGGTCAGCAATTCCTCTTTGATTTTGGCAGCCAATGAAGGAGAGCCTCTGATGATGGCACATCTTCCTTTGTGGTAGTCTTAAGTACCTTGTTGGCTCATTTTAGGTTCAGGAAGGTTTACCTGAACATAGATTATTTCGGGGAAAATAATAAAATATTATAGATGTTCCATTCATTATGATGGACTGATCCATTTTTGCAATATTAATATTCAGTTTTGTTCTGCCCTACTTCCTTATATGCAGAGACTGTCTTAAAATGAAGTAATACTTTAAAACTGAAGTGCACTATTTACCTGGGATTTTTTATTATCACCTTCTCTTTTCTAAAACTATTTTTTTCTGGATTGCTGGAAATCATTGTATCTTTTTGAAAGGTGATCAGGAAAATTAACGTAGCTATCATAAAAGAAATTAATTATAGGAGATAATGACTAGACAAAGCCCAGTTTCAGATATTTTTTCTTTTTTTGGAAGTAACTGATCATACTAACATTCACTTTGTGAACATAATGTTTAAATACCTTCAAAAGAGGGATGAAACTTTATTTCTCCTAGATGATAATAATAATAATAAATTATTAACTAGAACAACAGACAAAATAGATCAAAATGGATGGAAACACCCTCTTTTGATGTGTGACTCTATCTCCCAGTGAGCCACGACTGGAATTCTTATGCAGACTTTACCACTGGACAGAGAAGACTGAGGTTGATATTACTGCAGTAATATTGTTGTAAATTTATGCACAGACTTCTGCTATCCAGAGGTAGCAAGGATTTTCACAAAAATATTTTTTCTCACTTTTTTGCAATATGCTGCAGAAAAAAATGAGAAAGATATAATTTTTTTTTTTTTCATTTTTTAAGTAGTGTAAATGAGACATTTAAAGGAGGACATACGGAACAACTTGTGTGATACCAGATATAATTATTTGGTGTCATCATTAGAGACTAGGATAGTCTCTAGAGTGTTTTATATGTGTCAGATAAGCACTGACCTACCTGGCAGTCTGGAAAGGGATGCAACTATGTCAAAGAATGAAGTTCTCTTAAAAACAAACAAACAAAAAAACCCCCGCTTAGTCATTTATGGAATTCGGCTGTATAAGAAGAATCACTCACTTCTACCATTCTAACATGTTAACGTTAGTCCTTTTTGAATTACAAAATCCTGCTGTTCTACTTCCATTCCTTTCAAGAATTAGCTAAACTTGAGTGTCTCGAATGAATGAGAATGCCCTTCTTTCACAAGTCTTCAGGTTACTGGCTTCTGACTTCCATAGATGAGGAACAAACCCAGAGAGTTATACTGCTGCTTTATTTTGTTGTCTGCATAAATGAGTAATTACTCCTGGCTGGCTCTGCTGAAGACTGGTTAGGAAAAATAGCATTCACAAGCCATAATGCAGTAGCTAACTCTCAAAGAGATTTACTTTGTTGAGGACTAGATCTATACTGCAAAAAAACCCACCAACTTTCACCATTATATTTCTAATTAATCCTTCTCCAGGACACTGGAGAAATGCATTGCTATAGTAATAAATTGAAATTAGGTCCGTATTTTCATCTATATATTCCTTTGTGTGAAATCTCATCAAATATATATTTTTTGCTGTAACCAGCATCCTTCTAACAGTTCCTTTTCTTCCCCATAATGGAATCTGTCTCAGTTTGCCTTTCAGTCTCATAGCACCAAGCTTTGGAAAAAAGAAGCTGTTTGCTCCCATTTATCAGAGAATGCATTTCCATATAGGTCTTCCATCTCCATGAGATCACTGCCCACACATTAGCAATGGTAGCAGCTCTAGAAGGCAACTCGAAGTCTTGGTAAACTTGGAAAAGAGCATACCTAGGAAGCTTCACTTTATTCAAATTCAGCAACCTAAAATGACACAGGGCAGAGGGGGAGTTATTTGATCTAAATACAATTTCAGAATTGACTGGATCATGCAACTGGAGGGTCCTTAGCAGGGTGGCCAACTTTGACAAAGAGGCTTAAAGAGTGGTGTTGGCTCCACTCTGCTAGCTTGGGTCAAACAGTGTCATAACAGTTTTAAATGTCTGCTCAAGCCAATATTCAGTCTTAACTGATTAAGACTGAATCATGAGCAGTGTAAGTCTGTCCAGAAACTTGGGTAGGTTCCCAGCAGTTTAAATCCAGCTGCCATTTCTGCATATTATTTGACTACAAAAAAACCAGTCAAACCCTACTGTTCCTTTGCTGGGCTAAATGCAGAGACCACTAGGAGCAGCATGAATAAATTCCTGGGAACTCCGTCTTCATATACCCTATAGGTGAAAGTGAAACCTCTGACTGATATATGGAATGGAGCTTTAACCTTGAGCTGACCCAAAATAAAAGCAAAATGGAGAAAACTTCTATTTTTTGTTATGGTTGGATTAAAATCAGTATATTTGTGTTCTTCTCTAGAGCAGTACTTCTGAGAAATTAAATACTATGGGGGAAAAAAGCACATATTTCTTTAAAGGAACAATCCATGAGTTTTTTTGCAGTTCATTTATTCACTGAAAATTTGACAATTTAAGAGTTTGGTGGAAAACAGCAGAGGGTAATACATACAATCCTATCTAGGCATTGATGTGAGAATGAGAGCGGGAATGAGAGGATAGGAAAGTGGTATAGTAAAAGAGTGTTTACCTCCTATAAGGCCTTTGCAGTAACTGGAGCTCATTAACATAATGATCTAGGTTACTGTGTGGAAATATTTTACTTGTTAAGCTAGTCATACTGTCAACAGGTTTTTCCAAACTCTTCAGGCCTGGATTCACCAGCAGTACTTGCAGGGGTTTAGTGCCTTCTCCTGACACTTTCTGTTAGTCTGGGGAGGGGTTCCCACACTGCTCTTTGCAGCTGTGACTGCGCCTAGTTAGAAAGGGCTGTATCCATTCCTGCAGTTTACTTTTCCTGAGTAATGGTTTCTTCATTTCACAAATATGCTTAAACATTTCTGTATGAAGAACAGTCTCTTTAAGGGTATATCTGGCCCCAGATACTTTAATCAAGAGTTCAGGTGAAGATATTTGGTAGTTCTAAAAGAACTTCTCACTATTTCAGCTGGTTCTTGTTATTTCTGAGTATACTTGACAAAAAGTATTCCCTGAAGAACTTTTCAAACTAGAGAGAAATGTTTTCCATCAGAGAGTGCTAACTGGATGAAATTGAACTGTAGAGGGATCATGTTTATTTTGATTTTTTTTTTTTTTTTCATGAAACACTGCTGAAACAGACAACTATTTTTCATCCTCAGTTTGACCATTCCATTGTATAACTGGCAGGGAAAAAAAAAGGCCTGTGTTCTCAACTTGTCAAAATAAAGCATATTGACAAGGTCATTTGTATATTCCCTGAAAAAAGTTGGAATTTTCATTTCCCTACAAAGTTTCAGCCTATTCTTCCACTTTAAAAAAAAAAAGAAGAAAAAATTTAGCATCAAGTGGAAATACTAAATCATTGCTAGTGTGTTAGCTGCATTTTTCCCACTAGATATTTCAGTATTTTGTTGCAAGATCAGTAGAATCCACTTCACTGAACTATCCTAAAGTTATTACAAGTAACTCATTACTAGGAAAATATGTCTAAAATCTGATTAAATAGTTTTGTGTGGGTTGTGTTGTTGTTGTTGGTTTTTGGGTTTGTTTTTTTCCTCTTAGGGTAATGCTGTTGTCAATAAGAGAAAATTAAAAGGAAACTAGCTTCTAGAGGAGGGTTGAATCTTGAAATAATAGACATTAATTGGTTAATTTTTTTCTCCCAGTATACAGTGCTCATCTCCATATAATTTAAAATGGATTTTGTATTTTCTACTTTTTATGTACTTCGGTATTTTATAGGGTTGGTATGATAGTCGTGTAAAGTCAATCGCAGGCTGTTTAGTATTCATCAGCATTGCCCAGTCTGCCACCTCAGCTCTAACTGAAAATGAAAGCTAGAATTGTCCTGTATAATCAATTATGTTTTCAAGATTTAGTTTTGTATAGAAGTTATACCGCACAGGGAGTTGGAGGTAGAGGAGTGTGTAATATAGTCTGACTTCAATCATCTTAAATAGGGAGCAAACAAAGTTGTCAGTGTTTAATTCTCTTAAAGGCAGCAGTCTGCTGAAATAACACCAGCAGTTCTTTTGCTGGTACTAGAGCAATGACACCCTTTTGACTTTACTTTTTTTTTGCATGCTACATTTCTGTAACTGATGCTTACAGCTGCAACAGGAGCAGTAAATCATCATCTGGCTAGAACTGGCTTATCATTTTGGGCAGCCAGGCTCCAGCAGGTACTAAATAAAAACTAGCTCAGTCATTTGCATTGGGCTGAATTAACAGCCATGGAGGAAAACTTTCTGCATCATAAGGCTGTTAATCAGTTACTTTCCTAACTAGTTCTGCATGCTAAATGTGAATTTCTAGTAAGCTTTTGAAGTACTGACATTTGTTTTCATCTACCAACATAAACTAGTGATGCAAAGTTTATATGATGGGTATGAACTTCCTACGTTAAGAAATTACTTTTCTAAAACATTATGTATTATATCTCCACATGACTGGACCACTTTGGAATCATGGCACAGAGAGGGGTAGAGAGTACCACAAATGCAGGGACAAGATCTTTTCCCTTGCAAAGCATGAGGCCTCAGGGGAGTCCGCACACCTCTGTGCAGATTGTGCCTAGGGAGATGGGAAAGCAAGCAAAGAAAGAGCTATTCAGAAATAAAGATTTCCGAGATGTAGCATAAATGATTAGAGACCAGAAAAACTTCTGCTACTTGTTTGTGTGTTATTTTTTTATTGATCAAGTATAAAATAATTTCTAATCTGAAATTTGCAAAACAAATGGAATTCTGCAAGGTACATGTGAGAACCACTTCTCCTCTTGATAATGTTATTCATAGATTTCAGTTGAGGAAGACCACACATGAAGGTGCTTAAGCTAGTATTCTTAGTCACATCATAAATCTTTTAATCTAAAATTTCAGTTTTTATGGACACACTGGGCCTAATTCCGAGTTTATCTGAACCTATGCCAATCATAAATACCTACTGAGAGTCAGGTATTTCAGTATTCTCTCTGTGTTTATGGGTATAAACTACTGCTTCTGCATTGAGTAGAAGCAGTACCATCCAGATCAATTAAAATATTAATTTAACTATTGTCTGCTGGTTACAGGTCTTTGACATCAAACAGAAAATTTAAAGGAGATTTATTCTGAAAGAGAAGCAATTGATGCAAGAGCCTGCAATTCTGGAACACTTCATTTCTTTGTGTTTTGAGGGCAGAAGTGTGTGGCTTTGTTCCAGTATAATCTGATCTCGATGTAATGACCTTCTTCACCTTAACAGGGTGAGGAGCCTTGGCATAAGTAAGTTACATCACGTGTTTGAACTTACTTTATTTTAATTATCATTATCCATTTCACATGTTGTTGTTTAACTCTAGCCGGAAGCTGAGCACCACACAGCTGCTTGCTCACTCCCACTCAGAGGGATAAGGGAGAGAACTGGAAGGGTAAAAGTAAGAAAACTCATGGGTTGAGGCGAAGACAGTTTGATAGTAAAAGCCATGCACACAAGCAAAACAAAACAAGGAATTCATTCACTCCTTCCCATTGAAAGGCAGGTGTTCAGCCATCTCCAGGAAGGCAGAGCTCCATCATGCCTAATGGTTACTTGAGAAGACAAACACATTTCCCTTCCTTCTTCTTCCCCCATCTTTATATTGCTGAGCATGATGTTGTATAGTATTGAATATCCCTTTGGTCAGCTGTCCCAGCTGTGTCCCCTCCCAACTTCTTGGGTAGCCCGAGCCTGCTTGCTGCTTGGTGAGGTGTGAGAAGCAGAAAAGACCTTATCTCTGTGTAAGCACTGCTCAGCAATATTGAAAACATCTCCGTATTATCAACACTGTTTTCAGCACACATCCAAAACGTAGCCTCACGCTAGCTACTATGAAGAAAATTAACTAGCCAAAACGAGCACAGCTAACTATAAATATATAGGTGGAGAATAGAAATATAGAGATAGGATATAGAGAAGTGACGTAAGAGGTGAAGGGAACTATGTGAAAGATCTCATGCATAGTTATATTTCTCTGCTGAAATGGAAGATAAACTCTTGATACAAAACTGAACTAAATCAATTTGAACCTTCCATTAAACTTCCATGGACTTGGAAGCTATTCTAATGGAAATAAATTGTGATTAGTCAAACCATTTAAATACTATAAATTATGCTGACGATAATAGTTGCTTTTCCAAAGTTTAATATGCTTCTAGTTTATGTCACTGTAAGTCTTTAGTCTTTTTTTTTGAGAATATCCCGTTCTGTATTCCAAACATTGCTATTTCTCACCACAAAAGGTGAATTAAACTTTAGTGATTCAAATCGGATGTATTTGCTATCTTTTGATGGATCACATCTTAGAATTTTAATAGAAAACTATTTCATGACAAATAATATTTCTGATAAGATTTTGGGTTGTGAGGTTTTCTGGGGGTTGTTTTGTTTTGTTTTAAGAAAGCAAGCCTTGGATACTATCATCGGTGCCACTTGCTATCAGGTACCTTCAGTAGCTATTATTTCTTATCAGGCAGGCATGGGAAGCAAGCTGATTAAATGTGGCACATTGCCTGGAAAAGAAGCATTGCTGCCTAAATCCCTCTATTGCATTTATTATTTTCAATGTATATATAATTTCATGGAAAACCTTTGCCTCAAGGGCTTCAACCCTGCATTTTGGGTGCAAAATACAATACAAACAACAAGAGAAGGAGCTGTTTTGCTATTAGAACATTTTGTTGATGACTGAATCTGATTCTAATCAGCTTCCAGGTTGGTGCTAAACATTTTTTAGACTCAGCTTGTGATTTTGTAAGGGCATTGACCTCTACAGCTCAGAAGGAACACAAGAATTAGCTTAAAACTTATGCAGTTTTTCTCTATCAGAACATCGTTGTGCAAACTTGTACTCATTTTGCAAATGAATACTCCCATTGATTTTGGTGGACTTGCTTGCATGAGTAGATTCAGTAAAGTGACCTTGCATGTACAGTGCTTAGAAAACAAAGTGAGAAAAAAATGAGTGTGCATCTGTAACACAATATGATTAGCATCTGTCTGCATTTTTCCCCTGGATGAGGTAACAGCCATTTATTCAGTTATAAATTCTGAAGCTGACCCCAAGTCTGAGCTGAATGTCAGTGTCCTGGTTTTACTAGGTTAGAGTTAATTTTCTTTTTAGTAGTTAGAAGAGCTGTTTTTTCTTTTCAGCAGAACTTGTTATGAGGAGAACATTGATAAAAGTACTGGTGTTATTAGTTGCTCTGGAGCTCAAGGCCACCGTGTTTGGTTGGTTCACGGCTGCATTAGGACTGGGAGGGAGAAGCGTATTGAATAGCAAAACCCAAAATTGACATTTGAACATACCAATGAAATATTCCATATCATATCATGTCATGTCAGTATATCAACCAGGGTTGACCGGAAGACGGGGGTGTTCTCTTGGGGATCACTCAGGCTTGCTCTTCTGGAGTTTGGGTTTTGGGATGGTCTCAGCTCTGGGATCACTAGCTGGCACAGGCTGGGTATTGGTCAGCAGTGAGAAATTTCACTGTGTATCACTCATTTGTATATTCTGTTATCACTGTTGTTATCATTATAATTGTATTTTAATTAGTAAATAGTTTTTATTTCAACCCATGGGTTTCCTTGCCCTTTTCTTTCCAATTCTCTCTCCTACTCCCTGCGTGGGGGAGGAGGATGGTGAGAGAGCAGGCTGTGTTTGGCTGCAAGCTGCAAGCCAAAAGGAGTGAATCCACCCAAACTACCACAGTCAACATCTTACAAATCCAGACACTACTCTTATTCTGATTTTTAAATATAGCTTATTGCTTCTGATGCTTTTACTCCAGCTCCACATGAATGAGCGATTCAAGCCATATGCATCTGCATTTGTGTAACACTGTAAAGTGATAAGATATAAATGGCAGATATGTTGTCCTCATGGCTCTTTAAAGGAAGGCCTCACAACTTACCTAGTCACTTAACATGGCTTCTCAGTCCTTAACAGACACAGTAAATACAATTTAGTGAGATAAAGTGTGTGCTGGGCTTAGGACCTCAACTGGGTTGTTGTTGTGAAGCAGAAAGTGCTAGTTATCCTGAAAGATGAAAGGAAGCGTACACAGGGGTTCCGGCAGTATGGAATCTATTTGAATCTGAATTGTATACAGCAATTGATCCAGTCCTTCTGGCCTTGGAACTTTGATGTATCCTTAGGGGGAGAACAAAGTGTTTGCTTTCAATTATACAACATTGCTGGATAGCCATACGCAGGTTGGGTAATTGGTTGTTTAATCTGTCCTTTAACATTTGGCAATAAACAGGTTTTTTCTTTTGATAGAGTTCCAATTCACGGAAGACGAGATCAAAGGATGGTATCTTTAAGTTAGATAACATCCATAAATTCTCAGAATAGATTGATTATTACACTTATTTTCTTTCTGGCTGTTATTTGTATTTATTGTCAGTTGTTTTTCTTGATTGCCAGGCCCTTGAATGCCTTATAGTACAGGTGTGTTGTTATAATAGAATCTTTAAAGTTGGTTTCCAACATTGAAACACAAAATTTCTGAGACACAACTTGGAACAAGCACTTGTTTCATCTCCATGTGGTTGCTGTGGCAATATAAGTTATACAAAATACGAGGTATGTGGTGGATCGGCAACTCTAAGAGATCTGGTTGGACTGTAGTGGATCCACCATTGCTGTTGCACATACAGGATAGTGGGTGAGCAAGACTGGGAACTGCACTGTTGACTCTGTAGTCAACAGCTGTTTTACAAACTGAAAACGTGCAAAAGGGCTCCAGATGTTACTTCTGGATCAGCACTGCAATGATCACTGCAGAACAACCCGGCTTTTTTTCTTGCCAGTGTCAGGATAATTTGTCTTGAGAGTCAGAATGAGAATTTGTATTTCAGATAGGGCTGCCTCACCAGTGCTAAGTACAAGGGAGGATCACTTCTCTAGTCCTGGCCACACTATTTCTGCTAAAAGCCAGAATGCTATTGGAATTCTGGTCCATCTGGGCACACTACTGACGCAGTGTTGTCCTGGTTTAACTGGCTATCTGAACAATTATTACAATGCTATACTAGAGCAGAATGTAATCTAGTCTTTTACCTTCTGACACTGCTATATACTGAATTCTGAAAAAGCTTCATGCTCCATACAAAACCTGGACAGAAAAATATACCCAGTAGAAAAGTTTCCTACCAAACTTAGGAAATATCAGCTGCCAGGGAATATGAGGGTAGATGAATCACTGTTATATAGTATTGTAGTAACCACTTTTGTAATCTCGGTCAACTCACAGCCCAGCTAGAGTAGCATCCCTGAAATCAGTAGAGTCTTTATTTGCTTAAGTTGCCATCCTGATGTAGGAAAAGGTCATTCCACTTTTATTCTTTTTGAAGGTGTCATAGTCTTTCTCATCATTCATGTAAAAGTATATATATTGCTTTCATTTAAAAAATTAAATAAGGTTGTTCCTGTGCAAGAACAATGTGATGGTTGACACAGCATGGGTTTGAGAAGTGGCGCTTACCTAAGTGCTGCCATAGGTAATTTTTTTTCATGCCTCAGCCTGTCTCTAATTCTAAATGCCAACATAAGAGATGCTTTTGACAATTTAATAAGTGAAATAAATTCTAATATTTACAATGGCATTGCTTGATAGATAAACACTAAGCATTTTCAATACTTGCACTTCATCCTAAAAAATTTTGCTGACTGAGAGAATTTGGTAAATGACTGACTCTTGGCTTGCTTTTTTTCTGATGATCTGAACAGTGAGTGGCTGTAAGAGTTCTGTGGTGCTTGGGGCTTTCCTGCACTCTGGATCTACATATGATTAAAAGTTTGTGTAATTAACATTCCTCTTTATAAACATTTCTGGATTATTACACTTAAGTAACAAGAGCTTTTGATAACAATTGAGATTCAAAGTGATCTCGGGGATCACAAGCTGATGTGAGAATCTGCTTGGTAACATTATTATAGAGATAATTCACAGCATCTGCTGGATGCAGTTAATTGATGTTAAGAGAACCAGAAACCAGCCTGATGGACAAGCAATGCAGGTTTGGGAAAATCCAGAGGAACCTCACATGAATATCTGCTGGGTGGATGTGAAGAAATCTGATGGGGTATTGATCTGGCAGCAGTTAGCTGGGAAAGTGATTCAGGGATGGCCTCCATGAACTTGAGGTTTAGCCAGCTGGGTGCAGATGCTGAATATTTGCTGTGGTGTGATGCTGTGGCTGAGCTAATAAGGCCTCTCAGCATGACTGTGGGTAAGATTTTATAGCTGTGAACTCCACCTGTGCGGTGATCTTGGTGGAGATAGCCCTGGGGTAGTCACTAAATTGTTGACATTTCACAGTGTAGACCTTCCAAGTTACCTTTGCACTGCTGAATGGGGAGCTGAAGGTCATATGTGTTCTGCTTTGCTTATGAGTGATTTCATAGTTAAAGTTGAGGAATTCATTCTTGCTGCCATTCTAGCAAGCAATGAATGCAAAAATATTCCCTTTCAATGATGAAGAACTTAACAACAGAGAAAATCAAGCAGTGGATGTAAAGCACATCTTAGTAGCTTCCTCAAAGGTGTCCTCTAATGCTCTTGACATACTTAATATATTGACAGGTACTAAAAAAAATGAGTGCCTGGCTTAATTTCGGTGGTGCCATTTTTTATCTACCAATCAAAAAGGGCATGTATTTTAGGGATAGACTCAGAAATCCTGGTACTTAGATAATGGCAAATTCCCAACTTTTGATAAAGCTGTCAGTTGTCTACTTCAAGTATTTAGAAATACTTTCAAGGGGCAAGACACCAAAGATAATTTTATGCTTGTTCTTTGCCAAAGACTCAGTATTCCTAAACCAACTGCAGAGTGCACATACCCTGCAGAAATCTAGTGAATGCAGGCAGTAATTAAGCTGCCTGGTTAAAAGTGTCCTGAAGGTGAAAAAGGACACTCACATGAAGACATGTACAATACCAGATCCCAAAACAAACCTCTGTCAAATGAAAGTGGTACAGTTCATTATTGAATTATGTATTTCAAGTCTTAAAACAATAGTACTGTTCTTTTTATTTGCAAGTTTATGTATGATAATCTACTGTTCTCTGCCCATATAATCCTCTGTAGCAATCCATCCATTTTTGTTGCCAATAGCAGTAGCTTCTTCCTAGAGAAACAGAAATGTTTAAATAACAGAATCCTATAGTGCAAATACACCTATGTAGTCATTTCATAAACTGTCTGGCTATGTAATGAGGAGTATTACTAACATACAAATAGCATGAACTATATCTAACTTTCTAATCCAAACCTGTGGAAAGGCATGCTGAAATTATTCCTAGGGTTTTATCTCATCTGCTGTTCTCTCTTTAACTCCAGAATTACACTAAACGCTTCTCAGGAAGATGCAGGAAAATGTTTGGCGAAGTTAAGGTGTAACAACCTGTATTTCATCAGTAAAGAAATAATGAAACTCCATAAAGTAGATCCATGTGACAAATCCATAAAGTAGATCCATGTGACACAATGGCATAATGTGTTGGATACACCCACACTACGTTCAAGCTGGTGCATCCTGCATGGAATAATGCTGTATTATGCAGGATTGTAAACATTATAGACTGCCTCTGTACGTTTGTAATTAGCCAGGATAAAGCATTTTTCTGCCCTTGGCTAGTAAGATAGCTCCAGCACATCCACCTGTCATTGCACTGCATTTTAGAAACACCCTGATGTTTTCAGCATATGCACTGCAATGTGACCCTGGAATGAATTGTATTAAAACAAAAAACAAAGAAACAAAAAACCAAAAACCCAAACAAAAAACCACACACCAAAAAAAAACCAAACCAACAACACCACACAACAAAACACAAATAAAAATAATTATTATGAGTGTATATCAGAGAAATTATTTCATTATTGTTGTTAGTCTTCTCCTAACTTGCATTGTGATGATGGAATAGAAGGGAGAAATGTCCAGAGATTTCTAAGTCTCAGACTGTGGCTGCACTCCCCTAAGTGTTCCTCCTGTCCTTTCTAAGAAGGTTTGGACTATAAGGAAACAGAGTTTATTTCCTCCTTTTGTAATTTTTGGTTCACCTGGGAAGTAGTGTCTGTTTTAAATAATCTTCTCTGATTGGGGGTGGAGGTTTGACATTTGCTTCAGCTAAAACACAATATATACAGACTGTGATAATTTAGGATTTGTTCATTTTATTAATCTCAGCTACCTGACATAAATACTGAAATTATTTAAGAAAAGTCTTATCAGTGTTGTGCTAAATGGCCCCTTTAGCCTTCATTGTGTTTTCCAGATCATAATTTACAAACTGAATAAATGGGATTATGAAGAAGGCAGAAAACTTGATTGGAAAATGCTTGCTTTGCTGTAGCAAAAGCACCCAGAGTACTGTTCTTTGCAAAGATTTATTATGAAGTGTACTAGAAGCACAACTCAAACAAGCAGGAGGTGATGTTAGAAAGCTGCAGTGCAGCAATCTGACAAGCAAGTACAGTTATAGGACAAAGGGGGAAACAGTCAAGACAGAATCAGAAAAAGTTAAAGAGTTGATGTTAATCCAAAAGTGTTAGTGATGCATAGCACTCTCCAGGAGTCACTGGGTTTAGGCAGAAGGATATTTGCATTTTACAAACAAGTTGATGTCATTCTAAAATGAATTATTAATTTTGTTTTTCTTCCATTTTGGGGTTATATGGAAATAAGAGAATATTTAAAAGCATCTAGCAGCTAAGAAATTTCAGCAGCTCTGAATGATTGTATAGTTTGATTATTTTTTTTTCCCCTTAAGAGACTTTCAGGTTTCATAACACTACTGAAAATCTATAATTGACATAGTATAGCAAAAGTCAAATGTTGGGGTAAGGGAGGAGCTGTGGACTATGGATCTTACTGTAATGGAGGAAATACTGCACATTCTTAGCATTGCCTTATTTATTTATTGTGGAGGAATGCAGACCCATCTACTCTTGAGGACGCTGGAGAAAGGTCTGCACTCCATTTCCAACCACACAGTTGAATGCCTAAGGCACTTCACTATACATCACACACCACCCCATGCTCTCTTTCTGTTGCAGTGAACCCTTAATTCTTATCTGCATAGTGCAATAACTGCAACAGGCAAAAATGGGAGTGCCCAGTAAGCCCAGAATATAAATAAGCATAACCTTTGCATCGACTTTCTGCAAACTATGTTGGATTATAATGTGCCATGAAATACGAATCTGAGTTTGTATTTTCCAAAGTTCTTGGTTATTCACTTCTGAGAGTGCAGTAATAATCACAGAAGTTTTTGTTCATTTTAGGAATTTTCTGCAAAGCAAATTATATATTCTGGTGGCCTTTAGTGTGACAAGGTGGGGAGTAAGCAGAGCCCCTCTGTTGTTGGAACTTTCTGACTTAGGTATTAGTTTAAAGGTCTTCTCATTACTAGCATCTATTGCCAGAAGCAAAAGGAATAAGGAGCGCACAGCTGGATTAATATCCCTTCTAGGAAGTTTCAAGATAGCCATGAAATATCTCTATTTATATAGAAACAAGAGGAATCATAAGCATTCCAGCAAACATGAGATAATAGCAACAAAAATGTAACTTTGCACCATCAACCATGCCTACATTGACAGTGCCTGTGAACAAATTCTTTGTTTATTTCTCTTCCTTTGAAATTGCCCTACAGTTTGCAAACCTGCTTCAGGGTTACACCACCTCTGCATAGACATAGGACTGATATAGCTTGAAAATTCTATAAAGAATTGCAAAACGCATTTGTTAATATTAGTGTTCCTTCTAAAACAGGTTTAAATGTTGAAGGAACTATTTCTGTCAACATAATTATCATGGTGAACTGGGCACGTGACAGCTTTTACAGACATGGACCTACTGAGTTTATAAAAGAAAATCATATGGCATATGTAATTTAAAGTATCCAAAGAGCATGTTTCTTGCCTAAAAGAGATTCAAATAAAAGACCTACCACAAAAGAATGTTAAGAGGAGCTGTATAGATTTCTGGAAAGACTATTAGCTTGTTAGATCCATTCTTTTCCTTTTCCCATGTCATCCTAATCTTGATGCCTTTTTTTCTGTATTCTTTTTTATTTCCTTCAAGTTCAGTGAATTTTGTTTGTGAAAAGATCATAGGATATGAGTTTTCTTATGCTATCTTATGTTTGGTGTGAAAGATGCACTTCAGAAACCTTTACAAAGAGAATAAAAAAATGCACCAGAATGCATCTCAGCAGCTGAAATGAAAACCATTCCTTTGTTGTCCCTTTTCCCACATGGATTTTCTTTGTAAAATGTTTGGTGATAAATTGTTGCTTTCCAAACCTTAAAATAATAAAATATTTTTCTGTATTTTTTTCCATCTCAGAAAAAAACAGCCTGATTTTGCCCTGCCCTCTGAGGTTATACTCCCTTGGAGTAGGGAATCCTGGTTCCTAGTCCTTAGCCAGAAATATAGTCATGTGATTAATAATACCTTCATCATTGAATGGATGAAACTATATAATAATCTTTGAGCAGGAACAACGTTTTTGTTATTTGTCACTAGACTGAGTGAAAATATTTGCTAAACTCTAAGAGGAAATCCTATTGAAATCTAATTAAACAATTTTGGAAATTTGGACTGTATTAAAGGTTTTTGCTCTCTATTTAAGAGACCTGCCTCTGCCCTCATGTGAATAAGAATACAAAAAACTTCTCTTTCACAGTGGTTTCAGTTTTTCAGCATGATCTATTTTGTAGTTTATTCTTCTGTTGTCTATAGAAAGCAATTAAGACACTATACTTGGAAGTTTACCAGTTACAGAAGCATTTGTAGGTTAATTGATTAATCATTAGTATTCCATATTATCCTTATCATCCTCTAAACTGAAATGAAATTAACTGGTGTAGAAGGAATTCCACTCCTTAGTCCTGAAGGCTGAACTGACACAGGCCAGGGTGACGGCGCTCAGGCACAGTGGGTCTCTGCTCCTCTCTCCAGGGAGGCTTTCTTCAGTTGTATTCTGCTCTTCAGTAAATGACTTTGGTAACATCTACTCTACATTCTCAGTTAAACAACAAAGGTCAGACTATTTTGTAGGAAATAAACCTCTGACTGAAAATCTTTATTGTAGCTCAGTTTGAATGCTAAACTCAAAGCTAGCATTAAGGCTGAAGAGTGAGTTATGCATGTGCTGGGGTGATCAAGGGAGCAGGGTTTTAGTAACACACATGGAATCATAGAATCACAGAATTACATGGCACACTTAACTCTTCTTTGGGATTTGTATAGGAAATAAACTTTTCTGTATTCACTGCTCCTCAAGCCCCCTTCCCCCCCCCCCCCCCCCCCCCCAATAAAATGCAAAGTGCATACAATTAAAAGCATCCACTTACTTCATTTCTGATGCAGCTTTTTATGAAGGAGAAGGTGCTGAAGCAGGGCTCTGCCATAAGACTATTTCTCTGGCTCTAAGCTCATGTTCATGCAGAGATTTTCACATGTAGGTGAAAGGAGTCCTTTGTTCCCATCAACCTGTATTATCTGAGAGCTTAAGTCAGCTGCATAAGTAGTATTTCTCAGCATCTCAAAACTTAGGAGAACGTTAAATATTAAGAGCCTTCTCTTTTACTTTTATACAGTGATACTATTCTTGCATCTCTCATTTAATATTTAAATTCTGTTACTCAGATTCATTTAATATACTCAATAATATTTTCAGTAATATTGTTAGGTTGGTTCATTGTTCCTGTTTGCAGATCAGCACCAAGAAATGGGACTTCGGGTTTAGAAAATGTTTCTGAAACTACTCATAATAAATAAATAGTTTTAAAAGAGAAAGACTTTGGTGATCTTAGAATGATGACATAGCTATTTATCTGCATGTCAGACATGGCAAAAAGATAAGGCTTTCTTTATATTGTCTGATAAATCAGCTAAGCATTGATTTGGAAGGTCCATCTATCTCTAACTCAAACATAATTTAATATCTGTTAGAGGACACCTACTGCCCTCTACCATGCCAAAATACCTAGCTCTGCCTGCTCACATGGCTTGATCATAAATGCGTCTCATATCAGACTAACAAGTATTACTCACAATTTATTGTGAGAAGTATATTCATTGAGTTAAATAAACCAAAACACCAAACAACCCAACCTGGTTTCTTTTGTAGAAGCTCATTCAATGTCCATGTATATTCAGACTTAGCTTTAGATGAATTCTTTTACTTGAATATTTGTAGCCTATTTATCAGAAAGAAAGAGAATGAAAAAGTAAAACTGGAGTTGTGTTAATAGCTTCTGAAAAATCTCTGAATAAAGGACATATGATGAGAACATTGGTTTTCTTCCCTTTTATTTTTTTAATGAGACTGAACAACATTCTTATAGTGACATTGATGAAGTCACCTGTCAGTGAGAATTTAAAATATATTCAGAATGAGAAGCCTGTCAAGCAGTTTGTCTGCAGCAATTATAGGGAACAAAATGTTTTACCTCATATTGGCAGATTCCTAAGTTCTTTTTGTTCTGTCAAAGAAAAAAGGGTCATATCCCATTACAATTGGCATATAATGTATTATGCAAAAAAGAAGTCACAGAATTAAAGAGATTGAGAGTACTATTCAGAGCAAAAATATGAGCAGCTGAATAGGATAGATCTAAAATATTGGAATCCTCATACACACAGAGAGAGGATATAGTTTCACGTTTTAGAGTTTGTCTGAGTTCTCAGTTAAAGCACTGTTAACATCAATTTAAGTTATTCCTACTGAGGCTGGCTGTGGCAGAACAGTTTAGGCCTTTCTCTCTAAATATTTGATTTTTCTGCTGGTTGTGGACTTGATCTCATTGGCAAAGCTGCCATTTATCTCAGAAGAGCATGAATTGAATTCTGTTTGCATTTCCATGAAGATGTATGTTGGATGTCCAAAATAAGCATTGGAGAAGTAAGTCTAATTTCCAGTAGGTAGTCTTCTTGACTGTCTGCTTCTCTTCTTCCCTGCCAAAGGAAAAACTACCCTTTAATTACATACTTATAATTTCCAACTTCAGTCTTATGAGATATAAAACTTCATAGTTTATTTTCTTCCACCATAAGATAGAAGTCTTTAGTTCCCATTAGAGCTCAGTTTCTCCAGAATAGAATTCTTCTATTCAATTCTTCTTGTCCTCTTTTTACAAGCACAGCAGAATATTTTATTCAGAAATTCCAAGTAATGAGCTATGCAAAGCAGAAAGGTTCACAGAACTCTTAGCAAATGTCTTCTAGAAAGCACTGCACAGTACCCATTTAATTGTCTTCATGTCTACTGTCTCCTTTCCTGCAGCACTGGAAGAGTTTAAAGGATTTGACTTAGTAGTCAGATCTTGATGGATTTCTGGATTTTTGTTACCCTTCCATTGTTTCGGTGTATGGAATTGTTTGTCATAAAGCACTGTTTTATCTGTCATGTATCTGGAAAATATGCCATTGAAATTAGTCAGTTTGTTTAGTAATTCAGTAATAGCATTCACTGTGAGTAAACATACCATAATATCTGTGCTTAACACCTATATCAGCATATTTTAAATGGTAATTGACTTATTTATATGAATTGAAAAGTTAACGTAATCTGTGATACACTGACAACTTTAGTTCACATACATTTTTGAAGTAAATGTAGTCTTTCCTGTTGAAGTCTCAAGTATTAAGATTTGTTACATATTTGGTATGCTGTTGACAAGATACTGCTCAGTCCTGAAAAGGATGCAAGAGCTTCAGCTGCCCCTCACCCCCACACTGCCTGTGATCAGATTCCTGTTGGTAAGTATCAGATCAGTTCATATGAAGGGCAAACTGCTATCAACTTCTAGTTGTTACAAAAAAAAGGAAGCAATTTACCTCTAAATATAAAAAGTGCTATGCACAATAATATTTCCTATGATGTTTGACAGGAAGTGAATAAGCCAAATGAGTATTTCTAGGATCACCTGATCCCAATATGCAGATAACAAATTTCAGCAAAAACAGGACACTATACTATTTCTATTCCTGACTTGAGATAATATAGCTGTATTTAACTAAGTTCTTCATTCTGACTCATTCTGTGTGAGCTTGAATAAATTTTCATTATATTGGCAAAATCTGTTATACATTTTCCAAAAACATAGTCCCCCTGCAATTTCATTAAAGTTTCTATTTGCCCTTAAGATAGATGGAGCAATTAAATTGCATTATTTGATTCTAATTTCTACAGCAATTGCATTCTCAGAAATTTTTGCAGATTTGCTTGCTGCAAAATAACTCAATTTGAAGCTGAAAGCAAATATGTAAAATTTGTTTAATATTCAAATGACATAAATGTTTAATCAAATATTATGCTGAATAACCAGTGCAGGGTGATAAGGGTTAATTTACTACACAAACCTATCTTGAAAGTGTTTGAATAAGCCAAAATTCTGATTGCAAATAAATGCAAAATTTAAATAGTCACTTTGTTGTTTCCATGGTGACTTGATACCAAGCTTACACCCAGCATGATTTATTTACCATCTCCATTCCACACGTAATGTAAAGAATATTAATTTCATCCCTGCTTTGTTTGATTCTATAAATTCCTGTTTATATTAGCATTGTGTGAAGAAATGAGCAATGAAAACAAGTTAATCTGGGAAGTTTGGAACTAACCCTAGTTCCAATAATTCTCAGGTGTTGGAAGACGTTTGCTTGTTTGCTTAGGGCTTTTCATTGGTTTCACCTGGTGGACTTCCTGTGGAATTTTCAGTATTGAAGAGATTTTTTAAAATCTCTATATTTGAGGGATCTACAGAGAAATGAAAAAAAAAACCAAACCAACAAAAAACAAAACCTCTTTGTCTTAGCAAACAGAACTCTTTGCCTTAAAAAAATTAGCAACAAGCTAAATTGCCCCCTTTAAAACAGGCAGAAATCTCCATAAGCAAAATTTTCTGATATTTCTATACTTGATCTTTCACTTGTCTAACTCTTGTAGGTCACTTTCGTTGTACCCACTTTGTACCAGCAGAAAAGTAATAACCTTGTTAACCAACCAACAAACTCAAACTAGGAGGCCCATAAATAAGTGATTATCAATAAGTAACATTATTGGTGATAAACCAATTCATTATGTGCCAGTTTTGACTGTGTGTGATGATACCTCAGTGGCAAATATGTTGTAAGATATCAACAGCTGCTTAAAGGAGAAGTAATGAAGTTAGCAATTTTCTCACTTATATGTATTTTGTTCTATAATTTGGTGGTTGGCAACAGGGTAATCTGCACTGTTTATGTCTGTGTGTATGTTAGGACAACCCATAAGATTCTTCAGAGCTAAAGAACAGCACAACGGATGAGAGTTTAGAAGAAAAATGTAATGTATGTTATACTTAACAATTTCTGTAATTTTTTTTTAGTTATAATAGCTGTGGAGGGGATTCACATTTCTTTGAATCAAGAAAATCCAGTATGTGATGAACAGCTGAAGCTATATTTTTAGATGTTATGGTGTGTCTTCATCCTCATCGTTCTGCTTATGTTACATAAGTATCAAGCAGGAATTTTCATCTGCACTGTTTCTGCATCATTAAGTTGTGTATCACACATATCTCTCTCCTTTTCACAGAAGCTGCTATTTAATTTTCCACTGGATAAAGAATTGAGTCAGATTCTAGGATATCTATATGGCTTCATCTCTATTTTTAATTCACTTCCATAGAAGTGGACTTCTCACACACTGTCAAAAGCACAATGGGATGGCGTGATAACACACAAGTATCATAAATATTCTAACATGTATGTGGTCTATTTTTAAAGACTACAATTGCCATTAATTTTTACCACAATGTTTATGTAAAATGCTTACTATTATACTCAGTTCTGTTCAAGTGTTTTGCCAAGGAGATAGTAGAATATTGGAATCATATTGAAAATATAGCTCTTTTTTTTTTTTTTAACCTACTTTCGCACTACTGAACAAGTAGCAGCTTTTGTAATTAGAAAACAAATGTTGGAGAAAGGAAGACCCTTTTGAATATTAAAATATTTATATGCAAACAAAGATAATTCTATGGAAATTTAAAAACCTCTAAAAGTCTTCTGTCATCTGAACCCAAGCACATTCAATATCATGAGGTCAGTCACATAGCTTGCATGTATTTGTCATTAGTGACTGGATTTATTGACATTTGTCTGATCAGAGAATAAGTAGCATAAAAAGTATCCCTACAGCTGTATTCCTAAGAAGAAATAAATCATGCTAAAAAGGAAAGCAGAGTTGTTGTTAATGTAGTGATGTGATCATTCACCTACATTAAAACCAACAAAGAATGCTGATGTAGTACCACTTAGATTTTTTTCATTTGACCTGGGTTGCCATAACAACCATAGGAATCATGAGACCACATTTTAAGAATCTTCTCATAATACTGATTATCACAATTGCTTGTCATAAATACCCAGTATGCTAATGTGCATATCAAATGCAGAGGAGGTTGATAAATATGCTGGTCACTAGAATTTTAGTATGCTTGTAGGAGGGAAGTCCAAGTTCAGCACATCAAATGATGTCTTTCAATCTTGCATGTTACTGAAATCTGACAGCAAAAGTAAAACCAAATCTTTGTAAGGTTGTGTTCCAGAAAAAGCTGGGAAAAGTAAGAAATATTTGTGATGTCTTTACAACTATTGAAATCAGCACGTAGTAAGATTGTAATAGCACATGCTACATTTGTGTGCAGAATTGCAGAAATATTGCCACTTATTCTTAAATCAGGTGCAGATTTCATGGCTGGTGAATTTAGGAGTGACTGCTGTATTAACAGAATCAGAGACCATGAAGCATGTCAACAGGAAAATCATGTGTTCCTGAGAACTAAATGTCCAGTTAGGTTGTTTTGCACTTGAAGACTTCTGAAAACAGTCAAACATCTGAATCTTGCCACCCTATAATTTAGAGAACTATCTAGGTAAAATACAAAACCATTCATGGAAGGAAATCAGGTTTGAATTGACTGAACTCAGCTTCTTCCTCAATCCCTTTTAGTAACCCAAACACCTCCTGGTATTAAAACATGTTACTCTCTGAAGTTTGGTACCAGCAGAATTAAAAATGAAAAGCTGTCATTGCACTGTTTTTCCATTCATGCAGTTGTTTAACTTGAAACAAATGATGGCCTAGTTAAACCATAGAAAGGTAAAATTATTTGTCTGTGATGTAGGGGTTTTTTCTTTTTTTCTTTTTTTTTTCTTTTTTTTTTTAGATTTTTTAGATGAGAATTTTTTACTTGTCTTAAATTGAATCTGAAAATATTAAACAGAAAATCAAGCATGAATGCTTATTGTGGGTAGTAGGGATGATTAGAAGTCAAGTATTGAAATAAACACACTGGAAAGTTACTTGAAGCTGGCCATTTTGTTGCAAATAATGTCAGCTTCTATTGGAAAAACATTTGGGGAGGAAGACGTTACACTAGAGAACTTGTAACCACCACTACTGCTCATGTAATCTCATGTAGCAAAAATCAAATTCATTATAAGACATAAACTTTAAAAGCTTAAAATGTCATTGCTAAGTTGGTTTCTGGAATGCTATTCAGAAATATTTACTTTGGTGATTACAAACTACATTCCTGCCAGTCAGCAGATATTTAACTCTTTGCATGTTTTTAACCTCTTTGATCTTCACACTGTTAAAAATTCTGGGATTTTTGACTTCTTATCATTTGCAATCATTTCCAGAAAGAGTCTGGAATAAACTTTTCAAGTATCATAGTTTTATTCAATGTGATGGAGCAATAATCTCCTGTCTTCAAGTAATTTTGATAAACACATCCAACTACCGTGCTTCCCTTCAAACAACTAAGAACTACTGGCTAAAGGTTTCTACCAGGCTATATTTCTCAGTTGTATAAAATAGGACTCTCGTGTTAAAGACTGTGTTAAAATATAGCCACATTTTCCAGTATAACTATTATTATACCACCTCTGCTTTTAAATATTCACATAGGATGCATGTCGATGAAGGAAATTGAGAAAGAACATCCATATATAGGTCAAACTATGCTGAAATAGGAAATTATTGGCTGTATAGTCACTGGATGATTTAGTTCAGTCTCTCTGTTGCACTGAATTATGTTGTAATGATGGATACAAGTATTTCAAACTGACCTGATTATGACACTTCATACTACGTGATTGCAATGTGATATAATTCAGTATCCTCTACACAATGCATTAGCTGCTTAATTAATTGCACTAATGACATTGTCCAGCATTTTGTACTTAGTGACAGAAGATTAGGTGGAAGTAATATTCAGCCTAAAATATATTCATATGAAAATTCAGTACAATTATCCCAAGATAGCATATGTAATATGAGCAACTATAAATATCTATTGCAGACTGTAATGAATTCACTCAATTGAAAACAATGTTTTGAGTATTTTTTTATGTTAAATGAACACAGTTACATGATTCCTGGTTATGCTGTTATTTAGGGTAGAAATGCTTTTTGTTTTTTTGCTGTTGAGTTAGAACAAATTTTGGATTCACAGAAATATAAAAAAGGGACAATAAATCTAATCTGAAGTATCAGAGAAGAATATTGCCAAATATTATACTAAACCTGAATATTCTTTAATGGTAGCATTGAACCTGAAAAACATTTTGTCGCCTCCAATGGCAAAGGTAACCAAAAAATAAAAAGGGAGGCGGGGGGGGGGGGGGGGGGGGGGGGTGGTTATTACTGTTATTATGACCATAAAAACTTCTCTATTCTCCCTGCACATAGCACCACTTTTTGAAGGTTTACTATTGATGTATGACGGTGGCATATCATCATATTTTCATAACTAACTAAAGAAAAAAGTGAAACTATTTAGATTACAGTCCTTTGCAGTTAACACACACTATTCCATGAAAAACAGTGAGTGCTTTATTTAGTTTTCTTTGTATTTCTATTCTACTTAACATGCAAAAAACCATGCAAGTAGAACTTTACAATGAACTTCATGTTCTGTATTTCTCTTCTCTCCAGATGCAGAATTTGAATGATTAAAATTTTCAAAAACATTTGCATCATCCCAGCAAAATAGGAGCAGCTAGGACTGAACACTCTTGAAAATATGGCTGTTTTCTTCAGATGTCTGCAACAAGCCTTAGAATATTATTTTGGGAGATATAAAGTAAGGCCAAGCTGTTATCTCCAACAGAAAACTTGGAGAATTGCTATGGTGTCATAAAAGGTTAAATACAGTCTAACCTCCTCTAATTTAACAAAAGAGATTGAAGGAAACATTCAAAAAAAAGCTGAACTGGTGTTAAGAATGTTTCATGCTCTTATGTAAATGACAGTGTTACCCAAACAAACAAATGCAGTATGGAGCTAGTGAATGGGTTACCGATACACATTTGTACAGGTGCAGAAAAATCTTCCAGTAACTGTTCAGTAGAATTTTGATGTCAAATTTTGTGCTAGTGCCTGCAAAAAGCAATGTGTACTAGCAATTTAACTAAGTATGTGATTAATAATTAAAATAAAAAGCTGATTAGCAATTGCATCAAGAATGTAGGAGTGCCTGCATGTATATGAATGTCTATAAAAATAACCTCTAAATCATAAGAAGCTTTTAACAGCGTTCAGGAATTGTTTTATGATGACACAGAAGAAAACAATTTTCCATATGGTGTTTTCTCTCTGGCTCAAAACATTGGCTTTCTTGTAGAGCAAGGTGTTTTCCATTTTTGTGCTACCCTTATGCCACCAGGATAAAAGTATCATTAGTGATCTGCAGTAAGTAACTAAACATTAGGGAAGCTCTTAGTAGTGTTTTACAATTGTTTGATCACCTACTGTTTCAACAGATGACATTTTCACTTTTGAATATCTGAGGGGGAAAAGAAAAGCTATAGAGAAGTTTATCCTGAGATATTTCCAACATGTGAATGGAAAGTAAAATTGCATGAAGTTGAACTTTTTTGTGTTGTGTAATCTTTCAAAGTATGACCCAGAAAGTTATATGCAGTTCTGTAGGTAATGACACAAGAATTTGATGTTTAAATTATTCCTTGTATTTTGTAGAATTCCAGTTTTCTGGGTAAAACTGTATTTTCTTTTAAGGGTTTTTTTTGTTTTGATTCATTTTTTTATGTAGCTTTTTGTTGGAGGGATTTGGTTATTTTATTTTTTTAAAATTAGATTGTTACTTTTTACTGTTTTTGTTTGTTTGTTTGTTTGTTTTTTGTCATTCATTCAAAGGCTTTTACTTCAATGTTGTTTCAACCTCCTTGCCAGGAGTAGTTTCTGTGCAATCAAGTAGATCAGTGTCTAGAATCATTATATAATGTTTAGTGTGATTTTTTTTTTAAGATCTAAGATAGACCTTCATGTCATGCTAATGGTATTAATTTTATTTCTTGATTCATTTAAGAATTCTTCATTAAGTGTAGAATTTTCTGCTGCACAGTATATGGACTATTTCATTCTCTAGTCAATGTCTGTTTTCAGTCTAGTTGTGATATGTTTCAGCAGTGCAGGGCTGTGTGTGAAATGCAAAAGCTTACAGCATTCCTGGTAGATTCTACTGCTCTGTTCTTAAAATTAATACATTTTTTTACAGTCTTATGACCATACTTAATCTCAATCACATTGTTCTACTCTCTCTTCATATAGTTCTACTCTCACTAGGATGTCTTTCTTATTGTGTCTTCCCTAGAAGACTCATGCTTAGCTTGCTCAAATGGAGCCTGAAACCATTTCTTCTAATTTTTGCTCAGTCGCAAGGTCTAGAGTTGCTTGATGTTTGAATCAGAAATTGCATACTGTTCATCACTGCAGAGCAGTCAATCAGATAAATGTGGAAATGATCTGTTATGGTCTTTGTTATTTCAGTACCTCTAACAAAAATAATTTGCTCTATTCAAATTAAATGCTATGAAGAAAAGGATATGTTTGAATAATATCATAGTTAAGGGAAAGGCCATGTAATTACTGTGACTTTGATGTTATTAAGCTTTTGTAATATGTAAAACTTGAGTCTGCTATTCTGTAGACTTTTTACCACCACCATGTCCCCTTGTTTTTTCAAGTTAGTACCAATGGAAAGTCATTTAAATTTTAATTTTAAGAAGGTGTTTCTACATCTACAGCTCTTTTAAGTCATGAACTATTTTAGCTATTCACTTTTGTGCACCATTGACCATCCAGATGATAGAGGGCTGTAAATTATATCAAGCAAGACAAAGAACTTTACTGTCCAATGACCTTTAGCTGTTATTAGATTGACCAGAAAAGGAAGTTTGTAGGCAGCTTGCACCATGCCTACAAAAAGTAACCTGTAGCTCTGAGATTATCTTATAAATAGCTTTTACGTGTTTAATGTGATCTAATTTATAGTAAATGTATGAATTGTCCCATAGTTGTGACATTACTTGAGTATAATTTTATTTACATTTAAACAAGAAGTGTATGTTTTCCCAATAACCATACCTACATTTGAATTTTCTTATAAAATATGACATTTGAAACTTCATTTTTGAATGTCACATTGAGCAAGTTTGCTGAATTATAGTTAAGATACGCTTCATAATTTCCATTTTATAATAATCATTGCTGTTTATTTTGTATTTTATTTACTCTTCAAAATGAAATGCATAGATACTTTGAAACGAGTAAGTAATACAGATTAGAATATGTTCTAAAGACATGACACATTTTTACAATAAAAAGGGAGAAATACATAAACAGATTAAAAGACTAACAGCTGCAACAGACTAAGATAAGCAGTCTTTTACTTAAGAAAAATACAAAGAGGACAGGAGAGGCCTCAATCTGGGATTTTAAAATGTGGCTTCTTATTCTGTAAAAATAAAAATCAAGCTGCAAAAGTTTTGGACGGGAAATAGGAGTTTATATTTTTAATCAAGGGTATTCAGGTGTAGGACCTTCCCTTATAAAGAAAAGTACAAAGAGGAGCTAGTTGATTTTTGAGTAGTTATGTAAAAGTTCTTCTGTGACATTTTTTACACTACTGCAGGACAATATATTTTTGGCTAAGCAACATAACCTGCTGTGACTAAAATTTTCAGTTCTGTTTATCAATTCCCCTACACCTGATGTGCAATCACAAAAGAATGGTCCTCAATAGAGTATGATGGCCACTGCTGCATTTGTAAAATTGAGTAGAATCTAAAATTAAAATAGAGAAACCTTGACTCTTCTGCTTCTCTGACATTGTACTTTTATATAAAAAGCAAATTAAGTAAGCTAAAGCAACTGAAATGCTAATGTACATTTCTGAAAGATGAGGCTCTTGGCAGAGATAAATTTCTAAATTGAAACCATTTTGATAACACTGAAGTTCTGTAGTGTTGTTTTTTTTTTTCCTTTAGAATGATTTTTCACTAGAAATTAATAGTATTTTAATATGGTACCTAGAACTGGTTAAATAATCTTTTTTATTAAATATGTTTTCTAAATTCAGATATTGCATAGGAGTGTATTAATATTAGTGATGGGTTAATCGAGGAAAACTGAAACTGTGTAGTTTCTTCTTTATATTGCCCCAGTAGCAATGTTTTTTTTAATATTTTCATGTCCACTTATTTTATTTATTATTTATTATTTCAATGGTCTTAAGTTGAAATCTCTGGAGGAAAAACAAAACTAAAAAGCTTCTGAATGTTTTTAAAATGTTGGAATTTCACAAGTATATATTTTCTTATAATACTTGTTTAAAAATCCCCATCTTGTTTAGCAGAAACAGACTTCTTTAGGATAAGATAATAATTCAAACAAGGAATTCTCCTTACCTGTTGTATAGTCCCTGTATTCACTGTTAGTTGCCGCTAATAGTGCCAACTGACCAACTGAAGTGATACTTAAATAGAGAACTTAAATATTGACCTACTAAAGTCAATGAAGTAGGGTCAGTTCACATTTTCTGGGGATTTAGCAATATATACTTCATTTAAAGAGATGCATCGGCAACTGAAGAGAGAATTTAATTCTGTAAATATCATGCATAAAGATAAATAAAAATATGAGGAAATTTTCCTTCTTTCAAATCTGAAAATTTTGGAACATGTTTTGGACCAGATGCAACCAAATTATTACAGCAATAATATTTGGTTTAAATACTGAAACTCTTGTGGTTTTGATGTTGCAAAAATGACTGTGATTGATAGCTGGGGGTATAGAAACCTGACTTGATCTCATTTCTGCTGCATGACACTTCTGAGTTACAAAATTAACAATTTTCTTCAATATTCCATTTAGGGAGTGAAAGAAAAAAAGACGAGCAGTAGACCAAGCCAGGCTGGAAGGTGACTGACAGCGAAGTGTGAGTAGTAATCTATTTAAGTTTCATTTTTATGTAATATTCACCTATGATGAGGGTATGCAGTTTATGAAAACACAAGTGCATCTGTTAAACACATAAAACAAGAAACACATTCTCCATGGTTCTTTGTTTTCAGTTCCATAAATCTAATCTTGCTATATTCCATATTTTCTGTGTGAGAGCAAACAGACTAGAAGATTTTGGATATGAAATTATTTATTCAAAATTATTTATTTTTTCATATTGAAGGTATTTAGGGATTATTTGCACAGACACCTGGTCTCTGAATCGAACTCTAAAGCCCTGAACTCTAACACCCTAAATGCTGTAGAAGTCATACATAAGAGACAGTTAAGTAAGTGGGGACCGTTCCAAGGTAACCCATAGAAAATGTTGAATAATGAAGAGCATTCATATCTAACTATTTGACTTTTCTGTGATGGTAAGAGAAAAAGCTAATTTATAGACAACATATGTTGTTTGTAGCTCTATTTTGTAATTTACTTCAAATACATATCTGACTGTATTTTCCTGTCAGTGACAGCAAAAAAAAAAAAAAGTTCTTTGTGTGGTTTTACTAGAAACATAGCCATTTAATTAAATTTTAACATATTGTGGTCTTTCACTTTAATATCTGGTCCATTAACTTTCTATGATGCTGGCATGCTGTGCTGATGGATTTCTCACTCTACCAAATGAAGCAGACCAAGGACTTTCCAGTCAGTTTAATTTTTTGTATATGCAATGGCATTAACATTATTTTTGGGAAGACAGTTATCAAAACTTGATATTTCATTAAATGTTTGAACTTTTTATTTTAATGCATAATCAGTCTTGTCACTGTTCTTGTCATTGCCTGTTGTACACCACCTTTGTTAGTGAAAGTACCTCAGCCTCACTCAAAGACAGTTGGGCTTTATTATCAAAGGTAAATTATTTAAGAAGCTAAAAGTCATAAATATCTTTCCATCATGGCAGTAATCATTACCATCTTCTGTAATGTAAAAAAATAAAAAAATAAAAAAATTCTTTTCATTAAGCTTTGCATGTCTTTTGGTTTTGTTTTTGTTCCTTCCCCCACCCAAAATAATTTATTTAAATTTGTCACTGGTCAAACTCCCTGTCCCATGGTAAGTACATTTTAAAATTTTTGTGCAGGACTGTTTTGCATCTGCGTGACACTATGATAAAGAAAATAAGTTGCAAACCCTCTTTTTTTCTTTCCAGTTGTGGGTGTATTGGGTTTGTGGTCGGAGGGGGCTATTTTTTATAGTGGGGGAAGGTGCTATAGTGATTGCCCCTGTGAGAAGCTTCATAAAGATCCCCTGGCTCCAAGGCTGAGACAGTTAGCGATAGGGAAGTGCCTCTTCAAACCCATATTTATGAGGGGAAGAACCAGTTTGGCAAGGAAGAAAAGAGACATCAGGAAACCACTGAGATGAACAAAAGAGCATCCATAACATCAGGAGAGAAGAGGAGGAGGGTAGGAGAGAGAGAGAGAACTACAGACACCCAGGTCAGTAAGAAGAAGAGAGGGGGAAGGTAAATGGAGTCTTCTGCAGCACATGAAGATTCAACAGTGGAGCAGATACCCACCTGTAGGCCTCAGAGTACTCCACAACACAGTGGGATGCTGTACCCAATGGCAGCTGTCACTATGTTGAGAGCTCATGACAAAGCAAGAAGACCCCAAAGACACTCACACCAGAGCAGTGGGAGGAGGTGTGTTGGAACGGAGGCCTGTGTCCAGCCCATGGACATCCCTGTGCCAGAGCTGGGGCCTGTGCCTGAAGAGTCTGTGACTCTGTGGGAAGCCTGCATTGGAACACTTTGTTCCTAAACTCTTCTAGGCCGTGGGAGGGACCTCATTCTGGAAAGAATGGCAAAGATGAACTGACTGTAACCCCCATTCCCTGTCCCCTGGGCCACTGGGGTGTGAAGGTAGAGAAGTCGGGACCAAAATTATTTGAGCCCAGAAAGAAAGGGAGGGGTGGGGGGAAAGTGTTTTAAGATGTTGTTATGTCTCACTATCCTACTCTGATTGATTGGTAATGAATGAAATTGATTTTTCCTCCCCAAGTCGAGTCTGTTTTGCCCGTGACCATAATTGGTGAATGAGCCCTCCTTGTCCTAATTTCAACCCATGAGCTTGTTGTGTTTCTCTACCCATCTTACCAGGTGGAGGGGGAGTGACTGAAGGATCGTGTGGTCTTAGCCAAGGCTGAAACCATGTCAATGGGTTAGTGATTCATATGAACTAGAAGATTTTTGTTTCCCATTAATTGTTTTGCTGAAGCAAAGGGGATTGCTGGGACATCCCTCTTGCATGTTCATGTCAGGAAACTGTTCCCTGAGCATCTGATGATTATGCTTATGAGTTAGTATTACTAAATACAGTTGTCCTTTTCTAGTTGCTCTACAGCATATGCAAGTTCTGCCCCTGAATTTGTTTGAAGTAAAATATGAGAGACAACGGAGAAGAAAGGAGTGGGGAGATGAAGAAACTGTATGTTGGTGTTGGTATACTGATATAAAAAGCTTTCTAACAGTTTTTCAGTATTGTATTTATACCTTCACTTCATTTTTGGATCCGTTCTAGTGACCACATAATGAAGGAAAATTTTTCAAGCATGTTTACATTTAAGTTGTTGAAGAATTCCTTCAAAGGGTAAGGTACCACACTGAAAAAAACATTAGCATACTTCTGACTTTACCTTCAAGACCATATTGGAATTTAGACTGGGCTTTTCAGATCTTAATGAAATGTAGTAAGTATGATGTGAAGAGAGTCTGAAGACAAAGATGGACATGTGGAGGGAAGCAAAGAGATGAGATGTGATTCAAGCTCTGCTCTTTGCAGCACAATTCTGCAGAATTCACTGTTGCATACTGGAGAATGTAGTTAAAATATTGCATGTATCTAGTAAAGAATAAGTAATACAGTGTTTCTAATCTGCTGATTTCCAGAGGTTTTTCTTATTTCACTGCAATTTGTACTCCAAGGGCAGAATGTGTATAGTCAGGAATGCAAGTAAAAGATCTTATGGCAACAGAGAGGCTCCATTCTTGGTGTAACATTATGAATCTCTATGGCCATTTGCAGCATGTTGTGATATGGGCTTGCTTCTGAAAGGGTAGTATTTTGTAGCAGGAGAGGCTTTCTATACTCTTCTACACATTAATTCAAATTTGTTTCACTTTGTTAATGCATTGTTTCCCTTTGGTACTTTACAAAGGATATTGAAAGGGATATGGAAATACTGTAGGTTGATAAGATGCATTTTCAAGCTGTAAAATTGCAGAGGTAATAGATAACATTTAAGTAGAAAGCATTTACCATAAATGATAGTTTATTGTTGGGTTTTTTGTCAGGTACATTAATGTATAATTTATGACACTTCCATCAAGCTAGTTTTACTGCACAGACTTGATTTTTCAACTCTGCTATGAAACTTGACCGAATTCTGCTTCTGCTCTATGTTCACATTTTAACTCTTCAGAAATATATGACTTAACATACCCTTAACAAACAAAGCTTTCACACCAGTTTCTGTCTCTTGTAATATGGTGGAACAATTCTGGTACTTCTGCTTTCAGACACTCCATTGTTACAAAGGTTATCCAGCTCAAATGGATGATTAACAGTTAACTGAAACCACCTCTTATCTAGAAGGAAATGTGATTGCAAACAGTGGATTATTTGTCTGTGTATAGACATTCTGTGATACTTTGATTATCATGAAGACAGCTGCATCACAACCAGAATTTGCAATAGTACACAAGCTACTCAAACTACCACCTATGACAACGCTGTTCCTCGTCCGATTGAAATTATTTTTACTATAGAAAAGCACCAAGTTTGCTGGGTCGAGGCTACAATGCTTGTAATTATCTAGCTGTGTAACCTGTACATTAACTAGTTATATTGATTTAGTAGAAAATATAAGTTATTCAAAAGCCAAATCCTGTTTTATTGCTTAGCTTTATTACACTAAAAGGACTCTCTTATGTCTGAGAACATGGTGGTGTTTGCTTTCCAACAGCACAAGATATGTGTTGTATAGGTTTGTTCTGTATCAGAACATGGTTTTTTTTTCTGCTTTCTTCCTGCATCAGTTAACAAGGGTGTTTCTCAGCACTTTGTTGCAGCAGAGTTTGGCAGAGGTGACAGAGGTTGTGATGCAGCACAGCAGGCTACCTAAGCAAACTGTTAACGCAAGCCATGCTGTAGTGGGATTCAAGATTAAAATTTACTTAAATTTTCTAATCACTGGGAGGGCTGTTAGCTGTGGCAAGTGGTAATGCCAGGAACTGTAAATAACAAGAATGCGTTTGATCTGACTGAGAATTGAGCTTTTGGCTTTCTACTGCATCATGAAAAGCATATTAATGGGCTGAAGATTGTGATTCCCTTAGCAAGTGTATTTGGAGCTGCTTCTTAACATAGTGCAAGAGTGTGCTATGCAGGGATGACTGGTTGGAGACTGTCTGCCTGGCAAGGTATTTTAGCTGTGATATGTCTTAATCTAGTCATTTTATCTCCAAAGTGAAAAGAAAATTTAATCCAAGGAGCTAAAAAAAATAATCCTTGAGTCTTTTCTATTCTTTGACTCTAATATAATAATTACATTCACACTTTGCATTTGCAAAAGACTTGATAATTATTTTTGCTGTTCAGACCTATCAAATCCTGAATATGATTTGTGTAACCTACTGAAGTTCTTTCTGATTGTTTTAAAATCCTCATCCCAGCACAGCTGACCTGGTTAAAATATGCAGTAACTCACATTTTGTGGTTAAACAGGACAGAATTGTAATAACAACACAGTCCATTAAAATAAAAGGTTATGCTTTTATTACTTAAAGGTCAGTGAAGTCCTCTACAGTGATGTATGTGTTACTGTATTGTGTTTTCAATCTTTAGATTTTCATATGAACAGATACTGGCACATTACGTATTGAAATTAATCAAAAATATTCAGGAAAGAGTATTAGAAAATAGTTCAGGTTTAACATTTTTATAGTACACTAACTTGCTACCACCAGCTTTCTGCAATTTAACTGCTTTTCCCCTTCAGCAATGATTACACTATTCCTTAATTTTGTCAGGAAAAACAGTAGTAACCTCAGGCAGCTATGCCAAAATAACTTGACAGCTACTCATTATTTTATTTTTAATGTCTTAATAAATTAAATGGTTGAGGAGGCAATGGACTCAGGAGCTGGATCCCTCCATTTATTCTCAGGATAGCTGTATAAGAAACAGTAGCTGAGCAGAGTTCCGGTGCCACCTGGTATTGTACAGGATGGCTGCCTGGGCCCTGAGGGCTGTGTGTGCCACAACGGCCGGGCAGCTTCCCAGGGCCTCCCCGCACTCTGCCCACGGCCCAGGACTCTGTTTTCAGCTCCCCTCCCACCGGGCTGTCTCTCCTGGCCTCCTCCTTCTCCCCACAGCCCAACCCTGCTAGGCTGTGGGTCCCGCTGAGCCAGGCCCACCCACAGGCTGACATCCCAGGCCTGTGCCAAGGAGGCTGGGGCTCTGCTGGGTGCCTCCTGCCCGCCCTGCCCCCTGCCTGGAGGTGGAACCAGCCCTGGCTGCCAGCCTGCCCTGCACCCTGATAAATCCTACATGTAAAGTTGAGGACTGACCTCAGGAAGCATTTTGTTCCCTACACCAAATTTGCCACTGGTCTGTCTGCCAGAGGTAGTTCCAGTGCCACTGCTGCCCGGCAGGAACTTAGCATCCTTAGCTGCACCTGAACGAGGCTGTAAAAGGACATGTTATCTTGGTACCTGTCCAGTGTCCCAGTGTGACATTCCTGTGATAAGCTCTGAATAACTTTCACATACTCGGCCTGGAATCATTATCTCTGGCTCTGTTCACCCATCTCAGCCTTCGAAGTGCAGGACTGCCTTGGCCAGCAGAAGAGAAGAAGGAAGCATTTGGTTTCTTGGAGGAAATTTATCCTCATTTCTCATAGGAGTTCAACTTCCATGAGAGGGAGGGAAGAGAGGAGAAGGAAGGAAAAACTGTGGTAACTGATTGTCTGCTCTAGAGGAGTTTAGTAGAAACTGTTTGTAACCTTCTTAGCTCACACTCTGTGAGATACACGTTACTGTACACAGCCAGAAAAGCTGAAGTGCTGGAAGGTTCAGGGAGTGTCTCCTGATCCATGTGGACCACTGCAATGGTGACTCCTCTCACTGTCCAGAAAACACCTGACCATCCTACTTTAGAGATTTGAATCCCCAAGAAAAATATTATGCTAACTCAAGGCCTCGGTGAATTATTATTTTTTCTTTTAACAAACACTCTGTCCATGGGCATCTGTGCAACAGCATGATATATGCACATACAAAGACATAATCTCACTATCAGACTGCAACTCCACTTAGGACATGTTGGGGAGAAAAAGCTAAAGGCTTGTGTTTGCAGTTGTGCAGTACTCTGGAGAAGGTGTCTTAATAGTTTGGTTTTTGTTTCCCATGTGAAGGAAATAGGGCCTGCAGTGATTTGGTCTATGAGAGGTTCTCAACTTTGCTAAGTGTACTGCATCTCCTCCCTACCTCTGGGAGGTTTGTCCTGTGTTGAAGAGCAAAGGATGCCTTTCACTGAGATATACTTTATAGACTTAAAAGCAACATGCTTGTTCCATAGCATATTGCTTTCAGGTTTTTTAATTTATTTTTTTTTTCCCTCTCCAGGATTATTTTCACTAAGAGAGTACCATATTATTATTAATAGCCTTTGAAAATGTGCATTTCAGGTAATTTTCTTGTTGACATTGTTTTACTACATACTGTACTTCCACAAATGACATACTGCCATCAGTAATGAATATGATAATCTTAGCAATTCTAAGAGAATAAATATTCCAACCTTTGAAATTCTCTTTATATAACAAGTTTGTGACCATTACTCTGCTGCTTTAAACAAAAGATACGTTTCATCTCACATTATCTCTTCATAGATAAAGTGACCATTGCACCTCCTTATTCTCTTTCATGATTATTAACAGCTTGGACATATTTCTTGTAATGTCTCTGTATAGATAATTCTAGGCTCAGAGGCTTGTTTCTTTTATAAATTAAGCTATCCAAAAGTGATATCTTATTTCTTCATAACTAGAAGCTGTTCCCTCTAGGGGCAATTTATCCTTGCAACAGCTAACCTTTAGGCATTATTTCTTTCAGAAACTTACATTAATCATCTTTGCCAGTTTCCCTCTCAGTCTCTCTCTTCCCACCATCTTCTCCTGCAGTCAGGACACCTACCAAGTTTTCCAAATATTTATAGTGCTGATAGTAGAAGAGGAAGGGTTGAGGCATTATTTTAATTAAAACTTTATTGTTTAAATGCAAGTCATCAATGATTGCACACTGAAAACTCAAATCTGACTTTGTAGAGTAGGGGATGGCTGTTTTGCCAATCTATATAACAGAGGGAGAGAGGCACAATAAATGAAAATGAATTTGAAGCAAGATGGCAAAAAGTAGACTTAATTTTTTTGGAGTTTTCTTGCATTGGCTAGAAGGGAAGAAGTTAGCTTGGCAAGAATGTCTCTCCAAGCCTCTGTTGTGCCAACTCTTAAGCCTCAATGCCAGTGATTAGAGAAAGAGAGACCTAAATTTCAGAAATATCCCCTTCCATTCTCATATACTGTTCAAAGCGTAGCTATGATTCCTCAGTTAACCATGAGACAGACAGACTCCATGAGAGCAGATTGATGTACCTGCTACCTTCTACTTTGCCAAAGTTGTAAAGGCAATACTATGCAGAGATGAGAAAGTCAAAATAAGTGTGGGTTTATACAAATGGCAGAGCTGATGTTTTGGGTGAGAAGACATACCAGACTGACATACTCTTTAAGATAGATGTTTGAGGCTCATTTTGCATCAAACAATTAAGATGTGCCTTAGAGAAATTAGTGCTACCTTTGTAGCTGTAACTCACACTGATGGAACAGTTGCAGTTCATGTGCTCAATAGAAGTCCTTTACACAGTACTTTAAACATTATTGATCTAGATGTTGCTGGCAGTTGCATTATTTCTTTTATATTGATTAAGAAATTTAATCAAATGGATTTTTTTTATGGCTTCAGACAGTCGAGTCATACGCTGCATCTTTAACATACTATTTCAACAAATAGATATTCTCTTGTGTTAGGGCTATAAAAGAGTGTTCTTGTTTTCATTGCTATTATGCATTGTTGAAGAAAGGAGCACGTGAAAATTCACACAAGTGCCTGTGAAAGTTTTTTTTTTTTATTGCTTCATCAAATTTTATTCTCCTGATACTGGTGATTGATGAACAACAGAGGAGAATTCTCTGTGACAAGGCTATGCTGTAATTTAATAAAAAAATGATTTAAAAAAAAAAAAATTTATAAAAAAAATATGGTGCACCTTAGCATATACCCTTTAGTTTAGAAAAGTTATCTGGAATGTTATGGGAAACCAGCAAGGCTGACATGGAGTAACTAAAATAAGACTGCTAAGGGTCGATCTTATTTCCATGTAGGTATATATTTGTATTTCTATATATTTATATATACACAAACTTCTACATACTTTTACATACATATTAAAATAGTGAGACTTTTAAAATTTGATGCTATTAACTTGAAATATCTGTTTAGTTTGCAGGGTAAAGTTGTTTCTGCTAATGAACTCCCACTCCAGTCCATCATCAAATGTGCCTACAAATACTTATCAGTAATGACTGAATATATCCATAAAAACCTTTAGTGTTTTATAAACTATGTATGCTATTACTTACCTCTCTGTACTTTAAGTAGACTTTTCCTGATCTCTGCCTTGTGCCTTTCTTGCTGCAACTTAAACATTGGTAGAGATCTCATTTTAACGTTCTGTTGTGCTGAAGGAAATTTTGAAGTCTTATCCTGTGTCCCTTCAATGTTCTCATCAATGGTGATAGTTGGTAATACTTCCTCTGCCTTTTTACTTACTCTGTAATAAAGATTTTTTTCCATGATTACACAAGCTACCAGTTCTGCATCCTGCAGTGTCTCACAACGTGATTTGTATACCTCATCAATATAATCAGTTGATAGAAGTCAGGTTTGGTGAATATTGCCCATTTATTATGCTGCTTTTTTTTTCTTTTTCCGTTTGTTTTTTTTTTTCCTGCTGGCATTTCAGGTGTATGAAGGACAACTTTAGTCTTTTACTTATGGCATGAACTGTTTTCTCGTTTTGTTTTATTTGTTGCTGCATATTCTGCATTGTTCAATCTAATGCTAGAAACTGTTCTCCTAAAATAACTTCTTAGACTTCATTATCTAGGATTGGGTATTTTAATCCTGTATTGGCTAAACTCGCATAATACTGACAAGCTTCTTCCTTCAACTGTGACATATGAATACTTCTCGTGGCCCATACTTCTCAGAATAAAATTAACTTAATTTTTTAATTTTCTTCACTTTCTCTCCTAATCTTCCTATGATTTTTTTCCAATGCATCTGATTTTCTTATCCCTTTCCAAAATATTATTTTCCTTTAGAAACTTTTTCCATGATTACAAAATCACAATGTTTTTCTTGATCTGGATTAAATTATTCTCGATGAGATCTTTATTTGGTTAATATCTTCCTTAAGAACAAAATCTTATATATGTTCCCTAAAACCATTAGCTGTAGTTTGTTCTATATGACTGCTTTCCTCCAATGTTCTATCAGCAACTCGCTTCCAGTTGCTAGGGCATGTAGATTATTTCAATTTTGCAGAGTGTAAGCATTTCTGTATGAGTCCAAAGGTAGGTGGAGAGGAATTTTTTTTTTGCTAGTTGACAATAGACTAGATTATAGATCAGCATCTGAGAATAGCTCTTCATTTTTCTTTTGTCATGCTAATTGTTATGGTTTCTGACTCCCTAGAAAATGAAAGGTAGAAATACCACTGCTTTGTAATGAATCCACTCTAAGTTAGTAATATATTGCTGTGTCTGTTTAAACAAATAGAACATTATTTGTGTACTGGTTTTGTAGGGGCTGAAAGTACTGGTTTTGTCTGATTACTTTTTACCTGTCCCTGGTAGAAAATTCATTTTGGAAGAGTTTGGTATACTCTACCAAATTTGCAGATCCAAGATCCTTGTGTCTTCAGGCTATGAAAGGGTAACGAAAAAAGTCATTGTAAGCTTGTGTTAATGTAGGATATTAAGTCTTCTGTTTCTTAGATGGATATACTTTGACACTTTAATTAGCTGCTTGTTAATTCTAGACTTGCACGTTGTTCTGTGCAGAGACTTTAAATAGGGTATACCCATGCCAAGACTATATTAAATGGCATACTTTAGCAGTAAGTAGATTCCTACTTTGTTTTATGCATTCCATATATCATTTGACTTGTGATTCAAAACACACAAGACATGTTTCCAGGGTTTCATGTACTGTAAATAAATGTAAAACATGATCCTTGCACAAAAATGCTACAAAGTAATCAGCACCAGGAAGGCTAAGAAGCTAAATAGTACTTGGAAGACTGTAATTAATATTAATGTCTTACATGCCAGAAGAAATGATTAAACTATTTTGCTTGATATGCAAATATGGCTGAATGGCAACACTGTATGATAAACACACTACTATAGCAGCCACTGGTTGAATTTTAAATATCCTATGTAGCAAGAGGTCAAGAATTTAAAAAGGGTGCACAGCGAAAGCATTTCAGCAGCTTAAATCCTGTCAGTGTTCTGTTTTCATTGGTAGTAGGAAAAGAAAGGACTGAAATTATAATATTTTTATATTAATTGGTTCAAGTAGAAAACTTCTCTCTGGTACACTCTACTACACAGTCTACTGCCTGCTGAGGAGCTCATTCTTTGAATATTCAGATTGCTGTAGAGTCAGCTCAAATTCAGATTTTTTTTTGTAATCAGATGCTCTGCTTCCATTTTTGAATTCAGGATTTACACTTCAGTCCAGGTCTTTCTAGATCAAGGCTTTGTAAGATACTCCTCCTTCCTCTGCTCTTGAGTTTCTTATCTGGCCAACTGAGTTCCTCCTGGTTTCAAATTCAGAATCATCTGAGACAAAGACGAGATCAATCTACCCATTGCAGTCCTTATTCGAACCCTGGTTAAAAGGGAAAAACTCCTGTAGTGGTATCTTTTTTCTAACTGTGAGAAAGACACGGTAATGAATTCAATTTGATTTTTAAACAGGAACAAATTTCTCACTAGACATACATACTGACTAATAAGGTTTATTAGTAATGAAACATAAATATGTTAAGCAATTGTAGAACTCCATAATGACCATGCATACTCTGACAATTTTTAAGTGTCAGCATTGCAATAAATTTAACAAGATTATTGCAATTTATTTTGCTTCCTAGGTAGATGAGAAATTATGTTTTGTTCTGACATGAAGCTCTTAATTTTTATGAAAACTTTTTGGATTCATTTGTTGTTTCAGTTACATCCTTACATTTTAGTCTTTGCAACTTTTGCTAGGTATTGCAGAAGATTACCAAAGCCTTAACTTTGATGATCTGTGAATGACAATGAAATATATGTCAATAGAATGCAATGTCAGAACTTCTGACATTGTCAATGTAACTGATACTTTAACTAGCTTAAGAGAAATCTTTTCCTACACAGGAGAGAACCAGGAAGATGGCAAATCACCTGTAATTTTTAGTTATTCATGTTATTCACAAAACAGCACTTTATATCTAAAGGCTAGATATCATCAACATTGACTTAACTCTCCTTTTTTTTTTCAGGAAGTAGTAATGCATTGAGGGATGTTTCTGCAACTTTTTTTTTTTTTTGCTTCTCTTCAATGTCTTTGTTTAGATTTTTTTTTTTTCCTCTTTGAGACAACTGAGTGAGATGAAGCCTATCTAAGTCATCTACTTATGTGGTCTGGACATTGTTGTTTCCTGTGTTCCAAGCAGGGTTTTTTTGGTGTTTCATTTTAAGTTGGGCTTTTTGAGACTTGTGGTATAACCATACTGATAAGGATAATTGGTTGATTTTCCTGGTACAATACAAAGTTAAAAAAGTAGAAATGAAACAAAATGACAAGAAAAGCACAGCAGAGAGAGTCTGGCTGTTATGATTACATATAGAGCTATGATACCAGCTGTGTCTTTCGAATGACATTGTCAGGCAAACTTCTGTGAAAAAAATTACTTGATTTTTAAGGGCAAAGCCTCAGGTGCTGGAAATTTTTACACTGTCCTAGTGATGTAATAATCCTTCCTATGGGGTGGGGGGGCAAATCCACCAGCCTATAAAATTAATAACCTGACAACAATGGATGAAATTTGTTTCCTGGTTTTTATTTCATTCCTAGTAGTTGTGTATTACAGGGCTGATCAGTATGCACTTTTCTGAAAATGTTGATATCCTGTTTTTTAGCTGAAACAGAGCTGGGTTTCTTTTTCAATAGCTAGAATTGTGCTGTGTTTTGCTTTCAGCCTGGGATTTGCTATGAGAGAGGCACTGATAACAAACCAACGTTTACATTTTTGTCTGGAATTGAAGGACATTGTGTTCTGTTAGTTTCTGTTAGTCCACAAGCACAAGATTTAAGAGGGGTGAAGAATATTTAAATTAATAAACTTAATTGACAGTTAGATATGCCAATGGGTATTCTATACCATATCACATCATGTCCAGTATATTAGTGAGGGGCTCTTCCTCTTTCAGCTCTCTCTGGCTTTTCACTGAGGCTCTTGCTCTTCCGGGATTGTAATTTCGATTCGGGATTTTCGCTCCTCCGGGATTGTTATCTGGGAACAGGCTGGGCTTGGTCAGGAGGGGGATGAGCAATAGCATTGGGTGTCACTCATTTGCATATTTTGTTACTATTATCATTATTATTTTAATATTAGTATTATTTTAAGTTTTCTCTCTATTATTAAACTGTTCTTATCTCAACCTACAAGCCTCCTTATCCTTGCCCCCCAGTCGTCTCCTCTTTCCCCTGGGGGTGGGGGGGAAGTGGGTGAATGGCTGTGTTGGCTGCTAGCCAAGGGCTAGCCCAGTGAAACTATCACAGTTGAAAAATTGAAAGACAAAACAGTGTATTCATTTCTCTTCACCTTTTATGGATTTTGTAGTTGTTATTCCAGGCAAACTTTTCAAAACTGAGAACCTCTGCTTAGCTGCCTATGAAAGGAGTGAGTTGAACTAGTTTCCCTTCATTCTTATTTCTTAATTCTCTTTTCTTGGCTTAAGTGTTGGAACAGCTGTGCCATGCTCTATTATTCCTAAAAAGACGTGGTCAGACTGACTGGATAGATGTGAGAAGATTCCCAGCCTTTTCCAGTCATAGCAACCAACATTTCAAGAATTAGTTTTATTGCTGATGCTGCATGATTTTGTCTGCATTTTAGCATTTCTGCTGCATTTGCAGTGTCAAGATCCAGTGTGGTTTAGAAACAGAAGAGAGTGTGTTTCAAAGGCAGCTAGATATTTTTTCCACCAATCACAAGATTGTCCACAGGAAACTTGGGGATTGAATCCTGACTCTCATTGCTTGGGTTCCAGAGGGGTCTGGTGATGGTTCAAATCAGATGCTGGCTTAAACCTAATGATCTGTTGACAGTTTAGGAATGCATGATGAATTTATACTTTTAAGCTAGGAAGAATGTACTGAACAATGTGTGTTCTTGGGTTTGGGTTTTGTGAATCTACCTAGAATACAGATCTCACAAAGACAGATGGAAAATCAGTGATGACTGAATTCTAATTAAGAACTTAGCTGCCTCACTAGTGAGTGTAAAGAAGATGCAAGTTCTGAACCCATTTAAAAATAATTATTCTTTCCTCTTTCATTTTTCCTTCACATCACACTGTTGCCTAATTTGAAAGAAGTGTCATTTCTAACAAAATCCCTATGGATGGCAAATTTCTTCTATCATCCTGACCAAGTTTTTCATATATGCTGTTGAAAAATATTGGCCAGGATTTTCTTTTCCCTTTTCTGTCTAGCTTCCTGAGCAATAACCTATACCATCTGGCAATAAAATTTCTCCAGCATATTTCAATAATCATATGAGGGTTTTTCCAGTATGTATAACTCCTTTCCTCCTGACGTTTTTCTGTGCTACAGCTTTTTTTGTCATTAAGAGCTTTGTACAAGGCCTCCTACCGGGGGGGGGGGGGGGGGGGGGGGGTGTTGCTTTGCACTTTTTTGTGTTTGTGTTTCTGTGTGTCATTCATTTCTTTGTGTTTATCTCCATTTGTCTACCTGACTGTGCATTCAGCTGTCCCAGTTTCTATAAGACTGATTTTCCTGAAAAGCTTTCTGCAAAATATATTGTCAAATGTTTCCTACTCTCTGATTATTCCTGAGAGATTCCTTCTCTGTTCATGACATTTGCATCAGTATTGCTTGGTTTATTTTTTCTTATTTGGGACTGTTAAAAGTGTTGAAAGTATAATTTTATAATAATATTTCTGGCTTTGAACATAAACGTTGCAAGTATTTGTCGGTGGTGATAGTATTAAAATCTCCACAGAGACAAAGGAATAACTCTATTCCTCTGCTGTGCAGAGCGATAGATGGTAGATACATGTCACAACCTTTTTATCCAAGGAGCACTTAATCTGTTATGAGGCTTTATGTACTTTGCTTAGTGAAGAAAATGTGTATATTTGGTACGGTTTAACTTCACTCTGAACTAATTTTGGGGATTATTGTTAAGCATGGGTATTATCAAAGGATGGGAATGGAGGGACTAGAAGAAGTAGAGATTGAATTTAGCTTTTCTATTGGTTTATGTATTTATTTTTATAGATTATTATGTATGTATTTGTATCTGCTACAAATAGGGACATAACATCTGAAGTATAGAAGTGTAGCCCTTTTAAAAGAAAACTTTGTTTTGGAATCATTGCTGGCGTACAGAGGAAATTGTACTCTCATAAAGGCATCTTCTACATTGTATTGACACAGTTGCATTCACAATATGGACTTTTATTTTTTCATCATATTTGAGTAAGAAAAAAAATCACAAATAGAATTTTTAATTTAAAAAAAATATCTGAGAGGCTAATCCCATAAAAACCTCATACAAAGTAGCATGTTGCGTGCTTACATATGTATCTGCAATTTTACAGCAGACAGAAAAGATAAAAACAATCTGGGAGGTCACACTTGTATTTCAGAGTATTTGCAACAATCATTTCCCATTTTGATATTTTTCAATATTTTAAATCAACATTTCCATGAGTTGAAAACTTATTTCATGTGAACAAAAGTATGAAATCACCACTTTGTTTTCAGTTTTTACAAATATTGTTTATTTGATATCACAGATCCTTTTTTTCTCAAAACATATTGGAAATGAAACTAAGTCTAGTTTTATAGTTTATAGCATGTCAGTAAAATTTTAGGGAACATTTAAAATTTGAAAGAGGATTCCCTTTGGAGTATCTCCCTGTTTTCAATATTTTTATTAATCCTACTTGTTAATTACTGGAGCAATATGAACAGTTTTATTCTGGCTTTAGAGAATTTTTCCCTGGAATTTTTTTTTTTGTGCGTGATATACTCGTGATATTTTGACAAGAATAACATGAATGGAGTTTAATTTTCATATCCAAACTAAGACAGAATGGATTTGATATGTTCATTTATTTTAATATTTAGTAATATTTTCTTTTGGTTTTTGCCAAGGCCTAAGATTAACTGACCATCTGTCTATGTTACTACTAAACAGTTTCTACTACTCATTATTGGCAGTTAATTTTGTGGCAGAAATTCAGAGAATGTGGTTTGGTGTTCTGATTTATTCAATGACATTCACAGAAACCTAGCAAAGCCAATCAGAGAATTAAAGGATACTTAGCAGAAGAAAAGTGTCATGAAAAATATTCACAACTGCCACTCTTTAAAAATATGGCAATGGTGTGCTTCTATGTCATACCGCTTGGCCAGATTTACACTGAATATCTCAATCTTTTATTAGATATTTTCAGCACAAAGATGTAGCAGCACTGGGCACAATTTTAGAATATTTATGTCTGTGTGAGTGATCTTGTGTCTGCGCAGTGCACTAAGAATATAAAGAGACTCTACTCCCATGCATTACGTACTATGGACTCACATCCATTTTTACACTGTGTCATAAAGTCATAAATATGTCATAAAATATGCCATAAAAATGTGCTTAGAAGCAAAATGATAACTGGAGATAATCAGCTTTTCTCTATTTAACTTCCCCAAACTGACAAGTTATTTAAATTCTTCTGTTTCCCTGCAAGGTTTCTGGAATATTTATAGATGGAAAAACACATCCATTCCAACAGAATCCACCATTTGAATTTTACTACTATTGCAGTTTGTGCAACTTCTTAAAATCTTCCTTCTGGTGTTTCGCATTTCATTTTTGTTGGTGTACTTAGATGAGCTGTATATGTCCTTATCAGGGCAATTTTCATCCTAATAATTAAGATTATGATCTTATGTTCAACAAAGTTCTTCACAAAGCTGCTGCCAGTAATTGATCCTTGATCCATTTTTTGTCCTTTATATGTTAGTTCCCCCATCTTTTTTTGCCATTACTTTGGAGTTTAAAGTGAACTCAGAGCTAGCATATAACATCTGCACTTCTTCCTGCCTGACACAGGTATTTTTGCAGTGCATAATTCTTCTTCAGGGAAATGAGTAAGGGTTGCCTCTGCCATTCTTTTGTGTTAAACAGCATGTGAAATTGTAGCAATTGGAGCTGCCTATTTCTAATGAAACGGCATCTTTAGAGCAGCTGAAGGTAGGCTGTGCTGCAGATTGTGGTGTATATTTGGGAATACCTGTGTTAACTTTAAATATAATAACACAAAGACTGGAAGCATTTATGTGGCTCCACTTAGACTAATTTTCTCTTGGGAAGACACTTATTTTCTGAGCAAGACAGTATAATTTTTGCTGCTAATTCGATATTTCATTCTCCTAATGTACAGGGATATGCTTTCCAGTTGCTTGCATGGTTGTTCTCAGTGTTACCACTCTTCGCTGGGGTGTAAACCAGTTAACACTAATATCCAAAGCTCTCATGGTTAGATTACTTTCTGTACACTCATGCTAGACTCGTACAGCTTGGGTAGATGCTTTGAATTGACAGAGCAACAGATGGATCCTAATACTGCAAGTTCTGGGAAAGAATTTCCCCTTGGGACAAATAGGACAATTACTGTGCATTGGCAGAGGGCCTCTATGTGATATCTTTGTGCTTTGCTCATTTTCATATTAGGCTTTTACTGTTTTCCTCTGCATAAAAGGGAATCAGAAACACTTTGAGTACCTTTTCTGTAGTGTTTGGACAATTCCCTGAGCTTTTCTGTACATACTGCAGAACACCATACAAAATATGCAAAACCATGCTAAAGTAGCTATGTTACCCTTTGGACGTATCTCTGCACATGCTGTGTAGACACAGAGGCTTGCTCAAGGATCTTTACCGTGTTTCCCTGTAGTACTGTATCCATAGTCCACTGTCCATTTGTCTGAAAGTTATTATCTTAGATTTGTCAATAATTGATCTTCCTAATTATATATAAAAACTAATTTTAAAAAGCTTATTGGCATCAGCAAAGATTGGTTGCAGAATTAAAGTTTATTCCAAACTTGGTTATATAACTAAGTGTAGAAATGAGAAAACAAAGCATATAATCAGAAAAACAAATATAATCAGGAAATTAAATAAAAATATTTACATGTCCCTGAAACAAAAGCAGCTGTTCTGTTTCCATTTAAAATACTGCCTTAAATCCAAGAGGAGATAATTTTATTATCAGGAAATGTACATACAATGTATATACCAGAAATGGTGTTTTAGTATTTATCATAATTTAGACTTATTTTTTTTATATGTCTTATTACCTAACTGAAAGAAAATACTGATACACGTATTGAGAACACCTATTACCTTGGTTCTCATCCTTTTTCAGTTAAAACATGGTAAGATTAGAGAGATTGCATGAGACAGAGAGAAAATAGAGATACGCATGTTGGAAAGTCACAAACCAGTGAATGGTTTAGGAGGAAAGGCTACCTGGGTTTTGTTTGTTTTTTTTTTTTCATCTGAATCTACGCTACCAACATTATGCTGGTTGGTAGTTACTTTAATCCAATGGCCGGAGATGTTTCTTTTTAGAGTGTATAAAAAATACATACTGAAATTCTTTACAGATGCTCACAATGAAAAAAGGGGGTACATATGCAGATGAGTAATCTCATTTTTAGACATAAGTTCTAGTTTTGTTGCAGCAGAAGGGTACACATCTCTGCACTTAGAAGTAAACATTTGTACCCAGTTAACATCCTCATATTGGGTCTATTTCTCTGTACAAAATGATATTTCTGTAAGAAGATTATAGCCCAATGTAAATGCTGAAAAATGGAGTTGACAGAAAATGTAGTTTGAGACATTTTAAGTGGTAGACTGTATTACAAAATGGTAAAATAATTAATTGATAATATTTTTAAGGATTAATTTTTAATTTTAATTAAAATTATTTTGAATGTATACTTGCAGTATGCACATTTAAAATTATTTGTTATTCCTTCATAAAAATATCAGTTGCAAAATCACCAACACTAAAAACTTTTCAGTAATTTGTTTTAGTTCTTTCAAATTATATAATAAGTAAGGTAGAAAAGTCTGTGGTTCGGAAGCAAAAATATGTCTATTTGATTTATGTAATTAATCAACTATTAATTTAGGCCCACATCTTACAAATGTTTTTTTGTTTTTTTTTTTACATAGAGTGATATTGAAAGGGCTTATGTGTGTACAGTTTCTGGAATTTTGATGCACCATTTAATGAACTGCTTAAATGCAGAAAAAATTTTGACTGGTAAAATTTCTATTGCAGAAGCTTTGTTTCCCTTGGAATATTTAGTGCTATCAGCACTTCTAAAATATTTTCATGCAGAATTGGCAGGATGGAGGGATGCAACTTATCAAATTCAGTTTATTTCCTCTGCTCATATAAAGATACCTTTTTATCAAAATTTAATATTTTAATTAAAATTATTAATTTAATTCAAGATTAATAATTCAATCAAATGAAGGAACAGCAAAACAATTTTCCCTCCTTTCCCACTATAAAGTTGAAATTTTCAGAGGTGTTGCAGAAGGAGTATGAAACATTTTCTTTTCATTGACATTATAATGATGCTTTGCAGGTGTCCTTCGACTCTAATCATCCAAGACTTTCACATATGCTACACACTGTGAAAAGTCCCTTTGAAGTTAATTGGGTTTCACCAATTTACTCCAGCAGAGAGTGAAACCCTGTTTACTGAATTTTAAATTAAATATAAACACATTAAAATATAAAACTATACTTAACTCCTGGTAGTTCTATTATGCATGTTGTAGGCTTTCTCAATTAAAACACATCCAATTAGATGTATTTAAAGATGAAATCACCCTCTGAGGCACTGGGTGTAGAAATGGATTAAAAACTAATTAAATGTAGGTCTCTGGAGATTTAAATTACTCTTCCCTCTCCCTAAAATCAGATATATGTCTAAATAAGAAGGAGATCTGAAGGTTAGTGATAACCTCAGGGTTGTTGTTTTTTATTTACTCTCAGATTGCCTGACATCGACTAGCCTGTTCCACTATACAAAATGTTACCTTCTTTTTGGCTTTTTAGAGATTGAAATATGACTTCAGGTACTCCCAACAGTTTTATTGTTCTTAATGTTAACATGCATTTTTAACAGCTCTTTCCTAAATAAGGTGAAAAAACTACAATTGAAATTTTCAAGAGGAAAGGAATGTAGGCCAAAGCATAACACTAAAGCCAGAATAACCCCATTAATGAGCTAAAGCAAAGCATCAAAACCATCAGAAAAAGGAATTTCATTTTCCCAGATGTGATTGTGGATGTCTGCTTGGGGGTGAGCAGAATTTGAATTGATTGAATGACTTTGCAGAGATTCATTACTCCAGCAACTAGTTTAAATTGCACTAAAATTAAATTTATAGTATGTAATGGGCCAGATCTTATGAGATTTCAACTCAGTAGAAACTGGGCATTCAGTATTACGCAGAGTTTAGCTCAAAGTCACCTTAACTCAATTTATGTAACTTCTACTAGTGGAAGGTGGCCCACATTTATTAAGAAACTTCATTGTGTCTGTACTTGGAGAATATGAATCTGTATAATCAGAATTAAAAAGACTGAAATATTTTTTAAGCAACATTAAAAAGTGAATCTCATGCAGTGAAGCATGGTATAAAAGAAAGATCTTATGCAGCTGAAAGTGGCAAAACCTTTCAAGATTAAGTGTGAAGTTTCCATGTGTTGGATACAGACAGTGGGAGAGATTGGATAGGGGCACAGGCAGAATGGAGAGTAGCTCTCATGGGATTCTCCAAAACTGTGACTGTAGATAGCTCTTTCTAAACTTGTGTTAATCTTGGATTAATGTGATTACTGTTATGCCTGTGCTCATGAAGAGCAGACAGTGGAATCAAGGAATCAGAACCAATAAATATATGTCCAAGAGAGTAAGTTGTTATTTTCAGTGTCACTGTACATATTACTCTGAAATAAAATTAATGCACATAAATTATACTTGGAATTGTGGCAGCTCTTCAGTCGTTTTTTCAGAAGGAGTAAATACTTTGCTTACATTTTAAACAGTACCTGAAGTGTCCCTTTGTTCCTTGTAGATCTGATCAGTTTTTACTTATTTGTGGTGTAGGAATGTCAGCACTTCCCAAGCTCTGTATCACAATCCCTCATTTAAGATCTTGATAAGAATACAGTCTAAAAATCACAGGAAATCATCAAAAAGGCAGTGTCATTGGAAAGGTTTGCATTTGATTGAAATGTCAAAGGGCGGAAAAAAGTGTATAATGAAAAACTGTCCCCAAGTTGCAATCATTTTAGTGACAGCAGTGTTCCTGGTGTTGATCTTGCCTGGCAATGGAATCCTAGCTCCCAGATTGCTATTTAAATTACTCATGAATTAAATTTATTGATAATGACATTTTTATTTAATTTCTCTACAAAATCTCTCTAAGACTATTAATTGTTTTGTTTCAATGTGTATTCCTATCACAATACCTTTTTTTTAGCTCTTCCTAGCTCAAATGCTTTACTCTTTAGCTACTTGTAAGACAAGTGCAGTATGCAGTAATTCCAGTGAAGTTTGCAAACCATTGACATTTGAGTCTGGAGGGAGCAGTGATTGATAGACCAGCACCCTCATACTGATGCTCAGGAGATCGGTGGGTATTTATTAAACTAATGTAGCTTTGGAGCTGGAAAAGCGTCAGGGGATCTGCTTTAGAAGGAATGCATTCTAGTGAGAAGAGTGTGCTGGCATATCCCTGGCATGCAGTAAGACAGTGGGAGATGGGCTGAATGAGGAGGCTTTCCTGTGAGTCTCTAACAGTTCTAGCCTATATATTTGGGAAGTTCCCCCAAAGCAGCATCTGCATCACTGAATTGGAATTGAGGAATAGTGACATCTCTTCAACTGAGAATGACAGAATGTTGCAGAGTCTAATTCCTGGATCATGTAGTTTTCTTTTCTTATTGCTCCAAACGCTCTAGAAGCTTAGCAAGTTCTCTAGTCATGCACACAACCGGGTGCATACCACCAGCAAGGGACATAACATCAATACAGAATATCTTTTCTCCCCTTGCATGGGAGAGTTCTTTCTTGAAAATTTCCTGGATGATCCTAAAAGTGCACAGTGCCACAAAGTCAATGGTTAATCAAGTTGTCTTTTAACAAGTTAGAGTACTATATCATAGACTTTTATGCTGTGTTAGAGCTATCTTAATATTTACATGCTTAATATTCTCAAATTGTTATATTTACACATCCATGCAGCTGTCTGTATATGTTGATGCTAAACTGAGAAATAACAAATGTGCAAACTGTGCTTTGGGCTATAATGTAGGGTCTTTAGGTACAAAATAAAGACATTAAAGACAGATTCTTGTTCTTCATGTGATTAAATTTGACTCGTATTATTGCTATAGTGTGGTTTTTAATCTTTTATGTAATACTTTAAGGGAATCTGTTGAATAGAAACCGTAACACTATTAATAAAGTGTAACACTAAGCCTCAGGACCAAATGCTAAATAACATTTAATAATAGATTTTATAATAAATCTGTGGACTTCCTTATGTGCGCTTTTCACTCTTTTTCAATGCTAATGTTGTTATGCATTAGCACTCAGGTGTTCTTCCTCGTGATACAATAGCTATGGCAGCCTGCATACGTGGACTCCAAATAATTTAACGCTTGTTGAGGACAATGGGAAGATTTCAAGGGTGTTGTATCAGATCCTCTACAAAACCAGCTCAAAATACTGACATACCACTGTTCCATATGGCTCTATTCTTCAAGACAAACTATATATTCTTAAACATGAATTTGTATTTCTATCCCTCCAAACAAAAAGGCAAAGATTTGTCAATATGCCTAAAGTAAAGTTTGTACTGAGTGTAAGCAGCAGGGAGTGAAATATTTCAGTTGTATTTTAGGAGGGTCAGTGGGTGAGTGGTCATAAATCATTATTCCATAAGGCAGGAGGAAAGACAATGTAATACAAGGCCTGACCAATGCTGTTGAAAGCAGTGGATTCAGGGGTTTCTGACTCTTTTTTTTTTTGTTTGTTTGTTTTTTCTGTTTTTCTTGTATAATACTTCAACTTAAAAGAAGGGTCAAAAATGCTGGTAAGAGGGAATTTTCAGTTGGAAGTCCAGTCAATATATTAACTGGACAAAGCACTCAGTAAAACAGTAGCAGGAAATTCTCTACTTTAGACAACCTAGAAGGCCTTCGTCATGAGATTTCTGTGTCATGTTACAAATTTGCTTTGTTTTGGTCTCCTAAGAGCTGGAACTTGCAATTCTTACAGAATTTTTTTTATTATTATTTTTTAAACTGTAGGTCAAATACCTGTTTAATACATATGGCTTTGAGACTTCCCTGTAATGACAGGTTTTACATAATAGAATATAATAATGGCATCAATAGTACTTCTTTCTAGGCTATTATTCTGTATTAACTTTTCATTTTCCCTACCTGAATATAAATGTGTTGTCTTTTCCTGTAAGTTAGCACAGCTTGTTGTTACCTATATTTAAATATAACCTATCAGATTATTATTTTAGTTCCTGTGACAAGAAAAGTAAGGTGCAATGATGTTTATATTAATTTGAGTTTTATTTGCCCTCTCATTGAAATGTCATTGTACTATCCTACATGGTGGGGTCTTTAAAATGAAAGAATTTGTGCCGAGGAAGGCAGAGAAGGAAAAACACTGAAATAACTATGTATTTTCTAACATCAATGCCAAATAGTCATCTAAGTTACATGAGATTTATATATTTTATTGCTAGATCATCCACATCACTGCTCTACCATTTTAACAAAGGTAAATTTCTCAACCAGCGAATATCCATTCTTTAATGGGTTTTTCAATTTTCAGGTGTATTGTTCACTAATTGCACTATAAATATGCAAATATTTATTACCTGTTGGTTCACAAAAATATTAATACCAGTACAGATTTTAAGAATTTTTTCTAAATAATGAAAAGGTTTCAAGTGTTGCTGTACTATGAAATAGCATTAGGTATGTACATTTTTGTCTGAGAAAGGGACTTTTTTCCAAATTTTATGCTACATTGCAGCTCTGATTCATCAAAATTAAGTTGCACATTTACTTCCTGAAGCTGGTCTGTATCAGTTTGTCCAAACACAGGGAGTACAAATGCATCTCTTAATGTGTCTGTCACAGGAATCCAGTTTTGTGAATGAGCCACCTACTACTTAAGCAGTGCCCCTAGCTTTGAGTTTTTGTTTTTGGTTGGGGTTTTTTTACACATTGTAGTTATCACCAAATTTATACATAGAAAGAAAGGCTGTTGCTTAATCCAGCCCATCATCCCTGACAGTTGACACTAATTCTCTTAAGTATATATTCTGTTGTTGCATTTTGTTTAGAACTTCAACGGGCTGATCTAGCTCCTCCGCTACTTGCTGCCTGGAGCATTGTGAATAGAACCTTCTTTAGACCTTGTAGTCTCTCTCCTGACTTTACTGCAGTATTTGTGGCACCTGCAAATGGATTTTTCGTTTCTGGTGTAGTAAATTAGTGTGCTCTGTGTTAGTAATGGAAACAAAACCAAAAAGGAGTGAATTAACACTTTCTACACTGTTATTTCCCACATGAAAAACTGTGATGGGTATTAAATGCCTCCTCTTATTTGTGATTGTTTTTCAATTTCTGTAAATGTCACCACTCGAAAACTGCGAAACTGCCATAGCCATGAGCAAGACCATTTAGCAGACTTTTGCAGCAAATATGAAGTCCATGCAGACATTTGAATATGACTTACTTTCAGTGTAATTATTCAGAATAAGAGGAGCTGGGGCAGTTTAATATAAAACACAGAATTAGACTTGGCTCGGTGACCAGAACTCTGGATTTTGCTCTCCCAGTTGAAGGTTCATTCACTAGTGTACAGAGAGCCATGCTCCTCCTCTTTGCTCCAACAAATCTGGAATGTGTTCCAATGTGAGGGTTAAAGAATGCCTTCATCTAAAATATAACCTACAGGTAAGTGTCCTGTTGCCAACCAATAGGCTAGAACCCAACCCTGAGAGCCTTCCAACTGGCCTGTTGCCTTTTCCTTGAAAAAGCAGGGCAACGGCCAAATGACTGTGAATAATGAGAGTTGGAGAGTCACCTCCTCAGGGATGGACAAAATTCAGCTGGAGGCTCATCCACACCTATTAATGCATGTGGTTTGTTTTTTTATGGTCACTGCCACATCAGTGAAGTCTGTAAAGAAGTGTTACATGATTGAGACTCAGCTAATGTGGCTGAAAATGTGTAAAACCTTTACTGTGAGTAGGGGAGGGGAAAGGGAAACTTTGAGTCTTGGCACAAAAAGAAGAGTGATGATTCAAGTGTAGGGTCAAAGCATAAGCAAGTGAATGTTGCAATCTCCCTGACTTAAAGTATAGCTACAAAACACTGTAAAGTAGTGTGTTTACTTTTTCTATTTTTCTGCAGCAAGATTAATGGAAAAATTTGGGTAGTTCTAAATCACATTACTTACATTGGGAAACTGTAATGGTAATGGTGTGTCTTTTCATAGTTATTTCAAATTCCTCACGTATGTGTTAGCTGACATTGGCATAAGTAAATTGTTTCTCTGTGGTGTTTCATCTTCTTGGTTGTTTGGAATTCAGCTTAATTCTCAATTTGTCTGCTTTATGCAGGCATGTATATCAGCGTGAAACTGTTCACACTCATTTTCTCCCTGTCACACTTCCATATGTAGATTCACATTTAACTAATATACTCAGATAATTTCATGTACCCTGAAGACATATTGACTGTATTATTGATTTTGTACTGTCATTTAGAGTTAGGCTTAGTTTTTGTATGTCTTTTTACATTCATCTTTCCAGGATAATGCAATACAATAAGGATCTACTGTCAGATTTAGCAGAGATATTTTAAGAGTGGAACTGTTAAGATATTTACATGACAGAACTATTTTACTGCTGTTCATTCTGTTGGTTTTTGTTTGTTGTTTTTTTGTTTGTTTGTTTGTTTTTTAATTTAACCACTGCCTTTCTTGTTTTTATCTTTACTAAATGCTTTAATAAAATATTCATTTATGTTATTTTATTGCTACTGAATTTGGTACTCACCTGCTAAGACCTCTTTAACAAAAGAGATGTTCCCTTCAATTTTCATAAATCACAGACTCATGGAATCGTGGGGGTTGGAAGGGACCTCAGGAGATCATCGAGTCCAACAGCCCCTGCCAAAGCAGATTCACTACAACAGATTGCACAGGAAGGAGTCCAGGTGGGTTTTGAACATCTCCAGAGATGGAGACTCCACACCCTCTCTGGGAAACCTGTTCCAGTGCTCCATCACCCTCACAGTAAAGAAGTTTTTCCTTAAGTTTATATGGAACTTCCAGTGTTCCAGTTTTTGCCCATTGCCCCTTGTCCTGTCACCAGTCACCACCAAAAAGAGCCTGGCCCCATCCATTTGGCCCCCACATTTCAAGTATTTATAGGCGTTGATAAGATCCCCTCTCAGCCTTCTCTTCTCCAAGCTGAAGAGTGGCAGCTCTCTCAGCCTTTCCTCATAGGGCAGATGCTCCAGGCCCCTCATCATCTTTGGGGCCCTCTGCTGGACTCTCTCCAGAAGATCCCTGTCTTTCTTGAACTGAGGAGCCCAGAACTGGGCACAGTATTCCAGATGTGGCCTCACCAGGGCAGAGTAGAGGGGGAGGAGAACCTCCCTTGACCTGCTGGCCACCCTCTTTTTAATGCAGCCCAGGATACTGTTGGCCTTCTTGGCCACAAGGGCACACTGCTGGCTCATGTCCAGCCTGCTGTCCACCAGCACACCCAGGTCCTTTTCCACAGAGCTCCAATCCAGCAGGTCAGCCCCTAACCTGTACAGATGCATGCAGTTATTCCTGCCCAGGTGAAGGACTCTACACTTGCTCTTGTTGAACCTCATCAGATTTCTTTCCGCCCAGCTCTCCAGTGTGTCCAGGTCTCGTTGAATGGCAGCACAGCCTTCTGGTGTGTCAGCCACTCCTCCCAACTTTGTGTCATCAGCCAGCTTGCTGGGGGTGGATGCTGTCCCTACATCCAGGTCATTGATGATGTTAAACAAGACTGGACTCAGTACGGACCCCTGGGGAACCACAGGCCTCCAACTAGATTCTGTGCTGCTAATTGCAACCCTCTGAGCTCTGCCAGTCAGCCAGTTCTCAGTATTTTGATGGACACGATGGTTAAACCTGAAGTAAAAAAGATAAAAAAAGAAAGATATATTTGATCTCAATGTAGATTGTCAGACTAATTAAATGTTCCTTTTTAATGATGTCTTTAGAAGAGCAATAATAGGGTAATTTGGTTTTTATATGATACCACTGTAGGAGACCTGATTTAGCCATTTTTTGTATAATACCATATCTGATATGGTGTTAAAGTATAGGAGAGTACTATTTGTTTAAGGTGTTGAATAACAGAGAATTGAAAGGTGAATAAGGCGCTCAGAGGAGACTGTAAAATGTTGTTTTGGATGTGTGAGTGAGTGGGTTGGAAGAGGTTTCCAATAGTGTTTTGGGGCTGTTCCTTTTTTTTTTTTTTTAAATAGCTCAAGGAGACATTGCCAGATGTGGTTTGGAAAACAAAATTTTGCACATGACAATCCCAATCTAAAGAGGTCTTTTTAGGTGGTGTTGTGCAGCTGTACTTCTGCTGCAAGATGGTTTCTCATCCATTCATTTCTGGACCTACTGAGAGAACAAGAATGGGATTTTTTCTTTAAAGAAGCCTTATGATTTTGATGTTGTGATGATCAGAAACAACATGTAACAACTCTTTCCACAGCATGGGTCACTGCATTTCTCAATATACATTACCGTTTTGTGGCATTAGTTTAACGTGAAATGTACTACAGCTTTTTCATGCAAAAATACTAATCAGATCTCTTGTTTGTATTAATTATCATATTAATATAAAATAAGCCATTGTACTGGCAGAAATATTTTGCAGTAAATTTATTGATTATGTAATTTCTGCATCTTCTTATAGCAAAGCAAGCCTGTCTTCATTTTTGTCCATTATAATTACCAGCTAAAGACAGTTTTCACACTACCTAGTCTGGTAATTAATGACAATACTGAAGCATGGGCATCTGATAATGAAAACTAATTTGCATAAGCTGCCTGCTGGAATGAAAGAGCATCTTCCTTTGCAAATCCACTATAAATAAGCATAAACTAAAAGATTAGGTTTAAATCTTCAAAGCCACCTAAGGGATTCCTGGCTTTGAAAATCTCAACTATAATGTGTACTGCTATAAATGAGAGCGAGACAATTCAAATGCATAACAGCATGGGGAGAAAAAATTAACATGTGTAAATAATTTAGAAATGAGGCTGTTCTTTGGAGGACTAGCTATATTAGCTTCATCATAATAGCTGTTCTTTTGAACATTGCTGGGAGCTGCTGCGTTGCAATAACAGTTCATCTGGACCCAAGAAATGTCTCTATGCTCTGTTTTGCACGCATATCCTTTGGAAACAAGAACTTTCCCACATAGGGGAGTGGAAGGATGTGACTGCCTGTGGTGAGAGAAATATTTGTATCTTCATTTCAGTCCCTACAGTAAGAACATTTGAGAATCTGAAATGGTCAGGGATGATAAATTGGAAATTTTCAACAGAACTATGGTTTACAGTATACTCAGAAATAGCAATGTTCTTGAAGGCCCTCAAAATTGCATTGAGTGTCTTTGTATTATTCTTTTATCAAGGCAAATGATATATTATTCAGATGGTTATATTTATTTTGCCTTTAACATAGCAGAAAAAGAGCTGTAAGGCAGAGAAAAGAAATATCTGGTTTTTTGTCATACCCAATAAGAAGCAGAAACTAGAATTTTGCAAAACTTGTTACAATTTACTCAACCCAGTTTCCATCTTTTCATGAAGAGTAGTATCTTCTTCCTTCCTCCTGCCTTTCTACAGCAATGGATAAGAAGCAAACAATTTACAGCTCCTCACATGCCTGAAGTTAGAGTTGACTGACACATTCTCAGTAAATTCTCATTTAATTTAATTTAATTTGCTGCTTTTAAAAATTCTTTTAAAGAAGAATGTTGCATTCTTGTTTCTCAGAAATCTGATTGTAAGAAGCTGCTGCTGAATCTTTTCCACTTTTTCCCTGATAATTTTCTTTCAGAAAGATTTCATATAGCTTTCTGTTCTAAATGATTTATTTCTTCATGACTATTTCATATTATTTAGTAACATAGTACCAGTGCACAACTCGCTGTATATTGTTGGGAACTCTAAGATTTTTTGGTATTTTTTTTAATTGCTTCCTAAAGGGTGCTTGTAGCTGTTACATAGATTATGATATCTATTAGTCTCTGTTTACCAACTACTATGAGTTTCTCGAGTTACAGACTGAAGTCTAACCTGAAGGAGACTGATTTGTCTTTTCTGTTTCGAAGTTTGGGGTTTTTTTCTATGTTTTTTCAAGTAGTAGGCAGAAGAAAAGTGGGACAAAATGTCAGCTAGTGAGGAAAAGTAGGTAAAAGCATGACATGGTATTGCTTTCTCATCCATTCTTCCCTGGACCTGTCAAATGTCAGGCAATACAGATGGCAGAGGCAGCACTGTGCCACAGGAGAGCTTTTGATCTTTGATGCAGACTTTCATAGCAAAATTGTCCAATCACCTTGTGAGTGGGCAAAATGCCATAGCAACAGATGAGGAGGAGTGTGAGTAGCCATATATCATATCTGTTGTTTGAGCTGAGACTGTCCAAAGGGCTTTGGGTTCAAGTTATCAGCTTGCCTGCACTTGGTGCAACAAAGGGGCAAGGTAATAAGCTGGTTCAAACCTAGATGTATTATTCCCAGTTCTTATGCTACGCACTGATATTGGAAAAATGCTCTTTGATATAACTTAGAGCAGCTTCAAAATAAATCTGTTTGCGACTGGCTTTTATGGTAGATTGTTTCCCAAAATATAGGTGTGCTCTACCATGTTGTCATACTACCTCTGATGCACCCTTATGATGAAGCTGCAATAGGGTGCTTAGGAGACCACTAGAATGTGAACATTCACTTAAAAAGTCTATGTTTGTCAAGCTTCTGGATTAATCTGTCAACCTTTATTGTTCTTTGTGCAACAACCAGCAAAATGTGCTTTTGTGAGCAAGATCCTGAAACTCGATTTCAGTGCTTTTTAGTTAGTAATGCATAGTGGTATTTGAGAATCTGATGACATCTTCTTTTGTATCACTAGATATGTTTTGTATTCCAGGCGTGTTGATAAGCATTTATGTTCAGTGCACAATGGAAGTGGCTTTTCAGCTTTGGATAGTCATATTCAAACAAGAGGAGAAATTAAGATATCTGCCTTACATGCTATGTATTTTTGTTTAATAAGACTTTCTTAGTGAAGAAAATGGAAAATTTAATGGCAATTTCTGTAACAGTAGGGCTTTCAATCTCACTTTGATCTTGCAACATAGTATTAAATACTTACATAAATGCTATTCAGGAGCGAAGCACAAACAAATCCACATTGTCTTACTGTTTCTTCATATGGAATGAAATTTCTTATGGCACTCTGTTCTAATATTTTCTCAAGCATGTCGTTCTAAGTATAACATTATTGAAAAAGCTTAAAGATTTTAAAGATTAAGCGTGTGTGATTCAGAAGAAATGTAATTTACCTCAACAGAAATTGATATGAAGAAATCAGAGAATTAAATAGAATGTGCAAATGTTGCTATAAGCTTTTGAAGCATTTTGTCAAAGGATATAATTTTCAATGAAATTATGAAAACTTTCCAGAAGGATAAATCAGAGATCAAAAATAATATCACTTGAAAATCTTATTTATCCAAGAAAACTGTATTTACTCCTCTCAGACACATTCATATAAGAATTTTCTGAGTAGGAATTTTAATATTGAATTTCAGTATTTTATTTTGAGTCTTAGCATCTTTACTTTTCAGCAACCACCTTGCAGAATGACCTCATTATTTTGATAATTTTATTTTTCATAGAAAAGAAAGGAAATAACTAATTTTAAAAAATATAAAATTATGCTATAAACCTAAAAAGAAAAAAAAACCCTGGAATGCAAAAACAAAGTAAACACCCTTAAGTTTGAAATAAAAAATAATAACTTTTAATGTCTTGAAATATATTATTTGAACATCAAGATTGCTAAGTACACTAGCTATGGCAAATGCTATCAGAACTTGACAGCAAGGGAAAATATCAAACTACATTAACTTGTTTGTTTGTTTGGTTTTTCTCTTATTTTTTTTTTCCTTAACAAAAGAATGGAGAAGTTCAGCCTGGTTTACAAGGCAGCCTGAGAATCCCTGGGAAGCAATGGCAGGAATGTAGATCCATTCCAAATTTTGTGTATACTTTTTTGTACAGAAACAACTTTGTTTAATCTTCTGGAATTATTTCTCAAATTGCTCAGAGAAGCTTTTCCTGTGCTGATTCACTGAACATTATAAACCATAGACAGTGATTCCACATACTGTTCTAAGGGTACTTTCTCTAGACTGTATGTTACTTGTGTTCCTTTTGCATTTGTAGACAGGAAGATTTTTTAATGAAGAAGGTGATTCTGAAAATGCTGAATAAGAAATAAGCACTTTTTTTTTTTTTTTTTCATTTCTCTCCCCACTGTTTTTAAGGAGTTGCACTTCTGCCTTGATATAATTTCCTGTGAGTTTTTGTACAGCAGTCCAGGCAGGCTGTCAATGTTTGTCCAATAAATTCTTTGAGTTTTAGTTAAAAACAAAAAAACAAGACCTTGACAATAAAATTTCAGATGAAACAGGTTTTATTATAACAAATAAGAATGATCTTATGGAAAGCATTTCCTTATTTCTCAACTGGTGAATCTACATAGGAATACTGGGTTCTTTCCATTACTTCCCGTACCTTTTGTTAGCATACTTCAAAAATCTCCAGTGTCATTGTAGATTATTTTCCTTTCCTTTTTGGGGCGTTTTATTAGTCAGAAGATGCTAGTAATCACCTCAGAATTTATTATCCATTTTACTAACAGTAGGCTTCTGTGGTTTTAATGTATATTTTAATTTTGTATGAAGTTTCCCTACTTGTGTTTGTTTTTTGGTTTTGTTTGTTTGTTTTTTAAAATGCATGATCCTGTGGATCAGGAGTTTTTTATTTCTGGTTTCAAAATTTGGAGGACACCACTTTTTACAAACTGTTAATCTCACATCACATGGTCAGCATAGCAGTATACCCAAACCTGGCCTCTCAGTGCCATGTGAATGATTTCCAGAATTTGTGACTAGATTTCATTCAGCTGTTAAGAAGAAATTGAAACTGTAGAAAGGAAAAGAGAAAAGAAATCAGTCAGTAACTAGCTGAGCAGTTGTTCTGCTTATTCGTTTCTTTTTCCTTTCTCTTCTGTTTCTGCAAGGTTATTCAGCATGAAAACAGTGTGGCAAGTATCTCTCTCAGTGTAAGGAGAGGTAAAATGTTTTCAAGCCCCTCCTCATCTGACCTTCAGGCTCATTCCTTTGTCTGTCTGTTCTGAGCTGTAGAGATTTCTCTGCCTCTCCATGTTCAGAGACAAATTCAGAGTTAAGTTCAGCGAATTGTTTCTTCTTATCCCTTTTCTTTCATGGGTACCCATGATTACCGGGTATAATAGTTCTCCTGAAGCTGCCACTCTGATCCCATTGTCTTAGCAGCAAAAATCAGTGGTAAAGGAGGTCTCAGAGGCTCCTCTGTGAATCTTTAGATTTCCCTTTCATGTTTCAACTGTTGCTTAACAGTCTGTAGACCTCTTGCTGTGATTGTAAGTGCTCCATTTATCTGACCTTTTGATTGATAATTTTATTGCTGAGTTTTATTTTCTTTTTAAAGACTTGATCACTTTGGATGCAATTTTTTCAAGACAGCTCATCACTGGCCTAACACTGCTTCCATTATAAATAAGTGAAATAACAGAAAATTAGGCATACTCAATACTGGGTATGTTTTAAAATCCTAGCACAGAAATTTTTCTCCACCCTCCTGTAATCAGGTCATTCCAGTAAAACCTCATCTGTTTGTTCATCTCAAGAGTCCTTCACAGAAACCAGTCTGTCAGCAAATGTGCTCAATTTTGTCACAGAGATTAAAGTATGTGAGAAGAGATGACGACTCTGCAGTGGTCAGCCTCCAAATCACAACAGTTCTGTCAGGAATAGATCTAAAGTTTAGATATATTTAAGGTGGAAGTTGGATTAGAAGTGAGACCAATCTGCAGATGCTAATTAGCAATGTGGATATATTATGATTATCATTTAGACAATGGTCGTGTTTTGTAACATGGCAATTTGTGTATCTCCTCAGAAAAAAACTGCCCACAGCAGACATTCAGAAAAATGCATGAGGTGTTATAACTGAAGCATACTTTTGTGTCTGGCAAAGCAAAAATAGATGAGAGCAACCAACAGCAATTGACAAGACCTGGGTCTAGCTATTGCAATAAGCATCTGGACTCTCATGTCTTTTAGGATTTTTATCTCTTTTCCTTGAAGTGTTACCATCTTATCCTTGAATAGCAACAATATTGTAGATACTAGTAGCATATCTTTAATGGTTCTTCATAAAATGATGAGGAAAGGGCAAGAGAGATTGCCCTACCTATGATTTTCCTGAATTTGATTTTGACCTAGACTGAAAAGGCTGCCACTGTTGCATATAGTCCTGGTCCTTCTAAAGAAAATAGCAAAGGTTAGCCTATATACTTTCCTACAGACTCTAGTGAGTGCATTATGTTGTCAGCTACAGACATCCAGTTTCAATGAGTTATGGTCTGGACTTGAGGTGAAGGGTTTTTTGTGTCAGTGTTTTAGAGTGGGCATTTCTCAGGTTCAGTACCAGTGCATGTGCATTACTGTCAGTAAACATTCATTTGCACTATCTTTCATTTTAAATTATTAGGTAATGAATATTCTGGTTTGTTTTGCTGTAAATTGAGATTTTTCTTTTCTCATAAATTCCATATGATTTTTTTTAGATAGGGTTTGTAATTGTGCAATGTGTAGTACAATAAAAAAATTCGTATTTCTAGGCAACATAATGCTAATTCCTTGATTTTTGGTTGTCTGAAGTGGGCTGCCAAAGTATTCTGGTTTTGAAGAAAACAACTAAATACTTCCACTTGGCCACTGGCCAAAATGGTGGGTGATGAAAGCTATCACAATGCATTTTAAGGATAGGGATGTTTACAAATCTAGAAATCTTCAGAGTATTCATGTAGGTTCGCTTTTCTCAGTCTCTGTGGAGCATGCTAAGTATGCTGTATTAGGCAAAAGAAAAAATTCTGACAGGCAAACAGTATAAAATGGAGGACAGGTTTTTTCTAAAATAGGTGAACATTCTTGGTCAATCATCATCTGCAGACAGCAGCACTGAGATATAATAAGCTAAAGGAGTGAAGTGGCAGTATTGCAAGCAGTGAAAAATTATTTCATAATTTACTTGTTAAAAGTGAAATGGACTGCAGATTTATGTTAAGGGAGGGAGAAACAATCCTCATCTTAGGATGCAAATATATCTTTTAAAATTAATTTTTAAAGCAATAACACATATGCACAGATAAAGTAATGTGCAATTGTGTCTTGCAAAAAAAAAAAGATATTTTTGTTAACATTATGATGGAATCTCTGGTGAAACTTTATTGGGAGAAGACAATGGAAAGTCACCTCTCTACCTCACTCATCTTTTAAAAATATACATATTTCCTAATATTCATTATTCTAAAAGGCTTTATTTTGAGTCACTTGAAGAAAGGAATCAATACAACATTCATTAAAAGATGAGGATATTTTGTGTCCAAAAGTCTTTTCAGTCAGATCAAGTATATGCAGAGCAAGCCTGTAAGGGAATGGCTATATTCAGTTTGATACAATTTTGATTAATCCAAAGGACTTCTTTTTCTTACTGCCTTCTATGGGAGTGTAAGACTGCAGAGAAGTGAGAAATGACACCACTGTTAGAGTTTACATATAGGTCCACATATAACAAACCTGGCAAGCATGAAGAGAGGTATTTCCTTGAGTACTCTGCTGGAAGAGACCCTTAGTTCTCATCCCCAAGATCAATGTGTGCTATATTTGCTTAAATACTGCTTTTAAATCCCACCACAAATGGAAATTGATTACAACAGCTGTAATGGATTTGGCTTTCCCTGTATATTCAAGAAATCTTTTTTGGTGTATTTTCTCTGATGAGATAATGTAGGTCAATGTTTTAGTTAATTCACAATCTGTGTGAGCTCTGAACCTCAATTTAGAAGGCAACAGCAACATGAAACCTAATTTAGTTGGGGATCCTTTAAAATGCAAGTTTTAGAGGGGCATTCTGAAGTAATAGAAAATAAAGATGAAAAATATATGTTGGTATTATTATTTTAGTACATACACTAAATACATATATCTAAATATTCTATTATTTAATGCTGTGTTATTAGAAGTAGTACGTCCACAGATACAGTTAATTTGAATGCAGATGGTGGTATTCTGATAGCACAATTTTGCAGGTGTAATTCCCAGTAGATGTCCTGCCAGAATTTTATGTAGCAATGTAGTACTGAATCATCTGTACTAGTGGTAAGTGGTATTCTTGTCCAAGTATATCAGTGCCAAGAACACTCCTCCCTTCTCACCCTGCTGCAGTCTTTCTTTTCTGGACTTATCTTCCCCTCCCCTCTGTCACTTCTACTCTCGTTTTACCTTTCCTTTGATCAAGGCCCTGCCTTGGCAAAATTAAATTGTTCAGAAGACTTGATTCACCTTAGATTGAATCAAAATGGCCTAACGTAACTCTTATCTAGAGGAAGGTTGACCCCACTGTACTATAACACTATTTTATCTTAAAGTTATTTGTCTTTCTTCTGCAGATGTTACACGTTATTGCTTAAAGCTCAATGATTCTCAAGCCAATCTTGTGACTGACTAATCTTATTTTTCCTCTTACCCATATTTCAAACTCCTGCCATTTTATCTAGCTATATTGAAAATATAAAGTTTCTTCTCAGGTTCCTAAAATTTATTTCCTGCTAACTTGTTGATATATTTTGTTTTTCTGTCGTTTTAGAACTGTCTTGCTGATTAAAGAGCATTTCTTTTTATAATTTGTCTCTGAAATCAGCTTCATTTTTAGTGCATTAATTGACAGCATATATACAGCATTGTGAATATTATTTGGAAAAAAAAAAAAAGATATGCCTGACTAGCTGCCCAGATAAAAGAAAAGTATTTTGCTTTGATTGCATTTATGCCAATTTTCATAAGTATATATAATGATTAAGGGAATTTTTCTTTTCTTTTCTTTTCTTTTCTTTTCTTTTCTTTTCTTTTCTTTTCTTTTCTTTTCTTTTCTTTTCTTTTCTTTTCTTTTCTTTTCTTTTCTTTTCTTTTCTTTTCTTTTCTTTTCTTTTCTTTTCTTTTCTTTTCTTTTCTTTTCTTTTCTTTTCTTTTCTTTTCTTTTCTTTTCTTTTCTTTTCTTTTCTTTTCTTTTCTTTTCTTTTCTTTTCTTTTCTTTTCTTTTCCTCTCTTTTTTTTTCAGAGAAAGAAAATGTCATCTACATATCAGAGTATTTTAAACTTGTTAAAGTATGCAAAACAGAAACTTTATTCTAAAAGCAATATGCTACTTGTCATTAAAAAGAAGGTATGCCTCATTATTTTTAAATAACATATGATGGATAAACATTTTCATAATAACTTAGAACTTCACGAATGGTGAATGGGGTTCAGCCCAAGCACTGGGGACATAAATATGCAGGTATAATGCTAAATAATTGAAGATAGTTTGAAAAATAAGAGTATTCTCATGGGCAACCTGTGAATAGAACAAAATACTGAATTCAACAAATGGATAACTTGCTAGAAATTATTTCAGTTATTTTTAGTGCTAGGCCAAATATGATTTATACATGTATGTGACTTCATGGAACAGCTCAGGTGCTTAATATTAAGCATAAGATTAAGTGCTTCACTGGATCAAGACCCTGTTTGATAGTACCTTGTCCTCTGGGCTATGTTAATTCATTTTCTGGCCGATTACAGTGGCGTATAAGGAGTGTGAAATTGCTTTCCATTGGAATTTTCTCCCTGTGATAGTGAAATGTGCATCTTTTGAAGGTTATCTGCCCAGGATTCATCATCTGTGGTGCAGTGAAATTCTCCACCCCATATTTCTTTCATGAACCACGATTTATACATTTTAGCTCTATTCAGAGCTAAATAGAAGCAGCAGTTTTCTGTCTCATTTTCTTGAGTTCTTGAAATGACTTTTCAAGGTGGGACATGTTTTGTGGCATTTCTGACAAATCAGCTCTTACACAGGTTGTATGAGTTTCATGGAACTTCTGTTGTTAGTGGCATAATTACAATGAGTTTATCTATGAAACTTGCTACTTGAGGGGATACAATGAGTTAATTTCTTTATCATCTTACTGAGTGACTGTAGAAGAAATTATTTGAAGCCTTATATCTGAAAGAGGTTTACTTATCAGACCCAGGAACTTAACCATTATCATCTTTGTCTCAGGCTATGCCAAGCTGCTTAACAGGCTGAGGAAAGGTAAGGTAAAGGGACACCAAGCCCTCAAGGCCCCCTGTGCTTCAAGTTTTTTTTCTCATACATGAAATAATGACAGAGGTTCTGTTCAGTTCCTTGGCACAGCAGCCCTTTCCCAAATGCCCAAATAGTTTTGCAAAGCATACTGCTGCCCTTGCGGAGGGAGGGTCAGAACATAGAGACTTGGTCTATACTCTGCACCTGTGGCAGATGAAGAAGTTTCTCCCCTGGTGTCTTGGAGGAGTCATGAGCTGGTCAGAAAGGGAATTATTTTAAGAAAGGAGATTATTTCTAAACATCCTTACAAGAGATCCATCTGTGTGCATGTTGGCTTTTACATTTTATGAATGATGACTGATAGAGTAATTCAGCATTGACCTCTAGCCATTTTACCTATTCAAAGACATGTATTCAGCCCATTTCTTTGTGTCTGGACTCTATCATGACTGTCAGTTGGTGCCCTGCCTTTGTAATTAGGAAAAATCAGATGTATTTCCTTCTGCTGTATACTTCTGGCTTAAGATGCTGATTTTTCTTAAAGAGTGGAATTCTCCTACAAGGGGAATAAATAGTCTACAGAGGGATGAGAAAGCAGCTGAACGAGTATTTTTTCCTCCACCTGGCCTGCTTGTTGGAGAACAGGAGTGGGATTTTCTAATTCCAGTTTGACTAGCTCTTTGAAATGTGCAAATGAACCCATGAGTTTAGTATGTGATGCATAGAGCTTACCTAATGCTTAAAAACCTTTATTCCCTGTAGATTGTGTTGAAGAACAGTTGAACTTTAGTCTTCTGAAACTGTAGTTTAATACTAAATGGCACCACATTTGAGGTCCATAGTCTGAAGTAATCTAAATCTTTTACAGGCATTAGCTTTCTGGCATTTGTGTCAAACTGCACTGTGTGTTACCAAGAACATGAGCCTGTTTGCAAAGAAAACTGCACATTTGGATTTCCATCCAATCCATTTGAGAATTTTCATTTTTAAATAATATGATTCTTTAGAACAGATTATTCTTAATTCTGCCTTCTTGCACAGCTTTGTAACATTCCAAGTTTTCTTTAGTTTTAGATTCTTATTTTGCCTTTTATGCCTTTCATTCTCTGCTCTCAGAATCAGTCAAACATGCTAGACAGCACCAGCTGTCTCCTAGGGATCTAAAACTCTTTCTCAGTGCTCGATAGGAGATCAGCTGCAGACCAAGAATAACAGGAAATACATTATTTATGTGCTCCACTCCTCTGAGCTGGCAGCTCTAGAATTCTGGGAGGTGTAAACCGTATTGAATTTTCCATGTCTCAATGTAAATTGCAACACGTTGTTATTAAACATTCTGGAATTCCTGAAAGCATTTCTGTTATTGAATAATCTCCATCTTGTTCTCTGTTCTCTCTCTCTCTCTCTCTTTCCTTTCTTCCCTTTCTTTTGCTCTCTTCTGCAAAGGTTATTTATGCTATTCTGAAAAACTTAAGTTGATAAATGTTTATTCTACCTGATATTTGCTTTATGATTCTCCCCATTCCTGTTGTCAGTTTAAAAAAAAAAGGACCTCAGATGTCCTTAGGACAATGTTTACTGATGGATAAATTTGGCCATGTCTAGGTGTATTTGGACAGATCTGCTCATGATGGCCATGAGATACAGAACTCTTCAGTTGTATTGGTAGGAGGAATGTGTGTACAAACATATTTTTAATTGTAATATCCACGTCATAAAAACAAAATAAAACCTCCACAGCTGCCTGCAGTACTGATTTCACTTGTTCAATTCAACCTAAGCTGCTTAGTGCTTTATAATAAACAGAGTGAACACACGTGGCAGCCTAACTGACCTCCTTGTGAAAGTCCATTGAAGAGCCTGCATACATTTTCAGTCATATTCAAGCCTTGTTCTACTTTTATAAAACTGTAAGACAAAGTTTCTAGCTCCTGTGTATTCAGACTGAACAGGTTACCCCCTACACCTGTAATTACATGCCCTAAAAACCTGAGGGATGGTGTGATTTGTTTGAGCACATTGGTGAAGGGTCAGATTATATAGTGGGAGAATAGCTGAAAAATTCTGACATAATTCCTGCCTGGGACATGAAATATACTTCAGGAAGAACATTTTCTGTCAACAGTTGGATCAATTTCTACAGTGGCATAAGGAATGCCTGTTTGATTTTCAGTTTTTAATTAGCATTCCAGTGATCTTGATGGGCTTATTATGCAGTTCAACTCTACCTCTCACAAATGTCATGTTAGGCTACTGCTTTTCTGTGCTATGCAAGAAGGACAAAAGGCTTTATCTGCCACACACAGAGAGAGCTGCTTTTTGCCCTCTTAGAAGTCTTTTTGGAGTATGGCAGTCAAAAGAGTAGAGATAATATGGAAGCCAGGTCTCTAGCCACTCAGTTTTTGAGTTATTCTTTCTTGATTTTTAGAATGAGGACAAGACTAATCTGACCTTTTACATATAAAAACATATTTCTCGTTCTTTTGTCTGTGGAGGTAGTCCTCAAAATATAAATTGTGTTGGCATTTTCTCTCTCACACTCTTTCTCTTCCTCTCTCACTCCCCCCCCATCCTTGTTCTTCTACTTTTACTTTCTCCTTGGCTTGATCTATGTCCTTTCTCTCTGCTATGTTAAACTCTCTCTCCTATGTTCATTTTGTCTGTCTTTTAGGAACTGCCAGATGTTATCTCTCTCTACATAGAGAGTGATTTGATGTATTTTACTTCAAAAGCAAGTGCTCTTTGACTAAACACAATTGTGTTAATAAAAAAGCAGAGAAAAGACTCTCTCTTCCTAATCAATAGGATGAATCCTGGCTGTTGTCTGGCTTTTAAACCATAGTAATAAGGTCACAGTTTTTAATGGTTCTGTCCACATTAGCAATACTGTGATTTTTCTGAATATTTTTAGCTATCCTAGTAATACCTGTATAATACAATACAAGAACATTCATATGCTGACTTAGTTTGTGCTATGTGATTAAATAGTAAAATATAGATTTTAATATATGTGACATCATTCTACATCTTTATTAATCTTTCTATATTGGAGTAGTATTCTTTATTCATTAGAAATTAAATAAAAGGACAAATGTGTCTTTCATTGTCTGTTGCAATAAAAAGATTAAATATTGTGTCATTAATAATGTATTAGTTATATGCCTTTTTAATGACTTACATCAATAATAATGGATAAAACTAAGCTTGGATAAAACTAAGCTTATATAAAGCAACGGAAAATGCATCTTGATTCTGTTTTATATAGACAAACAAATGTCAAGCATTCCAAAGGGTTCTGTAAGACTTTTTGGTAATATTCTGTTGAACGTGAATTCTGTATTTGCATGTTTTAGAATATGTATAGTGTTAAGAACTGACACTGGTGCTGTAAGCCGTTTTTTCATAATGGTCTCATTTAAATTATATTTAGCTGTGTTATTGATCTAAAGTACAATGACTAAATGCCCTTTTTCTCCCAGTGCGTTTATACTAATTTACTCTGCTTCCTCAGCTACAATACTAGACACCTTTTGTTATTTAAGGTCTCTGTACTCCCAACGGTATATGGAAAAGGGAAGTTTTGGGGCTTTTTGCTTTTATTTAATACTTACATCTATATACACACTTAAATATGTGTGGATGTCAAACTATATATTGTATTTATATAATTATAAAGATTGTGTATACATTATATATAATCTGAAAATCTTTTTAACTGTGGGATAACCAATTAAATTATTTTCAGGATTCGTACTTTGGATTTAGATAGCTCAACAGGACATAGGTCAGTACTTGTTTTATGAAGATGAATTTTCCACAGAGTAGTAAAATTCCAGTGAACTATAGTTCCTTCAAAAAAATAGTAAACTCAAATGCAAAGGCAATAGCTTACATCAGTGTTGTTTCTGCCACAGAGGAGATAAGAAAGACATCAGAGATTAATGTCGTATTCAGATTAGAAGCAGATCTATGCAAAAAATGCAAACACTAAATAACTAAACTGCTTTCTTGAAAGAAATTTAAGCAAATCAGATATGGACAATCCTCTTCAGGAGTATCACATCAGCTTCGTCATTTGTATTTAGGTTAGTATTGTGCATCCCTTTTGACCAGGATAAACTGACAAGAAAATAAGTTTTTTCTCAGTGTGATCTTGAAGAATGTCATACCATGGGTAAAATGCTTTTTTGAGAAGAGATAATTAAACATTTCCATTTCACTAGACATGGTCCTATTCTAAAAGATTTTCACTCCTCCATTGGTCAAAAAATCCAAATACCTATATCTTCCATGATGTAGAAAATTCAAGAGACCTTGGTACAGTAACACTGAAACGTTTTCCCTTAGCTTTTAATGCAATATATTCTTTCCTCTATGAAAAACATTGAAAAATATATACGTCCCTTTTTCTGAAGTGAAATACTTTGTTGTACTTGGCACTGAGCAGCAAACCACTTCATTTGTGTTGTGCTGTTATTGGTTCCTGTTGGTTCATGTGCCTGTTTTACCACAAATGAAAAGATATTTCACAGAATCACAGAATGGTAGAGGTTGGAAGGGACCTCAGGACATCATCTAGTCCAACCCCCTCCTGCCAAAGCAGGTTCACTACAACAGATTGCACAGGAAAGCATCCAGGTGGGTTTTGAACATCTCCAGAGATGGAGACTCCACACCCTCTCTGGGAAACCTGTTCCAGTGCTCCATCACCCTCACAGTAAAGAAGTTTTTCCTTAAGTTTATATGGAACTTCCAGTGTTCCAGTTTTTGCCCATTGACCTTTGTCCTGTCACCAGTCACCACCAAAAAGAGCCTGGCCCCATCCATTTGGCCCCCACATTTCAGGTATTTATAGGCGTTGATAAGATCCCCTCTCAGCCTTCTCTTCTCCAAGCTGAAGAGTGGCAGCTCTCTCAGCCTTTCCTCATAGGGCAGATGCTCCAGGCCCCTCATCATCTTTGGGGCCCTCTGCTGGACTCTCTCCAGAAGATCCCTGTCTTTCTTGAACTGAGGAGCCCAGAACTGGGCACAGTATTCCAGATGTGGCCTCACCAGGGCAGAGTAGAGGGGGAGGAGAACCTCCCTTGACCTGCTGGCCACCCTCTTTTTAATGCAGCCCAGGATACTGTTGGCCTTCTTGGCCACAAGGGCACACTGCTGGCTCATGTCCAGCCTGCTGTCCACCAGCACACCCAGGTCCTTTTCCACCAAGCTCCTCTCCAGGTCAACCCCTAACCTGTACAGATGCATGCAGTTATTCCTGCCCAGGTGAAGGACTCTACACTTGCTCTTGTTGAACCTCATCAGATTTCTTTCCGCCCAACTCTCCAGTGTGTCCAGGTCTCGTTGAATGACAGCACAGCCTTCTGGTGTGTCAGCCACTCCTCCCAACTTTGTGTCATCAGCGAATTTGCTGAGGATGGATGCTGTCCCTACATCCAGGTCATTGATGAAGATGTTAAACAAGACCTGACCCAGTACCGACCCCTGGGGAACACCACTAGTTACAGTCCTCCAACTAGACTCTGTGCCACTGATCACAACCTTCTGAGCTCTGCAAGTCAGCCAGTTCTCAGTACACCTCACCATCCACTCATCTCTCCCATACCTTCTAAGCTTTGCTACAAGGATGTTGTGGGATATGGTATCAAAAGCCTTGCTCAAATCAAGGTAGACAAGACAACATCCACTGCTTTCCCCTCATCTACCCAGCTGGTGATGACATCATAGAAGGCTACCAGATTAGTCTAGCATGATTTGACCAAAGTATACCTGTCACAGCCTGCCAATACCTCGGTCCCGATACATTAACATATTTAAGGCCTCACAGGGTAGTAAATGCTTGGATTAAATCTTAATTCCACTGAAGTCAGTGAAAGTTTTTCCCTCAACAACTTTTGTGAGACTAGTGTTGCACACTTCCAGCACCTGTGCAGAGCAAGAATCCATTATCTTGTTGGAAAGCCAAGACAGATGTATTTGCCTCTGTCCTCCTCTTTCTCAAGCTTACTTCCATCAGAAGTTTGCTTGTTTGTTTTTCTTTCATGCAAAGTTATGTAAAAGCCATATTATTTTGATCTTGATTTTGAGAATGTCATTCATACTGAGCATCAGTGAGTACATTTCCTTGGTTTCAGATATATTCTTCCATCTGGAAAATTGTAGTATACTCTTGGTTTACATTTTCTTATGAATGTCTTTTCCAGCTGCATGCTATCATCACAGAATTTCTAGATTCAGGCTATTGCACCAAAACAAAAATGCTGACACCTGCTGCTAGTTTTCAAGGACAGTTTTCAGATAAAAATCAAAGCAGCATGAAACAATTTCATTTTGGAAAGTTCTTTTAAAGTTTCTCCACACCAAAAAAAAAAAAAAAAAAAAAAAAAAAAATCAAAAAAGCTTAGAGGACATGTCAGTGTTAGGTTAATGATTTGACTTCATGATCTTAAAAGTCTTTTCCAATCTAGGCAATTCTGTGAATTTGTGATTATTTGCAGCGGAAGGTATACAACCCAAGGGTTTTTTTTTATCCTCCTGTATTTATCATGTTGTGAGTATAAAATAATTTTGAGGAACAATCCTTGTGACTCATAAATTTAAAAAAAAAAAAAATCTGAAAATTGATTTTTTTTCTGTAGAGATGTAATTTTAAGTTGACCAGTTTTTCTTTCTCAAATCATTTTTCCTTGTTCTTTTGATTTTACAAAATATTGCTGATAAAAATATTCACTAGCTTGCATAATCAGTGTAAAATGCATATCATTAAAGATTGGTATCGGTGAGCTCTACCTGTCTGAAATACCACCTCATAATATATCTTATCAGGGAGTTCATACTGGAAAAAAATTGGATAAAACCATATTTAGGGAATAAAGACATTTTTAATAGGCTGTTTTTTAAAAGTAAAAAAGCCCTGATTCTAGCCTTGGTTAACCATTTGGATTCAAATAATGGAAACTTTCCACATTACCATTGCTGTCCCACTTACAAATGGCAAGAGATCCAACAGAACAATCAGAACCACAGGACATCATCTATAGTAAAAAGAAAATATTTCAATTGTAGTACAAAGAGATTGTTGTAGATTGTTGTTTATCAGGAAATCATATGGAGTCCACCCTTCCACAAAGGATTGCCTACAGGGCTAAAAATGTAAAGGATTGTCAGTAAATTGCAGCTGCTGTTGAGCACTTTATTGACTCTTGCTTCTTGTATATCAAGTAGAAGTTCTGTGGATTTGCAACATGCCAGTGTTGTTCTGAAAGCAGAGAGCCATAAAACTTGCCCACAGATTTACAGAGGATGAATGTGCTCAGTTCCTAAGATGAGACCGGCAACAGACAAAAGTGACATAACTGTGCTATAAGCTAAACTTAGCTGTTTCAGGCAGTTCCTTTTTATCCTTAAATGAAGGGATTCTCTAAGGACAAGTGACAGAGAGAATATGGATAAAAGACTAAGCACTTTGTTGTTCTCAATGAGACACATTTCCAATGTATCTTATAAAAAAATCCCAAGCTATAAACAAATAGGCACCTGAACAGTACGATGAGTGTGTGTACATGTGTTGCGGGAATCTTACAACAGGATGTCTTGGGCTATTCTTAACTCAAAATTTATATGTGGAGATAGACTTCATCAGTTACAGATTCTTACCTAAATAAGCTGTGCAAACAAGCTGGAACCATGCAAACTCGTAATTACTCTCTAAATCTCTGTAATGATATTGTTCTTGGTGCTACTGGAGGTATTTACAGTCCTAAGGTACTTGCAGTATCATTGAGGACTCTCTTATCTAAGGCATATCTTGTCCAATATCCCACTGAAGTACTAACTAATCCTCTGGAAGAATCTTTCCTTGGTTTCTAAACTCTTCTCACTCTCCCTAGTATAGAAATAGACTGCAAATCATATTCAGAAATAGTAAAGTAAGACTTACAGAGAATTTTGTATAATATAAGTATTTTAATTACAGGTATTAGGGGGACGTGCGGGTGATGGACACAAAACCAAGAAGGAAATGGAGTCAGGAAGGCAGAGGGGATATTATGCTTGTTCAGCTGAAGACTAAAGTAAGCATTCACATCCTGTTTGAAAACTCACTGCAGTCATAAGTGTCTATCAAATGACTTGAGCAAGCTTTAACACTAGTATGCTTCATTTGCTGGCAAGTGTCCAAGCTATATATTTACATATTCTGCAAAAATAGAGCTTATTCTGTCCTGTAGTACAATCTACATAGGGAGGTTATTGTTGTTGCTTAAAAAAAACCAAAAAACAAAAGCAAAACAGTTGAAAGACTGTTGGACTGCCAATTTTGTAGGAGCTCCCATTATCTTGGAATGGGAGACATAATGACTAAGTAAAATAAAACTAGTTGAGATGCCTGAAACAGAAAAGGTCCTTTTAGATTATCATGACTTTACACAATAATTGTCTTAGATGTACAGCTAAAATAAGACCTACAGGCATAAAGATAGAACTTAACATAATCATCATATTCTGTAAAGGGCAATTTTAATGTAAGAAAAGGATAGTGTGAGAGAGAACAACATCCATTTTCAAAAACTATCAATACCAAATGAATAAAAATTATTAAAGCTAGATAAAATTCAGGAAGAATTTCTGTTTTCTTAGTGCATAAAACTAGACAACTTCAAGTCAAATCCTCCTGTATTATATCTTCTGCACATTTCTGTGCAGAATCATAATCATAATTCCTTTGTCTGCTCTTGGTCTAAGAATCCCAAAGACACCACCATATTCTAAAGGAGCACAGAATTATAGTAGTAATTAAAACCCTGTAAGAGAGTTTTCTGGTGTGTATGCCTGACCATGGCTGTGGTATTAAAAAATGGGCCTGACATTATTTCTAGGTTTGGGGGTTTGTTTTATTTTTTTTTTTTTTTATACTGCTTGACAAACATTGAACAAAGTCAGATACTCTAGAGAATGGAGACTGTGCTACAATATGTGTAGCATTGGCTGTCTTTGTATGTGGAAGTTTCTCTTCCCTGACTTGACCAATGCACATAAGGCATCGTTTACTGGGTACCCACTGCTCGTCGACTTTAAATCCTGCTATGGGGGGATCCTGGAACAAAGTGAAGTTGTTGATATTTGTTACCAGGCTTTTATGGTATTTGTCATAAGCATTGTTATAATTAGATGATGGTATATATTAGTTATACAATAAATTATACTTATAATACTCAATATACTTATTATAATCAATTAAAAATTCAGGCAAATTGAATTAATCACATATACTAGATATCTTCATAATGCATTTAGCAAGGTGGCATTGTTATGCTTTGGTTTTCTCTCCCCCTATGTTAGGAACGCATATAAGTCTAGCTATTTCACACTGCAAATTCAGGCCTAATTAGTTAATCTGATTTTTTCCTCCATTATGTGCATAAAACTGGAATGAAGCTATAAAAAAATTTTCTTGTTTATGATAACAATAAAAATTGTAGATGTATATCTTACACTGAAAACTGTAAATACTTTATTTACAATATACTTTATGGTACTTTTGGAGTTTGCAACAGCAGTGAATACTAGTGGCTTAAATACTTATTTACTCTTACTGCCTTTTGATGTATGACAGGGGATTTGGGAAAAAAAAGAATTCTATGAAATTTTGGTGTAAACAAGTTGAAAGTAGCTAGAGATGTTTTTTTAAATCATTTTGGAGATTCCAGTGGTTAGATGTAATCAAATAGATAGAAAAAGATCAAATAAATTCAATCATAAAAAATGTGGAAGTGGAAGAGGTAGCAAACAAAATTATAAATTGTCGTATTTGTTCATCAGCTGTAACTGGCTGTGCAAGTTCTAAATTTCAAATTGATCCTATCTCTTTAAAGATAGCAGAAGCTTTAATGTGACTTCAGGAGATACAGGATTGGACTCATAAGTGTTAAATGAACGCTATTTTTTACTAAGTAGCAAATTATCAGTCTAAAAGGACAGATAAAAAAATATATAAATTAAATTGTTCATGTAAAGTAATTTTATTTACATCCTAAATATGTTACATCTATTTATATTTTGTTACCCTTTTAAAATGTAACACTTGCATAATATACAATGCTGTGTAAATCAATCTATACATTATGCCATATTTTAGTGTTGTTTAAACGTTATGTCCAAGATATATTATAGGAAAGGGTTGTCAGCAAAGCATTGCTCAGTCCCTGCAGTTGTCTTTACATGTCAAAGAGCAGATGTTCTGTTTGTCTGATGAGCTGAGAAATATCAGGCTGCATTCACAGCAAAATAATCTTAAAAAAAGAACCTAAACTTTATGATATATATTGGGTGCTGTATCAATTTTTCATTTACCTACTCAAAATTTTTATTGCAAACTTTGTAATGCACGACAAGCAGTGCCAGAATAACACATGCAATCATGCAGTGGGAATTGATTTTTGTATTGCTGTGAACTGCTGACTTCAATTCATTTCCCTACCATTTGAAACATCTCAAAAAAAAAAACCAAAACCCCAAGAAAAATAAGAAAAGAAAAAAGATACTTAACAAAGATACTTAGCATGAGCAAGTGGGTAATTTACCCCACACCAGCAGTACCTCCAGCAGCCCAGGTTACTCCTTCGAGTCACCCAGTGATTCACAATTCCACTTCTGCTTCCATTGCTTGAGTGGGAGGGAGAGGAATTTTTCTGTTCATTGGAGTAAGAAGAATAATTAACTTTACGATGTGTTACTTTTAGCTTGACAAGTGTGTAATTTCAGAAAATAACATTTCAATATGTAATGCCTTTAGTGGTATTAACAAAGTCAGGTTTTGTTGAAAATATACTTATGATACCTGTAAGATTAATGCTTGACAACATTGAGACTATGATGATGTTATATATGAATGGTATTAGTGTAAGTTTATTCAATTAAGATCATTCAGATTGAATTGTAGAGTATGTGAACTATGAATAAGGGTATACCAAGGGCTATATAAATTCAATTTTGTAGGATAGAACACATTTGAGAATAGTAGTTTCAGTGGTATAAGACCTCTATATTTGTGATCCATCTTATCACAGATGGATCTGTGATCCATCTTATCACAGATGGATCTGTGATCTTTGCAAAGACAAAGAATGAATATAATGGTCAGAGTTTTCCTTTATGTTGATAATCATATCACATTTGGATCTTTTTATCTCTGTTTGCAAGCATGCAGTATTTTCTATAGAAACTTTAATATCCATCATATGATTGTGACATCTAATTCCATATATGCAGTAAGTTTTGCTTAATTTGAAACATCTACCATCACATAGTTTAATACTACAGTTGGATGTTCTTTTGACCAGTTTCCAACAAAAGCCACTCGATTGTTTGTTATGTCTCTAAACAGAGAATGATTTCGTTCTGGCAACTAAAAAGAAATTATGAAAGTTAGCACAAGTCCTGATGGCATGAAGTGATATAATGCATAAATTCTCAACATGTGAAGTTATAGCGGACAGTGTTTTCCATGCTTGAGTAATTAAACCAGTTAAAAGCAACTTCCAACTTCAAATGTGCAATAATGCGTGTTAGAGGGAAAATCCACTGTAGCACACTTGAGATAGTTTGAGATTTGCCTTTGCAATTCTTACCCAGTGTATTACTTTCAGTAGCAAAATCATCTGCCAAGAATATTAAGAAAATTGTGATTATGTGCATTGAATCCCACAAACTGAAATTCCCATGTCATATTTTAAAAGCATGCTTAAACTTGCTTGATTTTTGTCCTTTTCTTTATATAAGCTATATATATATTTTCTTGGGTTTTTTCCCTACAAAATGGAATCTGAGTCCTCTTACAGTTCATATTACTGGTGAGGGGTGTGATATAGCTACGGATTTTCTCCTCCTTTTTTAGCCATTGACAGAAATGCTCTATTTTTTATTCAATAAAAACTGAAGAAACTTGTAAAATCTTCTACATACTATCTTCAGTATGCAAACTCTTGTAACTGACGAAATAACAACTCAAAAATTCTTTCTGTCTACTAAACACACAAAAACATAAAAGGAATCTTTCATTTCAATACTACTTACTCATTGAACTACTTCAATATCCATATATGTGCTTCATCAAACCCCATTCCCAGGTTGCAAAACAGAATCCTTTCAGGCTGATCACTTGTTCTTTTGAATATTTTCCCATGATTACATTATTCTTTCATTGTACAGTCTCTGCTTCCAGTGCTTTATTGATCTTACCTGTATATGTCCCTGTTTGCACTGTGCCTCATCTTCACATTTTCTTTGCATAGTTTTTAAGTGGTCTTCATTTTTCTTCCCCTTTATCCATAAGTTCTTTCATATCTATTATCCAGGTACATATCTGTTGCTACCCTTACATATAATCCTCTAATTGCATTGTTTCATCCCAGTTAGGGTGCAAAAACCTCAAGTCAATGACCTTTCAGTGTTTTATCAGGTGCATTTTTAAGCACCATTATAGTAGTGAAGAAGCTACATCCTGTATGATATCAAGTGGTGCAGGATGTATCAGTTTTATGATGATGAACGAGGACAGCAATTTCTGTGTTTTTTGGCATTACAGCAACCATCAATATATGGAAAGAATAATTCCAGAAGTTTCACCAAATAGATCTATAAACCATAACTATGATGGTAACTGAGAAGACATAAAAACTGGGTGCCTTTGGAATGGAGACATTCATAAATACATAAAAATGGCCTATTCCTGCTCAGAAAAAAAAAGAAAACATTTCACAGTGCTATTAGTCAGATTAATATACCCCAAAAGTATAAAAATGTGACAAGTTGAATTTTTGATTCTCTTCTTAGAAAGTATTTCTGTAGTGTCCAAGACACTATTGAAGACATAGACTTCTGTAACATTTCAGAAAAGTTTTTACTCACCTTTAAATCTCAAAGCTGAACTGAAAATATTTCTCTACTGAAATATTAGACCAAATTTGTTCTTAATGCTTCTATCATATGGGAAGAATTTGAATATCGGAAGAATATGTGTCTTTTTAAAATCAATGACATTATATACTCGCTTGTGGTGATATAAGAATTTTGTCCAAGTGGAGTCACATTTATTTATTGAAAGGTAGATCTGAATCCTTTCTATGACTGCCTACAGTGAAAGCAAAATTAATGGTGTCTTAGTGTTTAAATATTTGTTTCTGGTTTCTGTTCAGCAGTGCAGACTAAGAGAAAGTGGAAGCGTATCATGGTGTGAATAGAGAATCTGATGTTACTCTCATAATTCACGTAGATTGCATCAGAAGAGTCTCTCAAACTTTATCGTTATCTGCACGAGATTATTATTTTGCACATATCTATGTTGTTTTTTCTGCTGCATCAGGAGGGCTGTGCCAGAATGTATAGCGCTACTTTTATACCCCAGGTAGGGCTGGAATTATTGGAGGTGTCTATCTTTGTGAAAAGCTCTTGAGCAAATGAGCCTTCTACAGACTGTAGAGATGTAGGTGAAAGGATCAAAATGTGTAACTTGGAGGTATTTAAAACTTGACAGTACAAAGCCCTGAGAAACTTGATTTGCTCTGAAGAGGAGTGTGGCCTAAATAACTTTTAGTGTTCCTTCAAAACTATTATTCAACTGGATTTATTTTAAAAACAACAGACCCTTCTGTCATCATATGCATTCAGTTTAGGAGCTTCCAGCTAAACAAGTCTACCAGCTGGTAATTCATATTTACATTTTCACTTCAGAAAAGTGCTCCCATTTTTTAAAAAATATGTTTTCCCCAAAAAAATCAGTCAAATATACACTTTGTGTGTGATCATACAACTACTCAGTTGCAGACAGTCTTCAGTGTGTATAGGAAGGGTTTAAAAGTGAAGATGCCGAATGTTCCTTGAACTGTCAATTCACAGGCCCGTGCTGATAGAGTAGATGGTTGAAAGCAGAAGCTGATATCTAGTGATCAGAAATGAGAGCCAGAGATTAATGATGAAAACAAGAAAACAGCAGAACCTTTCATTGTCGCAGCAGTGAAAACAAATGTTGTTTATTACTGAGTACAGGCAGAAAAGAAACTGGTAGTAGCTGATGTGATATCCAGCTTTTTACTGGCTTTGACTTTTAGGTGTAATGTTTGAGAGGATGTAGAAAGTGCCCCAGATGGGCATCCTGTAATAGTTATCTTAGCTGAGGCTTCTGTTTAGTAATAATGGTAGTTAAGGGATGAGATAAATTTGAGCACATTGCTATTTATCAAAAAATACAGAATATGAATACTGACCACCCTCATCCATGGATAGCTTTGGATAGCCATCTGCCCTGCCTGACTATGAATTTCACTGTGTATCAGACTTTGACTGTGAGTTGCTTTCCTCTGAACTCACAACAAGAGAAGTAGTTCTCACTCTCCTGAGATTCATTGCCAAAAGCAGGCTCCATTCACGTGTTCTCAGGGTGCTTAGTCAGTATGTACGTAACCATAGGCGTAGAGGAGACAGGGCATGTGCCATGTACAGAGAGTGCTGAACTCTGTTCTGCTCCAGTTTATGGAATGCACTTGGCAGTGGGCTTTGCTCCAGTGGCCAGAAAGCAGCCCTACTCTGAGTACTGTATTTAATGTGTAAATGAGTGTGAAGTTTTCTCATTGCTGCAGGGTTATGCAGGTCTATGCTCTCAGGATAAGACTATGGTGATGCAATTTGTAAAGAAAATGCATCGCTGCCACATTCAGCTTCTGAAGCTGGCACAAAGTATTTCTATTAGTTCATTAATATCTGCTGTGAGAAAATATTAGCTTGGTACTTTTTGACCTTCAGTTTTAATCGGTTTCTGGATGGAACTCAAGATATTGATCATAACATATAATTCGGTATGTTTTGAAGCCAGCATGCCACATGAATTTCCTCTCTGATTGCTGCATATTAGCCACAGCTGAGGTTTGCAAAGGCAATTGTCTGGAACTTTCATAGGATAATGAAAGAAAGGGAGCCAATTTCTGCATAGTATTTCTGCAGGAGAATTGGGTTTTGGAATTTGTCTTTCAATCCTGGGTCCGTGACGAGTCATTATAAAGAATAACAAGCAATGGTAATGGAATTTAGCAATTCCTTGGTAGTCCTTGAAAAGTCATCTTCCTCTTTGTTTTGCTGTGATAGTTGACTACAGCATGTGCTGACATGGATAGTTTACATTAAACTGTGATTTGAATTTATGGACAGGATTCCAAGACTTAGTGGGTTTTTTCCCCCTAATTTATAGTGCCCTTTTCCCCTTAAAATTTTGTATTAGTTAATTACATAGTCGCTTCAACTGACTTGTCACTCATCTTAGCAGAACAGGAGTTTGTTATCGGCTATTTTTCTCTTAATCTACCAAGATTTCTACTGTATTTGTGTTCAGTTACACTATGTTGGTGTGTTGCTTTCTTCATATGCTTTTTAAACCATCTCTTAAAAGTAATTTCCTTTTTCTAATCAGAGAATATAGCAATTAAAACATCTGGCATATGTTTTTCTTTATTTTCTATTGATTTTGAAGGCTTTAAATTGTGTATTTGTTAGGCAGCTAGTCTTACAAATCATTAATATTTTAGGACTAATAATTTATAGATGAGTAAATAGCACTCTGGAGTATATAGTTCATTCTTCACCTATACATACAATACACTATATTGAAAGTCCAGAATGCAGCTCTTTGGGACAGTGATGTCATTCATTGAAAACTGGTATAAAAGTAGACAAGTTAGTTGAATAACTAGGTTCATAATAATCTTGTTCTAATATTACTTGGCATAGTATCACCGTAAAAGAGCTGGCCCTGAAGAAATTGACCAAAGGTCAAATTTTCTCAGCTGCTATTTGAATTTCGCTTACCAGTTCCTTCACATTGAAATATATGTTCATATGGTTTAATGTGATATGATGACATTACCAAAGAGTTAATGTATCCAGAAGGCTAGCAGTTAGTCTACATATAATTCTCTGTATTCAAAATATAACCCTAAGAAACAAAAATTGGAAAATATCCTTAAGTATTTTTAAAATTTCAGGTTAATATTCTCCTATTGTTTTTGAAATTATGTAGTATTCTTTAAAACCCCAAATGTATAATTTGAATTTTCTAGAAAGAGAGATATGCTTTTCTAGTAGATTGATTTGTATCAAGTGTGTTTTCCATGTCTTTTCATATATCAGGAAACTGTGTGTTATTTGTAATGATTTGTTTTTCAGAAAGATTGCACATAATTATTTCTTTCTGATGTTCTGTAGATATTGCAGTATACTTATATAAAATTAGAAACACTAAGGATAATGCATTGGCCACAGGAAAAAAAGGTACTAAATTAAATGAGGACTTGGTAATGAACTGGAAAATTAAGAATTTAGATTATAAATCATTCATTTTGCTATGACCCTGAATATATACACCTTTTGGGAAATCACAAATTCTGAAACAAGAGACAAAAAATAATTTAAAATATCCTTGTGTCACAGCTAATCAAAACAGCATTTTTTTACTGTCATAATATTTTGTTGAATACATCCACAGAGATATTAGAAATATTTAATGTTTTTAACATTAAGATTAGATTGTATTTGGTAGATTCAAGCTTGACTTTCTGTTCTGTATTTAATCATAAATATAGGTAGCTATTTCCTTCACCAGAGTGTTCATTAGCAATTGAAAAAGCTACAGCTGCCTTCAGAGGAAGGGGTGTGAATTTTATTGTAGTTTACTATGGGAAATCAAGCCTCGCACATTGCTCTTCGTGTGTGGCTATGAGATGCTTGTATGAGCAGGATAGCATACATACAGCATATGCTGTATATGTGCTATGGCATATAGCATAAGCTATTTGAATGCTATGGCATATAGCTTCACAAACTGGTGTACTTCTGTAGGACCTTTTAACCTTAGGAATGTGAAAGTATTTGACAAATATTGTTTAGCTGGACCTCATAAGCCACTTTGAAATAAGCATATTTTTCTCTGTTTTCTCCAAAATGACAAGTTTGGCTGTGGTTTCGTACCTAGTAGCACTGAACTGATCAGGCTTAAGATTTTTTAATGGCTTCAAACTGGAAGTAATAGCTTTAAACAGGAAGAGGGTAGATTAGGTATTGGGAAGAAATTCTTTCCTGTCAGGGTGGTGAGACACCGGAACAAGTTGTCCAGAGAAGCTGTGGATGCCCCCTCCCTGGAAGTGTTTGAGGCCAGGCTGGATGAGGCTTTGAGCAACTTGGTTTAGTGGAAGGTGTCCCTACTTACGGTAGCGGGGTTGGAACTAGATGATCTTTAAGGTCCCTTCCAACCCAAACCATTCTATGATTTTCCTTTTCTTGGGTTTTTCAGGGTTTTTTTCATGGTGAAATCAGTTCTTTTTTTCAGTTCACTACAAGGGCTCTGGTAGCTATATCAACATTACACCAGGTGGTGGTACAGGAATTCAGATGCCTTCTGTAATTGCAGGGCAGAAGGGTGCTTAAGCACAAGAAATTGTGCAAAACAGTTTTTGACATGTAGGTGAGGTTACTGGTTCGCTCAAAATCACATTAAAATTGGTCACAAATAACGGTAGGAGAGCATTTCTGTCCTAAGTCTTTGCATTAGTGACAAACCTAATCTGCAACAGGAAGGAATATTGCATATGGTGCGAAGGAACATCTTGTCTAGAATTTCCATTTTTCTCCTTTGTTTCCATCTGTTTGTGAAATAATGGGGTTTTTTCTTGTTAAATGACGAGCTTCTTTTGAGAAAATCAGCAGGGATCTATTTGCAACTCACCCACTAATTCTCCCAATTATTTCTGAAAGGTAAGGAGTTTAGTGAAAGTTAGGAAGAGAGACTCAATTAAAAAACAAACAAACAAACAAAGAAATATGTCTTTCTAATGCTTAGGCTTGCAAAGGAAGACTTGGTGAGTCTGTATGAGAGAGATTTAATAGTAGTATTCATTTAGCATTGTGTTTATTTTTTGGTGTATTGCTTTTAGTTTTCACATGAGCAAAGTACAATGCTTCCTTATTCAGGAAAGAAGAAATAAAACATTTATTACAGTTGTGAAAAGATGATTCTGTGCTTGCAGCAGTCAAACAAAGATTGAAGCTGCTTTCCTGCTACATACACCTGCACCTGCAAATAAAAGAGCAAAAGCAAAGCCCCAAAAGACAGAAATTTCTAGGGGGTGGCTTGGGGGCTGACACTTTTGTAAAATCAGGAAAAACACATTCTAAAAAAGAAAAAGAAAAAAGAAAAAAAACACCCCACAAACAAAAACCAACCAAACCATATTTTGCAGTTGGATTAAGAGAATAGGATTAGAAATCCAAACTCGGGGAAGGTTGGCTACAAGCAAGGAATCAGCTGGCTGCCTGCAGCTCTGCAGAAGGTTTAGTGAAATAGTGGATCACAAACAGGAGGTAACAATGCCATACTGGTAACTGTGATAGAGAGAACAAAACCCATCAGGTTGTGATGGATGAACTGGGAGAGCACATACAACATACAGTGTTTCACACCGTGCATTTGTGTTAAGGGAAGTCCAAAGGAGGACACAGAGAAGGTTTAGAGCAACATGGCCTGGGGAAAAGGAGGGACTGAGTAACTGCGAGACAGAGGCTTCAGATATGACTGGGTTTTGTGTTTATGGTGTGTAGGCCAAAAGGAAGACTTTTACCGTGCAGCAAGGAAAGGCATTAAGAGAAATTGTTTAAAGATTAAGCACTAGCCTAGATTGCATAGGGAGTTTATTAAATCCTTACTGTTGGAGATCTTTAATAACAGACCTGAGCAGAAATTCATAAAATATGATGCTGATGCTGTGTGACCACATTACTGGGTGGGTTTCTCCATATAAGAAAGGGAAGGTGCTGACCAGGACTGTCCTTTTACATGGAGGTAAGTGACCAGCAGTGCATAACTGCCTGCAAGTACATCTAGAAAACAGAGGCAAACAGCAAACTAGGTTAGCTGAACTAGAGAGATATCCATCTCAAGTAACATTATTGCTGTTGCTGATCCTGCCCTGGGACAAAGATGAGTTATATCAGCTCTTGAGGGGCCTTTTAACCGTTTTAACCAGGCATCCATGAAGAAATTTTTTTTATTTTGCTCTAAATGCTCTAAATTATAATAACTATTGAACAGTGACTCTATTATAGTTGTGTGTCTTCCCCAGAAGCTAATGTGGTAACTTTCTATCCAATAACAAAACCAGAAGGCAAAACGTGCAGAGGAAATTTGCTAGAACACAATGAAAGACCAGAGTATCAGGTTATTGCTATTATTTTTTGTTTGTTTAGAGACACCTCTATCTCCAGCTAAAATGGCTTGTGACAATGTCTCCACTAAGATTATCACTTATGTAAACAATTCTGCTTTATTCTTTTACTAAGCTATTATAGTGAGAGATAACAGTATAGCTGGCTTTTGTGTGGGAGAACTCTCACTCTCAGAATTGACTCTAATTATTTACTTATCTTTCAGTCAGATAACACTCCAAGAGTTCATACTTGTTTGCTAAAACAGTAATTTGAGTTGTCACCTTGTTTCTAACTTATTAGTTATTATTTCTAATATTTGGAATAGTTTTTCATGTGTGACTTCCAACCAGAAAGAACTCTGTGAGTACAAATATTCCTTAGCCTTGGATCCTCACTTAGGAAAACATCAAAGACCTTTTAAGATCAAAAAATAACCAGAAAGTTCAGGTTTCTTTTCTTCTTGCTAGAGGAAAGTATAAATACAAGGCCAAATTTCAGAGCATATGACAAAGTCAGCGTGTCTGCCACCCTTAAATGATACATCAAATATTAAAATTGACAACTGAGGAAGGAAGAAAAAAGAAAAAAAAATAATACTCAAGACTACCGTCTCTTAATCAAATGTATATAAAACACTACATTTGAGCTCCTGACTAAATGATTCAACTGTCAGAACTGAAAGACGTTAAGTACATCTGGAATTTGGCCTCATCTTTTACAGGTCACCACAGGATTTATTCTACTTGCTGTTGTGTCACCATATTGAATATGTTCTACTCACAAAATGCTGGCAAGCTTTGGCTTTGGGAAACTCTCTGCAATTTATGCAAACACAACTTTTGGTCGTTTATCACTCATTTCACTGGGATGGCAGAAATCATCCTACTGACCCAGAATAACTATTGAGACTTGTGCTGATACAATTTTATGTGCTGATACTATTTTATATCCATTTGACATTATCAAAACCACATGGTTTTTCTAGCTTGATTCTATGAATGTTGTGCCTTTCTTTAAAATAAGTCTCAGTAATAATAGTAATAAAAATAGAACTAAAATTTAACAAAGTTACATGCACCCGAAAACACAGTCTCCTTAGGAAAATATTTATGTTATGAGTTCCTGAAGTCTCTGATTTTTTGTTTCTCTTCTGTGTTTCCTGTTTACAAAATTGACTTTGCTTAATGCCTGGCAAATACCTTTCCTGCTGCCTCCCACTGAGCCTGCCAGCCTGTATAATCAGCCTCCAAGTAGGTCTAACACCCTCAGGGAAACATCTTTCCCAAGGAGTGTTTGACAAAGAATTGTGTAGTATAGAGTTTACCAGTCCCTTTAGGGATGAGATATTCTAGTGTTTGCCAAGCCAGACTGAAATTACTTTTTCCCCAAACACACCTTAATAATGGAGTAAAATTAAGTTCATTGTAATCAAATTCAAAGTAAACAAGTTCTCTTTTGCCTGGAAATAGGTGCTATGAAGTGAAACAGCAAACTGCTGCTTTGGCTTAGCTTCAGGTTGTTTTTGTTGGACTGTGAACTGAACTAGCAGGATGATCTGCTCAGGTGTCAGGAATAGATCCATTTCTCAGATAATTTGCCTCTTTCAGGCATTCTCTTTCCACAAAAAAAAAAAATTGCTGTTTGGAAGCAAAGTCTTCCTCTGTTCATTCCCCATCTCCCTGGGCAGAGATCTCAGGATCTCAGGAGAGTGAATGCATCTCTAGGGAGGGAAGGTTACTCTGAATCTTTATCATTAAATCCAGCAAGAAAGTAAGATTTAACATGTCTACTACTGAATTATCACTGTTGCACTGGTAGCACTTGATGTGCAAAGGTCCTTTGAATGCCACTTCCTGACTACAGTCCTAGAAAAACTTAATGTTTAGCTGTCCAATGTTAAATCGGTCATACAATGTATATTTCATTCTGCCCAAGTACTAACCATTCAAATTTACTGCTTAAAGTCCTCATCAACATACCATCTCTTATAGCTTGAAGACCATGTAAAGCAATAACAAATATTGGGGAAAGTTTGTGTGTGGATTTTCTGTAATAATTTTAAATGTGCTACCCAGGTTGTTTGATTTAACAGAAAATCTTGTCCTCAGCCAGCTAATTTCTTCCTTCTCAGTTTAATAATAATTTCTATAAATAAATAAATAAATAAATAAGTTCATACCTCAGTGTGGAAAACGTGTATAGTCTAAGTATTAGTTTACCTTTGACTTTTAAGAACTGTTTCAGCACCAAAGATCTGATACAAGTCTTTAGTTTATAGTTTTGAAATCTAATGAGTTACAAAAATTTGTGCCTTGTACTTGATAAACCCACAATCTCACAAGTACAATTCTTTCTGTTCTGGGAATCTCTGAGAAGGACAGGTGATTTCTTAATGAGAATGAATCAACTATTGCTTTTATCTGGTTCTCTATATCAGGCAGATGAGAAGGAGAATCAGAAGTTGTTTCAAATTCAAAGTGTCAGGTGCAAAAAGTAGGTAACAAATTTTCTTCTACTGGAAGACATAGAATAGCTTAATATGTAGTAGCAGCACCAACTGGGTATGGGGTAAGCGTAACCATATTTCTACAAGACAGATGTAATATTTTAATATGCTAACAGTGCAATTTTTAAACACAGACATTTAAAATACATTTTAATGTCACCTCAATGTTTATGTCTTATGATAGAGTATTTACTACAGTGGTTGAATTCTCTGTGTGATCTTCATTCTCTTCCATACCCAAAAGGAATAAACTGTATTTATAAAAAAACCTAAATATATCTGGGTACATTAGTATTTAGATACATACATTTATGTGGGTATATACTTTCTAGTATTCCTAGCACTGACTTCAGAACTTATTAACATGAAGGGAAGGTCTAATAGAAACTACTGTTGTCATCTTTACTGCAAGTTACAAAAGATTGTATGTAACTCATGGAAGGCAAGCAGTGATCCACCTGTGGATGGGACATATAATCACATTTTTAAGTACACATTTCTCATGGATGAAGAACTGATAGACAGTAAAGCTTTGAAAATTTCAAAGGTATAGGAAAGAGATTTGCAGGTGTATCTGTGGTATTGATATTACATGTTACAGCTAAGCCCTATGTGAATGCATAACACCACCTCTTCCTTTTCTGTCTGTCTTACAAAGACTGTAACCTTCTGTTCCTGCTTGTTGCCAGCTTTCAGCTATGTGCAGTAATAGCAAACTATCATTTGCTTTCCTCCCACCACACACCTACGTTTCCTCATCCCCTTTCTTTGTCTGAGTTCATCAGAGATAACTACATATGGACAGGCTGGACAAAGCTCCTTGAATATGTGTTGCAGGTGCCAGCAGAGACTGGGAATTTCTAGTATGAAGGATTAAATGCAGCTTGATGGAAATAAACATGAATTCCTGACATGATGGACACAGTAATGTAGATTTACTGTTTGCTTCAAACTTTAAAGTGGTCAAAGAAATAAAAATATCTGACCTATAAGGGGCAGATTTGCCTGGGAATATGCTTTATATAAAAGAAGGAAAAAAGAGGAGAGGCTTCTACCTTTTTACTCACTGACTAAAAATCAGATAATAATAAAGTACTGTATCCTAATTTTTCCCATTTTACCTCTTAAAGGCAGTTGTTGTTTTAGAAAAAAACAGACTAAAAGCTTTTCAATAAATCTATTTTTAAGCAGTCATTTACCAATGTTTCTAATTATATGGCATCCTCTACTTTGGCTTGTCAAGAAGGGCGAAAAAGATGGATGACAACTAACTGAAATGAAATGAGCTTTCTAATTACATAATGCTAGGAATGAAAATGATTTGTTATACTGTGACTTTAAGTCTTCTTTTGAGTTCCAATAAACCTTGCATAAAAATCCCCTCATTCTGAAGGATTTTTTTTTTTTTTTTTATAACAGTGTAGCATAACATTTTATTTCAAACAAATAAGATACAAAAACCTATCAGGACTCTGAGAGCATGGGACATGATTCAACAAGTCCCTGTTTTCTTCAAGAAGTGTATGTCTATGGAGAACAAGCTCCTAAGGACTCAAAAAAGTGTAAACAATAGTCACTTATCACTCATGCCTACATGAATGCAGAATTTCTGTCTTTGGTGCTTGGCTTTTTTTCAGTTCTTTCCCTGTAACATCTCAGTGATTCATGGCCTCCTGAACCTGGTGTAGGTGGAGACTGTTCACTGCCGTTCTGCAGAACAAACATTTTGCATTTAAAACAAGCTTGTCTTCAGGGAATTATTCCAGATGTGTAAAAGAAGCTTGTTAGAAGATTAGGTGCCTTGCTGTACTTTAAATGTCTGTCTTTATTGTGAGAAAATAATCCCTGTAGGAATTCAACATCCTAAAAAGTTTTATACTTCACAGAACATAGTAATGGGGAGTCTTGTGGGGTGTTAAGTCTTGATTTGGTAATGCAACTGAGGATCAAATATGTGAAGTGAGAGTCAATCACTCATTAAGCATAGGTTTAGTGGGTTCCTGGTTCTCAATCCATTTTGTTGTTGTTGTTGACTTCTAAAGCTTTTGGAACATTAAAAATATATTGATCCATTTTTTTTGTACTTTCTTCTCCAATGGATGAGTCCTATGGATTGAACCATTACAGTTTAATCTCTTACAACTGAGGACAAACCCAGTATTTACCCTGTGACATTTTCCAAACTACACCCTCCCATTTGATGCCTAAAGCTGTAGGACAAAGTCCAGTGAAACTTCAGAGCTGATTCTCTATCCCACACTGACCTTGACAAATATTAACAATTTTAAGCAGATCAGTGAAAGTTCTACCACTAATTCTTGGTCTAGGCTCTGCTATGTTTCAAGTTACTTTCCTGAATCCACAATTAGCTTCTGGGCAATATTCTACTGCAGAACTCAAGAAGACTCAAAGCCTCCAAAGTATGAGGAAATATCCTGTTTTAAAAACCATAATCTTATTCTAAGAATAGCCTCAGAAATAGCTGCTTTCTTGTCCATGTAACTTGGTGAGTAGAAGGCATGCAGAACATTCATGGCACTAATGTGCATAAGGTGCATAAGTTATATTTATAGGTATCTCCTCTGGAACTCTTCTGGAAACCCTTCTGAAAAAGTGTTGAAGCCTGTTTGGAGTTTATGCTTGTAGTTTGCTCTGAACTGTGGATGCTTTTGAATAATGGGTCCAAAATGCTAATTATCGTACAAGTTAATAATTTCAAGGCATTTTGATTCAGTGAGCCTGTCTGGATCCACACTTGCCAAAAAAAATAGGGCAAATAGGGAGACCAAGGTAAGTGGTTGAAGAAAGTAATGTACAAGGTCAAACATTTCTTTTTATTTCTGTCATTCTAGACTCTGTAAATTCCCTACAGCTTGTTTATAAGCAGTATAAAATTTTGCATTTTCATTTCTCAGTGTAGTAAGGGAAACTTCAGCCTTTTAAATAGCATCTCAATTACAAAATTGGTTTTGAAAAACTTCACTGCTCTTCTAATAACATTAGTGGATAAAATCAGTGGTGAATAGGATAAGAAATATTTCAGTTACCTCTTAAAAATATTAGACATTGTAAAAAAAGGGTGTTTTCAGTTTTCTGGGGCTGATTTATACCAAAGAAAATAAACATCTTGCAAGACTTGAAAAAGTTTACAATGTTCTTCTAAATTTATAATCTCCTCAGTAACTAAACACCACTACCTATATGTTGACTTTTTTTCTAGTAGGAATTACTATCATCCAATTTCATAGTGTTAAATGATATGTGCCTAGAATTAACTCATTTGACATGAAGAATATTTGAAACATCAAGAAAAACTGCTTTTGATGAGAAGCTTATTTTATCTTTCCAAACTACTGTCACTGAGATTTTCCAAAAGGCTCTATGCAAGTCACATGCACACTTCCTTCCTCGGAATAAAATAAGTTTCACAAAAATCCTGCTATGCCACCCAGTGTAGTCAACAGATTGGTTATATTCTTTTAACAACTGTCATCTAGCAAGAATGTTGAGGGACTAGATATGTGTATACAGAATATCTAATACAAAAATGCAAAAAAAAAAAACAAGCAAAAAAACAAAAAAAAATTTTGATAGCCCATTGAAACTGTTTGCCGTCAGATTTTTACCACAAACAATTTGTAAAGAAGCAATTAGGTTTAATGTCCTGGGTTTTTAGCTGAAATAGAGCAGTTTTCTGGGTTTTGGGGGTTTTTTTAGTAGCTAGAATTGTACGGTGTTTTCCTTCCAGCCTGGGACTCACTGTGAGAGAGGCTGATAACACACCAGTGTTTACATTTTTTGTCACTGGAAATGAAAGACTTTGTGTTCTGTTAGTCCAAAAGTGCCAGATTTAAGGGGGAAGAAGAATATTTAAATTAATAACGTTAATTGACAGTTAGGGGTCCCCAATGGGATATTCCATATCATATCACCTCATGGCCAGTGTATTAGTGAGGGGCTCTTCCTCTCTTGCTCTCTCTGGCTTTCACTCGGGCTCTTGCTCTTCCGGGATTGTTGCTCTTCCAGGATCATTATCTGGGAACAGGCCGGGCTCAGTCAGGAGGGGGGTGAGCTATAACATCAGGTGTCATTCACTTGCATATTTTGTTACTGTTATCATTATCAGTACTATTTTAATATTAGTATTATTTAAAGTTTTCTTTCTATTATTAAACTGTTCTTATCTCAACCTACAAGCCTCGTTGTCCTTGCCCCCCAGTCCTCTCCCCTATCTCCTGGGGGTGGGGAGAAAGTGGGTGAACGGCTGTGTTGGCTGCTAGCTAAGGGCTAGCCCAGTGAAACTATCACATTTAAATAGGCTATCTATTTCAAAAGATAAATTTTCAACACTGTGTGAATGATTTTACAGTTTGGTAAGGAAAATATGTGTTTTGAATATGTACTCAAATCTATGTGAGATGTAGTCTGAACAACTGTGAACATTTCAAAATGAATCAATTCCAAATTCCCTGTTACTTCCTTTCCTCATTAAAGGCTTTAAGTCTTGCATCAGAACCACACAGATACCTTGACAAGTTTTAAAAAAAGAAAGTCAGTGCATGAGAGAGAATATTTTTGTTCTTGTTAAAATTGTCTTGCTAAGTAAATATTGATCAGATGCTGCAAAACCCTGCGGCTGAATTCATTGCATTTGAGGAGGAGGGAGGAGGAAAACACTGCCTCAAGCTACTGTAACTTATAAAACTATGATGAGCAAAATAGACACGAACTGTACTTTCAGCTAGGATTCTGGTACAAAAAAAGAGTTTTGAGCAAAGTCCTTGGAACCTATTAAATTCTCTCTCCCTCTTGCAGGGCTATTGATTAGGCTCACTCCAACTGTAGGTGAAGTCTGCAGGGGAAGAAGCAGATCTTCAGTCTGCTTCTGCAGATCCACTGACATTATTAGCTGTGGTAAGAGCCCTAGCTTCTCAGCAGTTGTGGTGGGTGGGCTGTGCAAGACCTGAGCATCTTGTTTTGTCTTCTTAGCTCTCTTCTTCCATGTTTTAAAAATATTTAAAAGCTTGTCAAATCTCTTGCGGTACCACATGGAGATTTGCCACATCAAATAGTTTCCAATACAAGCTTTGAGCTATGCCAGGCTGAGATTGCTACCAGCAGTTTACAGAAAGAGTACTTAGATTATTATTCTCCCTGAAACAGGCCTGGGGTCTGCCTGTTTCCACAGAGATTGGTGAATGGATGATAGCTCTGGAATCACTGGGACAGAGAGAAGAAGCAGCCTTGTAATCCTCAGGTCGCAGAGAGATTTGTGCTGTGGCTGACCTGTGCAATAGGAGCAGGGGCAGATGGGCCAGATGGGCTGCCCATGGCAGGCCAAGATCTGAACTGATTGGGAATAATGAGAAAGAGCTGAGGCTGTAGGTACATGTAGTATTTCCTTATGTTAATCTCAAGAGATTTCTTGTGATGCCATCAGACACAAGGAGCGTGATGAATCTCTAAAACTGATATTTCTTACAGGCACACTTATTTATCCCCCATTCATCTTAGTGTAAGCACTTATAATCACAGTTGCCTATACACTATGAAATTTAGCCCAAAATATGTTACTATTTTCTATATCTATTTAATTCTGTCTGCTTACATGCCACTTTTTTCATGCTTCTGTGTGTAACTCTGGTCCCACAGCTTTTGTAAAGGACAGAATTCTCAGTTGCTGAAGTTTGTACTGCATGCTGAGATGACCTTCCTGAGATTTTCCCACTTAAGGTCAGGCACAGATTCTCTGTAGGTGGTCTTCAAATACCTTGGAAAGTTTTCAGGTTCATCAGCAAAGTCTGGGGTTTATATTTATAAGGCAGGAGTATGTTTGCATCCATCACCATAGGCTTTGGAGAAATTTGTAACTGCTGAGTGCTAAAAGGAATATTTTCTCCATATCTTGCAAATAGATGTGCTGAAATTCAAAAGCTGAGTATGTAAATTATAGTACAAGTCTAATCTAAAGTTTAATATCAGCTTTGCTTAAACACAACAGCATGAGTTTCAGACATCTTTTATGTCTATCAAGAAATTAATGTCTTTAAATTTTTTATGATCTATATCAGTATCTCTTTATCTTCTTTTTTTATTCTTACTTTTTTTATACTTTCTTCAAAATAAGACATTCAGCTATGTCTTTGAATGAACATGAAATGTTCAGAATCGGATATTTTTTTTTTTTACCCAATATTGTCTTTGAACATGCTAAGAAAGAAATGTATTCCATTCTTACTGGACTGAAAGGATGGATTTATTTCTGGTTTCCTGATCTGTTTTACTTTGTAATTTGTTAATGCTGACCAAGATGAAACATCTTCTTTGCTGGTTAGCTGCCTCTCTGTAACACAAATTTTATTAAAACAGGTTCAAATGTTCATTAGCAAAATCCTGCTTGTTAGCTTGCTGCAAAAGACAGATTTTACCACAGTACAAATGGCAATAAAAAAGCACTTTAGCTGTACAAGTCTGCATCACAAAATAATTAAAATACCTGAGTTAACATATTTATACTGATATCTGGGTAGTTATACACTATTCTGTTGTTGCCTATCTCTCTATCAACATATATATTTTTTAAAACTTAGACTTTAACTTAGCACTCTCCAGTGGGTTTTTTGACTTCAAGTTTCCCCTAACACCAGCAACTAATATGGCAGTTGTGAAAAGGACAAGTCTGTTTCAGTCTTTTAAATCGTTCTGTAACTATTAAAGCTTTTATAGTTTCAAAATTAGAATTTTTTCCTATAATAAATCTTTCCATATTTAAAATCATTCCATAATTTGGTAATAATATTTGAGTCATTTGAAAGTCTCAGTAATTTAGTGGTGACAGTAAGAGGAAGCCTATTCTAAATACCATTTGTATATATATAAGTAAAAAAAGAGGATACGGTGGATTAAAGAAGCTGGGGTTTATTATGTACAAACAATGATTACCTATGAGAGTCTCTCAATTTTCAGTCATGCCTTAAAAAGAAGGCTTAGTATGAAAGTAGAAAATTGTTGCTTTCCAATCATAATTTCTTATGAGCTGTTCTTCTCTTATTGCCACCTTCCTTTGTAATTCAATTGTGCAGCCTTGGAAATCATCAGCAATGGTCTAGCGCTGCCTCTCATCCTCTCTGTGCTGCATTCAGCTACTGGCTGTGTTTTCTCTTTTTAGCCAGCTTGCTGTAAATTTTAAGGGAAGATTATTTTACTTTCCTATAGCACACTCCAAGTTTGCATGTATTTTACATTTTCAAGACGTGTGGGGTTCTTTTTCTATTCTTTCTTTAGTTTTCTGAAATGCATATCATTATTAGCCACTGTGTTCCGAGAAATACAACTGGAGATATCCACCCTCCTTGGATTTGAAAATTATTTTTCATTATATTTCATAGTTCTTTACTGACATTGACAATTCAATCCAGTAATCAGCTACATGGAAAAAAGGAGCAAAATCAAATATGTTTTTCCAGGAATTTCATCTGTCTGTAATCATTCTGCTAACCTAGCTTTGTTTTAAAAGAAACATTCTTCCTATTGGGTTCATGTGCTTCATAAATCCTCTGATCAATATCTAATAAGTAAATAATGACACAGCATCAGATTAGCTCCAAAGAAGGATTAGTACTAGGATTAGTACTAGGAATAATGTCTACAGTAACTGATTGCTTGCAACTATAAGGAAGAGAGTGCTCCAAAACTTGGAACTCATGGAAATCAGGAAGTCCTGGTCATCAAATTTGTGACAATCTAAACATGAGACCTAAATAGCCCACAGGAATTAAGAAAATTTTATTACCAAGAAAGCTGTGGAACAAAAAAGTGAGCAAATATTGGATATCACACAATATTAATAAATTGTTCAGAAATTCTTCCAAGACAATAGCATTAAGCTTATTTTGACAATTCTGTAAGCATTTCACATGTATTACAAGTTTTGGACTAATTAGAATTTTGAAGTGAGTTTGAGCCATTTTATTATGTTCCTCAGCCTGCTTCCGTTGAAGAAATGAAGGATCTTGTTTGGGAAAGCAAACAGATTAGATATAGTCAAGGTACTTTTTTTCCCCCTTTCATTTATAGCAGAAATGATTATATTCTTAAATATCACATCTGTTCTTCCCTGATAGAAGTTAAAAAATACAGGATATTTATAACTTTTCCAGTCAACTTTTATATGCACTCTGACTAAACTCCTAAAAATAATAATCTTTTGTCTCACTGCATTAGCTTGCTTCTCTTAAAGAAGCATGTAGTGGGTGCCCTTGGACCAGCAGTCAGTAGCATCGCTCTTACTGACTGCATGGTACTAGTAGAGCTCCTTAGATTTTTTTTTTTTTTAATTTTAAGCACCATTTATACAGCACAATATACAACTCATTTTCAGTTATTATCTGATATGGAACACACAGAGTAATCCCCAAGGCTGGCATTCATGTACATTTTTTTATCACTTTGAGATAGCCTATCAGTGTTTTCCAATTGCCTTATTTTTAAGCTAAATTCAGCGAGAAAAATTCCCTGAAGATCTAAATTGTTCAGAAAGGTATTGCTTTGTTATGACAACCAAGCATCCCTTCTCACCCATATGGTCCTGTCTCATTTCACATAATTGCTTTTTTTGCCTATACTTCTTATTTTTGAAATATATAGTAAAGTTTAATTTCTAGTATAAAAAGATCTTTATTTCTCTGTTCCCTTTTTTTTTGCATTATATGGGTTGCATACACCAGCCCCTTCCTCCCATCTATAAAAGAAAAAAAAAAGAAAAAAAGATTGTCTTGTAAATGTAAAAATTACTGTCTCGTGTAGAATAGCAGGGTTCAGTTCCTGGGTCAAATAGTGACTTTCCTGGGAACATCACTTAGAGACACCTACCCATCTAAGACTGCTTTCCTCAGCCCAGCACTACAAAGGCATGCAGCAAACATTCGGTCTGCTGGCTCACGATCATGTGTATCCTCACTACCCACCTTTTGGATTTTTCATAAATTTAGGAGAATCAAGTTGTTCTGGTCTCATAAATTGCAAACTGGCTTTGTAGCCACATGATTCAGTGGTGTTTCTAAGCTTCAGGGAAGATTTAATGCTTGTTTATCACACTTGGGCTGGCTTTCAAAGCAACCATAGGTATTTGGGAGCTGGCCAGCATGATGACATTGTTGCAAATCTGATGAGTTTCATAGCTTTAAATCACTGTAAAGAAAGAGAAATCTAAGGATTAGTATTTTCCTTTCTTCAGAAAAAGATATCCTTAAGGCTATGCAGTGAACAGAACAAACTTATCATTACTATGTACTGAGCCATGATATAGCAAGAATATCCTTAAGCTTTGAGAAATAGTTCTAGAAATGCATCACCAGCTATTATATTAGAAAGCACACATTATAATATTCATTGCGGTAGTAGAATGTGAACTGCATGTTATTGTAAAAGAAAATCCAATTTGCTGCCTACTGCCTTCAATTTGGTTTTGACAAGTACTCAATCTTTTGCTGTATTTTGCTTTCTACATTTATCTTCTTGGGCATGTTCTGTAATGTCTGCTTAGGGCAAAAACAATAATCTTTTCATTTAATTTAGAGAAAAAGCTCATGTATTCTCTATGCTTACTAGGTACAACAATATGAAAACAAATCCCAGTTGCTAAAGATCCATTTGACAGTATGAAATAGATTCTGATTTTTTAATTTAGGCATAAAACTGCAGAGGGCATATAAGGGATGCAGATTTAGCGAGCGGTACCATTTATTTGTGAGGGGTTGCGAGTGAATGATCTATAAAAGCCCATATTTTTCTTTACCAGTGATGGATTAACATAAGAGGGTATAAAAAAAGTTGCATTTGACCATTGCAGAACACCTCTGGAAAGTATCAAGCGTATTTGGCTTAGTTAAAAATCCGAGAACTTCAGTTCATCTCATTTTCTGCAAAATGAGTATTTCCTCAAAGTGGAACATAATTTTAATTAAATTGAAGTTCACTGCTTTGTAATTTAGCTCATTGCAAACCATGAGAGGGAGGGAAGGGAGAATTTCCATAGGAATTCAACCAAATCTTAGCTCTTCTGCTGAATTTTGCTTGGAGCAATACTGTGTGATCAAAGGGAAACTAGTCTTGCCAAAATTTTAATTGTTTTAGATCTGAAGTTTTGTTTATGTTCTTTCTAAATAATCACCTGTTTTTCCCAATAGTCTTAGTCTAGAAACGTCAAAAGAAAATTCTTTATATTGCTCATGGTAATTTGGAGGGTGGTAAAAATGCATCTCTTAATTTTATTAGTTTTTCCTCAGATGCAAGTGTGATTTTTTGGGTAAGCTCTTCAATTTACCTAACCCATAAGCACCTCCAGTGCCCTACTCCCCAAGACATGGGAAAAAATAAAATATAATAGAAAACTTAAAAAAAAAAAAAAGAAAATATAGCTTGTAGAAATTTTTGCTGTGCAGCTCACAGAATCAGGTAAAGTGCCACACTGACTTGGAAAACCATTTTTTAGCCCAATCCCTCTACCTCCTTCCAGAAAATAAACAAAGAAATAAAAGGATCTTGAAGTTTATTCTTTACAGTACTGTTAAACCTGATGTCTTATTCCTTCAAACAGCATGGTGCAGCACCTTTCCTGTCCTCTCATTTATAATGGGGAATAGCTGGAGGGAGCCCAAGTTAGATTCATGATTTTTTCCTGGGATAAGCATCAGGCTGGATACTAGGAGCTATACCATGGCCTTGTGTATTAGGGATTGCTTCCAATGATGACTGAATAATTTAAATTATTCCTTATCTCCTCAAACTTGATGGAGACAACAAAGCCTCAAGCAAAAACAACCACAGCCACATGGTTTGTGGAACTAGTTTTGTAGAATCAAATACTGCCAGAGCTAATTTGATACTTCTCAGACCTCTGAGTTTACATTTGGAAGCAAGGGGTCAATACAATATGGATGGTAAACAAGCTTCAACTTTATTTGCAGAACACAACTTCTTTTATGCTTTCCCACAACGACCATGTACACATGTCACACCCCGATTGGCCACATCAGAGGGCTATGCATACATGTCACACTCTGATTGGCCACTGCAACTTTGCCAACACTCTCTGCACAGCTCCCACGTGCTAGCCGAAGCTTAGTCATGTTGCGACGGGGGGAAAAATCCGGACGCTCAATATGAGAATCATCAGACTTCCCCATTTATTGATCACACACATGTCTCTTATATACAATCCGTTAACCAAGCCCACATACGTTCTTATAAATCCACACTGATTGGCTTATTCATTCTCCTGAGAACTTTCTCCTCGTTACAACAGGTGGTGTTTGTTCCGTTGAACTTCAAAGGGCAAAAACAGGATACTCCCTTTTTTCCCAGCTTGATTAGAATTGTTTTGTCTAAAGTTCTCAAGGAGAAGAGGCCTACTGAAGATCTCTGCTAATTCTCTCTGATTTATGCCAAGGGGCCTAAGCCATTTCAATGATTTACAACATGCTAAACGCCAGTGATTAAGTTGCCCAGGGAGCTAATGTCCCTGCTCCTTAAACCATTCCCCAACAAGTTGGTAAAGTACATCTTTAAAGTTTAGTGCAGGTTTGTTCTATAGCCAAAACAGTATTTTATTCTTCAGAAACAAATACTGCAATCCCTGGCTCGGTATAATTCCCATTGACTTAAAATATAATTTGTCTGATTTGGCCTGTAGGAGATGACCATCTGGGAGCTACTCTGCAAGATACCAGACTTTTGATTTACTTGATACAAATGTCTGATCTGTTTTATGCACTTATGAGCAATTTAATTTTTCTCACCAAGGAATTCAGTCACTGTGGAGATAGATGTGATTTTAGAAACTATGGTGTCACATATGCTCTGGAGCTCTGCTCTCAAGCAGTGCATTTGCAACCACTTGCAAGTACTTCTGCATGACTTGAAGATGCCCCAAAGGCTGAAATTTAGCCAGGAAGTACAGAATTGTGATTCCACAAATCCCACCAACTTGCTGCATTACTCTAGAGTTTTCCAGGACTCATTTTGGCATAGGCGTTTCTTCAGACTCAGTATTTCATTTATTGGTTTGTCCAAAGTTGCCTCAGTTCTGACAAAGCTGAACATCTTCTGTCTGAAGCTTGATTTGCATTATCCAGAAAAAAAGATCCAGGTTTTCTGTTATTTAAATCCCTGAGGGGCTCAAAATTTAGGAGGCCTTTTAAAGAGCACATTTGCAGAATTTGGTACTGTATCATCACTGAAAATATTGATAAGACCAGTCATTAATCTGAAGACATAAGCTCCCAAACACTCAGTCAAACTTTCTGCTCTCTTCTCTTCGCACACATCCTTTCAAGAAAGCTCCCTTGGATGTTCTGGCATGGGTGACTTTTTCATCTGATCCAAATAATACTGATGCCCCTGGGTTTGTGTGGCAAGGCTTTGGTAGTGGGGGGGTACACGATATGGGGGTGGCTTCTGTGGGAGAAGCTGACAGAAGCTTCCCCATGTCCGACCTGACACAGCCAATGCCAGCCGGCTACAAGAACGGACCCGCCTCTGGCCAAGGCCGAGCCAATCAGTAACGCCTCTGTGAGAACATAATTAAGGAAAAAAAAAAGGGAAGAGAGGAAAAAAAAGCTGCACACTTTGCAGCTAGGGAGAGAGGAGCAAGAAGATGTAAGAGAAACAACTCCACAGACACCAAGGTCAGGGAAGAAGGAGGGGGAGGAGGTGTTCCAGGTGCTGGAGCAGAGATTCCCCTGCAGCCTGTGGTGAAGACCAGGATGAGACAGGCTGTCCCCCTGCAGCCCATGGAGGCCCATGGTGGAGCAGATGACCACCTGTAGCCCGTGGAGGACCCCACGCCGGAGCAGGTGGTTACCCAAAGGAGGCTGTGACCCCGCGGGAAGCCCGCGCTGGAGCAGGTTCCTGCCAGGACCTGTAGCCCGTGGAGAGAGGAGCCCACACCGGAGCAGGTTTGCTGGCAGGACTTGTGACCCCGTGGGGGACTTGCGCTGGAGCAGTCCCTTCCTGAAGGACTGCACATCATGGAATGGACCCATGCTAAAGCAGTTTGTGAAGAACTATCAGTCATGGGAAGGACTCACATTAGAGAAGTTCATGCAGGACTGTCTCCCATGAGAGGGACCCCATGCTGGTGCGGGGGAAGGAGTCCTCCCCCTGAGGAGGAAGAAATGGCAGAAACACCGTGTGATGAACTGACCTCAAGCCCCCGTCCCCTGTTCCCCTTGTGCCGCTGAGGGGAGGAGGTGGAAAATCAGGAAGGAAATTAAGCTCAGGAAGCAGGGAGGGATGGGGGAGGTGTTTTAAGATTTGGTTTTACTTCTCAGTATCCTCTGATTTTGATTGGTAATGAAGTAAATTTGTTTTTTTCCCCCAAGTCGAGTCTGTTTTGCCCGTGACAGTAATTGGTAAGTGATCTCTCTCTATCCTTAACTCCACCCACGAGCTTTTTGTTATAATTTTCTCCCCCTGCCCATTTGATGGAGGGAGAGTGATCGAGTGGGCTTTGGTGGGCATCCGGCCTCTAGCCAGGGTCAACCCACCACAGGTGTCAAGATTAAGGGTGCCAGAACCAAGGCATGTCACATCAGTGCCTCTACAGAGGTACAGACTGAGGAAAATATTTTTGTATCCCTTTGGTTTGAGCAGAGCATTGAAGTCTAGACTTCTGCATCTTCTGAAATTGCTGTAATATTAAGATACTCTAAAAGATCATGATTTCTTCCACTGCTTGATATTTTAAGCTTGCAATTCCACTTTGAAGTCTAAATTAGTTCAATTTCCTTGAAATTACTGGGGGGTTGTTTGGGTGGTTTGTTTGTTCCTTTGTTTTTTGTTTTGCATAAAGCTCTTAATGCTTAGCTAATTTTGAAATGCACAAGAACTTCAAAACACACTCCTTGGTCATTTAATCTTGTGTGTCTTCATTCTACATCAACCTATTAACAGTCCTCCTCTCACCTGTTGACTTCCATCTTTCTTTGTTGTAAGTTTTTTGCCACAGAGAGCCTCTTGCAGTAATACAATGTTTCATATGCAGCAATTGTGCTGGATAATTAAATAACTACTCTATTTCAAATCAATTTAAATCCATCTGACTTTCAGAAATGACAGCTGTTACAGTGTAAAACCAGTGAATAAAACCCTTTTGAATACTTAAATCAATCCCAACTTTGTTTCATCTTAATCTTCAGAAGGCAATTCTTGCAAATGTCAATACTGCCCTAATAGATTAGGTGATGATATCTCTGTATATGTTAGCTGCAGAGATACAGTTGTATCAGATCAATTTAATGACTGTAATTGTTGCTTTTCTACACATCACAGATATAAGCAGTTTTCTGGCATGGTGCTTGAGATAAGGCGTGTATTTACTGCAGTGCTTAAGTATTACTATTGACATAACTGGATTTCTTCTATTTCTTGTGTATTGCAGATATACAGCATCTACTATATGTTTATCAGCCAACAGCCAGTATTGCTGTATGACTATACAGAATAGATATTTTGGTATGATGGGGGAAATAATTTTTTTATTACTTCCTTTTCTCTAGGGTCAGGGCCCAATTTGGACCCATGCTGTACAAATGCACAGGCAGAGGTTATCCTTTTCATTTAATCAAAGACAGAGAGTGGAAAGAAATAATATAACAGGTTACAGAGCAAATGACTGGCATAACAAACCATCTCTACTGAGATGCAAGAGGTCATCTGCAATATGCAGCATTGCTCTCTATCTTTTTTAGTGTCTGAGAATCTGCTGTTATCAGTCTATGAACATCAAATATATGTTTCAGTATGCATATTCACGAGGAGGTGCCGCGGGCATTCCGAGCGAGCGAGAAATGAACCAGACACACATCTATAAGAAGCAAGTTCAAATCCACTTTATTATCAAAAAGCTGCTTGTTATATACCCTTTTGTGTTCCGTACACGTGATCATGAGGCAAAGTTACAAAGTGATTGGATAATGCGCATAAAGCATTCTTCTGACTGGATATTAAAAGGCTCAAATTTAAATAAGGTTCAACATCCTGCTTTTATCTGACTTCTGCATTCCTTTAAATGACTTTAACCGAAAAGACATTCTTTACATAGCTCACATAACTCACATAGTCAAGCTAAGGCTCTCTGACTCTGCATACTCATGCAGTACAGCTAAGACCCCAACAAGGAGGTTTGTGATAAAGTAGCAGCTAAAGTATGTTCCTGGTTGACATTTGTTTATCTACCCCTAGGCATCTGCAATCCTGAATATAAAAGTAACTGTCACAAAATTATCGGTCTTTATATGTGTCTGCTGGTGGTAGTCATCTTATCTATCCTGATAGGTTTTGTATTAGTAATAAAGAAGAAAGAGTAGGAATTAGCAGGTGCCATTGCTGTATGTAGCCAACTACTTGTCTGGCTCTGAGAGCTACAGACCGGTCAGCCTCACCTCCATCCCTGGAAAGGTGATGGAACGACTTATCCTAGGTGCCATCTCTAGGCATATCAAGGATAAGAGGGTCATTAGGGGCAGTCAGCACGGCTTCACCAAGGGGAAGTCGTGCTTGACCAACCTTCTAGACTTTTATGAAAACACGACGAGGTGGCTGGATGATGGTAGAGCAGTGGATGTGGTCTATCTTGATTTCAGCAAAGCATTTGACACGGTCTCCCACAGCATCCTCGCTGGTAAATTGAGGAAGTGTGGATTAGATGAGCAGGTAGTGAGATGGATTATTAACTGGCTGGTGGGAAGAAGCCAGAGAGTAGTGGTCAATGGGGCGGAGTCTAGTTGGAGACCTGTGTCTAGTGGAGTCCCTCAGGGGTCAGTACTAGGACCAGTATTATTCAATATATTCATAAATGACCTGGATGAGGGAATTGAGTGCACTGTCAGCAAGTTTGCTGATGATACCAAGCTGGGAGGAGTGGCTGACACTCCAGAAGGCTGTGCTGCCATCCAGAGAGACCTGGACAGGCTGGAGAGCTGGGCAGGGAAAAACTTGATGAAATATAATAAGGGCAAGTGTAGGGTGTTGCACCTGGGCAGGAACAATCCCAGGTTCCAGTATAGGTTAGGAAATGATCTCCTAGAGAGCAGTGAAGGGGAAAGGGATCTGGGAGTCCTGGTGGACAGCAGGATGACCATGAGCCAGCACTGTTCCCTTGTGGCCAGGAAGGCCAATGGCATCCTGGGGTGCATTAGAAGGGGTGTAGTCAGTAGGTCAAGAGAGGTTCTTCTTCCCCTTTACTCTGCCCTGGTGAGGCCACATCTGGAATATTGTGTCCAGTTCTGGGCCCCACAGTTCAAGAAGGACAGGGAGCTGCTTGAGAGAGTCCAGCGAAGAGCCACCAAAATGATTAAGGGAGTGGAACATCTCCCTTATGAGGAAAGGCTGAGGGAGCTGGGGCTCTTTAGCTTGGAGAAGAGGAGGCTGAGGGGGGACCTGATTAATGTTTATAAATATTTGAATGGTGAGTGTCAGGAGGATGGGGCCAGGCTCTTTGCAGTGATGACCAATGATAGGACAAGGGGCAATGGGTGTAAGCTGGAACACAGGAGGTTCCGCTTAAATTTGAGAAAGAACTTCTTTACAGTAAGGGTGACAGAGCACTGGAACAGGCTGCCCAGGGAGGTTGTGGAGTCTCCTTCTCTGGAGACATTCAAGACCCGCCTGGACGCCTTCCTGTGCGAACTCATCTAGGTGTTCCTGCTCTGGCAGGGGGATTGGACTAGATGATCTTTCAAGGTCCCTTCCAATCCCTAATATTCTGTGAAATTGCAGTCATTGAACAATAACAATCCAAATTACTAGCAAATATATGGTATATATAGTATTTGCACCTTGTTCAAAAACTGCAGCTGACAGAGACTGTTAATTAGTCTGGATTTTGCCCACAAAGCACTAGTTATGCCCTGAACTGCAAAAAATTAGCTGCTTTTAATAAGACTTAAAGTTCTTAAATCTAAAATTTTGGTTCCAGATAGTATCATAATCTGCCTGCGCTTTTAGTGAGAATTGAAAACTGTCACAAATTACGCTGCTTCCCAGGTAAATTTATAGTTATGGTAGGGATTTGAACAATAGCTGTCTAAAGGCTTATTCAGAATGTCTGGTGGGCTGAGCAGTGCACTCAGCTCAAACTACTGCCACTGAGCTAATAGTGTTACAGGAGGACTGTATTAGAAATAACTGACAAACCAAGATTCACTGGTGGTACAAAAGTGTCCACATAAATGAATCTGAATATGACTAACCCAGGTCATATTGGCGTAAGAGCCAACTGTCGACTGGCAGAGGAAAGTAAGAAGGTAATGAAAGGTAATTTGGCTGTGTTGTGGTATCTTTTATGCAAAACGAGACGTACAAAATAGAATGGCAGATGACTCTCATAAGCTAACAAAAATCTTTACCATTAAAACCAGCCAGGCTAAAGTGCTGGATACACTGAGATTTGCTAGAGGTAAAGCAAGGAAAAGATTCTAAAATACATTAGATGAAAAAGGGAACTATGAAATGAGTCACGCTATCAGTTAATGGGAGAGAAAAATGGTAGATGCCAGGAAGGAAGAATCCAAAGCCCTCCTCCTTCTGCCTTTGCAAAAAGGTTAAGAGTGACTAGATACTTATGAGTCTAATAAGGCTTTAAGAAAAAAACAAAACAGATTTATCTAATAGTATCAAATGACTTAACTTTCTTCTTTGACGGAATGCTTCGGCTCTAAGGAGAAGAATGTGCTGTACTGGATTTGGATAAAGCTTACTATCCAGTTCACTGACATGTTCGTAAGCAATTTATGGAAATACTCACTGGAGGAAGTGTTCCTAAGGTGTCATGGGACAGTCAATTTTGGAAAAAGTAATTAAACAGCAATTGCCTATAGGTCTTTCAAGTTTCTGGAAAGTTCTTTGCATTTTAACATATTTCCCCTTTTCCCTTCCTCCTCTTTTCCTTTTCCTTTTTTCTTTTGCCAGTGAATGGGGAAAAAAAAAAGTGGTTAAGAAATTACCATCTTTACATTTATTTTCTTTGCCAGTGAACAAAATTTTCTGAAGCTTGGAGATGCTCAGCACAGTGACTGATGGTGTATAGAAAGATTATGTTCTCCTTGTTCAATATGAAGGGAGAGATGAAGAAAACCAGGGTTTCCCCTACATTAGATTATGAGATCTTTGGGTTTATTTGTTTTGGGTTTTTAAAAGTTTATTAAATTTATTACTTTCCTACTTAAAAATATGATGTAAAGAATTTTTTGGGGTTTTTTTCTATGCAGTTCTAGTAAGCAGACTAGAGGAGGCCAGATCAGTAGGGAAAGTAAGTTGACATTGATTTGTTCTTTCAACAAAATGGGCTGAAAGGAAACACAGAATCACAGAATCACAGAATGTCAGGGATTGGAAGGGATCTCGAAAGATCATCTAGTCCAATCCCGCTGCCGGAGCAGGAACACCTAGATGAGTTCACACAGGAAGGCGTCCAGGTGGGTCTTGAATGTCTCCAGAGAAGGAACAACCTCCCTGGGCAGACTGTTCCACTGCTTTGTTACTCTCACTGTAAAGAAGTTTCTTCTGAAGTTTAAGCGGAACCTCCTGTGTTCCAGCTTTCACCCATTACCCCTTGTCCTATCATTGGACATCACTGAGAAGAGCCTGGCTCCATCCACCTGACACTCACCCTTCATATATTTATAAACATTAATAGGGTCGCCCTTCAGTCTCCTCTTCTCCAAGCTAAAGAGGCCCAGCTCCCTCAGCCTTTCCTCATAAGGGAGATGCTCCACTCCCTTAATCATCTTGTTGGCTCTGTGCTGGACTCTCTCAAGCAGTTCCCTGTCCTTCTTGAACTGTGGGGCCCAGAACTGGACACAATATTCCAGATGTGGCCTCACCAGGGCAGAGTAGAGGGCAAGGAGGACCTCTCTTGACCTACTAACCACAGCCCTTCTAATACACCCCAGGATGCCATTTGCCTTCCTGGAAGTTGATGCACACTTAGAAGAAGAAGCAGAAGAGTTCCTACTAATCTGTGTGTCACTCCAAAAATAAGTTCTCATGCAGAAGCTTTCCTGTTGCATGATTTGTGTTAGTATTCCTGTCAAAACCCATAATCATTGAATAACAAAAATTAACATGCCCATGGCCACAACTAAGCTTTTAATTTTGTTATTTTTGAGCTTCTTATCTCTCTGATTAATAATTTGTCAAAAGGCTTGAATTCTAGTCTCAGAATGCTAAATACGTTAATAATTTGAGCTCTGCAAAATAACATTGTAAATGGAATAGCCAATGAGCTTTCAGATATGCTCTAAAACACAAAGACCCTTTGAAGGAAGGAGGAACAAAGTGATGTAGGACAGAGGGAAAGGGAAATGGCTGTGCCTCTGGTCCAGGACAGAAAGAGAGGAAAGGGAGGCTGGGAGTTGGAATGCAAATATCAAAGGTAAGGTCAGTTATGTGAAAGTCTGTGGGCATGTATCAAAGCTGGTGTATTTGCCACTTCCAGCTCCAACTTGGGCAGTGAATCCCCATGCTCGCTCACAGTGAAGGAATGGCCCATTACAGACACATATTTTTAAAAAATATATGGTATAGCACATCTTGGAGAATAAATTTATAAAGTTTTTGTGGGACTGCAAAGAAGTTTTAACTCAATAGGAAGTTAAAAAAAATAAGTTGCCTTTCAGCCTAGTCCAGGGATAGGATTAAGTTATAGAAGAAATAGTCCATCTCACACTCAGTTAAAATTACAGGAAGTTCAGTTTGTGTACATGATTCATAACTGTGATAGTCCACTCTCCAAAGACAAGCCTTACAATAATGTGTTGTGCTTCAAGCTTCCATTCTCTCCTCTGGCCAGTGAAGGAGCACTGCTGGGAGATCTAGAAAAGTCTAATTCAGATTGTTAGAATGTTCAGAAAATCATCTTAATAAATCATAATCATCATAATCCATGCATTTCAGTATAACATGGCAAGATCGAATTATCCTTTCCCTTACTGGAGTGGAGCGATAATTCTTGGAACCTGACCTCTTGTGGTATATAAACCAGTGATCATAAACAGCAATTGGAGACCATCACCATAAACCTCCTTAGCAATGCAGTAAATTCCTGAGATGGAAACATAAAAATAAATAATATTTTACATGTGAACAGTCTCTAAATTGGTGCTCTTGAGCTGTTACTTTTATGTTTCAAGTCTTATTTTTGTATACAAGAAAGTACAAAAGGTATAGTTTTATTGTTACATCATAAATGTTGAAAAATCTATGGCGATAAAATGGAAGTGCTTTTTCCTGAAGGCAACCTATGTCTTAGTTACTGAAAATTCTGAGGGAATACATTTGTTATTACCACTCATGTTAGTATTGTGAAAGCTGTTACAAATTCTCTCACTGAAATGTGATTGATGGTCTTTCAGTTGTCCATTAGACTCATGAGTTTTGAATGAAAATAATAAATTCTCTAAATAAAATGTAGTTGCCTTTTAAAATGCTAAATTATTATTAAGTTACTAAGTTACTATTAAAATAGAACAGAATAATTACAATCTACTAAGAGTTGTAGAACCAATATTAGCATCCGCTGACATTTAGGGTTTCTGTAAATCAATATTTTTCAAATTTCTGTTTACCAAACATTTGTGAAGCTTTTCAGGGAAAAAACCCCATACAACAGGGGCAGTGTTACAGCAGTGGTTTTCATTTATAACTGAACATTAGGCTAAGCTTTGAATAATCACTCTTATTTTTATTCTCTTTTATTTTGATTGGTCCTTTGTTTGTGCAAATAGGAATATATGCAGCTGTTTTGTTCTCTCTTTTTTTTTTTTTTTTTTTTGGTATATGGTACTTGTTTCATAGTTACCTCCTGATCTCCTAGAGTCCCCATGACCACAGGACATGACAAAGAGAAACACTACTGACATGTTAATTCCTACATCCGATGCTTTTCTACTTTAGATGTGGACTCTCAGCCCAGTTGTACACCAGTTAAGCAAAAAAAAAAAGTAGCTATTATATTAAGATTAAGATGGAACATATAACTACCCCCTCCCCACCACCTTGTTGGTGGGGTATTTAGTGTCTTTTTTTTTTTTTTTTTTTTACTTATTTTATTTTTAACTGAAAGAAATCACAACTGATCCTTAGTGTTTTGGTCAGTACTTTTCTTTTCTGAATAATTGCCAGACTCAGGTTAGATTTGGACATTTTACTGAACTCCCTTTACTTCAGCAAAGATGGGTGCTGGTTCAGATCCATGAAGTGAATACCTTTTGCTTGGACTTCTCCAGAGAGCTAAAACATATTTTTCCTTGATTTTTGCAGAAGATCCTGCAATGCTGATTATTCTCCCAGTCTCTGGGAAAGCAGCTGCAATGTGCCAGCATACTGTGAATTTCAAAGTTGGCATGGAGTGCTCTCCCTCCTGCTGAGAGGCTCTCATAAAAATAACTTGACCTCAGTAAAATTACCCAGCAGACCTTGGTGAAAGTGAACAGAGCAGACCAACATGAAGATGTCAAACGTATCAGTCTACATCAGTGTAATTGCTATTGCTGCCATCAAAGGAAGACAGCAAGAAGGAAATCTGGGAGAAAAAAAAATGCTTTTCCACCTACTTCAGCCATTCTGCACACACTAGAAAGACAAAAACAAACAAAAAAAAACCCAGAGAATTATACCCTTGCAGTGTAACGTAACTTACAATGCTGACGTTTCTTTAAAAGAAACATCCTTGATCCTTGCTGTAGAGTGTAAGAAGCAAAATTATTCCAGCTAAGGAATTCCACAGTTTGCTTATTGAACAAACCATAATTAGCAAGTTACACTAATTTTCATTGTTAGTATTCTGGGACCTGTAATACATTAACAACCATTTCTAGTTCTAATTGTTACTGGAGAAATAGGAAAACAGGTAACTACCTTGCCTGCTCCTCTGTTTTTAGGATATGCACAAGTGTCTTGACAACTATACTCTAGAAAATGTAATGTACAAAAAGGTAGCTTCTCACTCTTTAAATAAATACCTTCATTCTTTTGATATTTTATTATGATAGTGTCTTCTCTGTGGATTTTCATAGTCCTGTTTAGGGTTTGCTACCCTGGATTTTTATTCAGAAACACTGTGCAGTGCTATGGAGCCCATGCTGGGGTAGCTTTATACTGCCAAGGAACATCGTGGTGCTGCATTGCTCCTTTCATGCACAGGAAATGGGGTGGGTTTTACATAGCTGTACCTGTGCATCTCTGGATTTATCAGGCTGACTGTGTATTCTGTGTGCTTCTGCTGTCATGCACAGTAGGATTCTGGATATCTAGAATTCTGCCTGGAGGTCTTGCCACTGCTGTGAAGAGGCTTTGGGCATCCTGAAATCAAACACAAATGTGTGCTATTCTAATTCCAAGTGATTCAGGTTTCATGACAAAAAAATGAAGAGATATTGTAGAAGGAAGTAAAATCTATAGTAACCCTAGCCCACAAGTCTCTCTCTTGAAGCTTCCATCCTGCTTTGCTACCTCAGCAGTCCTCCCAGTACCAAAGAACTGGGTTCTGCTCCTGATCCATCTGGAAATTGATGGGCTTCTACTGTTTCTACAGCTAAAATTGCCTCATCTTACTTTCCTTACACCTTTGTAAGGTCTAAAATTTATTTTATGTGTATGAGGCATTATAAGATTGTTTAATATGCAGTATTACAAAAATACATAAATTCCTTTCAGTGAACTTTAATAATATTCTTCACATTAATATTTTCATATGAATGGACTGGTAATACATCTATCTGAGGCACAGTGGCAGGACTCTTGCAATCTCAGTATGATTGAATGCTGCCTTTACCTGTAAATGGCAGAGATTAGGAAGTTACTAGAAAGAAATCATGGAAAGTTTAGAGGCTGACTTCCAACAGGATTTGAAAATGAAAGTTCTTAATCGATCATTCTGCATTTAAATGCAAGCACTTTTGCACATACATTTGTGTAATATATGTTTAGGATATGCTCTAGAGATTTCTGAGAAATGGAGAGTTGTTTACTCTATGTGAGTTTGGATGGCCTGTTTCAGTAACAAAGAAAGGTGTTTCAAGAATGCTGGACATTTTAAGAGTATACCACTTAACTAAAACAATCAGCACTAGTTTAGAGTGCTCACTAGTGCTCAGCTGTCATTGTCATTGTGTCAGCCTCCTCTGGAGGCTTTTTCATGTATGTCTTTGTATCCACAGTTCTTGAACCTGTTGCTCAATTTCAGATGTGTTTAACAGAGGGAAAGATGCCTCAACATCCTTAATTTCAGTGGTATTAAAATAGTCAGTTAGAGGAGAGAGGCCTTCTCTGGGGGAACAGTTGAACGTTGTGATCAACTCTTTCTATATATCAGAAACAGAAACATTTTAAAAATGCCCCAGCTATAGCAGGGGCCTTAGTCAGAGTTTGCACCAAAAGCAGTTAACCATGGAACACACAACTGAAAGAAACCAGGCTGGGGAAGAGACTTGGTTGAATTTATTTTGGGTGTTGACATCTTCCAATCCTGTTTATGTCTTCATTGAAATCAGTTTAGTTTCCATACTATATATCACAGGTCAGATATGCACTTGTTTGCTATCTTTGCAAAAGTACATATTTTGAATAGACACAAAACATTGATTTTATTTTCTTTGTCTTTCCCCTGTGGCGAATTATTGTAAGGAAGTGCTCAAAAAGAACAAGAAATTAAGTAAAAGTTGTATATATTATGTTACAATTTACAGGTAGAGAGGCATACCCAGTCAGTTATGGGTAGAATTTACTATGAGGTCAGTAGCAGGGAAAAATATTTTTAATGTTCAATTTTTTTTTAAGTTATATACATCTTTCTTGCAGCAGTTGTATGAATAAGTATATATTCTCTTGGAAGAAAGAAGAGCAGAAAGCTAAGAGCAAAAGCTGATATGTGGTCATATTATTTGTAGGAGGTGTTTGTTATATATCCAGTTTGGTGGAAGTTGTAAATACTCATTTGAAGATTACCCCTTCAAAGTGATTTTAGTGGACAATAGATGCTTAAATGCCTTTAAGTATGCTAGCCTAAGGAGCTACTTGGCAACTGCTGCAGACCTGATTTGACCAGTGTGTGTATATATATATGTCCACCAGATAATCCCTGCTTTTAGCTGAAATTATAAATCCTGGCAATGATGCTGAAAAAGCATTTGCATCCAGCACATTCTTGACTAGTTGGGTTATTATGGAGTGTCACTGGAGTTTACTTCAAAGGGAAGTGGATATGACTGAATAACAGGTAGTGCAGATATTCTGGGAAAGTCAGGGCTGCTCACAAGATTTTTTTCATGGTAGACTTCCTGGCAAGAGAGGGATGATCATTTATTTGGATTTGGTACAGATAGGAGAGCAGCTACTGAACTGCTTGGTGAAATGCTGTTGAGTTCCTCCAAAAGTAATGTATGCTGAGACTTCCATACCTAACCTGCCAAATCATTATAAATATGTCTTGAATTTATGAATTTCAATAAAGCAAAATGCAAAGTCCTGCATTCATATCCTCAGAGAATATGCAGGGATAGTTTTCTCTGGAAGATTAGTATAAGGAAGGCTTGTAGTTACTGTTGTATCTTTAAAGCTTGATTTAGGTTTGAAAATAATCTGTATTTGAAATGCTGTGTAATATCAGGCTACTGACTCCTCTGCTTTCATTGAGTTATCTTTCAAGTTTTAAAGCTGCTATCCTATTCCCATCTCATCTGATTGAAATGTCATCAGCTCCATTTTGGTTCATTTCTACCTTCTAGCAAAGGATTTGATGTTCATGCTAAGAATATTTTATATTCATAACCTTACTCAGCTTTAAGACATTTCACCTATCATGCAGTGGGACTGCATCATTTTGTTCTCATTATTGATAATTTTGAACTTCAGACATGTCTGGGTTCCAGGAGGTCATGTACAGATGGATAGTCATTTGAGCTGTTGCTGTCCTGGCTTGGCCTCAGGCTGATCAGGACTAGCTACAATCACGGGCATACTGAAGAAAGGACTGAAGTGGTTTTCAGGGTGGTGTCTCCAAATCTTTAGATGACTTTTAAGAACTATGAAAGGTAACTTTAAAAACTACTAAAAAGAGTTAACTTTGCTTCTTATGAGCTCTCACTTTTATGGGAAAATTTTTTAAAATTGGTGAACTGAGAAAAGGGTTTAAACTCTTAGCAAATACACTGAATAAAAGACTTTAAATCATATCTAGCTATAACAAACATAATTGTCATCAGCTCGTGCTTTGCATAAGCAATTTCAATGTGGTTTGTGATTGATTTATATATTGGTGGTTGGATAATTTATTTTCTTATGTGTTTAGGAACTATGATTCTGTCAATAAATTTTCAGCAGTTGAATCTTATTCATCAAAAGCACCATTGTTTTGTGAAAGCTGAAACAATTACCACTTTTTAACTTTGACTAATCCAGCATTTTTAGTCCTCTCATATTTAGTCCTCTCCTTTTTTTAAAGTGTGTAAAGACCATATTAAGGCTCAGTAAAATTCAATTTTTTGCTGCATTTTAATTCCTTTTAATCTCCAAAATAAAACACATGAAGACAATTGCCTAACTGAATTCTGTCTGAAATGTCACTAAGCTAATTGTAGTTCATCACAAAGTGAGATTCTCTCTAGCATTTAAGAGTAAAATGTGACATCAAAATATAGTACATTGCAAACATTTGAGTGTGAAGACAATCTTTGTAAAATCAAGTCATCTTGATGATAGATTTTAAAATAAATTTTACTTTTCTATAGATAATATAACCTTATAAGAAGTTGCTACCTGCAGTATAGTTTCATATGAATAAGATTGACTTAGCACCTGTAATAAACTCCACAGGTGAGTGACATAACTCAACCATTTTCAGTTCACTCAAGTAAAAACTTGCCTATATTTTAATTTCTAAAGAGTATTAGAAGTATTTGTGTATGCAGTCACACATCATTTGTGTTACACCGACAAGATATAATTTTTTACTTTTTTTTAATTCAAATATGTCAAATGAATATCCAGTAACATTTCAGCTGAAGGATACATTTACAGAACTTAAACTGGGTAAAGCATTAGGGAATATTTTGCACTGACCAAAAATTTTTCATCTAGTAACAAAATACAGATACAGGTATTGCAGAATATTTAGTGAATTTGCATTGCCTTTTGCTGAATTAAATATTATTAAGAAAATAAAAATATAGTATCATTCTGAAATCTTCCCAGAACTGTTTTCAACACATTTGAAGCAATGTTTGTGACAGACTCTTGCAAAAGACATTTTTTGGGTAATTACATTTTTTAATTATTATTATTATTTTAAAAGGTTTAAAATTACTTAAAATCCATAAGTTTATTTTCTATAAAATCAACATGTTGTGGATAGTTTTTTCCATAGCTAAATATAATATATATATAATATTAATTCTCCTATCTCCTCTGTTAAATGCAGATATATGTGTAAGAGACTGTACTCCTATGGCTAAATCTTGATTCTGATTTATATACTGGGGAAAAAAGCATATATTTCCATATTTCAATATATTCATCAGTGATCTGGTAAATGGAGTGAGCAGCGATATGACTGCATTTACTGTTGTTAGTTATTTACGGTAGAAAGGACAAGAATAATTACAGAAGGATTTTGTAAGACTGAGTGACTGTGCAGTAAAATGGTAGATAAAATTCAGTGTAGATAAATGTAAAATGATGCAGAAGAAGAAAACAGTTTGAGCTCCACATATAAAATTATAATCTCTGGATTTATTAATTGTCAAGAGCAAGACCTTGAGATTGTTATAAATAGTGCTGGTGAAAAGTATCAGTTTGGTGAGTGTCCAGAACAAATCACCTTTTAGGAATTATTAGAGAAAGAATAGAGAAGAAATAAATGAATTAATGAATTGTTGTGTCCCTGTATAAATACATTGTTCATCCACACTGTGGATGCCATGTGCTTTTCTAATGTCTCTTCCATCTCAGATTGGATGTACTGGAATTTAAAAGCTTTAAAGAAAGGAAATAAAGATTGTGAAATGGCTTGCATATCTGAAAAGGCTAAATAGGCTGGGTCTTTTTGTTGGAAAGGAGAGAGTTTAGAGGGAGATCTTAGTTACATTTGTATTTAGTGTATAATTTTTAGTTAGTCTGTAAATACAAATGTATTTAAAGTAGCATTTGAAACTCCTTAATCTTCTTGTCCTTTATTGTGTCTGTTTATATTTTCTTTATGGAAACATATAATTAAGGGAAAGATACTTAACTGTGATCTACCTTGAGGACTTTATGTGGTGTAGATTTTTCTTTAGCAGAAGTCAATAGTAAAAATCGCAGTGGGATTAAAGATTGGAGTATATAAATACACTTCTATGTGATAGGGAAATTAATTTAAAATATAGCGTTAAATCCTGTTCATCACAGTCAGGCAACACTAGTGTTTGCTTCAGAGGGACTGTTCATTTGACTAAAAGCATGATCCATAATCAGTAAATCCTTTCAAAACTTGGATCAATGCCAGGCTAGAAGTTCTCAAGTCTTATCTCTTGGAGCTAAAGGAAGGCATTAAGAGAGAGAAAAAATTTACAATAGTCATTCTTATCAGCTGGTTTAATCAAGTAAGCACTTATCACTCCACTTTCTGGGAAAGAGGAGAAAAACCTCACTTTTTTAAAATCTCCTGACCTTGTAGGTTAGGCTGGCCTGTCATGTGACAGGCTTGGAAGATAACCATCTCTTGTCCTTTTCTGAGTGAAAGGACACATGTTTCTGCAAAGGGACAAGCAGACAGACAATAAGGCTTGTATTTACTTTAAGCAAGAGAGAGTAGACTGATGGGAAGTGCACTGAGTGGTCTGAGAGAGAAGGAGCTTCTGTTACTCCATTTTACTGGTTCTCTAGTTCATTGCACAACACAGAAGAGCATCAGTAGTATCCATGAGAGAATATTGTGATCAGTGAAGTGACACAGTAGGGAGATCAGCATAGGTCTCCTTTTATCACCAGAGGACATATAAAAGAGAGTGGAAGCAGAATCTTTTCCAGTCTTTTCTGACCCTTTTCCAATCTTCCTTGAAGTTTTTAACTTTTGCTTATGAAAAAAGTGTATGTAACAATGCATTCAAAATAAGCTTTATAAATTTAATATGAAGATTTTTTATAAATACTTATACCAGTAGGAATAGTTTAGATTTTTGTCCTGGTTTCAACTGGGACAGACTAATTTGCTTCATTCAGTAGTTAGAATAGTTCTATGTTTTGGATTCAGTATGGGATTTGGAATGGGAAGAATGTTGATAATATATTGGTGGTTTTAGTTGTTGCTGGGAAATCAAGGTCTTTCCAACTTATCATGTTTTGCTAGTGTGCAAGTACAGAAGAAGCTGGGAGGAGAGTGACAAGTTCAAATTGGCATTTGGATATGCCAGTGGGATATTCTATATCATATAACATCATGTTCAGTATATAAATGAAGGTTGACTGGAGCATGGGCTCTTGCTTTCTTCTGGGATTGCAGTTTCGGGTTCAGGATTTTTGCTTCTCTGGGATTGCTATGAGTGGGTAGTGAGCAGTTGCACTGTGTATCACTCATTTGTATATTCTATTATTATAATTATTATGGTCCATTTTATTTTTTATTTCATTGCAATTATTAAATTGCTCTCTTCCCCCTATTTCCTAGGGGGAGGGAGAGTGAGTGAGTGGCTGTGTGGTGTTTGGCTGCCAGCCAACTTAGACTACAACAATCCTAAAGAGAAAATTAATGTGGAAGTTAGAAACAGTGATAAAAACTTGCCCTGGAGGATGTGTAGGGGCACTGTTGGTGACAGAGAAGACATACCACCCTGAAGTGCATACATGTATGCCCCCACACTTCCAGTATCTAAACCTTTACTGTGTGGTTATTTGGGAGATAATAGTTTATGGAGAATTGTGAGGAGAAATTTTTAAATAAATCTTTTTTCTTTGTCCTTTAAGCTATGTGGAAATATCAAACTACATTTTGACCTTATCTACTTGCATTCATTTTGTTTTACTCTTCTGTATAATTGAGGTGATAACCTCAGCCCTAAATACTCCATGCATTTCCATCCTTTCAGTTTCCTGTCCCTTTATCCAAACCTCAGTTACAGAGGGGTTGTGTGGCAGAGTGTGATTTTAATTCCACTGTGCTCTGAATGACCTCAAAGCTAGGATAGCAGTGCAACTTTATAGCATTTTTCCTTGCTGCAAATAAATGTTATGTGGAAGGTTCCTCGTTATAGAAATAAAAACATTTAGATCACACAGTATTTTGCAAGATGGAATAAATACTGGAAAGAAAAAGAGACTAGGATCTTTGCCACTGTTGATACAACAGAGAAAAAATAATGGTCTCAATTACTGCTTTCCCTACCAAAATATTTGCTTAAAATATTGTTTAGAGAAACAAGTAATTTTTAACACCTACAGCTGATCCAGGATGAAGTAGGTGTATTTTCTACTCTTTTGCACTAAAAATTTCCTGCCTGAACTAATCCCTAAATAATTTCTTTTAATAGGTTCATCACTTTTAAGCCCTTAGAGTCTACTGTAATCATTGAGTTTGTCTTTCAGTATATTACAAGCTAAGTGTTCTTGGTATCAATGTTACAGCATCTACCTAGAAATTAAGAATTAAAAATTTAAAGTTGTTAAAATCTGTTCCTTTTGAAAACATATTCTAAAAAATTATGAACCCTTCCAGTTAAAAATGTGTATCTTTTTTGAGATGGAACTTCAGCTTCCAAACTTTCTCTTTTCATTTTTGTATTCCTTTTCAGATGTCTCTCTCTCTCTCTAGGAAATTATACAAATTACCATGGAAATAGATTATGATAACTGGATTTCTTTTGAGTTCCCTATTCTGTGTCACCCCAATCATTCCCTGCTTCTGTCCCTGGATATCAAAGTATTTTATGAAATGAGTATTTAGACTTAAATTAGGTGAACTTCAGTGGTCCATCTTCCAAAATACTTTAACAGAAAATAAGGCCAAAATAGACATACAATTGCAGAGGAAATTTGAAAACTATTGCCACAAATCAGTTTACTGGAAAAAGACATTCCTGTTTTCATTTATATCCATTTTCTAAATGCAGCCAAAATAAAGAAATCACTTGATTTTATTGGCTTCACACAGAAATGGGAGGGTTTATTTTCATCATGTCATAATGGATTCATGTTCCAGTTTGTATTTAGGAAAAGGTGTCTGTTTGGTATTTGACATTGTACTTGTTTACTTGAATAGAAGTATTAATGACCATCTGAGAACAGCTTGAAATGGAACCCAGCTTGCAGATGGAACACTAAGATTGAAGCAATTAAGCTAGAATTATACTTGCATAGTTAAAATGTTTGATGGGAAACAAATAATTATTATTTTATGGTGTTTTCTTGACTTCCAGTTCTACTTCTCACCTTGTTTTATACATTTATGTGCAATTCTTATACCAGAAGCTCTAGAATGCAGATTCTCAAAAGCACTGCATACTACCGATCTTGGAGGTTTTTTTCAAGTTCTTAAAAAAAAAAAAAAAGATCCACTCCTCTCTACCTATAACATAATGAGAAAGAACAATGTAAGAGCAATGCACATGTATTAATTCTGTCTCTCAGAACAGGTTTTAGAAATTTACTTGTGAAAACCTGTAACCTTTTCTCTATTTTAAATGCTATTTCTTCCAGACTAAGTCAGTTTGGGTTTTTTTAGCCTGAAAAGTTCTTTTCATGGCTGAATGAAAAAACAGTTTCAGATAAATTAGGTATAAGTCATTGTTTCACACCAGAGTAGTTCCCCCTCTTTGTCCTTGCTGGTGCTGAGGTTTGAGTTCTGTTTTTTTCTTTTCCTTCCAAAGTCTCTCAAGGTTTTTCAGTTACTTTGAGGTCAAAACTTTGGTTAATGCTGGGAAAAGCATGAAAATGTGTTGCTACAAATGTTATCTCTGGGTAAACAAGTAGTCATTCTGTTATCACTTACTGACAGCTTGTGTGACAATATTTTCTATTCATATTTCCTAGAAAAATTGCTTCTCAAAATATTTTTTCTTTTGCTTGAAAAATGATTCAAGCTTAATGCATCCATTTGGAGGTTTTCTGGCCTCTGTCCTTGGAGCAATTCCATTTTGAGCATCTCCCACATCCCGCTCAGTTCAGAAGCCAGTTGATGAAATTTCCTGGAACTTTGTCAGTTCAACTGCTTCAGCTGGTAGTTTTCAAAGACATGGCCTTTAATTTTCATTTTGGATTCTTAGCAAATTGACTCAGACTTTTGTGAATCAGTCCATTAGCCACAACTGATTTGTGGATATCAGCTCTTGCTATATGGAATTTTATATAGCAAGAACTTGCTATTTAAAATTCAGTTTATACAAATTATATGATTTAATTCTTTTCTGTCTTTTTGGCACAGCCAACCCATTCCAAGCTGAAGTCATCCCTGTGTAGGCTGTTTGAAGTCCTACTGAGAGAAAGGGATATTTTAGAAAGAAAGTTATCACAGCTGAGAAGATGATAGAAAATTAGTGCCTCAAACTTTGCTGAAAGTGGGAAGATAAGCTAGAGATTTTCCCTGAATTTTTAATTCCATTAATGCTATTTTCATTTTCACCAAGTAGCTGAGCATATGATACATAAGCATTTATATCTTTGCAGGGATGCACTCACTACCTATGTCTCTTTAATACACATGCAATTATGCATAAATGATCCTTTAACACATACAGGAACAAAAACCAGATCTCCAAAAGACTGTTAATGAGGGAAGCAGAGGAGGAGGATAGCAGAATACTTGCTCAGTTTTAGTTAGTTCAAAAAGGGAGGAACCTCACATATTTGATGGAGTAACTGTTACCAAATTAAGGTAAGTTTTGTCCTTTCTTACAGAGGAAAACTGAGATAATTGACACAGCTTAATGACAGGCCAGATCAGCCACCCATAGCTTTTTCTTGTTAGTGAAGTCACCCCCTTGTATTTATTTAAAATTTGATTTTTCACTTGGCTGAAATCTTGGGGGCCTGGTTGGGGGGAAACACCTTTTCTGGATTCATATGTTTGCTTACTCAAATAAGTACACTTGCAAAAAACTTTAGGTACCTAATTGTTTTCTCATTGTTGGATGACTGTTGATTTGAGAAGTTTCCTATATTCCACATAAAATTATTATTTTCAATTACTCCTTTAAAACATTTTCAGGGATCATTTTATGTGATCACCAAATGTTTAGTCTCCAGAAGGTTTATAAATCTCTGTGAGGCACTCAGTCTTTTCAGAGGTATAATTGCAGATGAGCCCATCTGTTCCCTTTTCATTTCCATCTTCCATGTTTATGTACCTTTCTTATGTTTGGCAGTGTATGGAAGGCAGAGGGGCTCAGCAACTGTTGAAAAGATGGTAGTGCTTGATATTGTCAAGTGTGAAGGAAGCAGGGCAAATTTTGAAACTTGAAAAATGTGTTGTAATAAATACGTGGATGACTTCAAATTCAGAGTTTGTGAACAAAAATGATGAAAAACTGCAAATCTGATTTAAGTCACAGAGATAAATACCTATAAAATTTGTTTTAAGGGTATTATGTGTTTTTTTCAAAACAACTAAATATTATGGATCACTGATAGACACCAATAGAAACACCATTATTGCATTTGTAAACCAATAGAGAACAAGAGGAATTCTCAACAGAACTGGAAAAGAAAAAAGCCTGGAAAATGGTTTACTAAAGTCTTACAGCAGGCATGCCACAATGTTTGTGCAAGTAATAAACTAGGTAGGTTCCCTACATACATCTGTGCATAAAGTTGTGAAATTGGTTCATACATTTTAAGCTCAGAATAAATGGAGTGGGGTTTTTTTAAAAAAAAGATCTTCAACTAAATTCCCAGCTCTGATGAAAAATAGAACTAAAAGAAAAGGCAAAGTAGTTGCTGAGGAACCTCTCAACTTCAGCTTCCCTTGAGAGCTGATCTGGCATGGGTTGAATGTTATTTGGTGCATTTTTGTTTAATTATCAGCAATGAGAGGGCTTCACTGATGTTACAAAGGATTTAACTGCCACTGTACACTTTGTGTGGGCAGCCTTAGAGGCGATGAGGCTTTTCTCCTAGAGCAATTGCAATACCTGCTGCTGCAGCGTAAGCAGGGGACAGGAAGGCAATAGCAACCTTGCTTGCCCAGAAGAGAGAGGGATAGAAGTTAACAAGTGTGGAATATGAAAGAGTGATAGAACAGTTGGGAACCACTTCTCCAGGTGTTTGGCAACACAGAAAAGCTCCATCATTCTGCCCTTAATTTCCAACACACAAACAGCAGCACCAAGGATTTTGCAGAAATTTAGTTAACTTTTCCTTATTTCAGCTCAGGATCTCCTCACATCACTCAAATAAGTGGTATCAGAAAGTTTTAGTCCTGAAAATGCAGACTTTTCATACAGGACATAGCCCATAAATTTACTCACTTTATACATACATGTGAAAAGTATACACATTTAGGTACAGTTGGTGTAGGTTATATGTGAAACCAGCAAATATCTGGTGACCTTTCATTTTAATGACCAAATTACTAATGAAAAACAATACTTTTAGTGCATTATCAGCCATCCAATAAAATATTTGTACCTCATGTGCTCTTTACATACCACATATTTTTTTTGGAGGGGGAGGGTGGGGCACTTTTCTAACTTTGCAATCTTTAAGGTTGCTATAAAAAGTATTATAGCTGTTCTTGGAACAGACTTGGACACGTTGATGGAGAAATTCTGTACAAGGATTTTAAAGTAGAAAATCCTTCTCTCTTGACTGTTGACAGTTGGGTTTTTTTTAATTTGTTTCTTTCTCTTTTTGATGTCTTCTGGCACGAGCTCTTCCAAGCTGTGAGGGGAGGCAGACCAGCAGATGGAATGTAGGTGAAGCAGACAGGTCCACGACACGATTCATCATTTCAATGTTGTAACCTTCTTAAAGAAATTTTTACCTATATTTTTATACTGCCAAAAATAGAAAGGCAATTTCCTCCATTGTTCTGTAATTTCTGACACTAGGGCACTTCATATAAGTTGGGTACAGTATTAATATTATCCCTTTTTTAAAAGCTAACACATGATGCATAGAGATTTATGCCCATGTCAAATTACATTAGAGCTGAGTTACTTCTCTGAGGCCATAGCAAAAGTTCATGTTATGTTAAGCTTCCTAGGTGTTAGGGTAACATCCTAGGCTAATGTTAGGCCCATTTTAGGCTCATCTTGGGCTAACAGTTCTGCACTCCTTTTTTAGTGAGGAACAGTGACAACTGCCTGCCTTGGGCAATGATGTGTTAGGTATGAAATGTATGCAATTTGTTAATTGTTCAGATTTGTTACACAGGTTCCTCGGTTTGGAAAACTTCAATCCACATTGCTGGAAGGGCATTCTGTGAAAAATACTGCTCTCCCAAATATCCCCTCCTTAGCCAACACTGGGACAAAGTACTAAACTAGAGTTATCTTTTATTTGACCCACAAGACCTGTTCTTATGTCCTTACACAATGATTGACTAAATCTTGCCAGTCAATTTGATCTTCATTGCAATGCCCTGGCAAACAGGCTGCAGAGCATTACTGCATAAGCTATGTAGCTCTCCCCTTTCTCAAGAGCTACAACTCTCACAGCAGAGTTTATTAGAATGAATGATCCTCTGAAGCATGTTTATAGGCATTTTCTGCTTGCAATATCTGCTTAGGTATAAACAAACACAGTCCCCAGCATCTTATTTTTTTTTCCTTGCGTTTACTACTTATACTTCTTTATAGGTACAACTGCTTGAGGCCAAATAGGTAAAGACTGTCACGAGTGAGAAACAAATCTAGTCTTCCTCTGTTCACCCATCCACTTCTCTCAGAATGAATTCTTCTTTTCTTTCCTAGATAGGTAGAGAGCCACATTCTTGGAATTCTACTTCTGCTCAGTGTGCAATTCTGCAAGTTTGTACATACAAATTTGAAATATTAAATGAGAATAGTAAATAAAAAAAATCACCAAAAATAAACCTCCTCTTTTCAAGTTGTCTAACTACTCAAGTGACTTGTTATTCTGCAATACTGGTATTACAAACATAATTTCATAAGTTTTCTTTTCTCATGAGCAATTTCCAATTAATGCACAGTATCACTGTACCATGCAGCATTTAACTTCTCACTAATTGCTACTAATGACATGTAACTGCATCAATAGTTTTTTGTAATAGATTGAGTGGTGGTTTTAACACAATTTTTGAAGTAATTCTCACCCACTTCTTTATCAAGGAAAGATGATAAAATACATATATAAAATACAATATTTTTGATTTATGACCTTTTAATTTTTGGATTTGGCTGATTAGTTGAAGGCAGTGATCTTGAGAATAGCATATTACAGTGATTTCTGCTTTTTGCAGATATTTGACACACTTTATAGAGCACTTGTCAGTCTCCTTTTCTTCTCTTTAGCGATGTCTTTGTGAATACTGTTTGTTAAAAGCCAGATTGAGGCCCTTACATGCATTATTAATTTGTTGGGAATCAAGATAAGAAAAATTAATTAGTTTGGCAAGGCCCTCTGTTTTTCTGTCATGTGATAAAGTGAAAAATAAATAATAGCCAGCTTCTTTCTAATGGAATGAGAAATTATTGAAAATCATTATCAACATGCAAAGAGGATGTCTAAAATGAAATAATAGGTCTCAGTTGCTTCTATAAGGCAACACCAATTTGTAGAGTTAGAATCTAGATGATTACCTATGTTGCAGAGCAAATCAAATGGACTGATAAGGTGCTTGGAATTAGACTGAAATGTAGTATAGATGTTTGGTTTTTGGTTTTTTTCTTTTTTTCTTTTCTTCTTACAGTTAACAGAGAAGACTTAAACATATACTTTTAAAAAATGAAGCTATTTTTCCATTAAAATTATTCCTTCTGCATTAACAGATATTAGAGATGTCAATTCATTGACATCTTCCACATTTCTGTAATGAAAATCCAACTGTGAAGTTCCAGACTCCTGAAAGCTGCCCTAACAGACACCATTTAATGAAATGGTCCCTGCAACTCTGTCGGTGTTCAGTATGCTGCAGGCCTTCACAGTTTAGCAGTCTGCAGAGGAATAGAATGAGATATGGAAAAAAGTGCACAATTTTGTGGTGCAAAAGCTTGGGGTTTGTAAATTTGTCAAAAGTTACCATGCAGAATACAGGGCTGACAGTTCTAGTCCTCTCCACTGGAGGACAGTCTACCATAACGTCTCGCTCCCCAAACTGGCAGCAGTACTGGGCTGGATGCAATCCACCTGATGTTTGCTCAAGGGAGGGACAGACAAGATTGCCATTCCTACAACAAAGCTCTGAAGTTTAGGCCAGAGGCATTATAGGAATATCTAGCGTTTTCCACAAGGGCAAAGTGAGTGCGTTCTCCAGCCTTCCTTCTTTTCCGTGATACCTGGAGGTGGAAAATAGCAGTAAAAATAAGAATCTGTCCACGAAGTCCAGGAAAGCCAAACATATCTGTATTTGGGCATATTTATATAGGCTGTCCACAGGTTGGCTGGCTTGTAAAGTACTAAGAATTAAAAGTTCTCATTTTTGCTAGGACTGCAAGGAAGCCTGAGGGAACTGAGAAGGATTGAAGAGGTATAGCTAAATACATTGTAAAAAACCTGCTATATAAAATCACAGAATCATAAAATGGTTTGGGCTGGAAGGGACCTTAAAGATCATCTAGCTCCAACCCCCCTGCCATCAGCAGGGACACCTTTCACTAGACCAGGTTGCTCAAAGCCTCATCCAACCTGACCTTGAACACTTCCAGGGAGGGAGCATCCACAACTTCCGTGGGCAACCTGTTCCAGTGTCTCACCACCCTCACAATGAAGAATTTCTTCCTAATATCTAATCTAAACCTACCCTCTTTCAGCTTAAAGCCATTTCCCCTTGTCCTGTCACTAACTGCCCTTATGAAAAGTCCCTCCCCAGCTTTCCTGTAGCCCCTTCAGGTACTGGAAGGCCGCTATAAGATCTCCCCAGAGCCGTCTCTTCTCCAGGCTGAACAGCCCAAACTCTCTCAGCCTGTCCTCACAGGAGAGGTGCTCCAGCTCTCTGATCATCCTTGTGGCCCTTCTCTGGACTCGTTCTAACTGGTCAATGTCTCTCTTGTGTTGGGGGCTCCAGAACTGGACGCAGTACTCCAGGTGGGGCCTTACCAGTCCTGATTTAGCTCCTACCAATGAGAAAGAAACTCACAGGCTTCATAAATTTGGATAGATTACAAGGATATCACAGCTTATTGCTGGTGTTTCCTTCAGTTGTCAGCTGAGCCGTAATTCTCCTTATGGAATCCAGTCAGTCAGTGTCCCAGTCTTGCGGTATTGGACAGAGTCTAACAGCCAAGAGTCTGCTGAGTATGGAGAGTCTATTTCTTTTTGGTTTTGGGGGGGGCTTGTATGTAAAGAGTAACATTCATTGTGCCTGGCTCTACCTTTGAACATTTCATCCTCATCAAACAACTTGTGTTAAATTCATTTCTTTTCCTGCAGAGTGTGGGCATGCAAGAGATTGAAGACTCACTCTAATTTAGAAAGCACCATAGGGATGTGCTCAACATTACACCCTGCATAGATAAAGGATAATATAATGGTTTAATTAGTTGGATTTTAGAGATCAAAACACTTGAGTTCAAATCTTAATGCAGATTTCCTCTGTGACCTTGAGTAAATCACATATAATCTCAGGGCCCACTTCCTTGCCTGCAAGATGAGGGTAACTGATGCTGTTCTGCTTTACAGGCAAGAACTGTAAAGTCTGTGAGGTATTTTGGTAATGAAAACCATGAGTATACATATACTTACACCTATTCACAGCCTAATGAATGGGGGGGGATTCATATAGACTCTATCTGTCTGCTCCCTGCACTAGGCAAGAACAGATTTAGAGACCATAGAGCAGATTTGTCTTTGCAAATACCCATCTAAGTGCCTCTTAAATATATTCACTCTTTTTAACAGATTAAAAAAAAAAATAAAAATCTGTTAGTGTTCCTTGTACAGTTTAGACAAATCTTTTTTTCAATGTATTTCATGTAAGAAGCATTTGTCAAAGCTGGCCTAAAAATTAATTATTAGACAAATGCATGATAAGTAAGGGGGAGAAGCCCAGCAAATGAATCCCAAGGAACTAAAGGTCACATTTGGTAATGTAAAGTAAATGCTTGAGTGGTTTCATTTTATCCTACTTCTACAAACAGGGATTTATTGTTCTTTCCTTGCTTCTCCTTGTCAATCACAAGTAAAGAGTTGAGAGATTAAAATTTATCTTAAGAACCTCAATTCAGTAGAAAATTGCACTTCAAGGTAAAGGGAGACCACTAAATTCTTTTTTATTCTAGCCTCATTCAATATTGCATGCTCAGAAACTGTATGTAAAAAAAAAAAAAAAAAAAAGGCAAACCTAAATTGAAAATTGATTAATCTTTTAAAGGAGAACAGGGTTTCCAGTGGTTGAAAGGATGTCATTTTCTGCTTTGGATCTTTCATTAATATGGTCAGACTTCATAATACATACTGTCTTAACAGCATGTTCTTGAGCTTCTCAGAAATTGCTACACTTTACAAACACTATTTTTTATTCACAAAATACACTTGGCTGAGTGTGTGATAGCATGGGCACTAGTAGTAAAATACTAATTTCCCCTGTCAACTCAGAGCAGCTTGACTCTATCAACTGGCATGTTAGATGTTCCCTAGCCATGTGTTTGAGGGAAGATTTTTGGGGGTGCTACAAAGCTTCTGTTTACTGGATTTAGAGATTTATGAGACTCCAGTTTCTTCCTTTACTCTTATTATACAAGTTTATGGTTTTTGATAGATGTGAAAGGCATCTATGGTCCTTGTAGTCCCACTGATGTTACAGCTTTAGTCCATCCCAAAACGCATTCAGGTAACATGTTAGATGTTTTTCAAAAGGGAATATGTTATTTTATTCCAGCATTTTCATGTGTTCCTAAGTATGTGGAAAGAGGCTTTGTCTTTTTTTTAACTCCTACTGAATTACAAAAATTTTCACAGCTCCTGTCAAAAAATAGTTGAAATGTCAACATGAAATTTCTTTTTTGGATCACATTGATTCTTCCACTGAACTATGATAAGTTTTATTTGGCTTGTTCTTGGACTGCATTTTAATATACAGAGGAGATTGTTATATGGCAGTATAAGGGGGAAGTGTGTGCATTTTTGACAGTCAAAAGAGCTAAAAGTCTGTATTAATTATAAGAGCAGTTGTATCATTTGACATCAAAGGCCAAACCTCTTTGTTTTATTTGCATGAGCAGTTAGTTTTTGAAGTTATCATGAATATTGCTGTGAAAAGGCAAGTACTGTGTAGCCTGAAGCTAGCAAGCAAAGAAATAATACCCAGAAGTATGTAACATAAAAATTGTACTACTTCAGAAAACTTTGCTATATATAAATGATAAGCTTTCATACCACTCTTGTAGCAACTGTAATGCAGTATGACCAGCAGAAAAAGGACACAATGGAGGTCACAAATTTTGAGTCAAAAATAATCAGTGTCAATAGCTCTGCCAAAAAACATTCCAGGTTAGAATCAGTCTCAAGTGACAATATACTCTAAATGGTTTCATACTGTCTCTGTCCATTAAAAAATTTGTGTTTATGTCTTCATGTTGTCAAGCAAGTCAACCTTATCTATGTATTAGATATATATACACACATATGTGTTTCATAATGAAGCATCTTGAATTAATGGTGGAAAGTTAATGGTATCTTCCAAGTAGTTTTTATTTCTCTATAATTCACAGCAATCTCACAATCTTAGCCATAAATATGCAGCAGAATCCTGTTTTCAGTAAAGACAATGGCAAAACCCTGTTTATTTCAGCAGGAGAAGAATTGGTTTGCAAACCAACCTGTTTGCTAGTTTTCAAAATTACTGGCTATCTTTCTTCATTCAGGGCTTTTTTTTCTTCTCAATCCCAATAAGCCTCTTTTATGCTAGTCTTACAATTTTAGCAAAATCTGTTTTAGCAACAGGGGCAAGATAATAAATCAATTTGATATCTTTGTAAATACTTTTCACAAGTATTATGTGAAAAACATGATTTTGTCTAATGCACCCTAGAATCTGAGTTAGTTTTATACAAAGACAGGTAGATTCTATGTATTAGTCTGAAACTTGGTAAGAAAACTCTGTGTACTTTAGAGTTGTCTATTAAGAATGTAAACGCCAATGGATTGTGGCCTACAGGGCACAACATAGAACAATTAGATGAGCAACAGCCTTATTTATTTTGCCTATATTCAAAATATATATTTTTCCTTTTTGGTACCAAAAGGAAAATGTTGATAAATGGATGTATGTGCTTATATAAGCAGTCTATAAAATTGGTAGTTTTCAGTTCATTGCTGTTGCAGTGAGGTGTCTGAATACACTAAATGTTCAAAACGGACCAAGACTTCAAAAAAAAGGCAAAGTTAAATATTAAATCTGTATTCCAGTTAGGCAGCTGTGCAAACTAAGATTCTCTGAATTTCTTTCATTGTCATCCATATATATTTGCATAACTCTTCTCAAGAAAACTTGGCAGAACTGTTAGACCTGTTTCCAATTCTTTTCACTCCCAGCACAAGCATGAAGAATGCATTTCCAGATGTACAGTGCATGCACAGAAACAAAAAGATATCACCCTGATTAGTGATGGGAATTTCTAACTTGTGGCAAAACATTTACTTGAATCACCATAAGAGAATGCAACTGGGATAATAAATAAAATCATATTTTAAAAATATATAAAATAAAAAAGGTTTATAAGCTAAAGGTTGGAAACTGATACAGCTTCTAGAGGAGAGGACTTAGTTTACATTGTACTTAAAAGATAACTGAATAAAATAGGTACTAATAAGATTATTTGTGTGCTGGTCATTGATCAAAGTTCATTTGAGTTGTTCTGCAATGATCTTCTCATCTCACTTGTCATATTGACACCAATATCTACTGTGCTGTGTAAAACAGGAAATGTTTTTTCTAACTTGATTATTGGAAGCCATACCTGTTGACACCTCATATCACAGAAAAAGTACCTCATTGTGGTACCTTTTTTTTTCAACCTAAGAGTGTTTCTGGTAACAGCTTATATTTGAATTCTTTTGGTTAGCTTCCTAATATAGGAAATGTCATGATGAAGATCTGGGCTTGTTAAAGAGAATGTTTTGTTTTGTTTGTAATACATCTGTTGTGACCTATACAAACAGCTAACTGTTAGGGACAAACCTTCTTATTTTTAACAAATACCTTTTCTCTACATCTTGCAACCAAAGCAATAGGAGGTATGTCTTCCAAGAAAATAAACTTCCTCTCTGCTCAGTGAGCACTCTGAGAATACTCTGCATCAGAGTTCCTTGCTAGTGTGATCCTACAGCACTAAAAATTCCATCATGCTGTGTTTTTTATATTTTGGTTCTCTTTTCAAAAGCTAGCATAAATAAATAAGAGGTGTGATCCAAACAAGTTGTAAGGAATTTCTGAAAGATCCTTACAGGCTGCTAGAAACTCAGAGCACAGGTAAATGTGGTTGTCTGAGCATTTTTATTTTATTTGGCTGCAGTAAGGACTCTGTCTTCCATGTTGATAGGAAAACTTTACCAGAAACCCACTTTGAAAATGAAAAGCCAAATAATTCATACACTCACAATTTTTTTTTTTTTTTAAGGAAAAAACTTCCAAGTTTCTATACTTGTTTATATGGTAGCAATTTTATAGTTCTCCTAAAAAGCTTTTGTACTTTACCAGATAAACTCTGATGGCTTGACCTTTGGGGGATTGAACTTTGTACGTGTTGTAACTCTGTGCCTGACGAATGCTTTTCTTAACCTGCTGGCCTATGTTTTTGTTTTACTTTTTGTCATTTTCACCCCTTTACTGGTATTTTCATATACTTAAGTGCATAAAATCAGTGGAAAACATAGTGTTTGGAATGTGTAATCAATACTGTCAACCTTTTTTTGGAGAACTTTTCAAGTACAGCTTTTAAATCCACTGTACTATTTCTGTTGGATGTCACATTGCCTGACTTACTCCAGGTAAGTCTGTGCAAGAGTGGCAGATTTAGATAAATCTTCTCATCCAGCCCTAAAGGAAGGAACTGACACTGATGGATCCAAAACCCACAGATACATTACCTGTATGAAAGAAGGTGACACGAAAGTGCAGCTACTCAGTAGCAAGTCCTGAAATGCCAAGTACAACAAATGCCAAACTAAAATCAGAAAAGGCAGATCTCACTTCAAGATCCATGTAAGACAAACTGGTAAGTGAGGTAGCGGTAGCTGTCTGCTTTCAATGCTCTCAGCCTCTTTGTCAAAGATAAAAGAAAATAATATGTTGTACCATGAAGCCAATAGTTTTTCACTAAACATCTGGTTTGGGGATAATTAAATCCCTGAATGTACTGTGTGCCTCTTAGTTCTGTTTTTTTCATTCATTAGAAGAAAAAGTATAGTTGGTCACAAGAACCACCTGCACTGGAAAAAATGACAGAGATTGGAAACATAATAGTGTTTTGAGGGATTTAGTGACCCATCATACATTAGAAATAGGTTTTTGGGTTGAATGGGAGCTTGCTGATAAGTACTGATTGTATTCCCTCATCTGAAAATGTTTGATTATCCTTTGAAGGGCTCAGCTTTGAGATCATTCTTGCACACAGAGGTGCAGCAGTCAAGTTTAACTACATTGCTTTACATTACTCTAGTAACAGTCCTGACAAGGAAAGCAACAAATTAGTGTAAAACTATCAAAGACAGGGAGGATTTTTATTTATCTTCCTCCTCTTCAGAAAATAGCTGTGGGATCTCACAATTTCAAGATTTTCTGTGCAATGGGCTAGCTAAATGCCAGAGTCCAAATGACTGCATACTAAAATTTTTGCTACTTCTGTTTCAACTTAAATGTTAATTTTAAAGTACTTGGTCTAAATTTGAATACCCCTTCTATATAATTCGAGATAGTTGGCTTTTGGTACAGTCTCATCCAGAAGAAAGGCAATCTTAAGGTTGTGGAACACTGGGTACACATGAGCAAAGTAATTCTGTGTTGCCTGAGAGCAGAGTCTAATTTTTCTCTTTATCAAGATATCTAAAATAGAGGCAATTGATAACCATCTTGACCCATTGTGTAATCAATAGCTTAAAAGATATAATTTTTCAGGTACTGTTCAGCTTTCACAGAATTTTTTTTTTTTTTAAATATGTAGCATGTACTGCTGCAGTATAGATATGTGTTCAAGCCTGCCAGTGGTCCTTTGTGTGTTCTTTCACCTTTTTCATATGCACAAAAAATAAACTCTGAAAGAAGATTTTATGACCTTCAAACATATGTTTAAAAACATGGTGGTGAAAAAGCCTGCAATTATGTTCACAAAAAGGTAGACATAAAAAGAAACCATGACACAAAATATTCTTCATAACTGTATATAAAGCTGTAAGGCATTGTCACATACATATAAAATACATATGAGTCTTTATTTGTGATTATTGATCTTCTTTTTTTAAAAAACTACTTTCTTTTTTTGCCTTAGTCACCAGAATATCACCAGTATGTTAGAGATTAGTATTTAATCACATAGTGAGCATATCTACTGACTCCTGTGCAACATCAAAGGCATTTGACTTATTCTCAACATTTACATCTCCTAAATGATTGTGAGTTTTGATAACCGCACATCTTGACAGCTGGAATGAAATATGCCTCAAACTTCCTAGAACATTAGGTATCCCACCCAAGAAATTCATCTAAAGCCACCATGGATGACGTACTCTTTGTATGCATATTTTGTACCATTAGGATCTGATCACAGGCCAGTGGAAATGATGGCTTTTTCTTTGGATTAGTATCTGGCCCGTAGCATTTTTTTCCTTTTCCAGCATGAAAGTGCTTTATGATCTGAAAATTGTGGAATCTTGCCAATTGCAGACTAATGAATGTTGCAGCTATACCCTGTAATTAGGAAGCAGAAGATTGCAATTCCATTTTCTAAAAATTCTGCCAAGGTTATTTTTCCATTATTATAACAGAAGGAAGGGATGGGTTGGCAAGCTTTCTTGAAAAAGTATTTACACTGTTTTCGAATAATGTAAATTTGTAATAGGCTTTATGCAGTAGAAAAATAACAAACAAAAGATGCCAGAATGGAACTAAATAACTTGTCATGTTATCATGTAATCCCTGCATGGATTACAACATCTATGTAGTAAAGCTTGGGGTGCAACATTCCCAAAACCAAAAATTCTTGTTAGGAATAATAGTAAATCCTGAACTTAGTGTTATCTCAACATACTCATCTACTGAAATTAAAAATTATATACATCTCTTGCTTTCCCAATAATGAGAAACTTTCTACTTGCAATTTCATGAAGGCAGTTTTCTGACTTCTGATCCAGTTGGTCACTTTAATCTTTTGCAGTGTTATCCTGTTGCTTCTATTGCCTTGTCAAAAAGCCCTGTGTTCTGCATGTGACAAAGCCTGTGTATATTAATAACTTAATTATACTTCTTCCAACCCTAATTATTTTAATTACTGCAATCATGGTAGTAGAGCACCTGCAATTCAGAGTAATCAACTGTTCTTGGATTACAAAAATTAAGTGTTCATATGAAATATTAAGTAGTGTGAACCTTTGTAGAGGTCTGTCAATAAGTCAGCTATAAGATGACCTACTCTGCTGCAGCCCTTCCTACGATTCTTGAGAGAAAGAAATGGTTCAGAAAGAATCACCACTGAGTAGCACTGTGTGATGTTAAGTAAAGAATCTGTTCATAGAATTGTTTGGGTTGGAGGGGACCTTAAAGATCATCTAGTTCCAACCCCCCTGCCATGAGCAGGGACACCTTCCACTAGACCAGATTGCTCAAAGCCTTGTCCAGCCTGGCCTTAAACACTTCCAGGGAGGGGCATCCACAACTTCTTTGGGCAACCTGTTCCAATGTCTCACCACCCTCACAGTAAAAACTTTCTTCCTAATATCTAATCTGAATCTACTTTCAGTTTAAAGCCATTATCCCTTGTTCTGTCACTATGTGCCCTTGAAAAAAGTCCCTCCCCATCCTTCCTGTAAGCCTCCTTCAGCTATTGGAAAGCCACTATAAGATCTCCCCGGATCCTTCTCTTCTCCGGTCTGTACAGCTCCAACTCTCTCAGCCTGTCCTCACAGGAGAGGTGCTCCAGCCCTCTGATCATCCTCATGGAATCATGTACATGTATATATTAACCAAATATGCTCTTTGTAGCTCTGGCTTTGCCAGGAGGATTGACAATAAAATGAGTGGAAGGAATTAATTTCTAAATTGAGTGTCAGTATGAACTCTCCAAAGTTTAACAATTTTCCTACATATAATAAATCTGAGAATGAAATGCAAAGTCATTTTTCATAGGCAAAACACCAAAATAACTAGATTAACAGTATTTGTAAAAGAGCTGGCCATCTCCTACCTCAGAAGATACGTTTGTCAGCTCACCAGTGAACTTGGAACTGAGATAGCCAGCTGTTTTTAAGAAACTGTCAACTTCTATCATATTTGATATGCCAGAAGAATTCTGTAAAAGACCAAGTGAGCCTAAGAATGATCTATAACTCCTTGACTTACTTAAAAGAACTAAATTTTCTTCTAAGTGACTAAGTAATTGCTGAACAATTTAAACAAAGTTTAAAATAGGTATCTTGATTTATCCAGGGATTTATGCCACATGGGTGGTGTAAGATGCAGTCTCCTAGAAGAATTGCGATTAATATTGATTAGAATTATCTACCTCCATAAAAATTAAAAGACATGCCTATTAGGAATACTGAACTACCAAGGAAAACTGAGCTAAAGGTACATGTCTAAATATATTACTGAGGAATTTCTCTGCTTAAGTGCTAGATATCTTCCTTCATGACAGAGAACTGGAACAGCAAAGCACCTATCAATCTGAAATGCAATCAGTTTCCCATAACATATGCTTCATGGTAGAGAGTGGTACAGAAAATAAACACCATGGAGATTTTCCTGAATAAAGAACAATCACTGCAGACATTATACTGAAAAAATAGATATATTTAAACAGTTAGTGAAGATAGGATTTCTCACAAAACTCCATTTCGAGGTCAAAATAATTTGAAAGCCTTTTGAGGCTGCTACTAATCAAAGTAAAAATATTTTTTCATAACAGAAAAGAAAATGGATTTTGTTTTGACAATTTTTAAATAAAATGTTTCAAGGTGTCATTTCACTATGACATTTGAAAATAATGTATAACTAAATTCAGTGTTTAAGGGAACAGAGAATTTGGAAAAAAATATTTTATTTTGACAGAATGAACATTTTTTTCAAATTTAAATGTGGGTTTTTTCACATTTGCATTTGGTTACGAAACAAAACTAGCATCTTTGTTCAGGTATATTCAAAACAGATTGTTTTCTCTGAGTATGTTCCTCACCCACCACACACACTACACCAAATAAGAAACCAGACCAATTTACAAATGTTTATACAGAGCACTGCTCAGTGCTACACCAAATTGCCACAGCTTAGCCTAAAATTTTCCACTGTTTTTAATGATCCCACCCTCTAATTATAAACTAAGCCTGTAAGAATATGATAATAAGTAAATTTAGGGTAAAGCTCTTTTAGTATAAAGAAGTCCATTTTTGTTTCAGTGCAGTCATGGTAACAGTCTTAAATGGTTAATAAAATTGACATAAGTAAAAGTAAATTCTTGTTTCCAAACAGATGATAAATATTTATCTCTAAGAGATGTGCCATGATAAAGGAATCTCTAATTCTTCCGAAGAGCACTTCTGGAAAGGAACATCAATACATCAATTTATTTTTAAAATAAGATGACAGCTGGTAACTGAATTCCGCATTGACAGAAAGAGGGGAAAAATTCAGCTTCTGAATGTATTATTCAGTATTATAGCTGAATGATAATTCAGTTCTTCCCATTACTTATAAGAAATTTGTATGATCTTAGAGTGCATAAAGATACCAGTAGTACATAGGTAAAGTACAGCAATACGTTGCATTTTCTGAAATGTGGTATGCCAGCAAAATGAAACTTAAGATATACAAGCAGCTTTTCAGTGGTGACATGTTGCCTCAGTTGCTTTTCACCATGTAGAATGACTGTGCTGTTGAAGAAGTCTGCCGTCTGCTCTCGTTTCTAGTCAGTTCTGCTCTTTCTCAAACACAGAACTCTCAGTAGTTAAACAAAACTCTTAAAAAACCTAGTTTTGACTTGTGATTTTTATTAAAGTCAATGAGTTATTTAAAAATTGTGTTTGTATAGTGACACATTTTCAAAAATCAGGCAAGAGAGGCAATAAATCTATACATTATCAGAATTTCATAAATCACCAGGCTATCTGTATTTTTTATGTCTGAGTTAAAGGAAATTGTATAAACTTTCTTCTAAATTAAAAGAATGTACAGAAGTTCAGGTGCCAGAACTTCAGCTGGTGTAAACACAGAAATTCTGTATTTAACAACATCCATGAACATTTATAGTAGATAAAGACTTGGCTAGGCAATTTCCTTGTGTACTAGTTTCACAGAGGAATGTTTATAAAGCTTCTTAGAGGTTATTTCTTCCTTGATTTGTACTTAGGGATTTTCCTTAATCTGGTTTTTAGAGAAAACTTCGTGCTTAACAAGCAAAGGTTCAACTGAGTAAGTGTTGTATTGTTATGTGCTGTGTACATTACATTGCTTCTTGGCTGCCTCCATTTTGCTAATTTTCAATGCATTGAATTTGAGCTTTGATAGACTTTAAAAAATGCATTAAAAAAGAGTCTGTGTTGGTAGTTTTTCATTTTTTGCTCTCTCTTTCAGTCAGACACAGGTTGTGTATCATAAAAGAGCTGATGATACAGGCTCAGTGGGCTGAGGTCAAATGTTGGTAGCCAGGAACCAGGTAAGGTCTCTTAATATAGCTCTCCTTCCATTTACTGCATAATGAAAATTATCCCTTAGGCTTTCTGCATTCTATTCCCAGCTTTAAAATGGGAATAGTTAAGTTTATGCATTGAAAAACATACCAAAATACTATAATTTAAGTACCCTGTTCTGAATCCAGAGGTCCTGCTGATTTCAGTACAAGTTGATTAATCCCTATCATACACAGAAATAAGCACACTATCAACATGCCACAAAATAGTGACACTTTAAGGGGTAAATTTTGACAGAATTGTAATGAAAATGGCCATCTAAGAAAAAAACTTGAAAATGCCTGCAGCATTGAAAGGCAAATGCCAATATTAAATAATAAATGTAGCATGAGTAGAAACAGTTTCTGAGTATCTCCAACTTACTCGCTTTCAAATTATAGATTGTTTACTTAGCGTACTTCATTGCCAGTAAAACTTTCTTTTAAATAGAAGTTTATAAAGCAAATTATCCAACTGTGAAATTGGAAGCACAACTGTTTCAGCCCATCTGATTTTTTTTTGAATGTTCCCCCACAGTAATCTGCACTCGTCTTTATAGTGCCTACAACTGAAAAGGATTATCTACTCAGAATACATCAGTATATAATAAATGTGCTTCATTTCTTCCACAGTCCTTAAAGCTGACAGCCAAAATGAATGTTTGTCTCAGCATTGGCACCACTGGTACTTTTGCAGAGACTATTTCATGGTCCATTGGACCCTAAAGGACATTGTTTTTAAAGGCATATTATCAAAAGGAATGAAGCATACCATCAGAGTGCGTACCAGCATGTATTAAACTTAAGGGCAATAGTATTGCTTAGTTGATATCGTAAGGCTCTCTAGTCAAAATATATTAAAACTAATCTTTATGTATCTCAGCTTTTATAGGCAGGTTTTTTTGTGTCTAACTATTAAATACAGGTCATGAAAGGTACTTGTAGACACCTAGTAACTTTGAAAGAACAGAAAAGTGCTTTATAAACAAAGTTATTTCTCATCCTTTCTGTATGTATGTAGAAAACCTACTATCACAACTACTATTATAATAGTGGTCTTCCCATGCAGTGCCACATTAATTAGCTGTCAAAGTAGCACAGCTCTGAATCCTATTTTGATGATTTATAGGGGAAAAAAAAGCTACATTCCTTTTAAAATATGCAGATTCACTGTTAGAGGCATTATCACAAAGTTATCAGCTTTCTAAGAAACAGCTAGTGAATTGCATGATGTAAATTTCTGAATCTCAAAGATTGGGGACTCATCAGAATATTCATTGGTTAAATCACAGCTATGGTAAGATTGTCCAGGCAGTACCTAATTTGATACAGATTGCAGCAGTGTTCATTGGGTTAGGTGCTGCATAGTCCTGACAGCTTAACTGTCAGATAAATTGCTGCACTTATAGCATATGAGCAAGCCCATAAGCTGATCACATTAATGTTACAAAAATATGACACCAAAAACTAATAATGTTCTTTGAGGCATCTGGACAGAAGCAAAATCTAATCTTGTCTCAAAGATCTCCATTAGCAGTAATCATTCTGTAATATGATCAACATATTCTTGTCAAAGCAGATAGTACTGTGCAGTATTAGCAAAACTGATTAAACATGGCATGCTGTTCTAAAATAAACCTTCAACTTTGAGAATCAGGGCCTAGTGATTACACTAGATTTGTTCGTTAAAACACGTCCAAGCCATTTTTCAAATAGCCTATTCTAGTGATTTCTTCTTTGTAAGGGAGAAATATATAGTAGTAGAAAAGAAATAAAAATGAGAAGTCAGGCCATATAGAATTTGAACAGCACAAAGAAGGAGAAAAAACATCTGAGAAGTGTTGAGCCCTTGGTACAATAATCTTTCATGGCCTCCCAGAAAAATTTAGGTTTATACATCCTTTGCTTGTGTTAACTTGTGATCCAACTACATAATCAACCAAAGTTCCTTCAAGGATGCACATTCTTATAGCTGAAGAATAAATACATCAAGAGCACATCAGACTGTCTACTTTTTTGTTAAAGGTAAGCCTTTGCAAGTGATGGATGATTTGCTGAAAGTTTATGCTGTGAAATATATGGTCCATGATGCTCTGATGTTACTTGCAACCACAGAAGTTAATGAACTTAAAAGGAGGAATAAACCTTGATATCAAGCACCATGCATTTTTTACTTAATATTGTTGCTGTGGGCCAGGAAAGTTCCAAACATGATGATCTAGAGCAATACAAAAGAGCTAAATAGCTGGAATTTAGTATTAAGAGAGCACTTTTTTGGGGGGGAACATATTTTTATTTAACTAGTTCTTCTATAAAATCTCTTGAGTACTGCAGAATTCAGCTACTCTGTCAGAGATGTGCATTCACGGAGCACACAGACCCTGGTTTAAATTATAATTGGAAAATATTTCTCCAGCTGTGAACTGATTCCCTTTTTGTGTTTGTAAAAGGATCCAGATAGATCTGAGGAGCTTTGGTCTGCAGCTTCTCCATTCCTTAAGGCTGAGAGGATTGTTGACAGGCTGTAATTACAGCCAGCAAGTGTTTACTTCATCTGGAAAATTGCTAAGTACCTCTAACAGCTGGCAGCAGCTAAGTTTCTGCAGAGAAGAATGAGCAAAAAAGGTGCAACAGATGAGGATGGTGGTTCCTGCTTTTTTGCCTGGAGGAACTGAGCTGCGTCCTGTTGTGGACCCTCTGCAAATAGAGATGAGCTAAAACAGGGAAGGAAGGCAAGGCATGGTGGCAGAGACTTTGGAGGGACACAGGGGACTTTTTTTTTTCTTTGAAAATTAGGAATTATAACCTGTTGCATTGTATTTCAGAGGTGGAGCCAGATGGACCCATCAGTGCTGCTGTAACTGGATGATTGAAAATGCTGTATCCCCGTATGACGAAGGATTGATTTAATGCAGAACTTTATCTCAGAAGTGTAAACTTTGCTGTGAAGTGCTACCATAGAAGAAACACATAATTTGCAGACTTTAAGTAGGTTGTGAAGATTTGAAGACAAGGTGGAAACAGCAAGATGTTCCTGCTTCTTTGTAAAATTAATTAATTTAGATCACTTTAAGGGTAGTCTTATTTGGGGATTTGATGGTAATTGCAGGGGGTGGGGGAGGGCCAAGGGAGTTGGACAGAAGAGTAAGGAGACAGCAAAGCAGTACAGTCAATGACAAAGGATTTGAGAAAGTCCAAAGAATATAGTTTTGAATAAATACCCACCCATAATGAAGTCTCTTTTCAAACTACAAGGGAGATAATGTGGTTATTTTCTGTGATGTAAAGACAAAGGCAACAATCCTCAAATAGACAAGCAATGTGTTTTCAGCATGCTTTTGTGTTTTCTTTCACTCAACTATTTTGAACTGAGCATCAAACACTTTTTTGTTCCACTGATAAAAGGACAGTTATTACACTGGGATAAAGTGTTTCCCAATATTTATCCTTGTAAAGTGAAAAATAGGGCTCAATAATGGAACATCTCAGAAAATTAAGTTTAGTTTTTACTGGCATGACCTTGTCTAACAGGATGGGCATCTGTATCATGATGTTATAGTGTCCTCAGGAGAGAGTTGCCTCGTTTTTACAGCAGAAGAGCTACTTTCAAGGTGAAGGATGTTCAATGTTAAATCATAAATTCAACAAGCCTACTCTGTCACAAGAAACAAATTCAATTTTACAGTAAAAATTGTTCACTGAGTATCTCTGCTTCTAAAATGGAGATGGGCTGGTGATAAATGAGATCACGGCAATAGATGTCAGACCCTCTAAATTATATGGGCTAGACTGAAAGTAGTACTAGACATACACAATGAAGTAAAAGAGAATGAGAGTGCACTCATTTATATGACTATTTACTTGCTCAGTATCTTTTGTGTGTGTGAAATACACAGAAATATTTTCACTTTTCCAAATCTAGTGCCCGACAACTGGTTTAAAAGAGGTTGTGGGGTTCACTGACCAATGTCAGAAAGTCCACCTGGCACTTTTCTTCCCCTTTACAAGAAGCAAGAAGGCAGCTGCCAGTCCAGCTGCCTCTGTGTCAGTCTGCCTCCCACGCCGATGCACTTACAGGCAAGTCCTTGCTCAGGCTGCATCAGGAACCAGTTTTAACTTCCAAGTACAATGAATTACTTTTTAAACATTTTTCCCTCATGATTTAATGCTTAAAAGTTAGCCTCATATGGTACATCACTTAAACATGATTTCAAAGCAAAAATAATACTTCAGTAAATCTTATTAGAACCAATAGCTCAGTCTGTAATGAAATCTTAACTCCACCAACAGTCAAACTGAATAAATACAAAGGAACAAAGCTGCTCAGACACCTAAAACCCATTAATTCCTTTTCTTTTCTGTCTATATCATGCAATAATTTCCTCTTATTAAGGCAGTATATTTCAGAGGAATTAAAATTTATACAAAAATAACAATATCTTAAAATATCATTGTTTCTTGGATATTTTCATGGAGAAAACTAGCAGGCATATCTTTCACTGGAAGATAGAGAAGCAGAAATTAAACTGAAAAAATACTGTGTGTCATTTGCAGTATGAAAGTAATGATACTGGGTTTGTGTTCAACAGATGTACATTACAAATACACAGGAAATTATATATTTCTTTTGAAAATTTTAGGATTGGGATAAATCGGGTACAGCATGTTCTCAGACTTACTATGTTGCACTGTACTGTGGACTTTCGGTAATGATTGAACTTAATATGGTCTTCTGATTTACAGCTATCCAGAGATGCATGGGGTTGCCAAAGATCTTAGGTATGCACTAATCAGCACAGAGGATGGGTGATTTTTTGAGGTAAAACTCTCTGGGGAGTGACGATGTCAGCGTGCTGCTGTTGTGAATCATCTTTAAAACCTCCATTATGTGTGAAGGACATCCCCTCAATTAAGGGGTTTGGTGGTTTGCTTAAGTCAACACTGCTATGGTCAGCAGCTTTTCAGTGAAGAACAATTCTGCTGGATTTCAGGATGCTGCCATTACAGGTAACTCTGACTCAGATCCTTACTTATACACCTCCTTTCTCTAAAATTTATAAAAACCTGCTTATGCATGTTTTCTGTAAAGGGTTTTCTACAGGTTTTGAAAGTAGAGAAAAATACCTCCATCCCTTTCTTCTCAGTAAATTGTGTTTCAAATAGGATGGATTATAAATCCTTGCAATCCTGCTGGATAAGAAATAGTAAAAAGTTACTTGACCTCCTGGCAAAATAGAGTTGCCTGGTGCCCAGCAGCAATGGTGCCTGGTGGCCAGGCTATTGAGATTTCAGCTAGTGAAAATTGCTGTGACCTACAGGTAGGAGACACTATGATTGTGATGAACTCTAATATAAAAACCAAGGCAATAGGAAAGGCACCCAGTGGTGGTGAAATATGACAAGGAGCTTCTAATTCTTGTGTTGTGTCACTTAAAACTTCTGATAACCATAAGTTGCCCTGACCTTGTGAGCTACAGGCCAATAGCTCTGATTGTGCAAGTGTATGATACAGAACACACACAGCTAAGTCAGGCAGTATTAAAGAAAAAAAAAAAAAAAAGCTTTTATGTATTTTAATTAGGTTGAGTGAAATCTGGCTAAGATTAATTTAGTAACCTGAACTCCTATTGCTGAGAATTACCTTACAATTTTTAAGACTGTCATTGTGGGTATGAAATATATTCTAAACAAACTGGTAGTAAAAAAGGGGACAAAATATGAGCATGCTTCCCATGGGTTGTTCATATCTTTTCAATCACTAGAAAAGCTCTTAGTAATAAAATACTCTCAAGGGTCAATTTTTCTGACTGCAAATATCTTCCAGCAGCCACACACCTGTTTTGGTGAAAAGTGAAAGACCATCAGGCAGAGGGTAGAGGGCAGATCAGAATGATTCTTGATTATTAAGACTACATGAAATGCGTCTTGTGTCTCTCTGTGTGTGTAGTAGTCTTACCTCCTATTCTTAGAAGAAGAATGTTACAGTGTTGAAAACTCATTGTTGCTGGGGAATGCTTTCCTGGTATTTTGGGAAGAGTCAGAGAATAAAAATCTCAGTCTTGATCTAAATTCCCCTAAAGTTTCAGAAAAATCTCATAGCTCTACTATATAAGGAAATTTTAAAACTTTCTACTTCTTTCATTTGTGTCAGAATTCTTACAGTATATGCTGTGTGTGTGGCAATTTTGGATCCTGTTTAAATAAAAAGTAATCAAACTATTTATGAGAAAGGGAAAAGGCATGACCAAAATTGCTCTTTTGTGTTTTGCTTTGTAAGTGAACAGAACAAATAAGTAAAAATAGCATGCTTTATTGCAAGGGGAAGAAAGAGGAATGAATATCATTTCCTCAGGAAGATGCTAGTTACACTATCAGATGTTGAAACGATGCACATTAAAATATTTTTATACTAATTCAACTTTTCAGCAGAAATTCAGCTCTGTGAATAGTTAAACTGAGCCTTCCTCAGTGAGTCAGGTGGATTAACAGGACAAAACAGCACAAAGTATTGTGAAGGTGCTACTTAAAATTCACCACTCAAAATGATGGAAATAACTAAATTCTTGAGAAAACAATTACTTAATGTTTTTAATTATTGTAGTAAAGACTTGTGATCCAAAGGTTATTTTTAATTGCTCTTGGTAAGTTTACTTTATATTATTTTTTTCCCTTTTATTTTTAAATTTATTCAGAAATGGAGAATAAAAACTTGTTCCAATGAAGTGAAACTAAGCTAATAGAAAAGCAAATGAAATTCATTATTTTTTTGTTTTATCTTGTAAGAAAAGTGATTCAGAAATCTTTTACACATTTTCATAGGATAGTTGGATGTTCCAAAAAATGCAATGTTTAACAAACTGACTCCAAAGAGGTAGTTGTTATGTGCTGTACACCTACATGGGACTTAATACACTAAGCAGTTTGGCATTTGTTTATTTCTAAAAATCAAAGTGATATGGGGAAGTTTTATAGCTACTTTGCTGGACTGAGGTCTTACATTGAGGTCTGTCAAGCCTCATTTGAGCTGTTTCACTAGTCACTGGTATGGCAATGGCCAAGGGACAATTTCTGAAAAATATACCTAAACTCATATCATGCTTGAAGGTAATAGAATAAGAATTTGTATATATCTCTCTCAGTAAAAATCTATTTCCCTCTCTCTTGTAAAAAACACTGTGTAGTGTGCATGTCTCTGAAGGCCCTGGGAAGACACTGATTCCAAAAGGAATTGGAATCAACTCCATAATATGTTCCTGAAGGTCTAATGTTGAACTATGTGGCCTGATTTTTTTCTGTGGCAAGTCAGATGGCGGCATGTGGGGTGCAGGGGAACTATTAACAGATTGACTTTTAAGAGCAGAAATACCTCCAGAGCTGACTGGTGCAGTGGGAATGGCTAGGCCCCTCCACATATGGAGTGACAAGTCCAGGAAGTCTGTAGATCCCTCCCTCTGCCCCTGTTCATAGTGGTTCCGTTCAGAGTCAGGGCTGGGCAGGTACCCCACTGCCATACTTGTTCCTACTCTGCATGTGTGCCCAGAGGGCTGGGCAGCGACTGCAGAGGGAGGTGGGTCCTGAGACCACAGACAGTGGAATATGGGGAGCACCATGGCTGCAGGCACAGGTTGGCCACAGCCCATACTGAGAAGTGACTGTGGAGTCATGGCGAGTCGTGGAGGCGAGTCGTGGTGGGCAGCAGGAGCCAACATGTGACTGGGAAAGAGCAATCTAATGGAGCTACTGTGGAGCAACACAGAGGTTTAGGAGAAATAGCCATGGGCTGGCCCTGTCTGTGTGTGCAAGCTTTTAGAACTGTATAATATACATTTAACAATGTTTATTTCTGCCTGTCAAAAGAAATAGGGTTCAATTCAGACTGAAGGGATGCTTGGTGCCAGAATTTTGTTCAGGACTCTTTTTTTTTTTTTTTTTTCCCTTTCCTTGAATATTAGAGTCTAATGCAGTTAGAAAAATGTAAGAAGCTTGATTGAAATTAAAATAATTTTAATGAGTATATCAAGTGAGTGCAATTAAAATCTAGATACATAAATAATATGTCAACCTCATTAGAAGTGGTTGGTTTTTTTTTTCCCCAGAGTACGCATACTAAGGGTTTTTTTGTGTTTTTTTCTTTTTTGTTTTTAAAGATTAAGAGAAAAGATAGGCCACTCCACACTGAGAAAATAATATAAAATAAATTTATTTTATTTTACTTAAGCTTCAGCAGTTCCCCTGTGTTCTTGGTTATCTTTCATCCTGCAAAATTATTTTTTTGAAAAAGTTTGCCTGCACTGTCTTAATTAATGCTCAAGCTGTTTTGATTTGTTAATATTCATTCAAGTAAGTCACCATTCCTTGATTGATAAGTGATTGAAATAATTCAGTATATTTTATTTAGTTAGAGTTCTATTTTTAGGCCCAGTCCTCCATTAAAGTGTGCAGGAGTTTATGTGAGAGGAAAGAGAGAGGAAGGGAAAAGGAAGAAGAGACATCACTCTTTGCAGAGCCTTGTTAAAGTATGGGGAGGATTTGTTTGAACAGAGCTTTTGACAAGTATAAGTGTTAGCTGTTGTAGGATTTATATCAGTGCACTGGAGATCACCAGCACTGCAGGAATATGCTCTAGGCTCAATTACCTTATTGCAGGATACAGACCATTAGGATCACGTTGCTTATGTATCCCCAGTGTGAGAAATGTTGTGGGAGCATGAAGTGTACAAGTGATTAAGGTTTTTGCCAGTGTACCAAGATTTACTTTCTAAAAGCGTTACAAAAATGTGCTAATAGGTTTAACTATCAAAATGTTATTTTTCTGCCAAAAATCAAAATCTTGGAAGATTTTTAAACAAATTAGTGGCTTTCTGGCATATTTTTTCCTCCTTTCTGTAAAAATTTATTGACTGGGTAGTGTATAGATTACATATAGGAGGAGGAAGGCATACTTTGTTTTCAGAAGTTCATGGAATTATAAACACGAGAAACGGAATGGCATGTTAACTTGTTAATGTACCTGTTAAGTATAGGATTGCTGTCATGCATACAAGTTATATACTTTTTTTACAATAACAAGTGAATCATTATACTCTGCTCTCTAGTTATGATTTTCTGATGAAAAGATTCTACTTAAATACTAGTTTGGTTGGTACAACAGGAGAATTTTTCTGGAAGCTAGTAAATCAATTCTGCTTGCATTGACTGAGCCAAGAAAATTATAGCTTGAAAGGCTCCCAGAGCCTCGCATCCCACAGTATTGCAGCTTCTGGTATATTACAAATGAGGTAGACAAGTTTATCAGACAGAGAGAACAAGAGATGATTGGAACAGTTCAGGTTCATAGACTGGTAAGAGGCATCAACAGAGAAAGACTTCTTTGCTTATTGCTGGTGCATCCCATGACCAGTCAAATATGAGTTGGGTGTTCAAAGGAAAGACCTTCCAGCTTTGAGTAGGAGACAGGGATGCCTAGATGCTGAATAGTGCAAAGCCTATTAATTTGCAGAAGGAAGAGTTGGTCTACATTGATTCTCTATATGTACTTTTTATTTTAATTCGGGAAATTGTGAAGCAAAAGGAAAAGGGAGGGATAGACTGAAATTAAATTAAAGAATGAGAATCCTGAATACTAAGTGCCATGGGAGTCTGCATTGTCCATTAAAAAAAACAAAAAAAACCAGAAAACCACCCACTGCTGTGAAACACATCCGCTATTCTAAAACTCATCCCTGGATTTTACCCTTGAATACTCTAACCAATCAGTGACTACAAAAGGACTTAAAAGATTGTCATAAGAGATAGCCTTACATTAAAGACCTTACAGATATTAAATGAAAGCTGGTTGCCTTTTCCAGTCACACTGAATGACATCTAGCACCTGAAGACAGCACTTCTGTGAGGAATAGTGAGATCCTGACTCCATGTGAATACACTATATTCATGCTGTAGTATTCCCTAGCAATGTTGTGCTAAGCAGCTTAGCTGGAAAAGACGTCACGTAAATAGCAATTTGTCATTAAAACTGTACTAGAGAAAGCTAAGATTAAATAAAAAGCATTTAAGCTCTTATCAGGATAGCCAAAACTATTTTTCATGTTGGAAAAGCATGTTTAGACATTGAGTAACTGATGTATTTAGTTCTCATAGTGTACTGTAAATGCAGATAAAGTAGATAAGCAAAGACACATCTGCTGAATAGGAACATAGTTTATAATTTTTTTCCTGAGGTAATGACTACCTATTCACTCTTCCTTGCCTCACCAACATCTATAAGACTTCTCCTGCATTCCTACACTAAATGACAGTGCAAGTTGTTCTACTTATTATTCTTGTATTGCCAACACTGCACTTGTCTTTTTTTAATGATGTATGGCCTTACCTCTGTGGTGGTTAATCTAATGATGGACTAGCTCCCTGGAGGTTACAGGCACCATTTTCTGTGTTTCTAGCTAGCAGCCAGCATCACATGATGATGAGTGTTTTGGGCTCCCCCCACCTCCCCTCACCCATGCTGACTGTGTGTACATTTATTGCAGTGTGAAATTATAGCTATAGCTTCAAAAAGAGCAATTTCCTGGCAGGGCATCTTTGGCATCTTATGTTCTTCATTCACCAATTAGGTGATATTGAAAAGAGAATTAATTAATTCAGGAGAGCAACAAAATGAAGGGGAGTCTCCATGATGAAAGTACTGAAGTTCCTCAAGTGAGAAGGAAAAATAAGCTCTGTCACTTAAATATCTGCTGATTTATTTTAAAGCTCAGAACATCTTATGTTTTAGCTAGTAATCTTCAGCATGCCGAAACATCATTTAACTGAAAACTAGCCAGGCAGTTTCAAAAGGAACTCCATATATGTCCTAGTCTTTAGATTTGAGATTAAAGGAAAGAATACAGTGACTTCCATCATGGTTGATTCCTCCTTCAAGACTATCTGGCTTAGGCAAGTAAGTGGTGTCATCCTTTCATTAACTTGCGATTTGTTGACCCGTCCTGGGTTTGTTGCAGTAGTGTGTGTAGCTAGCAAATACATCCTTTGTCGCTATATGTATGGCAGAATTGTAATATTTCCTTCTACTATAATTCTATAATTGTAATTATATTTGGAAGCAGCTAATCATGAAAGTAAGAAGTTATCCCAAACTGAGCATGTGTTCATTGTGTCTGCAATGTGAAGTCAAACAGAGTTGACTTGGCTGAAATGGATTTTTGTGTTATTTTGGCATTTCTTTATTTTGTATTTATTTTCTTTACTCAACTTTTTGTTGTTGTTGCTTTGATTGTTTTTAGCTAGAAATTGAATTGCTTAGGTAAATCCTCTAGTTTTTTTGGTAGAATTAGTCACAGAAGTCTATTGAAATCTCAAACATTTTATCAACCCAAAACTGCATTTTCCAGAACCTAAACTATTTGACTAAAGACTTTTGCTCTATATTAATTACATTATCTTTTTGTCAGAATTTTCTGATTTTAAATATGAGTTTAATGCTTTCCTTTATTAGTCTATTTCTGTTATAAACTTTATGTTCTGTAATAATTCAAGAGGTGTTTAAATTCTTTTTCAAATATTCCAAACAATATTGAATGTGCAGGTATTTTGAAATGGAAATTTTAAAATTCTTGCATTTTAAATTGTTTATCTTTATAATAATATAAGTAGTCTTATTGAGGTAGTCCATTGATCCAACTGTATCACCCAGGGCTTTCTCATGAAAATTCCCTTGCAATTTGTAATGTGTATGGATTTTGCAAAAATTTATTCATATATATTTTCAAAATGGATTACATTTGAGAATTTCCCAGTCAGTTCATGCACAGTTTATAAACAGGGAAAATTAGATGGAAATAATGAAATTATTCATGATTAGGTGTTTGCTCAGATTTAGCTGCAAGTTCTTTGAAATTTTTTAAGACTGGCCTATTTTAGTATCCCAGTTCTTTTTCATTGGATTTCTTGACTATTTTTATGCTGTACTGTTTCCTCTGTGATCCCAACTCAAAACCTGAAACTTTTAATGTGAAACTTTAAGCTGTAAATTATTCTGGGCTTTTTTTAGGACAGAGCAGGGTTGACTTTAGATTAAGATTCATGGAATAAATTCTCCTATTTTAATTGCATCTTATGCTGAGGAGTTTTTGTTTGCATAGATGAAATAACGACTGCAACAATGCAGTTTAAATCCTCCAGAAATCTGCTGAAGACAGCAGTATACTGTGCAGTTTATTTTTAATTTAATAGCTTAGAAAACCACTTCAATTCTCATTCTCTAATGGCCTGATAGAGGAGCTCAGGAAGAGAGAAGACAGAGTGAAGAATATGTACAAAGCTAAGCAAACAGGGAGTGAGCAATTTCAATTCACAGTGTTACAGTGCTGATGTTTCTTATATTCCCATGAGAAGCTCAGGTAAGGATGGCTGTAACATCACATCCTTTTTAGGTTTACTATAGTTTATAATTCCCAAAGACCATGGGAATACTAGGTTCAGTCAGACAAGGCAGAAGAGAAGTCCTAAAATAAATAATTTATTCCTCAGCACAGTACAAAAAGAATTCCTGTAAAAGCTGAGAAAAGAAAGGCCACTGTAATAGAATCTGATACAAAGCAGAGGTCCCTACATATCTCTAAGGTGCACCCAGGTTTGTAGAGAACATTTTATCCCGTATCAGACAGCTACTGAACAGGTAGATTCTGAGGTTTTTTCCCTTGTCTGTAATAATCCCTTGGACCTCCAATGCCAGTAAAGTCTTTTCTTCCTTCCTGAGGTAAACATCCAGAAATCAATACTGGTTTTTGCAAGTTTTCATAGGAGATATAGTCTATTCCCTCTAAAGAAAGCAATGTCAATAACAGGACTACTTAAGCAAAATCTTTTCTGACTTGAACCTAAGCATTTTCTCTGGGTTGTGGACTACATGGAAGAAACCTCCTGGGCACAGTTTTGTTTGAATATCTTTAAAAGGAACAGATGCAATCTGAGTACAACCGGTCAATCCTCGAAACTAGGATATAAATATTGTAATACTTCTCAGTAATACTAGCAATATGACCTTTATAGATTAATGTATTCTTGTCTTTGCAAACAACCCTATTTATGGCTGACCCAATTACTTAAGAGCTCATTAATCTGAGATCTAAATTGTTGGATGGGGAAGTTTAGAGTTGTTTGTAGAGTCAGCTACTCATCTCTATTATTTTGGACAAATATAATCAGACCTCCTGAGGATCAATATTCAGCTGATTTAGATTTACAATTAGAACAGGGCTTCTGTCAGCATTGGAGAAGGTAAATGGTGAACAAAGCACAGGAGTGAAAAGGCCAAGAGCATTTTCAGTGCTTACTGCTGGTGTTGTCTGATTCTCTGAATTTCTCAGCCTGAAAACACAGAGGAGAAGCTGCCGAAGTAATACAATCATCTCTTCCCAGCCCTAAACCACCTTCGATCTGTACCTCAATAAATATTTCAGCTCAAAAAATGAGCACTTGCCACATCCAAAAAGAGACTCGAGGCAGTGCTGTGAAACCAGTGAGTCCCCAGGCTTTCCTTTGTTGTCACTCCTAAATCCTCTCCAGAGAAATGGCCACTTCATGCTGAGCTACTCAACTCCAAACCTCGCCTAAGGCCCAGCCTGGCCATATGTTAGGCCTGAAGCAGCAACACCAAACTCTTCCAAAAAGCAAGATAAGGTGCAGCAGCCATACAGCATAGCTGAAAATCCCTGCCTCGCCATTGCCAGGCAGTCCAGAAACATTGTTGTGTTTCCTGAATTACCACCATCTGTAACCGTAACCACCAGGATGTATTTTTAGCGACGTTGCCAGGGAAGAGGCACTCCTCTCTGCTGCCATTTTGTCACAGCCATAAACTCTCCTCTCTGGCAGTGTGGATCGGCTTTTCATTCATTATCAAGCCCTGCCTCAGTCCCAGGCTGATGGGAGGCAGCAGGCTCTGCTGCAGTTGCGAAAAAGGAGATGAGTTTCATGCAGGTCAACCCTCAGCTTTCCCTGGATAATAATGCAAATAATGAGCCTCGCTGGATGTCTTCTGCTCCAGACTTACAGACCCAAGCCCTAACCCAACCAAGAGAATTATCTGAGTTTTTAAAGGGAGAGAGGAAACCTTCAATACCACAGCAGTGGAGACAAGGACAGAGATCTCAAGCATCCCCACTCCAGAATCCATTCTCCCTCACACTCTTTTCGTTTTGTACTAAGGAAACCCTACCCTTAACTGTCCCTATATATGTCTCCTGTAGTCAGAGATCACGGTGGCCCAGAACAGACCAAGGGGTTGACTCCAGAGAGACAGAGCCCTGAAGACTGCTTGAAAATGTTATCTAAGCACAGTGATGTTAAGGAAGGTGTTCAATGGCTGATTATACTAAACAGTTACTGAAAAATAATCCCCTACTCTTAGTTGACATCCATTTAAAGTAGGAAGATTCCTGAGATTTTTGCTACTATTTTCTGTACAGGTCAGTTACATTTTAAGTACATTATAGGGGTGGAAAAAATTGAAAAAAAAATATTTTGAAACTTTATGGTGAGGCATACATTACTTTAATGACACTTCATGTAATTGTGCTTATATTAATTCTTAATGGTGTTAAAATTTCTAAACATTCTTAAATAGCTAAAAATGTGTATAGAGGAGACAGCCTCCAAAAAGCTGTGATGTAGATACTCTCTATAATTTTTAGACTGAACACATCAAAATATATATATATATATGTATTATTTGTATTTTATGTATCTCTAAATGTATTCAGTATCAGTTTCTCACATAAAATTTAGAATAAACCTACTGGTTGGTTTAATGCCTTGACCACATACACATTAAATGTAGTGTCTCTGATAGCAGTTGCAACTGAGGTAAGAACCAACGAGTGCTGACCCCAAGGGGTAATGGGTATGTGCAAATAAACTAAAAGGCACTCTAAAAACACATGCACATGTGAACCCCAAATCCCATAATAATGGGTTCTTGTAATAAGTCAGTACACAAAGGGCTTTGAAGTTTTTTGCTAAGGCAGTGACTGGTTTTGTCAGATACCAATACCTTCATTTGACAGCTATAATGTTCCTACTTTGTCTTGATTCAGGACAGCATTGCTCCAGTGGCTGGAAAACATGACAAAGAATTGTAACAAATAGCAGTTCAAAGTACTTTTAAAAACTCAGTGTGGAGGTGATTAAAACAGCTAGCTAAAAATATGAGAGAAATCAGTATATATTTAACAACACCTTTTTAAAAGTCAGCCTAATATAATGCTGGGCTGTCACAAGCTCCTTATGATCAGTGACATTTTAAGAAAAGCTGCTGTCCATTTCTCTTCCCATTTACTCTGGAGAGTGCTTGCTTTTCCCCTTGCCCTTTTCAATCAGGCTGGAATTAGTAAAATAAGGAGGAACAGTGAAAAATGCATAGTAGAAAAAGGAGAGAATTTTGTAAAACTGCTAAATACCAGCTCATGAAGCAGAGAATCTCATGGAAAATTTCTGATGTTCACTGCTGAGGTGCTGTGCTATGCAAGTAAATTTTTTACCTCAGTGCCAGGTGTAAGGCTGACACTAATTGTTTAAGTATGCATTAAAATCTGGATACAATTTCATTTTATTGTATATCTCCAGGAATATTTACCATCCAACTCATAGATACTTGGTACCCTGGCAATACCACAAGTGTCAGGGAAAAATATTATACTCCTTATATTCCTAGACACTGTACTAGAGAAGGATAAAGACCCTCCGCTATAATGACCATTGAAAAAAATCCTCTGCTTTTCTTTCCTCAAGGCTTTCCAGCTTATCAACTGAAATGTGCTGTTGCAGGTTGTCCCAACCTAATGTCACCAGCAACCACAGCTGTAACAAGTATACAGATAGAATGAATTGCACAGGCTGGTGCTGTCAAGATAGCAACCCCTAAAGCCCAATTTGGCCTGTCTCTCCTTGAATTTTCATGAAATTTCCTTCATGAATTCTTCATCTGGCTTTTTTTGCAACCCTCTTCTAGCCAAATTGGTTAAGGCAGGGCCTTATAGGAACTTCTGAAAGTTGGAAGAGTGGCTAGATGAGTAACAGCTAAAGAAAATTCTCCCTGGGGGTAGGTGGCCTTTCCTACCCCTACACTTCTATCCCTATGCCTTCAGGCCTACACAGTCATACCAAAATGCTAAGAGCAAAATGATTTAAGGAAAGACAAATGAAAGAAAGGAAAAAAAAAAGGGGGGGGGGGGGGGGGAAGAGGAGGAAAACAAACTGCAAAGACAAATAAACCTCAAAAATACTTTTATTTTTTCATATTATGTAAAATTTACACTATGTAAAATTTACATGTAAATGAAAACCCACCCCTTTTCCAAAATTATTTTCAATCAGTAGGACTGCACAAGGAGTTATGACTCAAATTTAGAAATGTTGACTCACATCTGGCCTTCAGCAAAAATACAAATCTGTTAGTAGCTTCCAGAACTCCTCTCAAGTAATCAATCAGATACAAGAATCTTTATATCAGGGAAATATTTCTTGCATCTTACCATTTAATTTCCTATAGTTGAAAAAGAGCTTTGAGTTAATAGAGGCAGCAATGTAAGTTGTTTTAGCATTCAGCTAAAAATAGTTAGCTATTCCTTGAATGGTTATAGCTTGAGAAAACCATCCCTTTTACTGTTTTAAATTTGCATGTCACCTGGTGATGCTTTATTTTCCTTTACATCTAACACTGCTGGTGCTTACACAACTGTTAAATGTTAAGAATGGCAGCTAACCCTACTTTAAAATCATAAAAGGCTATTGAAAAAGGAAATTTGTAAAAATGACCCCATTCAATTGAAATTTTGTAAATGACAAAGATTTTAGAGTTTAAGCAACCTCCAGATTCAGTATATATGCAAAGCGTAGGACTATTTGGAAAGGTAATAATATAATAAAATGTTTAATTTTGGAACTAGATTCTCACTAGTATAAATCATGTCATTTGACTTAATTATACAGATCCAGTGCTTACTGTTATTATCTAATTATTAGCCCCCACGTGAGCTATTTACATCTCAGTCTTGAGTAATCAGCATAATGATTACCTGCCTGTTGTGGTAATAATTAAGTAGAAAAACCAGCAACAAAATAATGAGATTTTTAATATTCTTTTTAGGTCAGACATAGTGAGTATGGAGTGTAATAATGGGTCTCAAATACAATGCAATTGAGATTAATTTTTAAGAGGCCTATTTTTTATCACTTACAGATATTTATTTTTTGTCAAGGGAAAGCTAAAAATGTTTAGAAGCAAAATAAAGTAAAAGATCTGATTATAAAGCATAAGATTTCTTGATATGCCAGCAGAGGAAGGAATTGCTTACACCTGAGCCACACTTATGCCAGTATTTACACGCTTAGCACTGTAGGCTACACAACAGATCCTCACTGGTGTGACATATCACCCCTGCATTTCCACTGGTGGCACTGCAGCAGTTTGCACCAACTAATGAGTAGCATCAGGAGATTTTTTTAAAAATCATTGAGTTTATCCATCACTAGATTTTTTCAGGCACCTAAAGTTATGGATGTCCATTGTTTATTCAAATGAGGAAGATACTTTCAGTTTAGTGTCAGAGTAATAGGCCTTATCCAGGTTGTAGTGTTACCTCCAAAGGGAAATGACAGAAGTTTGCTGACTGTGGGTATTGGAAATAAGATTCAGTAATGCCCTAAGAAATTTATTGCAAGGTACTAATAATGCAAATATGCTAGTGTACAGCATATGGCTCTGATCTGAAAATACTGAAACATGAGCTCATTTTCACTTGAGTAGTCCTGTGGGACTAGCATCTTTAGTTCATCTGGAATTCTGCAGCTGGTGTACATTTTGGAGGATTACTTGTAAGTGTTCGTTTTGCCAGCATATTAAACTACTGCTGTATCACATTAATTTTCTGCCACTAATCCCAAATTAAGCATTTTTCACTGCAATTTCTTAGTATGTTCTGCTCTCTTCTCAGTGATGACATCCTGCACATATAATGGCTCATAGAAGATAAAGCCACTGACTGTATGAAACAGTTGTCTTTAGAAGACCAGACCTTTAGAGATTTTGTTGGTTTTGTCTGAGCTGCCTAGATTTTGTTTAGAGTTAATTATCTGCTTTCCATCTGAAGACTACTCAAAGCAACACCTTCAAGCCACATTAGGGATATATACAGAAAGATTCTTATCTCCATTCTTGATAATGAGGTGCCCTGATAGCATATCTGAAGTATGTTGGCATTATTTGCTGCATTCTTACAAAACAATCTTAAATGTACATTGCTTTCTGTGCTACGAGAACCCTTTTCTGATTGTCTAACAATTTTTAAACCATACCTCATATTCTTCTTTTAGTGTTCCAAACTTATTTGCATTGCTTAATTATATTTCTGTTTAAAATCCCTCATTACTATTGGTTAGCTCAGGCTCATAAACTATGGTAGGAAATCTGTGCCAATAATTTACAGGTATTTTCTCTATGTAGGGGGAAAAAAAAAAAAATATATATATATATAAATAATTGATAAAATAATATTTTATAGAATTAAAAAAATCAGAATCTTCCTTGTTTCATTAGAACAGTATTTTAATAAAGGATAGAAGTTTGTGGGAAACGACAAGCTGCCCATGGATTAACAACAAAAGCTTTAGTATTCTTATTTGATTCTGACCCCTTTGAAACATTGATTGCTTGTGATCATTTTCCAACTCTGCTCTCAAACACCTCTTTCATCAGCTCTCTGAAAGCTCCATGGAGCACTTAGAAAGTTCCATACCAGTTTTCCCTTGAGGCTTTTCTCATCTGGTTTTGTTCTTTGTCTTTTTGTCTAACTACATTTGTATATTAAAGATTACCATGTTTTATTTCTCTACTGATAGACATTTAAGGATGGTTTTGTTTTCCAGTACAGAATAGTATTGAAGGCCTCAGCTCTGCAGTAAATTGCATAATCAGACCATGACAATTACAGAAGGGCTGGTGAGGCCCATCCAGAAGTTGAGGCCAAAAGAAGTGTAATGGGTTGACCCTGGCTGGATGCCAGATGCCTGTCAAAGCCCACTCTATCGCTCCCCCTCTACTGGGTGGAGGGAGAAAACAGAAATAAAGGCTTATGGATGGAGATAAGGACAGAGAGAGATCATTTAACAATTACTGGCACGGACAAAACAAAACTCCGGCTAGATTTGGGGGGAAAAACTAATTTTAATTTATTACCAATCAGACAAGAGGATAATGAGAAATAAAACCAAATCATAAAACAGCTCCCCCAAGCCCTCCCTACTTCCTGGGCTTAACTTCTCTCCTGATTTTCCACCTCCTCCCTGCCAGCAGCACAGGGGGTCAGGGAATGGGGGTTGGGGTCAGTTAATCACACGTTGTTTCTGCCACTCCTTCCTCCTCAGGGGGAGGACTCCTTCCCCCGCACCAGCATGGGGTCCCTCTCACAGGAGACAGACAGTCCTCCACGAATTTCTCCAACGTGAGTCCTTCCCATGACTGACAGTTCTTTGTGAACTGCTTTAGCCTGGGTCCATTCCATGGGGTGCAGTCCTTCGGGGACAGACTGCTCCAGCGCGGGTCCCCCATGGGGTCACAAGTCCTGCCAGCAAACCTGCTCCAGCGTAGGCTCCTCTCTCCATGGAGCCACAGGTCCTGACAGGAACCTGCTCCAGCACAGGCTTCCCGCGGGGTCACAGCCTCCTTCAGGCATCCACCTGCCCCAGTGTGGGGTCCTCCACAGGCTACAGGTGGACATCTGCTCCACTGTGGACCTCCATGGGCCGCAGGGGGACAGCCTGCCTCACCATGGGCTTCACCACAAGTTACAAGGGAATCTCTGCTCTGGTGCCTGGAGCACCTCCTCCCCCTCCTTCTTCCCTGACCTTGGTGTCTGCAAGGGTTGTTTCTCTCACATCTTCTTGCTCCTCTCTCCCTAGCTGCAAAGTGTGCTGCTTTCTTTTCTCTTTCCCTTCTTTTTTTCTTAATTATTTTATCACAGAGGCATTACTGATTGGCTCAGCCTTGGCCAGCAGTGGGTCTGTCTTGTAGCCGGCTGGCATTGGCTGTGTACTGTGCTGGACATAGGAGAAGCTTCTGGCAGCTTCTCACAGAAGCCACCCCTAAGCCCTCCCCTCCCCCCAAAAAAACCTTGCCACGCAAACCGTGGTAATAAAGTAACAATAAGTTACTTTATTTATACATTAAAGAATATGCAGCACCAGTGTATTACAAAGTCCTCTGATGCTTGAAATGCTCATGTATATTTAACTTCATAGACATGAGTAATTCATTGACAGTAACTATTTGTGTCCGCTTTAGATTAAGTGTTTGCTTATTCAGGAATGAAAGTTTATGTCCTCAGTCACAGTACAGTTCCTTGGAGGAATGTTTCAACTTGCCTTTCTTCTCTAAGTACAATGATCCTTGCATAATCCCTGTGTTTGAAGAACTGTGTCTTTAAACAAAAGAGAACTAACCGTATCTTCTACTTTCAGTGGATACACATTTTACAACCATGATATTTTAAACCTTCTGTTAGGTTTGTGGGGGTTTTGGGGGGTTTTTTAAGCAAAGTAGAGATGCTTTTGCTCAGTGAAGAAAAAACACTGGTATTTTGCTTTGCTCTAAGGATAGGCTTAAAAGAGGTCATTCTACAATCTGCATGAATGATTGGAGGAGAGAGAATGCAAAGAGTAATAGCTTTTCTTTCTTAACCCTATTTTTGAAAAATATTGTTAAACACAAAAATGTTTGCAGAAAAGATTAAACTCTACTAAAACCTCAGTAGATTGAATTGAAGATGGGTTAATTTCTAAGACTGTCTTTTGAATACTTTTTTTTCAACTATAGCTCTGTCAGCTAAATATAGTTCAGATTTTTACATTTTTATAGACCATGTGAGTTCCCTGCAGGCACATTGTCTCTCTTCAGTGATTTATATAGTTTGAATTATAGGGGATGATAAGCATTTGCTGTTCAATAGTGTAGTTAATGCTCAGCCCCCCGGGTAACAGAGCAGTGAAGCATTTACTACCCAGTGGTAGTTCTGCAACAATCAGCAGCAGTGTGGCTCTATCACAGTAAATTTACATCGGTACACTTCATCCTCAGGGAGCTGAACATTCACTCAACATAGCCTAGGGAAAATAACTAGAATGGACATTTTCCAGTCTTTTTGGGTGGCACAACAGGGAAAGTTTACTATTATAACTGGATCAGAAACAGCAATCACAGATGGTACAACATGAAAATTATCCAACTTTTATTTTCTCTCCTTTTTTCCCCTCCAACATAAAAATAAAAAAAAAATACTTTCACTATAAAGTTTTTGGAAAGCTGAAAGTTGAAAAAGGTGTGCAGTATCGGCAGACCTACTGCAGTTCTGGTGTAGAACCCAGAGGCTTGGAGAGGTCTCTGAGCCCTTCACTCCCATAGTTAGGAGGAACCTCTTCTATCAGGCAGGTGAGCTTACAGGCACTGTAGCTGTATAACACTTCTGTTGCTGTGACTGTGATGAGGAAACAGCAAAGGCTGCATCAGCCAAGCAATAATAGCTTTTCTCTTGCAGAATATTTTTCTTAAGTAGGTCTGAAAGCATTTTATAAAGGAAGCCAATATCATCTTCATATGAAAAATGGAGAAACCAAAGCAGAAAGAGGCCTCAGGAGTTGACCACAGTCCTTCAGCAAGGTTGTGACAGAGTAAAAAATACAGCTGAGGTTCCCAGGGTGTCTTGCTTAATGCTTTAACGGCTGCAATCAACACTGCCCTCTCTCTCTGAAATGCACCTGGAAGCCTCAGGCTGCAGTACAGCCTGCAGGGAGAATAAGAACTGACAAAGTTAATTTTTCTCTTGTAACACATAAAAGATGAGGCAGAGTAAGATAAAAAATATGAGGCAGGGCAATCTACACCAGGCAAGATGAGCTTCAGCCTAGAAAACACAGTGGGAAAGTGTGAAGTGGGATTTCTCCAAGTACTCCATCCCCACAGACACTGTTATGGTTGTGAGAAAAGATGATTGCAATGAGCCGAAGAGGCATAACTCTGCTTTGGTGACAGGGCAACTATATGTAATAACCCTCAAACCTACACTGCATTTTTAAGCCTGACTGGTCATACAGTAGAGAACCAGCAATTATAAAAACAAGCACACTTAAGTGCACTTCTCAGGGCCCTCACATCTCCACATCCATAGATTTGGCAGCATATTACTGCACCAGAGTGCCTGAACAGCCTGTCTGCAGGAAGTCTTCAAGCTGAGAAGGCAAGTCAGGTTTCCAGAAGATGCCCGTGCTACGCTTTGTGCTTGCCTGCCTGCCACAGTGTGGAAACAGCATAAGGACATTATGAAGAGCCTCAGAAAAGTGCCTACTGACAGGCAAGTGGAGAAGATTGAGAAAAAAAGCATATTACGTGTTAAATTCATGGAGTCAGAGCTGCTGATATCCCCTGGCAGTGGTGAGAATGTAACACTACCCTGTGGTTGCAAATAATTAAAAAGCAGCCTGATGACATTAGAATTGGGACTGTTTTGGAATCAATATAAAAATTAAGAGCTTCAAAACTTTCAAAGAACAGGAATCTGATGAATGGGAGGCTGGGGATAAAAAAAATAAATGGTTGATTGTCTGAGAATCATGAGAAGATCCCGGAAGATGAGCCATTCCAGTCAGTGCCCCAATGGGCATGTATCTGCTCCGTGCAGTCAGCAGGTGTGAGTGTCATTCCCCCACATCCAGCCTGAGTCTGCCCTGAAAGCTTGGACACTCTGATAATAAAGCAAAGAGAACTACTTACATAAAGCCTAGAATGAACCTTATAGAACTGACAAAGATAAATCTTATCTAGTAAAAAGTCTGGCCTGTTTGGTCACTCTGGTGAAGAAAATCAAAATTATGTTCCAGTCCTAGAAAGAACTCTGAATTTAAAATTGTGAAATGGAAAAAGAAAAGAATTATGAAGAAAATCAAAGAGAAAAATGAAAAGGTCATACTTGGAGTCAAAGGGGCACTAAACTAATAGCAAACCAGCTTAATATGAGGCAGAATAATTATTTCAGCAGCTTCAGGGTTCAGGTAACTGACCCATTCCTTCACCTAAAGCTAAAAGGCAGATCTCTTGGGGAGAGTGGTAGTAATATTTGAACAATTTCAGTAGTAGTATCAGAAGGAAGTTGAGAATAATGAAGGATTCATTAGGTCAGATTCAGAATCTGTAGTCTCAGAAATAGGAGAAGAGAGGCTGTGTAAGGAAAGTACAGTATTAATTTTGTAAGTCTCGGTGCACATGTATGTAATACAAATAATCTGTATCACTTTATCACTGATAGAGCATTTACCTCTACTGTTACCTCCACCCTCTTTCCTGCATCACAGTATGCCTAAGGCAATAGCAGTGAGCTGAGGTATAATGCGGAGTTACACAACGCAAATAAAGGTGAGGGTGCCGCACAGAACATCTATTGTAAGTGGTAGTGTTTATGATTGAAAGGACAGATGTCTTTAACTGATAGGAAAAAAATATTTCTTTAAACTTGGTGCAACTGAGAGAGAAATCATTGATTCAGTCAGAATGGCACTGTACCAGACCACTTTTATAGGCTCTTTCCAGAGTAGACTCACATATGGAAACAATTTTGGATAACGTGCTGTGAAATACATTCCAGGGAATAATCCCAGGCTGGCAGGGATTGAACTAGACTGTATAATAAACCTTCCATCCCTAATTTCTCTCTGTCTGTGACTCTTTAAGCTGAAGCCACATAATTTTATGTTTTCTATAGCTTTTGAATAATCCAATATCTTCCGATTTACAGCTTGACCTGTGTATAACGAACTCCAGGTTGCTTGAGGAAGAAAGGCACCCTAATCATAACAGCAGGTTTCAGATATGACATTGCCAACTTCAGACCCTTATTTTATTTATTTATTTAGTTAGTCAGGAGAATGAAATATACTGATAAGAAATATCTGCAGTGGCCAGCCTCCCCTCGGGCCTTTATTAAATTCTCACATTAAGAAAGTGCAGAGCTGTAAAAGTGATACAAAAATTTAAGGCAAGATACACAGAAATTAGATGAAAAAGATTTTGGTGAGGCCATCTTCATTTCTTAAGTGTGAGTGATGGGAGGGGGTGGCATCAAATGGGCTATATGTTCTGTGTAGATACCAAAGACTGCAGATACTGCACAGCCTTTGATGGGCAATGTGTAACTTTTAGAGGTCTGCAATATTTCACATGGTGTGCATCCAGACAAGACAACCTGTTTCCTCACAGCACCTTTGAATTTCTAGTCTGTATCAGGAACTGTTGGCAAGCTAAATCTTTGACAAAAAGTCTGACACCTGAAGCCCCAGTTTAAGAGTTTATTATGGAAGAGAGAGGTTTGGTCTCATGTCATCTAACTGTAGACATCTATATCTTAAAATGAAAAGAATCACCTTCTGAAGGTACTGTTCCTTTGTTGACTATTCTAGTCTTACAAAATGGAGAGAACTAGTCACTTCCAGACACCAGTTTATCCCACACCTGTCATAAGAGGAATGAATTCAGATAACTGAGAGTAAGCCTTATTTTTCACAATTCAGTAGATGAAGTTTGATGGGATGAATTTCAACCAAGAACTGAAATACCTCCAAATATTTCCCAGGAAAACAATAGGAATTTAAGATGGCTGAAATGTGTAACAAATTTGTGCTAGGCTCCAAGACTTCAACAGCCTGCATTCTTACCAGTACTAGCATGAGCAAAATTGTAAAACTGCTAGAAATATTTATAAAAAACTTTCAAAAATACTTTAATCTATGCAAGAACACTGTTTAGAGAAGATGCCTTTCAGTAAGGTGTCAGGTGAGACTGTTGACTGTTTTGTTGATGAACAGCACAATCAGAGGAATTCATGTGAAATGTTAATAGGTGAACTAATTAGAAATGGAGATCTATGCGATTATAAATATGTTTTACCAAAAGTACCGAGAGAAATGCCCCCCTCCAAAATTGTATTCATTGTCACACTGAATGATACACTTAGTAAGTGAAGAAGGACCTGAATTGCATTTAATTGAAAATTCATACACAGAATTTTCAACAGATGAGGGTTTGAGAAGGAGGAAGAATAAGAAGCAAAACAATATATTTGTTTGTAATAATTCTGAGTGTGATAAAACTTTCAATTTTTAGTAGGGATTTAAATAGTTTGGGGACTGATTATGAATTGGTCAATCATAATTTGTCATAAATCAATTTTCATTTGAGATGTAATCTCAGATTTTGGAAGAGCTTTTGTTTGAATAACTAAAAGTTTATTTTTAAATTCATGATTGTATCACCTAGGATTGTACCAGGAAGTTTGTTCCAATATGAATGTGTCAAACTCAGGCATGCATAGCAGTGTTGGTTCCTTATGAAGTAAATACGCAAAAGATAAGTGATGGGAAGTATCACACAGGTTGATTTTTCAATCAACAAGCGTCTGTCTTATTAATACCTTAATAATATCCTGAAACAAGATAATTAAACATATCTATGATGATTTCACAGGCTTAATCCTGTGAAATACAGACCACCCAAACCCTACTTTAACAAAGCAATTAATAATTTTAGGACTATGTTTAGATCTGGAACATTCATAAACATCACCATTGTGGGGACTAACAGCAGTGACTGCCCAAACCAACCTTCCAGAGTGTGTGTGCAATGGTGTGGAAGGTTCATACTCAGTGTCCTGTGGGTTTGGATCAGTTAAAATTTGTTATAAAGGAATAAAGGTATAGCAAAGAAAAAAGCCAGCTTGTCCAGCCACTTAACAGCCTTGATTGAAATCTTGGTATAGGCAATACTTGGACTGAGGTTTGCCAAATAGAGTGTGTGTTGACTTCTGATGCCGGAAGTGTGTTTACAATAACATTTGTGATACAATAAAAAACAAGAATAGGAGTTTTGCATTAAAATGGGTTTGGAAAGATTTTTAGAATGATGTTTATTGCTAAACTTATGCCAGGAATATACACAACCTCAACCCCTGTCCTACTAGAGAAACTACATGTGAGCCCAAACTGGGGGAGCTCCTCCTGACCCCAATAGTAGGGTCTTAATGGGAAAATAAATACTGCATGGTCTTACCTTTTTTTGGTGTCCCATTATGGACCACCCAGAGAAGTAGTGCTCAAGCAGCCAAATTAATGTATATGCATTTACCTTCAGCCAGACCAGTATGCAATTGCTACATGGAATACTGCAGGCCACAGAGACCTGATGAACTACTCTTATAAATGTCTCAGACAAGCATCAACACTGTTCATTGAAAGACTACTACTTCATACATGTGACTTTCGTGTTATGTGGTGATGGTGAAGGGGGTCTGTGATTTGTATTTCCTTTTTCCAGAATAACAGATCAGAATTTGAAGACACATCTCAGAATCAAGTAAAGTTCAATGATGAGGTAGCAATTTTTTTTTATTTGTACTTTACTTGAAATTATGTCTTTACCTGGAACACAATGCAGTGGTCCAACTGTGCTGTAGACTGGACTTCATCCAAGATAATTTGATATTGATCAACCATCAGCTCTAAAGTTACAACAATCAAACTGATCAAATGTAATGCTACACAGATATGGTTTTTCAGGCATATTATTTCTGTGAGAAACCATCACATCACAGAGAAACAAAGCAGACTGGCAAAAGCATTGTTTTCATGCTTAGTTTCTTTTCTTCCCTTCTGATGTATTTCTATTGAGTTTTATTTTTAACGTTTGAAAATGGCTGAGAAATATGTGGTTGTTTCAGACATTGTGTGAACATTGGTTTTTCCTCTTCAATCCTCTTAAATGCACTAATAGTGCAAAGAACTCAAACCAGACATTTCAAAAAGAGGCAATACCCAATGTGTTTATTTTGAATTCAATTATTTTCTCCAACCCATCTCTGAAATTCAGTAATTTCTCTAAATTTAATGGGGAATTTTCTCACTGACTTTAATGAAGAGAGTGTTTAAACCCTAACAAAATTCATATTTTATAAATGAGACACATGCATCTGGCTTCTCCTAACTCCCTACGTTGTAGTACTGGCAACTGTGTCCATTTCCAGTGTAGCAGTATGGCTTTTCTGTGGCTTACCAACTCTTTATACCATTTGCAGCTGATCAACCCAGTGACCATATAAACTGATATATGCACTTGCATATATAATTCTGTTACTTCTGTTGTGAGAGTAAGATTGATCCAAGATGTACTAACATCTAGAAAATTCATTGGGTCGTTTGACCAGTATAATTTTCTTTACATTTCAACAACCAGATACATTTTGAAAGATATTTTACTTGCTGAAAAGGTATGAGTGTCTTATCTACACTGTCTTTTATTTTCTGCTTCTTCAACATCTTAATTTTAAGACTTATTTTTTTGAAAAGCAGAAAGTGTTCTGTTCTGTCTTTAACTTGGAAATAGATGTTCTCAAAAGTTATGCAACTAAAACTTGGATAGAGATTTACCTTAATACTAAAATGACTTTAGAATTATATACTTTACTCTCATGTTCAATATGTAAGTAGAGGTAATCAGTTTAATTGCTTAAAATAGTCCATATTCAATGGGAATTGCAGCAGCATTCAAAATTCATCAAGATATGGACATATGTTACTCAGCCAAATAATCACTATAGTCTTTTTTATACAATTAATGGCATTAAATCTTCACATATTAGATTCTGACTCAGAGATTCTTGGGCAAGCTTCTTATACAAAGAATATAAAATATATTAATAAATCCAAGTGCAAACTCATTAGCTTAAGACTATATAGCAGAAGCATGAAAACCATTTCGTTTTTCCCCTTAGGAGGACAGCTTCACAATTATAAACAGAGTTTGGGCATATATGCTTAGGAGGCACTTCTTTCAGATGAGCTAATTAAGAATGTTCTGTTTATTTTTGTGTGTGCCCAAGTGAACAGTACAATTAGGGCAGAAGGAACTGAATAATTTTTAAGTCCTGTTCGCAGTTTGTTCAAGTGGTTACGTTTGGTTTCAAGACAGTGGTTCAAACTCAGGTTGAACATACGTTATTCAGTATCAATTTGGAAGATAATAAAAATGCAAAAAAACTCCAGAGGGTAACTCATATCACCTGACGGAGAAATTCAGATGTCCTCTTTAAATTAAAAGCACTGAGTTAGAAAAAAATAGAAACCATAACAGACTCAGTTAAATGCTTAATAAAAGATTTAGAAACCATGGTATTCAGAATATTCTTGTCCACTATTCAAGTGCAAGAACTGAAGTATTTTTCTGTGCCCCATTTACACTTGCTGCAGCATCATGTCTTTTGTTATAAAATATCCATATACCCATTAAAGCAAATCCCATTGATTACGTTAGCACTTCATTTTGTCATGATGTGAGTTGATTTATATCAGTGAAATTACCTCAGCCGTAATCTCTACTGATGTATTCATCTGTTTATGGGCTGAAAATATACCCATGCAAACTTTTCTGATGAAAATAATTATTTTTATTCTATCGCATGAACTACAATATTAGCAATAAAGTAGTATAGCTGCAGATCTACCCCTAAGCATATAAAATTTTACAGCAGGCTTTTCCATTGTAATATTAAAGGTCAAACTGCCATTGTTGTAAATACAACAATGCAGACTACATGCCTCCTTATTCCCTCTATCAATGGAGTAAGAATCAAGTAAGCTCTTGTAATTAGGAAAACACCTCTAGCTGTATTGCTGAAATATATTTTATGTATATCATGCATTATAGAGAGAAAGAAGTCAATGCACTTGTTCACTCCAAGGAATGTGTCAAAAAGCTTTGTGGGAAATTCTACCATGAGGAGATATATTGCTTTACTTTTGCTTAATATAACAATGTTAATGTAGTCATTCTTGTTTTATTATCAAAATGCATGTCAGACATGGAGTGACTGCTTCTTAGAAAACAACATTGAAATTAGCCAGTTTTCCTAGTGGAGAAAAGAATGAAGTCTCATTATTTTGAATTCAGTATCCACAACTATACTTAACTAACAGTATTTCTGAGCTTTTTTTTTCTTTTTCTTCTTTTGGGAAAGGAAGTATTTTGATTGGCTTGAAGGCTTAGTATGCTCCCATGCACTTTTTATGACTTAATCATTAGAAATGAACTGTTTCATGATCTCTGTTACTTGATGCAAGTGTATTGTTTTTTTACAGTCCTTCTTGACTACAGGAAATAGAAATGTCTTGCTGGCAAGCCAATAAAAATACTTTTGCAATCATTTAGTAGCTGTAGAAAATAGCTCATCTGAACCAGTGTCTTGAAATTTAAGCAAAGAAAATTGGCTGGTTTTTGTTAAGAGACAAGCCATTGTCAAACAGTGTTGACACTAATGAGATTCCAGTCTTGCTTCTTGTCCCTCAGTCTGTCCCTCAGTGTGTGAGTATTTTTCTATATTCCCCTACTTTTGAACTGTTTGACTAGTTTAAACTAAACTCTCATAGATATTTGTGGAAGTCATTATTACAAATTTTATGAAAATAGCCAGGTAGAAGAGGGAGATTTAGTGTAACTTCTAAAATGTACACTATGCTTTAGGGATGGCAAAGGCATTTTTTTTTTCTTCTATGCAATGGAAAAAGAACCAGTCATGTCATTCACATCTGACCCAAATAACAGGTTCAGGTAAATTCTCCAAATTCACTTCCCCTACAGTTCGTCCAGACTCACAGCTGCTCTTGGCTGAAATTCACTGGAAAGTTCCAAAGCCTCCATTCTGATTGCAACTTTTATTTGAGTTAATAAGGATGTTTTCCTGGGGCTTCCTTGGATTCCAGCAAAATTCCATGAACTCTCCATAGAAGAAAAATTTTATATTCCTACTTAGTGAAAATGGGAAGTTTGTCTACTAGATGCTGTCTCTTGTTTTCCTGTAACTCACAAGCCAGGAGGTAAATGGAAATTGTAGTGCAATTAAATTTTCAATACATTAATATTCAAGGAGTTGTACAAGAAACCACCCAGGATCACAAAAAGAAAGTAGAACATTATGGTGGTAAATCACATGCGTATATGAGAGGTGCTATTTCAACCTGAGAAATGCTAGCTTCTCCTTGAACAAAACAACTTACTGCACAGAGAAGGAGTTTTACATCACTTCTTCATGTTGCTCATTATTTTTCTTCTTTACTTAATTCTTCAGTTGTAAAGTAGGAGTTTTGGTGTCAATGTGGCACATAAGCCTTAGCAGGAGGCTAGGGGCCTAAATGTCTTTCCACTTCCAACAACATAAAACTAAAGTGACCTGACTGGAAAAAGTCAGGTCAGAATAGATAAACTTCCTGAACAGGGCAGCCTGCTTAAAAATTTAGTGCAATTGAACGAGAGTAATTTATATTATTATAGTTGTACTTGTCTAACCCCAATGTCTGAGTACAATAAAAATTTGCATTGTTTTCTTTTCAGAGACTTGTGTATTTCTTGGTAAAGGATTGAGCTAAACCAAAGGTGACTATGGGAAGAGGGTAAAAAAAAAAAAAAAAAAGGAAAAAAAAAGATATATAAATATTTTCATTACTTTTTTAAATAAAGAAAAAGTTTTTCCATGCCATATGTGGAGAGCTAACAATCTGCAAAACTCAAGAATTAAGACTTTAGCTGCATTTCCTGAAACTGTAGGTGTTTGTGAGAGAGCTACAAAGAAAGTGAGTGAACCATTCTTACTGAGTCTTGCTATGAGGTAGAGGTAGTTATGGGACTGGTAGTCAGTTGGTCAGAGGGTGGTGATGGAGCTTACATATGTGATGAGACACCAGATTTTTCTCAGCGCTATCACAGGTGCTGTGCCCCTTCTCATGTTTGTTAAGATACCAAGAGACTTACCTGCTAGTGCTAGATGAGTAACAGCAGCTGTAAGGCTGTTCTTAAGCTCATGCAAATAAATCATACATGTAAAACTTTCCAATCAATTAATGCTGAAATAAGAAAGCTTTAGAGGGTTCTGGTGTGGATTACAAGGTGTAATACAGATTTATTTGTGTTAAGCTGGTTAACAAATTTAGTTGTACTTAAATATTCCTGTTTGTGTGTGCTAGTTCTCATTGTGCAGAAAACAGTTATCCTCATGGTTAGCTACAAGGCTGTTTAATGAAATCTTGGGTACTGGCATAGAAAGTTAGGCACTTAAGACCTCAATTTGAAGTTTTCTCTAAACATTTTTTCATGTACCAACTTCTTAATGAAAAAATTCCTGTATTTCTTCTTTGCTCAAATTAAATGTCAGAGAAAGTTCTCTACCTTTAGGGTTTGGGTTTTTTTTTTTTTTCCTAAACAGGAATGATCTAATACCATCTTTTTTCTCCAGCCAGGCTGATTTGTGGTAGTTTGTAATGACAGAAATCCAGCATCTTTGGCCATATGTGGGCCCTGAGATACAGTCCACTGAAGCTGATAAAATACAACTGGCTAGAGTGTGATCTTCAGGACCTGTGGACTGAACACAACAGATACCCACCATGACTGATATTTCCAAGTCCCACTGTAAGGTAAACCACTGTACAAGTGGTAAAGCATGTACAAAAAATATTTTATGGTGTTCTGTGAATGTTATGTGGTTATTTTCAATCAAAAAAATGCTCCTCTTGGTGTGTGAGGATTCCTTTCTTTCTCTCTCTTTTTTTATTTTTTTTTTTTTTTTAATAAATAGCCCTGATCTATGAGAAGTGTCTCACTGGATAACATCATTAAGTAGTTTCAGTAGCAAAAAAAATTTCACATGAAACCATTCCTATCCTTCTGAGGTCATGAGAGGAAAATCAACTGGAATGGGAATAGTTAGAATTTGCTTATCAAAACCCTTCAAGAGCACCATATAATTATAAATAAAACATTAGCTAAGTAGTAGAAATGTAGATATAAGTTCCAGGGGAAAAAAAAAAAAAAATAAAAACAGACCACAAAAACCTAACCTTTTAACTATTTCTGTTAATTCCAACTAGAGGAAAATTATGTTTGCTTTTGTAGGTAATATAAAAAAAAATACAGGTAGAGAAGATTTTATGTGGGAATAACAAGTTGGACAACAAAGGAAACATTCCTGTTTTAGGAAGAGATCCTTTTATTTAATCTATAAATTATTATCCATGTGTGCCACTTATTCCATATATTATTATTCATTGGACCACCATAATAACAGTTTTGAAACTAGTTAGTTCAGGAGGTATTCCATGGTCTAGATTATTAAATGATAGAAGGTGTAATCAAGTAATTCAACTAGCAGCACAGTTGGTAGAATGAGAAATGTTTGTTTAGACTCCAATTTATGGTTGTTTGTTTAGTTATTTTACCCTCAGGAAAGAGCTTAAATGTTTAATTTTGCAGCTTTTCTAATATTATGCAAAGCACACAATAAAGCATAAGGCAACTTTGCCTGGTTTATACTGGCATTTTTAATTAAATGTTTTTCTCTTTTCATTAAAAACAGAAATGTAAAACAAAAAATCAGCAGCAGGATATTTTAACTGCGCAACATTCCTTTTGAGTTAGAGACTAAAGCTCTCTTGGTTTCATTAGACAAGGATCATGTCTTTCTTTTTTATCTAAAATGTTTTCTAATTTGTTGAGGTTTTTTTACCTGAGTTTGTGGTCTAGTCACTTAGCTAAACCCTTCCAGATACTAACAAAATTATCTTCACAAAATTGTTGTCAGGGAGAAGATGATTTATTTGCACTCTATAGGTTGGAACAAGGCACGTCAGAAATAGTAAATATCTTTGGGGATATGGTGCTGTGTTCAGTGTTCTATGAACAACACCTCACATACTCTGGACAAATGCCCATGCCACAGAGTTGTTTTTCTGTCTTGGTGTGCTATCAGGCCATCTATTACTACTCTAACAGAAGGAATACAATTCAATGAAAATTTAGATTTAATGGACCAGATTGGTTTTGGACTAGCTTTTTATTGTGTTGCATTTTGCAAATGGTAATGGAGTCTGTTTACATCACCTAGTTTCAGCAAATCATCTCTAAGGGCAGGATTGTGACCTGCTTTTCCCACCACAGGGTGTGGACCAAGGTAGGCCTTGGCGTAATCTTTTGTTATCTCTTTCACTCTCTCTCTTTGCACAAGCCAAACCACACTTCCACCAAATAGAAGAATAGGAGGCTATCTGAATATCTTAATATAATATTTTTATAGGCAGCTGAGTGGCCCAGAAAATGTTCCTTTTGCAGAATACATACTTGAAAATGTAGCTGCAAACAGAGTGGGAGTGTGTCTAGAACTTGTATTGCACCTGTACACACAGGCATTTCCACATGCCTGCAGTCATTACATCTACTTTACTTACATTTGATTGCATGCAAAGCGCACACTGAGTAAAAAGCTTACTAGGTTGAATTTTGAAGCTGGCTTGAAGTTAATTGTCATATCCATTGTTTGGTCAAACCAGAATATAAAATGTTTAGAGTATAGACACCGTAGAATGAGTCTTGCTCTTTATTTAACTTGGAACACCTAAGTATATGCCTGCTTTATTAAAAACATAGCTGTAAAAATTCAAACTAGGTGAAATAATTCAGTCAAACAAAACCCAAGCCAGAGACAATAATTTAGAAGCAATACACTTTTTCATGTGTATTCTAGGACCTGAAAAAGGAAATACTGATTCATTCCCCAGAAACATGAGCCTGATTTTTAACACATTCCTAAATTATTTGTGCAGACTCACCACTTCAGATGAATTTCAGACAGGCAGCTAAATGGTTCAGCACTGCTTTGGGTTTGTATTGTTTTATTCAATCTGTTGTGATCTGAGAGCTGATTTGTTTGAGGCTGGACTTCTACAGAGTGTGAACCTTGCCCTCGAGATTTTATAATTCCTGGATTTTCAGAAAGTTGCCTCCTGGTCATGAACTCTGTAGTTCTACCACCCATTAATGTAAAATGTTTGCATCATTATTTCTAGATGATTGATTCACTTGTTCAAGAGTAATAGAAGGAAGGGTTGAGGGGGGGAAGTTTAAGAGATTTCATCAGAAAAGCAATAACCTGGATCCCTCTAGAGGCCATTTGTGTAATATTTGGTAGGGGAAAAGAATTTGTCTCCCAGTTCTCTGTCTACAAATCAAGGAAGCTTGTCTGTCTCATGTTGTCATGCTCTTGTTTATTATCTTGACAGCATACTTCTGTTGGGTAGAGAAAGCTGCATAATTATTGTACTTTTTTTCCTCTTAAACCAGTTCATGCTTAGAATAAGTAATGCAGCAGGAGTTTCTGTATGCATTAATTCAGAATCTTAAATTAATTCCTATATGCATGTTTCCTTAAAGGTTTTTTTTAGGAAGTGAGCATTTTATGTCAGATGCTACTCGAGGTGCTAGAAAGATAGGTTTCCATTTGTATTGCCAAGGAACTAATTAAACAGGTCAGACAAAAGGGATACTATTACTTTCCCATCTGTGTGCCTTTTAAGCAAATGGCTATGCGGGCCTGATTCTGAGCTCAAGTATAGTGACATTACTCTTAAGTATGTGTGAAAAGTCAGAACTTAAATACCTGTGAAAAACAAGGCAGACCATGATGATGGTGGAAAGCTGCACACAATTAGCCAAAGTGTGAGCAGTTTGATTGGAAAGGAACAGTGCTCAAGGCAGCAAGAGAAAGAACAGAACATTCTAAACTCTTCATGTTGCTCCTGGGATAAAAACAATCAAAGCCAAATTTAAGAGAACACCTAAGTTATGATTAAGTTCATGCCTGTTGAACACTGTCTGTGATAAATTTTCCACATTAAATGCTTCCTGGGCCTGAGAGCACTGCTATTCCAATGGCTCATTCAGGACAATCTGCTTATTGGGGTGTATGCATTGACTTAAAGGATAGAGATAACACTGGTTTATCAGCAGTTCCTGTGACACAGCAGACTGAATACACTGTATGAAGTAGGAGCAGTGTGTCACAATCTGCCCTTCATTTATTAATTGAAAAATCTTGACACACAAAAAACCAAATCAATTTAGACAGCTAATTGAAAAAAAATCAACAAAATAAACAAAAACCAAACCAAAACAACAACAAAACAGAATGTTTTCATAGAAATCTCGGTAAAATTCATTGAATTAAGTTTGCTGCCAGTCACACTTTGTGTAATTTGAGTTGATGGTATGTAAATAGTTTATGATTAATAACCTTTAAATTATTTTTGTTTCTCTCTGGTCCTTGTTCTGCTTCTCCTGAACATTTATCATTCTTACCTCCTTCCTAGCAAAGTGTTATAGTCTCCTATCGCTATGTTATTTCACAGGATCCTCCTAGGTATTTGAAAATCAATTTAATTTTTTAATGAAATGAATGTAAAGAGTGGTATACTTTTATACTTACTTCTGACGTAGGGTAAAATAGTTTTTACCTGCAAAATATCCTGTTGTATGCCATGAAATGTAATTTCATCCACATGATTGAACACGGATGAGGTGCTTTTAAAGAACTATTGGGTAAAATTACTGGCCATATTCAACTTTGCTGTAAAGGTGAAAAGAATAATGTTATAATGACGGATAAAGATGTGGGATAATACTCATAAAGGGAATTTACAAAACAATTTACAAAGAGCAGCAGCTGGATTAATTTTCTGACCACAAAATGTCAATGTACCAGACTATAATAAAACTAGGATTTACAAAAACTATTGGTAGTTTCAAATCTTCACCCTTACTTTCTTATTGGAGCTGAACCAAGAATAATGATGTCATGGGGAAGACTCCAGTGGGTTTTTTATCATTCTTCACTCTGCTTCACCACTTTGCCTAAGTGTCAGGTTACATTTTGTCCATATGCTTGTTCATGGCAGACATTTCATTTCAAACCAGGAAGTATATTTGAAAGAATGTGAGCTGTCACTGGGTACTTTTAAGCAATGTGATTCTTTTATTCTGGATTGATCAACTGAGTAATTGATTTATCGCTGCTTACTGTTGGCTCAGTAATTAAGTGGGAAGCAATAACTCAGTTATTGCATCTGTCAGTAAGTGGAGCTCTTTGCTAGTCTAGGGAGGTGTGTCCTCACCAGGACCCCTTTTTCTCCCCCCCACAACTGAAACTGATGGAGAGTTGGTATTCAAATTTTTTTAATCCCTTTTGCAACTTTCACATTATGTTCCAGTTCTGATGGTTTATAAAACAAGAGGATGATGTTGAAAATCAAGCAAATTATAATTTCTTTTCTTTCCATGGAGATTTCATTGTTTTTCTCTTTGACAGCCTGCTGTAGTATTTATTCCCTTCATCCCTTAACAGAAAGGGGAGCTTTTAATATTTTGGTTTTATTTTATGTTTTTTTAAAGAAATGTATCCTGGTATTTTTAGTAAAAAAGGTGCAGTATGCCGTACCAGGGATATGGGGGGCAGAAGGAACAGTCTTCCTCTACTTTTCACACTATAGGCTCATAGCCACTGATGAATGTTTATAGTTAAGTTTCCTTAGAGAAGAATGTCAACCCAGTTGTGCCATGATCTACTTTATGGTTTTAGAAATGGTTTAAAGTGTAGAGCAGTGAAGGATCTGCTTTCATGAGAACTGCTCTTCCGTTAATCAACTTTATTTAAAATTCTCCTTCTTTTCTACTTCAAGCTGTCTCAGTTAGGAAGGATTTTTAATGTGAACATATAACTTTCCAGTCACATAAAAAGAAGCATGGAGAAAATTGTATTCAGTCAAGATGACATGTCAGGATTAGTTTTCTAACTTAAGTTCTCAAATGAATCCTCAATGAAATCCAGATTGAACATAGCATTTGCTTGCTAATGCTAGAGGTATGCTTCTGTATGTACTTTATTAGTCACAGAATCATAGAATCACAGAACAGTAGGGGTTGGAAGGGACCTCAGGAGATCATCTAGTCCAACCCCCCTGCCAAAGCAGGTTCCCTACAACAGCTTGCATAGGAAAGTGTCCAGGAGGGTTTTGAACACCTCCAGAGATGGAGACTCCACAACCTCTCTGGGCAGCCTGTTCCAGTGCTCCGTCACCCTCACAGTAAAGAAATTTTTCCTTAAGTTTGTATGGAAGTTCTTGTGTTCCAGGTTTTGCCCCTTGCCCCTTGTCCTGTCACCAGCCACCACCAAAAAGTACCTGGCCCCATCCATTTGGCCCCCACATTTCAGATATTTGTAGACACTGATAACGTCCCCTCTCAGTCTTCTCTTCTCCAGGTTGAAGAGTCCCAGCTCTCAGCCTCTCCTCATAAGGCGGATGCTCCAGGCATCTAAGCATCTTTGTGGCCCTCTGCTGGACTCTCTCCAGAAGATCCCTGTCCCTCTTGAACTGAGGAGCCCAGAACTGGATGCAGTACTCCAGATGTGGCCTCACCAGGGCAGAGTAGAGGGGAGGAGAACCTCCCTTGACCTGCTGGCCACCCTCTTTTTAATGCACCCCAGGATGGCCTTCTTGGCCACAAGGGCACACTGATGGCTCATGGCCAGCCTGCTGTCCACCAGCACACCCAAGTCCTTTTCCTCAGAGCTCCTCTCCAGCAGGTCATCCCCTAACCTGTACTGGTGCATGCAGTTATTCCTCCCCAGGTGAAGGACTCTACACTTGCTCTTGTTGAACCTCATCAGGTTCCTTTCTGTCCAACTTTCCAGTGTGTCCAGGTCTTGTTGAATGGCAGCACAGCCTTCTGGTGTGTCAGCCACTCCTCCCAACATTGTATCGTCAGCCAGCTTGCTGAGGGTGGATGCTATCCCTACATCCATGTCATTGATGAAGGTGTTAAACAAGACCTGACCCAGTACCGACCCCTGGGGAACACTGCTAATTACAGGCCTCCAACTAGACTCTGCACCACTGATCACAACCTTCTGAGCTCTGCCAGTCAGCCAGTTCTCAGTACACCTCACTGTCCAGTCATCAATCCCATACCTTCTAAGCTTTGCTACAAGGATGTTGTGGGATACGGTATCAAAAGCCTTGCTCAAATCGAAGTAGACAAGACAACATCCACTGCTTTCCCCTCATCTACCCAGCTGGTGATAACATCATAGAAGGCTACCAGATTGGTCAAGCATGATTTCCCCTTAGTGAAACTATGTTGACTACTTCTGAAAACCTTCTTTTCTTCCAGCTGCTTAGAGATAGTATCAAGAATGAGCTGTTCCATCACCTTCCCAGGGATGGAGGTGAGGCTGACTGGCCTGTAGTTGCCCAGATCCTCCTTCTTGCTCTTTTTGAAGACTGGAGTGACATTGGCTATCCTCCAGTCTTCAGGCACCTCTCCCTTCATCCAGGACCTTTCAAAGATGATAGAGGGCAATCAAGTCCACCAGCTTGTGAGGAACAGCACTATTGTCTTGTCTCAAAGATTGTTTGCAAGATCATTGGCAAGATTGCTTTCACAAGACCACTGGGTTTTGGAAACGACTTGTGAAGATGCCCTGCCCACTTGTGAAATGCCCTGCCTGCAGGAGGTCTTCTGCCTGGACATGTCCCTGCCCTAGTGCTGGGGGGCCATTGCTATGGTAACCACAGCCCTCGAAGGGGTACTTAAGGAAGACCTGCATGGGCAACAGCAAGCAGGGAGAAAGAGAGAGAAGAAGAGGGACAGAGAGGACAACCAGCTGACTGCCTGACCGCACCACGCCACGCTGCACCACGTGGAACAAGCAACTGAGACCTCCTCACCCGCCCCTTCACCATCGCCTCGCCGCTGGACCCGTGGTGGTGACTATTCTGGCTGCCCTATCCCGACTCCTTGCTTCATTTCCATCTTTTTTTTCCATTTCTATCCTATCGCTACCCTCCTTATTACTTTTTCTTTTGGTAATAAATGGTGTTTCGGGAATACGGCATTTGACCTCGTTTGTGTCTTAATCTCGTTCTTGGGATCATATCGAAATAGGGATATTTGAATGATCCCCACATCGGATCGGGACACAGCTCCTTCAGCACTTGTGGGTGCACCCGATCAGGTACCATGGATTTGTGTATACTGATTTTGTTTAGACTATCTCTGACCGTTTCTTCCTCAACCAAGGGGAAGTTTTCCTTCCTCCAGATTCTCCCTCTTCCCTCTAGCTTCTGGGGTTCTTGAGGGGCACTTTTAGCTGTAAAGACTGAGGCAAAGAAGGCGTTCAGTATCTCTGCCTTCTCAGCGTCTCCTGAAACCAGGGCACCTACCTCATTCAACAGTGAGCCCACGTTTTCCCTAGTTTTCCTTCTGTTATTGGTGTACTCAAAAAAATCTTTTTTGTTGTCTTTAACCTCCTTTGCCCGATTCAGTGGGCCTTAGCTATCCTAGTTGCATCCCTGCAGGCCCTGACCGCATTCCTGTGTACCTCCCAAGTAGCTAGACCCTTTTCCCACATTTCATAGACTTTCCTCTTCCCTTTGAGCTTTTCCATGAGCTACTTGGTCATCTATGTGGGTTTTCTGCCACTCTTGCCTGATTTCTTTTTCTTGGGGATGCACTGGTCGTGGGCTTGGAGGAAGTGGTACTTGAATGTTAACCAGCTCTCTTGGACCCCCTTACCTTCGAACACTCTAGTCCATGGGATACACCCAATTAAGTCCTTGAAGAGGTGGAAGTTGGTCCTCCTAAAGTCCAAGGTTGCAACCCTACTTATTGGCTTATAACCCCCACACAAGATTCTGAACTTTACCATCTCGTAGTCACTGCAACCCAGGCTGCCCCCAACCTTCACATCCCCTACCAGACCTTCCTTGTTAGTAAGAACAAGGTCCAGAAGCACACCTCTCCTTGTCAGCTCTTCAACCATCTGCGTCAGGAAGTTATCCTTTACGCATTGCAGAAACCTCTGGGACTGTGTGTGCCTGACCGTGTTGCTTTTCCAACAAATATCAGGGTGATTGAAGTCCCCCATAAGGACCAGGGCCTGCGATCTTGAGGCTACTCTCAGCTGCCTGTAGTAGGCCTCATCCAGCTCCTCATCATGATCAGGTGGCCTATAGTAAACACCCACAACAGTGTCACCTGTGTTAGCCTGCCCCTTAATTTTCACCCATAAGCCCTCCACTCCTTCATGATCCATCTCTAGGTGGAACTGGATACATTCTAGTTGTTCTTTCACATAAAGGGCAACCCTGCCATCCCGTGTTCCCAGTCTGTCTTTTCTAAAGAGGACATACCCATCCATGACAGTATTCCAGTCATATGAGCTGTCCCACCATGTCTCCGTGATCACAATGAGATCATGGTGCTGTGACAGCTTAAGAGAGGAGAAGGAAGTAGAGCATCCAGGTATCCCCAAGGAGGTGCAAGAGGACCTCCTGTAGTCGTGCACACCCTTGAGGTGATTGACCCTCTGTCTCCAGGCATGGGAGGCAGCTAAGGCAGACTTGTCACTCTGATAGTAGGGCTGTCCCATTCCCCAGTCTGCTGCAATGGCTTGAGCATTGCTACTTTGGACCCCACTCCCCAAGCCATTCGGTTTTAATGTTGGAGTCTCATTTATTTATGCTGGTATGTGGTTTACTTGGTAGGATACTCCATGTATACTGTCAATGTTTTATCCTAATTATTGTATATGTACACTGGTTAATGCTAGGTCTGCCAGCTTTCTGACAGTAGCTCATTTTGTGCATAATGTGCACTGTGCACTGCTTGTGTTTGTTCCCTCCGGGCTCAACAGTGTTCTCACTCCCCCATGGTCAAAACAGGCATTGCTATCCTGTTCCTGAAAAGAGCAAGACTATTTTGGCAGGAAAAGTATGTTATTTTAGGTGTGTAGCTATGACTTAATAAGACAGAAAGAGGAAGATGCATTGTCTCCTTACAAGTCCTTGTGCGCTTGGCAGGGAACCTGCCTTTTCCTCCAGTTGTGTTAAGGACAAGTAAGCAGCCTTGGAGATGACTTCTGCTGAGCGATGACACCTTGGCTTCAAACTCAAGATGGCGGGGAAGGGAGTTTGGATTACTGAAAAGGTTTTAAACAGTTAACCACCTTTACTCAGTGCTTCTGAGGAATACCTATCAGTAAATTAACAACATTATTCATGTTAGTAGCAAATAAGTCTAAGGAAGTAGAGCATACAACCCAGTGTACAGGTGGAGGCATAGACTGTGAGATGGATTAAGTGAATTGCCACATAATGGAATTTAGAAATTGTATCCAGTTCTCTGGTGCCCAAATCCTGCTCCATGAGGCCTCTCACTTTTGCTCCTTTTGAAATTATTGTGTTATGAGCCATCCTCAGCTTTCCTCTTCTTTCATTGCCAGGACAGTGTTCCCTGGAAATGCTTTGTAATCTTGCATGCTTGGCAAGGTCTTTATAGCCGTGGGAGCAGAGCTTCGAAGGAGATCTACTTAGACTTAAATCTCAAATTCTTTAAATAAGAGAATCTTAAAACAACAAAGTAAAAGCAAATGGAAATAAAATGAGCTTGTAAAATAGTGACATATGGCTATGACAGTCTTTGCAAGCTGCTTGTTGCTTCTAGGATTAGTTTTTGACTCTCCATGACAGCTCTGCGTCCCCTGTCCCTGGGGTCTCTTGAAGCTTCTTCCCTGAGTGTACTCAGCACCTTTTGAGAAAAGATGCTCCCTCCTTTCCTCCTTCCTGACCCACTGATTTCTGAAAGGAATACAACATGTAATGAAGAACACAAAAAACTGCATAGCCACAATACTCCCATTGTAGAGGCCATTTCTCAAGTGAGAAGGTAGAGAGGATTGCTTCATCTAAAGAAAAAAACCCCCAATATTCCCTAAAAAAACAGTGAGAAAAGCTCTCTATAGCTACAGGGAAGCTATGAAAAGATGAGTAAGCAGTCTTCACAAGCCAAGAGAGTGACTCATGCCAGCTTTCCACTGTAATTTCACTCCCTGTACCCTACTGTGTTTCCCTGTCTCGGTAGAAACCAAAGCTCACCTGTGCTTTCCCTGAGGTCTTCAAGGGACTGATCATTTTTCAAAGTACAAAGACCTACTTCATTTAGCTTCTAGGGGCTTTCAATGGTGCTATGAAGTCACTCATATATTCAGAAAAGTACACCTGTATATCTCTGCAGGATGAGATTGTTTTATTGCTGCTACAGTAAAGTGAGACTGCATTTCAGATCACTCCCAGGCAAATCTGGCTTTTGTTCCACATGAAAGTAAGGTCTCCCATAAACTATAGCTCAGTTTAGAAACATACTCAGGGACTGTTGTCTCTTAAAAAGCAAGGAAGGCAGCAAATAGTTTCACTCAATCAAAACAAAACAAAAAAACTCAAAAAAACCTTTCCTGGAAGTCCACCGTATCAGTAGATTAAGCCTCAAGGCTTCAATAACTTATACTCCTCTCAACTGTGTGTGACACTGTTAGAAGATTCATTAGTTAACGTTAATGAGTGCTTGCCTACACACTCTCATCTTCATAACTAACACACTAGTACTTGTCTCGGAGCATTACAGAGACATTACATCAACCTACATAGCTAACTGTGATTTATTAGACTACAAAACAAAAGTAATGTAAAAATTAGTTAGAATGGATATTGGAAGGAGAAAAAATGTCAGACTCTGATCTCACTTTTTTTTAAGAGAGGATACTGCCAGGCTATCCAAATAAAGGTCCCTATATATTCTTTGCTTTACCTTTATATTCAGAAATACCATCTAGAGCAGGCTGGATTTTATGACTGTAAGTAAAAATTCTCTGTAAATTTACATTAACATTGAAGGAGGTGTCAAAACTCTTTGAACTCAAGGTAAGGATAAACTGAGAAACTGCTTATCCAAAAGTCCAAATATGGAGAAGAGTAACATTAACTTCAATGGAACAGTACAGGCACTGCAAACTGAAGTACTTAAATGCTCAGATGGATCATTGTGTCCTTCTGCCCTGTTTTATACCAGACTAGTAGAGTTGAATTGAACAGGAAAGACAGGGTAATGTAGCAGTTGTTCATAGGCATCCAGTGCACATAAACTTTCTAAGACTACCTCCCTTTTGACGTGAATCAGAGTGTTGGCAGCTTAAATAAAGTAGAGGGATTATTTTGTAGCTTTATGTCCCTGTGCTGCAATCAGACCCAGAGAGAGTCTCTTGAAATGTCTGAATCACTGGAGACATTTTGAGTCAGAGTCACTGTCACTGCAGGAGAGACAGTAAGTGCTGTGATACAGAAAGCTGCTTGCTGGGTAATCAGGTACTGAAAAGTGACTGATGCCGAAAGCCCTGATTGGCATTAGCATTCATTACCAAAATACCTGCTCATAATGAGCTTCCAATTTTAAGACCTTATGTGAAGCACACACCTTACAGTAGCCCATTCCACAGGGCAAAGAGGTACCTCAAGAAAAGTTAAAAGAAACAGCAATAAGACAGCAATGAATTATTTTGTCACTTCTCATATTGTTCTGTAAGCAATGGACAAGTTGCTTAAATACACTGGTTTGATATGTATTTTGATGTTTAATAATTATTTTTGCAGGTCAGGCTATCAGATAGGTGTAGTCTCTGGATGTGCTCCAATTGCTATCAAATAGAGAAAAATTAATTCCTGCATATAGCTTTGTATCATACTAACTGTGAAAGTAAATGTAATTAGGGTCAACTTTGATTGCCTTTTCAGTAATTTTCATGTAGGGGCTTTTGGCAAGGGTTTATTCCTGAATCCTTTGTGAAAATAAAAAGCAAGCAAAATAAAATAACAGGTTCTATTAAAGTTAAATCACAAAGGAAAATGTGAAAGAGTTGAAGAGTTCCTATAAGCTTTACAAGAATATAGTAGAGTTATAAAGAGGAGGACCAGACTGACCTCAAATACAGTCAGGTAAAATTATTCATTAAGAGATACGATATTTCCCACTTCAAAAAAGTAAACATACACATTTGGAAAGTTCTATTCTTTCTTTAAACAGTGGTTGTGAAAAAAAACACTTTCATAAATAGACAGTGTGAAATCTGCTGATAAATTTAACAAAAACAATTTTGTATCTCTTGCAGACATAGGACCAAGCCTGACATTTAAATGAATGCCCACAGCAGTAGATTGAAGAGAGTAGGTAGATAGCTATATCTATTGCCAGAAGTTCTCCTTCTGTCCTGTCTTTTAAAGCAATCAGTTGCAAAAGAAGAGAGATTTTCTTCTTTTGGAAGAGAGAGGACTAACAGATGAGCACTTTTTGCCTTGTTAAAATTTGAGATGCCAGATCTTCATTTATATTATCACCTTCCGTTTTTATTTCCAGCTCTAGTGCAATACTTAGAGAATAGTTGGAATAGGCAGTGTAGAACAAAAAAGAAAGAAAAGGTCATTCTGTAGAAATAAATATCAAAAATAGGTCAGTAACCTGTACCATAGAGCCTCTTTTATGCTGTTCTGGTGCTGGTAAAGGTTATTAAAGACCAAGAAAGAGTCCCAAAGGTTACCCCTTTGGAAAAGAAGACACCAGCACTTGATTGGCATTGCTTCACACATAGTGTAGAAAGCCCGGGTGAGGTGCAGCAGCTCTGAATTCCTTAAAAAAAAAAATGGAGCATGGAAAGAAAAGAAAAGTGGCAGTCTTCAAACCATTCAGGGCAAAGCTGGCCCAAAAGGCTCCATGACCGTCAGAGGATGGCCAGGGATGAGGCTGCCTGTGCACTCCCACGTAGGCAGCTCTGGCCCAACTGCCTCCCCTGCCAGGGCCTAGGAGCTACAGTCCTGTGGGGTTTGTGATCCACCTCTGCTAGCAAGTACTTGGCTGCTGACAGAGAAATTTCCTCTGGGACTTTTATATTTGGATTAAAGCTTTTTGTATGTTACATCTCAGCTTGGAGAGCTGAAACAAATTCATAGTTAAGATTCTAAATTACCTAAAACACACACAAAAAAATCCATTCTCTTATGCAATTTTAGTGCGTCTCCAGGGCGCTGATGTTGCCAGGGTGATTGTGTAGCAGAGCGGAGAGCAGGGAAACACTGACTCTCTGTGTTTTGGGGCAGATGGCTTGCAAAATTGCTTTTACTGCATTTGCCACTTTCCAAAACAGATCTTGGTTTAGAGTTAATGGCTCTTTGACTTTTTCTAGCATATGTGTCCGTGTCTTTTGTCATGAGCTTTAGAAATCTCAGTCATTACAGACCTGTGGCTGCAAACCTGCTAAGATAGAAATCCATGCCTATTTTTCATTTTATTTCCCTCTGTACTGACTGGGAAAATTAAAAGCTGTATCTGAGCAGATTCAGCTTCCTGGGACAGGTGCTGCACAACTACCAACAAGATTGAAAACTGGATTCATGGGCAGCAACTAGTAACATAAGAACAGATTTTGCATGCACTGTTGGTTGGTCTCTGTAGTATGCCTGCAGATACACAGGAAAACCAAAGTTTTTGTAGAAGTCCAGATCCACTGCACAACAGTTACCTCTCTGACTGGCACATTACTTACCCAGTGACACTGCATGGTACCACTGAGTGAAATGGAACAGTTAAAAACACATTAGTCCCCTAGTAACTGTGTTTTGAAGGCAGTAAAGGCTTATCTGATCTATTGAGCTCTGTGCATTATTCCCCAGGGCAGACTAGATTTACAGTGCCTCCAACAAATGCAAGTGCAGATCAACACTGCTGCCTCAGGGGTTCACTGCGGCTCAGCTATGGTCTCTCAGTATAGAATGGTGGCACACTTGAATTCTTGGTTTCAGTTACAGACAGAGATTTTTTCATTCTGATTGCACTTATTTTCTTCTCTAAGCTTTAATAACATTAAAATTATAAGAGTTAGTCACCCAAATCAGATTTCTGGCCATTCTGTTTTCATTCAAGAATGACTAAAGGATTTTGATGCTGTGAAACCTGAACTGTAATCTAAACAGAGCTCAATTTCAAGCATCAGAATAAATGTTTCTGAGCTTAACCCATGATCCTTTCCCTCCTGACACTCCACTGTCAAGCCCATCCTCTCTCCCACATTCACCAGAAGGACATGTGTTCCAGAGCACACTAGCATTGTACATGCGTGTGAATCAAGTCAAAGATGACAGTGACTCTAGTGAAGACCTACTAACTTTCAAAAACTGAAAATAACTCTACTGATGGCAAATGTGCTGTGCTGAATACAACCTGGACTCTGGGCCAAAGATGTAAGGCAAGAGTTTGGCCACTGCCACCAGTAGGACCAGGGAATAATGATAGCTTTGAGGACCCCCCTGCTCACTCAGCTGTGGAGCTCCCCAGGTATAGGCTCAGCCTGAAGCTGCTGTGTTAAACCGTCCCCACTAAACAAGTTGACCTCTGCTATAAGCATGATCTGTCCTCTTGTTATGAGATACAGGTGAAAAATGCTGTAACTCACTCTGGGCTGGGTGTCCTGACTTGCCTTTATATTGTCATTGTTGTTGCAAAAGCCAACTCTTATTTGTACCACAGACATTTTCAGACGACATTAGCAGCTGTATGATGCCTTGCCACTCTCGTTGCAAGCAAAGGTTATTGCAACCAGAGGTAAATCAAGGGGTGCATTGCACTCGGAAAGATGTTTTTCATCAACAACCTTCTTGAACTCTCCCAAGTAAGTCTCCAGCCTGTTTCTGGGACAGAGACATGCCATGTTACTCCTCATGGCAAAACCACATAAATAATAAATAATGAAGGAAAATAGGGAACAGGTGCACATAGCATTCAGATTTCTGATTCTAAGGCCTTTATCCACTCAGCAGAAAATTCCTGCTCTTTTTTGAGCAGCGTGTAAAATAAATCTGAGAGTTTGGTAAACAAAATAAAGATAAAGAAAATATGCTAGAGTGCAATGGGATGAGTGTAAAACTTCCCATACTGACTCTCTTTGCTTACTCAGAAAGAGTAAGTAGGCTGTCTAATTTTAAAGTTCTTCCACCATTGCTTTGTTACTCAGCAGGGACAATATTCTTTTCCTTGGTTTTTTTTGTTGTTTTAAGGTGGGAACTGTTCTATAGACTTTATGCTCTGTGTCACTTAAAGGAAGATGGAAAATTATGTGGGATACATTTTTTCTTACTATTTCTTTTTGGCTGATTTTTTTAGTAAAATCTCTGTCCAAGACCCAAATATAAAACTGAAACACTTGCTTCAATGCTGACAATTGAGGCTGCTAAACCAGTGGATGTCCCCATGACACATGCATATCATATTCTGTTTTCAATCTCTGAATACACAAGCTCTTTCCCCCCGCCCTCCAAAAGAGTGGAGTTGGCCAATGAAAGAAGTTCTGTCCTGAAAGCTGCCAGTTTCTCATGTTGTAAAAGTATATGATTCCAGTGGTGCTGTAAACTTCATCACTTCTGAAAGCATTTCGGCACATGCTGGACTGTAAAGTGACACTTGCCAGATGGTTTCTGAGCTCAAGTACATCTGCTATGCCTGTTGTTGTAACTTTTTGTAACTGTAAATTCTGTTGTTTCTGCACCTGAGTTTCCTCTTACTTTTACCATTGGCATGTTGTAGTATTTCCTTACAAATAAAATTAATTGTGTCCCTGTCAGCATCATGGAAGTACTAATGCAGAAGGAGTCTCAGCACAATTAAGGTGACTTTGGTGACAGCCCAGAAGCATGAAGTTTCTTTAGTGTTCTCTGAAATTACATCTAGTCACAGTGCTCTGGGTGAGGTATAGAGGAAATACACTGTTTTGTGAGGCCTGTGATTTCAGGCAATTTCTTACATTGTCAGACGCACTATCTCTTGTTTATTGGATTATTCCCTTCGGTTTATATAAACAAAATATTTTACTGTATAAAAATAGCTGGGAAAAAAATAATGAAAGTGAATTCATTTGCAGGCATATTAAGGCTCTTAAAAATTTCAAGGTAAGTTTGTTTAAAATGCCAAAATGTTTTAAGAAGTTTTGGAAGTACCACGAGTCCTTGGAAATATCCTTTCACGGAATGTAGCCTTCTAAATGCTTAATTTAACAGCTGATAATAGGATTCAGGGTCTTCAGGTTGGGAGTTTTCAGAAGTTTATTCAGCTTGTTTATCAAGATAGAGCATGGACACACAGCATGTAATTGAATAAACAATGGTTTAATTAATTTTTGAGTTCTGCAGTATTGTTCATTTGTACATGTGAATGATAACCTCATTGGCAGTTGCTGGTTTCAGATCATAAAGTAGTGCTCCACTACAGGGACAAAAAAATGTTTTTTCAGTCCCCCATCTGTGTTTTACTTCTGAAGAAAGTACTATCAATCTTACCTCTTTTTTATAGATAATACAGAAATATTATTATACTTGTTTGAAAGTTGAAATTTTATAGCCTTAGATCTTCTGTTTAATAGTAGTTTATCTTTCACTTCAGCGTCAACCAGACCCTTTCCCGGAGGAAGACAGCCTGGGCATCCAAACCCAGTTTGCAGAGCAATTTCATCAGCTCCCCAGCAACATGGGCTCATTGGCAGACTCATCCAGATGTGAGGTCTGGTGCATGAATGCCTGAGTATATGTGTAGGTGCTAACAGGCCTTGGTTGGGTTGGCAGGGTCAGATGAAGCTCCATAGAAACACAGACAGCTTTGTTTTCTTTCTCCCTTCTGAACACATGCCTGGGAGTAAGAGATGCCTGAGCATGCAGAATTTGGACAATCCTACTTGAATATGTAGTTTCAGGCTTTGAGGTTGTGCTTTTGGCTTGGTTTTTTGCTAGTTTGTTTGGATTTTTTTCTACTGAAGCAAATAGAACATTTGTAAAGTGCAGATACATTTTGAAAAACCACAATAAAATGAAGGAAAATCACAATAATTACAAAGACTGAATAAAGGTCAAAGATAGAGTTGGTCAGTCATCACCAAACTTGCTCTGTAGTTTTCCCATGGTGCGTCACAGCTCCTCAGACTTACCCTGGGTACTGCCAGTCCTGTTTGCTTGATTGCCTTTCTCCATGTCTCAGTCTTTTTTTGGAAGTCTCGAGCCCACAGCTGCGTAAAGAAATAATATATAGACAAACTTTGAGACTTTATATTACACATAAGGTTAGTTTTGGTCCTCTGTTAGTCTGAAGTAATCAGAATAAGCTTAAAACTTACAATTTTTCTCAGATTTGTCTTACAGTGCCATTTCTAGAATCCTGGTATTTTCGCCATCTCTAACCTGTTCTTTGACAATGATCACAGCAAAAAATGCAAACATTAAATTATTGAGAAACTGCAGTTCCTGTGCCATTGGCACAGGTGATGTCAATGGAAGATCACAGGAGTAATTTAGCAGCGAGTACAAAAAAAGATCTACTTAAAAATGTTAAGGCTTTGATATATGAGATTTTGGTTATGATTGAAGTGGCTTTTGGTTGCACAGTAAGTTTGTGACCAAATAACAATACATTTACATTGCCCTTTGCATTTTTCAACTCCATTGATATGGAAATACAGTGAAGATCTAACTGCAAGGAGAATTTGGTTGAGTGTTTATTAAAATAAGAAAAGCATCAGCAAGGATTTTGTCATTCTATTCAGACCAAGCACATGGGAGAAAGTAATTGGTTATATAAATTACCTCATCTAGTAGCATCTGAAAATTATGTGGATTGAAAAAAAGCAATTCAGAATCTTTTGCAAGGAATTAGAAGGATAATGAATGTAGAAACTCCTAAGCAATTTTAAATCTCCAAGTAAACGTGTTTTCTGGCCTGCACCATTCTGAGCAATCATCAACTAATGCAGCAACTAATCGCTGTTTCAGTAAGACCTGAACAAGACAACAGTAATGGAGGAAATCTCTCCCCTCCAGAGCCAGAAAGCTTTGGAAAAAGCGATCATAAGGAGACATCCACAGATGTGCAACAGTGGCCAGAAGCTGAGTAAGAGAGGAAAATGTTGACACGGAGCTTAAAGGTCAAACTGAATGCTCAGCAAGGAAGAGGTTAAAAATGAAAACGAGACTCCCCACCTACTGCTTGTCTGATATGGAATGGAGAAGGGAAACTATTGAAGTGTTGGCTGACTCTCTGGTGGGAAGGCTCTATCCTTTCCACCCTGCATTCTCTGGAAAAGACTCTGGTGTTTGCTGTAGAGGGCTTTACTCATTTTTGGAACTTCCTTTATGCTAATAGAGCTGTTTCTGGCCTGATGCAGTAAAAAGTTTCTTCCTAAAAAATAAAAAAAGAAAGAAAGCTGAGAAACAACAAAACCAACAACTGAAACCCACAATAAGAGGATTTAGAAACAAAACCAAATAAGTTTCTAGTAGCAGACTGGCTGTTAACCTTTCTTATACACAGATTGTTCTAATTTATTTTTGGAGTATGACATTAAGCCCTAGATTTATTCATGAACACTGAGAAATTTATTTTCCTCTTATTACAGGACACAAGATCCCACAACTCTCTGATCTTCTTTCCTTTCACTTTCTACCTTAGTTTGAAATACTTTATTCTCTTAGTTCCTCTGCATTATATTCCTTGGCTTTTGACAGAAGTACAACTTCCATATGCCAAACTCATTTCACATAATTTAACTAAATCCATATGTCCAGTTCATACAATTGAACGTGAATCTCTGGCAGATACTCTTTCAAAATCTGGCTACTACTTTAGTTTTTTTCATTCTATGAGCTTTTAAAGAGATTTTGGTACATGTAGCTTTAACTTTTGGCAACTGGAAATAAAAACACCTCCTTTCCTGCTGTAAATTTCAAACAATTTCTGAAAGACATTTTTCCCAGTTTTTACATTCAAAGCAGTGACCTGGAAATTAGCTGTTCTGTTTTCCTAGTTCTTCCTGTTTTCCAAAAACAAAGCTAAAGATTTGAAGATATTTCTTTACAAAGTGTGGAAACTCCAGCATTTTGCCTAATGTTCCTCTGTCTTAATCCAATTTATTGGAAGCACAGGTTGGATCAGCAGCTTGTACTTGGTTGCAGATGTTGTTCTGCCTCTTATTTGCTAAGGTATGTGAGATTGCTGAAGAAGTGGAAGCAGTGGGTTGCATGTTGTGCTTGTCCATCACATTTCAAAGCAGCTCATCTTCTGGATCAAAATTAGCTCTGCCAGTTTTCTTCTTTTCGTTTAGACAGAAAAAAAGCAGAACAGTATTCAAGCTTCTGCAACAGTCCAAGTCTATTCAGTTTCCTTATCTGAAGCCTACCATTTTGGTTTGTATGCCTGTGAAATGAAGCTATATTTTCATGCATCCTTGTTCTGTGACCAAACTCTGTAAATGAAAAAGATCAAACACTAAAAGACATGCTCACAATGTACTTCCATTGAACTGAGCCTGAAAAAAAATTATCGAGCTGTAAAAACTCTCTGAACACCCAAAAGCAGTTATGGGGAAGTATGAGTGCTTCCAAAGATATTTAGAGACAATATGTGTTTATACAGTAAATTAATTTCAAACAAAAGCAATTTATCTTGTCTGGAGATTCACGTGGTATGCAGTGCAATTGAATTAGAAAAATAAGAACAGGATGCTTGAAAATTCTTACCTATTTAAAAGCTGTACTAGGCACTTTCTATTTTAGGGCAAGACTTAATTGCATTCTGGAAAATGTACTGGCAGGACAGTAATTTTCTCACCAGCAGGTAACAGCAGTTCCAAAAAAATGTGCTTTCTCCAATGTAGCTGTAGGAACTGTTGCTACTTAGAAACTAGCATAGTCATTAATCAAAACAGAAGGAACAAACTGTTACATAAAGCAGTAATTTTACCAGACAAGTATTTTGAGTCTGCCTAAAACAGATGACTAGAACATATTACCCAGTTCTTGGTTTATTGTCTCCATAAAAACTTGGAAGGATACATGTCTGGTCTAGTAATTTTTTTTATTTTTTTTTTTTCAGACACATATGTATTGTTGTTCTTCAAGTGATTTTTTTTTTTTTTAATATTTCTGTTTCTTGCAACATTTTTACCTTGCTAGTGTGTGATTTATTACTGTGATAGTTCAAACACTTTGCCCACTGTGATTGCATTGAAGATGCTGAAAAGGAGTGGATACCAATGGGAAGCTTCACTGGGGGTGTTGTTATCAGTAGGTATGTTGCTAGTAGTAACCATGGAAACATTTAGGATGATCTGAAGTAGTCTAAGGATAAGTAAGAGGATGAAAATTAGCGGAGGAAAATTTATGCTCACTCTTCGGGAAAAATAACCTCTTCATGTTGCACACTGTTAAATTACATAAAAGGTCATTAAGGAACAGGTAGATGCTTGGAGTAATTTTAAACTGATTTGGATGAAGAAATTTGAGGTTCTCTTGCAGAAAGCTGTTTTTGCAGGAGCAGGGATTCTTCTAATCCTGGATTAATCTCAATATTAATTTCGAATGTTACAATTCTGTGGGCCTTGCTGAGCGGTGGTAACTTTCTCAGTTTTAATAGCAAAGTGCCTGGCAGGTATTTTTTCAAAGCAACACTGGAAATCCATGTTCACTGGTGACAATAGCATTTTTCTGGAAAATATTAATTGGACCAGGAGACATTTCAGAGACTAAGCCACTATTGTGCTGTCTTATGAAATATATAAATTAAATAGATCTTTCTTAAGGAGGTGCCTGTAGGTGGAGCCCTTGCAGCCAATTTTCTCCTAACAGTAAGTGAGGGAGAGAAAATAATTTAGAAACCTGAATTTGAATAAGAAGTTATTTGGTTAGAAATAATTCAGTAGTCATTCAACTGTTTATTTTGGGTTTGTATTCAATTTCAGAGAAGCTGTACAAAAAGGGAGTAGAAGAAATGAGTGAATGGAAAAATAAATAGTTAAATTCAGTTATGGTGTTGTAAAGTGAGTGTGAGTAAATACAAATACATTGAAAGCTGGCAAAATTAGATGAGACAAAATGTCAATATTGATTTATTACATTTATCCTACATGGGCTACTTATTGGTTCTATTAAGCTGCTTCTTCCATCCCTGATATGCTCAATTTGATTTTTTCTTAGTCACTTTTGCTCTCTTGCTATCCCCTTTTTGTAGGGATATATTTTAAAATGATACATTGATTTACTTGAGACTCCTGCTTTCCTAAATGGATGAGGATTTGCAAGAACATGTCTTACTTTCCCTACTCCTTTGTATTATTACAGAGGATAAAGAAGTATTTTCTGATTTCTATTTAAATTATTTTTAGGCTAAACCAGTGACTACTTTAAAGCTTACCTCCTCCTGGTCCTCCCACAGGCAGTGTATCACTGGCAAAAGGAGACTATTCTGAATTCCTTTATTGTACACTGATCTTGGTGTCAGATATAACAAAAGCATTATAATAAGTTTTTAAATATTAAAGAATATAAGATTGTCCCTCTATTGAATCTGCAGAAATAGAACTCTATAAACAAGGATTTTTCCCCATTTGCTTGATGAAACTACCAGAAACACAAAAGAAAAAGCAAAGAGTTTGCTTGATTCGTTATGCATACCAGGATGCTTTGTAAGCTGCCTATGTTGTAAAAGACAGTGATCCTCTCTACAGCATTCTCATGGATGATACCTTGCATTATACCCTGATTAGAGGGAAATTTTTTTATGCTGTTTTGAAAAAGTGAGATGGCAGTGAAACAAGTAATTGACGTTTTTATTATTGTAGAGCTTTCTCATGATGAACCCATGTAAGTCACTTAAACAGAAGTTTCTATGACTCTTTGAGGTTAGTTTATTTACTTTTATATTAATCAAAAGCAGCAGAGAGAAATTGTAAACATATTACTTTCCAATTCATACTTGCCTGGGTCATAAATAAAGCTATATCAAGTTGTTACTTAAAGCAAGTTCATTTTTATGTAATAAAATTAGACTTTATTGAAATTGATAGGTAGAAAAACTGCCTCCACCTCTCCCTCTTTGATGTCATCTTTACTCAACATTTGGAAACCAATGACCTATAAGAGTCTTTTGGAAATCCCAACATGATATGTGCGAAGCAGCCAAGTGTCACTACTGGTCCCTGGCTTGTACAGCTTCTTAGATCCCACCAATGTGATTTAGGCAGCTCTGAATCTGCTTTTACACAAGACTTGTTGTAAGGAAACCAGATTGCCTTTTTCTAATGCCTTGAATTCATAAAAGACACAATTGTTATAAAGCCACCTTCAGTCTTCTTAATATCTATTCAACTTTAGGCTGAATACAGCTCACCAAGGCTGAGCTCTCTGACTATATCTAGAAATGCAACAATGAATAATTTGAAGCTTTTTCTGAATACTTATAGATATTCTTTTCTGGTATATTGAGAAACAGTTTTTTATTTATTGTGATCAGTATAATCCAGATGTGACTGCGCTTCTTTATATTTCCAGGTACATACTTTTATCTTCAAATCTGCTCAAACCCCCCCCCCCCCATACTCTAGGATAATGTGTTGAATAAAAATCATTCTGTCTTTGAACTGTACTTGACCTGTCAAAAGCTCAGTGAAAAATCACAAGTAGCCTGAGTTCATAAAGATAATAGACTAAAGTTTTCAGTCAGCTTGTACTAAGCAAGTTCTGTTGTTTTCTCTGAGCTGTGACACTGACTTAAAATACCATATAACCGTTTGTTCATTACCAAGAAATCAAAATAGTTTGTCACTCAAATAAAAAAAGTTAATAGTACGCTATTACTGTCAAATCAGCAACTTCCCAGATCATTTTTGTATTAACTGGCTTAACAAAACTTATTTTCTCGATGAAGAGGAGAGCCAGAAAAAAAACCCCCAAAATCCACAAAAACCCCCACGAATGAATAAACAAACAAAACCCACAAAAATCCCTCAGTGCTATTTAGAGTTATGAGGCCACCTTAGTGTTGCATGCATTTACACACTGAAAGAGAAGATAAGAACACATACTATATGACCAGAACTTCTTGACTCCAATCAGAATTCTAAAAAAAAAAAAAATAAAAATTAATAATTAGGTCTTTGATAGATGTAAACTACTGTGTAATTACCTGAAGTAAACAACATAATTTGGTTTGAAGAGATTTCCTTATTTTTCTGAATATAATTTGAAAGGATTCCAGCTCTTGTCAGAATGTTTATGCTGATGGGAGCTCTGCAGGGTAGTATTTAGTTCTGACTTTAGCAGAGTTCTCATGAGTTGCTTTGAAACATTGGTGTTGTCTACTGATCTCCTTCCAGACCCTGATAAAATTATTTTCATAGGCATCAAAAAGCTTTTGTCTTAAAAATAACATATTTAATTAAATAGCAATTGAAGTATATTTTTTCACTTTCAATGTTCCTCCTGTAATTTCCTTTCTTCAGTCACCTTTCTTCCTTCTTGGTTATGTAGACGTTTGAATCTAAGAAGCACTGCATGAGGCTCCAGAGGCAGTGGTTGAAAGGATAGTCAGAGGAACACTGGAAGAACATGTCATCAGCAAATACAGAGATCCAACCTAAATACTTGTAGCCTGCAAATTTGTCTGCCTGTAGTAGACACATAACTCATATATCTCCAGTCAGAGTACATTGGTTTATGTGTTTTTGTCCTCAGAAGAATCTTATGAAGAAAAATATACTATCTCCTTTGATTGTTTCATATAAGCAGCCCATTACCTGAGATGGGGCAGAAAGAAGGGGTTGCCATTTCCACTCTCCTGTGGGTTCAGGGTCAATGTTAGGTGTGCTTAGAGGCTCTGCTCACCCCTGCTGATGCCTTGGTAGAGAAGCTGGTAGTCACTATGCAAACTCAGAGTTTGGAGGTGCTTGGAAAAGTGCAGGTGTTCCTGTCTATCACCAAGTACTCCTTTTCAATGGAGTTCCTCTTTCTTCTCATTCTAAGAATTTCTGAAAGTCTAGGAAATAAGCTGTATCTCATTGCAGTTTATAGCTGGATTTTTTTTCATACTAAAGATTAGGAGATGAAGCGTTTCTGCAAGAAAATTGATCTTTGTATGTACATTCTATTGCATGTGCTTTTTTTTTCTTATACAGGACTTAACCTCTAATACTGAAAAATACCATAAACTGTAAAAATTCCATAAACTGTAAAGAGGGCACTAGTAATAATACTATAAAAAGGACATAAATCACTTTAAAAAATAACAATAAGTTTTCTAGTTGAGCTGTTTATTACCATTCATATTAAAATTTTATGGTAGAATAAAAATGTCATTTATTTCTGTGCATCTGACAGTCAAATTGCAAACTTGCCGATTAGTTGCAATAATGAAGTTCAAAGCAAACACTTATGTCTGAATGACCAAAAAAATCTAAAATTTCAAAATACTTGAAATTAATCACATAGAAAAGAACACATTTCAAACAAATCTATACAAAGTTAATTATAGCTCAATGTAAGTAGGTTAAGAATGATCAACTATTAGATTACAAATTGTTATCTTAAATAAGAAATCTCCATTGGAATCATTTAAAACAAGCCTTCCACAGAAATACACTTGATTCAGAGTAATTCAATCTTTTGAATAACAAGTATGACAAGTATCTGAAGAGTGATGTAAAATCATTGCTAGTAAAATTTGCTAATGACAAAAAAACAATAAAGTAGCAATAAGTAGTGGTGCTAGGTCAGTTCTACGGCTCAGCTTGGGTGAGAAGGTGTACTTACTGTAACAGTACAAGTTGTGGTTTCTATGGAAGTAGAAATCTTCAAGACTAAATACTCAAGTTTGTATATTCAGTAGAAGCTTGCTGAGTTCAGCCATCTTTTGATCCACATCCTGTAAAATTTTGTTTTGGTCTTAAGTGTTACAGTTTTAGCTGTCCTGAGCTTTTATTTGAGTCTGGGAATTTAAAAGCCTCAAAAAATTTGAAATACACAGGCCTTGTTCTCACACCAAAATTCGAAAGGGGAAGTTTTACATGGTTTTAACATGAAGCCATAGAACTGTTTTTCCTAAGCCTGATACTAAAGGTAGCAGTAAGAGTTTGAAACCTATGATGTAATTCATTCCATAGCCACTTCTTTTTGAAACTAGGTAAGTATTCATTAATCTCCAATTTATTATATGCTTTCTGTAACTCTAATATTTAGCCTCTGGCCTTTCTCTTGCTCAAGTTCCCTGTTGTTGCAGAACTCCAGTTTATGATGACTCACCCCCCCAAGATGTCTTTCCATTGAGTTATGACAGTGTCGCTGAGTCTTTTATTCTTTGCTTCATGACAGATTTTAGTGATAAATAGTTTCTACCTGAGATGCAAGTTCTTTATGGGACTAAGATAAATGATCACAAGCTCAGGCTAATTTCTCTGTGACCTTAGGCAAGACACTTTGGTTCTCTACAGCTAACATCCTTATCTGTAAAATGTGAATGTCACCATTTCATTTATTGCCTAAAAAGAGAGAAACAATAAAGCTTTTTGCTTCCAGCACTATGATAATGCACATCTGACAGGTGTTACTGTTTACAAGGCAAAAAATAAATGAGTACTATTTAGGACTAAGCAATTACTCTGCAAAAATCCAAGACTTCGAGTGTTTTATACCTAGACACAAGTATTTCAACCTTTGAGTACTTCTGTAGAGATTTAAGACAACTAAACAAACCAGCTGTTTTTCTGTTCATTACTGAACCTGCCATATGAAGAGTTCAATTTTTGAGTGCATTGCATTCAGTTTGCTTGGTGGAGGGAATAAAGATCTGAGTCCCTGAAGTCTGTGGAGAACTGTCAGTCAATATGTCCTTTAATGTGTCTTCAGAAAAACTTCAAAATCCACAACCTATCCCTTTCCACCACATTGAGAAATTCCACACCAATAGCACCATGAATGGACTGCAGCCATCTCTATGGAGTGCTTGTGTTTTGAGCTGTGAGCCTGGTGAATATATTTCACTTAACAGTGCTGCTATGATTTAACATCGACATTTTGGTTATCAATATTTACACAATATCAGTCAGAAAACTGGGTGTTGGTAAACACACAATAGGCACAAATATCTTCCATGACTGTAAACAGGGAGAATGATAAAGTCCATAGTGCTTAGTTGGTTTTTAATTTTTACTATCGTTGCCAGTCTTGAGTGCTAAAACTGTAAAACATTTCTAACTGCCTCGCTTTAAGAGGTTGTATTCATTTTTCTTTCTCTTCTAAACTTCTCAGAAATGCAGTTCATTCTTTTTCTCGTGGTTTATGATTTAAAAATTTATTCTGGGTTTGTTTTGTGTTTTTTGGGGGTTTTTTTTTATAGCATCATTTACTGTGGTATGAGACTTCATCTAAACCACAGCTCATGTCCATCTTATTTTGCAGGCTCTCAGGACAGTTCCTACTCTCCTAGGCATGCTTCATCTCACATACAGGTAACTACTTCCTCGTAAGTCATAACAGTGTGTTATTGTCCTTCCACACATCTGGAAATCACAAAACATCAAATACACATAGAACATATCAAGTAATTTAACTCACAATTTCTTCCATAGGGGATTGTGATTGTTGAGGATGGAACACATGTTCACAGGACACTCCTAAATGTGACCATACCTTCACCTTGTGCTTTCAATGTAGTGTAGAGACATCTATGTTTTTTTCAGTGTAGTTATAAAATAAGCATGGCTTTGTCCTCACATTTTTCTTCAAAAGAAAATCTGCAGAGGTATAATTATGCTAGATAGTATTTTTTATAATTTTTTATTCTGATTAGTTGCCAAATTTAAACATAACTTCAGAATATTACGCTTTACAGCAAGATTTTTGCACTATGTTCGCTAGAAAGATATGTTTGCCTAACAGAAGTACTGGTTTGCGAGGCCTCTTCTACACAGGTGACATCCTGGTACAAACTATTAAGGTCTTTCTTTCTGCTCTCTGCACTTTGGTTTCCAGGGGAAATAAAGTCAGGCCCAGCAGGCTCCAACATTGCCTAACTTGTCCAATTCCTGACCTGGATAATTAGGAGCCTGAAACTCACCAAAGCACACAAACCACCTTGAGAAAATACATGGTTATCTGAATTTGGATTTTGAATTTTCATGTGCTTTCAGATAAAAGAGAACTCCTTGAAGGACTAATTAACTGGCATGCTTATATAGTAGCATTTAAAGTTCAGCTCTGTTTTTCTTTATAAATTTGGCTTCATTTGGGGGATTCAGTTTACCTAGAAAAAGACAAACTTGCCATTGTATTGCTCTGTTATTGCCATATAATACCATCTACCACAGACAAAAAAGATAATAGTATGATGTTTCTCTGTTTGGGTGCAATGATATTCAGTAGGAATTCTTGTGGTCGAACTCAGAGAAACCAGAGCTTTTCTTCTGACCTCTCTCACGTCCTTTGTAGAATTGTGATACTTAAATATTTATTTATTTATTTATTTATTTATTTTATTTTTAGGTGCTAGAGTAAGAAAATGACTTCTAGGTCTGTAAACTTTTCTTAAGACAGATAAAGGGACACAGAATTCCTGGTATCAGGTTGCCAGTATTTTGAAAAACAATAAGTCATTTAAAAGTTGACACAGTTTGAGTCTTTTCTTTAAACTCAGATGTGCTGTAAGTAAAAACTGACTGCCCTGAAATCAATTAATGCTTTTATGAAAAGTTTCACTGGTGGCGTTACTGTCATCCAAAGAGGTGGCTTTATTTCAAGTGATTTCTCACCTCCTGTTCTGTGTGTGGAGGTGCTCCTGCCCAAGAAAGGGGCACCTAGGAGAGGGCTGGCAGCTCATGCATCCTGCTCTGGGTTGCTTCTTTTTTCCTGGATGCTTTATAAATTAATTACGGTTTGCAGGCTGAAAATGGCCTGCAGGTTGTAAGATGGCTGGAGTCATTAGATTTAGCCTCCTTTGTAGGAGGCATAATGCAGGGTTCAGTAAAAAGACAGGCAAATGGCTTTGCTTGTGTTTTTGCTCACTTACAGAGTAATGATGCCCTGAGCATAATGAAGAGCCAGGGACATTCAGACTGGAAGACGACTTTGAGGTTTTTATTGCTGGGCTTTTTCTACTTCAGTCTGATCCGTCTGGCTAGGTCTGATCTTGCCCACGACTGATCTGCACCACAGGATCAGAAAAATGTCTCTGCCCTGAGGCTGAATTGGGAGAATCGTTATACGACAGATTTCCCTTCCCTCACCTATCCCCTCAATATTTCTGCCAATAGCTGGAAAAGAGAAAATACCAGTATGTTTGCTACTCCATAGCTGGCTTGTGTATTAGAAACTCACCTTTCAGCATGTTCTTTGTATGTGGGTTAAATTATTGAAAACACAAAACCTGTGGTATTTTACATGTACATTTCAGAGCATGATACAGAGATCCCTCACCATTTTTTTAGATTAGCTAGTGGAGTTGCAAGGATAGGGGACAATAAACCCTATCAAAAATAGGGTTCTCTCAAGTATCAGAAGACAATATGAGAAAAATGTGAAAGAGTTGCATACACTTGGACATCAGCAGTGTGACAGTTAACCAGCACTAAAAGCTGCTTGTCTTAATAATGATGTCTTGAAAATATGTAGTAATTAAGTTTGATAGTCTTGAGATGCACTTCTTTCACAACATCAGGTTTATGATGAGCATTTAACTCACAGAAATACTTGATTTCATTAAAAATGATTACTCAAGCATGGTTTTAATAATTTTTTGAGGAAAAATGTAAACAGGAGTTAAATCCTCTAGCTTTTATGTGCATTAGAAATTCCTTTCTGCATCACCCTTGGGTAACCAAAAAAAGCTAGAAAAGAGTTTGAAATTTTGAGTTTTAACACAGTGTATTATTTTTGCAAGGATTAATATTTATTAAAGGAAATTTAGTGCCTAACTGGAATGACAAATCTATTTAACAGTGCAATATTGCAGCTTTATATCCTTTTCTCTGGAGTAGGCTAAGGCTTCCTACCAAATGATGCAGGAGCTAATTTCCTTATCAAACTCTAGAGCACAGATAAGCAAGATTCAGTTTTTATTTCTCACTATTATTTTAAAGATTATTGTCAAGACACATCATCTTCATGCTGCCGAATGACATAAAGTATGTCTCTACCTTGGGAGTAGACACAGGTACAGATTAAAATCTGTCTCCTGTTTTAGTCCCCTCCCTCACTCCCTCCCTTTCTCTCACAGTGCACCCATATTATTGCATACATTTACCAGTGTTGATATTTTACTGGTTTTAAAGGTTAATCATAATGGCAGCTGTTTGTAGAGACAGCAACAACAAAACATGAAGGAGAGGAACTGTTAAAATCCTCCCACGCCTCTTTGGTATGGATGTTTCCCATAACTTCGGAGGAGAGTAACCTCCAGTCTGTTCGTCATGAAGAAAACATGATGACTTCTTAAAGCGCAGACACCGATTTTTCTGCTTCTGGAGTTCACTAATGCTCAGGTGATGGGATTTCATTGCTGTAAAAACCCAATAACATTAGTAAGTTTGTGGTTCAAGTAAGTGCAAAATGTCATTAATCGATTTATACTGGTTTCCTGGTTAGGTAGTACATACAACATTGCTATGAGCAAGTGGAGCTGTTGGCTGTGTAACAGGATGGCAGACTGCTTTTTCCATGCTGTTACGATGTAGTTGGGACCTAATACCTGAAAGTGGTTCATACCAAGTCTTCTGAGACAATGCAGATGACACAGACCTTGTATGACCAAGTAGAAGTGGCTTGATGAGTTTTATATCACTAGTCGAAAATAGAAAGGAACAGAGGAACAGATTGTATCTTTTGTATTATGAATATGAATTCTGTAGATGTATTGTAGGCTTTAGTGATACTCCAATTAGTTTTTTCAATGTGCATATTTGTTTGCTGTGGGTGCTGAGAATGTGTAGTGAGCCTATATGGATCACTTTTTAAATGTACTTTTCATCTGTCCTTCTCTGATGTATACACTTTTTCACACAGAATATTTCCTTACAGTATCCTAAATATAGTGCTTCCTTTTTCTTTAGCAGGGTATACAGGGAAAAAGCACATAGTAAAGAAAATTTACTAAATATTGGTATGCACAGAATAAAAATATTTCAGTATCTATACAACTCTAGTCTTGTAATCATAGGCAAACATAAAGAAGTAGTAAAAATTTAATTAAATCATTTGTACTATTTTTATCTTTCAAACTCAGATAGAGCAGGGATAGAGTAATATTAAAACTACAAAACCACATATTAGGAGTTTTCAAGACATTTATAATTTAATGCGAGAAAATAAACAAGATCAATACTAGTTTTACATTGAACTAAGTCTACGGTTATAACATGAAGTTCCCCAAATTAGGTTCACCCTGAATAAAGGTATGTCTGGCCTGAGAAGAAACATAGAAAAATAAATTATTTTGCACTATTGTTATGCTTAGCTACATACATAAGGGAAGCACCTGTAGTTGTTCTGGGAATGCTCTGACTTACAATAGATCTAGAAATATAGGAATATGGAAGATGATTCAGCTGAGTTTTTGCCTCCTCGGTCTATTCCTGTGCTGGGCTTAGTTTGAGTACAGCAGAGATGTAGGGCCAGAGCATCTCAGAGAGTGGTATTTCTGGTGACTCAGAACACCAAGTCCATAAAATATTCATAAAACCTGTGCAATTTGAATTGGCGTTTCAAGTAATAAAAAAATACATCAAAGCAATACAATCAATTAGGTGGTCTCCCTACTACATGAGATATAAAGCATAAGGATTTCTTTTAAATATTTGATTATTGAAAAGTAAATGAGGCTTTTTCTGATGTGACAATTATGGGGTTTCATACAGTATGAAACAGTAGCAAGAAAGATACTGTGTTATTGTTAATGGCTCTATTTCTTACCATCTAAATTAATGTGCATGTTTGATCTTCTCTGATTTTTTCATTCTTCATTCTCTCCATCATTGTCAAAAGCTCACTTCACTTTTCTTGTGATACAATCTTCATAATGCAAAGTGACTGCTTATGGAGCACAGTGAGTATTCCACTAGCAAGGAAGAAAGGACATCATTTGATAAAAGCAGACATATCACTGAGACAGCTACAAAATTAGATCATTTTTAGAAGAGAGCAGATTTTTTTTGCTGCCAGTCAGGATTTAAACAAAGGAATCAACCCACATTTGGTAGATAATTATGCTTCTCCAAGGGAAACATAACACTGAGTGAGAAGAGTTAAAGTCTCTCTTTTCTCAGATAATTTGTGCTTTGAACCTTTTCAACTGCCTGTTTCATGAAAAAGATAAAAATATCTGAACAACTGTAACAGTTATTCCAGGAATGTAAGCAACGTTCATGTCATCATTTTATGAGTTCATTTTTTATTTCAGTTTTTCAGACTCCTGCATTGCTAATTTTTGCTTTTGATTCCCAGACAGCAGATACCAATGTAGGAGGAGACCTGCCACCTTCCATATTGCTGGTGTACAAATTTGAATAGATTTCTTTGAGGCATTGATGTTGGATATTAAAATATGAGGCTCCAATTGCATAATGCCCTCTAAATGTGAAAGCTCTCCTTAATTTTAATAGTGTTGAGTATCTATTTCAAGTCTCTCTACATGGAATTTTTACGGGATTTATCATTATCCATATTTCAATAAGGAATGAGAGCTTTAATTACAAATGTAATTATGTATGTATTGAGCATGGTGTGGCTATATGTAATTGATTCTGTTACAAATAGAAACTAGTTTTTAAAAAACAAATCCTTAGTCACCAATAGATGTCATTGATATGACAGATTCTGGAAAAGATAAGATCTTGCATGTGAATATACAGGATGTGATTCTTCCTGCATACATGCCCAGCACAATTTCCATTGACTTCACACGATTTACATCAGTGTGAACGAAGTGAGAACCAAGGCAATAAAAAGGATTGGGACTAGCTTGCTTGAAAACACTGTCCTAAAGGATGCAGCATTCAGGAAAGTATTTAAAAGGATTTTTTGTCTCTGAGTGGGCTGAATTTTCAAACTGGGAGCAAAGTTGAAGTGCAGCTGCCTTCTGCAACATGATGACTCCCCAGCGCGAGGTGACCAGGCGCTCCTTACCTGCAGGCAGTACGTGCAGTTTGCAGCACATCGAAGCACCCTCCTCTTGCCAAGGACAGCTTTCAAACCAAGGGCCCGGCTGCTGTCTGTGCCTTTGTCAGTGAGACAGTTTTGGCTCCCTGGGACCTTTGTTTGTCCAAAAGTGGGAATGTAAAGCAAAGTTTGTCTTAGTAAACTATATACCAGATGTAGAGTGTTTAATTTCCAGTGGGAAAGAGAGTGAGCAGAGCTGAAGAGACCATGGGTTGCTCACCCACTGCTCTGTAAAATATCTGTCTAGAGAGAAGCTGACTAAATTCTGCTGTTCCTTTTTGAAACTAACCTGCCTTAAACAACAAAAAATAAGAAAACTAACCAAGTAAGAACCAGTTTTATTCAAATAAGTAGTGTGAGAGATCATCAAGAAGATGATTGATCCCTAGAGAAAGGGGAACAGGCTCATTTTCTCTTCTTATCATATGCTCCTGGGAGCATCTTGATCAATATCAGAGCTGTATGCAATATGTAAAAGAGATTACATATCATAAGATATATTTTAAATTATACATGTCTACACACTGTATTAATACGAAATGCAATTTTATCTGATTTTAATAATTTAATGTTAGCTTCCAGTATTTGCACAGTAAGTAAATGAGGAGATGCACATGAAATCTAGATTTAATTAGATAGGACATGCTATCACTTACTGACTGACATAAGTAGAATACATTAAATACAAGCATTGTATAATACATTTCTGTTCTGAGATGATGTACAGCAGTACGGCAACCCAACAAAGTTACATTTAATGCTGATTGCCAAAACCCAGCCATTTGAGTTTTCTTAAGAAATATAAAATTAAAGTTTTGTAGAAGATGGATGTGGCATTGGCAACATTTTCTTTCTTCCTCCTGCCCTGGCTTTCAAAAGCATTTGTTATTTCTTTCAACACTGTCCTTTTGGACTTAAAAGAAAGATAATCCTGCACTATTCTCTCATAACTGAGGCTCGGTGCTATTACTGGCAGTAGAAGCTTTCTTTGCCCCAAACGTGTTGTTATTTTGCCACATACAACAGCACCAGATGTAAGAACCAAAAAGAGAAAGAGTTTGCAGAAGGAAAGTTAGCAAGATTGGTCCTTGACCCAGGGAAATATCTGCCTCCAGATATTTTGAAACCCTTCTACAGAATGAAATTGCTTTTTCACTTTTTAGTTCCCATGGAGTATGGTCTAAGTGCCTATGTGATTCCTCAGTGTCCCTGGTAATTCGCTGAGACATCTAGTTATAGCCTTACTAACACTGTTTGTGTTTCTTGTCACTTGCTGAGCAGGCGGGTTTGCGGGGACAGCCCCATGGGAGCAGCTCTTTTCCAGTGGCGCAGCAGGAGGACACCTGTTGGGTTTGCTGGGGCTGAGCTAGCTACTGGTTCAGCCTTTTTCCTCCATCCAAAATCGCAGCACCAGGATGGCTTTTCAGGATGGCTTCACACTCCAGCAGTAGCACTGTTTTCAAAGCCCATTCATTATGGCCAAATAACAGGTGTTGCATAAGCCTTACTCTTTGCTGCTGTGTTATTGCTCCTGGTGACCAACAGTAATCAGTTACAGCTTCTCTTCTGCTTTTCTTCTCTGAGGAACTTTTCTAGCCCTTTCATTACAGTGGTATCTGAGCACCTCATTGCCTTTGATCTCTCAGCCGCTTCAAAACCATATCCAGAGTCACAGCTGCAGCAGGCTGTCTCAAGCGTCACCACAGCACAGAGATCTTGAGTGTGGGTTGATGCAGCTGCTGACAGCCCAGATCCTAGCATGAGCTCACTCAGCCACCTTCTTGGATAAGCTTTGTACTTTTTATGTCTATGGTACCATGCTTGGACTGTGGGGGGTACGCACTGATCTGGTACACATGGCCCTATGGTACACATGGCCCTATGGTACACCATAGCCACTTTTCTGCTGAGTTTGTGCAGGTGGACACACCTATGGTAATCAGAAGTACTTCATCCACACTGTATTAGCTGTGACAGTGCTACAGGGCATCTGTGGTTGTGACAAGTGTCCTAAGGCTTGTCATTTCTCCAGGACACGAAAGAGGATGATGTGAGGAACTCCTCTATAGACTTGTTTTAAAGATTGCTTGAAGGATGGTCACAAGACCACAGGGTTCTGGAAACTCCAACTTGTGAAGGCGCCCTGCCCGCGGGGTGTTCTGCCTGGACATGCCCTGCCCCAAGTGCTGGGGGGCACAAAGAGACGTGACATTGCTATGGAAACCACAGCCCTCAAAGGGGTATTTAAGGAGCATGGGCAAGGGTAGGAGGGAGAGAAGGACAGAGACAGAGAGGATGACTGCCTGACCACACCACGCCCACCATGCTGCACCATGCCACACCACTGCTGGAACAAGCAACAGAGACCTCGCCCCCCCTTCACTGTTGCCTCGCCGCAGGACCCATGGTGGTGACTATTCTTGCTGCCATATCACAACTCCTTGCTTGATTTCCATCTTTCATTCCATCCTGTCCTATTGCTATCCTCTTTATTACTTTCTCTTTTTGTAATAAAAGGTGTTCTGGGAGCATGGCATTTGACCTCGTTTGTGTCTTAATCTCACTCTTGGGATCATATTGAAACCTTCCCCGACATCAGATCAGGACAGATAGTGTCCAGTGCCGTGGTAACTCCACATACTTCCCTCTATGTTTTCTTTTTTATTTTTCTTGGTTGCTAATTCCCATTAGACAAAAAGCTTTCTACACCACAGTTTATTATACACAATTCATATAGAAATTATTGGTCAATATTAAAACCAGTCAAATCATTTTTTAAACCATTCATTAAATTCCTCTCCATCTCAAGGGGTCTGATTTCCAGTAGCTCCTTCATGTGGCTTTTTGATTTTTGCTCACGGCAGTTTCTTTCTAATGTTCAGGAAACCTTTATATTTTTATTCATAGCTGCTGCCTACATACAGTCTTGGTTTGTTATTTATGCTACCTATGATAATGCCCCTTTCATCTTAAAATACTGCACTGAATTTGTCTTGATTTTATGTTAAAGGTTACACCGACAAAGGCTGATAAAACATATGGAGTACTATTTGTATTTACTTGTAAAGCTGCGGTATCCAGCATGACATCTTCACTTCTATGAAGTATTATCCCATAAAGATCATTTTGAAAGTGAATGTCATATCTCATTTTACTTTGATATGTAAATACATTTCAGCCTATCTATCTAAGCCTTTCCAGACCATCCATCACTACGGAAGGGTACTGGTGCCAGTGAATCAAAAGCTACAGCAGCAGTTAACAAGCGCTGTGTTAATTAATGGCTCAAGCAAAAGTTGTAAGAGTGATTTTTCCAGACACTTCACTCAAAAATGATTGAGAAGGAAATGCTTTTTTAAAGTTTTTATATAATGTCACACTAAATGAACCATAAAGAAACAATATAGAAAATACGTAGCTTGGAATTTATGAGGACATTTTACAACTATTAAAGACCACATTTAAAGGTCTGGATTTTAAATGGAGCTGAGGGACCTTTGAAAACAGCTCTAGCAGCAAGGTCATCTTTAAAAATGGAAAGGAAGAAAACCAGGTCCCAAACATCACAGTAAGGAACATGACAAAGCACAGAATTGCTAGTCAGGAGAGGAAGAAAGGAAATTAAAATGCTACGAAAACATTATACAGATCATATTTATTCAAAGACAAGAGACCAGCAACATAAGAAATGATATTACAGCTAGCTACTAAAAAAAAGGTGTTTTGGACCAGTCATCCTCACTGCTTAAAACTGCTGCCGCTGCTCACAGCTTAGCGAGTGTCATGTTACTACATCTCAGAAGATGCAAATCTTGTCTCATGAGAAAGCAGTTCTCAAAACTTTTTTTTTTTTTCTGATAACATATGGAAAGAAATTCTTCATACATATTGAAACCATTTTGCTTTCTTTCAAGCAATTTCAGTTGTATAATATACAGCATAGCATAAAAAGCAGTTCCAAAGTAAATAACCTAGAAGAAAAAAACCCTATTTTTTTTTAAATGCTTGCTTTTAGGAACATTCTTTATCCCATCTTTTAATCAATAAATTCAATTTTCCATGAGATATTTTTACAAATTAATTTGACTTTGATAAGATAATATATTGACTTGCATTTGATTTGGATTCTCTAAAGGTCCTTGTTGCTTTAGGGGAGGCAGTTAGTTCTCAACCTCTCCAAAAAGACAAAACTGAAATTATTGTTTGAAAGGGAATATAAAATATCCTACCATTAATATTTTTTGGCAGGAAATATAAAGCCAAGCTCTTGTCACTATCTGAAAAATGGAAAGCAAAAGTATAGTGGCAGAAACAAACCTTGTTATTCGGATTCTTGACATTTTATTCAGTAGCCTTTGCCTCCTCCCAGCCATGAGGATTGTCACACAATAATCTTAGTATGGAACACACACTTGTCCTTTCCTACCTCATAAATATTACACTGTGGTCTGTCAGGAGGACCAGGGTTATTTGAGGAGCAACATGTTACAATTGCACATTTGCAAGTGGTAGGAAAGGTAATAGGAGAGCACACCCTTTGCATGAATTAATCTAGTAATCTACATCCACAACAGTGGTCCTATATGAGCAGGTCCTAATATATACCCAATGAAATGTAAGTTCTTTTGCACCACTGAGTCTTCATTTTAATTATTATTACATGACTAGAACGTGATTTTGTTCTGCCTTTGAATGAGGACCTGAGAAAACTCATGCAGCCCACCAGACTGAGGAATAACCTCTGACTCTGGGATTGAAAGCTCACAGCCTTGTTTAGCTGCTGGCTGCGATGCGGCGCGTGGTCAGGTGGCAACAGGTCTGGGCACACTGGGAGGCACTTCCCTGGGCTCCACTCCAGCCCAGGCATTTCCCTGGGCTCCGCTCCGCTGCCCAGGGACGAGAAGGAAAAGACAGGTCCCTGCTGCTTTCTGGGGCAGGCAGCAGCTCTGTCACTGTATGGTGAGCTGTGAAGGCTTCCTGTGAACACCGGAGTGTGACTATTGCCTTCAAGGAGCCAGCAAAAGAATGGGGAAAGCTTGCCAGATGTTCCCCTGTGTTTCTTACACAGCGCTGGGAGGGGGTGAAGGAAAGGACAGCTTTCTGGCTGCTAAGATAATTCTCTGCTTGAAATTTGGTTTTGAAAGCTGTCTAAACATGTACACCTTTTACCTTTGAAAACAACATTATTACTGAAGCTTTTGCAAAATAATATCAGCTTATTTCATATGCATTGAAAAGTACTGCTTCATGCAAAGCTGCAATAAATGTATCCAGAACAGACTTCAAAGGTAATTAACAGTGATAGTTTGCCACCTTTTTTTTTAGTCAGATGTTTTCAAGCCCTGTAAATAAGTAGTCTAACTCTAATAAATTATTTATTTCTTATATAATGTTGAACTTGACAACTATTTTTACCTATCAGTTTTTAAAGAAAACATTTTAGCGCTAGAATCTTGTAAAATTTCAGCCTGTAGCAGACTTCACCAAGTTACTGAGCTATGAAAAATAAGATTTAGCTTGAGAAAGCTGATAAAACTTTTTGCATCTGTAGCCTGTACTAGCAGGCTATGATCTGTTAAAATAGATACCTCAATTAACACTTTCTTGGAAATTAAGAAAATAACCTATATATTTTCATTTTAAAAAAGAAATATATTTGGCAGTTTTTCTACTGGATTATAGTACCTTTGTGGCCCCAAGAAGATGGAAATCACTGAAAAGGCAAGTAGGGGACTTTCCTGTTGGGGAAATACCACTCTGGTCTGCTGACCCTCCTTGCTCCCTGTTTCTGTCTCCCCTGCCCGGGTGTGTGAGCATGCCAAGGTGGGAGGATGGTGGAGCTGGGCCCAGAGGGAGCTTAGAAGCTCCCTGCAGTTCTTTCAAATCTGGGGACATACTCCTTCCCATGTAAATGATGCCAGAGAGGATGTTAAGGAGAGTCGCGTTCCCCCTCCTCCCCTCCCTAGTGCTTGACACTAGTGACTAGTCCAAAAAGCTGTTCTGAGGTTCATCTAAATGCTGCACCCAAAAAATGCCATTCAGAGTTGTATTGTAACAACCATGGAGGGTAAGGGAAGGTACTTAAATAAAGAGACAAATACATTTATTTGGATATAGATAATAGGTTATTAAAAAATAAAATGAAAAAGCAATCAGTAGGGAAAGACTTTTTGCCCTCCCTTAAGTCCCTCTAGTAAAGACAGTCAGTCTTTTTTTAATATGAAAAATAGAAAAAAGGGAAAGTCTGCTTCAGTTTTGCAAAAATGTTCCTGCTATGAAAAGGGATATTCTCTATGGATCCTATTGCAAACCAAAATGGTAGATATTTCATCTTTAAAATGGAATAAACCAGCTCATCAATAGTATAAAGTGGTAAAGTGCCAAAAACTAGAACTGGCTGAAGATAATTAACTACTGTACCGCTGGTTTTGGCAGAATATCTTGTTATAAACCAGAATGCACTCAGATCAGTCTGATCCCCAAGAAAGAAATCCAGAAAGTTAGTTTTCTTTTCTAGGTTTCTCATACGCATGTATATAAATGCTCACTTACATATGTGTATGTATCTATATATAACATATATATAAAACATATACACATATGTATGTATATCTATGTGTGTATTTATATATATATAAAATGCAGCAAAACTGAGATCTGGGAGCAAAGTATGGCTCTCATTTATAAAATGCTTTAGACTAACCTTGGCTACCTGTATAAATTGCAACCCAAATGTGGGCAGGCTAGGATGGAAGAAGAAAAGGGAGAAAAAAAAGGGGGGGCAAAAAGATCTGCCAAATAACTGTCAAGAAGAAAAAGACCCACAATAAAAAAAATTGGTAGGGCCTGATCAGTACTTTCTTGCATTTTGAAAGTGTCTTTATATTGGGAGGAGGGGGAACAGTCATTCCAATGGCAGCGTGATCATAAGGGGCTGAGCATTTCTCTCCTTGCTCTCCAGCAAAGCAGGGGTGCTGCTTACCGACTATTTGCTTTCTGTGCACCACATAACATCAGACTAGCCCATGGCTACCCAGGGCTGAAGCTATGAAAACTCCACTGACCTGAACTGATCACCTACTATCCTTCCAGTATCACATCTCTAAAGCTGGGAGGAACCCAGGGACAGATGGTGATCAAGCACGAGCTCCCTCTTAGGCTTTAGCTGTACCATCACTACTATGGGGAGGGGATCCGATCTGGATTTACAAGGAATCAAGCAAACACAATGTAGCCAGTATATCTTACCCACCCGGTTTGCATACCTGACTAACACGTCCCAACACTGTGGTTTGAAAACAATGTTGAAACACTCTTGTATGCGTTCTGCATAATATTTGGTGTTGTCTTCTTTTTTTTTTCCTAACCTGGAATGATAGTAATCTGTATTGGAAAAAAATATATACAAAAGTGCAATGGTAAATTTAGGAGTCTGGCTGTTGTTATCTTGTTAACATCATGACTACATTTTTATATATTTTCTTTTAGAAGACCAAACTGTATCTTTTCCTATTTAAAATTAAGGTCATCACAGAAATGCAAAACAAAACAAAGAAATCAAAAAGCCATTTACTTTTTTGGCAAGGTGAACTAGAACAGCAAAATCTGTCATAAAGTCTTACTCAATTTTATACTCTATTCACAATTTTTTTTTACTTTCACATGTCCCTTCTTTTCAAGACAGGTGACTGGGAAAAACAGAAAACAACAAACTATCGCTACATTCACCATTCTGGACTCTTGATCCAAATGTCATTTTCGCTCATGCTGCTTGGTAAGATCATATGAGAAATGACATAGAAAGGTCATGGAACTGTCACTTCTTTATTAAAATGAAATAGCCTCTCCTTTGCCATGCTTCTTCACAATTTTCAGAACTTAATGTCAGTAAACGAGTGGCATACAAATGACATTTATAAATTCAGTCCATTTTGTTGTATCTAGAAAACAGAAATGGAACTTGGCACCTTCTGGGTGTTTTCTTGATAGCAGATATTTAGAAAAATATCGGACTACATGAAGAATTATTTATCAAACTAAACATGCTATCTATATGTAAACACCCCTACCTGTTGCAGAGATTACTTTTATATCCTTATTTTTCTCCAGTCTTGATGGCATATTGTAACACTTGAAGTGCTGATAAAAATGATTGGGTCCTGCTGACCACAGAATGGGAAATGTCAAATAGATCAAAATCCACAGATTAAAGTGAAATTGCTAAAGTTGCTACTGTAGCTTGTACATATTTGCTTGGCAACACAATATCCATATTAAATATCCAAATTTTATAGATTAATGTTGTTCTAATCCAAAAATAATGCATTACACTATAAGTGGTTATAAACATTAGCACTAGTGGTCAAGTGTTGTTACGAGATTAGGTACTAAACTTCCCTCATTAGTTTTTAGAAACCATACTAGTTGCTGCCCATCAGCACCTAAATCTCAAGACCATCTGGTCCATGTGAATACATATTTAAAGGTGCATGGTAACATGTAGAGTGAGTTCTTTAATAACGTGGAAAAGGAGAGCTCACACTGCAGACTGGAATAGTTTCCTGACCTGAGACACAAATGAAAAACCCACCCAAAAGCAAAGGCAAAGGGCTGAACCATCACTGGATCCAGCTCCTGGTGCTGTAGGCAGGACAACTGATGACTTCAGCCAACTCCATCTCAAACCAAAGCAGACTAGCTTCCTCCCTCTTCATGGCTCGCCATGCAGCACCTGCACTCAGCTCACTTTCCCTCCCTTAACTCCTAGCTCCAGCACAGCTACATATCAAAGCCTTATTTAAAATCTAGGTAATATACGGTTAACATGCATGTGTCTAAATGACAGGAGTGGATTGCTGTGGCATTCTCAGTGTTGCTTTTCAAGCCCTCTTCTTTCTAGGTCTTCAGTTTCTGTTTCCTTCCCCCTTTGTTTCAGTGCCCTCCTGGCAGGGACTGTCATCATGTAACTTTCCTCCACCCGTTTTCCCACCTCCTTCCATTCTTCAGTGTCATTACTATATTTTGTATTTATAACTATGAGGTATCACGTGTCCCTTCCACCCACATCTCAAAGAATGCTTAAAACCCTTTTTATAGCCTTGCAACATTACATACCAGCTTTTTCAGCATGGTGGGTGTGAAATAGTAAATCCTTCAGTATGAGTATATTGAGGTCCTTGTATTTGACTGCCAGCTCTGCTGTCACGTGTTCTAGCTAATACACTTGTATTAACTAGCCTATCTTCACATCCATAAACTACATTCATATTCGTACTGAAAATGTAACATACTCATACCCTGTAGAGGCCCTCTGCATTGTCTTAAGTCTCCCATCTTCTGTTGTTCTCTTTTATTTGGCTCTCCAAGGTTTTTATTGTATTCATTTCCTTTGCAAGTTCTGGCAACTTCCTCACTTCTCTTTCTCTGCCTTTCTCTGCCTACATCTCTGAGATTTACACATTATTGCAAATAAATCTTTTTTTCATTACATGTAGGTGTTCTGCTTGCTCCTTGCTGTCCTACTGGAGGAGGTTATTTGTCCAATAATCTCCCAACTACTAATTTTTACATCTTACTGGGATACAGATTTCAAAGAGCTTTTGCCTTTATTTTAGAAATAACCTAACCTGTCCATCCCACCTGATTTCATTAACTGTTTCTCTTAATTTCTAAAAGCTTGCCCTTTTGAAACTGAAGTTTACTATTTGTTGATGATATTAAATATATATATATACATATATACGTCAGCTCTCAATTTACATCACTTCTTCAGTCATCAGTTTCAAAGCAAACCCTTCACCAAAATCCATGGCTGAATGAACAGCCCCTTTTGCTTTGGAAATAGTGAAGTCTTTCACCTGTCACAGCCTGCAGTGACTGAACCCTGTTGACAATACCTGTGCTCCAGTCTGCATTTGGGAAGTTAAAGTATCTCATCCAGATCCCACCAGTATTTATCCCCCTAGTAATATTGGTCTTTTTAACTTTATCCCTTTCCAATCTGCGTAAGCAGAAGAGAGGTATATTGGGTGAAGGATTTAGGACAGGTGCACTGACAGAAATTAATCAACAGTAATTTTCCCAAGTGCTCTGCCTCCAGATAAATTCTTGTAACTCCAGTTTTAACCCAGCTTCCCAAGTAGTGCATGCCATCAGTCCATGTCTCAGTCATGGTAACTGTTTGGCTTTTGCTACAGCATCTGACTCATCCTGCAGCAGAAATTCTAATTCGTCTTTTACTCTCCTGAGGGTTTTAATCCCATTTTACTGAACAAACATTGCAGTTGTTCCTTTCTCCTTAAGCCTAATTGTGTGACATTACAGCTAAGTAGCTCATGGTGTCTGCTGCTGATCAATATTTTTTATGTTAGCAAGGATCCTTTGTAGTATTTCATGCAGCCAGTGCAGCTGTAGGCTGTGGCATTCTGAATATTTTCTCTTTGAGTCCTTAGAAAAATCACTCTGTGTTTAAGATGTACAAAAAGGTTTTCTTGATTAAAGGTGATAAAGTGACAGATTCTGCTAGATCAAGTCTCTACTATATTCTGTTACTGCTCAAGTGAGGCAGATAAGGACTCATCAATAATTTCTTGGGACAAGAGTCCACATTCTTGAACAGAAAATACTGGATTTTCAGTGCTTGTGGGTGCAAGCAATTTTTTTTTCTCAACAAGCAGAAAGAGAAATGGAAAGAACACTTTGCTGCTGCTGTCTGTAAAAGTGAATTTCCTGTTGCTTCTATTCATTGGCTATTGAGTTGGAAAAGTAACTTCTGGAATTTGGCAACTTATATCCATTGAAATTAGCAGCAAAAATTCCAGTCAACTCAGCAGAGGCCAGACTTCCCCTCAAGAGAGTAAGACGGTCTTCTTGCTTTATATCACGGCTCTGTTCCCATTCTGCTTGCTAAAGGAAGAAATTTCATCCCAGCAGGAGGGAACTATAGCGTTTCCTATGTCCACTGCCTGTCTGTGGATTCAGGGCAGTGAAACTCAAGTATACAGTAAATATGAGATATCTAAGGACAGTCTAGAACATAGCAACATATGTATCAGTAAAAACAGTTATGGACCAGACAATGGACTAGTCTATGCAAGAAGCAGATTTACCAGAACCAACCCCAGCCATTCTAAAGTTCCTCTGGGATGCAATTACTGAATTGTCTCTGGTTTGTGACCTCTGGCTCGAAACCACCTTGGTACTTGAGGGCTGAAAGATAGAAGATATCATAAATGGGTCTCATGGGAAAGCCTTGGAATTACAAGCAAGTAAATCTCATGTCTATACCTTAAAAATCATTAGAAAGTACAAGAAAAATGGACAAACCTCTTTGAAGGAGGTAAGTGTGTGATGAAGGAGATCCACTTGATATAATCTATTTGGCTTTCCAAAAGGATCTCAAAAACCTCCCTTGCCAAAAGGGGAGGATTAAAGAGACAAAAACAGAGAGCATGAGTAGAAATGGAAGCTTCACTAAAGGAGTACAGAAAAAACCCTTTGAGATGGGTAACTGGTCACGGAATGGAACATAAAATTCAACAAAGTAAATGGGAAATGAGACAGATGAGGGCACAACAAATTATAATTTCACATACAACATGATGGGCTCTAAATTACTGCAGAATGCATTTTGCAGAGTAATACACAATACATGAGAACATCATCTCAGGGAGTAGAAAAATAAAGCCAAATATTAGGAACTATTAAGGAGGGAGGAGCGGGGCAGGGAAAGAAAACTTTCTCTGACTGAGGTAGTTTCTGATTTCTTATTTGGTCTGTTCTGGACATCTGCTTTTGGTCATTGCTAGACACAGCACACTAGGACCTGTGATCTTTCCTAGTATAGCAATTTTTAATGCTTTTACCCACGTGCCTCAGAGAATTAAGCAATAACTTCAGTAAAAAGCATAAAAATCAGACTTCCATAAATAATATAAATAAGCCTAATTTCATCAGGCTTGTTTTCACTTCCTATGAGTATATATATTTTTTCCCAATATATTTCATTTTTCTAATCCCAAATTGCAATTTTTTTTTAATTCCATTTTATATCTTCTATATTTATCTCTCCTTAAATGCTTCTAATATATTCCTCAAAATTATTTATCTGACTTGAGGAAGGCCAAGGAACATTAAATCAACTGTACTGAACCTGTCTGAACATACCATTTGACTGGTAGCTTGCCTTAAATATTATTTTTATCTTTGTGTATCCTTTTGATTTTACAACAGAAATTTCCCTGAAGCAACACTTACATTACAGTGCTTTCCCTAAGACAGGCTAATTGCTATTCTTTTTAATTATTCTCTACTCAGCTTCAGAAGATCCCTCAAAATATAACTTCATGATAATATATTTCACAATAAGATTGGAATGCAAACTGGACAATCAATTAAAACAGAAAGAAAAAAAATATTTCTAAGTAAGTTAGTTTTTTTCATCAGCTACTTTGGAAGAAATTTGCACAGCATAGTGCATTGCGTACATCTAGGATGCATGTTGCAAATATGCTAGGAACAGCTTATTGACAATGACAAATAATTAAAATGAAGTTTTATAGGGGAAAGATGAAAGCTTATAAAGACTCATAAAAATCATACATTTTTCATTAGATGCAATTCATACAGAAAATTGGGCTCCTTCAAGTAGTATCCTCCTTCTGATGTTCGTGGCCAAGCTCAAAATTAAACAAATTGAAAAACTGGTATAAAATTAGGTTCCACCCCAGAAAATTTCTTCATCACTTTACTGTAGGTTGCCAAAGTCCATTATCTATATAATAAAGCAGGGTCTACCTTGGCTCTTGCCAAATTATTTTCTATCTTCCCTTGGCCTTTGAGATACATGTTTTCTTTTGGCTTATGCAATTCTCAGTGAGGAACAATTTTTCTGTTATTCATTTATTCCTCTCTGCACTTGAACAAGCTATCTTTACCTTGTCAAAGCCCACATGCCTCAGAAGTCTTTGAGTGCAGTTTCTTCTGAGGTGGGCACAAACATTCGCAGGATGAAGCTTCATTACTATTTTAGGCTGAACTAGATCTGTGGCATTATTAATGGCATTGTCTGTCCCTTCTTCCCACTCTGTCTTTTATTACTGAGCCCTTCCTTGTGCCATGGTAGTGCTGATCTGGTCACAGACATAAGTTGATTAGAAATAAAATACTTCCCTCACCGTCCCACTGGATGGCTACCAGTTTGTATGCATCAAAGAATTTCAAAGATTTTTAAGGACACAACAGAGAATTTTACATTTTGCTTACTCCAGAACTTTAGGATTCATAGACATACCTTTTTGTCATCCCAAAAGTATTGGAATTTATAACCTTAGATGTGGTTTAAGAGGTATATGCAGCACTTACAGGTCCCATTTCTCCAGCAAAAGTTGTAGCAATATCAGACTGCAAATGTGCATGCATGCACTCAGCCTTTGGGTCTGCCATGGCGCAGGGAAGCTAGGGCGATGTCACCCACTTGCTTTATCCTAAATCATGTCTACAAAGACATACTCATCTGCAATACTCTTCAGTTGTTGGAAGATGCACACATCAGAAAAAGAACAGAGGTAAAATCAAGCTACAGATCTTTCAACAGCCTCAAGTTTCAAACCAGCCCTTTCTGCTGGGATTTAGACAAGTTCAACAACATGGAACACAAAGTTAAATTACAGAGGTCAGTAAACTAATCAGAGGTTAATCTCTAAGGTCATGTCTGAAGTGTGGTTAAAGATATTTTAGTGACTTGTTCTTGCAAAGTAAGCAATGCAAGTACTGGATATAAATCCCAGTTACAACAATCTTAGAACATAACTGACCATCTGAGTGTCATTATTCTGCAACAGCATAAGGCTGTGTTACTTCACACCATAGTAACAGACCATGGAAATAACCATGGACTAATCACGGAAAGGAGAAATAATTTTGTCAAATTGCTTTGGGAAAACAAAGTCCTACTGAAGCTTGTACTTTAGAAATTATTCATTTTGCTAGCATATACACAACTTCAGACAGAAAGATGCTAACTGACATGCAGACACTAGTTAATAATATGTGGAACTTGGGCAGAAAATAAAATATATGAAAGTGTACTCACTTCCCACAGGACTTTATTCCCTTCCACAGGTCACATGTTCTATATATGTATCTTATTCCTAGAAAAATATGAAATTGATCAATGTATTTGCTGACTTACAGATATGAAGAAAGAAGTGAAGATTAGTGAAAGTAACACAAATTAGTGAAAATAATAACACTGACTGATCCTGTTTCTTATGTGTTTTACATGTCTTAGTTCATATAGTGATGTTGCTCCGGGTTTGCATTTTGTGGGTCAACATCAGAATGACTTTGTTTAAAAGTAGGAGCAGATGTTGTTGCTCAGCTGAAAAAAGGCTGCATGCCTTCCTGAAAGGCTGATGTGCTCTTCCCCTGCACTTCTTCCAACATTTTGGTAGAAAAAGTCCTTAAAGAGACAGAAATTTTTCCATGACTCCATTTCACAACACGTCTGGTTCCTGAATACAATGGGCTATTAATTGAACTTCCAGTGAAAGTACTTCATGAAAGAAAGGGATTGGAGCTGGATGTCAAGGTTAGAAGTGATGCAGCTTCAGGTCTGTATTTATCAAAAACAATTTGTCCATTAGCTAAGGCTCTGCTAAAAAGTTCTTGATAAGGTATATTTTCCATTTGTTTTCTGTTAAATGTTAGCTGTAGTATACACCTGAATGTGGCACAGCCTTTCAACAGGTACCTATGTGCCTGCTTAAATCTTGAAGTTCCATGAAACAAAATTGATATTATTTTTAGATATTTTAAGTATGTTGAAAATAAGGAGTTGTCTATGATCCCTTGCTTTTCATAGCAGAAATAAAAATATTCTCTTTTTTAAAAGCAAAATTTGAAAGGTAGATTTTTTTTAATGCTATTCTTCAGTTCACCACAATTTTTTGATTTATAACTAACATGACTTAGTTTCATAAATTGCAAAGGGACGGAGGAGAGATTATTTGTTTTAATGGTCTGTATAATGATAAAATGCCAACAGAAACAGCATAAAAAACAATGTGAAAGTATTTGTTGTTGGGAAGAAATAGGTCCAATGAGAAAAGGAAAACCTATCTTCAGGAGGAGGGAGGGATACATGAGAGAACAGAGAAGGGAGAATAGGCAAGTGAAAGATATATTTTAAACATTTACCCAAGAGTGTGCAGAAATTAAACAATTTAGCTAAACTAGATATATTTTTTGAATTCAGTCTGATGCAAAACCACACAAGAGGTAGACCTCCAAAAAGTATAAATGGACATTGGTCTTGATACATAAATTATGAGTTGTCCATGGTTCAGTTCTCCTTAAGCAACAACAAAAACCTGTAAGGACGGGTCGCCTTTCTGACACCAAATCAGACCAGCTGCCACAGGGGCCACACCAGGGCCACCACCTGCCCTGTGCAGGGTTAGAATCACAAGCAGCTCACACGTTTTACAAATACAAAGCATCTAGCATTATAATCAGATCATTTTTAGCCAGCTCACTTGGAGGATATTTTAAACAGAAATGCATGTAACACTTACTATTCATTGTTCAAAATAATAATCTACTGTTAAACTATTAAACTTTTTATTGGGTTGTGAAATAAAAATTTATAGCCTTCTTGCTGCAATTCAGTTTATTTTTAAGTGAAAATGTAAAGGTTGGAGTAGAGCATCCAGTAGTTTCCCCTACATACAGTTTTTGTGTAAAAAAAATATTTCATAAGAGTACAAGCTTTAGAAATTTGCCTGAAAGTAACCTAGTGAAGTACTGCAAGATAATTTCTTAGTTGTATAGTTTTGCCAAACCAGCGAAACCTTTTTCAAATTAGACCTAGAAAGCAGTTGATTTACTACTTGTTTGGATAGTTCAGAATCAAACTCCGAGCTACTCTTTGGATCCCTTTCTTTCTCTCTTTGCTCATAATCAAAACCATTCATCACATTAGTTGAATCAGTCTCAACACTGCCAGGGAAACCACAACCCTGTGCTATATCTCCCACTTATAATTTTTGGATACCCTACAAACATCTTTTGCTGGGTCAGGTAAATGCATGGGGCTGATATGTCTAAATCTTGTGAAGGTCTCCATTTCTAGTGCATGGTTTCCAATACTTTCTGCTACAGAGCAATGTGATGGTTTTTCACAAATAATCACCCTCATTACCAAAAGGCACTGATAGCTCTGAAACTAGTCACAGGTATCTGATATAAAAGCAAATTCTGGTTTAAGCTGATCTTTTGGTAAGACAAAGTGAAATCAAATAACTGTTCAACATAGAATATCTTTTTCAATGTGTTGTATTTTTCAAACCTACACAGCTAAACAAAAAGTGAGGCCAGCACTTCCTACGTGGCTGAATTTGAAAATAGTACTTCCCTGAAAAAATAAAAATGCTCTTTACTTACATGATTACTGCTCTAATATGTTTGTTATAGGTAGTTTAGTACATGCAAGCTTTCCTAATATTTTCTTTTTAAGAGGCTTTTAGGAGATTTTTTTTGTTGTTGTTGTTCCTATACATCTCTCTCAGTACTCACTGTTATTAGACTGGTAAGGTTTTGTAAGTAAGAGAACTCACACCCACTCATAGAGAAAGCCTTTAGGCTTCAGAAAGAGCAATGAGTGCTTGCAAATACTCTTGTCTCAGTCTGTACCATTCTTCATGCGTATTGTACCTGGGCAAACACAGAGAAGTGAGCTTACCTACCCCAGGCTATCTATTCCCAACTGGTAGGTTTAACTCAACAATATTACTTTTCACCTTTATCTTGTTCTGAATCTCAAGCACAGGAGAACAATCTTTTTTAACAAAGTAATACAATTATGGAACAGGGTTTAACATTCAGACAGAAGATTGTTTGATTGCAGAGTGAATCTGTTACATTCCTCCGCTTTCCACCTTCTTTCCTTAGCACAGTAGGGTTTATTCTGGAATAGAAAAGGTACTACTTCTGTGCCATTTTTTCTCAACATTTTGTGGTTGTTCTAAGTCTGTTATTTGGGGGGCCTTTTCCATGGAATTTAGCCATTTCAATGACACTTTGTAATTTGCTTTGTTCAGGAAAGATTTTCAGTCACGCAAGTAGCATACAGGCAAAGAATACAGAAGACCAAAATAAATGCTTTTCCACACAGCGAGATGTTTATATAGAAGGCTTACCGAGAAGTGATGTAATTATGGGAGGGATCCAAATATCCTGTTGGACTCTATTGACCACATATGGCTTTAGCGAATAATGCTTTGTGTTATTCAGACTACCTATTCCAAACACGAAATGACAACAAAACCCACATGAAAACTACAAACATTTGTGCTGCAATTTTCTGAGTATTTAAAATGCCACAGCTAAAATAAAATCTGAAGTAGAAAACTCTCTGAACCTTCACAAAAATGTATTGTTTCAGTGCTTTTGTTGTCATATTTCAATTTTTTACTACAAAAATTCACTCTAGGCAAACGCTTATTTATTTGTATGATAGTACTGCCCAAGTGACACAGACAGAATAAGGGATGGCATTGTGTGCACAGACAATAAACAAGCCCAGTAAAAGACATGGCAACATAAGTGCCATCCAAATTAACTAAATGCATGTACTTACCTTTGCAATCTTAAGGAATACAGAAAACAAAATCTTTGCACAGGCAACTATATCGGTTCTTTTCCATCTATATTTGCAGTAATGCAATTCAACAGAGAGCATAATGCAGGCAAAGGATTTGTTGCAATATTGGCAACTTGGAGGACTGGTTTTTTCCCTCTGCTAATAGGAACGTCTTACTAAGAAATACTATCTTTCCTTTCATTTCAGGAAATGTGATCCTCACATCTTTTATTTTTCTGTTATCTATTTCCTGCATCATATTTATCATTTGCAGACACCTACTTTCCAGGCCAGGAACATTGTCTGGGGTGTGTAAGACCTACATCTTGTGAACACTGGGGTTGTAATGCAGCTATGTACTGTTACTTGTCCACGGCTGCAATCTGCAATACATATGGAATTTCTAGTCCTTGTCAGCTTAACCAGAGCATTTTATTTTTACAAGTGATTGATCAATAGGGATAGAAGTGTGCAATGAAATATCAATACCTCTAGGTCAGATATTTTTCCACCTAGCCTGTTTTTATGGCTAGTGTGTATCACTTTTTCCTGTGTTCCCAAAGTAACTGTCTTCTAGCAACTTGTTACTCAGACATACAGTGAAAAATGGAAACCCACCCACAGTGACGACGGCTGAATGAACATGCTGTGCAATGCAAATAACTCCACATGTTAGATGGAAGAACAGAAATCATTCCTATACATGCCTGGGCATTTTCAAGCAGGTTTTACCATTATAGAAGAAAAAATGCAGTAATTCTTTCTTATAGTTGAAGAAATATTGAAAGAAAGTTCACCTGAGTACCCTCATAGTATTTTATATAGAAGTCATATCTTGACCAAGACTACAGATGGCAGAAAAATACAGCAACAGTCAAAGGTTCAACTATAATTGAAAATAAAGGGACAATACTTCTCTGGACAGAACATGAGAGGAAATCTCAGTTCCTCTATGTCACCACTGTCACCCATTTTGTGGTTATGCATATTTTTCTGAACTTGAATTTGTTCTGGGGTTTGCTTTCTTCTGTAGGATTTGGCTGTGTTAATACTGTTGAATAAGTTCTTAGGTTCTCTCCCTTTTCCGATTGCCTGAGGAGGCAGGAACATCAATGCAACTTTCTAGTGCTGCAAAAACACAGAAACTGTAACCATGGGAAATTATGCAGAACTCAAGGACTTTGACTTGCCTTGGTGGAGCAGTGCATTGCCATCAGTAAAGAATGTTTATAAGTAATGCCAAATTGTTATGACCAGAGATTGGATTTTTTTCCTTACTTTCAACAATAAGAAAATAGAAATAGAAATCCTTTCTATATTAATGATGTTTGGGGTTTTGTTCTTTTAATTTTTCACGGAGTTTGGGGTGGTTTTTTTGTCAAGGGAAAGCAAAACTCTGGAACATATACAGACATAGGAAATAAGAAGCTTTAAAAAACCCACTATGTGTAAATAAAAAAAACCCAAGCTTTTTTTTTTCTTCCTAATGCTTTTCATTTTTTTCCTCCTGGAAAGCAATGGTTCAAATGTTTCCCCCAGTCATTTCTTTTTATTAATTTCAAATTCAAAAAAATTAATAATTAAATGATCAAGAAAATATCCATGCATTACTCCTTTCGTTTCTCTAACTTCAATTCATCTTCAAATTTATGCTTGGAAAAAAATGGCAAGAATTTAAAAAATTGAAATAACCCAGAATTTTCTGTGTTCTTTGTAAATATTGAACAGAAGATTGATTTAGAAAATCCTGCTGATTCACTGTAACAGTGAGCATCTCCCTAAAACAGTAGCTTTGAAAGCTGTTTTTCTAAGTGTTCAATAGACTTGAGCAGACATCTATATTTTTATTGTGTTCCTGGTTTTAGACTTTTTGGACTAAAAGTCTAAAACATAGCAGGTTTTTGTTGTTGTCCTTGTAAACAGAACAGATTCTTATATCAAAAGATCCCGAGAAAAGTGGAAATGGCCTGTGCTGCCCTGTGCTGGTCTGTTCCAAGTTCTGCTGTGCAACAGCCTTCAAGAAAGACTTTTCCTCCTCTGTATAATAAAAGAAGGAGGATTTAAATTTTCCCACAAAAGAGAGACTAGTAAGCAGTACTACAGTAACTCAGAGGATATAATTTATGTTGATAGTATTGTGACCCATGTTTGATAGGAAATAATTTATTATAGTTATTCTGTTATACCGTAATTTTACTGTTGGAAATTTCACAGAAGTTCATTGCTCATATTCATTTCCATTATTTTCTGCATTTAAATGTTGATGATCACAGAAGCCTAAACTTTTTTTTTCCAAGACTGGGTACATCCAACACCAAGTGTATACTGCCCCACTCCTGATTGAGTTTGGCACTTTCCTGAGTAGATCAGTGGACTTTCTAACAGTGTCTGCATACATGTCAGAAAATGTTGACAGTAAACCAAAAAGAGCTGGAAATACCTGACTGGGAAAAGTGAGCTATTAGAAATTTGCTCAACAGTTTGAGTTCTATTATTGGTATTGGGGAAAAAAAAAAAAAATCATGTATGGATCTAAAACTAATGAGGTATGAACATAGTTCACATTAGAATGAAATTTTGGTTGTAATCCCAAATCTGTTGAGGTCAATAGAAGGACTCATATTGACTTGAAAGGATGTTGAACTGTGGTATGGTTCCTGAGCTGCCTTTGCATTATGGAATCACAGGAATGTATGACAAGATTTCAACCATCTGCTGAAATAATTGCTCCAATAGAAAAGTCAAGGGTGCACTTTAAACCATTTTCCACTTAACACAGAATTGTTTCATACAGCGTGGAATCTTTTCTTTTAAATAAGGTGTCAAAAATGGCTTTTTATATGTGTTTCAAAGAAATACCTGCTTAGAAATTCATGTCACATTTCAAACTGGCACAGAGTGACCATTCTTTTTCAACTTAGAAGTTTTCACAGTTTTCTTCCAAAATACTTATTCACTTAATCTTATTTGTTTGTTAAAATCATCACATACACTGCACTTAAGTTATTTTGCCATTCAGGTTTTTTTTTTTGTGAATATATAAAGCACATTTAACCTAGTTTGGAAAATACATTGTATGACTTGCTTTGACTGCAAATTATTTGTTTCTTCTGCAAAAGCAAAACGCATTGTGATATACCTTTGTTTCTTATACTATGTGTGTTCTGCTGTAAAGCTTGCCGAGTTTTATGACTTTAGGATTAACTGCTCCAGGAAGGAGGTCATATGGAGTCTGTTCTCTGCCCTTAAAATAAAAACTGTACGTGAGGGTCAAAAATCTGTACCCAGATGCTAAATTGCATGCAGCTAGATCAAAACCACAATGTTCAATATAATTTTGGTTTATAGCAAAATGAGGACTCTGGAACTATAAACATACTATGTTAATATAATATTAATATAATATAATGATAATATTGCTATTTTGGGTGCTTCTGTTAACATTTTGGACTTTAATGTTAACATTTTATGCTATAGTTAACATGATTTTGGTGAGATATCCAGTCATTATGCATACTTAGTGTGCTTCCAAATATCACTCAAAAAAGGACACAGATATTATCAAAAAGTAGATACAGGAGCAAGTAGTTAACTCTGGGTTTGGAGCAAGTAGTTAATTCTGGTTTTTGATCTACAACACATGTTTTCAGAACCAATGATATCATTTAGTGGAGCCATTGGTTTTCAGTTTAAATGTGTTGATTAAATAAGCATAGGTTTCAATTTGAGCCAGTAGAGCAGAGCTTGGGTACAGCAGTCCAGATTGCCTAGTCTAGTGAACCAGGCTTGAGACAGAAGAAATTTTCAGCTGTTTGCAAAGATCTAAATATATAACTTTTGATTTATTTTAGACCTTTGCTTTTGGTTTGGAAGAAAGCTGCCATAGTTTTAGCTTAATGGTGAGATTTTTTTCCTAGTTTAGCCCTTTCAAAGTCTTTTTCATTGTGTGGGAAGTTTTGAAATCCTAGAGCAAACAACATCAGTCATTTAAAAAATATTATTTCTGAATTACATCACAGTGAAAATGATGACTGTAATCAACTACCTTGGATTTAAAGTCAGGCATTTATACACAATTATTTTTTTTTTTACACTTATACCCTTTTGTAAATCAGATTACTTATTTAAGGGACTAATTACAGACTGAATTGTGTAACATAGCTTCAATAAATTTCTGTCTGAAAACTGAACCAGCCAGTAAGGTTTTACTGAATATCAAACTCGAAAACTGTTCCCACAAGCTTCTATTTCAATGCCATACCAAACGCTGTCACACTTATTAGGTACTGATAAGATCACGGTAACCACAAACATGCTTTTGCCCTACTCTTTAGCACTGTGCCTGGTCAGACCTAGGCCTGCCGTGACTCCCATCTTATGTTACAGACACGCTTTTTCTCCCACTGAGCATTTCATGCATCATGAACTGTATGTTTTCGAAGGGAGAATTACACTATCTGGAAGCAGCTTCCACTACTCCAGCAAATGCTGCAGGATTTTAGAGGAAGCAATGTTTACTTCATAACCAGAAAAAAGGATATTTTAATAAAGCAGGTGACATAGGTGCTCTGAAAAATGAAGTAGTTTGAATTAAGGATTTGTATTAATCTGCTGAAAAATTGCTCCTGGGATTTTTCCCTGGAATTATTGCAGACAAGCTGATTGTCAAGCATAAATTACTATCAAATCCCTATTTCTTACCTTTTATTTTCTTTTTCACCCCAACTTTTACTTTCTCATTCTCCAGCTATGGTGTTCTATCTTCCTTGATTGTCCATATCTTTAAAATTCTTCTTTCCTTTTGTTTGTTAAGAAAAGCTATCATCAAAACTCTGTCAAAAAATAACCGTCTTTTAATTATTGAAGTTTTAGCCTTTTTCAAATTTCTTTTAGTTATTAGTAGGTTTCCATTACTTGATAAAGACAAAGACCATCAGTTTTCACTTTTCACATCCTCCTTAGGTCTTTCTTTTCACTCTACAGCCAGACATACGCCCTGAGCAATTTCCTTAGAAGAGGAGAAACAGATAAGCAGATATGATAGTGATTGGGAAACTGTGGGTATTTTTATTAATTTATTTCATTATCTAGCATGCGCATCTCAATAGTTTTTTCATCTTGTGATATTCAATGGTCAGACGTCAAAGAGTTATAGCTAGCCATTAACTGGTTAAGCTTTCTTAATTCAAAAATATCTTTGTCCTGGGTCCAGTTAGCCTTGGAAATATTCTTCCCAAGTTTCTTTTAAGATCACTGGCTTAAAGACACTATGGACTCTGAGTTTCCCAGGTGGTAAGGCAGCAGAGCAGTCTCTACCAGCCTACAAAACCAGGCTTCAAGCAGAAGAAATGTGCAGGTGTTTGCAGGGACCTAAATATTTCTGGGTTGTTTTGTTTCTATCCTTTGCTCTCGGCATTACAGAATTTTGACAATAAATAATTCTTGGTTTGGATGAAGATGATTTTAAATCACCTTCATTAAAGTTCTCAAATGCTTGTAACAGAAAAGTGTTCAGTTTAATGGGACAACCTGAACTAGTCCATTTAGCAAGAGAAGGGCTACAGAGCAGGCTGTCAGCTACTGGTGGAACCTCCCAATTCCACCCCAAACTGGCTAAATTTAGGTCAACCTTCCTCCATTTGCTCAAGTACCCATCCTGGCAAAGTGACCTGTAACTCATTGATTTCACAGCACATACTGAAAGCAATGAGTAATGTGTGAAGCTTCCTGAATAACTGATCAGGAAAAATAGAGCATCCTCTAGCATTGCAATAGCACTACCTTGCTAATAGTATCAACAAAACCATGAGATGTATTTTTGAACGTCGTTATGTTTCTTAATGGGTCTTATTTAGTTGGCTTTGTGTCTCAATTGGGCTTTTTCTCATAAAGAATACCTCATACGTCACAAAGTTATGTATTTAGATAACAATATTTCTAACGGTCTTTTGTAATAGCCCTCCCAGTCTTTGAAAATGTAGCTGTATATGGGGCTTCTTTTAGGGAACAAATTTCCTTTGCACATCTTTTATATCAAGCTATGGAACATAACAAGCCAGGGCTGCTTCTAACTGATGCAAAGTGAATAAACTGAGCCAGGGCGTACATGTAATTTCATGGCAAAGCACATAAGGGACAAAACAAAGCAGACATCTGTGATTTCTGACCCTGTCAGGGTGATTTATTTCCCTGAGAGCTAATGAAGGAGAGATAATGAAGTCCAATTAAATAGCAGATCCAGATTCCTGACCCTCCATTACATGGGTAACAGGAGTATTGGTATGTCAGCAAGTGTTACTCATACTAAATTTTACCAAGCTACATTGTTGTGGAACAATTTTATGAAAATGTTCTTACAAAAGATCAAAAGTCACCATTATTGTACTATTCCCTTGTGAAAGTCATCACTGTTATTCACAGAATTTCATCCCTCCCAAAGTGCTGGAGCCAGTAGCCAGGGCTGCTGAAGCCCAGTGAAACACCCAGTGTATGCCTCCCTCCTTCTTCACTTATGTATTAAAGTTGCAATTATTTTTGTCACTTGACAAAAGCAGAGACTACTTTATTCAAAGAAAGTCTAGATTTATGCAATGGTTCTTAGAATACCCATGGCTGGCTGTATCATTACTGGTAAAGAATCAAAGGGCTCTGGGGGAGTGTGCTGCTTTGAAGTGTTACCATCCTGAATGGAGACAGTGACTATCCCAGTCCTTTGTCTCTGAGACTAATTTCACCAAAGACTTTCTTTTTATAAAGAATTTCAGAAATTTTCCCGCAAAAGCTTTCCCAGCCCCTTAAGGGGAAAATGAAAGGTGGGGTCTTTCTTTCATTAACCAGTCCTTGCACACCATTAAACCCCCTCTCACCGGGAAGGCTCTGTAACACACGTGCTAACACCAGGCAAGCCTACAAAATGTGTTAAAAAAGAGTTAGGCAGGGGGGATGAGTGCAGCCAATAAACACAGGTGTTTCAAAACATAAAGTGAATGATGAATTGGATGATGAAGTTTTACGCTCTGCATTGTTCACTTGATATCTTTTTGCCTATCATTTCCCCTTTTTGCTGCAGCAAACTCTCAACCCTTCCTATTATTACAGTCCATTTTAGTGTTCTAGCATTGTAATCCATCATAGTTTTGCTCTGAAATGCTTGTTAATGAGTCTTTTACAAACTATACAAAATCTTGAGCTTTCTATTGCAGAGTGTCTTAGAATTTGTGAATTCAGTAAAAGGAAAGAGGCCAATGAGTGACACAGAGGAAGATTCGCTGCATTGCATAGATTTCACGGTGCTCTTTACAACATAGGTTGTCTTGTATTTGTTCTTTTTTTTTTTTTTTTTTTAATGAATTGGACAGAACTGGCATTAAAATTCAGTTCTAATTTTTTCCCAAAAGTTTGACTCTCAAAGTGAGACCCACTTAACTTGCCTATGGAGAAATATGCTTCCCTGTTATTTCTTGTGAATAATCTTCAAATGGTTAATTGTGCTACAATAATCTAAACAGATATATTTGACACATAATATTAAAGCAGGAATACTTGTTTTCTGGGGATTCCTTCTCTAACAGGGGTTCACATTTGAGGTCAGCTAATTGCGTCTGTTACAGAGAAATACCATAGCCAACATGATGCCTTAAGGTCAAAGGGCTCCAGGTGGTATTAGAAAGTCCTTTGGGCAAAGTCAGTCTCTCATCATTTTAAAGTCTAAATACAGTGGACAAACAAAGAAGGGGGAGGAAAGATACTTCTCCAGAAAGGTGCTCGGGAGAGATGAAAATTTCCACTATCACTTAATTAAACAGTGGCAGAGAACAAAGTCTACAGGAAATATGGGTTATTTCTGTTTTAAAATTTAAAAAGCAAAGTTTCCATGTTTCTAAAAAGTGCTGCTAAACTGATTGTATGTTAAAAGAACTGAGACTAGTTTGCAGATGGACAGAATGTTCATTGGTTGGCAAGGTTTCATTTTGGTCCCCCTCTCTTTATTTTGGATTTGACATATCCCAACCCATAACAAGCCCTTGGAGTGCAGAGAGTTCAAATGCCCTGGGCCTCCTCCTTCTAAAAGACTGCTGGGGATAGAGGAAGCAGTTGTCTGATGATGATCAGTAACTTCCCATGCATGGGCACAGTATCATTGACCGGTGTAACATTATATACATTTTTTGCTGAAGTGCTAAAATACTGGCAAATTCTCTGTATCTTGTGAGTCATAGTAACTCTATGGCAGATTAGCAGATGGTGAGCTGAGACAGTGTGCCATGTCTCATATATTTTGAAATAAATGAGAAACATATTCTTCATAAGGAAAACAGAGCCACAATATTTTCTTTCTATATGATAGCATGTTGACTGAAAGGAAGGTGAAGAAAATCATTTTAAGGCATTACTCTGCATCATAAGTCCCTGCATCACTCAGAGCCACTCCATGGGCTACTATTCCACCATAGTCTCAGCTTGCCAAGTCACATCATCTCCAGCATTACTCCTTGCAGTCCTATTCATACAACACTGACAGTGTTTACAGGATATCACTGACTATACCATCTCAAACCCTACTTTTTCAAGTATTGCAAAAATACACGGTTGATGCTATGCATGTATAAACATGAGAAGGGACTACAGTTAACCCAAAGTCTGATAAAAATATACTTTAAAAATATGCTTTGCTGACTTTTGAGATGCTAATATGAAAAGCTGTTAAAATTGAATGCATGTGCCAACTCTTTAGACCAACGAAGTATTTCAAAGGAAAAGCAGTGTCTTGCAAACTGCTTTAAAATCAGACACTGTCAATATATTTAAATAGCTAAGCATTCATTTTCCCTTACTTCGGTGCCTAACCAACTTGCTTAAAAAATAAGTAAATATTAAAATTAAGACATAATAGAGAAGTAGCAGCTTTCTAAATGGGGCAACACAGTAGATACATCCACACAGATGTAGGATCTAATGTAGGGAGCATCTCTGAGGAGCATGTTGAATCTGAATGCCAAAAGAAGCTTTTGTTTCCAAATGTCGTGTGCAGAGACTAGGATACACAGCGTAGCCTCATTTGGTTGTTATTATTGCTTTCTTGTTTTGATCTGTGTAATGTGGTTGCCAAATCATTCAGTCATTCTAATCTTCTTGTCAGCCTACTTCAGTGACAGCTCAGAGTACTCTAAGATTATAAAGTTTCCAAAACATGAAAAAAGAGCTAATTCACGTAGTTCAGCGTTGTCTTAGAATGTTTCAGACCTGAACAGAGTGGTGTGACAAACAAATCTCAAAGGGTTTTGAGAATAGTACATTTTTAGAAATTTCAGTGACATTACACTTCTAGCAAATTCAGTCTTCTTGTTTAAATAGCTCAGCAAAAATAGTATGAAAGTTCAAGTCTCTTTACAGTGTTTTAATAGACACATAATCTACTGAAGAACAGCATGATAATCATTAACTAGAGGAAACAGAACCAGGAACATTTTCTAAGAAAGAAAAGTGCTTCTCTTAAAGAAATAGAAAACAAGGTGTAAAAGGAGATAAGAACTGTGACAAAGAAGAATTACAGACCCTTGGCAGAAAGGTTATTTTTTAATCTATTTGATAGCAACCTGAACCTAAAGCAGGCTGCTTTAGGCTCATTGTGAAATGTTTGTTTGCAGTTCTGGGCTACCTAAGCCTAGAAGGTGCTTTTACACATATCTGATTGGCAACTTTACTCACGCAGGGAGAAAAGCAAAACAAAAGCAAATGAAAGGTAAATAGTGTAGATATTCTGCTGCTTTTTATAATGTTCCTGTGTATAAAGGAATTCTTTTAGTGCAAAAATTATATCAAAATTAAAAGATTGTGGAACAGTGATAATATCACTGTGCTGTTTGCAAATCATTAAAAAAACCCAAAACAAACCAGCACTTCCCAATCAATTAGTGGGTTATTTATTACTAATGCTGCTACTATTATTTTATACTTCCAGATTCTCAAAATGGCTACAAGGACATTCCCTACAGAATTTATAAAATTATCACCAAATTACACCAAAGGTAGGCTTGCCCAGATAATTTCATGCCAAAAGATTCAATTTACTTTCTCTTTGTTCTCTTCGTTCAGCACTTGCAGGTTGAATATTTACTTTTTGCATCAAACTCTTTCTTTTTCTTAACCATACAGTTGTCTCTCTTGAGCAGAATTTCCTTTCAGAGCATTGCACTGTGATATTTGGCCAGAGCACACCACGCCTGCAGATGTGCACCATTTCCTCAGGCATCTGATTCCGGGCCAGGCAGGGATTCACTGGGAGGACTCAGCGGCTCCCTGTTTGCATCCCCAGTGTCTCTCACACACACACACATTTTATCATGTAGAAAAATGAGCATCCTGGAGGGAGAGTGGGGGGTGGTGGTGCCAGGTTCCCCTTGGTTTCATTTGAACCTCTCTCTATCTCTGTGCCATTAGCCACAGAGGGACTACCTGAACAGCACTCCACTTCAACGGGGGAGGCTTGTGCCTCTTTCACACTGAACAAGTAATTTTGCTTGTATCTTACAGTCCTTGGCAATTCCTGCTCCAGTGAGGTGTAATATTTATGCTGGAAAAACCTTCCAAAGAGCTGCTCAGTGACAGAAATATCCTTCAGACCAAACTGCCACCCCTATTTTAATCTCTGTATCTGCTTTGTAAGCCACACACCACTGTTCTTTTTATAGTTTCATCTGTTTTTCTTTAAGCCTACAGCTTCTTCTATTGATCTCCTGACTCAATAATCTCCACAATTCAAGCTTTCTTCTTAAGAATCTGTTTTCACCGTGATGGATCAGAAACTGCTGCAGGTATTGGACCTATGTAACCTGTACATAAATCACAAGGCTGCAGAGTTTTTGCCTCCACCTTTGCCTCAGGTATCAATGTCATACTGAAACCTCAAGATACTTACTTTCTTGCTTCACAACTAAATTTTAATTCTGCCTTATTTATGTCCTAGGACAGAGTTAATTTTCTTCTCAGTAGTTAGAAGAGCCATGTTTTGATTTCAGTTCAGACTTGCTTTGAGAACATAATTGATAAGAGTACTGATGTTACTAGTTACTGCTGGAGCTCAAGGCCACCGTGTTTGGCTTCTCACAGCTGCATCAGGACTGGGAGGGAGAAGCGCAATGAATGGCAAAACCCAGAACTGGCATTTGGATGTGCCAACGAGATATCATATCCCATCATGTTTAGTATATTGTCCGGGGCTGACCAGAAAGTGGGGGGGTGGATTTGTACGGGTTTTTCTCTTGGGCTCGAGTTCTTCCGGGATCGCAGTTTCAGTTTGGGATTGTTGCTCCTCCAGGATCATTATCTGGGAATGGACCGGGCTTATCAGTGGGTGGTGAGCAGTTGCACTGGGTTATCACTCATTTGCATATCTTATATACTGTTATCATTATCACTACTATTTTAATATTGTTTAGGTTTTTCTGTTGGGTTTTTTTTTAAGATTTCTTTTATTTCTATTATTAAACTGTTTTTATCTCAACCTACAAGCCTCCTAATTCTTGCCCCCAATCCTCTCCCCTATCCCTTGGGGGTGAGGGGGAAAGTGGGTGAACATTGTGTTGGCTGCTAGCCAAGGGCTAGCCCGGTGAAACTATTACAATTTACAATCTGCTCATAGACCAGTTTTTTTTTTTGAAAGATGTATTCCCCATCACCTTGGTACTCTGAGTCATTTAAGTCATGATTAATCCAATCTTTCTTTAAGTCCCTAGACCTGATAATCTTCAAACCCATTGCCTTGACTGTACCTGGACAAAGTATTAATGTCATTTTCTTCCAATGCACAGAGCCTAAATCCCCACCTGAGTGATGCGTCTGACCCAGCCAGGATGCCAGACAGCCCAGTGGCACTTGGTAACCCCAACATACAGTGAATGTTTTCCAGGCTGCTTTGGAGCAGAAAAATTGTTTATAAGATTTAAAAATCTATTATCACCACTGTCCCTGAATCTCTAAAGGACAGCAATCTCTCTAAAGTCTTTGAGGAGTTGTGACTGAGTGCATGGCAACCTAGAATCTGTCATAAGAAATCCACTGCTTTCTAGAGGATTTTCTCTCCCCTCTCTCTGAAATGCTGAACAGGCATTAGTGAAGCATGACTGTTATGTAAAATGTCCACGTTATAGATAATTAGTGTATGCATGAGCAGACAATAGGCTAGTTAATATTTCTGCTTGATACCTGTATTGTCATACGTGATTAACCTTTCATAACTTTCAAAGCAGTAACACTATGTGATAATGCCAAAACAGAAAAGGGCTAGGAGGGAATAAAGATATTTGTGTAAAAGCTGATGCATCAACTCCTGAGTCCAGTGCACTCAATGGTGCAGAAAAATTACATGCTGAAGTCAGGTCAGCAGACTGGAGGCAAATAGCTAAGTAAGAAGGAAAAGAACTTGGCAGACCAGACTTCAAATAACAAAAAATGAATATGAATCATTAAGTAAAACTGTAAAAGACTCACGTACAAGTGAAAAAGCTGACAGTGGAATGGACAGTTTTAGCTGTTCTTTACTGCATGGACCAGAAAAGTTACTGATCTGATATTAAGTAAAAAATCAGGAGAGGTTGCAGTATGCAAGATGATGGGTAATAAAATTTTCCCAAAGAAAGGAATAAGATTAGGTTTATGCTTACTTATTCTCTGACCACCCCATCTATCTAAAGTCCTTATGTCTTTAGTATAAATATGACAATTTTTGTATATCATATTTTGCATGAACCTGAAAGAGCACAAAGCACTCTGTGATGCCAATGAAGATAATACTCATCAGTTTATAGTTTACTGAGTCAGATAGAATCAAATACATTGAAATTGCTTACTTGGGCATACAGAAAGTGAATGTGAGCCTTGGGACTAGACCCCAACAGTTAAGACTAGAGTAATATTCCGAGGCTTCAGAAAAGATGAATGTCCCATTGCCTCAGGTATAGTGTAAGAAATAACGTAGTTTTGGGACACGGGCTATGGGAAAAGTCTTCCTAAGGACACAGATCACAGCCCTTTTTAATAAGAATTTCACAGATTTCATATACCACTCTGTTCCTTATTTTGTTACATGTTTTATCCAGATGCTTTTAACTATATCTCAGTTGCTGAATTTTCTTACTGGCCTGTTCTTAGACACCTTGTTTCTAAAGATTTTTCCTTTGTATTTTAATATCTAATACAGTAGATCATCAGAGCCATAAGGAGAATGTTGAGGAGAATATCAGGTATGTTTATGAATACTTCAAGCAAATACATGAACGTAATATCATGTAAAATCATTTCTTTGCTGTATGTTTTAGTAGGAAGCAGGCAGTCATCTCAGGTACAGTGAGAAGAGCATAGGTCTTCACAACTCTGACACTTGCTAAAGAGTTACTTTTCTAAGGAGTTATTCTAGTAACTCCTGTTACCAAAGGGAAGGTTCAGTTTTTGAATGCACAACTTTGTCAGCTGGATAAAGGACACTGGTAAGGCCTAGCATAATCCTTGAAAGGTCATGCAAGGATGAGACACGTCCTTAGCCAACATCCAGCAGCTGTAAGCAAATACTGGAGAGAGCAAACAATATTTTCAGTAAAAAGAAACTAGTTTTGGTGTCTCTGTTTACAACTGTCTCACTTCTCAGTGAATTCACAAACTTCAAAACTTGCCTCTCTGTTCATTTGCAGGCTTTTGCAGGTATAAAAATGAGAAATACATTTGCAGCTGACAGGATTTTGGCATAAGTTATTTGGGACCTAAATGTCCCATTCTGTCAAGCATAAAATTTTTATTATGACTAATTTTTAAAAATAATAATTTATATTTTTGTCTGGTATTAGTAACCTGGGAAAAAATCATATACCTTTAGTGTTTATATGCATAACTCTAGACAACCTGTTTTCTTTTTAGCAAGAGGACTAAATTTTTTTAAAATGTTATCAATAAGTACACAAACAAAATTGACATAACATCAGCTTGTACTTCTCCATTTTCACTATAAATGTGATGCCAGCAATTCTTTTCATCTTTCAGAAAAGAAACTCAACATGGGGAACTGGATTGATTAAAATAGAAAAAGTATATTTGTAGAAAGTACTCTTACGGACTACAGCATTTTACTGATAAAAAATTCGTAACTTGTGGACATACAGAGTGGAAATGCAAGAAAGGTGCCCTGGGCTGGATTCCCCATTTCAGAAAGCAGGGTTTTAAGTAATGTTAAGAGGGACTAAGACAAGGCTTGGTAAAGACTGCCAATGTTTGACAGGAGCAGGGGATACACAAGAATTAAAGACAGGTTTGAACTTTTCCATGGAGCAAGTTTTCAAGTAGGAAAAAAAAAAAAAAAATTGAATTAGATTTTGATAAAATTTTAGTATTAATATCAATTGTATTAAATAGCATGGCTGTCTGTTTTAGGAGGAGTCTGTATCTAGTATTCCTATATTAATAGTGAAAACCTCAATGTGTTAAATAAGGCCAAGATATCCTGCAGAATACAGTAGCTATAAAGTCACAATAACATAAAGTCACAGTAGTCTAATGAATGAAGGATTGAAATATGAATCTTTGAAATATGAAATCCAGGAACATTCATATTTTTTGGGCAAGGCTCTCTAACTGCCATACTATGTTCGCTACCATTTGCAGCTACAGTGTTTACATGAGAATGGGGCAACCTTGATTTCCAGTCTGTCTTCTGTGGGAGTCTCTCAGGGTGTGGAGAGCACATGTGGAAATCGCATGTGGAACCCAGAGCCTCCCAGCCAGGCAGCTGAACCACTTGTCTCCACCTGCTCTTATATCCTGCCAGCGCTTTTTTCCACCCCAGAGTTTCAGATCTGTGGAGGGTGCACCTTCATTATAATTAGAAGAAATGAAAAATGGGGCCACTAAGCTGTACAAAGTTTAAGAGGACATGAATAGCATTTAGCTATCAAAGAATGTGTCAGTTCCAGATATTTGTAGATGAAATTGCATGTGCCAGTTTGTGCATATGTGATTAATTTTAGCTTTCTTGACCTTCTATTTGCATGCAATATGTGGGAGATACAGCAACTTATTTTTAAAGCCCACAAAACATAAGCTTCATTTCCTCCTGCTTATTAAACTATCTCAGTTCATATACTTCTATGGAAATACAGTGTTCAGCTTCCTGCTAAATTATTAGCATGTTTCTGCCAATTTCTCAAAATGTTTTCCTTTACCCTTGTTGATTGTGAAAAAACTCCAAACCAGATCTTGAGGCAAAACAATCTGGAATAGAATAAAAGCTGTAAGTGGCTAGCAATTAATTTTTGACATTGTGAACTGATATGCATGGGCCTTTTTCCTAGAGGTGTGAAAGCCGGGAACTCAGACTACAGGAAAGTAAAGCCTGGGTTTGCCCAGCAGAAGTAATTTCTTCCCCACTTCAACTGCCACCATAAATTAAAAAATTTTCCACAGACTACAAGCCCATCATTCCTGAGAAGCCTCTGTCAACTCCCTTGTAAACTGTAACTGCATTTCCTAACTAAAGACTCAGCAAAAATCACCCCCTGCTCTCTTAGCACCAAGGTAAGACCAAACCATATGAATTGATGTCCTTCATATACAATTCATGTATGATGGTCTCCACTATGGGCCCTGTATCACAGCTTCTCTCCTACTGGAGTTTAGCGATAGTGTGACTGCTAGAGTCACATTTCTGTGCAATATTTTTTCTCGTGGTCAAAGATATGATCATACTTGCACTGTCCTTGTTGGAGTCACCACCCCATACAAAGGATCTATTCTGACCTATGACAAGTGAAAACTTACTTAATACTCATGTCCATGGGAGAGTGATGACAATACCAACTTATGCTATTTCCACTGGCTGCCCCTGTCGTAATGACTTCTCACAACTGGAGAAACAGAAATGAAGGCAAGAAAACTTAAGTTCTGCTGCCCAGGCAGAGGAAAAGAAGGAAGAAAAAGAAAGAGAAAGAGAAAGAGAAAGAGAAAGAGAAAGAGAAAGAGAAAGAGAAAGAGAAAGAGAAAGAGAAAGAGAAAGAGAAAGAGAAAGAGAAAGAGAAAAAGAAAAAGAAAAAGAAAAAGAAAAAGAAAGAGAAAGAGAAAGAGAAAGAGAAAGAGAAAGAGAAAGAGAAAGAGAAAGAGAAAGAGAAAGAGAAAGAGAAAGAGAAAGAGAAAGAGAAAAAATCTTAAAATCAATAAAAATCTTTGATGCTAAGTTTGGAATCTCCATTTTCTTCACCCCTGAACCTTCACTTTTACTAGCTGCTTCTTCCTATTTTTTACCAGATGCAGAGAGTGTTGTAGCAAAATAAACAGGGCTGCCTTTCCACTTCCAGCCCTTATTCCTGCATGCTTCTTCATATGGTTTTATTTTTAAACGTTTACCCATAAAGATGTAACTTACTTTAAGGCTTACTTCAAGGAAGTTCCTAACAAGTTCCCATATGCCATTGCTTAACCCAGAACAGCTGATCTTTGTAAATCAGCAACAGACCCAGCAGCAATAGCTGACTGCAGTAGGCTGATGGGGTTTGCCTATTTGTAGTGCAGTCAGTTCACTAATGAGGAGCTGGCAAGAGGCACAATGCCTCCTGGACCTCATTAAATAAGCTTATTTTGGCCTGCTGAAACGTTACCTCAGGACTTGAGCACAGACACTGGAACAGCACTTTGCTGCAGAGACGGAGGTCCTGTCTCACCGGTGGAGGTGGTGTCTTCCTGAAGAGTTTTAAAGCCAGGTTTCCTCCCTGTCACTGACTCTCTAGGTGTGACAGGATACAATGATGCTTTAATGAAAGTGGGTTTAACTCAGAGACTTGTCAATGTTCCCTCTGAAGAGGCTCAATCCCGTCTCAGGGACCACTCTGCAGTCACTCCCCCGTGCATAACCACGTCTCCCCACACTGAAAATCTCCTAGCAAGTGTTAGCCCTCCTGAGGCTGCTCTGTTTTTCTCTGCAGAGTGCAGCAGCTTTAAACTTACCTAACAAATTGCACAGACATCTTCTCAATGTAAGGGAAACTAGACGAGCAGCAGAGCGCCAGCAGAGCCAGCCCACACCTCACTCTGCTCCCAGACTGGGCAGCCCCGGGGCTGCAGAGGAGGGAAAGCCACACATGCTTTAATATTATTCTAGTCAAAACTCATTACACAGTTCCCTCAGGTATGGGGAAAGTCTGAAAGTGAACTGCAGTCATTAGTGCTTCCTAACCTGCTCCCATTTTCCTTAGCTGTCATGTCCAGGTTTGCTATTTCTAGCTCAGACACACTGGCAAAAGAGATGCTTATGGAGTGAAGCTCAAGTGCCAAGTCCAAAGGTCTCTTGAGGCTGCAGATTATTTTGCTTGGAGACTCATCACCACTCTGGCTAAGCAGAAGAGTGAAAACACGACAAATCTGATTAGTCTTTTTCCCACCCACAAGTATGCAACTTCTGCTACTGTAAAAACTAGAACCTGAGGCTCTGATTGTGCAAAAACCTCAAAATGGCTTTAGAAAGGAAACAGCTACCTGCATGAGCACTTGAGCTGTGACAGCAGTGCTTTGAGCCTGATGGAGGAGAAAAACTGTGGGCACCCCATCCTATGCCAGAGCTTGGTACACAGTGCCTGCTGCCTCAGCACATGCGGGAGGGTTTGTGCAAGTATGGTGGGAGTGTTAGCCTGGTCTGGGAAGCCCCTGTTGAGTTTTGGATGTCTCCCTTGTCAGGCAGCCTCTGGGACTGCTACAGGACTGTCATGAGAAGTGGCATTCTCCAGCCAGATTTTTGCTTTTAAGTCAATGGGTATTGGATTGCACCCAAAGCTGCAGAAGTATTTGAAAAACAGGAAAACTGCAGGTTTTCATTAGCAAAGATTAAAAGCTACTTTAAGTTAGCCTAACTAGAGGCTTTCCATACTAATATAGCATTATATGGTTCCAAGCCTCTGTAAGTACAGCTAGAGGTGCAGCGTCAGCTCCGTCACCTGCACAAGTACAGGCGGTGTCTGGAGACCACCCGTGTCTGTCGGTTAATGCAGTGGGAGGGCGTTAGGTCAGCTACCACAGGATGCACTGCAAGGTCCTGTTGCTTAGCTAGCACCTCAGAGGCAGGACTTATACAAAGAGATATGAAACACACTTTTCTAAATTAGCAATGACTTTATTAATCTGGACAGGAATCTCCTGGCCATGAACATCTAACACGAAATGAGAGAGCTATTTTTTGTTCTTCTGTGTCTGTACAGAAATACATTTGATAACATTGGTAACAGCCAGCTTGCCAAGGCATCCATCAGAACTGTTGAAGCTCAGAGCTCCAGTGGAGTGTTTGTTCACAACAGCACTCCCAGCCCTTCAGGAAGTCTGTATCTCCCACTGGTTTGGTGGGCACTGTACTGGCTGCTGTTGTCATGGCTCTGGCTTTGCTGTCACCTCCATCTAAGCCTTTATTCACTTGAGTGAAGCACAGTGTACTGAAAAGCAGTGGTGAAATCTCAAGCTTTGTGGGGTGCCTTATTTGACAAAGTTCATAGCTCTGCTAACTGCTCCAGTTTATCATAATAAAGTAACTGTTTTAGTGTACACAGAGGGTATTTCTTTTCCTGTTCAGTCTCCTGTACTTCTGATTTATTGTGGTTCCATTATGTGTCCCCTAGGAACTGCTCTCACCATATTTTCAGCAGATGTATTCTTAGAGCAGATTGCCATTTAGAATGTAAGCAGTTATTCCTGTTTCAAGATTTGCCATTCAGCATCTCTGTGGAGAAAACGCACATTAACAAAGGAGAAAGCTGAGTGCGCACAGCTCCTCAAAGACAGTCCAGAAGTCAGACTACACAGCCAAGCAGAGAGCCCTGCCTCCAGCAGCATTTTCCCTGGGTCTTCCCTCAGGGTGGGACAGCAGCTCAGGTCTGGTGTGGCAGTCCTGCATCTGCTCCAAACAGAGAGAGAAAGACTGGATTTGGTTACACTATTCAATATGTGATGGGATACAGACATGTTCTCTGTCCCTCTTACATTAGTTCAAGTCTTCAATACAGCGACAAGTCATAATTGGTACTACTTGAACTCACTTGCCCTTATGGAGTCAATGCTCATAGATTATTTTTTTTTTTTAAGTAATTTTAGTCCAAAGTCTTTTGTCTGAGGATTAAAAAATATATAAATATGGGGATATTGCATTTCTAGTGCCTGCATCTCTGCTTAGCCTGAGATAATTTTCATCCCAACTCATTCCTTTCATTATTGGGTAGAAGCTGAGACTCATTTTTGTCGGTTTTGATGTTTATTTGATGAGAGACTACTTGTTAACAAAGCTGCATGAAAGTTTAAGAAACACTTCCAGCTAGCATTAAAAAACTGCCTTTTAATTTTCTTGAATTTGAATAAAACACATTTATCCAAGTGACCCATATTTTATGTCTCTAATTTTCATAAAATAAAAGCAAAAGTAGGAAAGTTCCACAAAGTGAACTCCTAATATAAGGCAGTTCTCAAAGGGCTGGTAAGAAGCCATTTTTTCCTGATGCTTCCTAAAATTTGCCCATCAAAACTAGAATGAAGTATGCAGGTAAGTTTTTTGTTTTGGATCATTCTGCCTAGTTAATGATATAGAAAAAAATAACATACTTTAAAGAAATAAGTAGCGAGGACACTCTTTTTTTTTTCTTTTTTTTTAAAAAAGCATTAAATACATTTATGATTATGTTGGTATCAGCTATGTAAATTTTTACTAAAGTTAAAATTCAGTGATGCATTTCCCATGCTTACTTACAGAACTTCACCCACTGTTGGTACTTTATCAAGCCTCAGTATTAATTGTTCACAGCCACAACAGGCTAACACCTTGATCATTACCTAAAAATTATCATGCTTTTTCTGAATTATTTTGGTATATTTGTTCACCAAAACCCACTTGTGTTGCTCAATTATATTACCGGTGTGATCAAGCTTTGTTAGAACTCGTTCTGCCTTAAGTTTTGTCTCTAACTAATAACTTTTTATGCATGCCTCTACAAGATTTCTTCTAAGATGGTTGGCAAAATTACTTTAAGACTTTTACCCATCTTGAGTGGTATGCATCTGGAGAAAAGCTATACCCTGATAGCTGAAGATGCATAAATACAGAGTTGCAAAAATGAACCTGTAGGATTAAACTACACAGCGGTACTCACAGCACTGAATGCAGGGAATTGTGACAGATTTTGCAGATTTCCTCTTGTCATGAGATTCTGAATCTCCAGGAAGCTTCCCAGCCTGCCTGGCAGTACATTGAGGGGAAAAAAATCTTCCTTGGGTTTTCCTGAAATAAAATTATGCTGCTTTACTTCTAACAGGCTCTGTGGAAAACAGGACAGCAACAGGAATTTCAATACTTGCTTTAAAATAAGTGTGCATGAGAAATACCTTTTCAGATGAGTTCTCCCAATAGGACAAGTTCTAGACATGGGACTTAGCACCACTAGTGCAAACTGTTTACACTTCAGATACAGTCACTAGGTCCTAGTGGAAAAGTTTACTCCTAAATATATCCCTCAAGCAGGGGGAAAAAAAGGCAAAAATTTGGGGGTTTACTATTCATCTGCTTAATTATTTATCTTCCATTTTCTATTTCCATCATGAATTAAGCTGTGCAATAGATCCCAAGAATCACTGATCTGTTTAAATAAACAGTATGACACACACCAGCCTGCAAGGGCCATCTGACACTGATTTCTTTAGTTTCCATTTGTGGAGCAGGCAAATTATATACTGTACAGTTTGAACAAACCTATCCATGTGATTTCATCAAAGATCTTCATTTGTGGTGGTGAGTTCCGCCACACCACTTGATGGTCTGTTTTTCATAAATGGAAACATTTCTGACTCTTGGAGGGTGAAGGAGATGACATTTCCGTAAGAGGAGTTGCTACATGTACATTTGTGGTTCTCTCATTGGCATAAAACTAGCAAAGGCCAAACTTACAGGGTTCAGGATCATATATATGTTAACCACAAACTTGTTTCTCCTCTGAAGGAATTGAAAAGCAGCTTGAGAGAAACATTTTTCTACCCATTTGTGATACATTTTACAGGTTATGAAGGCTAACTTTATAGGTACCATTTACTCTCATTCAGCAAGATTGTTTCCGTAAGAAAAGTAGCACTATTCCCTGGTCTAAATATGCATTAAGTAATAAGACTTCTTGCAGACAGAGTTTAAAATTGCTCAAGTATTGATTGAGCAATTGAGCCAAAGTTCAGCCTGTGAGACTGGAGCACGCCAAGTTCTGGGAGGCACCATAGGAGAACAGACATGGCCTCCTTTTCAGAATTTCTATCCCTTACAGGCTGAAGGATGCCTTTTAGCACAAGGGTTCTGTCTCTGCCTCAAGGAAGTGTCTTCTTAAGATGCCCCCTACAACCACAGAGGGGACATAGAGGTCACCCAGGTCCAATGGACTCGATGGAGAAATGGCTGTACCACCTAGTCGTTAGGCTCAGATACTTGAGTCTCTGGATCTGACTTGGGTTATCAAGGCCCCAGAAGCAGCCAAGTCTTTTAAAGCAAAGCCTGTGAGGAGCCCTGAGCAAGAGGTTAGAGGAAAATTAATTGCCCAGAAGAAAACATATGAAGGTGCTCCTATAGCTTCCTGACATAGAGAGCTAAGAAACCATGAAACAGTGACACTGAATATGGGGAAAAAGTATATGAAGCAGCAATGGTTTTTAATTTTTTTCTTAGATAGTGCTTTTTACAAGCCAGAGAACTTTTTATCTTTATGCACAAGGCCTTACTGCCAAAAGTGCTGATATTCAACACAAGTGTTTTGTCATTTATTATTATGAAATAAAGGATAATATTTTTTCTACAGATGATAGTTTATTTTGTTCCCTGAGTATTACTCTAGACTATTGGCAATCTAACAGCCTATTTATCAGAAAGCTAATTTGATCAATCCTGTAGCAGTCAGATCCATGGCACTCCTCCAGATGATATTGAAAATGCTGGTTTAGCATCAAGGAGGTTATAAATCTACACTATGCAATCAAGCTGAAGGTTCAAGGAACAGCTATACTGAAAAATAAGTAGTTATGTTCTTGCTACAGCTTTGAGATAATTTCTAAGTTAGGTGGTCCCTCTAGAGTCTGACTTATGTGCCAGAATAGCATTTAACTCCAACAATATTGTAAAGTAATCCATTAGACTTATACATTTTTTAATGTTAAGAGATAACCACATAGATTGACAGAGCAAATTAAAAAAATATTTGTGAGAAAATGAAAACTTCTAGGTCCTGGAGATGTAAAAAAAAAAAAAAAATGGACTTCCCCACATTTAGACATCCCAGGAGAGTTTTCAATCCATGTTCTTCCTGCAGTTGGGAAGCCCTTGGTACTCTGAGAGGACCCATAAACATGACTTGTGTTAAAGATCATATGTACCAGCAATATAACTTACTTCCCATTAATGTTCTCAGGAATACTCCCTTGTCTCAGAGACTGGTGTATGCATGTACTTCTGCTTGGCCTGGCAGAATCTGTAGTTAAGGAACTGCCCATGTTTGGACAGAGTTGTTGATAACTCGCTTGCCTGCACTGCATCTTGAGTAGCAGGCTCTCTGCATGTTTATGGTAGAGGTGCTAACTTCTATGTGGAAGTGTTAATTAATAACAATACATAAGGTCACCTCTCTATAGCTGAAATTCCTTCCCTGTGGAGAAGAACAGAGAGCAGCAGTGATGCAAAAGAGCATGCTAAAGCCACTGTAAATACAACAATCAGGCATGTCTATTCCCTGATCTTGTTTTACAAAAAAAATATGAACTACTTGGATGCTGGAATATAACTTGTCAGAGATTACAAGCACAGACAGATCCTCTGCTACATAACAGACATCTCAATTTACCTAATAAACATTTACTGATTCGTAGGAAAAACTTGTAAGTTGGCAACAAAGTGGAAAAGAATGAAATAGAGCCATGTCATCTCTTTCTGTGAAAAAAAAAACACACAAGAAAACATATAACTCCTGCAATTCCTGCCTGGGCACCCTCTCTGAGGCAAAGTGCTCGCAGGACAGAAGAGCGAGCAAGATGTAATTCTGTGGAATATGAAGATCAAGATTTTCCCTAAGGACTCCCTAGGGTCTGGGGTCAGTTTTCATTTGTAGCAATTTGTCTCCAGATCTGTCTCCTCAAACGGCTTATCTCAGTCAAAAATTAAACCCAGGAAGGCTAGTTCAGAATTTAATAAAAACTATGCAAGAAAGGTACCTTCTCTGGTCTCTTCTCTTGGGTAAGAAGGTACTAAATCAGGTAAAAGAGCAAACAGAGACCCAGCTTCATTGAAATATATGACAGAGAAAGAGAGAACCCTTTGTGTAAGCCATTTTCCTACATGGTGAGTCAGGGAATTTACGTCCCATTACATGCTCAGCAAGAAGTGTAAAAATACGACTCCTTCAAGCATGTGTGACTAGATACTCAGGATCAATCTACGTGACCAAGTCTTTATTTTCAGTATCCTATGTGCTAGACCTTCACATAGACAATGAGCAAGGAACATCTATTACCAAAAAAAAAAAAAAAAAAAAAAAAAAAAATCAATAGGGTATGAATTAATATTTCATTATGTCAGATCTATGAAGGCTGGATGATCTCAGACATACAAATAATATGATGGGATTATCCTATTACATATCTGCCACTCATTTCTATTGCATGATTGAGGCAAACATGGCCAGAAAAGCAGTGATGCTGCCAACCAACATGGAGGTGATAGGTGAGGAAAATCTGTGGTGTGGAGTCAAGCTATAGTCAAGTTATACAGTCATTTAGAGAGAGATATTAGTTAGGCTTTTTTGTGACAGCTGAGGTCCCTATGTCCAGAAAACAGCTTCTCTGAATTTTGTCTGGAGGAAGGGATCACGTGTCCTTCCCCATGTGGGAGCAGCTGGAAGTGTGCTTGGATGAGCCTTGCAGCCCATATGGGGCTGTGCCTGGTACGTCTCTGTGTTTACCAGAAACTCAGTTTTTGCGCTCAGGTTTGACTTATGCAACTCCTTCTGAACAAATGGAGTTACAGCTTCTTTGTCCATCTGCCATGGTGTGTCCTAGCTGTGCTGCTATAGATCCTTGTATTAAATCTAGCCCTAAAGCTATTAGAGTTTCACAGGTACTAAATTCTCCAACATCGTTTTTAGAAATATAAAATAAGGTAATAAAGTTGTTAACTTAGAACTCACTTGATATATTGTCAGCTCAAGGCCTTTCTAAGAAAACACATGGCAGAAAAGCAAAACAAAACTAAATGGCAACATAAATTCTGAGTTCATAAAATGTTCAGTGCAATCTGCAGCACTGATAGTTGTTACAGTCCTGTCTTATACTGCCAGGAAATATTTAAACATACTTAAATATATAGGCATGATCCACCCCGCCAAACAAAACTATGTGCTACACAAAGACAGATGGGAATGAGCTGTGTATTCTGTACTTGACCACTGGATTGTATCATGCTAAGCCTGGTCGTAGTCATAAAGTTGGTTCATGCAACTATTCATGTTTAACTAGAAGTTCTTAAGATAGTCACTGAAACAATAGTTCTTTTCTTACCCAAGAAAACAAATCCAGAGAGACTGAAAGTATCCGAGCTCTTCTGGAAGATGCTAATGTAAGCAAAGCGTGCTTGACTTTGCCTTCTTTTCAATCGCACAGGGAGATGGGTGGAGTGTAGCAGTCACAGGACAGAAAATAAAACAAAGCACTCTGAGCTGGCAGCCAGACCACAATAATGCAGCAAAGGTTGGAGGCAAAGCCTATGAATCATTCCAGAAATAAAGTAGTAGGGATTTAAGCTTTGGACAAATATTACTCTGCAGTAAAAATATGTGAATCTTCATTAAGAAATAAATCTAAAACAGGATTTATTTTTTTTTTAAAGGACCTCAAAATTAAATATCTGTCTTTCAGTAACTCTGGAGTTTACAAGAGAAGTATAGACCATCTGGACAAGAGACTAGTAACACAATCTGTGCAGCTAATCAGCATGATAGCAGTAGGAAATTATTTCATAGGGGCCTATCACATCTGGTTTTAAAACTAAGACTCTTTTAGACTTTTTTATCTTTAATATATACTCTGCACTTCTCACAAAACCTCTTTTTCAATAGGATTTTTCCTTTAGGAGACAGCTTTTAATTCTTTTTATCAGTCTCTGAACAGGAATATGTGTGAGTATGTAAATACATATGCAGTATGGTGCAAGGGTGTTCCTGCAACCAATTACTACCTCTGTGAATAGCAGTTAGGGTTATGCCAGCAACAGAGAACATCACTATCATCATAAAAGACTGATATAAAGCCTTATTACATGGACTCTCTTGATTAATTATTAAAAAAAATAACCAGCAGTCCATTAACTGAACTCTCTGGCTATTTTTATTTTTACTAGCCTATATAATTAATACCTGGGTATAATTTTTACTATTTCTAAGCATTTTGTTAAATTATGAATATGGAAATCAGGAATATTTTACTGAGACTATTTTTGGTTTTGGGGGTTTTTTTGCAAAGAATTGAGAAAATGTATAATTAAAATTGCTATAGTATTCAGAAACTCATTTACTACTTCTCCCAATGGTAAGAATACCTGATACAAATGTAGAAGGAACAACGATATTACAACAACAAAAGGAAAAGCCTCCTTGAGTGGACACTGCAGCAGATCATTATGTCTTCAAATGGTTAAATCAAGTGGGAAAGTTAAAGAATACAAAATATCTAGTCTTCCATATGCAGCAAGAATGGCAAAGCAAGAATGGTTACCTGGAATGAATAAATAAGAACTAGAAATATTTTAATGAAATTTATAGAAAATGTTGTTTATATATTAGTCCTGTATTATTATTATTATACACAGGATTTTCCTCTTTCACAATCCTAATGAACTACTTCTTGTATTTTCTGTGACAGTGTGAAGGAGTTAACAGTACTTGATGTGCTTGAAGCCGTACTGTGGTCTAATAGAAAAAAGGAGATCTCTGTTAGGGAAGAAACTCACAGCCTTCCCTCCCACACCCCTGTTGCTCAGGCCAGCAATTCCCCAGCAGGCTGGAATTTCCTTTCCTCGTGGCAGCTAATCCAGAGCCCAGTCCTCCAGCCTCGGGACCCCAAGACATTCCTGTGTCATCTGCTGACGTCTCACTTTTACACAAAGGGTCAGTGTTGCAACCTTCTTTCCAAGAAGTCCTGTTTCTCCAGTAGCCTTATATGAGCTTCCGCCCTCCCTCTTTCTTCCACAGGAAATAAGACCAGAGGAGACTTCTATCTAATTAGATCTGCTCCTTCACTGTTGCATCTTAATGAGATCTACCATAACGAAAACTAGCCTCAATTCAGAGGCGATCAATCTAAGCAGTTAGTGTTTCTAATGGGGGTATTCAGTGTTGATATTGAACTGGTTCGGGAAACTTAAAAATCCATTCTTATAGGATAGGGCTTACTCTAGGGTCTTACACTCCTGCCCAGAGAAGACTAAACACTGTCAGTGATGGATTTGGAAGCAGGACCGCATTTACATATTCTGCTTATCTCAGTGTTAAAATTCTGTTCAGTTCTGCTGATAACAGAAAAAAAGAGAAAATGAACGGGGCCCTCCCTGCTGCGTTGGGAGCACAATAATGGTGATGTATTAACCAGAACAGTTTGCATTTTTCCTGAAAACAAATTTGACTTGTTTGTTATCCTTGTCTGTTTGCAAATGGTATGTGCTGTCACTGTATTGACTGTAGTTGTTCCAACATATGGATTTGCTTTAAGGGAAAGAAGGTTTTCTGCACATGAGCTCCACTCAAGGCAAGGGTGGGCAGAAAGGATCAATGTACATTTGCAATTTATGAGCAGTTTTCAATCAGCTTAATTTAGGTGTTCCCTGGACAATGTAGATGAATATTTAAAGCTATCCTATTAAGATTAAGCTAATTAAATTAATTGTGAGACACAGATACTGGGTTTTAATAACAGACTATCAATGTGCAAGAAAGTAAAAGAGACTATTTGGATTTAATTTTGTTTTCAGATCTGATCTTTGCAAGATGGTGCCTAAGCAGGGAATGCCCCAGATTCCCATATATCTTCTGTTCCCTCCCTACTTTTATCCTTATCACAACAAAAATTTCCATCTGTGAAGAGTTTGAGGACTGAGTTGCTTATCACCACTGGTCTGTAACGAAGGCTTTTAAAAAATGGTAATACATAACAACACAAAGTTCACATAGAAAAATAGATCACTTAAAATATAAGGTGGAATGGCAGGAAAACGTAATTGCAAGGCCCCTAAGTTATCCGCTAAGTCACCAGGAATTAAAAGTGTATTTGGCAAGCTATTATTTTTAGTCCTTTAAGTTCACTGAAGGTATGTAGTTATGCTTGGAGGCCAATGGACATAAACAAAGGACTTAATTCTCTTCCTGTTTTCCCTCCACCCAATTTACTGAAGTGATCTACCAGCTTCTGCAACACTAGCATAAGCTCCAAAAATAACAGTGCAGTTTAGTAAGTATAATGACAAAATCTGTAAGATATTTAGGCCCAAAACTCAGGTTTTCTTGAAGATTTCTAAAGTTGGGGGGGTTTGTTTTGTTTTGGTTTTTTTTTTTTAAAAAGTACTTAATGAAACATTTTTTTTTTAAGTTGAGTGCTTAAAGTATGACTTACAGTCAGGCACTTCCTGCTACATTTGCAACTAAGAATTGTGTTATCATGTAGGTGGCATAGAGTGTCTACAAAACTATGGGAAAATAAAAGGAATGAGGCTGGTGGAGTCATCAGCAATGACCGATTTCTCTGAGCTCTCAGGAGGACACAGGTGAGAAAAAGCTACAGTGGTCATCCTTGCATTCAAACTGCCACACTCACCTATTGCACCTGGAATGACTGTCCCAAATAAACATTACATATACATATACAGAATTAACTATTTTAAGTCTGCACCTAGCTTCTTCAAGGCACACAGACTGTGGGGACCTTTTGGCACCTATAGCAGAATGCAACCCTACTGCCTTCAGGGAGGAAGGACCACCCTTAAAAGCAGGAAAATGCTGATCAACAAATTTTGCATTTGTTCTTCTTTTAGTCTCAGAGCCTTTTCCAATCTGTTTTTTTTTTGTTGGGTTTTTTTTTTTTTTCCGTGCTGAAACCCAGGCAGCTCCTCGGGAAGAAAGGAGTAATGATTCTATGTGAGAAAGGCAGTGCTTCAGAGAATGATGTGGTTTGCTAGATGTTGTACACAAACCAGAGAGTCTTCTGTCTGAGGATTTTCAAAGTAAGCACCAGATTCTTCCTCGCCACTGCAGATGCTTTACAGTGCCCAAGTGGCAGCATCTAAAATAAAATGTGAGTTAATATAGGACATTTTCCCACTGCTGTGCAAGTATTATGCTACAATGACAGAGGTTTCTATAATCACTGCAATAGTCTGTAATATCACCTAATGCAGAGTATAACCTGTCTAATTCACTGCTGCAGCCACAGAAACAGGTTAGTTTCAACCAGTTCATTTAGAACATTGATCCTGAAATAAAAGGCTCATGTTTTAAAGCCTTCTTACTGTAACCCTTTCAAAACATTTCAACAAACTTTTTATACAACTAAATTTGGTCTTATATGTCCCACATAATTAGCATATCAGTCAGGTACTGAAATTGCTAAATTAGGCAGTCTCAGGGCACTGTGCTGTGTCTTTGCTACCGAAGTGCTAATTTTTCATCACGATAAAGAATCTGTGACTTGTCTTTACTTTCTCTTGCATTAGTAAGTCATCAGTAATTCTGTCTGCTTCAGAAGCCACCTAAACATTATAAGCTTTATGGTTTTAGATGCTGCTAAATGAAAACCAGCAGACATCCACAAAGAGATGTTTTACTGATCCTTTTTACTGTCATGGAAACAGTGATGGAGCAATTTGCATAGCCACAGCATCACTGAACTTATGTGTCAACACAAGCAACAAAAAGAATGGATTGGGCAGGGAGCAATGGGAATAAATGTGTTTTTTAATACTGCCACAACAGTTTACATCTATTCCAAAGCTTCCTTAAAAGCTTTATGCATGAGAGAGGATATAATTTTCAGTGCACAACAGGTTATGTTACAGAAAACTGTTTTGTGTTCAATAGCAATAGAGAGACTTTTTGAGTAGCAAGAATTTTCTTCCACATTTAGGAAGGCAGCTTCGGTACTGCAGTAATAAGAAGGTGGGTGACTGAGAAAACTAGATTATCACGGGATGGTAGCCAGGTCATGTTATTGTAGTGGGGGATGTAGCCCACTGCAATGTTGGTTACAAACACTTTTCATTAGCTAGCACCACCATTACCACATCAGCAAAGGAGTGTTTCACACTAAATGGACTTACTGCTCTTAAGCTCGACTAAAAACAAAACAAATCTTAAAGATAAATGGAGCAACATGAGATATAGCACAGACCTCTTGATACTTGAACCCTTCAAGACCTAGATCTCTTTGTTTTGCCTCTAAAGATGTCTCTGACAAGGCACTAAGCAGTAAAACATTTGTGGAAGTCAGAAGAGAGTCTCAGCAAAGTAACAATATATAATCGCCAAAGATCACAGAGTAATTTCTAAAGATTAAACTACCTGAAATCTGTCTTTTATTGCAGCCTCACCAGCTTTACTGCTAGTCAGCAAGTGAAACTCAACTTTACAGCTCTTAATAGATACTATTAACAGTGAAAGGGTTTTGCAGGCATCATCCCTGAAGTTCTCTAGTCTATTCTTGCTGTATAGACCCTGAAGGTTAATAAAGTGAAAGTTTTACTTGTAACAAGTTTGTTTCCATCAAGAGATAAACTACAGACAACTTCTTTGTAACAAACGGGGAAAAAAATGTGAAGCAGGTTAATGATGTTTAAATATATTTTTTAAATTATACTTGCAGATACTTACCCTAAAATAATCATGGATATTTATATACATAGATATAGATTTAGCTGACAACATTATAGCTATAAATAACAATGTCAGAAAATCCTGTGGTTCAAATGAGGAAAATCTAGAGAAGCAGCACTCGATTAGGTTTTATATTTGTCCATAAAAGAGATGTTAAAATTCTGTTCATTTTTTTATTTTTCTAAAGCCAAGGTTATCCTGTCTTTTGTGGTTTCTCGTGTATTTATCCTTAGATAACCTTGAGGACAGTGAAGGAAGTCAGAATATTTGATGGGGTTTTTTTTGACATCAGCTATTTTTTCACTGTTGTATCAAGAATAGTAATCTTTTAAGACTTCTAAATTTTATTTGCTTGTAATACTAAAGACTTCATTCAGCAGAAAAATTTGTTGGTAAAATTACCACAGTTTGCCCATCAAATACACATATGAAAGTCAAATAACACAAATAGTTTCTAGAAACTTTGTTCAAGAGAATGACTACTTAACAGCTTAGCAGAAACAAAAGATTTGTCAAACATGAGATACAAAAAATGTCATCTAGGTAGCAAGGCAATGGATGTCAAAAAAAGATTCCAAAATATTTGAAAATAAACCTCAGTGATGGCTTGTCAAAGAATGCACTTCACTTTTCATTCTGAAACATAAAATAGGACCCTTTTACCTATCTATTTTAGTACTAACTACATTCAGGTTACATGTCACTGTAAGCAACATAATCACCGGAGCAGGAGGAATTTTTATTCCCTTAGCTAAGCTAAAAGTCCTAAATATACAAAAGGAAACTAGTCACTTAAAAACTTTGCTTTATAGCCTTAATGACTGTAAAGGAGGACTGGAGAAAAAAAAAAAAGAGGGGGGAGGGGTTCAGGATTTTTTATTCTTTAAAGAGTTATAAAGAGAAATATCAGCAATACCCATTTTTCAATTTTCATCATCAAGGATGACTACTACAACTGCAAACCCTGCACTCTGAATACAAAGGCAGAGAAAAAATTATTCCATTCTTGATTTCTGATAGAAAAAAGGTATTTAAAAAACAAGTCACCCTGAAAGGTTTTCAATCATTTGATTAAAATTCTCATTTGTTCTTAATGACTAAAAGTTTGTTTCCTGGTACCTTTAATGTCAGTAATACATTAGTTCTCTAATTAAAGCAAGCAGCAGAAAAAGAAGGGTCAGGGAAGAATCTCTAAGAAAAAAACCTAACAAAACCGTCTTTCTTAAGCTTTAGAAACCATGAATATAAGAAGATTTATAGTCCACCTTTAAACAAAGCAAATCTAGACTTTTCTGAGAATATAAACTGTATGTCTTCTTTCTCCAGTGCAGACATATACTTCCTATTTTGTACCAAAATCCTACTTCGGCTTCAACATACATTAAAGTTAAATTAAGGCATCAGAAGTAAACGAGACTTATAACTTAAAATTCTGTGCAGGTGTTTTTCCAGTAGTGAATAATTAAGCATTTTGATCAATCCCTACTCTTTAAGCCAATGGAGGTTTTATCATCAGTTTTAATTGTAATAAGCAAATAACTAAAAATTTTAAACACAATAAAGATGTTTGAATAAAAAGAATGGATATTTAAGAGCATTTTATAGAGATTTTTAAAATGGAATTATTACACTTAGAATAAATCATAGAATCATAGAATGGTTTGGGCTGGAAGGGACCTTAAAGATCATCTAGTCCCAACCCCCCTGCCATCAGCAGGGACACCTTCCACTAGAACAGGTTGCTCAAAGTCTCATCCAACCTGGCCTTGAACACTTCCAGAGAGGGGGCATCCACAACTTCTCTGGGCAACCTGTTCCAGTGTCTCACCACCCTCACAATGAAGAATTTCTTTCTAATATCTAATCTAAACCTACCCTCTTTCAGCTTAAAGCCATTGCCTCTTCTTCTGTCATTAACTGCCCTTGTAAAAAGTCCCTCCCCAGCTTTCCTGTAGCCCCTTCAGGTACTGGAAGGCCACTATAAGATCTCCCTGGAGCCTTTTCTTCTCCAGGCTGAACAGCCCCAGCTCTCTCAGCCTGTCCTCACAGGAGAGGTGCTCCAGCCCTTGGATCATCCTCGTGGCCCTTCTCTGGACATGTTCTAACAGGTCGATGTCTCTCCTGTGTTGGGGGCTCCAGAACTGGACACAGCACTCCAGGTGGGGCCTTACGAGAGCAGAGTACAGAGGGAGAATCACCTCCCTCGGCCTGCTGGCCACGCTTCTCTTGATGCAGCCCAGGATACAGTTATTGGCCTTCTGGGCTGCAAGCGCACATTGCCAGCTCATGTTGAACTTCTCATCGACCACCACTCCCAAGTCCTTCTCTTCAGAACTGGCCTCAAGCCACTCATTGCCCAGACTGTACTTATGCTTGGGGTTGCCCTGACCCAGATGCAGGACCTTGCATTTGGCCCTGTTGAACTTCATGAGGTTAGCACAGGCCCACCTCTCAAGCCTGTCAAGGTCCTTCTGGATGGCATCCCATCCCTCCAGCATGTCAACCACATCACTCAGCTTGGTGTCATTGGCAAACTTGCTGAGGGTGCACTCAGTCCCTCTGTCCATGTCACCGACAAAGATGTTAAAGAGCAGCGGTCCCCATACCTACCCTTGAGGGACACCACTCGTCACCTGTTTCCTCTCAGACTTTGAGCTGTTGACCACAACTGTTTGAGTCCATCCATCCAGCCAGTTCCTTATCCACCGAGTGATCCATCCATCAAACCCACATGTTTCCAATTTGGAGATAAGAATGCCATGTGGGATGGTGTCAAACACTTTGCACACGTCCAGGTAGATGACATCAGTTGCTTTAACCTTGTCCACCAATGTTGTAACCCCATCATAAAAGGCCACCAGATTGGTCAGGCACAATTTGCTCTTGGTGAAGCCATGTTGGTTGTCACCAATCACCTTCTCATTCTCAATGTGCCCTAGCATAGTTTGTAGCAGCATCTGCTCCTTGATCTTGCCTGGCACTGAGGTGAGACTGACCGGCCTGTAGTTCCCCAGGTCTTTCTTGTTACCCTTTTTAAAAATGGGGGTTATGTTCCCCTTTTTCCAGTCTGTGGAAACTCATTACTCTCCCAGCTTTGCCTACCTACCAATTTGAATTGCTTTCTAGGAATTTCAGCATTAAAATATTGCAGACTTTGAATATAATAGCATACATCTGTTTCTTTTGGGCTCTTACTTCTCCAGCTCAGAGTTAGAACACAAGGACACAAAGCTCAGGAGGAAGGGAAAGCCACTGCCTGTGGGTCTTGCAGGACTGTGAGCAGTTCTCCTTACATACCGCTTCTCTATATAGCACCAGGCAACCCCCAAAGGGTGGGACAGGCTTATACATGTGCCCAGGCAGGTCCAGGAGGATCACAAGGACAAACTTGGTTTCTGGTGGTTTGGGTCTTGCCCCTGGGAAGAGAAGGTGGTCCCTGGCAGCTGTGGCACAGCCTGAAGCTGGACATGGGCTTCATGCTGTGATGCACAGCTTGGAGCCCCAGAAACATCCCTCTCACATCAGACAATGCATAAATAATGAGAAAGAATGGAGGGATCAGGTTAGAGCAGCGATAAAAGAATCATAAACCTTGTGTGCTTAGGAAGCCAGGTTAAAAAAAAAAAAAAAAAAAAAAAAAGGTTTCTGGTGGATTAAATTCACTATCAATCCTCATGCCATTAATCTGAGATGTGTGAGTAGGAGGTGTAATATCAGCCTTTACCTTGGAGGAAAATATTATCGGGCTACCACTTTCAGAAACATCTTTCTAAAAGACGAGCCTAGGCTCAAAGGCATTTTAACCTGGGAATTAAAGAATTCAAAGGAATTATTCCTCAAAGGAAACCACCCATGTAGTTAATTAGCAATGATCTCTACCCTGACAGGGTGCTTTTTCATAATTTTACTTTCAATTAGCTCAAATGAATTGTATATTACCTTTTAAATATGCTTTGAAATGAAGATTTTTTGACTTAATGTAAGCAGGCACAAGAGAATGTAAAGCAGGTTAAAAGTTCAGGAAGATACTTGAGACAAATAATTGCACAGAATGTGTCAGTGCATTCTTGAGGAGGAAAAAAAGTAATGGTCCTTTATGAATGTTTAATGATTTTACTCCAGGATCAGCAAAGTCTTAATCAAAGTGGGATGCATACTTAGCCTGATCAAATAACACATGGTGATTCAAACAATCTTTCTAAATACTAAGGTGGCATTGTATTTGGACTTTTAAGTAATCAAGATTTGAAAAATGGCAGGAGACCTCCAGAGCACACGGAAGAAATATATAATTCAGTTAAACATATTAAATTTCATGTCTTAAACATGGATATTATCCTAAATACTGAAATTAAAGTGTCTACTAAACTTTTTTTTTTTTTCAAGCAGACTCAGGAATGCTGAATGGCATTTAGCAGAAAGGTATCTAAATATTCTCTCTAACAGCTGAAGCTATTTATCTTCTCTTCACCAAAGAGGACAGAAGGCAATAGTAACACATGCATAAAAATGCTGAAAGTTAGGAAACTCCACCCTTCTGTGTTATGGTGAGATTGCTATATTTACCCTACATCCAGCTCTCATCCTCTCAAACTGTTCCTTCAGTGGGAGAGGTTTCTATTTTACGTTTATATGGAATCTGCAATACATATATACACATACATATGTATAGATCTATAAGCAAGTCACAAAACAGGCCCAGAAAATCAGATCTGTGCCTTTAGGTGTCCATAATATCACAAAAAAAATATATTTTTCTCTGTTGAAAAATCCTTCTATCTGAAATTTTGTAGGTTATATTCAGAATAATTGAAACCTGAATTGACATTCCCACTGTCTACTGATACATTCATAATATGCAGTACTTTCTGCTGTCTACTACTACCACAAATTGGGGGGTTTTTGCCTACATCCAACTAAATCTAATTAGAATTTTAGAATAAATTCTTCTAATGTGCATTTAGAACTGCTAGTAATCCACCCACTTTGCTTGTCCTTTTCTAATGTCTTTTAGTGTGTTGGAAATAATTCCACTGTTATGATAGAATATCTTACTGTAACCATTATAGCTGTGATGTAAAAAATGCAAACCAGCCATACTCAAGAAGAGCTGGATCCAAACAGGATCTTCTGACATTTATGTCAGCAGTATTTCCTTCTGTTGCTTGATGGAATAAGTCTTGAAAGTATGAAAACCATCAGCGCTCACAGCAAACTCTGGAAAATTTTATGAGAGCTGTGGTGTTGAACTTGTCTTTTGCTGCCTGGAGGTGGCCCTTTCAAAACACAGCTGAGCATCTTTGCCAGTGCTCAGTGCCAGTGCTGGTATTGCTCACTTTGTGCACACACTGAGCTCATAGTTTCCACCACTGCTGACATTTGGCAGAATTTCCTTTTAGGAAGAAATGAAAAAGAAATCCTTATTTCAATATACTATCTGAAAAAGCATATTTTCAAACAACAACAACAAAATAGCATTTTTCTAAAGTCAAATGCTTCCATTTACAGAGCTCCTAAGGGAAAAGGGACCAGTCTGTTCAGATCAACAGTATCTTGCCCTTATCAGGTCTTGAAGGATGCTGGGCTTGTGGGTTGGTGATATGAGCTGTGTCTAGCCAAAAAGGGTATTACAGCTTACCGTCTTATGGATCCCTTTTTCAATAAAGGAGTTGGCATCAAGCATTTGATCCTGCAGTCAAGAACTGATTTGTGGTCACTGCTCCTAGGAGTTAGAGGAATACCCAGGGAGACACAAACACCAGCTCAGAGCCTCTGCCTTTCAAAACAGCATTGGAGTACTGCTAGATCTAACAGTTCCTGACTCCAGTTTGACAAGTGAGAGATATTTATCTATACTTGCTGGGCAGAGGATTGCTTCTGGCAATTAGAATAACAAATCCTCAAAAACCTTAGATAATCTGAAACTATTAAAATAGTAGTTGTTTTACTTCCTTTCCTGTATGGTATTTATTATTGAAAAATCATTGTTTTCTCCCCTAGCATTACAGATATTTTGAACTAATAAAATAAAGCAAATATATAGGGCCATCTATACTGCTGCTTCCCCAAAGTGGGAACATCAGATGCTCCTTGTAGTTACTGTTTCCAAATAAATTGGCTCGTTGACTCTTCACTCTAAAATGTTTTCATAAGTTTTTCTTTTCTCCAGAAGTGACATTTCTGCTCAAAATATCAGGAGAAACAGCATAAGAAAATGCTGTTTTATTATCTATGGCTCTCTATTGGAGGTTTTCTTTTCTGTCATTGCACAAACACTAAATGTTTAGATCTTCGAATAGGTATCAATTATTAACAAAGATGGTGAAGAAAGAAAGCAGAGTTTTTCATGACAAATTACAACATAAGCAGAGTTCCATAATCCGGCATGCTGCATTTTCATTCTTCAGAGGACAAAAAGAATGACTAATACATCAATTTCAATGCTGTTCCCTTGCTTTTTTTGAAAAGCACCTTGCTGTCTAAGACCTGAGCGCTTCCCATCCTTTTCTCAATTAGATAAATTGTCTTTTACCTACATGTGATAGGTAACTTGGGTTCACTTTGCCTGTGCCCTGAGTGGCAGGACACAAGCCAGACCTAATCTAAAAGCCACTCAACAGCACGAGCAGGGCACAAGGCCCACACTAATAGACTTGTGTGTCTGCAGGACTTAGTCACTCAGTAGGGCCATGCCGGCACGCTGACACGGCTCACCACTGGCTCACATCACAACCAGGGTGGGCTTGTTTCTGTCATGTGCCATGTCACCTTGCCCATCTAAGGAGCAGGCTTACTGATCGGTGAAGCACAGCTGGGTCACAGAAAGATATACAAGACATAGCTGAACAACACCAGTCTCTGCATTATCAAAAACTAATGTCAATTTCCTTTCGGTTTCAGCAGTAGGTCTGTGCTTTTTAGCTGCACAAACTGCTGGTTAACCTCAGGGCTGCCACAAGGTTCTCCTTAGCCACAATGTGCAGCCTCCTACTGACTAATCTGTCGTCCTAAGACTCCTGCAGCCCTGCTTTACAAAGCTCTCATTTTCCCAGCCCTCCAAAGGTGTATCTGACAGTTTCACCTGCAGTCACTCAGTGCTGGTCCCAGAACATTTTGTAGAGTCCCTGACTCCTCCTCCACAGTAGGAAGTCACTGCTGGGGAATAAATTTCAGATCATTTATGAACGTTCAAGGCCTAGGAAACTGGGTGTCTAAGGGATTACATATGGAGGGTACAGTGCATGCTGAGCCTTTCATTTTTATGGAAGACAATTTGTGTATCTGTGTGTGTACGGATGCAGGTGCGTCTTGAACAAATTTTTCAGTGAAAGAATTTGGAAACATCAATTCGTTTTTCCTCATTCTTTCATCTGCTTCATTGACCTAGGCATACACTCTGCACATCCTGAATAAGGCGGTCACTACAGCTGTATGGATTTCTGCCACATCCTTAGTTAATCCTTAAGGTCTCAACAGCAGTGAATCATAGCCTAGTCCTGGCATACACACTAAGGGCCAAGAGGCCAAGGAACAAATTGAAATCAGTGAGTTTATACACAAACACACGTACGTGCATACAAAAACACATGCTTCACTTTGAAATGCATTATTTTTCAATTGAAAAATCAAACCAAGACAGAAAGTACTCACAAGTACTTGCTAGCTGCAAACTACTGGACTGGATACCATCCTAACTGGTGAGTTTGTTATGTGCAGCTTTGACCAAGAGGTTGTCATCATTGTTCAATGTTTAAAACGATGTTATTTGAAGCTTTTGATTTATCAAGGCTATGGAGTAAGGAACATAAATCCTTCCTGTTTATGTTGAAACAATACTAATCCCTGTAATAATGCTCTACTCAGTCCCCTCCCACAGTTTCAGACTTTCCTCTAGGTTTTGCCATTTGGCTCTTTTTCATGTAGAAACTTGGGCTATAGCTGGATCTAGTCCAAATACTTAATGTTCTTTGGAGGCAGAAGGGGAGAAAAGGGGTTTTGTTTTGATGGGCTGTGTTTTTATGAGTATCTTATTTCCATACTACATCATCCCACTTGCTAGAAATCAACTGTCAATGAGAATTTAACACTCCAGTTTCACAAGCATTTCTCATAGCAGCAGTGATGCCTTTGAGATGTTCCTTATCCCATCCCACACGCAGTTTGTGCAACTCCTCAGCAGCAAAGGTGCCTCTGGAACTGACACAGCAATGCTGCAGTGCAGGGACATGCAGGAAAGTGCTGCCACCAGAAATAGCTTGGGAAATTACTCCTTGTCAGAAGGAGCTTGTAGAGTGGTCCAGGAGGATAAAAAAAAGAGGTTGGAGAACATGGATTAGGATTAGTAGTGGCATGAGAAGGCAAATTCCAGATGGAGAGAGAAACTGAGTAGACTTGTGGAACCTCAGTTTGAGGCAAATCATGGCAGATTGTGCTCATCTGAAATAATAACAATAAATCTGAAATAACAAGAGTCTTTCTTACTCTTGTTATGCTAACCTCAGGTTTCTAACTGTAAAGCAGCAGTGAAAGGAAGGACTTTGACAGGCCTGGGATTACTTCACCCATTGTGCGAGTACTTCGCTACAATGGCAGATGCAGCTGGCTGAGCCCAGTGGCTTCCTCTGCTGCAAGGACTCCTATAGCCAGAGGATTTGCTGTGTTGGGCACAAACCTGAGCCCTCCTTCTACCCATCCACAGCATGACCACACAAGCATATTTCCATGTGTTCCTTTCTACATACTTCTTTTGTCCTCTCCTCCTTTTTTTTTTTTTTTTGGGGATTTGATATACTTCACTGCTCTTAGCTTTATTGAGCAGTCCTTCCCCTGCAAAGATGCATGGAGCATCTTGCTCTCATTGGCTTTTGACAAAGCAGTAGGAGGAGGTAAAATATGAGTAGGACAAACCCCCTGAAACTCCTCCATATAAGCCATCAAAAATAAGTCAAATGCACATGTAGACTCTAGAGTTACCTTTAACAGACTTTCTCTGCTAACCGCTGGGTTTGCTTTGGGTTTTTTGCATTTGTTTTTTTTCTTTTAAGTTATTTTACTAGCATAATTGAATTTTACATAAAATCACTAAGTATTATTATTACCTTGAAACAGACCATTCTGAATAATCGTTTAGTATATGTACTTACCCTTTGTTAATAATGAGTTGAGTAAATGTGTCTGAAGATCTGCACTTCTTACTGGCAAGGCCATGTTGTCACAGAAAAATAAAACTGTTATAGAGTCCAACAATACAAGGCCTACAGAGTAGGCTTGAAGTCCAGATAATTATCAGACTCAATTTTTTTTTTTCCTTCATTAAAGCAGAATGCTTTGTCTGGTCTGTCTCCCAAGTACCAGAAAAGGGCATTTGCCAACAAAGAGCGAAATGGACACAGGCCTGTTCTACTGGAGCTTTTTTGAGTCTTTGCAAGATTGCTAGTTTTTCTAAAATGTCAGTCCACAGAGAGTTACTGGCTATATGAAACTATATATCTGCAATCTAGCTAAACTAGAAGTGATACACATCCAAACAATTACTTTTCTAATAAAATACTAGAAGGTATCCTTTATACACCAATCCATCATCTATAATGTCCTGTCAAAGCTGTTTTAGTATATGCCAATATACTTTGGGAGCCTCTAGAAAAAAAAAAAAAAGGAAAAAAAAAAGCGGGGGGAGGGAGGCCTAGCTCATTCTTTCCTGCTCTGAACATTAAAAAGGGACTTCTCTACTTGCAGAACCATGGAACTTGGCACAAAATCCAAGCCTTGTTACAGACTCCTGGTTTTCACTTTCAAAAATGCTTTTAGCTTATATGGCTGGGGGGGAAAGGAGGGAGGAAGCTTCCAAACTGTAACTTTTGTTTGAATTGGCAACATGTTGTCTCCATGAGGCCGCAAAGCGCCTGAATGAAGATCTCTTAACCATATCATTAACAGCCATGGAGTATGGGCATAAAAGCTGAAAGCTCCCTAAAGCTGACTGTGGATCAATTAGTCTGCTAAAAGATAACATTTTTATTAAATAACTTTGCTTTGCTTATCCCTCCCAATCAGTTTGGTTAGTAACACCAATGCTCTTTGTGCAGGGTACACCACAGCCTCCCTCTGGGTCTCCATCCCTCTTGATGAAGAAAAGGGCCTGAAAGTTCAGGCTCCCTGGTAATTCCCCTGGCAAAACCAGCTTTGGCAATCAGAGGGGTACAGCAAACGTGAGGTTTGAAGAAAGGTTTGTGATGTCCCTGTGGTAGTCACTGGCCCTTTCTCCCTTCTGTATCTCTCACCACCAGCTCAGCCATCACTTGGGACTCAGTGTCTGCCAGACTGTAATCTCCTGCATATTGCACCATTTTAAGCATCTCCTTACTAAGTCTTTAGCCATTTATTCTTTACTATTTTTCTTCATTTCATCTACACAAAGAGTTTGTGGCAATAATGATAAAGAGGCTTGTACATGCCCATCATAAAGCAAAACACCTCAGTCCTGCCCTCTTCATCCAGCCTGAGGCCACAGCTCGCAGGTTCTGTGTTTGGAGCAGCCTGTTCATCTTGCTCTCCTGAAGGTCTCCACTCCCTTTCACACATCAGCATGACGCTCAGTTCTCTCATCCCACTTGGTTAACCCAGAGCCTTGAGGTGGTTAGGTAGGGTGCTGCACATGCTTCTTGGGCTGCTCTGCCATGGTCCAGCTCTAAGCCTGCTCACCTCTGCACAGCAACAAAGGCAAAGGTACCAAACACCCATTTCCATTCCTGCCCTGACATGCCTTTGCTCTTGATTACTAGCATTTCCCACTACCTGTGCAGAGGAAGAAATATTTTATTTTAGTAACTGAATGCAATCGGAAAATATCACACATCCAGAGACTCAGAAAGCTGAGACCTAAAATCTCTCTGATCTGGCTTCTCAGCCTCTTAGAATCTAGCATACCTACCTTATTTCTCAGCTCCTCTGGAGTCAGACTTTCAGCCTCCCAAAGCACCTAGCTCCAGACTGTGATCAGAATCTATGGAGACTACAGTTTATTGCAAAACAGGAATCCTTTGTGCAGCTACACTTGCTATAGTATTATGACTACTGAAAACCATCTGCATTAAACACTATAGCTGATATGTTGGTCAAATAACTGAACTTCAAATGAATGTGCAATTCTCAGCCTGCGACCCTTGTAACATAGTCCTTAACATACATGTGCTCTTCAGTAACTCAATTAAAAAATCATAATCCTAATATTTCATTTTTCTCCACACAACACTTAACTATGCAATACAGTCTGGGAAAAGAAGTGTGAAGAAAAAAACGGGGCTACTATCCAACAAAACTTTGCCTTATTTTTCACAACACATTCTTGTTGGACACAGATGACAAAAGCAATTTAGGACAATTACAGATTAACCACAAATATAACCAAACACAAAGTCAGAGTGGGTACATACCGACACACAACTAAATAGCCACAGTCTATATCTCCAAATTAGCTAATTCGTTTCAATTCATTAATTCTTAATTTAGTAAACTGTACACTTGTGTTGGCAAAGCCTGTTAGTTTCAGCTGCAGCTCGATGTTGCCCTCCTGTGGGCTGAAAAAAAGGGAGAGCTGTTGTGTTTCTTCACGTCTTTAGCCTTATCAAGAGAAATCTGGGCATGGCCCACTCCTTTCCAGCTGAGATGGAGTAAGCACAGACAAGCCAAGTCCCTGTGAATCATGTAAGTGTAACATTGGTCTCCAGACTTAATCACTTCTGGACTACATTTGGTACAAGTCTGCTCCAGATCAGTGATAGGAATAAACATCTGGATCTTGCCAAATTCACCACAGCTTACAATATGGTATTTATGCCAACTTTCTTCCAGCTGAGGGAAGAGAGGTGATACATAAAGTTTGTTGGAACAGAAAACTACTCTTCAATTTTTTTCAGCAGTTTGGAATGGCGGAGTAAATTTTTTTCCATCCTTTGCCTCCTGACAGTACAGCTGCCCAACAGTGGAGTCTTCAGTCTTGAGGATCCCCAGGTATAAGCCATTTTTCTTCCAATTTGATGAAAGGCTCTCCCTTGCTTAGGTTGGACAGATACATCTGCAACAGCCTTGTTATAATACAGTTAAGGGTTTGTCACTCATGTGACACTCCCCATGTTTTTGTCACTTGGGGACTGTAGGTCCCCATTTCTATACCAGACTGCATTTGGGACCCATCTGAATTCTGAACTACAGCTGAATTTATTTGGGAATGGTATGTAGTTAGATTGGTCTCCAGTTAGTCTTCCACTTCCTAAGGGTGGGATAAAGAGGCAACTTCCCCATCAGCAGGAGGTAGGAAATGCTCCAAGAGTTGTGAAATCCAGACAGCAGCACTTAAAAGACTGGAAAGCTAATAACTGATCTCTTCATGCCTGAAGCAACAGCCAGCAGATAGGATGGGAGTACCTGGGCTATGTAAGAAAAGACTATACTCCTTTTCTTGCACATGATGCTCAAGCAGTCTGAGCTGAGAGGAACACAGGGTAGTAGGACTTGTTTTGTTATTTAAATTGGTAATTAATAATTCCTCGTGCAACAAAGCCCCATAGGGAATTATTCCTAGTGCTGTCACAGCTGTCACTCAAGCAAGGGTGAACTCCCCCAAGACCTGCACAGTTCTAAGGAAAGGAAAAGGTTTTTGAGGCAGCCACAGGCAGAAACTAAGCTTCAATTCCTCTTACCAGAGCAGCACAGCTCAGGTTTATGCCAGGGTCACTGCAAACCTCAGGGAGAGATAGCCTCACCTCCAGATGATCAAGTGAGACTGTTCTTCCTGAAATGATATTTATGGCACTCTAGTGCAAAATCACATCAAGCTCAGGTTTCTGGGTCATTTATTTTCACTGAAGATGCAAGTTGTCCATAGAGTTAAATCTTTTTCAACAGGGTTTGTCTCTACATGTAGTCAACGCGAAGCAATGAGTTGCGTAGCCTTGGATCATTGGCAAAATCCATCTCTGAATTCAGAAAGGAACTTTGTGGCTGGGTTGAATGTTGCTATAGGCCAAACCAACATCTCAAATCCAAACATAACCTCAAACTGAGGAAGCTGAGGTCAGACAGTTGTGGCTTGGGTTCATGTCTAGTTGCTACCAAGTCAAAGGCTTCCCTCTCGAAAACAGAGTGCTAATGATCAAGCAACAATCCAAACGCAAACAAAAAAGAAGCATCAAGAAAACATCTGGAAGCAATACTGGTAGGAAGAGAACATGGAGACGTGGCCAAATGCTTCATTGCCAAAGAGGGAAGGAAAGAGGGGTGGGGGGGAGGGGGAAGAGGGAGAAGGGGCTTTTCCCTGTCTGCATTCAGAGATCATCAACAGAGCATCTGTGTAGAATAAAAGACTAGGAGAGAAAGTACATACGTGGCTGGGGAATGAGGAAAGAAGAAACTAGAAAAGCAATTCCAGAGCAGCTAAAGAAAAGGCAGCTAATTATCACACAGTCATTTGAGATCTACACAATAGCATAATCAACATTCATATACATCTGTCCAGTAAAGCTTGCAAGAGCCACCATTTTTCCTTAACATTCACCAAGTTTATATTAGAAACAAAGAAAATCAAATTTCCAAAATCTTTCTTGCCACAATCAATCTGTTGATTAAACATCAGGATAAAGCAAGGAGTCAAATTAATGAAAGCCACTGGAAACTTTTACATTAATGCTTAGGCTACAGTGGCTGCTGACACAATGAATTTAAATGAATTCCAGAGACCAGCTGGCAAAGAAAATATGTTGAAGCAGAGGGAAATTTTTAAAACAAATCTGTGCATTTCCAGAAAAGGTAATTTTGCTAGGGCTTGTTTCCTGGGGGAGGGGTTATACATATATATATATATATATACACACACACACACACTTTTCACTCTCCTGCAGTAGTTCTAATTTCAACAGAAACATTGGTCCTTATTCCCCAGCCAGTTCTTACACACACAACCCTTCAGAGCAGACTTCCAAATATTAGGAGATGGACAGAAACTCAGCACAAATATTTACTCTGTTCTGTGAAGTAGAAAGTGACGAGCAGTAAAATGCAGGTTTTATGAGAAGAGATGCATGTTGCCAAGAGCACGCGTTGCTTCGTTTCCATTTCGAGCTCCCAACACCTCTCGGGGTGATAAGAGCCCCCGAGGCTTGGGGTCTGTATCATCAGGGATAAGCTTTGGCATGATACAGGCCTGCGAGCTGAGCTTCTTCCACAGGCTGCAAATACAGGAGCCAACACCCCCCACAAAAAGTGAGGACACAGGAAAATCTGCTGTCCATACAAACTGCTTTTAGAAGAGCTGGTTCTGCAGCTGAAAGCACTTTTAACCTACTGTCAAATTATATAATGGAGCAAGGGACAAATTGTTGTGTCTTTCCAGCCCTGCTCAAAAGAGTTTCACGGGCTTTATTATTCCTCTGAATCACTTCAGCTCTAATACAGTCTTCCAGTGAAAAAGCCATTTCTGAAAGTGCCTTCATCCAAATGACAATTCATATAAAATATACTACACACAGATATTTATTTGTCCTTAATAGCACCTTCCTTGATGGATATATACTTTCCATACATCTAGGAAATGAAACCTGACCAGAGATGTGAGGAATTTGCAAGGAGGCAAGATCCAATGAGTAAGCAGCTGCTTTATTAGCAGCCAAACAGCTCTTGATTTAAAGGCATCAATCACTCAGAGCTAAGGAACATCTCCTGTGCTTGATGCTACAAATGTCAGTTAGGACTAAAAATGGCAACAGGACATTTTAGTTGTCGCTTCCCAGCCGTGTCATCCGAGTCCAAGGAAACTGAATGGGTGATGTAGGAAGTGGATCCTCTGGCAGCAGCATAGCAATCCCGGCTCTCACATCTGCGCCTCCTCCTTCACTCCTGCAGCGGGGACAGCTGTCAAGGGAAAGCAAAGCCATAAAAACAAAAGGGTGTCCCAGCAACCCCCTGGCAGCCCTGCAAATGCAGAGAGCCTGCTCTGCACCTCAACTTTATGCTGATGTGATGAAAGCCTGTACTGCTTTGTACTTTTAAAACTATATGGATTGTCAGACCTGTATGAATTCCTGGCCAAGAATGGCCTCCTTAAGGTAAACAGACCATGATTTATCTACCCAGCTGACAGCACAGCCCAGCTGTGCTTGAAGAGTGCCGTAGGATAACCGGGGCATCCAGCAGGACACTGTAGAAGACTGGTACCATGGTATTTGGGAAACAGTGCTGATACATGTCACAACAGTGACTCGAAGTATCTCAACATTTCCAGCAACCTTTTTCTTTTCAAAGAAAGCTGTTCTTTCCCCCTTGCCCCAGAAGCTTGCTTTAACCTGACTCCATACAAGCAACCACAGAAGTCTCTGAGTAATTAAACAGATACTTTCTATATTTTCTATTCTTGTAGGAAGGAAGGTTCTTAACCCTTTATGGTCCTTTGGTTTTTAGTGCATTTAGAAGGAGAAAAACCTTCAGTAACCCAGCAAAAAAATTATTATCTTGTTTGGTGATTAGTCTTTAAAGCTAGATTAGGAATTTCTTTATTTTCTAATTAGTACTTTAAAAATGCTAGTCCTACTCACCACATCCAGAAAGGAAATCTGGCAGCATGAAAAAGCCCCATGTGGTTCAAAACTGTAATGGTTCAGCTCACATAGAAGAGGGAGTTAATAATCTCTAATAAGAAAGCAATTCTCCAGTTGTATTCTCTGATCTGTCACACCCATAAATTCAAACACCAATCCAAAATACTCAAACTGGCTTCAGTCAGTAAGAAATGGCCTCTTCTCCTGATAATGACTTTCTCTGACAACAAAATTACATTGAAACAATTGAACTTTGCTAACAGAGAATTTACAAGATAGAAAGTTAAATCTTTGTGCTATCAGAGTCAGCGGCTCAAGATCTAGTCCAGAGCAGTTAAGGGAAACAGAATTATTATTAACGATGAATATTTATAAAACATAATAGCCCAAGCATTTTACAGTTTTAAAGTGTAAAATGAAAATCATTTTTCCATTTTGTCTTTACCTCTGCAGCCTACAAAGCACATAACCAGTTAATATACTCACTGAAGTGTACAATGTTCCCATTAAACTTTTTCCTACTTGACTAAAATGAGTAGGCAAACCCATTAAATTACAGCTGATAAAAATGGCTCTATCCATCTACCTCTTATTAAAAGACTTCAAGAAATGGTTCTGTGCAAGTAGGCTTCTTAATATAGTTTTAAATTCTATAGTCTTTTTTTGACCCAGCTTTGACAAGGTACAATCAAGCATATATGTCAGTGTTGACTTGAAATATTTGATAGTGTTTTGGTAAGGACTGGAGATACCAAAACAAACAAAAACGAAACAGGGTTTCAATCTTTGGAACAGCACGTGATTTCAAAGAAACAAGATTCAATTTTACTTTTAACTCTGGGAGGCAGCGGTTATTTGCGCAAATCCAAATAATTAGCAGAAAGTCTTGGAAAAGGGGTCTCACCTCTCCAGGTACTTCATACTTACCACATGCACCTTACTGAAAACAGCACATTCAACCAACATCTCAGAAAACAATAAACAAGTTATTTGCTCAATCATGTGTTAACATGGCCGCTATACATTAATATTCAGACAACAGAATAACTTTTCATCAGAATGTCAAATAAATGCATAAGTGCCAGGTGCAGGAGAGACTGCATGTAGCATTGGGAGGTGGAGGGCTCCCCACAGACAAGACAAGGGAAGGAATGAGATGCTCCCACAGCATTGTATTGGCTAGCGTCACTCTTGACTCCTACAGTCCAAAAGATTTTGGTTTCATACCAGAAGACATTTTTAGAAAGGACAGAATAGGACCAAGGAAGAAATCCCACACTAGATATCAGCTTGTTGGGAAAGTTTTGTCTTACTTTTTGCTCTGCACGTCGAGCTGGCAGAGAGCTCTGTCTGGTATGTGAAGCATGTCCCTCCTTGCAGCCCCCTCCCATCCCGCCGCCCCCAGACTTGAGTGTGGCTGCCGGGAAGGCGGTTGGATCAGTCGTGGATGCTTGCCTGGCTACTGAGTCACTCAGCTGGAGGTCAAATCCAAGACTGCAAACTGAGCCTCTGCAGTCTCTTCCCAAATCTGTTGCCAAATGGTATGAACACATCAGCTTTTCTGATCCTCAATTTTCCCATCTATTTAAAAAAATACTTTGACGCATTTAGATGAAAGGCTATACAAGTACTGCTCTATTACCAGCTGCTGTTCCATCCTCTCTCAGGTTATAAATTACAACTACTACCTAAAAAAAATGTGGCTTTGCAAGTATTTTTCATGGGTTTTTTAGGTATACATGTACAAATGCACACTGTCCAAATGGGAACATATTACTAGACTTAAATTCTAAAGCTGTATCTTAAGTATTATGTTTAATATTTTTGCAGCTATTATGTCTATCCCAATTTGTATTATCCAGACCCCATCCTGTCTTTAATAAGCATTTGTAAAATTCCATTTTGGCCACAGGATGGCAGACAGAGTACAAAGGCACTATTTTATCTTCAACTTCTACTCACTAGGGAAAAAGTATATACATAAGGCAAAGTGTTTTTTCTTTCCACTGTGTTTGTTTGCTCATACCTTTATTAACTAGGTTAAATACTTTGACCTCCCCCACAAATTACAGAAGAGAGTTTATAGAACAGACATATCATGAAATTAAATTGAGAAAGGTAATTTCCAAGAAGCAGCTTAAGCCAGATATGCAGAAATTCAGCAATTTGCAAGCATAGCACCAAAACAGATATCACTATTTTATTGTTCACAGAATCATAGAATCACTTTGGCTGGAAAAGACCTTTAAGGTCATCAGATCCAACTGTACACCTAACACTGCAAAGTCCATCTCTAAACCATGTCCCTAAGCACATCTACAAGGCTTAAATACCTTTAGGGATGGTGACTCAATCACTTCCCTGGGCAGCTATTTTAATTGTGTTGAAATTAATGTTATTTCCTTTTTATTTAACACAGTTTTTAAGACTATTCTTGCAAGCAGCCTTAAGTAACCACCAAACAAATTAAATTATGTTGTTTTGCTATATTTACTCAATACATACCCAAGAAAGCAGAATAAATGAGCAGAAGCTTAGCAGACAGAAGGTTATTGTGGCAGTATGCAAAACTCACTCATAAATTATAAGCATTTTTTCCTCGCTGTTATTATTCTTGGTTTAAGAGTAGTGAACTTGAGATTTTTAATAGCCTTCTGCCCCAATTTCTAAAGAAAATGAGTACAGAAAGCATCACTAAATGTTGCAGAGGGCTTTCTTGGAGCTTCATGTGTTATGATTTAACTAAAGCATAATACACTCCAACTTGCAGAGGGCAGCAGTTCAGTTCAAAGAGTTATAATGCTTCTTCAAATACTTTCCAAAGCAATGAATAAATAAAACAGTGAGACTGTGCAAAGCTGTTAGTCCAGTATCCATGCAAGCCTTCACACAGTCCTGAACCTACTGCTACTCTAAAAAGCAAAGGAAAGTTTTTCTTTGGCATTTGGTTTGAATACATTTATTTACGAAATGAAGGAGGGATGGAGACAAAGAAAGGAACTGGAGCCTGGAGAAGCATACCGTGAAGAAACCACGCTTCACATTTAAGCAGCATTTATATTGCCAATGGTACTGGTTGTGGTGTTGGAGTGTTTTCTCCTTTTTCACAACACACTACCACAAAAAAAACCCATTCATAATTCAAAACTTAGGAGACTGGAAAGCTAGCTTAAAAAGATCAATATTCTCTTCATTAAGGTTCATGTTATTCAGAGGGCTACCAACATGCTGAACTAAAGCCAGGTGGAAACACAAAAAGATGCTCTGTATCTACGACCAATTTCCAGGAATCTAAGAGAAGTGAAATGTTTCATAAAATGGTAAGGAAGGACTGCAGGCATCTCTGTAATTGCTTTACCAGTGGACCACAGGCATTTAGGAAAATACTGGATTTAAGAAAGAAGTTGGCACGAAGTATGGAGAAATGCCATGTCTCAGTACTCTCCTTGTACCAAGATATATTCCACCAAGCAACACACCAGAAGGCAGCACAGTAAAGTAAAAAAAAAAAAAGAAATCTAAGAGCTGATGACAGGGAAACATAAAGAGTAAACTTAAGTTGGGGGTGGGGAGAACCTAGGAGTTCCTGTTAGTTGCCTTACGAATAATCCTCAGTGTTTCAGCTGACCAAATGTGACACATGACACAGGTTTGTTGGGGATTCAGCCCCTTAGAGCAGAAAATAAAGAGAGCAGAGTATATGCTAACTTCTGACATGATCAATATATTTCACTGTCCATCATAGCTTAGCAACTAGATTGAGAAAAGACACTAAACTTCATGCCATTTTTCTCACTAACGCTAGACCATGATATTCAATGATGTTGCTAGCTTGCTCATTTTCTAGGCATGAAGATTTCTAACTTTACTTTGTACGCAATAGCTTGGCTTCATTATTAAAAAATAATAATAATAAATTATTTCTTTCTTTGTGAAAAGCAAAAGTGAATCCCCAACCAGTTTTGTTCAGTAGGTTTTTTTGGATTTGCAAGCTTCACTAGCGAAAGGAAAAAAAAAATTATGATTAGCAATAACCACTCTTATCTCTTCTTAGATATTTAAAAGAGAAAAGATAAAAATCTAGTAAAGTTTGCCATAAGTTTATATCACAAGTAAATATTCTGTGGAAGACATTCAGTTTGAAAGTGCTTCTTTGGTTTGCTTTTGAAGTAAAGAAGTAACAGCATGCTGCACATTAAATTTTCAGCTTGAAGATGGCACATCAAAAATGAAAGAGCAGAAACAGTATTTTTACATATGGGACAGATAAAAAACAACCTACATTTATAAAATAACAGTAACTCTACAGTAGCAGTATTTATGTGTGAGTTACTTATAATAAACACAAGGGTACCCTTCTCTAAAGTTTCTTTGTGAAGTAAGGAAATATTTTTCAGCTTCATGAGATCAATTTCTTTTGCATTAGCACAGAGCTGCAGTTTTGCTTTGTGCATATTTAACTCCATTATCTAAAGAAATAAAATAATTCTATAATGGCATTTCCAGCAAAAATAGTAAGTTTTGCTTACTGCAGAGCTCCTATACTTTGTCAGCAGGAACATCTTTATATTTAAACACTCAGATTATTTATTTTATCTATTTCCCTGAAAGAAAGAAGTGTTCACTTCTTATGTGTTAACACATGTCTGTATCTCATAGAATCATATAGTCTGAAGCTAGGAGCTCTTCCCTTTTTTTTTTTTTTTTAAAAAAAAAAAAAAAGTATTATTGTTCAAGAAAGTTAAATTTGTACAAAAATAAAAAAAGGTCTTCAGTCTGCGGACATTCCTCAAGTGCCTCCTCAGGGTTCCGGTCATAAAATACTCCATGTAGGGAGTAGTTTTGTTGTCTTAACGGCTCCAAAGTTCTCCTCTCCTCTGCAATATAATCTCAATTTATTTTTATTTTTTTATGAGCTTCTGATTCCCAGCATTAGAATGGTGCTATAGCTTTATAATGTGCTTTTGTTCCCTTCAGACTAAAAGTAAACAAGAATGGGAACAACTGGCCAAGAACAGATCCATTTATTTGCTCAAACAACATTTCAGGAACACCTGCACAGCTATTTTGGAAACACATTGGTTATCTCCATTTAGTCTTTCACATTTGTGTTATTCAACTTCAGGCAGATGATGTCTCCTAATGATGAAAAATCACACTGAAATGCACAGCATTTCCCATACCTCTGTGTTCAGCTACAGAACATCACATTTTCCTACTTTTGACATTTGAACAACTAATATGGATCAATTAATTTATGGAAAGTGTATATTCCCTTTGTGTCAGTGATATTTAAAGAAAAATCAACACTTGCCTGTGTACTGTTGTGTGCCATAATTTTCAGAATAAGGGAAACACTTTTTTCAAGTCTGAGCAGCACAATGAAAAAAATTCTCTTTGTAGAACAAGGCAAAGATACAGCCAGGCTATAGAAAAGATCAAGTAGGGGTTTGTGTTCAAATAGACACACGCATATGCTGATGGCTAATGAGACAAAGACTAAAAAACTCTTATCAAATATATATCATGACACTGAAGCATCACAGTGATCACCTGCTCCAACAGCCACCAGCAATGCTGCAGATTGGGACAAAAGGCTCGCCTGTGGGGGCAGAGAAACTCTACTCATCAGTGGCTCTCTGCATCCATCTCATCCAACTGGCTACATAAACTTCAAGATAAAAAGTATAATCAGGAAATACCTTCTATGCTCTTCTACAGAGCGTATCTCAGTTAAACCCTTGATATATAATAGCTCACTAGTTCTGATCATAAGGCATCTTTCATTACCACAGAAGCAGCAGTTTAAAATTTACACTTCAAGAACACTTTAAAATAAAGTTCCCTTGTCTCTGCCTTCCCTGCTCCTGCCTGTGTTTATGCAAAAGCTGTCGGCTGCCTATGCTTTTTTTTTTTTTTTTTTTTGGTCCCTGCTGGATAGCTGACAACGGGCAAACATGAGACAAAAGGGGCACAGTCTGGATGGAAAGCGACGTGTGCGCATATGCCTGAGTGATGGGAGTAGGGGTAAGGGGTCTAAGAGAACAAAAGTTCATGCCTCGTATGAGCAAAACACTCTCATGCAGATTAATGCATGGGATTGAAGTACAAGAACTGCAAATTTCTTTTTGCAAGTAACGCTCTCAAGATCTCCACTCTACAATTCATGACAGCACAGTGAAGATAGCCTAAGACAGTCAGATCTGGAGATTTTAAGGCAAAACACTATTTTGTATAGCAGTACCTGTCCTGCTTTACATGGTTTCTGTTTTAAAGAATGACCAAATGTTTGAAATAGCTCACTGGTAAATCACAGTTTGTAAAAGTGATTCAGTGTCTCTAAATTTGCTTTGCCAGAAGTTCACTGTTGCATTGTGCACCCACACACCTCTCACATTCACCCAGTACTTCCAAAGATAAAAACTAGCTTTTGGTAGCTTATACTTAATACTTTCTGCCCCAACTTCTCATGCATTGTGTTTACTTCCTGATGGAGAACCTTCGTTTAAAAATCTTCAATGGCCTTGTGCTTTTGGAATTCAAAACTCTTTAAGGGACACCACTTACAGAAATGCTTTCAGTTACCACAATGCTCAATTTAGAAGTTTCTGGGAAAAAAAGAAGTTAAACTCCCCAAATTCCTAATCTCTTGTAAGCTCAGAGACTTGCTAGAATTCAGGAGCTAAAATAATGGAGTTCACCCTTAGAAAGCAAGCTCCATTTTCTCCAAGCTCTTCATACACATCCTGGGGGGCAATTAAGTTGGATCCAACTATAGCAAGAAAAGAACATCCCCATAATCAGCGTTCCAAGTGCAACCAGGGACTGAAGCAGGATACAGCTCCCTCTCTCATGTACCCTCATCAACTTCATCTCTCCATCCAAACTTCCATAGTCACTAAGTTACTTTAAGGAACAAAGACCTGAGCAGTCATTCTGCTAGTTCTGCTGCTATATTACATGAAGGAGATAATTTACTTTGTATGCTTGGAAGAATATGCTTTAACTTAAAACTGAAAACTACTACTGTAAAAACAAAGTAGAAAACAGCAAGGTTGCAAACCTCCTTTTCACACACTGCCAGTGGATAAGTGTACACTGGGAGAGATTAGCAACCCAAGTCTGAGAAAGCTTAAAGCCTGAAGTATTAGTCAAGCCCAGTTTGAAGGGTAGGGCCTGATGTCTTAAGGTATCAAGTCTTGAAAACCATTTCACTGGCTTAAAGTAGAATCATAGAATAGTTTGGTTGGAAAAGAACATTATGATCACCTAGTTGAACTGTAAACCTAGCATTGCCAAATTTACCACTAAACTACTAAACTATGTCCCTAAGCACCACATCTACACGTCCTTTGAACACCTCCAGGGATGGTGACTCCACCACTTCCCTGGGCAGCCTGTTCCAGTATTTGACAACCCTTTCAGTGAAGAATTTTTTCCTAATACCCAACCTAAAACTCCCCTGGTGCAACTTAAGGCCATTTCCTCTTGTCCTATTACTTGTTATTTTGGAGAAGAGACCAACAGCCACCTCACTACAACCTCCTTTCAGGTAGTTGTGGAGAGCAACAAGGTCTCCCCTCAGCTTCCTCTTCTCCAGACTAAACAATCCCAATTCCTTCAGCTGGTCCTCATAAGACTTGTGCTTTAGACCCTTCACCAGCTTTCTTGCCCTTCTTTGTACACACTCCAGCATCTTGATGTCCTTGTAGTAAGGAGCCCAAAACTGAACATGAGTGGCTTCACCAGTGCCGAGTACAGGGGCACAATTGCTTCCCTACTCCTGCTGGCCACAAGCACTGGTCACATTAACTGCCATTCCAAATTAAGTTTTGAAAATGCTATGTTTTCATGCTCTGTCTGTACTACAGACCTTGTAGTAAGGAAGTAGCTTATACTACGTCTGCTCTGCTACCTTCCTCCCCTCTCTGTTCCCCGCTCCCAAAAAGTGCAGAAACAAAATAGTGCAAAGGCATTAGTAGTTGAGCAACTCCTTTCACAAATAAGCAAAATTATTGTAAATAGAAGAATTCTGGTTTCAAGTCAAAATACTAATTCCTGAATAAATCTTTTACTATACAACTATGCATCTCCCTTGCAAACTTCAGGCACTGAGACATCTAACTGTAAATCAGTAGTAAGTAGAGCAGGCAAGCACAGAGGGAACAATATTCAGAACCCAAAACACAAGTGAGCTTTTTCAAGAAAGCACAGCTTTCTCTACTACCTAGGTGGCATGGCATCGCACCAAAGCATGGTCTGCCATACAGACAATATCCTCCATACTGGCCAGGCTCTCATCTTTGCTACTTCTGTAGTTGCACTGACACCCATAAAGGCTGTAGCTATGCTGAGTGAAACCCTGCTTTTGAACTGTTGCCTTACTCTACTAAATACCTTAGGGTGAGTATGTTTTTATCACATCTGATTCTTGCACAAAATAATCCCGAGGGGCATTTAAATGCAGCCAAAACAGCTTTTCTGAAGTGAAGCTCAATCCATAAAATTAACTTTACAAAACCAAGAAATTACCAAGAGCAAAATATACACATTTAGCAGCCTTAGCAGCACATCAGGATATCAACTGCCTCCTCCTACTAGTTTAGGATCAAGATGCTGTAGGAACACACTGCACAGCTCTTCGCCAACAGCTGCAGAAGGGAGCAATCCTGTATGGTGAATTTTGAGCTTTCCCAAACTTCAACCCACACCTAGCTCATTTCAACCCCCTCCGTGCCCAAAAATGCACTAAAAGACAGCTCTCATCCCAGAAGTGGGATGTATCTATACACATCTTAAAAGCTATGTCTAATGGGAAGATAATTTGGGGGGGGGGGGGGGGGGGGGGGTGGAAGAAAAAAAAAATAGAACTAACAAATAAAATGTTTCACTGAAGGTGATAAAAGCAGCTCTTTCCAATTCTGTTCAATGTTTGATTTGCATACAAGAACAAGATTCTTCAGCACTGTTGAGCAGGACCATCTGCTTCATTAGATCCAGAGTAACCCGTTATACTAAGACACAGGAAGACTCTGGAAATCCACGTTGTAAAGCCACTGGAAGTGACAATTCCACCTTTTGGGTACAACAAAATCCTGCACCATCAATTCTCACTTCAGTCTTACTGCAAACTTTGTGTCAGAAATCATCTTTCTTGGCAGCAGCTAGAGGGAAAAACAGAACAACTGGGATTTCCTGGCAGTCATAAATTAACTACTTATTCCTGCAAATCTACAGTTAACTCTACTAGTGCAAATCTTAGGGATAAGAACTGCCAATATCAGTTCTACAAATGCATTTTACAAAGGCTCTGACCTCTGATTTGTGGTTTGCTATGGAATAAAAAAATCCCATAATTAAAAAAAAATAATAATAAAGCAATTTATCTGACACTTCAGTCACAGGGGGCTCCTGAGACAGGTATTTCATTCCCTTTACAAAAACAGCAGAGCAGTCTAATCTGCCATGCAAGAAAGTGAGGATTCAGAGAAGTGAAGATTAAAAAAAAAAAAAAATAAAACTTCTTTCAGAACTCAATGCACTGAAGACCATATCAGAAATAAATCAAAGGAAACTGAAATGCATATATTCTTTAAAAAGCTCATTGCAGTAGCTGAAAATGAAAATCTGAACAATTTCTTTCAAGCAGAAAAACAAAACAGAGACATGGGCCAGTTAGAACATGTCCAGAGAAGGGCCACAAGGATGATCCAAGGGCTGGAGCACCTCTCCTATGAGGACAGGCTGAAAGAATTGGGGCTGTTCAGCCTTAAGAAGAGAAGGCTCTGGGGAGATCTTATAGCGGCCTTCCAGTACCTGAAGGGGGCCTACAGGAAAGCTGCAGAGGGACTTTTCATAAGGGCAGTTAATGACAGAACAAGGGGAAATGGCTTTAAGCTGGAAGAGGGTAGGTTTAGATTATGTATTAAGAAGAAATTCTTCATTGTGAGGGTGGTGAGACACTGGAACAGGTTGCCCAGGGAAGTTGTGGATGCCTTCTCCCTGGAAGTGTTTAAGGCCAGGCTGGATGAGGCTTTGAGCAACCTGGTCTAGTGGAAGGTGTCCCTGCTCATGGCAGGGGGGTTGGAACAAGATGATCTTTAAGGTCCCTTCCAGCCCAAACCATTCTCTGATTCTGTGAAAAGCCAAACTAGTAGGTGCACATGGAAGGAAGGCATAAGGGTGTTTTCTAGACTTTTCCATATCTTTAAATGTCTTTGTCTCCTTACTTCTTACATGCTGCAAGAGAGAAGCTGCTGTGGAAGCCCTGCATTGAATTAACATTTACTTCTTTAATATAGTAGATGTAGGGGAAAAGTAATTACAAAAGAAAAAGGCACAATCAACTAGATTTCATCATTATTGCCTCACTGAAAATCTATCTTCTTTTTGGACTTGTCATAGTCTTATTACTATCAGCTCACAGTAAGAGTGGAACAGTAATCCTTTGTGAAAAAAAAAATGAAGTGACAAATACATATCAGAATTACTTTTTGTTCAGTGATGTTAAAGAAGATTAAATGTGTAAAATCCTAGTGAATGCCTAGAACATTTTTTAGGAGTATCAGCGTTGGAACAGTTCATAAGTTTTTTAACCAAAAGGAGGTTTTATTTAATATTAAAGAAATTCTCTTGCCCATATACTGTTCTCTCACCCCTTATCCACATCAGCCTCTCTTCAAGTATGTAACAGTGAAAAATAGAGCTAGATGAAAGCAGGACAAATCAAATACTTTACAAATGTCTCACCTGTTGCAGAGCACTTATGTCCCTGTATACCTGAGGTTTCCCATGCACTGCTGGAACTAAAGGTTACTGCTTTCCTCCTGATGCATATATTTTCTATGCCCCAAAATAAACTTTGTTAGGAGACACAAGAGTCCTTAAGTGCTTTTAGAAGTAATGAAAATTAAAAATAATTTCCTAATAGTGACAAGTATGTTTAGCCTGTGTGAGCTCCTGTACTCAAATGCTAACAGCACAGCAAAGCTTTCAGAATTAATTTAGGTGAACTATTAAGAACAAAACTTTTTTCCAGTATCTGTCAGTTCCTAAGAAATTAACGAGGACACTTCCATACATGTTGCGATCCACCTGAAATGTAGTTGTTACCCTTTGCAAATACTTAATCAAAAGATAAAACAAGAGAGAATTTTAGCAATGTGAACGTGGTAAACACTTTTTTCCCTTCCAACAAATGAGCAGCACAGCAAACATAGCATTATGTGTCACTATACGAGAGAGTAAATTAATAGTAGCAAACAGAAATTAACAGTAAGTGAAGCCCTCATATCGATGCTAAGGAAAAAAATACAGATTTAAAAAAAATCAAACGTAACTGAGAACTAAAAAAATATATAATTAAAATACAAGTTATGCAAAAAAAATCCTGCAAAATAGGTTCCCCTGTGTGTTACATGATTGTATTTTTGTGGTTTTTTTCCAATAAAGCTCCTCATAACAGTAAACTGTCTGTAACTGATCCAATGGTAAAAATACTCTTCTGCTCTGAGTTAGACTAAGAGACCATAGGCAAATGCTCAGAAATCAACAAAAGCTGCTTTCATTCTGAAGGCATAAAGATTTTCTGATCTGTAAAGTTTCCCTAAGCACTGGGCTACTTATACAGAGATGCTCACTAAGTCAGAGGTGTTCCATGTCTGGAAACAAAGTCAGGGGACATCAGCCTCCAAATATTATCCTGAAATGGAGAAAAGTTGACAGAATGAAGAGAAATTAAAAGAAAGAAATTCCTATGAAAAGCCTTTTTTTTTTTTTTAAAGACAGCCCACTTTAGCACATTATTAAGTTACTACATTAGGATGTATTTGCTTTAGCATAACTAAGTATGGTTATAACCCACTCCTCAAACCACAGAACAGGGAAATAAGCAGACACACTTACTTTCAGTAACAGAATAAACTCTCAACTCCTCTCCCAGTCATTTCAGCTCAAAATAAAGCTTCTGTTTATGAAATGTGATTTGAAGAAACTTTATATCACGTTTCATAAACAGAAGCTTTCTAAGGTATAAGTGAACTACTGTTTAGATCGTTCAATGGTTTATACATAAGAAAGGAAGGCTGGTACAGACAAGAAGAAACATCCATCTTCCTGGAGTTGTTCTGAAAGCGTAATGCACTTTCTGTAATGTACTCAGGCACCAATCCACATTGGAAACCTTTTCAATAGTAACAGAGTAAATAAGCCAAAAAACTGACACTTAGGGAAACCTCCAATTTAAATATATCTACAATTCCTTTAAAAATACTTATCAATAAATACAATTTCTGTGAGAAGAATGGCAATATGTAAAGAAACTACTTAATACAATCAAGTAAAAGCTCTTATATTAATTTAAAATTACCCTTTATTTTTCACAAGTTTTTCCCAACATGTTGTGCATTTGGGCATGTTAAGTTTTGAGATAGTTTGCTTCAAGTCTCTTTAAATTACAAACAGTAGATACAGTAGGAATATTTTAAACCAACTTCTTTAAAATAAATGGTAAGTTAAGACCATTAGCTTTAAAAGAGAGACTGCCACAACTTCATTTTCCTGATACAAAATTCAAGTAATTTTAAGTAAGAGTAGAAAATTGTCTTTATAAAACATCCTATTATTAAAGTTTACCAGCATTCTGAAAATAAACATCAAATTTCCAGTATCAATTCGGTGCAACTACATATTTAGAAAAATAACTCATTTTAAAGGAAGGTCACTTGGTGAAAAGTAAATTTTCAATAGGGTGAGTTTTTAAAACAAATGATAAAATATTTTTTCTTAGCTAAATTATTTAATACTTGCTCCATCTCCACAATTAATTTATTTTTTCTTTATTGGAAATGAATTAAGAAATCAGGCTACTGAGATGTTTTCCCTTCAGTATATGCCAGCGTAAGGAATTATTGCTTATACTCAACACTTGTATACAAGATTCACTTGATTTTGGTTTTAAGTTGAGGTTTTTAATTGGTTGGTACCAAATTTACACACCACAAAAACTTTAGCTGTGTCACTTTACCAGATGAAAACCACAATAAATTTTTCAGATAATTTTGTATCTAGTGTTGTTTGGGTTTCTTTCAACAAAGAAATTGATTCACTATATAAAACACTTTTCCATTTTCCCTCCTTACTTACTCTTTAAGACAGCACAATGGAAAAATAAGCAGGACATGTTTACTTTGTGACTCAAGGCTCAGAGCAGATATTGAGAAATCTTCAACAACTTTAGAACATTTTCTTTTTTTCATTCTTTTAGCCCAAAGTAACTTTGCTGTCTAGGAACAGTAACTTAAAGTTTCTTTTATCACCATCTTCCAGAAAAACAAAAACAAAAAACAACTATAAATAAATGTTTATGTAAAGAATCAAACACTGCTGAAGGGAGCAAAAAAAATAAAATTAAGGATCAATAAATGATACTGCAATGTATCTTGTGCCATTCAAGATAGGAAGTCCTTCATGTAAATGAGTAAGTCTTCCTGGGTGCATGAAACTCCATCCTTTCCTGGGAGACTCAATGGAGCAGTTGTACCTAAGAAATTTACATCCACCTCCCTGCAGCAAAAACAAAAACAAAACAAAACCCCAGATATTTACCTTGCATTTTAACCAAGTTCCTTTTTATTTATCCACAACTTAAAATATTTTGCTACTATTAATAGGCTTTTAGAAAGTTTTGGGGTTTTTTTTTGGTTTGGGGTTTGTTTTTTTTTTACTATTTCTGCAGACAAGGTTGTTTAAATAACATCTTCAGAGCAATACATAAGAGATATGCATTTGCAACCAAAGATTTCCCCTTGCTTTGCTTTAGCTTTCCCTGGATAACAACTAATTCAAGCAGCAATTCTAACAGATCTTCAATAACTTAACTGTACATAATACAAGGGAGTACCAAATCATGCTCACAGGCCCTGTTCCAGGACTGCATCCCTATCCAGTATGGCATTTAAACAAATCTTAAATAAATAAATCTCGCTGTTGCATTCAAACTGAAGGTGTGTTTTCTAAAGTGGTAAGTTTCAGAAACACACTTATGGGTGTTAAGTTGTACTATGAATTATATAAGCTTATAAACAAAACAGGTTAAGTTTCTCTACTAGTCAAAGCTGGATATTACTGCCACTGCCCTGCCATCTCCATACTCTGGCCACTGTTTTATTTCAATTGGTATCAGACTATAAAATAATTTATCCCAGAAAGAAGCAAAACAAAATAGAAACAGCAGTTGAAAATTTTCATTTTGTGGCTGATCTAAAAAAAAAGAATAATTAAAAAAGTTGTAAAGAAAATAAGCCATTTGAGTCAACTTGAGACTATTTAAAGTATTTTGAAAAATCAGTTTTCACTGCACAGAAATGAAGCAATTCAGAAGTGTTAAAAATGAAACTGCTCCATCTCCAAAGTTTTCCTTTAAACCCCTTCTCCCTCATCTGAAACCATTTTGACCAATTCAGCCTGACTGCATCAACAGTTCTAGATCCTGTAGTTGAGCAAATTTAGTTCTTGTCAAAAGACATCAAGGAATAATACATCTCGATTTGTGACACATATCTTTTCCTCTTCAACACGGTCTTAAGTATGTCCATTTGGGCTCTACTTTGGAAAGAATATTAGACTCTCAAAGGATATTTTTTAAGTCAGTAAGTTGGCAACTTACTTGAAAGTCCTCCCCTACTTTGTTTAGAGCGATGTTGATTGTGAATGTAGAGGAGTCATGATGAGGTCTGAGTGACCGTTGTCTGTCAGGGCTGTATTTTACAACAAAATTCAATAAAGCATACCCCTGAAACAAATATACAGTTAGATTTCAACATGTGTACTTTCAAGTCACACACAATGTTCTTGGTTGTTTTTTCTTTTTGTTTAAAGCTAATTTAACAACAACCTTCATCTATATCTACTGCTACTTCACGTATAAACTCCCCAATCAAACCAAATAGGGTATATTCAATAGGATGTTTAGAATTACTCATGCCATTATCTGCAAAAATTTTAAACACATACCTTGGTATAATAACCAGCAAACACTTTTAGCGTTACTGGTGCAATAAACTCTCTTATGAAATGCAGCCATTCATTATCCAATCCAATTTGCTTCATATGAATATCATCAGTTGGGACATTTTCATAACCTCCAGAAATACGGCTGTCCTAATGAAAACACCATAAATAGCCTTAAAATATGAACATGGAATGCTTCCAGCAGTTCTACAACTATTTATTTGAAATCTGCAGAATCACAAAACTGCAACAAAGCAATGCTTTAGTAGGTATATGTGAGCTTGCTGTACAGTAATTTCATAGCTAACCGCTGTGGAAAAATAACTGCTGAGCTATCAATCATCAAAAATTGGAAACTTTTTAAAGAGTCAATATTTGGATGTATTGCCTGTAAATAAGGGCTTCCTAGGTAACGGCTTTATTTATTGAGATGTAGATGCAACTGAAATTATATCAGATCAAGAGAGTACAGGCCTCAACTTGACATGGTAACAAATGTTGAAATAATTTCAAGATAAAAGAACATTAAAGTCCTTTCTGAAGGCTCCTCCCTGAAGCAAAATAAGGACTGTAATTTCTCTCGTTTCAAAGGTGCCACATTTGTGAATGTGACAAACATTCCTCCAATTTCAGCAGGAGTTAATGAATACCTTGAACTTTCTGCAAACACAAACACAATAGCTCATAACATTTGTTGATAACTGCTTAGGAGAAGAAGACAAATTAGTACTAAGAGGTAAATGAGGAAAACTTCTCTGAACATTTATCAATTGCTATCCAAGATCGGTCTTTGATAACTGTTGGATAAATACTACAGGAATTGCACCACTCGGTGTCTGAATTTGCAAGTTCCAGGTTAAATGAGGAATGCCTCTAAACCTACTGAACAACAAGCTATGTGACAGATTAAACTAAGCATTTTATACCATTAAGCAGATGTCATTGGAAATTGTTGGAATGTTTGTTGCAGTACACTGTGACTTACTATCATAAAGCTACTCACTCATTAAGGTCATGTTTATACAAGCTGACACTTACTTGGTGTTTTCCACCAGACCATTGTCCATAATGTTCCATTTCTTCTACCAATTCGTCACAAGCAGTGTCAGAAAATATGGGAAACCAAAACACATCTGGACATGGCTACAAAAGAAAAAAAAAAAAAAAAGAACTACGTTAATCTCTTTCAATATAATTAAGCTTTTAAGCTTTAACAGCTATCTTTTATTTTCAACTACTAAAAAAGGATATCTTCACTTTTCTTGGTCACTAAAGAATATCAGCTGTTCTCATCTGAGCCATAATTCAAATACATGTAAATACTTTTTTGTCTTTATCCACAAGCACATTCTCATAGAATGAAGGAAAAACTACGAGCTGCCTTGTAAGCCATGACTCAGCATTAACAACTGCATCAGTGTACCCACATATTCTGTGCTTGGTTGCTCTAAATAAGTGTCTTGATCTTCTACATTACAAACTATTACGAAAAAACAGATTAAAACTTAACATGTTTTAAACACAAATACAATTTATCCTGGTTTCTTAAGGAAGCAAAGATCATTAAATCACTGTCTCTAACTGTCACAGAACTAACTGATCATTCAACACTGGTACAACAATTATAACCTTAGAAGTGTTCTGTCCAGATCAGTTGCATGAAAACAAGCAGCCAGGTAGACAGAAAAAGAGACCTCTTCGTATCCAGCAAAAGGCTTCACCTTGGATTCATGGTTGTCAGATCTCAGAGAATACACAAAGAAAGGCACATCCTAATAAAAGTGTCTAGAGCAACTTGTCTTTACAAAATACCAGGAAACACAGTAATCTGCTACAGAAATTTCATTAGGCCTTCTGCTAGTGGTACTAGCTAGTTCAAAAAAATAAGTTAAATACATCTCTATTTTGGAAAAGGCAATCACTGGGACATCTACATTATTCTGAGCAATCTAGCAATTGTTATATCAACTCCTCTCATCTAGTTTTCAAAATGGCAAAAATTCCTTTCAGATACAAAACATCAAAAAGCTGCTCAGCCACAGACCAAAACAGGATTTGCATGGAAATAGTTACTGTATGACAATTTATTATCAGTCAGTCCCACAAATTTTAATTAAACTACCTATACTCACCTGTTCTACTATATTATCAGTGAAGATCTTGGAGTAGTTGGGATTTATATAGGTTTCCTTCCAGTCCTAAAAAAAAGAAAAGAAAAGAAAAAAATTAAACTAGAATAACTTAATATATAAGTGACAAAAAATAATTTATATTTTATTCATTTGCTCTATTGAAAGCACTGGAAAGAATTAAACAATTTCCTATGCTCATAAACGAACTGGTTCTCATCATGTCAAAAAGCACGAAACCTGTTATATCAAGGCCATATCTTCAACTCCTTACTCTGGTCATCAGTTATCTTGTTGATATGAAATATTGTCATTTGCTTAAATGGGTGGTAGAGAACATCTTTCAGTACACAACCAATATTTAATAAATTGCATAATAAATGCATTTAATAAAGTGCATAATAAATTAATGTTCTCCATGTAGCCTTTAAATCCCAAGTCCTTTCTAATAAATAACTTCCACATTTTTTTTCAAACTGTTTAATCAATAACAAGATGCATACCACAGGATTTTCAAATATCTGCCAGAGGTCGTTGTGGTAGTGAGAGGTATTGTAATTGGCTGTAGAAAGAAGTCTTCCAAATTCATGTCTGTTCGTAATGTACATGAAAACACCCTATACCAAGCAGAGAAACTGTCATTAGCAAAACTGTCCATCTTAGCAAAAATTAGGTTTCTTTTAAAGTCTGTTTATGCCTGCACTTTCATAAAACACATCACATACTTGTACATACATATTATACACGTACTGCTCATTTAGCACCTTTAATTTTCAAATGGTTGATTCTAATCACCAACTAGTGTTGATAATTTCTTCTTTACAAGCATTTGATTGAATTTATTTCCTAAACACATTAAATCACAACATACATAGTTTGTAACAAACCACATACAGTTATAGAAAGGAAAAAGCAGAGAAAGGGTTGGTTGATTTGTTCTCCAGAAAACCTAAGCAGACACAGTGGAAGCACCTGTTCTCAAACAGAAAATACTCATACAAGAAAACCAGCATCTAGAGTTTATTTTCTGATTAAAAACTGAAAGAACAAGCTAACAATAAAGGGGCTAATGGAAGTGAGAACAAGAAACTTATTTCAGAGTATTCACTACATGATCTTCCTGTGAATTGCCCTGAAATAAAAAGATATTGGCAAATACAGCATAAAAGAATATTCAGATCAGGGTACAAAACAGCTGAGCACTGTAAAGTATGTTTACCTAAGCAAATATTGCAAAATATATGCAAGTTATCAAGTGTGGTAAGATACAGCTTTATTATCAAGCTATTAACAGAAAATATTAACAAAACTCTCTTGATTAGACATAGTAGCAGAAAATAGTTCTTTTTAAGAAATTTAGGTTTTGTGGGGATTTTTTTTCCTTAGTTTACTGTTTTTCAGACTAGAACCTCATTTCAAAACTGTTTGACTTTTAGATTTCCAGAGATGAAGACATTATTTAGATATTTTGGTATTTCTGTCTATGTTTCTGTCTGAAAAAGAGTTAAACTGTTAGAAAGATTATTATGTTAAACATGTGCCCAATTTTGGGCACTTACCGAATCATAAAATAGCTGCAGCAGGGAGAATAAGGAGGGTCTGGGTCAAGAAAAACAGCTTAAAATTACACTGATTTCACAACTGCCCTGTGTGGTCACCAAGGGGGCCTGGCTGACCTGGCTGCTACTGATTTGAGCTTTAGTTCTTGCTAGGATTGCTGAAACACGTTTTAGCTGTGGAAGCACAGCTTCAGCACACCTTGACCTCAGAAGCACTGAGAAACCTCTCTGAGAAAGCAACAAGCCTCCCTAAGATGTTTTGAGCTGGTCATGAAGAACCTGCACCTGGCAAAAACTTGAACCTTACAAGACTGAAGAGAAAGCTAGAGCAGTATTTCATTAGAGGAAGTGGACAGAGGAGAAGTATCTTCCTGTGGTAGAAGAATACTGCATGTAATAATAACTAATTAATTAAAAAAAAAAAAAAGCAACACCTTTGGGGGTCTGAGCATATGGAATGTTTCCGAAGAAGGGGAGTCTTTTTCCCTTTGTAAAGTCTAAAATGAAGGAGAATCATCACATCAGTTTTCTGATACATAATCTTTCTCTTTTTCCGACTACTATTAGGTTTCCACAGTTACATTAGGGAAATAGCAGCCTTTGATCAACAGCTGATATGCCTTTACAGACAACATGCATCTCCAAGCAAAGCTTATAATATACATGTCAAAGCTGTTTCCACCAGCCCCTTCTTATCTGCTGCAATAGAAAAACAAGCATGTACCAAACTATCTTACAGCACAGACTAAGAAAGAAGAAGAGAAAGCACTTTTCTGATAAGCCAGTCAGATTAGTTCAACGAGCGCATGGGAAGCACAGGTTCGCAATAACTGATGCTGAGAAAGTTTGAATACAACAGAATTGGACGGGGATGTTCTGAAGAATCAGTACAAAGGAGATCATGCCTTGTTATGAGGGAATAAAAAAAAATTAATACTTGCCAACTTTTCTTGTTCAATTCAGCAAAATTATTTTTCAATGCTATAGTGTCTGGAAATAGGTCTGGTTTAGGTCTTATTTGTTTCTGTGCTGAAACTAGTGTAAATATCAGTAGAAATGTGGATTTACATATTCATATTTTTACAGTACAAATACATTTCCTCTCATTACTTACAGCTTAATGCAAGTAACAAATTTCTGATACAGTTTTAATCTATCTGGAAAAATAAATTAGTAATTCATGCTCCCTAAGTAGATTCGTGCAATTTCATAAATCACTTCACACTGCCCATCATTAGCTCAAATATGTATCTACTTAAATATAAAATTGCAAAATATTCCAACTTAATCTACTAGAAGTTTCACACTGTATAAAAATGTGCATAATAGAAAGAATCTAAATGCACTGATAATTTTGAAGTTTGTTCAGCAAAGAAGTTGAGTCCTCTCTCATCCTGCTGAGGTTGCACCAACAAGGAAGGTGTTTTAACCTCAACAGGAATTTTCAGTGCATTTAAATGAAAACCATCACGCAGTCAGTGCACCAGTGCACTGTCCTTGCAAAAACCTCTATTCTCAGCAATTTAAAGAAATATACCTAAAATGTTCTATGTCACAAAAATTGGCCAGTACTTTGAATTAGAAGTAAAAATTTAATATCCAAGGTCAATCAAGTGAAGCGGTCAAGTGTAGCAGGACACAAAAGAAGTCTTTGTGTATTTAAAAGCAAGCTGTTCTAGATACAACTTACCATTTCCCTGGCATTCCTGCAGAGAGCCATATCAGGATCCAACTTATCACGCATAAAGTAGTTCTTTTCTTTCATCTCTGATCTAAGAGTTTGTCCCTTAATTAAGTATATATTAGCCATATAAGGAATATTCCATACTCCTCTGGTGAAAAAAAAAAAAAAAAAGAAAAAAAAAAAGAAAAACAAAAAGAGTAAATAGTTTAAAGCCATGAAATCTAATTTGTTGCCTATTCTACTATTCTATCAAATCAGCATCTCTGTATTTGCTGACAAAACTAAGCAAGTTTCAAGGAAACGAAGCTGAAAGTTTCCCAAGACATTTGAAAAACTACAGCTGGACACTGAGGCATCTCAAATGTAGGCGTAGGCAATAATTCAACATTTATGAAGTATTGCTATAAAAAAATAGAAAGGTCACATTCTCTAAAGAGTTTTAAGTACAAATGTACTTCATGTTTCCATAGTTAAGGCAATCAGTCAAACTCTTTTATATTATTCTACACTACCATATAGAGAAAGCAATTCTAAAACATATTTTTTAAGTGAGTTTAAAGACTTCACTGACGCTTCACACAGCTGCTCTGACCTCCTCACACAAATACCCATAGACCACAGCAGGCCACGTATTTATGTCAGTTAGGCCAATATCAACAAAAAACCATTGTTGTCACAATGCTCACTCTGCAGATTTACTCCCTCCCAGCACCATGAGTACATCTTTCAGTGCAACTGAAAACAAGCTAGTCCTATCTGTTTCAACAAGCAGTCAATCTGTTTCAGACCTTTTTCTTCTTTCAGGGCAATGAAAAGGCAACACCATATGGGAAAGTCAAGCTTAGAACAACTTAACATTACATTAATTTAGGGGAAGTACAAACCCAAAAGGCCACATGACAGAAGTATTTCTCGAGACCCCCTTAGGACATATCTGACATAATATACATGAAGAAACATGCGAAGAAACACAGCTGATGAAACATTTTGGCTTAAGGCCCATGAAGAAGTAATCTGATTAATATAACAATAATTTCTTTTGACTGAGGTTCCTGAGATACAGAGTTTTGGGTTTGCTAGTTGTTTGTCATGCCATTTTTTGTATTATGCACTGCTAGAGTAATCAGACACAGAGAGGTACTAGCAATGACTATGTCCAGCTCACCATGTTAAACACTTTGCTGTTTTACTCAAGTTGTGAATGGAAAAAAAAAATTTGGAAAACAAATGCATTTCTATGAAATAGAAAAAGCTAAGCAATAAAACTAACCTCAGCTCTTCAGGAATACCAGATTGCATGAAAATGTAAGAATATGTTGCTAATAATCATACTGGGTGCCTTGACTTTAAAAATTAGCTTATAATTACTTACACTCTGTTGCCTTGGACAATATCAACATAATCTTCTGACCGAGCATAATAGCCATCTGGGCTCAAAGCACCCCAGAAATTGGACCAAAGCTTCCCATGACGAGTTACGAGTGGAGCAATTATCTTTCTGTGAAGTGACATATTGAATAAGAAAATATGAACCATTGACTATACGTCAAAATATACTAGCTTTCCTCAGTTTGGACTATAGTGCAATTAAAACACCAATGACTGGCAAATATCAGAACAGCTATTCTGAACTTAAGCTGAAAGAAACAACATTCAAGTATCCACTGTTCAAAAACAACATCAGTGTAAAAGAAGCAAAGACTCCTATAAATTGGAGGTGGCTTAATTTTCAGTCAAGCAAAAAAATACTCCCCATAGCATAATGACAAAAAGCATCACAAAATCAAAGACATGAAAAAAAAGAAATAAAAACACAGTGAAACTTAGCTTACCTAAAATTTAGTAGAGTCAAAAGGGGAAATCTAAGTTGACCAGAATAAAAAGAATAAAATGGCACTTTGTTTCAGAGGCTGCCTACTGGTAAATAGATTTTGCAAAGTTTGTTTCTTCCACCTAGCATACCTGGCTTTTAGCCTCTTCCTACAACAGTAAATATTACAAGGAACATAATGCAAAGAACCAACAGCCACATCTTCATTTAAGCTCCATCCCTCCTCCCTAGTAGGTCAGAATAGATATTGATAATTTATCGTTCTGTGATACACCTGAGATTCTCAGAGTTGATATGAAGAGGTAAACACTACCTACCTACCTAACTGAAGTTCAGCAGGACTGAAGTGCACAGCATTCATAGCAGGCCAAATCTACTGAAAGCTGCTGCTGATAAAAATCAAAGCTTTGCATAACTTAAGAGATCACACTAATAAAAGGAGAAACTGACCATTACAGCTGCTTCATCCCCAATACCTTTCCACTATTTTATTGCAATACTACAATAATAAACTCTAGGGAGTTTTTGTTTGGCTTTGTTTTGGGTTTTTTGTTGTTGTCTGGGGTCAACTTTTTTTAAACGTTTTGTGTGTGACCAACTTTGAATTCATTAGTCAGTGAAATCTTAATTTCATGAAAACTGCTTACACCGTACCATTCTCTTCAGAGGAACTTTGAAGTGTTTGAAATTTACACTAGGAATTGTTACTTGACAGGAATAATATGCCTTGTGAATTGTTGGCCTCTGAGCCCATTATGAGCTATGGCAATCAAATAACACAGGTAAACAAAGAGAATTGAACTCTGCAAGAACAGACAGGATCTTATTTTCTCTGGATGGGCCTCAGAGAATCCCTTCAGTTGAAGGAAATTCTGTAAAATCAAGAGATATACTACACCTGTTCTGTTCTATCAGTAGTCTTAAAGTTTTCGGGTTTGTCAGCACAACATCTGCATCTATGCTGAAGTAATATTCACATGCTTTATCCTGGCGACAAAGGTCCCTAAAAAGACAAAAAGGAATGGTTAACTTATACATGTCCAGAAAACATTCACAAAAAACAAAACAAAAAGCCCAAACTGCAATCAAGAGCTCTTCTCATACAATGCATTAAAAGCCCTTTACACTACAGTACAGTTAAAAAAAAAAAAAAAAAAAAAAGTAGTGTGATAAACTAAAAGAAGATTTAAAAACCAAAAACATTGGTTAAAAACTCTTATGGAGCATGTAAGACAAAAAGTATAAAGAAATATATATTTAAAGACTTTTCTTAGTCTTTTTTTGATCTACATGAATAACACAGTTGGTAAAGAGAAATATAAAACAATTGCACAGGCAGTAAATGGAAACCAGAAAAATTAATTGAATTTGTCCTATGAGCTATTTTTATCAAAATAATTATTTGCATAGATTCTCACACCTTCAAGAGAAAGCTTAAACCAAGCAGAAGTCACATTCCACTATAAACATATATTTGTGTGTTTCAGACAGATACAAGTCACCAAGTCAAATGTGACATATAAGCCTTTGTACTTTAAGGTCACTAAGAAAAATCTCCACAAAATACTTCCAGTTTCAGATATATTGAAAGAGAGTTGCAAAAGTTTCTATCAAATTAAAAAGTAAGCCTACTCTTAAGAAATTCATGCTTCTCTTTAGGCTTTCAATATTGCCAAGTAGCTTTCCAAAGGTAAAGTAAGTAATCCTGGATATTTCCTTGCTTCAAAGTATTACCTTCTCACAGCATACGCTAACCTCTCCAGATGTAGAAATTCCAGATTATACGTGAAACTATTTTTTATGTATACCCAGGTTTCAGCAAGGAACAAGTGGAAAGTGATTTCTAGCAATACTCATATGTATTGTAAGGCTAAAACCTTTAATCTACTTGCTTTATACTTGATGTGCCTATAAACTAAGATCAAATACTGAAAAGAAAGCTGTATTTTTGTACATGAAGCCACTTTCAGTGTAACAATTAAGAAAAATTTAGTAGAAGGCTGAGATTTTTTGTCAGAAGTATAAAATGAAGCTCAGCAGATCTGTTTACAGTATTTTGTAATCAGAGTGATATTTTAACCTTGCTTTCAAACCATGAGCCCATCTGGAATAGCGACCTCACCTGAAAAGGGAAACCATCACTGCTCATCTCTCTTGTTTATAGCAGTAACACATATAGTCTACTCAATTTCTTTATCAATGAGTCATGTATTTTTCAGACATAGTTTGAATTTGCAACTAATCAATATATCATTTTTATACCCCTCACAGTTTAGAAATACAATTCCAAATGTGAACTGCGAGCCCAACGGGAGAGCACTTACACCATTTTACAGACATCTGAAAGAAAATGTGCCCCAGATGCAAGACAGCGATGCTCTCTAAAAGCCTGGGTGACATTGCTTACCATTTAGGTTTACATTTTATATCTCTCCAGGTAGCCACAACAGTATAAAGAAACTCTTATCACCCATCACTAAAACCAAACAAAGGTAGCCACAAAGCACATAAAGCACTAATATTTAGTTTTGCATCTCAGGCTTAAGTAACATTACCACAGCTATCAATCACTCCTGGGAGCTACTTAAATCAGAGACAGGTGGGGAAAGTTGGTTTTCTTCTGCAACATTCAAAACATTCCTTTTCCATCTGAGGCTAAAATACAAAACTACTGAAGTGTTCAGGAGACAGTTCTAGAAAATTTAAGTCTCCAACAGAAATCACTTGATATCTGGGAGACACAGATTCTACCCCTGCTCTTCCTTTAACCACAGCCAAGATACTTGCCCTACTCACCAGACTGAAAGGGAGTCCTCCTATGTTCATGTCATCATTTGTCAATGCCAATGGGAACTCAGAGACAGACTTACTATCTTCTGACTTTCAAGAAGCACATTGGAGACCCCAAATTCAGCTCAAAATTCAAGTGAGCTCACTGAACTCTCTAATTGATACTGATCTATTATTCTTCCTGAAACTTTTGAAAGTTTTCAATGTAAACATTCATTAAAATGTGCATATTCCCACTAAAAGTTGAAGTAAATCACATTTAAAAAAAAATTTCAGGAAAAATCCTAGCTAGTTTATTACTAATATTTTTGAGGGAAAAAAAAAAAAAACCAACCTCAAAAAAGAAACCCTCAAGTCTGTAAGTACTGAAGGAAAAAAGATTATGGAGAATAAGCTCTTTACAAATATAACCTTGGTGAAGCAAATGTGATAAATTCCCATATTTCCCTAATTTCTGTTATTGTTTGAATATATTTCATATTATTATTTTACATTTTCTGTCATAACAAGTTCTGTAACAGCTGGCTGAAATCTCATCTCCAAACAAGGCAAAACCACAAGTGAGTTTATTCTTAAAGAAAAAAAGAACCAACTGTAAGAACTCTAACATACTCCTTGTAGATAAAGGCTTAAAAAAAAAAAAAAAAAAAAAAAGATTTGGAAATGCTCTTTTAGGGTTTCAGGGTTTCAAGGGATGTATATGCAGAGAAAATACTCAGACAAAATGCAGCTAAATTTTCCTTCTCTTTATTCTACTTTATTTCCCTTCCTTTTTATTCTGTTTCAGCCCATGAGAAGGAAAATTGTGCACTCTTGTTTGCCAGTATTGTTGAATTGTAACAAGTCTTTGCTGACTGCAAAATTCTGGCTCCTTTCTAACATTATCCAATTTTCACAAGCACAGGAGAAGGCTTTCCATGTCAAGAAGCAGCAAGAAAGTAAACGCTTCAATTATTCTTTATTATGTGAATAGGAAAAACAGTCCGAGGTTTGCTGCATGGCTATGGGTGAAATTAAACAATGTTATTTTCTCATATCTATAATGATATAAGAGAGTCTAATTTACTAAGAACCTTGCTATTATTTATCATCGCTTTTTACTGAGCCAAAAAAGGAAAAACAGAGGTAAGGAGAAAACCGCTGCAACTGCATTATCTACTCAAAAGTATTCTGCTGAAAACAAACCAGACATTCAATGCTGAAGTTTTGTTTGTTTGTTTGGTTGGTTTTTTTAATGCTATAAGTAGGCACTGAACTGTATTAAATGAAGCCTGTTTTGCTGCTTCACATCAGTAAACTTTTTGTGTTAAATTTGCAAGTGGGGAGCCCAAATTAATTCTAAATGTACTGGAAATTAATATATTTTAAAAATAGCTAATTTGGAAAAAGAGAGAAAGCAAGTGTTTGAGGCAGATGGAACAAAGCTGTCAGTCGATAATGCAGATAGAGGCAGGAGGAAATTTATCAGAAGACTGGATATATCAACCTCTGTAAAGCAAGCCTTTAATCAGGCTTGAATCATTACTCATTTTCAAGTTATTCCCATTGTAGTATTATTGAGAATGAAATGAGGTTATTACAATGGAATCCAGCTAAAAGGTCCAAAGCAAATAATTTTTTAGGGTATCTGCCTTTGCCATTAAATCCCATACTTCGAGCTGGATTTTTTTGAGAAGTAAAATGCAGTTGTTCAGAGAAGTTAGTGATGTTCATAAGGGCAGCCAAGGAGACCATAAGTAAAAAGAAAGCAGCTGATGAGCTGAACCTACTTCAGTCAAATTGAAAGGAGCCAGCAAATTATATCTACATTGGTGATATGAAAGTTCCTACTACTAACACTCATTCTTTCTGCAGCTCAAGCAAAGACCATACATCATATTAACACCTCTGTCACATTGTCCGTCAGTAGGTTCTATCAAAAGGTAACAGGTTTAAAGATCTTTGGGTGAGACTTAGTAACAGCATAGAAATTGTTTACATTAAAAATTCTGCCTTATGGTGTCTATGTCACAACAAAGAGAAAAAGGCAACTCCAGAAATTCCATCTCAGTTACACATAACAAACTACTTAAAAAAGTTTGCAAATGTAGTACATTTGCTTTAGACACTATTGGAAAGAAAGAATGATTTATGAACATGTGAATGGCTGCTTACACTACCAGTGAACATCTGCAGTGCTTCCTAGAAAAGCCAGGGGAGAGGCTTGGATCCCAGCCACATATCAGTTTCCCAGAGGCTTAAAGACAAGAAAAGCCCATTCAAACAAATTTCAAAGAACATTATGGAGACTCAGGACTAGTCCTTCATTCTTTCAGTTGATGCCGTGAACAGCCTCTGCTATGCTCCTAACCTCTGAATACAAAAGAAAAGTGCCTTTTGAAAATAATTTCTCTGCTCTGACATTCATGGAAGATTTGGGAAAAGAGCGAGTGCAAAAATTACGCAAGAATGAAGCCTGCTCAAGGGCCACATGAGGTCTTGGTGAGATCCTGGTCTGTAAAACTCCACAATCTGACTGATGGTCATTCTCGGAGAGCCACAAGCAACTCTGTGGTAGTTGCCAGTGCTGCAGCCACTAAAGAGACCCTTTGGCAAGCAAGTTTAAGATGGGATACAAGATTCAGATTTAGGCCCAGCAAGTGCCAGGTTTAAAAGCTATGCAGTTGGATTCCTTAGTAAGAAAGAAAGGAGTAGGGGGGAAGCAAGACCGAGGATAAGATAAAGTCAATTAGTTTCCTTTGCAAGTCCTTCTTTTTCTTTTTTCTTTCCCTGAAAAAACTTCTGCTAGAGCACTTCTAAAGGATATTCCTGTCTCTTTTAGCCATAGGAAGAAATGTAATTCTGTCACCTATATGCCCAGGTTAAGTTGTTAAGTTTTTACCATATTTCAACTTAAATGTAATGTTATTAAAAAAAAAAAAAAAAAAAAAAGGATGGATTAGGACAACAAAGTGTAACTGTTAAATGCATGTCAATGCAAGAGATACTTCTGTTCTGTGAAATCACTGTGATAAGTTAGCTTGAAAAGGTTTTAGATAAAAAAAAAATCAAATACATTTTTAAAGATACACTGCATTTAAAATTTCTATTTACATTTATACCTGCTTCTATCTTCTTTTTTTTTAATTACTGCTATATATAATTTTCTGCACAAAATTTAATAAAAAGTTTGTAATATTGTACCATCTTTTCTATTTCAATAGCATTATTTAAAAAAATAAACTTTATAGTTTTATGTTCATCATGTTTTAATATATAATCATATTTGAGATAACTATAATATAAAAATAAGCCAATACCTCTTACTTCTTTGTAGTCTACTATCGTCTGTGCCTTCATTAGAAGACAAGATGACAGATTCAAAGTAGCCCAAACCAGAGATGTTTTCACAAGACCAACAGCTTTTTATATTATTAGATAGAAACTCAACAGTTCATATCTCATATCTAGACCTTGTCTATCACTAAAGTTCCCACTTTTGTACCTTAAGATGTAAAGTTGTTAGTGTTTAAGATGCAAAATAATATACATAAAAGACAAAAAAAATGTTAGTGTATGTATCATTATAACAGATTTATAAATTAGAATTTACATTCCCATGTTCCGGGCTTCTGCTTGACTCAGATTTTCTTCAGGTCCAACAATTTTTATATTTCTGATAATGTTCTTGGCTTTTTCCCAGAATTTCTTGATGTGCTTTTCATGGTAAACCTCCTGTAATCATGTTAACATTGTTTATAGTGAATGAAAAGTACAAATTGCTGTGAAATCATAAACATAGCATCCAAGAACACTTTGTATTCTATCCTAAATAAACAGATGACAAACAGTTGAAGACATTCCAGTATATCTGTCATTAAAATGAAGATCTTCTGTCCGAAATTTCAGGAAAAGAATCCAACACATCAGCAATATAAATCAAAGCGGTACCTCCAGACAAATGATGCAAGATTCACAGAGGGTTTATGCAAAGTTTTTTCAGGATATTTATTTTACAACCTTCAAAACCCATCCTACAACCTCAGGGGCACACAAGAGTTTTTTACGCCACTCCAGAATGGTGTTAGAGATGGAGCTTCCATCTGTACCCAGGTGGACAGTCACAGTCTCTAAAATGTAGTCACAGTGATTGTTTCTTTAATTTCTAATTACCCTACCTCTAATTAAGAGACCTCAGCTGCACGCAATGCTTCCAACCCAGTGCCTTTATTTGTAGCTTTTGCATATTATGGCTGACATTAGAATAATTAAAACATTGGGTAGGGTTTTCCCCCCCTCTATAATAAAAAAAAAGCTATTCAGTCTTCTATATGCATCACAAATACTACGACCCCTGGCTGAAGCAACAAAACCTATCATAGCCTAAAATTCCTATGTGTATATCACATTTATACCTTTAGCATCCCCTTACAAAAGCACACTGAAGACTTTAAAGATAAGCTCTCCTTCTATTACTCAGGCCTTTGTGCTATGGCATCAACAGCAATGCAAGCCAAGTGGAAAAGGGCAGAATTATATTTTCCTCCCATTTCTCTTCCAGTCTAGTTTTTTTCCAAAAGACTTGAACACATCTGTCACTCTACTCATGAAAACAGCAATACTGAAGTATCAGCAACATCAGATTATCAGGTAATTAGCAAAAAGCATTCAAAAAATATCCAAAAAAGCAACTTATCTGTACTGCTACTCAAAGTATACCTGGACACACCAGTTTTCCCATGGCACCCAGCAGAAGCACCAAGGGAAACATAAATGCACTGGGGTATTAACAAGATGAAAAGCAAATGCAATGCATAGTAGTTATTAATAACATGCTATAACTTTGGGTCAGTCCTGAAGTGGTCAGGCAGTTGGACTAGATTATCACTGTAGGTGACTTCCAACTTGAACTATTCTATTCTTATTCTAGTCTATTGTTTTAGGTCAATCAGTACTTGTGCCAAAAGCATATACTTTAAAACACAATATTTTTTTTATTAGTAAAAGAGAAAGAATACAAGCGGTTTCTTTAAATAGACTTTGGTAAGCACTGCCAGAATTTAATTTATTTTGTGTATTTTTTCCACTTCTACATACTAAATTCTGAAGATTATCTCTTCCTACACAGTTTAAATGTACATATATAGAATCTATATACTCTCTAATACACTTTCATTAATACCATAATTTCCACAATTGAGGCTTTGTATAATAGTAACATCATACTTACATTATTATGAATGAAGATACTGAGAGCCTCCTTTGGGTAGTCCAGAGTCAACAGCCTGTCTAAAAATTTAGGTAGGAAAGGAGTGGGTTGTTCAATGAAAACACCAATTTTTACTCTTGGATATTCCTAAAAAAAAAAGATATTTTGACACAACAAATAAAACTTGCCTCCTTTCTAAGATTAGTTATATTAAAAAGCAACTAATGTCATGTTCTAGTAACTTCGGCCACACAGCTTTCTAATGTCATGTTGTAGTAACTTAGACCACACAGCTTTCAAATAATCAAAACCAACTAGCTCAAACGTGCTCTGCTCCCTGTTTATTTTTAATTACTTCACTAAATAAGCAAAGATAATAGATTTAATATTGCTGAAAAAAACCCCTTCGAATTCCAATAACGGTAATTTGAAGTAGAAAATGTATTAAGGTTTTAAAAAGTCTCACTTCAATATTAAAATGGCAAAAAAATATTTAAGGAAATACACTTAGAACTGCATGGCAAATTCATTTTTTGAAAGTAACATACATATGTTATTTTTACAAGAAAACATAGGGAAGATTAGAATTTTAAAAGTAGTTAAAGAATAAATAGCACAAAATATTTTATTTATCCATACTTTAAGACAAAGACTGCAATACCTTTCCATATACTTATATGCACTATTTCTCTCAACCATTATAAGTGGGCTCTGCATTACTTCCCTACTCACTGATGTTATGAAGACCTTTGATGAACTAACTAGAGTTTCTATCCTTGCATCCAAGAATACTGAAATTTTATCCAACTTATTTTAATGTGAATTCACACATTTTGAACAGCTGTATTAATTCCTGGTTTTTATGTGCCTCATATAGAGATCACAACCACTAAAGCAAACCTACATAGCACTTTTGTGTATTCTTAAAATATATTACTACATTATGCGAGACAAAGAAATTTAACTTTCAAAGGTCTCAACTCCTACACAAAGAAATGCACTGATTAACCAAAAACTTTTTCCACCTCTAAAACAAGACAGTATAAACATATAATCCTCTACAAGGCTCAGAGAGAAACTTTATATGAGTATAAAAGGCTGCAAGTTAGCTTTCCTTAAGCAAGCCAAAACCTACTTGAAAAGTGTCTGGATAAACCATCAGCACATGTTGAGATTTTACAGTGTCACAGTCTACTTCGGAAATCCAGAAACATACTGGCAAGTGCACCAGATTGGAAACATTAGGCACCAATGTTTACCCTGACTACCTCCTATTCACAATTTCATCTGCAAACCTAATAAGTACTCATGCAGACATCCTAGTAACTTCAAAGCAGCTGATGAAGACAAGTTCACTGATGTGTCTTGAAAAAAAAGCAACTGTGATATTCTCTGGCAACCACACCATTGAGGCTACTGCCATGGTAACCAGTACTGCTGATTGCAAGCAATCAGGAAACCAGCGTGTGCCATCAAGCTACCTAAACTGAACATGCACGTGTGCTACCAACACCAGAACTGCTGCAGTAATTTATTTTGCATATTTCTCGAGTTCTAAGCCATTTTCTCCTTATTCTCCAGAACAGAGAGAAGCCGTTTCACGCTGGATCTGCAAAGGTTACAGGGACAATCAGGAATTCCTAACACTCCTTCAGTACACCAGATTGTAAACTGCTTGGCTCAGGAGCGTGACTAAAGCAAAACAGTGTTAAAAAGAGACAAAGATTCCTGAAAAGTGCACCTCCTCAAAGCAGAGACTTATCTGCTGCATCTCTCATGTCTGCTCCATCCCTTCATCAGAAGCAAAGAGTTCATCAATCTAGACCTTGGTTCACCATAGTATAAAGAGTCATCACTGCATAATCTGAATCTAGGTCACAATGAACAATTTTAATAACCAGTATTTTGAGTATATCAAGTCAGAAGTTTTGGTTCTTCCCAGCTGTGCTTCAGCAAAAACACTTTGGAAATACCCAGTCTGCAATGGGACATTACACTTTCTCTGAAAGATTTTCTCATTTTCACTAAGGCCATACAATCGCCTTTTAGAGTTTACTTTTTCACAAGCAGCAGTTGAGCACATGAAAATTTTTTGAAGAAATACAGACAATATCTCAGTATGACTGCACAGAGCAAAGTTCAGGAACCCTCATCATATGAGTTGCCACTGAAGTGACAGGATGAGCAAGGTCATCCTTTCCACCTGCACCAGGAAGTCTCCATATCAATAACAAGCTTTAGGATTTAAGAAGTAGCTCTAGGAAAATTAAGTTTGTTGACCAATTTAATTTAGTTTTTAGAAAAAAAAAAAAAAAAAAAATTAAGAAAAGTGGCAAAAATTTACAGTTACTGAGTCAAGGTGCGTTCTTCAACTTATTTCCATTACCCTGCTTTGACCTAGGCAGGTAGCAAATTTGGGGGTCACGTAGGCTGCTGACATTAGCAGAAGGAAGCAGTTACTAAGTGTTTCCACACCTCAGCCATGATCAGAGTACAGGATGTTCTGCTTTTGTCCAGAGGACAAAAACTGAGCAAAAGACCCTGCATACATGGCTCTCAGCTCCTTCATGGATAATCCAGAGGCTCAGCTTTTCACATGCCATGCTCCCAGCACTCTGACTCTGGTAGTGCCTTGGGCTCTCATCCGTTGCAGACCAACCTACACGACCCATAGCAATGCTTCCAACTCCCTCTGCTTTGCATGTACCTACCCCTGACCTTCACAGAAGGAAGGATATCCCTATGCCCATGATGGAAAGCAGTATTATTTCAGCTCATTATGCAGCAGAGCTTCTTTGTTTTGTACTGCTAAACTCAAGGTCTGTAGGTAAACTCAGCCCAAAACAATGAATCCACAACACCTAACCAAATTGAGTCGAGGATCCATTCATGCCAGAATCCAGGTAAAGGAACTCAAAGTCCAAAACATAGTTGGTATCAACAAATCTGATTCTCTACTTGCTCATAAGGAATACAAGCAAAATCTTCAGAAGATACGAGTGCATCAATGCAGAAAGTTAAACAAAATAACATGGGAAGAATTATTAAAGGCACAGAGCTGGTACTGGTGCTCTTTTTACTGAAGATTTCTTGTTAAGTAGCAACTAGCCAGGCCTGAACAGAAAGCACATTCAGAAAATGAAATATTGCTTGCAGTCAGAAATGCCTAAAGTAAACAATTCCACTGAGGCCAAGGAAAAATCTCGTTATTTCTGTTGGCAGAGTAATTGAGGTATGAAGTCCAAAGAATGAATTACAGTAAGGAAGACACATTCCAAGTAGATGTACATAAACTATAGGAAGCTATCCAGAAAATCATCGCAAGTTACTCCCCAATACTGGCTTTAAGATTTAACTGCTCTTCAACCATGTTTTAATTACCAACACTATAAGGAAAAACTTAGACAACTTCTTTTCCTCAGGTAAACTTTACGTTGGGAGTGCAAACACTATTTCAGTAGAATACCATTTGAATGTTGTATCTTCAAAGCAAAATTGAAATTAATTAAAAACAATCTGAAAGTTATTACAATTCCAGTAATAACTTTTAAAATTTATATTCCAGTCCATAACCTGCTTATTGTCCAGAAATTCTTTCACTTTGTCCTTTCATTACAAAGGATAACAAGCCACTACTTCTTTCATGCTATCCTCAACACAACCTTGTAAGATCTGTACTCATTCAAATCTTCAATACAGAACAGAAATAAAACAGCTGCTGGAAACAATTTGTTAAGAATAATCAGAATGTTGTTTTCAGTACAAGCCTTACATTTCCACATTGTAGAACTTTGTATTTACTCTGCATAAAATTTACTGAGTACAAGCTGAAATATTCATAAAAAGATGCTAAAGGCATCATGCTTGTAGCCAAAGAGCCAAAATAAGTTCCACAATATTGGATATATACACACACATGCCATGTGTACGTGTATGTTTGTCCTGTGAGAGTTCTGAAGATCAAACTGATATCCAATCTCAATTACATCAGATTTATTGTACAGAAACACATTTACACAAACAATAGATATCTCTATCATCCTTCACAAGCTAAAGCAGTGTTGACTACTTATCTGTATCTTTCAGTAACCATGACTGTAACCATGTTACAGTTAACTATTAATCTCTACTCATAAGAGCAATTGTTAAACTAATACAAAGCAAGTTTTTTGCATGTCTGCAGATAACAATCTAAAACATCTAAAGAGTTTTTCTACCTCCTCAAAAATTCTAAGTATTCACTTGAATCTTGCATGATTCAAAAATGATTCATTCACTCTCAGTGAACAGAGGTAAGGATTTGGAGGGCTCCTGGGGATGGGATAATATTCAGTTATACTGGGGAAACCTATATTAATATGTATGCATAAAAACATTTCTAAAAGTACAGATTTTCCAGTAAATTAAAATTCCATCTTCACAGCTTTGCATACAGGACAGAAGAAATGTCCTGAGGTGTCTACAAAAATATAAAATTGCATACTGAAGCCGCTTTGCCTCAGAAATCAGTATACACCTATCAACTGCATTCAAAAGGGTTTTTATTCTTACCGTTACTGTTGACAGGTCTAGTAAGTCTAAATCACAAATACTGCAACCAGTTTCCCGTGTCCAAGCATTAGGAATATAGTTTCCCAAATAATTCAAGTGAATCTGGTAAAAAAAAATAACAATTCAGATCAATGAAAGGTGTGTGCAAATGGTAATTTGTACCTTTTAAAGAATTCAGGCTTACTCATTGAAGCTTTTGTACCGAAAGGCAATTGACTGTCTTTTTATAATTTAAGATTAAAAACCAAACAAACAAATGTACAAGTAGCTGGTAAAAGCTTTTTTCTTCTTTTTATTTACAAAACAGAGATTACATTGTCCTAGCATCTACATTTATTGCTTCAGTTAACCAAAAATTTGTTGTATAACTACCAACTAAATGCTTGTACGACTTCGAAGACACAGACTATAGATCATTCAGCTCTCAAAAGCTGCTAGGTGCAATTTCAAGCCAAAAAAACCCAAACCAAACCAAACAAAAAAGCCCTATATTTCAATTCTTTTTCCAAATCTGAGTATCATCAACACTTTACACAAAAAACAAAGAGTGACCGTATGAAAAACACATAGAGAATGTAGAAGATAAATGCCCAGACGATGTATTTTTGACAAGCAGTGTCAAGATTCAGAAGCCAGCCGGGGGGATACATTTTAAAGCAACATCTAGCTACTTAACACATTTTGAATGGGCACTGAACAAAATATGTACTTTTTATTCTATTGATGGGCTGCCTGGGCTGCTTTGTCCTCCTGGATTCCATGGGAAGTTTGCACAGAACTTCACTCTTCACTGCCATTTGCGATGGTTAAGGGGTGTCTTATGCTGGGGAAAGTTTGCCCGAGGGAAGGCTACCATTCATTCCTGTTCTACTGCCCTCACAAAAAACTGGAAGGATAAAATATTATTTTGCAGAGAAAACACACTCCAGTCCAATACTCAATCTGCATTTTATCATATTTTCTAGACAGATCTGAAATTGAATTGCTTGAACTTAATTTCAGAGATCAATAAAGCTCACAAGCCATGGGTACATTGCAGGCAGTGATCAATGACACTGAAGATGCAACAACAAAAGCCAGCCATGCGTGTGTATATATGCACACATATATATATTTTTGTCTATATATAAAGTATTTTTAATAAATGGGTATACAAAAACACACCAAGGTCTGTGGTAGTATCAGATATGTTACTGTTTTGTATCCCAGCCTGTGACTTTGGGTTTCTTCCCCTAAAAACCTATTCTTCCGATTACCATTTAACGACCAGAGAGACATTGTTCACTGGCTTCAAGAACTGTTTTGTGAGAGTGAACAAATTAGCATATGCTTACTCGCTTCTAATATCCCATGCTACAATGAATTTGGGGGCAGAATGAGTTGTTTCAGCAGCAATACCAAGTTGCAGTGACAGCAGAATAACATGATGGAACGAGAAATTAGAATGGGGTTTTTATTCTTGCAATTCTTATTAACATTAATTGGAAATGAGCGGTGCTATGACCATTTCAGACTCTTCCACTATTGTTTTTGCCATCTTTGCAGAAAATACAAATTGTCACTCACTTTAGTTGGACCATTTCCATGAATGGTGATTGGTAATGTATCATACACTGAATTCCTTGCTCTTACTTTTTCTTCTTCAAATTTCAAAAGGACTTCATCTGCAAATCAACAAATAGTAACAGTTTATAAATAAAAGCTAAGATTTCAGAATCCTTCAGGTTCTTGCTGACACAACATACCTTGCTATTGCTATCATTGTCTGTGTTACTTATTTGGAAGCTTTCCTTCATTTTTTAAAATAAATAATGAATTTTAAGCTATTTTTGTTAAATAAGGTTACATCAAGCTTCAGAGTTTGTCATCATCAGCCATCAGTATCTGAATAAAATCCACTTTAAAAATAAAATTAATTTTGTGCACATGCTATTTATAGAGAAATCATAGTTATTTCAGACATGATCTGACTATAAGAAGTTGTTCAATAATTGAAGGTTAAAGGTAAGAAAGTAAGTTTGCACAGATGCCATTTTTCAAATTAAATTCATGACAACTGAATAAAGGACAGTTTATTCCATATTCCTTTTCATTAAGTAGAGTAATTTGCTTAAAAACATCTAAAATGCAATTTAAATTACCAATCATACTCCTGTGAATAAGCTTGTGAAAGGCAGATGGAAAAATGGTTATTAACTTTGTGTTTAGTGCTAATTTCATTTATTAAAACTATTTTTTTTCTATTTTAAATAAAATATTTTATCAAGGGGGTAAATCAATTAATATTAAACCCAAAAGACATGTAAGTAATCTGGTAATCAGGTTTACCCATCCAAATATTTCTTTAAAATAAGCATATGTTTAGGGAACAATATTCATGGTTAAGCAAATAAAATGTTAACAACAGTTAATAAAACATACAACATGGAAATCATACACTTACCAACAGCTCCATTTAAAGTCTGGAAAATCGTACATTTGTGGTCCAAAGTAATGTTAATACGTTCCTGAAGTAAAAGTACCAAACATTTTAAGGCATTCTAAAAGCCAATGCTTTAATGGTAATTTTGCAGTTATATTACAGTGGCAGCAAGTAATTAGGCAAAACTACTCTATGTATTCAGCTCTCAGATATAATTCTTAATTTTACACTATTAATTTCTTCTTATATTCCTAAGTTGTGCAACTGTATAGCCATCAGTTTTATATATGCAAAAACTTTATCTAAACTTGAAGGATAAAGGTCATAACTCTCCAAAGAGACTACAAGTTGTCAGTATAAGCCAAAGGAAATTTGTGTCTTATCTTAAAAAAAAATAAAATTAAGAAGTCTTGACCAAGCAACAAAGCATAGCGTTTCACATGTCAGAATAGAAAACACCAGTGGTTTTACAACATGTTCTTAATATTGTATTATTAATCCTACCTACATTTTTATTTAAAGTATTATGTTTTGAAGTCTTAACAAGTTGATCAAAGTATATAGCCTTTAAAACAGCCTTAAAAACCCTTAAACAGATAACACTCTGTTTTGGTCTTCCAAGGTTTTGTTTCATATTCTACAGCATTAGATATTACCATGCAGAGAATTAGTGCTAATGTGTAGTACAGTATCCAAGTTAAGCACCATGGAAGCATTTTGAATCACAGTGCAGTAGTGCACTGTGCAGGGCTACACATTTTTTGTCTAGAAGAAATCTATTTAGACAGTTAATTATATTATTACTGGCTTTGGTGCAGAGTCAGCTGTAATGTTTCTACACACTGTCCTTCCAGTTGCATATCTAGCATCTGATTTAACTTGCATAAAATAAATTCAAACATTAAGAATGTCCTATGAAGAGCAGCTAAGGACTTTGGGTTCAGGGAGGAGGTTGAGGTTAGTGCTCTCCACAGCTTCTTGAGGAGAGGGAGGTGCTGATCTCTTTTCCCTGGGATCTAGTACCAGAACATGTGGGAATGGTTCAAAGCTGCACCAGGGAAGGTTTAGACTGGACATTAGGAATCATTTCTTTACCAAGAGGGTGCTCAAACACTGGAACAGGCTTCCTAGAGAGGCGGTCAATGCCTCATGCCTGTCAGTGTCAAAGAGACATTTGAACAACACCCTTAATAACATAGAATCATAGAATCGCCTGGTTGGAAAAGACCTCTGAGATCACCGAGTCCAACCATACCTGTCCACTACTAAACCATATCTTTGAGCACCCCATCTTGCCGTCTTTTAAACGCCTCCAGGGATGGTGACTCAACCACCTCCCTAGGCAGCCCATTCCAGTGCCTGAGAACCCTTTCAGTGAAGAAGTATTTCCTGACCTCCAATCTGTACCTTCTCCTGGCGTAACTTAAGGCCATGGCCTCTTGTTCTATTGCTAGTTCTATCAGTAGTGTTCTATCACTAGTTTCATGTGCTTTAGCTTTTGGTCAGCCCTATATTGGTCAGGCAGTTAGACCAGCTGATCGTTGCATTTCCCTTCCAACTGAAATATTCTATTCTATTCTATTTCTGTGACTGTCTCTAAACATGCCTGGTGTTTCAGGCATGACTTAATGGAAAAACATTTACATCTGCCTTAAGCATACAAATGCTCAAAATCAACCTCAAAATTCTGCAGTATCAGCTTGTAAAAGTCTTTTTGCATCACTACATTGTTAGCTTTCCTTGGCCCTCTTTTTCCAGGATCAGGGCCATGCCTCTGACATCTATCATGCTTTAATGCTGCTACTCGGCAAAGAACTTTGTTAAGCTAGGGCACAGAGAGGTCTTCACCAAAAATTTATGACACAGCTCTATTGAACTTATCTGCACAAAAAGCTGAAGAGTCAGAGGTAGCCTCAGGCAGGATCTGAAATGGCAGCAAGCCAAAATATAAAACACTGGATCAGCAAGTAGTTCAGTGACACTCTGGAAAAATGCCACGTTCTCTAACTGTCAAACTGCCAAAAACGTGGGACCCTCATTGAGATTAATGTGTCCAATCATATACCTCACAGCTATTATTTCTGACAATGAAGCACAACCTGCCTGGATCTGCAGACAGCCTGAAACAATATATCAAGCCATGACCCTCTGGAAGCCTGTTCATCACTCCAACAGTAGGAACCTCCAGAGAACAAAACACAACCATCAACATGGCACTCAGTAACAGGGAGACAACATTGCTTTTATTTTTATCTCCTGATGTTTTATGAGGAACAGGCTGTTATTCCAAGCAGAAAGAAATAAGAAAGCCAGTCAATACCTACCCTTGCCAATGGGTCCACATAGATTTTGGTGTAAAACAGCTGGTCATCATCATTATCCTGCAGATTCCATTGCTGCACAATGTGATTTATATATGGAGCATAACCAATAAATCCTGCAATATCACACAGACATGTAAGTTACATCCGTAAAAAGCACTACTCTGCCAATGCTGTCCACCACTCAGGAACTTCAATCTGGTTTGGTGCTGGCCAAATTCATATAACTTGACTCAAAATCCAGTTTTCTTCCTGTGATATATACCAGTTCTGTTTTTAGAATTCATAATTAAGGGTTATTTTTATACTAATGCTATTTTAAGGGGGAAAGAAACAAAAACAAAACAGATCTGTTTAGGATGGTCCAGAGAACTCCAAAGCATGAGATCAGACTACTACTGTTCCCAAGAAGCTCATCTGTGGAAAGTTTTCATTTTCATCAGTCACTTCTTGTCGGCAAAGAAGCCTGAATCTAAGACTGCCAGAACTACAAAGATAATTCAACTCAAAACCAATATACATCATGTTTAAGTCAAAACAAAAAAAGATAGGGCAGACAGGTGAGGTAAAGAAGGGAGGAAAAGGACTGAGGACACTGCCCAGCACCATATATCTAGGAGAAGCTACATACTGTGCTCTGTAGCAGTTAAACCATATCAGTGTCAGTGTATGTATTAATCAGATGCAAAATTATTATCAAAGTTGGCATTTAAAAGAGGACTCCAGAATTAACATGCCATTGAGAATAACAGGAGTAACTTGCACTTCTCTTGGAATGAATTGCCTAAGCCATGCTGATGGGCCAAGCAGAGCTACCAGCACATCTACACTGCAGGCAGAGATTCCCAAGAACAAGGTAACCAAGTCAGGAATTTTGATGACCCAGCTAAACTGCACCTATAAATAGCATGTACTGCTTTGACTGGGCCTGTATACTAGATTGTTTCTGAAGCACATTCAATCAGTGGCAATTGGGTCAACCCTGCACAGGATTTCATTGCAAGGCACAGTAGCTTGCTAAGCTGTCATTGTACAAGCAATTGCCAGCAAATACTACTTAAGTTTGAATGAAAACTATTCTTGAGCACAGAAGAGTAGGGAGGGAGAGGGGAAGAGGAGGACAGCAAATACAGTTCTCAATTTTATACTTGAGGAATTCAAGAACAGTTCCACATACTAATAGAGAAAACAGATAAGTCATGTTCAAGTTCAAGCGTTTACTGTGTTCAAGAATCAAACTTGCCTCCTGAATTCAGGAATCGTTTCCCACTCCGGACAACAGGATACTTATCAGCTAGCCTTTTATCTGGCCAAATTAATCCATCTGCTGCAAACACCACTTTATGATTAGCTTCCTGGAATTTCTTCAGCAGTTCTTCAGGGCCCCCCGCAAAGATAACATCATAACTGCAAAAAAAGAAAAGATATCCATTAGATTAGTTTAATTGTAATGCTTCTGTGTTCAAAACAAGTATTTGGACTATTAACGCTTTTAAAATCATATAGACAGGCCTTTTATTCTGAAAAATAACTCACTAAATCATATTTTACCACCATGTAAAATTCCTATGCCCTTTTAGAAGAAAAACTTCAATCAATACTATTTATCCAACAGTTTCCACTTCTTTTCACATTTTTTTTTTTTCTTTTTTTTTAACCTTCTTCATTTTGGACATTTTCCTTCAGATCATGTCTACCTGATATTGATTTTCACATTTCATGTATTTTGAGTAAAAAATATATATATATTTCCCCCTTTGGAAAACTCTTTATGTGTTTAAGAACAACAATAATAATAATAAAAAAAACTTAGCAGATTAAATAGAGTAGGACTGAAAGATGATTTAGTTGACTCTCACTGGGAAACTCTAGACAATCTTTGTTCCACAACACAGCAGCACTGACTTTTTTCTGAAATGTCTTATCAAGAATATACTTGGATATTTCTCAGTAAAGCCTAGTTGCCCACAAACTTAAACTGTACTGTATCCCAACAATACAGATTTCTCCTTTAGTCTCTTTAACATGCTGAAGACTTCAGAAGGCTCTAAACTTCACATTAGCTATTTACCAAAAACTTCACTTGCCTTTAGGTGTTCATCAGGTTTGACTCACAACTCCTACTGGGGACAAAGACCTAAATGTAGAGGGCTCACCTCTAAAAACAGCAGTTACCCACAGCCAAAGGTCAACACCACCCCAAAACAGAAAAAAAACCAACCAAACAAAAAAAAACCCCAAAAAAACCCCAAAAAACATGCACAGATTTGGCAAAGGTCATGTAAGAATGTAGTATCACAAGCCAAGTGGTTTGTTGTTGATGAACTATAACTAAATCTCTCTCTCTAAATTTCCTCCTCTGTTGAGTGAAAAAAACCCAAACAAAAACAAAAACAGAAAAACAACAGAAACCACAACATCACCAGAACATCACCACTATAAATCAATATATATAAAAATGTTTAAATTATTCAGAGTATAAGATTCCTTTACTTGAGATCTACACATGAAAGCATTAATGTGCAAATCACTTCAACTTTCATTTTACACAGCATGAAACCATGACACAGTAATATTGGAATCATGTCATAGATGAGTTTCTGGCTGAAGAAGTAGAATATTTGGATTTAATGGCAGCATCATCAGCCTCATGGCTTCCTTATCTGAATACAGAATCACAGAATATTAGGGATTGGAAGGGACCTCGAAAGATCATGTAGTCCAATCCCCCTGCCGGAGCAGGAACACCTAGATGAGATCACACAGGAAGGCATCCAGGCGGGTCTTGAATGTCTCCAGAGAAGGAGACTCCACAACCTCCCTGGGCAGCCTGTCCCAGGGCTCTGTCACCCTCACTGTAAAGAAGTTCTTTCTCAAATTTAAGCGGAACCTCCTGTGTTCCAGCTTGCACCCATTACCCCTTGTCCTATCATTGGTCGTCACTGCGAAGAGCCTGGCCCCATCCTCCTGACACTCACCCTTCATATATTTATAAACATTAATGAGGTCACCCCTCAGCCTCCTCTTCTCCAAGCTAAAGAGACCCAGCTCCCTCAGCCTTTCCTCATAAGGGAGATGCTCCACTCCCTTAATCATTTTGGTGGCTCTGTGCTGGACTCTCTCAAGCAGCTCCCTGTCCTTCTTGAACTGTGGGGCCCAGAACTGGACACAATATTCCAGATGTGGCCTCACCAGGGAAGAGTAGAGGGGGAGGAGAACCTCTCTCAACCTACTAACCACACCCCTTCTAATGCACCCCAGGATGCCATTGGCCTTCCTGGCCACAAGGGCACAGTGCTGGCTCATGGTCATCCTGCTGTCCACCAGGACTCCCAGATCCCTCTCCCCTACACTGCTCTCTAGGAGATCATTTCCCAACCTGTACTGGAACCTGGGGTTGTTCCTGCCCAGGTGCAACACCCTATACTTGCCCTTATTATATTTCATCAAGTTTTTCCCTGCCCAGTTCTCCAGCCTGTCCAGGTCTCTCTGGATGGCAGCACAGCCTGCTGGTGTGTCAGCCACTCCTCCCAGCTTTGTATCATCAGCAAACTTGCTGACAGTGCATTCAATTCCCTCATCCAGGTCATTTATGAATATATTGAATAATACTGGTCCTAGTACCGACCCCTGAGGGACTCCACTAGACACAGGTCTCCAACTAGACTCTGCCCCATTGACCACTACTCTCTGGCTTCTTCCCACCAGCCAGTTAATAATCCATCTCACTACCTGCTCATCTAATCCACACTTCCTCAATTTATCAGCGAGGATGCTGTGGGAGACCGTGTCAAATGCTTTGCTGAAATCAAGATAGAACACATCCACTGCTCTACCATCATCCAGCCACCTGGTCGTGTTTTCATAAAAGTCTAGAAGGTTGGTCAAGCACGAATTCCCCTTGGTGAAGCCGTGCTGACTGCCCCTAATGACCCTCTTATCCTTGATATGCCTAGAGATGGCACCAAGGATAAGTCGTTCCATCACCTTTCCAGGGATGGAGGTGAGGCTGACCGGTCTGTAGTTACCCGGGTCCTCCTTCTTGCCCTTTTTGAAGATTGGAGTGACATTTGCTTTCCTCCAGTCCTCAGGCACCTCTCCCGTTCCCCACGACTTAGCAAAGATGATGGAGAGTGGTCTAGCAAATATAGGTATATTCTTATTGTACACATCTACCTTAGTAACTGAAAATCATCAGCCCTGATAAAGGGCAAAGGAATGGTACAGCTATCAAAAATCAAAACCAAATCTTGACCAAGATTTTTTTCTTGCAAAGTCTTTTAGCTGGGCTAAGGAGGAGGACAGCAGTATCCCCACCTGCAGTACACGGCATTTTTTGCACTGCAATTTATTAACTCAGCAATAGTGCCAACAGATCAAACATTACTGACTTCTGGTACTTATTACAGTTCTGAAATTATTTAAAACATCCTTTCTTCAAAGGGGATTTCATGCAATTGGCCTAAGAGAACTGAACAACAACAGCTGGGTTACAAATGCAAAAGAGAATATTTCCACCACAGAGCAAAGTATAAACCCTGGTGAGGAAGTGTATTACACAGTCTATACAAATTAAGTAGATTTCTGAAAACTCTCATTGTTCTGTTTTTCTGTAACTTTGGCAGAAAAATACATGAAAAAAATTGTACATTTTGGAGCTTCCTCAGTTTTGCAAAAACTGCCTGTTTCTGCCCAAATATACAGGAATACAACTCTCTCCCTTTTCCACTCAATTGGTGTAGCCCAATTTAAAGCCACAATGAGCCTGAAGAACAAGCAAGAAACAGGAGAAAAGTTGAAGACAGACAAAACCAGAGATTTGTCTGAGGCTTTAACTTAATAGCTTATGGCAGGCTGTGCTTCTCCTCTTTGATCAAGTTAGTGCTGCTGCTGCAATGACTCACAGCTGCGGGAAAGAACCAAACACCCCTGGAACATTGCTGTCTAGAACTGTCCTTCTGAAAAAGAAAGCCAACATGCTTGGAACAACACGCTCAACCATGCTAGCTACAGGCTCTGCTTGCTACTTAATACAGAAGTTTGTAATATGAAGCACAGTGCAGTATGAAGCCAGCACGGACCTACATTTTCCACCAAATTTATGGCCTTCTGTTTTGTCAAGAGGTGACTTACTGCCACCACACCTCCTCCTGGGCAGGACTTCCACCAGCCTTCCACCCCTTGCTGCCAGTCTCCCCATCAGCTGCTTTATGAGGCTCTTGCTGTTCTCTCCACGCAACAGGAAAACTTGTAGAGTCAATCTAAAACCTAGAAATCCATCATTAGCCTGCTTACCTGTCAGATTATGTTCAGTCTATCCAGCACTTAAATCCTACAGTAAGGGAGAATTCATCTTAGATCGACACCACTAAGACCATTACAAAACAGGTTCCAGGACTATCCTTGACAATTTAAATGGTTATTATGAGTGATGCACATAAATTATTTTAAACAGGGCTTATTCAGAAAAAAAGCAGGCTGCCTTGGCAAGCTGGGACAGCTCAGATACTTTTATTTATTCTTCATAAATCCTTCTTATTAAGTAGAGTGGGGTGGGGGGGTCCAGGGGGAGGGGAATGGGACGACGATGACAAAACAAAACAAAACCACACAAAAACTTTCCCTCCTCATCTTTTGCACCAGTAAAGCATCCTGGCTATGCACCCAGAGCTCCCAGCAACACAGGGAAATGGCAAGGGTGGTTTGGGTCCTCCAGAACTGAACATGCCATTTTTTCATCTACAACTTTTTTAACAACAAGGACTTCTTACTATTGGAGCTGCAGCTTAAGAGCTCAAAATACAAACAAGAAAGGGCTTACTAGTAGCGAGCAATTCAAGTCCCATATTTAACCTTATTTAACAGGACTGTTCAGCCATTTTGTCCTTTACATCCTATCCCCACCAGTACCACGTTAACCATTTTGAGAAATGTAAAAAATGTAATTATCCCTGTAATTATCTCTGACTATTAAAAAAAAAAAAAACAAACAAAAAACAAACCACCCAAACAAAAAATCTGAGAGGCTTCAAAAGTCTTCCATGATACAAAGAGATGGCTGGGGGAGTTTGGGATGAACACTCACAGCATCAAGCATTTTATCCAGTCTATGCTGGCCATTAGCCAGTTCAATCTGAAATGGTCCAAATAAATCAGTAGTTAGCTCTTGCAAAAAGAAGCTTAATTTAAATAGCATTCCATCTGCAGGCAAAGCCGTTTGCTATCTGTACCTAGACACAAACTATCCACAGAAGTTCAAACTATTTCCAGAATTCTCAGCCATGTAAAAAACTGCTCAAGAAAAAAAAAAAAAGGCGAGAAGCTAAGTTTGTTAAGTGAACAGTTTACTAGAAATTATTTGCATAGTTACAGTAAGTAAACCAGACATTTCCTTCCCCCTCTCACCAAGATTAATATTCCAAATGCTTCACAATGAGTATAATGAAAAATATTTAAAAAGAAAGGAAGTACACTACACTTGTCTTTTCCAAACTTACTGCTACCTTGATCAACTTTAAATTGCAAATCAGAGTTCCTGGAAATGAAAAAGCTTATTAGAATTAAAACATAATGCTAGAATTGGCAAATTATTTTTTTCTCCTATTTGGAATCAGTTCCACTAGCTTTAAATCAATATGTGTTTGGGATTATGGACCTCAAGAACTTGGGAGGCCTTAAATCCTGTAATTTCTTTTCATGGCAAGAAAGGTTATTGCATCTGCACTTCAACACACATGGTCCTCTGTACTCTTTCAGAGTACAGGCTGGCACTCAGTCTGTCCCTCAAGAGAATAAATTATGTTGAGAAGAATGTGAGTTATACCCAAATCCAGTAAAAATTTGTGTATTTTATCATTTAGGGAGAAAACAGCAATGAATCGGGATTTTTTTTTTTTTTTTAATGAAGCTTGTTCATAAATCGGTTAAGATGATTTATACATTGATTTTCTAGCTCTATCTTCTACTTATGATAAGAAGTAAAATTAAAAAAGAAAACTGAGTAGCATCTTTAAATTTGCTACCAGTTTAATAGGCTACTCCAACTTTCTAAACTCTTAACTTATGCAAAACAGCAAACAAACTTTCCAGTACATACCACTGTTAGACCACTTCCCCTCCTGTATGATGTCTGCTGTACAAATCCTGCCAAAACTCTAACTTGCAAAAGGGTCCCTAGAACTCTTCAGCTGTCAAATTGCTATAAATAAATAAATAAATTTAAAAAAAAATAAATAGATAGATAAATAGATAAATACAAGCAGGTTAAAAGCTGAAAGAAAATTCTGGAGCAGAAATTCCACCAACATGACTCGGTAACAGCAGCACGAACCCACGCACAAACCTCTCCAAGCTTGCATTCAGCTATCTCCTCAAGGCTCCCTGTCTGCAACTGGGACTTGGTCCCATACCTTCCTTGCAGGGATTCTTTTAGAGCTGTGACGGTGCTCTGCTTAACACTAGCATGGAAGAGCTCAGCGGCTGCTGTCAGCTGGAGTCTTAGCTGCTGTGATCAAGTCTTCTCACAGGAGCAAAATAGGAGGAGGAAGGGGGAAAAAAAAACAAAAACAAAAACAAAACACAGAGGGTAGCAATGGAAAAAGTGGGATTTTAACATGTTTGAGCTCCCTGTTCTCTGTTCTCCTCTGTCCTCCAGTGAGGATGTTCAAGCATAGCTGTACTATGAGCTATAATCTGGCATCTGCAGCAACACCATCTCTCCATCCTTCCGTCACACAGACAGCCCAGCCAGCAGGGGTATATTTGGCACCTAGCCTCTTGTTTCAGTTCTCTGACATGTAAAAGAAATTCTCCTGTTAAGTGCTTTCCTCAGGGGCCCATTTTCTGGCTTCCTCCATATCACTGTTACTTCATAGAATGAGATTACACTCTGGTCCCTACTGGTCACTATTTCTGGAGCTGCTTTTTTCCCCCGCTACATTCCACACTCCCAGCCCACAGTCACATCCTGCCCTCACCACAGCTGAACAGGGAGAGGGGAAACGCTTGCCTAAAAGCCTGTCAGTTCCCAATAACATTTTTTTACCCCTCGAGGCAGCACAACTATGAACAGCTCTTACATCTGTAAATCTGTAAAAAAGCAATGATAGCTCCAAGAACAATCTACTATTTTTATGAATGAAGAAATATAGAAGCAAACTCTCTCAAATAAACAGTGAGCGGTAAACGCAGCGTGCAACTTTCAGCATGTCACAGCAGCTACTTTTGCATGCCTACCCAGGCTAAAATGTAAAGGCAACAAGCCAGGTTTGCTTACCATTCAACAAACAGTACAACCAAGTCCTCTTGATCAGCATAGCTTTCCATGCCTTCTTTCAGTAGTCGAACTTTCTGCCCTCCACCAATAGAGTTAGGCAGCTCACCACCTTTCCACTCTTCACCTTTTCCAAGGACCTGGAATAAGAAAAGACCACTTTTTTCTAGTACCCAAAACCAAGAGGCTTTTTAAAGCAGACCCTTATTGAAAACAGATGTTAAAGCAGAAGCAACACATTAAAGCATAGCAAGCCAGCATTTCCAGCATCATAAGTTTTCCATGTCTGAAGCAGCATTCAGCACAATGACATCACTGCAAAAACATGAGAGAGAATTTCTTAACCAAATAAGAATCAAGCAATTGCCTGCTGCCATATTCATTTAAATGTGTCTCTTTCAGGAGAAAAAGAAAAAAATAATAATAATTGTTTCAAAATTTGTATTAGAGAAACGTTCTGAATGAGACCTTTAAAAAGCAACATAATCACTTTAGGAACAGGAAGTATAAGAGACCTTGGTGGGTCACGGTATTACTAATACAAATTGCAAGCTCCAGTCTTTCTGAAATCATACACAGACACAAACATACACAAATCCCTCCAGAACACTTTTGTACAAGGAAAGGAAAGGTTCCCCAATACACAGCTGGCTGCTAAAATTAGCAAAACAGAACTCCTCCCTAGCCAAGCACTATAGCAAGTTACATCTGAAAAAAAGAAAAAAAAAAAATCCTTAAACTTTTGTGGGTTTTGAACATAATATCTTTGGAACTTATAAAACCTGAAAGAATTAAACTACACAATCTTTTGGACAAATCTGCAAAGCTACTAGATATATCCAGAGTTCAGGCTTCTTGGGTGCTTTAATACAGCATTATCATATTGGGAAAGGTTCTCTCAGTCTTCTAACTTCAGTGGCGAAAGTCAACCCTGAGTGACCCGAATTATTTCCTATTTTTAGAGTATACACTGTGGTAAGCAAGCAGAAAAATTTCATAACACCATCTGAATTCCTGGATTTTTTCCTGCAAAACCAGTTTATGGGGAAGTTTAGAAGGTTAGTGCCTTCCCTTTTTCCCAAGGTCACGTAGAGGCCAACCTCAGTACATGACACATGGAGACGTGTAACAAGGCAGAAGAGACTAGCAAGAATGATAGAAACGTTTTGTCCTCTCAGAGAATTACAGGTTCCTGGGAAACACAGCAAAACTTTCAGTTGTGACCCTCCTTCCTTCCCCGCAGCAGAAATCCAGCCTTGTTTAAAGAGGAAGGGAACCCAAAGCCCTCAAGTGCAGTGCAGCTTCCAGAAATATTAGAACTGAGAGGAAAGGCTATATGATAAATCATGACAGAACCTGTAAATGACTGAGGACCTGACCACAATACTTGCTAATCTGCAAAAAACTTCCTAAGGCGATGGAAGAAGCATCCTCTCATGGTCATTCAGAGGGGGACCAGCAGGTAAGCAACAGGGACAGCAGCAGGGCCATGTGCAAATTGCCATCCCCGAGCTCTGCAATTTTTTTACTTTGCCCCAGCAGTCAAGGAAGTTAATGCAACTTCAATTATTCTTTCCCTGTTTCCGTCTTAAGGGCTGTATAGTATAACTATTTGGTACAAAAAGATACAATACCTTTACTGTGTAGTTGAAGTGCTTTGCAGTTTGCATGAAACGGTGAAAGCCATCAGTTTCTTTAGTTGCTACAGTAAAAACAAGTAGTTTGTCTAAGGGAGAAAAGAAAGAACATGTATTAATAGGCTTTCAGGCCACACTTTATAACAAAAAATGCACTGAACAGCACTGGATCAGTGAGACTATGACTTGCCTACATCTGATTCAAAGAGAGGGGCCAAGTACACTGTCTTTAAAGGCGTGAGACATCATCAAACCAAAATTGCTATGGACAAGGCTGCTGTATTTAAAACTATCCTCAGGAAGAAGAAGCAAAGAACTCCATCTACTCTGTAAACAACTAGCTCAAGACATGAAAACAAAGCTAGTATGACTACTGGAAAGGAAGGAATCTTAAATAATTTATTACTTTTCAGTCTGAGCTAATCCTGGGATCTCTTATCACAGGACTGAATGGTATCAGATAAATTCACGCAACCTCAGTAACAACATGAAAACAAGTGGTTCATATTCTTCAATAAAACAGGGCAAAAAACACAAACTATGGAAAACAGTCCCACAACAGGCAGCGTTCAATGCTTTTAAGTCCTTGGGCAGTGTCCTGGTTTCAGCAGGACTTAAAAGCACTGAACGCTGCCTGTTAGGAGACTGGTTTTTATGGTTGGTGGTTTTTGCTGTTTTCATGAATAATATGAAGAATGGGTTCAAGGGTTTTGGTTTTTTTTATTCAGACGCTCTGTAAATTATAGCAGTGCTAATTTTGCCCTCTTACTGCAGGCAAATGACCGTGCAACCAACTTCCTTTTCAAATCCCAAGGCTTTTGATATAGTTCAGATAGGGCCATTAATTCCCACTAAAAAGCTTAATGATTGAACTATTGAACATTCAGCAGCCTATGCAACGTGCTGCATAATCAAGGTACATAATTCAAAGCTATGAGAAAGACAGTACTCCTATCCAACATCAAGCATTTAATCAGACCAGCCTGGATCCCAGAGCACATTGCAGTTCCCGAATTTGGTCTGAGTTCAAGCAACAGCTGCCCTCTAAACAGAGCCCATGAGATCCATCCTTACAAGAAACTAAAATTAACCTCCTCTAATGAGCATTCCAGACACAGTGTCTGTTGTTGTTTCACTTTCACAAAAAATATCCTCTGGGTTTATCTTCACCAGCATAGTAACCTGCTAGAAGTGACTGCTGTGAAAACATTCCTATTAACCCTTTAGCTTTGTCCACCACCACATACTTAGCAGCCCTCAGATACCCAAGATGTCATCCTGAGTGTGTTCAAATCAACCACTGCTTGCCATTTCATTTGACACCAGTAAAATTAACACACAAGATTATAATCTGCTTCCCATTTTGCAGAAGAAATGCAACTTTCAAGTTACTCATGCAATGCTCTGCAGCCAAGTACCAGGGTGCTTCAAGTGTACCTCCACTCAATCAAGCAAAAATATCTGTAGGAGCACAGACAGTTTGGAGAGCAATACAAAAAGCACTTGTTCTAAAGAAATTCAAGTCTGTCTAAAATAGCCACAGCACACAAACTATTGAAAATAGTCTTGGGAGCTATTGATTTTTTTTTTTTTTTCCTACTAAAATAAGGCTTAGATTCAGCCCTAGTCAACAGGTTGCTTCCAAGAACACTCCTACCAGGTCAGACAGTGGTCTGGCCAGTCCATCCTCAACAGCAGCAAGTAACAAGGTACATGAGGAAAAAGCAAGGATAAGACCAGCATGTATGATGCTTTCTCTGCTTTTTCTACCAGTCCATTTATGGGTTTTCCTGACATGAATGGGTTTTCCATATATTCTAAAAGACCTGGTCCATTTTGCGACTTTTCTCTTACCTAGTTGCTCCTTGAACTGACGTAACCTTTAAGCAGTGACAGCACCACTAATGCCCGGTACCTACTCTGTATCTTGAGCAGGGCTCCTGAAGTTTTTATTTGACACTGCTCAAATTCTTCAACTACAGACAACATTTCTACCTGCCCTCCCCATCATGCACAATTTTGTGGATTTCTCTGACATCCTGCAACAGCTTTTTTCTTTGCTTTTTTTTTTTTGCCTCCTTTTGCTCAACAGTCCTAGTGAAGATTTTAACTGCTGGCTCTACTGAACCAGACTGACACTCCTACAATACACAGCAAAGAAGAAACTTGAAATACTTGAAATTCTTCAAATCAACTCAACTGCAACATGCAAAAATTTTAGGAAAACAGTTTTGATCCATCTTTTTCTCACTTAAGTGCTAATAGTCTTCTGTACACAAGAATTAGAAGAAAATCCCATTAATACATCTCAGAAGGGCAGGAGGACCTCCACAGAGGATTACAGTGCAATGCATTCACAGACACACTGACTCATAGATAGACATAAACTCAGCAACAACAGTTCAATATCTAGAAAATCATTTATTCTAAAGGTCATGCAATCTAAAGTAATTCTACAGGAGTAACCACAAAATGAATAAAGAACATGGTATCTTAGACTATGACTAAAACAGAACTGAAAATAGTGGATAGGTTTTTTTCCCCATGGAAGAGATTAAGTTACCATTAACTTTCTGTTCAAGCACTGCATTTTTAAATTAGAGGGAACTGGAAAAATCTGATCATACCAGACTGCACCACCAAGCCAAGTAAATCCCTTATTGAATGTTTCCTAGGTGACTGGTCAAGCACTGACTGTAACCGCGGAATTTGGTTTGGGGTAGACATATTTCACACCTACTCCTTCCTGAGGAATGCTAACAGCAAGAATTTCAAAAAACCGTATTTGACAAAATGATGTAAATGACAAGATGTGGGCTGTATCAAATTCCTCCCATAGCTACTAAGTCAAAGTAAGTATTAAATCAATGTACAAGTACAGTTTGGCAAGCAAAAAATAATCTACCATTCTTTATGGGATACTGTTACTCTACTAATGGAACCCACAGTAATTCCACCTATACACTGTTAATGTATTTCTAGATTCACTATGGAGCCTGATATGTTACTTAAGTTTTGTGGAACAGAAGGAAAGATAATGATGTGCCAAATCATAAGGGATTTCAATCCAAGTGATATAAAATGGAGAAAGCTGAGCAGACAAATAATGCAGTTTATATTGACATGAAACTGCAAAAGAACCTGTATTACACCCACAGCCAGTCTAAGTAGGCTCCCTGAGTCAGGTTTGCTAACAGTCACAGAACAAACAGGAAGCTATGTTTATAAAGGTACTATTCACATTGAAGATGTTTTCTTTTTTGGCATACTTGCCAATGGTCAAATTTTTGAAATTACAGATGACAAAGTTTAAAAGGCTTTCTTTCCATGTCTCTGCTGCACCACAGAATTTTAGGTGGACGTGGGTACTTAAACAATTTCTAAGTGCAGCAGAAGTGTAATTATAGCATTTAGAGTCCATTTAGAATTTGAGTTTCTGTATAGACTATTTAGTCTTTGTTGAAGGTTTTGGTTTTTTTTTGGAGAGTGGTGGGGTTTTTTTGTTTGTTTGGGTTTGTTTTGTGGGTTTGTTTTGGGTTGGTTTTTTTTTTTAAGTAATCTGTGTCTGATCAAAGAGCAGAGAAATATGTATTTATTCTGTCTATAGCGTGTATGGAGAGACAATGCAAAGTGCATTAAATGATAGTTATCTTGGCATATTATAAAGGTTAGTATTAACCAAATGAGGAAAGCAGTACCGTTCTCTTCTAGCTAGTAAGACATTACAAAAATATTAATGTAATTCCTGTAGGGTCCTGTGACTTTATTTAGATGTAAGTGACAACTCGCACCAGTTTTACTGGCACAGTTCCACTAAGCACAGCATGGAAGGTATTTGTTTCTTCCTGTGGAAGTGAGTGAAGACAATGCTTCTGACCAACAAATACTTCTGCTAATTTCTTTTTAACCTTTTAACTTCATTAACTTTGAAAAATCTATTCCTTATTTGCTATGATTAGGTACCCCTTAGAACACTTGTTCCATTTGTGTCAAGCAACACAAACCCCAAGTGACTTCCATGAACTAACGAGAGTGTAAATGCGCAAGTACAGATCCCAGGGGAATAAGTTTATCCAAGTGCCATTTCCATTTCAGGATGTGCTCAGCTACATCTATTTTAGCTGCAGCCACCCAGAGCGCCCCTGCTGCATGGAGCAGGTCTGGTCCCATGAAGTGCCCTGCCAGTGCAGAGGTTTGGTGCAGCGCCGGAGCCCTTGCTGTCACACGCAGATGTCACACTGACAGGCCCCGAGTCCCCAGCAGCATTGCTGTGCCAGCTCCAGGGCTCCAGTTGTGCAATGAAGACCTATGCGTAGCAGCAGAAAGCTGCCTGCAGTTACTCAGATCCCAAGTTACCACTGTGGCCCGGTACTCCCTAGCAAGTGAGCCCCAAAATTCTCAGTCTTTGCAAAAAACCCACAATGAATCCTAGACACTGTTCCTGCTTCACTGTCCACTTTGGCACAAACCCCTGCCCTGCCCTCTACCCAGGTGTCCATCCTAAGAAGTTCTGCTGCATGGTCTTACATGTAGACTTGAGCTATCCAGTTTCTTAAGTATGATTATCCACTCACACAAGGGAACAAATACACATTCTCAGTAATATTTCCAACAAACAGTAACAGCATCCTCAAAACGTAAACATATATGAAACCAAGAACACAGCAGGCGGTCACAGCCTTCTGAACTTGCAGGATACTGAGACACCGCAGAGGGTATGGGCTGCCTGGCAGGGCTGGGCTCCCCCAGCACGCAGCCTGCCAGAGGCATCTTGGCAGACACTGGAGGGGATTACCAAGCTTGGCATTCATTTCCACAAGTAAAGTCAGTTTGTGTAAGAAGGAAATGCAAACCCTATACTGAAGTTTAACAGGAAGGCATGAAAAAAAAAAAAACCTCTGAAGAGTTTTGTGCCAGGTATGAGGGTGTCAAAGTTACTACAGTGCAATTATTCCAGACAGCTTTCCCATAGTTACATTCACAAAACAGCTGTTCTGTTTTGAAAACAAGCCTGAGAGAATACACTTTTGGCCAAGAAAAGTATATCCAGTGACAAACAGAATTAATTTTTACATGCAAATTAGGAAACCCTTTAGCACTCAAGATATGAAAGACAACACTGCATATAGAGCACACACGTATTAGGAAATCAAATGAAGGCATATCAAAACATCTCACTCTTTTACTCAATCTTTTGTGCTACTACTACCACCAGGGATCTGACTGCATCATAAATATTTATTTCCAGAAATAAGAACTATAAACCAGAGCCTTTGTCTTCAGTGAATTGCCGTCACAGGACTTAAACTTTAAGTAGTAGCAACCTCTCTCCTTCTACCTTGGCAAAGAAGCACGCAAAGAACTGCTGTCATTCCTCATATACTCACATGTTTCTTATTTATCTTGAATGAACACTGACAAAGATTACTACATAATTTCTACCAGGGGTTGCGGGCACTACTACAGTAGCTTCAGAGCAGCCAAAACTGAGGATATTGGTCACAGCCACACGGAAGCTGAGATTTAGTCCTTGGATTCAAGTACAGTCGACTTCTTTGGTGTACGAGTGAGCTGTAAAATCAAAGGACATCTGTGTAGGGTATCACATTACGCCATTAAGATCTACCTATCTTTAAAACTAGTGGCTTATAATGGTAAATAAATGATGTTTATTTCCTGGAATACAGTTTTATCCATGTTCTAGTGTCACATAAAACACAGTCTACTTTGCTGTTTGCAGATTACGTCCCACCCAGAATTGCTCAGTGGAGTAACAACTGTGCATCAACCTTGCCATTAAATGAGCAGAGATGTACAAGTACAAAAATAATTTCTAAAGTTTCCAACAAGCAACTAAACAAGTCACTAGAGATCATGGAAAAAGCTTGGGATCTGGAAGCATATGGAATACCTCTGTGGATTAAAAAAAAAAAAAAAAAAATCCACACTGTCAAATAGAAGTCAGATAGTAATGTTAGTGATCTGCATGACCTTAATCGAAGGCACAGGCTGGGCAGATACCTGGAAGAGAAGATGGATATCTGGAAGAGGCACATGGATGCATGAGAGCCCATTAACTAAGCTATGTAATTGTGCCTATTATTATGTCTCCCACATCTAGATGAGGGAGACCAATAGAGTATAGTTTCCCACAAAAGCAAAAACAACAACAACAAAAAACTCCCAAACAAAACAAAAAAACAACCAACCCATAGACTGGATTTAGCTTGCCGAAAGAAAGAAAGAAAGAAAGAGGAAAAAAGCTTGTTTATTTCTGGATTAAAGTTTTCAGTATATCTGCTTATTTCCTAGGCAGGCAACCTACATTCTGTCATAATAATCTCAAATTTAAGAGCCTTGACTTGGACATGCCCCTTTCCCTTCCAACTTCTGTACTCAGCCAGGAATGAGAAGGTGAACTAGAGGAATTGTCTTCAACAAATTCTATTTTCCTTCCTTACACACCTCACCTAAAGCACATAGTCCATCAGCAAGATCCATGTTCTGACACTTTTACAGTAGTCTCAGTTAGAAACAAAATGTAATTAGCAGTTTACTTGACCTTCTCATCCACTCTGCTCCCCTAAAAAGGGAGTATTTCTGTGCCTGGAGAAGAAACCGCAGTCCTCAGCTCTGCCCTCAGCATAGCTGCTTGCACACCAGAAGGTCCTGGTGGGTGCTTTCCTGCATGTCACCAGCCCTGTTTGGAGAACATGCTATTTTAGTATCATTGCCCTGATAAGCATATTGTGTACAACACATTTGAGTTAGCAAATAAAAGGATAATAGAGCAGGCTGAACTATGTGCAGGTCAGCTTACAGTATGTGAAGGCATGATCCATAACCAGGATTCAAGATCTAGAGTTTCTCATAACTCCATGATAAAAATCGTAAATTTTAGAAGAAAAAAAAAAACTTTAAACACTATTTCGGAATACAGGAATATATAACTAACCTCCTGTAATCTCTCTAACAGATGAGTTATATTCTGGAAGATATCCTGGAAAATGTAAAATGCTCTACAATATCCTCTGAACAAGGTGAAACAGATCCAAAAAAAATGGTTGATATAAAGCTTGTTGGAAAAATATTATATTTATAGGCTCAATTGCTGTTTCCTCCATCAAACTGAATAATGTAACAGTCCCAGTTCCCAACTCATTGCAAAACTGTGAGGGAGCTTTATAAAGAGAATGAAGTACAATAGTAAAGAAAGCATCTGAAAACCTGAAATAGATCACTGGGCTACACAGTACTGTACAGAGTCAATACAGTCACGATAACCAATTCTCTTCCCACGCAGTTTTGACGACTTTACTAAAACCAGTTCTTCCATATGCTTCTGAGCCACGTTGAAGCTCTGCAAATAGCTAGAGGGTCACCAATGTTGCCAACAGCAATGTCCCTATTTATATGGATTCAGACTGTATATTCAAATCTCAAAGAACTGTTAAGCCAACCAAAAAGTTGAAATATCGAAGAACACTTTCAAAATCCAAATTTTGAGCACAACACAATCTTAACTTAACACTCAAGAAGGCAATATTAGACTCTTCAAAAGGAAAATTTCTCTTTTCTCTATAACTAGGAGTTATAGCATAAGCCTAAGATTCTACATCAAATAAAAGTTTTGAAAATCCGCATACTCTGAAAAGATGTCAAACAGCTGGAGACAGGAGAAACCCATCATATGCAACGTAACCATGACTACAAATTACACATACATACATATACTTTGTTAATGTAATCCAGCAGCAAACAAAGATCTTAAGTACACAACATGAAACACAAACTTTAAACATACATATATCTACCCAGTGTCAGTTTATATGACATACATATGGTCAAAGAAAGTAGTAAGCCAACTGAAGAGTTTCTGGTCAAATAAAACTTTTGGCATAAAGAGAGAAAAGACAGAGCCTTCCAACAGCTGTTTATTTTCCCCCAGGATTCTTTAGAAACATGACAATGTGCTGAAATAGCAAGCATGGTCATCTTCTTTTCTCAGGAAAGAAATGTGCATTACACTCCAGGAAGGGGAAAGATGACTGGTACATAAACAATACTACTTCCTATTTTGAAGTTCTGGTGGTTTTTTAATCTGATCCTTATATTATATAGTCAACTTCTGTTCCACACAGAACACTTTGCTGCATGCCTCTACTCATCCCACAGTTTACTGCTTCCTAGAGAAGCAGACTGGTTGCAAAATCCCATTCACCATAGCCATGATCATCTTGTAAGATGGAATCCTCTGCAATTTAATAGCATGGTTGGATTGCTGTTAAAAAGAAATACCCTGGGAGATGAGACAAAAAATGCTTGAAAATCTCATGAAATATTGCACAGTGATAAGATTTTAAATAAAAGATTAAATTAGAATTAGCAGATAGCAAGTCAAGAACACTCACAGGTTGGCAAACACATAGAACATACTGATTTCTTGTATCAATACACATTCTTATGTGACAGATGGATTTCTAAGAACCAATGCTTCAAATAAATCTTAAAAGCCCGATTTTGAATAAGCAGACCTTCCTGTACAGACCTCTTCTAAAAGTTCAGCCTGTTTTCCTCTGTACCATAAAGCTCCTATTCATCACTGCACTTCAACACATACATGACTTGCTGCAAAACACAAAAAGTAGCAAAAATATTATTTATGTAATTTCCAGAAAGGTACAAGATTCTTCTTGGCTAGCTATTAGCACACTTGTACCTTCTCTACTTTAAACCAGACATACTAAATTAAAGCAAAATAAACAAAAGTCTGTCTTTTGACAGTAGAAGCATAGTTATTGTAGAACTAATGTAGGTCCACAGGTATCACCTCTGCTACCACCTGATCCTCAAAATGGTTCAACCTGCAGAAAAAAAAAAACAAAAAAAAACTTCTACCTTTAAACTGTTGCAGTTTACGACCACAACTGGCATTTACAGTTATCAGGGATCACTCAATGCATGGGCTGTCCATGGATAATCCTTCCTGTGCTCCTCTAGGTTATTTCTGGACCTTGCTGAAGTTACAGAGCAATTGCTACCGGTGTCAAAACTCCCAACACTGTCCTGAGCCAGGGATCTGAACTAGTAAAGGCAGGAAGTTTCCAGATGCTGTCTAGGGAAAGAAATATAGAATGTATAATTTCCCAGTTTCAGTTACTTTTGAATAGCTGATACTGTTGCAACTTCCTCACCTACAGCAAATGTTGCCTGTGACAGGGTTCTCCTTCTTCTCAGGTGTCTTAAAGGAACAAAGAAGCTGGGTTAGCAGAAATGTGTGCTTATATTAAGCAAGAGCTGCTCTGAATGTCCTCATAATACAGAGTTTATGCTAGATTAGCACTTGCTAACACACAGCCCCTGAACAGGACATTATTTTTTACTTTCCTCCTTCTTTTCTACTCACTGAGTCCAAACTGCAGTCTTCCAAGACTTAGGAAGAGACTTATCATTCAAGAGTCCCGTTATTGTTAAATGCCATCTGCAATCTAAATCCATTTATGAATAGATTGACAGTGCTGTAGCAACTGTGCATTTCAGAATCTAAAGTTTATTATGAAAATACTAAAGATTTCTCCTGCAAATAAATTATAACGTGCTTTAATTCACAGCCTGAAGGGATGTGAACAGGCATTTCCCCCTTCCATGTGTGCTGACTCAAACAGCAAGCTTGATGAGATGCTATTTACTGCCTGTCTTTTATCACATAATATCTGATTTCACATAGATACAGTAACTAAAATGTTTACATGGAAATGATCAACTGTTGAATACAGACAGCTCTAAAAAAATTAAGTGAAAAACCACCACCCACAGACTATCTCTCTGTAACTGTTTTTCTCTCTATGTGTATATACATACCCACACTTTCAGAAAAAGATTAGCAGTTACTCCTAATATTAATACACAACTGATTTCAGAAAACATTTGAAAGTTGATTCTGTCTCAACTTTTAATTTACTTTCTTTTAATTTAGTAGCATTGAATATACAGTCAGCAAGAGCTCATTAAGACCTGTATGTGCACTCATCAATCACCCATGTCAGTCCCGGGTGCAGCACTGGATGGTGCTCAGGCCTGCGCTCATTCTGATGCAAGACTTCATTTTGATAGCTGAACAAAACCAGATACAAGCAGCAGTAGTCAAGAGTTTTTCCACCAGCTTCAGTGAACTTGGAGGAGACCCTGTTTACCAAATCAGTTACTCTGTAGTACAGCAAAGATAAGACACATTCCTTAGTTCCCAGATAAGAAAAAAAATAAAATCAACTGTTTGTAAATGACATCATTGCTATGCATGAAGCAACTCCACCAACAAGAACTGCCTAACTTCCTGACAAGCGGGGAACAGATCAGGTTACAGCTGTTTATTAGTGCCCAGATAGCAATCAAACCACAAAAATCCTCTTGAGTGGGAGCGGATGGAGACATGGCACAGGCTGGGTCTCGTTTGAACGTGCCGATTGGATGGCCCTGCTATAAACTGTCATCGGGGCTGTGCAGCTGAGAGCGGGACACAATTAACATCAGCTGTCTAAGTGAGAAAGTTTACTCAGCTTCTGCCTTTTTGTAGCCTTGCCCTCTCTGTCTCTCTCATAAATATGTATCTAGAGAAGAGCAGGCTTCTTCTTAAGCTGTTGTTTAGCAAATCCAGCTGTTTAAACAGAAGCCATCACACACAGCACCAGGCATCTTAAAGTCCATTTTCTGACAGCTAATCAATCCACCAATGAAACTCAGTTAAGCAGTTAAGATTTGCAATGACAGCTCCTCTTTAGACAAGTCTTTGCTTAAAAAAAGAGAAATTGGAGCTGGAAGTGGAGCAGTCCTGAAGATGCATAACTGTCCTTCATGCCTGCACCATGGTTCATGTTGTCAGCAGACGCTACCACCCTGATTAGTCAGTTCGTTTGAAAAAGTTGCCCTACAGCTTCACATCTGTCCCTATGTCCAGATACTGGACATAGCAAATTCTCCAAACAGAAACACGGGCTACGCAACCCTGGAAAGAGGAAAAAAAACCCCATACTTTTCAAAAATCCCATTTCTATACAAACAAGCAACTTAAATTCCACATTTTTGAGATACAGGTACTGCCCTGCCTTGAACAATTCAGTCCTTCAAATCATGAAACAGCACCAAAAACCTCTCTCCTACTTCTGACACGAGACACCACGACATGTCATGTATGATGTATATTTAAAGATACTTTTAACATCAAACACTTGACCCAGCAACTTCAGTTATTAAGTTTATGGTCTTGATACTGATCTAATGTGTACTATTGCATTGCAGTGATGTAAAATACAATTAGCAAACTGCTTAAAAGGATAGCCTAAGGAAATACTTTGCTGTATTAAAGTTTCATGTGAACTACAAAACTAAAGGTAAACAACCCATTTTTACTTTTTGGAAAAAAAGAAAAAAAGTATAAAAAAAAATAAAAAGCAAATCTATCAGATACTGATTCTTTTCTGCACAGCTGATTTCATGGAGAATCCCTAATGGACTCATTCTGTACATTAACACAACAACAGGTACAGAATTAATTTGCAGAGAAATGGCAGTTTAGCATTTTTCTGTCGTTTTTTCCTTATAGCTTGTTTGCATTAACTACAAATACTGCATATGCCAGTTACATTGCAAGAATCAGTACTACCATCAAAAAGGACTCCCCACCCCACTCCCACCTTTTCTTAACTAATGTCTTTATTCTAAGAAAATCCACAGTGGATCAATAGATTTGCAGCTTGTCCAAGAAGGAACCCTGGAATACTTTCAAAGGGCAGACCATAAGAGCTGTTGAGCCAACCACTAAAATAAAGGGGGTTTCTTCAGAATTGTTCTATAAATTGGAATGTAATGTTTTGAGCAAAGGCAGAGTTCTACTGTTTAGCCCTAAACTATTAAGTAAATTGGTCTGTAACTACTTTGTACTACATTACAAAAACAGTCATGTGTTTTAAAAGATACAGTAATCCACAATATCTCTAATTTTGGTTTTAAAAGAAACAGAATGAAATTATCAACTGTATAATTTGACAATAATCTACAGATTTCAACAAATAGTAGGTACCTAAGTTTCTGTAGCCTCATTGCTCAGTTGGAACCAATATAATTACAATATCATATGAAAAAAGGCACACCGGCATGCACACACATTGAGAACATGAAGAAGAGTGATCACTCTGATCATCAAATAAAAGATTTACTCTGTTTCTTTAGTAGACTTGTCATTTGCTTGTTTTTCATTTGTTTGTTTTTTCTTCTACTGCAAATTGTAAAAGCAATTCTAGCTCCTGGAGAAAAAAAAAAAAGAAAAACAAAACAAAACAAAAACAAAAAACAACTATCTGGGATGAAACAGTGACTTTACATATTTACTCTCCCCATGACCAGTATAATCCATATTCGAAAACTGCATTTACCTTAAGGAAATACTCCAGAAGCAGTTCTATTAAACCACCTAAAGCCACTTGCTGAGTCAGGCTGTGCTTGCAAGCACGTATTCCTTGATGATTAAGTGTCATTTATTCTCTAGAGCAACAACGCTCCCACACATACAGACATTCCTGCTACTGCTCTGTTTGGTCAAGTTGTGTTTTGTGCTGGAGAGAACCACGCTCTATTTTTAAATTCAGAAGGAACAAAAATACGCTTCACTTTCAAACTTGCTTGCCTTTTAAGTGGTCCCTCCTAAGTGGTCCCTCAAAAACTATAAAAAACTGACATTATAAATGAAAACAAAAATGCCCTTACTGCGTGCGACCAAACTTACTCTTCATGACAAGGCAATTCACTTGGTCGGTGTATCAAGTAATTTATATTTCAGACTACCAGCTCTACACAAATGGAAAAATACTGCTTTTGATTACACAATGTAATAGTGCTAATTCAACAGACAAACTAAACACTTCTCCACATAGAGACTGAGTCACTTTTTCCCTCAGCAGTGCGGGAAAAAGCCAAGAACTCTGACATAAATCATGACTCTCCAGAATATGCCATCGACATAAAGAAAACTTTGAGAAATAATCTGTTAGTTTAGATCCCGGACAGGAACACACTTCTCACAAAACCTCCCTAGCTCAGATAAGCATGGTGGTCATTCCATTGTACCTTTACACTGCAATTTACAGCATCAAATGCTGATAACAAAAGTTTTACTTTCTCTTGTTTTAATTAGAAATGCATTTTACAGTCAAAGTTGCAGGGATCTTATTTAACCCCACTGTATATTGCAGAGAGGAGCAATGTTACATTCACTACTACGGTCTACCTTCACAGCCTAATTATTCCCTCCACCTAAGGAAAGAAACAAAAGACTGGACAAAAAAACTTCTAAAATATTTTTTTCAGTTTTGCAACAGAGACTGGCATTGTGCAGCCTCTAAACCAGGTGCTATGAAGAACTCAGACTGCCAACTTTGGGTGTCTTCAAAGTAAACTATTTCCAAGGGAAAAATATGCAACAGAAGAATGACTTCACTGCTTTGCACCTCCACAGCCATGTTCATTTACTTTTAACTAACTTCCAAACACACACACTCCCCCCACTACACACTGCTTCATTTGTTTTCACCACTTATTTCAAAGCTGGAGCCTAAAGGTATCTAGGTGAATGATCATTACCCATCTGAAGTGATATACACTGACGCTACATGCATTCCTAAATAATCCGTGGTGAGTGGAGATCATGGTGTCCCCAGGACATGGGTAACCCAGACTCTGTCTCCAGCCGGGTCAGGTCCTGGGTATGTCACTGTCTCCTTTCATCCTTCACCTGTAAGAGGCGGGTGGCAGCTTTTTCATACAGTCCTCACAAAAAGGGCACAAAACTCTCAAGAGACCTCAAGGAGGTTTTTCCCCAACACAGGTTTATGTAGCAGTTTTAGATACTGTGTTGACAAAATGGGACACAAGTAGCATCAGTAGAGGAAAAAAAGAAACAGAAAATCAGGTAGAGAGACAGAGAGAGGCACAGAGTGCTGTACTTAGGGCCTCTCCTCCACCAAGCAGGCCAAGTCTTTCAATACTTCCAGTAAGTATGTCAAGATGGCTGAATGACCAAATTACCTTGCTTGTGCACCACAGGTGTCTCAGAGGGAAAGGCCTATTGATCACTCACTGTCACCCACAGTAACCATCTTGGCTGAGCCCAAAAAAGTCCAGACTACTCAGTAATTATTGCCTAAAGCATTTGTGACCGGCATTTGACAGATGCCAGGAAAAGCCTACTGGCCCAGCATGCTCCCACAGCCAGCCGGGCTGGCTCTGGAAAGCCACCCAAGTTGCCAAGGTCCTCTCTGTGAAAAACTCCCTCCCAACCCACCCTCCTACCCCTCACATTTCAGGACCACATACAGACAGCAACAAACTGTGGTGCCCACCTCAAAACCTGCCCATTTGCCACCATTACAACCTGCAGCCCCAACGCCTAAGCTCAGCCGTGCTCCAGCCAGCCAAGTCCCCACAGCCGCTCTGGGGAACAGATTAGAAGGCAGCAACACTGTTTCCCGTGCAAACAGCTGATTAATAAAACATTTTAGGTGGGAACATCATTCACATCTGTTGCCAAGAGCAGCGCCTGCTTCTAGCACAATGACAAATGTCTTCTCCAGTCGCTCTCCGCACGTCTTGGACTGCGTTACAGCGTGAGCAACGTGCATGCAGCAAGCACGGTGAAACAGGAATATTTTAACACTGTTGTTTTAACACAGAAACTTTTGTACCTTCGCCATAGAGGAGTCAGTGTTTCAGAGCTTAACAGGGCTCTTCTCTGTGATTGCCTGAAACATAAACCTGTGGCAAAGGAGCACAGGAGGGATTTCTGCAAGCACTGTTTGCCACAGGGCCACACTGACTGCTCATCACTCAAGTAACCACTGCTGTGCAGTTCTCTTGCTATCACTTTTCCAAGGCTTTCCAAGTAAAGCAATAAAGTCTTATTAAGAAATAAAGATGCAGCTTGGCAGTCCATTTCACTCGTATCACAGCTTATTTCTGAAGCAAGAAATACTAATGGGCCGCTTTAAAATCTGACACACAAACTGTGTCTTTGGCTGCTACTTTACACCAAATTGTACAAAGTACCAAGAGAACAGAAATTTTAAAATAGATTCTAGAACTGGAGGCACAGCAAGGTCCGCCCCTCTTCAAGCAATACAGTACAGTCTCAGGCAAAACATTTGAAGGTTAAAACTGGAATAAAAACAACGAACACAGCAGGCAGTGTCTGGGGTCGCGAAACTACTCAAGGAGTGGTTTCATTCAGCAGAGCCTTCTACAATTCAGGCTAGTCGTGTTTAAATTAAAAAGAATTAAGATCTTATGGTATGAACATCTATATATAAATGTACCAGTGCTTTCTAGCACTGTAATTCATGTAACATCATTTTTATTATTTATATAGATATAGCAGTCTATTTTTAGTTTGCTGAACCATCCAGTGCTGTCTGGATTATGCACTCCTTGCTCTTCACACCTTTGAATAGTAGGTTTAAAGAAAAATCCTTACTATGCTAGTTATTAGCTCATATCAGCTTGAGATCCTACATCTCAAGTACGTAGTCAAAAAAAGCGCATTATTTCAATAGACACGTTTCAGAAAATATAACTGTGATTGCAATAACCGATTTCCAAAGGAGCTTGACTTGCAGTCTCACTGCCCTGATGACAGGCATAGGAGCTTAACTTTTTCCTCAAAACGTGCTACACACTACAACCTTCAGAGAAATCCTCTGAATCACTAAAAGCAGCAAAGCATTAAGAAAACTGGAAATGAGAAGTTCATTGAGTAGAGTATGGTATTCATCAGCACTTTTTTTTTTTTTTTTTAAACTTGTTATCAACCAAGTCAGCAGTTTGCCTATCAAAATTAGAACCTGCTGACAAAATTTGCTTCTTAAAAAAAGGAGCTGCCTTCTGTACACTAGAAGAAAGTTAAGCTAGATATTAAAAATAACTTGATTACACTCTTGAGTAAACAAGCCAAGAAATGAAACTATTTTGGACTTCATGTGGTAATAATCTAGTGGAATGAAATACCTTTGTATGCCTAGAATAGAAATCAGAAGTACAAATTCAAAACCAGTAATAGAGTAAGAAATATGTTTTGGCATATAGTTGGACATACATGTGCTTGGATGCCTCTGAGGGAATTTCCTGCATATGTTCTTTTATTTTACATGCTGAAGATAAAATTTCTTTCTTAGCTGCTTGAAGCCAAAGTGAATACAACACACAACAAGCAGAGAGCAAGCAAGCCTCTGTGGGATGGGAAGGTGCACTTAAGTCTCCAGCTGACTTTTGCATGAAGTAGGAAATTTCATCAGGGGTTGCTACAGCTTAGAGAAGTGACTGATGCCATGCTTTTCCCAGCCTTGGAAAAACATGTTCATCAACACCTTGACTCAGGGAAAAGGAAGAAAAGGGGGAGGGGAGGGTTGGGAAGGAGAATGACTTCCCATTAAGGATTTTTTTCAATTTTTTTATTTTTTTATTTTTTTCTCCCCTCTATGGGTGCCTCTATGACCGACCTCGGCGGGTTAAAGCACTTTCAGCCAAGCGGTTCCTCCCAAGAGCACCCTGGGGAGCTCTGTTCAGCCGGCGCCGCAGCCCCCTCCCACACCGCCGATCCCGCTCCACCGCCCAGAGCGGCATTTTAAAATGGGGGGCGGAGGAGGGGGATGGGGGGGGGGAAATAAAATAAATAAATCGGGAAAGCGGCGGTTCCCAGCCTCCCCGCCCGAGGCGGGAGGGTTTTCCCTTCCTGGCGGATGTTACTGAGCCAGGAGGCACAAAGCCGTCGGTACCGCCCGGCCGCGCATCCCCGCCACCGCCTCTCGCACCGCGCCCGGACACAGCTCCCACCGGCGGCGGGACCGCGCCGCGGGGCTGCGCCATCGCACCCCCAACCTCCGCATCGCGCCTCACCTGCGGGGCCGGGGCGCCGCTCCGCCGCCGCCGGCAGCGCCAGGGCCAGCAGCAGCAGGAGCTGCGGCGGCCGGGCGCCTCTCCACGCCATTTTCCCCCTCCGCACCCGCCGGCCTGCCGCCGCTCCCCGCACCGCCAGCCCCCGAGAGCGGGGGGGTGAAAGGGGCGGGGATGGAAAACGAGGGGAAAAACCGGTGCCTGGGGAGCAGCCGCGCCCGGGGTGCCGCTCCTCCTCCGTAGCGGCCAGGAGCGAGGGGCGCTGCCGCCCGCCCCAGGCTTTATACGGTGGTGGGAGGACCCGGGCAGCGAGGGCACCCGGCGGCGCAACAGGAGCCGCTTGTGGCCGCCGCGCCCGGGTGCACGCTGCTGCCGCTGCTGAGGAAGGGGCGGGCGGCCAAGCCCCGCCTCGGCCTCCGCTGCCCGGGCCGCGGCTGCTAGAGGTGCGCGGCGCTGAGCTCGACGCGCCCGCCCGCCGCTGCGGGGATGGAGCGGAACGGGCCGGGGCGGGCCGCTCGGGGGTGAGGGCCCAGCGGCTGCAGCGGGTCGAGTCTGGGGCGGCCCGACGCGCTGCTTCTGCTCTCAGTACCTGCCGGTGTGCGGGGCCGAGCCGGCGTCAGCGATCCGCTCCTGGAAACGCTACCGACGGCGCCGGCAGCGTAGGGAATCGTACTGACCTCCTTCCAGACATCTGCCAGTGGTTTCGTTGGCCGCCATTATGTCCCGATAAACGTGTTCCTGAAAATGTGATGTTCGGGAGAGGGTGAGCAACTGAAGCTGCTACTCCGTGGGCCAACAAAAACAATCTGACCCTTTCCCGTATGGGGGTAACACGGTTGGCATCGGGACAGCACCCCACATCTGCTCTGCTTGTGAACGATGTGCCTGTCAAACGTGCCCATCATCTTAGCACTCAGACTTCCATAAAGAAACAGCTTGTTTGCCTAATCTTAACACACAAAGCTATTTCCTATTTCTCTTTTATCATTAAAGTAACAAATCACATTACTGAAGGCAAGCATGGTGATAATGAAGGAGGTACAGACCCACCTCCATTCTTTTTGTTACTGCGATGCAAGGTATGTTCAAAACATACTGTAAACAATAGCTTAAATGTTCAAAAATTATGTAAAATTATAAAAGCAGATGGCAGCATATTTGAATCAGTATGGATTTATACCATGGAAATATTATTTGAGGACCAAGGGCATAATCCAAAACAAAAATTAGTGCTGAAAGCAGGTTTCATGTATTTGAGATCCACCAATATAATCATCAAATAGACACCTCAATTTTTATCCGAAATGTTTCTATGGGACTAACAGATGTGCTTTTTGGAGCCACAGAGGAAAGAAAAAAGGAGGGGAAAAGAGAAAACTTAACCTTGGCTACTGCAGCCATAAGAACTGCATGTTTTCGTTTGGAACCCAGAGCAGAAATCAGAACCTGCATTATGTGCCCAGATGCTTTTACAGTTAATTGGGAGAGCTCATTCTGTCTGGACCAGGCAGTACACACAGCAGGGAGGGAGGTAGAGCAAACCAAAGAAAAAGACTGGGTCCTCGGTCCAAAGGAGCTCCTACAACAGAGAAGGCCCATGAAAGCAGCAGTTGGAAAATACTGAAAATGTAATCATACAATGATGAAGCTGCTGTTGCTAACTATAGGAGAAACAGAAAAGACCCTCCAGTTCTTGGGCAATTACTCATGACCTACTTTCTCCTGCCACCCCTGTCAGGCATGCAGAGAACAAATGTCTTTTGAACACAGTCAGTATGTCCACATTTATGCACACATGAACAGCCTCTGCTCACTCTTCCAGGAACCAGTACTACTGCTGCTGATCCACTTACGTGGGTACATAAGACTGCACTGGCTGAAAGCAACGAATGCCGTGACTGGAAGGATACTCCAGGTACTTCTAACTTTGGGGTTTTTTTGAAAAAAGTTCAAGAAATTGTGCCTATGAAAAATTAAGATGGAAAAAATTGTTACTATATCACAGCTATAGTTTTAAGGCAGAAAACAGGTAAACAAGCATTTCAAAAGAGGTCCTCCACAGATCAAACCTCACCTCAGATCCAGAACAGCTTAACAGTAACACTTGTACTTGGAGATATAAAGAATGGCAATTACAAAGCTGAAAAAAATAATAACTCATCAATAAGGAATTAAATTACAAGAGACATGTAGATCACACTTAATACCATCAACGATGAAAGAAATGACAGATTTCTTCAGTAAAATCTGAGGGGAAAAAGGCAAGACCATTGGACATCATTTCAGAATACCATGGAGATGATGTCACAGCTCCCACAGATGGGACGGGAAGCAGACAAGGCTTCAGCCCTGAGAACTGAGGGTGAAATCAGCAACTGAGTGTCTCATACATACACAGTGCTCTGAGAAATCACAGCCCAGCACTTCACCTCTGTCATAAGCAGCTAGTTTCACCAGAGACCAATACACAGGTCTTGAAACAGCACTGTTCAGTGGAAATCAAAGGCATAAAGAGGAGGGAACATCTGAGAGAAATCTTAAGAGACATTTTGTTATCAAAAACTTCCCTGTAAACAGTAACAGGGAAGGATGAAAAGAATTAGTGAAAGAAGGCTGCAAATATGCAATAATGAAAGAAAAGGAAATAGCTGGCAAAACCAGATTTCTAATGCATGAGGAAAATGGGTTGAGACCTGTGATATAAACAGAGCTCTTACCTGTAAGTGCAAGCCCAGGCTTTGACTAGAAACTTTTAGTTGACAAGTTTTCTTGTCATTTTCCTTGGTCTCTTGAAGGCTAATTTCTTTTTTGACTCTTCTTAGAAAATGCAAGCTTTGCCCCCAGAGAGAAAACAGAGCTGTAAGCTACCCAAAATACTGTTTTCAAAGTGACAGATGTGGCCGAGACGTCTCCTGTCCCCAGAGGCTTCACTTGGACATTGGCTGATAGAAGGGAAAATGCTTGTGAAACTTCAGAACTGAGCTCCGCCAGCTGTGCAGTGCCGAAGGGCTCTGTCTCACCCTGCCTCCACAAGCACTTGGGTTAGAAATGGTACTTTTGTCCAGAAATACCAACGTCAAGGCCTGAACTAGAAACTGGTGGTTAGCAGGGTCTTCAGCTCTCCTGATGCTGTTGCAAGCTGCTTCAGTACTGTATTACTGTTATACGGCACTCAACACTTAAATGTCTGAACTGCTAAAGTAGGAACTTACCCTCAAATCAAAATAATTTTAAATAAAAATATAGACAGTGTGCAATATAATGTGCAAGTATACTTGTTATGCTACAGAGGTTAACTCTAGAAACAAGTCTTACAAATGTCCCAGGAAAGAGTCTTACATTCTTGCTGTTGTCATTATTTGCTCCTTTGACTTTTGACTTTATCAAGCCTTTTTCCTTTTTCTCTGCAACAAGGCAATTTCTTCATGAGAAATGGATCAGTTTGGTTAGCAGGCATGGAGGAGGGGAGAGAGGTTATTACTCTTAGTTGTAGAGCTCTGAACATGGCAGCCCAAGGGGTTTTCTTGTCCTAAAACTTCAGCAATAGTGAGCGAAACCAGAAAGGGAGCAACTGCAAGCAGCCTTTGCTTCAGAAAATCATTGTGAAAAGTGATTTTCTAACCACACAATCAGTTGCCAACATAACTTTTTTTTTAGACTCAGTTCATTTTCAACAGATCAACAATAATATTTAGGATTCAGCTGGCAGATATTTGGGCAAAAATCTACAGGACCTCTGCAGGAGACAACAGCTTCCTAAGTTGTTGGTAATCTCCATTCCTTCAGTGCCTTTTCCTCAGATGTCCAGGCAGTTCTTTTACAATCTCAGTAACTCCCTGTCCCTATCTGCCTGCTCATCTACTCCCCATTTCACTGTCTTTAAAAAAACCCACAGAATATGATCCTGCTGTGCTTTGCCTGTTGTTAAACTCATCTCACCTTGCATCTAGGTCTCAAATTCTTCTTTTATTCTGGAGCCCCACTAGAATACCCTTTCCACACATGCTAAAATGGAGCAGTGTTGGTCACATGAACTGCCTTCCCTAATCTTACAACAGTGAAAGTGTTCATTACACAGTAATAAAAGAAAAATAACAAGATTCGTCTGTGGAAAGCCATGAGACAGAAGGAATTGTCAATAATTCACCAGCAGCAGTATTCCAAGAATAAATAAAAAAAAAAACATCATGCGAGGATCTTAAGTCTTTTACCTCAATAAAGATCATAAAGAGTTTTCTAACAGATAATAAATTTGACATAACAGCCAAAAGTCTATTTTGCCTGAGCAGAAGTCAGTCATTCCCCATGTATTTCCAATAGCAGCAGTCATTTGTTATGAAGAACAAATTTATTCCTCTCCCATTCTATTCTACCTTGTCCTCTCAAATATATTTCTAGTTTCATAAAATTTGACCTCTCTTTGTATTACAGAGGTAATTCCATAACCCTGTGATTTCACTGCCTGCGTCAAGTGCATGCAAACCGTAGAATTAAAAAGAAGGTTTTGGCCTTTTTTGTTATATCATTGATCTAATTTATTATATCAAAGTAATTAGTTGAGTTCGTCTTTGAGATTAGATTAATAAAACACCTTTGAGTTAGCAAGTTGTACAATTTTTTTCCAGTTAAATTATTTACCTTGTGTGATTTCTCAAAAGAAAATGCTAGGTTTTAATTATAAATTCCACACATCACTATTTTACATGAATCAGGGATAGCTGAAAATAGATGACTGTTATTACAGAATAACACTAATAGAAAATAACATTCCAAAGTAACAGAAAGTTTAAAAATCCCTTTTCAATCATAGGAAAAAATGTTTTTTCTATATATTTTGTTTAGATGCTTGTGGCTGTTCTAATTTGATCACAAACCAATGGAACACTAGAATTAAACTATAATTTTTAAAAGAGAAATATGGGGTTTTCTTGCAAAAATACATCAATATGAGCCTAAAGACCCATCTGACAACAACATGGTATTAAAAAGGTGCATCATATTGCCTAAGTATGTGCATGCAACCCTTTAATAAGGGCCTCTTAAGTACTTCAACCCTAATAAGAAATCTTCCATAGACGATTTATTTCCAAGGAATCAGCCTAAATGTTACTGAAATTCTACTCTTGCTGTCTGAAAATAGTTTCTCTTTCGTTGCTTCCCTTTAATTTATCCTCGACTTCAATAAGAACATTTCTTTGAGTTGCTGCCCCAGTCTTGTTATTATGGGTGCAATCCAGCCCATTGCCGAGAAGTGCTGAGCACTCCTGAGAGGTTCCCAGACCCCCTGATTTCAGTGGATGCTGAGCACCTTTCGCTATTGAACGCCGAGTTAATCCTTTGGGCTATAGTCATAGCTTCTTTCCCATGCCACCCAATCAGAAATGGCTTTGTTTCATTCACTCGTTTATAATTATAGCTATAAACAGCCCAAACGAGCAAAAGATTAATAGTGTTAGGAAGCATTTTCAGGGTATAATCAGCTGTCATGCCATAATTACTCAAAAGATTGAATGAGTGGCTTTGAAATTACAAGGAGAGTTACATTCCTTTACTGAGACGGAGCAGCAAGACATGAGTGCCCCTGAAAAGCCATGCTAAGTTTTTGTCTGCGGTTCATCCTTTGGCATTTACGACATGATTGCTCCAGCCTCAAGGTCCTATCCTGCACTACAGAAGCCAGTGAGCATCATAAGAGAATAAATCCTGCTGACCTAGCCTTAAACCAAATTCTTTAGACGTCCATCACTGCTTCTGGTGGACACAAAGATCTGATCCTCATTTTTTGCTTTCATTGCATTCATTTTGATGTGATTTATATAGGCACAAGAAAATGAGAATTAAATCCTGCAGAATGTATCTTGTAAACCCTGCTGATCAGGGTTGATCTTGTAAAGATTTCTGTCCCATCACCCAACAAACTATAAAATGCTTCACGGAGCCTCAAATGAGAGGTGTTGAAATGGACAATTAATCATAATGACTCACTTAAAGTCTTGCTTTTGTTATAGTTTAGGGATGCAGAAAATAATATAATGGAAAAGAAACTGACATTCAAGAAAACTGTCTAAAAGAAAAATAATTTTAAACATTTACTGTGGGATTAATAGGAACTAGTGGAAAAATGTGCTTCTGAAACTGTTCTCTGTGAGTGTTTGTGTCTATGTCAACAAACCATCATAATGTAAAAAATGTTCCTCTGAAGTAGGCCTATGGTACTAAACAGACTGAAGTATGTCACATATGTATGACCAATAGGAGAGGTCAGTATATGTTTTAGAATAGTTACCCTAAATCCTACTTTTTTTGTGATTTCAGAAGCTAGTGGAGACTCCTAGAGTGGTAATTTGGGAAAACCGCTGGAGCAGAGAAGCATGTCCCACAAGTATTCCCCTACGGGAAGACATCAGATTTCATATTCTTTCTTACTGGAATGGTTTTGGTTGAAGTTTCTTTTCCTGACACTGCTCTAGGAGTTTTATGACTGTTCTGCCTGTCCACAATGATCTCATTCTCTCCAGCTGACTTGTATAAGGTAAATAGAAACTGCTGTCTGACAAAAACCTAATTTTGACAGGTAGGTCGTTTTAGTAACTTAGGTTGATTTATAACAAAATTGTCCTTGAATTAGTCTTATTTCCTACTTCCTGTATGATCTAAATGAGGAATCCCAGATGGCCCCAGAACAACTTCTGGAAGCGTTTCTGGAGCACTGGATTTGAGAGAGAAAGAAAGAAGATGGGCTGGCCATTATTTTGCTGCTTCTAAAATCCCCTTGCACAGAACCTTCCAAGTTCCACTTTTCAGTAGGCATTGTGTGAGACAACAACAACAGGAAAGGTGAGGAAAAGCTAAAAGCCATGGATCTTACTTAATTTAGTGCTCTCTGGTTGGTCAAAATATCATCTGGCTTTTCAATACCTAACTATTTTGCCTCTTGCCAAGAAAACCTTTAACAGGGAAAAAGAGGTGGCAGCCAATAAAAACAAGGCATGGAAAGTAAAAATACTATCTTTAAATGAACAGTTAAATACACTTACCAAGAAAGTTGAGGTTGTGAGCAGTGTCCCTGACACAAGCAAGAAATCAAGAAAATCTCATGACTGAATCAGTAGGAGAATGTGTTTTGAAGCTTAGAAACTTTTAGGAGCTAAACACTGCCTTTGAGGGGTTTTTTCCTCATCCTCTTCTCCATCTTGCATTGCATGTGCACATAGTTGTATTTGGTAAAAAGGGATATGAAGGGAGGTTATGTTCAGATCACTGCTAGAAAACTTTCTGTGCAGAGCAGGATTCACAACTCTTAACCCACACTAGTTTACTTAATCACTGAACTCAGTGTCTGGTAGGGTAAGTGTGAGAGCAGAACAGATTCAGACCTTTAACACTAAAATGGCCAGGAGTTATTGAAGCAATAAAAAAGTTTTAGTTTTCAGGCTGTGTACTGTGACAGTAAAATGCATTCAGTCTTGATGCTTTTTCTGAATTGTACTTAGGCCAGTGAGGAAAGTCACACATGCCTTTTTTTAAGGTTGGGAGCTTGACTGTTCTCAATTTACATGGGAAGGGGGACAGAGGAGGCAAGCTTTGAATAGCAGCATAGTTTTGGTAAATGTGATCCACTCTGCATTCAAGACAACTCACCTATCTGCTGTTCAGGGAATAAGTGGAATAAATTGAGAACTTCCAATAGATCCTCAAGAGGGCTCTTTTCAAAAGATTTGGAAATGTAATTATTTTTTAGCACATCACTCAACAGAAGCCAGAAGGATGGCTACTTTGAATCTTTGAAATAATTTCTCAGAGATTGCAGTTTGTGCTTCTTTGTGCTCTGGAAGATGAGGTCTCTAGCAAAGATAATTCTGATGACTTGTCAAGGTTGGCAAAATCTGACATTGGCAGTACATCTTGCTCCTGTGGTCTGGGCTTTAGGAGGGTAGTTTCAGAGGTGATCTGGCTGCTTCACTTCCAGATAATCCAAAGCCTGTACTGTTCAAGGTAACATATGGATTGACTCTACATTGCGGAATGTGATGGAATGAAATACCTTCCTATTTAAAGAATACTAAACAAACTTACTTTATGTATCAGAAGGCAGCAACCTTCTCCAGAATAGTGAAGGAACATAGTGATGAATAAACAGGAGTCACAGGTAGCCCAGCAGTGCTCCAGCACCGAGAATGGCTGTTCTTAAAATTCCAAGCAGAATTAAGAACGGGGCCGAAATTGCACATAGCCTGAGCATCACATCCTGATGAGCCTGGGGCACTGTCTCCTTCTGCTCTTCCTTCTTTCTCAGTCTTCCTTTATTCCATCAAAAGGATATGCGTAGTATATAAGGCTGTACCCAAAATCGCTTTTGAAGGGTTTAGAAGAGTATAAATCACAATATTCAACCTAATAGTGTCCCTAGATAAACTGTGCAGGGAGCCTCTTTTCAGGGTACCTAAAGGATGAGGGAAACTTGGTAAGCATACACAGAGCACACATCCCCAGGACACTCCTAGTAAATGGTTGGGTAAAAGTCATCGTGTTGTCATAGCAAAGAAAAGGGGTAGACACAAGTCCCCTTTCCTTGTATCCCTGTACCAAGATAAGGATATTCTTGCCTTTGGTATATTTACACTTCAATAAATTTATTTGACGTAGCCAGAAAGGAAAACCTTATAGTCTTTTTATCTAACTCTGGCAAGCAGCTACATAGCAAATTATCACCTCTGCAAAACTCTTACTTACAGGACAGTCTTATTAACTTGGCTGTCTAATTGTGCTTACATTCTGCCTGCTAGAATTCAGAATTCTGCTGAAATAAAGTCTGCAGAACTCACTGTGGCTCAGCTGTGATGCTCCCACATGTAATGGGGAATATCGATATTACTTATTCTTAAATTCGAGCTCCCAGAGTGGGATTTGTACACCTGAGTCAGGAAAAAAAAATAGTAATACTACTCTTGTTAATCTGCTTGAAAAGGATATGTAAACATCTGTGTTAAGCTACTAAGCTGTTTCTAACCAGACAGATTTGATACAAATTCTAAACAAAAAATATTCATTACACCAGTCATTTTCATATTACATCCCTTTTGTGTATCCTCATTTTCAAGACTCTGCTTCTTCACTTTTTTTACCAAAATACACTCATGCAAAGTAGCCAGGGCTGTATTAGTATGATATTAGCCTAGTCTCAGTATAAAAGCTCTGCAGGTCTATACATATTTCATTCTCTGTGTTTAATGACAGGGACACGTGACTATCTTTAGATCAGTCCCCTTTTTTGTGTATAATCTTTTGTTCTGCCAGCTCTGTGTGGAGATGACTCAACCGTCTCTTAAGTCCGACAGTCTGCTCCAACCTGGAACAGTGCTCAGAAACATCAACACTTCTTTCCAGCCCTTTGGTAAATGCATTCAGCCATGAGGACAACATTTCCAGTCATGTGGCCTTCATCTTTTTAGCAAGATCCTTTTCAAGTTGTTGGTTCATGAGATAAAAGAATCAGATCCCAACACTGTGGATCACTTAACCCTCTCACTTTGCATGTATTTTTATGCTGGCCAGTTGGAGTGTTTATACCTTAACTGAAGGCAGATTGAGGTGGTTGTTGGATCACAGAATTGCCTAGATTGGAAAAAACCTTTAAGATCATCAGGTCCAATCATGAACCTAACACTGACAAGTCCTCAACTAAACCATGACCCCAAGCACTATGTCTACACAACTCCTAAATACCCCCAGGGAGGAGGTTACTGCTATCTGGAAGATTTAAAGCTGCCAGATAACATGGAAGCCATGGTTTCCAGTTCTCAAAATAGTGTCCATGAAAGTAATTTTTAGATTCTGCTGTGTGCAAGAAACTAGGAACTACTACAAACCTTATTAGTTTCTCATCCAAAGGCAAGGCAATTTTTATTTTCAACTTTGCCTTCCTAAACAGTACATCCATATTATAAACATCTTTGGAAGTTTTTCAAGATAAAAAGTGTTTGGTGAGCATCTTTCCTCAGACAGAAACATTAAGTAATCCCAGTAGATTATTATTAATTTTATTTTATTATTGCCATCAGTTTTGTAAATTTGGTGTTGACTGACTCTAGAGGAGTGAGACACATTGTGCACAGCATTGTAGTGACAGTCTTGTAAAGCCTACTATCTAGGCTAGCAGGGGACTATCAATCTGAAAGATTATGTTGAGACTATTATTAAATATTTAATAAGCCATCAGGATGCCTCAAATCACTATATAAAGCTATTGTGAGATATTAGTATTGCCACAGGCTATTCATGTTACCCAGTTTTAAGGTTCAACTCCCCTACCGATAACAGTAACAACCTCCCCAGCTTTCCAATCCAAAGAATAGAAATCACTTGCTCTCAAAGCAAAATATAATCTTTAAATTGCACCAAGCTTGAAATAGCTACCAAGGCCAGAGAAAGCACTATGATACAATTTCCAAAGGAAAGCAAAAACAACATAAAGGCAGAAAAAGTTCCCCTCTAAAGAACAGAAATTGAAGCAAACTCATACTCTGCTAAAGCCGGGCTTCTGCAAAATCTTAGTTGCAGCCTCTTTCTCTTCTTGGTACCTTGTGTTTCTTTTTCCAAATCAGTGTCAGAGAGGATGAAGGTTCTTGTGGTTTTAGTAAGAACAGGCCATTTAATCCTGCTCTTCCTATCTTCCTTCTGCTGTTCACCAGCAGCCCAGCTTGCTATATATCAATATGCATTTGATCTGTTGAATTATTACAAATAATTATCTAGTTCTGAAACATAATTCTAGTGTTTTATTCCCCTTATGCTCTAGGACTATGATTGAGACAGCTGATGGTGCAGCTGAATATAAGCTTCCATAAACAAGTGCTGTGCATTTGAACTCAACTGCACGTAGGCCATCCACACACTTTTTCCACTCTGGCTCTTTCTCCCTGCAGCCAGTTGGGGAAGATGTTTTGGCCATGACTCTACTGTAGATTACTCCACATCAGACTGACATCTGATTGGAGTAAGGAAAAAAATGCTGTTTGAATATCCATGATTTTCAGCCAGCATGCCAAGAGCCTCAGACGAGATGCACTCACTCTCTCTATAGAAAAGGATCAGTGCTCCCAGGCTGACCTTCAAAGCCCAGCTCTGTTTATGGGAGTGTGTACTCTTCACCTCTCAAAGACATGGAACTTACTGAAGCACTTGAAGTTTTACTGCCTGTGTTTGCTTTTCATACAGTGCAGACAGGGGATATTAGGCAGGGATTTGCTTTACAATCACCGTTTATATCATTTGCTCTTTTTTCTTTTCATCCCAGAGAAAGCCTAAACTTTTTCCCATGGAATTTCTCTTAAGTGAGTCACAGAATACAACTGTTGCCCAGGCACTTACAGGAAAGGTGGATTTACATTTTATGTGCATTTTTAGGAACACTCTTCTGTCACACCATACATCTCAATGACTAAATTAGGTCATTCCTTTGCTTTTTCCCTCTTTGCATTGTAGAGGAAAACAGATGTGATTTATCAGTCTGTCATTATGGAGGAGGCTTGATTCTGAGTTTGTCCATCCACTTCTAATGCCACACAAACCTCAATCTGTGATTCCCATTATTTTGGGGCTCCATAAGTGGAGAGCATGACTGGGCAGAGAAAGGCTTTGATGCTTTGGTGATTAAATATTTTAAAAACACCTAATTTAGATGATGGATGGATGACAGCAAGGAAGCAGCATCTCTCTGTGACGTGGGCTCCCTCTAACCCACTGAAAAATATTTGGCAGTCAGCAAAGATTCAGAAAACAGGTACTAGCAAATATGCTTTGTGTCTTCATGTATGCTGTGCCTGAGATGGCTGTTCATGACAAGTCTCTGGGGGACAGCTTACGTCACTGGCAACGGGAGCTACAGCCACTCTGCACACCTTGGTCCTCCACAGCTGCCACAAGATTGTGACTGATAGCAGTGCTATAGGGAACCCTGTGCCTTTTCAATGATTATGGAGGAAGCAAATACTGCTTTAAAGGAGATTATTTATGTGAATGCTTTTCAGCTTTCTACAGATTTTAAATTTATGGAATAAATTCTTAATCTTGCGCCAAAACTCATTCAGGAGTTATGTCTGTAAACTTTTAAACCTTTTGTACTAGTATTCTGCTCCATTATTAGCAAGGAACTGATGGGACTTAAAAGAAACTTAGTTACTGCTCCTAGGCACAGAAATATCTAATAAACAGGATGCTCTCTATCTAAATCTAATACAATCATTAATTCAAGTATCATTATTTAAAGAATTCCATCATATATGAAAATATAAAAACCTTAAGCACAAAATTGCTAAATTAACAGGAGCATCTTTGTAATTCTACTGCTGCTTTTTTTTCCTTTCTTCTAGGAGAAAAAAAATTATAGTTCTTATATTTTAACATCAGAAGAGATGTTTGATCAGCTCTTCTGACCAAAATGTCACACGCATTGCATTCCTCCGGTGTCCCCTCATATCATAGTCAAGAACACGAGTTATATTGAAACATTTTGGTCCTCAGCAGAGTAAATTGTTGACATGGTGCTGACAGCCTGCTAACAGCAACCAGCTATTAGTGGAATTGCTGTGGGAGTTCATAGGAAGGCATTTGCAAATGCTTTATCAATACAGATCTACCTCAGCAGCAAAAAGGACAGACAGCATCAGTTGTTGTGGCCTGGGTAGACATGCCATATCCTTCCTAGCCAAATTAAAAACACCTGAATCAATATGAATTGCAGGTAGATATCTCAGACGGAGCAGAAGGTGACGATCTCTGGGAGGGTTTCAGGAATTGCAAGTTTTCCATGTACCTGTAATCAGGCAGCACCAAAACACATCTCCAAGGCAAGCACTCATCACATTCTCTCAACCACTCGCTACAGGCTACAGCTTGATTATGCTGAGATTTGAAGCCCTGATATTTTTACCACCTTTCTCTTGCTTTTTTTCCATAAACCAGCAGGTATATTTGTAGTTTTAAATAGTCAAATTCTAATCTTAAATGTACATTAACCAAAAAATCCCCTAATCTGTACCTGGATAGAAATACTGATGTGGCTGGATCTGAGCAGAGATGCAGAGATTTATCAGTGGTGCTAGGTGCCCTCTGGACCAGGCAGCGAATTGCTTTGACTTCAGCAAGCTTTGGCTCAATATGATTTTGAAGTCAAACATATTTCATAGATGTTTACGCCCCATTACATCTTTTTGAAAAGATAAAAACTTCACTAGTGCATGTTTCTATTTGCAAATTTGTCTTGAGTTTATCTGATAGTGAAAGCCTTTGCTAAATTTTACCACGTAATTGCTAAAGTGCATATCTTCAGGAAAAACAATTTATTGTAAAGATTTCATGTTTGCAGTTTAAGAGGTGTTGATTAGTTGATGTTTTATTCTGGCACTGCATTGTAGTAGCTCCTTAAAGGATACATAGCCAGTGACATTTTAATAATTTATTTTTCATTACTTTTCTTCAATATGCACTTTTGCACAAATATTTCCTTCAACTAAACTTAATGCTTAGAAGGTTGAACACTGTAAATGGAGCACAAACAACGTACATAAATTTAGTTGATTTATTCAACAAAGATTTTTACCATCCTCTCTCGTTCTCTACCACTGAAACATTGACTGTTTGCTCCTTTCCTTTTTTTTTTCCATTTTTTCTTTTTTTTTTTTTCAATGGAAAAATGTGTACTGCAATGCACAGGTAAGTTCTTTTTCATTTCAATGGCTGGCTTTAATTCCTGGTGCATTTTAATATTAGCTCACTACCTCTCATGGCCTTTCCAAAGTTTGTTCAGTGGAAAAAGAGGACAGGACACAGTGAGCCCTTGTCTGTGTTGAACAACTTTGCTTGTATTTCTTTTCTATCCTAATCTGGCAACAAGCAGAATATGAACATAAACAGAGTACCGGCAAGCTCAGCCTCCGTCCACAGAAAGACCTATATTTTCCAGAAGCCACAAATACTGCTCCCTGAAAAAATGGGAAAATTGCTGACACAATAAATCAGTGTGTGTGCCTTGGTTCCATTGTACAGCCATACTCAGTGGGACAAAAAACTGATTTATAACAGTTTAAAAGCAGGACTGTCTGCAAAAGAAGACAGGATTTAGCTGCTAAAGTGTAGGTTTCTGGCAAATGTACACAACCCTTGCAGTATTAGGATTCATTTTGTTCAAATTCCCCAGGGCAAGTGTTGTTCATTATCATAGTGCATGGCTGGAGACAGCCACAGTAAAACCAGGAGACAGATTCTGAGATGAAATATCAGCTGGGAGGACTGGGAAAGATCATAAGGAACTGAAGGAACAACTCGCAGAATGTAAAGACAGACACTTAGAGTGAGCTCATGGGTGATGTACGCAACAGCTGAGTTGTATAGCGGGGTATAACTAAATAGAAAGTGGACCAGCGCAAAGCACTGCTTGTGCAATTTCAGATACTTTGGGAGGTTGTGCTGTTCAAATTGTGCCAAAACAAATCCCAGCACTCAGGAGGAACTGTACACTTACATAAGAGGGGCTATACTTCAGAACAGGAGCGTGCAACCAGGATCTCACGTACAGAACACTATTGCACTGACATGCTGTTTATACATAATACCAGCAGAACGTTGCTGTAAGCCACAAAGTCAAGGCAGCCCCAAGGTCTTTAGTGTCTTCAGCGTCAAAATCTATGATTGGGTCATTTAAATTAGCAGGTTGCCTTTTGTTTGTCCTTTCGTCTTATGAATATCTTTAATTATAACCTTCACCATAAACCCCAGCTTCCCCAGTTCGCACAGGAATTGCCACGCAGCATTTGCCACCCACTGCTCGCTGTTGGGACTCAATGCCAGCTCACAGCATCACCACAGTGCCATTACCACAGTCTACCAGCTTCGTATGCAGTGCTACAGCAGCATTGCAGCATTTGACCACCTACCTTTGAAATATGACTTTGTCTGTACTCCTTCCAGTCATGACATAGGGTTGCACAGAAACTCTCCTGTTGCTGATGGTCTCTGTGTCATTCCTTATCTGTAGCACATGCAGCAAGGAACAGGAGGCTCCCAGCCAGAAGGCAAGAACAGCAATCCCTGCATTGCACTAGTCCACTCCTCAATTCTTTTTTTTGGCATGCTTTTGCAATCAGGCACTGAAGCTGGTTGCACAGCAGAGCTGGGGACACCAGGAGTTGCTGATGCCCTGGTGCATGCAGCCCCAGTGCCACCTCCCCTCTGTGTGCATTGCCCTGCCTCGTACCAGTTTCTGTTTGCTCTTCAGTAAATGGCAATCAACAAAGGAGAAATACTGACTTCCTCGAGCTGCTACCACCCACCCCGGTTCAATAGCTAGGTCAGCTAAAGGTTAAACCAGCTGAGGCAAGAGCATCAAGTTTAAATTTAAAAAACCCTCAACAAATAACAAACAAAACCAAACAAAAAACCCCAATCAATCAAAGCCTGGGGGGAAGCCTGGAACAGATTCCCAGGCCTGCCTGGCTGTAGCTCTCCCATCCCTCACCCTCTCTTCTGTCCCTCGTCCTCTCTTCCACTGCCCTGCACTGCTTGTAATCCATGTCATGGCCATGCATGCTGAAACCATCTCATGTCTAGGGGGCTAAATGCACCTCAGATGTAAATCAGTGACATTAAACCAGCAATGAAGTTTGCCTGTTTGCTTTGGCTTACCCTGCTGTGATATATTAGTAACTTTTTGCGTTATGTAGTAAATAAAGCATGTCAGAAATCATAGTCCAATTTCAAATTCTACCATTTACCAATCCTAATGCAACTTTAAGAACATTACACAGTACTTGTCTGGGATTTTTTTAAATCAATCGCAGTTTAACATACTTTCACACACATTTTTTAATTTTCCTAGTGACACATAATTGCATTCAAAGCTTCAGATTTTGCAGCTTTGGTGGGAAAGACACATCTAGCTTTCCACACACATGTAGGGAATACATATTTTGGAGATAGTGTAATGTGAAATTCTTCCACTGAGAAAATCATAATGACAACTAACGAACCGGCCTATGAATCTCAGAGCAAGGTTTCAAGCAGCAAAAAAATAATTCCTGTGCTAACACTGCCACCTATTGCCACCCATTGAAAAACAGGAGACAGTCATCGCAAATCCGTTCTTTTCTCCCACTTTATTTATTACAAGGCTTTCATGTCTATTTTCTCCTCACTGCTGTCTTTAATAACATAGTGTTATCAGAGAGAAAATGAAAATAAACCAAAACCAAGTGATATGTCCAATATATCTGTAGAACAGAACAAAATCAGCAATGTCTGGAAGTCTCCCTGTAAGTGGTGACAGGAAGCTACTGGAGTCCTACAGCAATCTGATACAGTACATAAGCACAGCATGTGTACATATGTGAGTATATATAACATGAAAACACATATAGAGCCAGCACAACAGAATTCTCTGCTAGTCGGGCTCTATCCTCTACCCTGGGAGAGCTGCACCTTTTCCTTTGTTAGTCTCTCCCTCTGACCTCTTGCCATTTTCTGTGGGGATTTTAGACCTTTTCTACCTCCTGCCTCACCTAACATTAAGATCAAATCTTACCATACATTTCCTTGAACAAAGATTTTATTTTTTTATTGCTACTATCATTTCCAATTAGTTACCCCTGCACATACAGTAAATGAGCTAAATCAGTTCTGGAAAACCAGTTGCTTTCTTCTTCCTTGACTCACCTTTTATTGTGCAGTCCCTGCTCCCACTGTCAGCTTTTGGTCAAAGTTATTGCCATTAGTAAAAACCAAGATGAGATAAAGGAGGGATATAAGGGTTGTCCTTGTGTTTGCAAAAAGACTCAAGGAGGCCTTTTTATGAAATGTGCTAATATGAATTAAAATGTTTGTAAGAGACCAACTGTGATACAGTATACTTTAAACAATGTTCCTCCTCTTCTCCAATTAGCAAAATTATTCCCTCTCCTCATTTAGCAAAAATCCAGTCTTACTTAAGACTAAAAAAGAAGTAAATGACTTCCTCCCCCACCACGTTCCCAACCCCCCTTATAATTTTGGTTTCTGGAAACTGGAATTAACTACATTTTTCTACTGAGAAGCATCATATAACTGATGCCTTTCTGTGCCATATAGACCCCAGGATTTCATTAAGTGACTGCATCTCCTGTACAGCTGGAGTTGAAAAACTTACGGGGATGATACAGATGGAAAGGTCATTAACAGAACTAGAGAAATCTGCAAATCTCACTCTGTAAAGGTTTTATGTAACAGCTCTATCTAACTGAGATGGTATTGAATATAACAGGCGGTGTGCTGAAAGTCTTCTCATGCTTTCCAAAGCTTGGATTTATGGACAGGGGGATAAATCATTGTATTGGTTATAGTCTGATGGATGAAGAGCGGGGGGTTCTAGAGTCTAGTCATTTATTAAATATGGATGCTGTTATGGGTTCTTTCAAAATGAAGTAAGACAGCTCAAAGAGTGATTTATTCTACATTAGCACAATCAGTTTCATAAATGAGCAAGTGAATGCAGCTGTCTACTGAAGTTCTTGAAATATTTAAGGAATAGGCATTTTACAACTAAATATCATTACAAAAAAGTGAAAGAGATTACAAAGGTGACTAAATTATTGTTTGGTTAACTAAAGAATTACCCCTTGGATAGTTTTAGTTAGTACTTCTCATACAATGTTTTTACCTCCATGAAAGACTGCGAACCATTTCACAAGACAAAAGTTTGTGAGCTGTGCAACCAGTATCAGAGCTATCCAGTTATTCAACTCATGGAAAGTTCCCCCAGTCCAATGCTCTTTCTATCCTTTTATGATCAGAGGTTGCAGAACTTCTTTCTTGTTCTTACCACAATTCTAGCAAATCTAAGAGGCCTAGCTTGAAATTCTTAGACCTCACTATGTAGCTGGATTTTCACACTGATTCTCTTGGGCTATCTAATTCTTCACTAATTTTGCTAAATACATGGTAAAGGAATAGCTGTAGCAATTTGACCACTAGACTCAAGCAGCACAAGATCAAAAAAATCTACATTACAACAGAATAATTTACAGAAGATCATTGCTGGGTTTCATTGTATTTGAGAAACTTGTTTGTAATCAAGTATCTCTTTGCTTTTATTACAATTTACAGAATTGTTACTGCTTGCAACTGCAATTCTGCTTAAGACACAAGAGTTGCAACATCTTCTTCTTATGCATCTTGATATGGCTGTTTGCATTCTCACATTCTTCCCTTACTGCTCTACAGAGATGTATGTGAATTTTTCTACATAATTTTGTATGCGAGGTTGTTGGGACAATGGTGCTTCCAGGATTTATGGTGAATTTTTAACTAAAAACCTTTAATTACTTGGAGGAAGTAAAATAAAGTCTCACGGTTATGTCCCATTAGCCCAGGGTCCTAATACCTTACTTAAATTTGCATGCACTTACCAGTTTAGTATCAAGGGATCAATTTATGATACAAGATGCTTTTCAGCATCTGCTTTTAAAGTGGAATTGTTCTGGTTATTATTCCTGTGCCCTCACACCTACAGGCAGACTTACAATCTGTGAAAATCATGGACTAAGTGAAGAGTAAAGAGGACTGGAGAAACTGAAAAGTAAGCAACTAGTTTTTCCTTGCCTCAGGAAAACAGTCATGCACAAAGCAGTTACTAAAGGATTATTACACAGAAACAACCACAGGCATTTATACATGCTTCCCATAAACTTCTGTTGGTGAAAATCAAAGCCTTACGTTTCAAAACAACCCGAATTATGAAACTAAGTTACACAAAAGGAGTCATATTTGACAGCAGATTTATCAATAGATTAATACAGTGTTACAGTGATTTCTGATAGTTCTGTTCACTTAGATTACTTTGTTTTGAATTATGTATTTGATATGAAGTTGGAAACAACAGAACGTGAACACCAAAGCAAAACTGCCAAAGAAGGATACACAAGAAAAGATCAGGACCCCTTTATTAGGCTCACTACTTATATTAATATTCAATATAGAAGTAGTCCTCTTTTATAGGAATTAAAGTAACTATAAGTAGTTATTTTACAATTCCAAATTTCTTGGGAAAAAAGGTTGCTATATATTTCTATAAATTAAAATATTGATCTGTATAACAAAGAGTTTTTATTTGAATACTACAAATTATTTAATCAGATTACACACACACACACAAAAAAAAGACCATAAGGCTTTTAGTTTATAGAAATATAACTACAAGCACAAGACATACATTTCTCACATTTTTACTGGAGCTCTGCAATCCACTGGAAAGTTGGGAGATTTATGTTCTTCTTCCTTCTGTGTAAAGGTTCTAGATTTTATTGCCAAACTCCTGTTCGCTGTTTGTTATCACCAGCATGCTCAAAAAACATGAAGTCCTAAGGAAACAAAAAGCAAACAAAACAAATACTTCTTAAATACAGTCCTTAGTTCAGAGATCTCCTGGTTGCTTTGCAAGGTATTCAAAGCACCTTCCTCTCAGAATCCTCAAATGATGACAAGAAAGCGGGGGCATCTCTCTCCATTCTCCCATCACCTGGGTCTCTCAGAATAGGACACTCACAGAGAGAGAAAGAGGTGGTGAAAGACCTACATGGAAACTTTAAATTATCATGAGCTCAAGCTATGCTTCCTTTTCTCAGGATTCCTGCCCTGGCTTTGTTTGACCTGACTAAGTCTCTTCAATTTTACCTCAAACTGGAGTCCATCATAACAGTGACTATCTTTAGTTTACATCTGGGGGTCCCATTTTCTGTGTCTGGAGTCCTGGGTCACTTGCACTCACTAACACTGTACTTCGTGTAGATTATAGCACATGAACACACACAGCTAAGGAAAAGCTGGTTAGTGCACAGGGCTGTTAGAGGCTGGGGAGCACTTTCCAAACTCAAGGTGCTTCACGCGCCCCTTTCCTCCCCCTCTCCAGCCCTGCTAGCACAGCAGCAGTGCATTTTTTGAAATGGTACCTGATGCTGAATTGTGCAGGTAAGTGGAAACATGAGTGTGTCACACACTGTTTTCAAAGAGCAAAGTGAGCTGCACTACAGTATTTGACATGGCAGAGTTAGAGTGCAGCTGAAAAGTGCTCTATCAAGTTAGATGAGCTTTGCCTCTATAGAAGTCCCTCCCATTCCTCTGAGAGCATTAAATCCTGCTCAGCTCAGTGCTTCACCTGCTTCCAAGGAGAGTTGGGAGGAACTGGCTGTAGCATTCAGCTGTCCAGTACACAGCTCAGCAGGCTGCTCTGGATGTGTCTCTTGGCTATTGTTGATCTGTACTTTTGCAGTTTCACCATCCACATAAACATGCTTGCCTCTGCTAACAGGTCTGTAAGGAGCCTTCCCTTTGCAGGGTTTCTCAGTCCCATCAGATATGAAGCTCTCCTTAAGTACAGTTAGCACTTCATGTAGTCTATAATATGCCTATTATCTGAAAAAATTCTTTGTTGCCTTCCATGGTAGTTTTACACACAGAAAGTTTACAACAAGCTGTCACCCACTTCAAGAAGCTCAGAGTCAAATCCTTTACCAGCACAATCTGAACAAGCAGATGAAAAAGCCAGTTCATATTCAAGTATTAGTGAACGACAGACTTACGATAAGGAAGCAAGCACCTATCATGACAGCTTTCATTTTTACATCAAGGTCCATTGGGAATGTGATTCCAAAGTTATCTGCATCTGTAAAGGCTTCTTTCAAAAACCCAGTCCACTGCTTAGAAATCCTCCCAACAGTAGAAGTCTCATCCACAGACTTCACCTAGTTTAATATAAAATTAAAAAAACAACATCAAATCTGTCATTCATAACATTCCCAAATCCTTTTCATGATAGATCCATTTGAAAGCTTCAGATTGTGTTATTTGAATTAATGCAGTCATTGAATGCAACTGTTTGTACCAAAATGCAACCCTGACTATCAGAAGGTCAATCTTAAGTAGCACAGACATAAACTTAAATCTACATCTGACTGCGGAGTTCAATGCTCTAACGCTGTTGGAAGACAGGTACCACACGCACACACTCTACTCCAAGTGTTGCCTTTTAGCCAAGAGAGTGAATTCATTTCTCTTGCCATTTATCAGGAACTGCTCAAGTGAAAACTAAACAAATTAAATTATGTTCCAAAGCAGAGATTAGCCCTTTGTCAATATTATGTTTCCTAAAGTTAGATCCGGTCTTCCTGGTCATGTGAAAGACTAGTACCCACAGTAAAATGATACTAAATTTGCTTTAGCAAGTATTTGCAACACCATTTTAAATATTAAATGGTAGACTATTGTATCTACTACTTAATGTGTATGAAAATAATGATGCATTAATCTATCAAATATTTTTAAGTGAAAGTTGTAACTCTTCAGTTATTCAAATCTATGGTTTAGGTCTAAATCATCTTGATATACTTGGTCACTGAATTATTATTAAATAATTAAATGAGTGGTAGTAGGAAGTCATTTTAATAAATACTTGATACAGCTGAGAATAAAAAATTTTTATTAGGGCCTAATAGAATAGATTAAAAAAGATTTTGCTCCTAGATACTTCAATTAAGGGATTTGTGTGCAACCGCAAGGAATTAGTCTCACTGATCACTGATGAGTGGCTTTAAGATGTAATTTCTGGAAGTTTGTCTGGTTTATCTAGATTAATCTAGATATCTAGAGAAACGAGTTGATTATAATAGCATTAAAAGATTATGTACTAATTACTTAATATATACTACAGTTCAGTTGACAGGTAATAAGTCGAGCAACAAACTATTATCAAACTACTATTTGAAAGAAGATGCACACAAGCAATTTTTAGCATTGCATACCTCAAAATTAATGTCCTCACAACAGCTGCAGACAACACATGGGCCAGTAATTTTCAGTATATCCATTCTTTTCTCATCTTGAATGGTAAACTTTGGCAAGCAGGCATGCCAGTTTTGGACAACATAACCAACTGGTGTTCCTGGAGGTGCCTGAACTTCCAGCTTCACAGGAAAAAGAAAACCTCTAAATGAACGTTCATGCTTTGATATGCTTGTTAGACAAAACCAACACTAGCACACAAACCAAACACAACTTATTTTTCCACAGCAATCTTTCTTTCCAATGTATGATGCTGCATGGGGTTTTCTGTGAACATTTTCAGAAAACTGCATGCAAATTGCAGACCTCATATGCAACTTTTGCCTTCCCTAAAGACAATAAGATACTCCTAAGTCTGTGGAGCACACAAGCTATGCATCTATAGTATAAAGATCAAAGTCTAGGGAAAGAAAGACTGTGAGCATCCTGAAAGCATTCAGTGAAGACACTGAAGGATGTAGCCACTACAAATCCCTCAGGAAGAGCTCCAAGTAGGCCCAGGTTTGAGGTTTCAGAAGTTGCATCACCCCATAATTATTTTAATATTAAAAACGCTCATCATCCTATGTGCTGAATTTCACTATAGCTTTCATAGCAGTAAAGTGAAAACTCTAGCTGTTATTTTACAAAAGCTGTTGCTAGTCCATCTCCAGCACAGATTCCACCACTAGCTACAAGTCCCCTGACATGCTGTTGAATCAAATTTCTCATTGCTGTAATCAGAAGTGGTCAGAGTGAACCTAAGTGTTGCAGCACACCTGCTTCTTCCCAGACCAAGAACCCCATGCACAAATCCAATAGATCTCTCTCCCCACAGCTTACAGGCAAAACCTGACTTGTTCCATCTTGCCTCCTGTGTCAAGACAACCCCATCTTAAAACTGTACAGGTGGACCACGTCTCACATGAAGGAAGACAGTGAGAGGGAGCAACTCACCTCCTGTAAGCAGCAGGGAAAGCAGCATGAAGAACACCGGAGGGGTCTCTGCAGCGTTATCACCTCATGGCCAAGGTTATCTATAATCCGAAGGGTGAAGGGTCGTGATGGCCCACAGCAATTCCTGGTACAGCACTCAGTGTCCTCAGCTGCAAAGTACACCTTTTGCCCCATTGAATTCTTGATTTCATATTTGTTGTTTGTTTCAAAGCCAGTCAAAACTGAAAAATAGGAACAGAACTGATACATTTCTGAGGTATGTCTAGTCGGAAAAGTCACCTGCTACCTCTAAAGCTACTCTTTGGGAAGGCAGGCCTCGCTCAGTCTGTCAGAGGCAGCTACCAGCAACCAGAAGCGGCGGGGAAGGACTCTCAAGCAGAGCAGCCTGACAGAGAATTCCAGAGAGGAAAAGCCACAATGAACATGACAATGCAGAAAGAGCATGGAGATCTCCATCAGTCCCCTCCCACCAGACACAGACACCTACTGCCAGAGCAAGAACCACAACTATAAATAACACAGCATGGAAGATTTCCAGGAAAGAGTTGAAGGGATGAGAATTAAAGAAACTTTCAAATTTGGGAGTGAAGTAAGAAAAGGGCTCTAGAAGGCACAAAAACATTCAGAATGAGAAGGCCACAAAAAAAGCCTCACAGTCAAGATTCACAGCAGCACAAACAGAAAACAGCAATAGCTAGGACAGGAATTTTGATTAATTTCTCTAACAAATTAAAGTAGTCTTTGAAGCATTATGGAAAGAAATTGCAGAAGCATTAGGTGCCAAGATGGATGGTCCATTTTATCTCTTCTAGTTGAAAGACACTGATAACATGACTTTGGTATTTCTAAAGTGAATGGAAAGAGGGAAGCAGAAGGAAAGCAGTTCAATTAACTAAAACAGCAGGATTTCCTGGAAATGGGATCGAAGCCACATGCCAGTCTGTGGCATTAGATGGAGTAAGAGAGGACAGAAAAGAAGATCTTTAGGTAGGGAAGAGAGACAAGTAAAAATCATGTCAATGAATAGCATGGGAAATGTGTGACTTCAGCTATAACTAGCTACCAAGATTATTCAGTTGCATTGCTATGTATCTTTTAAGATATAGAACCTGCTTAAAATCCTCTGCCCTTCTATTTTCTATGTCCTCTCCTCCACAACTTCTGCAGGAATTGAAACAGATAACAGAGACAGGAAAGAGAAAGGTGGTGATCCACCCTAAATACGTAGTGTTAAAGAAAGTCTAAATTTTCCTGTTCTTGGGATTATTATATTCAAACATTTCTCTGCTAGAAGCACTTTGCACTTACTCTCAAGAAGTTCAATTTGCTGATGAATTAATATCTGGTCAATCTGTTAGTGGTTGAAAAATTAAACAGAATAAATAGTTAACAAGTTGTAACTAAGAGAAATCTAGTTTTAAGAAGCATTGCTGTTTCATTTCAGATTGCAGATTTATGAATCAATACGCTGTGCAGAGGCAGGTCATTTACTAGGAAAGCTGTAGATGTAGCTCGTGTCCCCCCAGTCCTGTCCCCTGTCAATTTAGCAGAACAGTGTTTCAGAGCACCGGAGCAGACAGCAGAGGTTGCACCCAAGCTGTCCTGGCTACAAATGCACAGGGCTAATGTGCCTGTGCTCCTTTCAGGACTCCGGGTGGCTCAGCTGCAGAACCTGACAGAGCCTCTGACACAGCATATCCCAGATGCCAACATCAGGGCTCCTTACAGACAAAAGCAGGAAACTGAGAAATTTTAGAGCAGAAGCTTAGCTACTGCTCAGGTCTGAGTAAAACTCAGGAAAAATCAGCCTCTCCTCACTGGTGAATTTTTTTTTTTTTTTTTAGCAATTTGCAGAACTGGCAGTAATACATAAGTGTTAAGCCTTGATATTTGTTCCCAGTGATGAGATGAACTGTACTTTTACAGTACAAGGATATATTCCGTAATGTGGAAACAATTCTTATTTTGCTATTAGAATTCTCTATGTTGTGAAGTCTGACTAGTGCTTCTCCTAACATTATGAAGAGGTGTGAAGAAAATATCATGTAGAAAATTAAGCACCTCTTACGTGCTACAATTGCCTATATTATTTATTATATACACCTTGCCAAATCACATTACATCGCACAAACAGTAGCTTCAGAAATGGGAAGGCTGTACAGTGGTTGAAAAATTAAACAGAATAATTTTTGTAGTCCTGTGCCCCGAGTTCTTTAGCATCCCACTTGGCAGTCGAGTACTCCATGAAGTGCTCCAGTTATAACAGGCACCTCCACACTCAATCATGTTACAAAAAGCTTCACTTAGCAGCCCAAAAGCAGCAACCAACACAGCTGCAACAAACCCAGATGCTTTTTTTAGCTTTTTCATGGATGCAGGCTGCTTCTCAGGTGAATATCTATTCTCTGGGGAAGGGGGAAGTGTGCAGGTACCTGTGTGAGGTATTCCAGTCCAGGAGGGCAGTTAGGAAGAGGAGGAGGGATGGGCATCCAGATTGTTCCCTCCTTCACAATGGGCTGGTTCTGGATGGGTGGAACAGCAGGTTCAGCTGGGACTCCCATGGGCTGCACCTGGAAGCCATAGCTCCCTGCACCTATGACACCTGGTGTGGTAGAAGACATGCAGTTGTGAAACTTAGATATTGAAAAAGAATTACCCCATGGATCTTCAAAATATTAATTTGTTCACTGTTTTGAACTATGAAGGTCCTTATACCTACAATATATTTCAGTTATGAATACTGTACCTTTCATTAAGGAAGTTACACTGGATTGGGATGTTCTAATCCCTCCAGACAAAACCAAACAAAAAAAAAATGCATTATTCTTGAATATAGCAGAAATTTTATTCACATAAAGATAGGCAATTTAAAAATTAGAAATAAATAAATGAAAGCTATTTCTAAGTAGAGAAGACAGAATACCTTAAAATACATGAAAAGTATTGTTATTTACACGCTGTCAGTTGAGCAAATGAGGAATTTTAAGACAAAGTTTTCCTAGAATTATACCTTCTACTTATGTGATAGGAAATGTCCTTTTAGCAAAGTTCATCTGCAGTTCTCAAACCAGATGAGTGCAATCTAGAAACTGCACTTGCCCATTTGTTTGATGGATTCTCTTTCAAAACTCAGGAAATCCACAACTCCTTCATGGAGGAGGTGCATAATAAAGGAGGAAATAGTTCCCCATTTTCTGCATACTAAGTAACTCTTCTCCAGTTAGCACTCATTAGAAAACAGAAACTCCCATGAAGCACCTCAGGGTCTAAATGCTTCACACCCCACTGGACAGCACACACAGCACTGCCTTAGTGCTCACAACCCATCCCAGGTCCTGGGCTATGCCCAGAGCCTGGCCTGGCCCAAGTATGGTCCTGCAGCAATGTGGGCTTTACTACAGAAGAGCTTTATTACCTTGTAGCTGAAGCTACTATTAAAGTTACGGAACCAGAACTGTAATTTTTCCCTCATTTAATACCTTCCTGGTAGGCACATAGGCTTTCAATCTGATGCAGAGGAATTTTATATTTTACTCAGAAGAAAGTTCTACACAGAAGCCATAAAGAACATTTTTGTAGAGCGCACACAATTTGAGACACTGACTTGTAGATTTACCTATAGCCCAAATCAGTTCAGCACCAATCACAGAATCATAGAATCATTTCGGTTGGAAAAGATCTTTAAGTTCATTAAGCCCAACTGTAAACCTAACGCTGCCAAGTCCACCTCTATATGTCCCTAAGCACCACATCTACAAGTCTTTTAAATACCTTCAGCAATGGTGACTCCATCACTTCCCTGGGTACCCTGTTCCAATACTTGACAACCCTTTCAGTGAAGATTTTTTTCCTAATATCCAATCTGAACCTAATCTGCACAACTTGAGGCCATTTCCTCTTTGCTCCATCGCTTGTTACTTGGGAGAAGAGACTGACAGCCACCTCACTACAACCTCATTTCAGGTAGCTGTTGAAAGCAACAAGGTCTCCCCTCAGCCTCCTTTTCTCCAGGCTATACAACCCCCGTTCCCTCAGCCTCTCCTTATAAGATTTGTGCTTTAGACCCTTCACCAGCTTTGTTGACATTCTTTGGACACGTTCCAGCTCTTCAACATTTTTCCTCTAGTGAGGGGCCCAAAACTGAACACAGTACTCAAGTTGTGGCCTCACCAGTGCTGAGTACAGGGGCACAATCACTTCCCTAGTCCTGCTGGTCACACTAATTTCTGCTACAAGCCAGGATGCTATTGGCCTTCTTGACCTCCTGGGCACGCTGCTGGCTCATATTCAGCTGGCTGTTGACCAACACCCTCAGGTCCTTTTCCAGCAGGAAGCTCTCCAGCCACTCTGCCCCAAGCTCATAGTGCTGCATGGGGTTGTTGTGACCCAAGTGCAGGAGCCGACACTTGACCTTGTTGCACCTCTTCAAATTGGCCTCAGCCCATCGATCCAGCCTGTCCAGATCCTTCTGCAGAGCCTTCCTGCCCTCAAGCAGACCAACACTCCCGCCCATCTTGGTGTCATCTGCAAACTTTCTGAGGGTACACTCAATCCTCTCATCCAGATCATTGATAAAGATATTAAACAGAGCTGGCCCCAATACAGAGCCCTGGGGAACATGACTTGTAACCAGCTGCCAAATGGGTTTAACTCCATTCATCGCAACATTTTGGGCCTGGCCATCCAGCCAGTTTTTTACTCAGCAAAGAGTACACCCATCCAAGCCATATATGTATTTACACTTCAGTACATGTGAAAGCTCACCCATATGCAGGACAGTACCTCAGGTGATGCAAACAACCGTGCTTTAAAACTCATAGGTGGCTGGATCGCTCACCCCAGAGAAGGATCCACCTTTATGGAATCCAATCCAAAATCGCTTTTATGTCTGAATGCAGGCTTTGCACACAAACTGACTGCCTACTGCTATCATGTGTAAGTGTGTGCACACACAATTATTCAAAACGAAAAATGCTGCGCAGGCAGCATGTGCTCATTCCCCGCTGAAGCTAACAGTACTTAGAGACTTCAGACTGCCTTACCACAAAATACACAAGCTTTAACTTAGGAATAGCACGGTAACTTAGGCCAAACTTTTTGCGTTTTATCTACAACTTACGCTTTGAGCCCGACTGTTAGATATTACTCATTGTGACTTGGTTCTTCAGAAAGCAATTTGTTGCAATAACATGAGAAGCAATTTAGGAGTGCTGCATTCTGATTTTGGAGCAGAAATTGAAATAGAAGAGGAGAAAAGCAAATGAATGAAAGTGTAAGGTATAATCATGTGCAAAGTACAGCAACAGAGTAGGAAACAGGAACAGAATACATGGACCAGCAGAGCTGTGAGAGGAAAACAATTCTTTCTTTAGTTCTGGATTTCTACAGGAAAATAAAGTGAAATACTGAAATAACATGTGAATTTAAAAATCTGATCATCAGCAAGAAGCTGCCACACATTAACATTAATTTCTTTGTATCAGTAACACCTCCTTGACAAACTTCCCACAGTGACCACTGAGGAACATCTGACATTTTTAACTCCTACCACTGTTGGTAGTGCTCAGCGCATACTAATATAGCACCAAGAAGGAAAGATAAAGACTTTTCAGCAAAACAGAAACTAACAGAAACCCTGCAGAATTAACAGCAGAAAAAGTAAGTCACAGATGGTCACCCTTGTGAAACCTCCTATTTTCCATGCTTATTTACTAATGGTGTAGAGCAGATCTGTAGCCAAGCAACCTACCTTGGTAAGTCCCAGGTGCATACTGAGGGTAGCCATAGGGGACTTCATTCCCTGGTGCATGGTTAGCGTTTGAAAATTCAGGTGCTGGTACAGGTTTATGTGCTGGAAAAATGGAACATACACTCTGAATATTGCTTGTTTCCTCCTACCCTAAGGTGAAAGATCCCCAGCATTGCCTTATTTTTCAGAGTAGACACATAAAAAAATTAGGCAGCTGTTTTCTGTATAGCAAAAACTGTATAACAAATGTTTGTTTATGCACAATAGTATATTAAACATCACTATAACTTAAAGGAGTTATCCTTAAAGTGCAGACAAAAGGTAGGTATGGCACATGACATCTTGAAGACGTCACAGAATCTTTTATCTTGGAAGGGATCTCTTGAGGTCACCTAGTGCAATCCCTGCTCAAGCAGGATCAGTTTGCTCTCTGTCTAGAGCAGAGGTACCTTTGTTCATTTATATTTAGAAGGAGGGTTTAATTCAAAGAATTGCCAGGGAACTGACAGGCTGCCCTCCTGTACAGAACAGACTGGTAATGAGTCATTCTCCACTATATAAAACATTTCCTCCAAATTTCTTCAAGTTAGGATTACACTAATGCCTCACTATCAGACTCAAGGAGTTATGGATTTAAAAACATTTGCCAAGTTCAGTTTGTAAGCAGAAATAACTTGAATTTCAAGATTATTAATTTGTTTATTTTATTTTATTTAACTTCAGAAATCAAGATCTGAAAAATGTAAACTATATATTTTGCAAATTATTCCATTTTAAAATGTAAATAATTTTGACTTAAAACATTTATATGTATTTCATAAAATTGTAAGGTAAACTAATAGCTAAACTAATATTTCTTTCACACTTCAGAAGGACCCATGTTATCTTTGATATTAACAAAATATGACATTTTGTTTATATTTTACTCACCTTGCATCGCTGTGGGTCTGCTTATAATTGTTCTGAAAAACAACATTTTTATTTCATGGGGATTTTTAATATATCATTTCAAACAAGTGTTATTCAGAGTTCTCTGTTTATTATTGATAAAAGACACTTGCCTGTCTAAACTGTAGAGGAAAGCTAAATTACAAACACAAGCTAAAATAACTAAAAATCTCAGCTTCCCCCTAGGCGATGTCTCTACCACAACAGAAGTCTGAATTATCTCTGCCTACATTCATACTTTGAGTATCCTGAAATCATCCTCAACTCAGAGGGAAGCACTGGGATGTGCAGCTATTTCATTTCAGTTCAGGACTCCGTTGTGCAGCCAATTCGGAAGCATCATGCAATTCATATCAACAAATTACTGCAGTAATTTCAGAACAACTGGTTTAGTGTATTGATGTTGACTACAAATCCTGCCTGGAGCAGCTGTGATGCCCTGCTACCACCTTTTCAGTTCTTTATGCTATTCCACTTCTGCAGTGATAGTAGTAAATATCACGTATCAAATTCTTGTCTCTACACAATAATAAAGGGTGAGTTTGCACAGGTGAGTGGGCTTCCACAGCAGAGTATCATGAGTAAAACTGGCCAACTGGTTGTCTTTTTCCTTCTACTCTTCCAGGGTTGCTAAAATAAGTTTTAAAAAAAGCAGAAAGAACATTTACTGATGCCAGCATCAGTCTTGAAAGATACTCCTGTCAGTCTCTGGGGTAACAAGAGAAGCAAGACAATGGCAGCAATTTCTATTAAAGACAGAGGTCCAAAATAGGCAGGAGATACATGAGTGGAAGTATTAAAAGGGAAGGTATAGGAGCTTCTTTTTACAAGATCAAAAGCTTTAAAATAAACAATAAACCTAGTTATTCTTTAAAAATAATGCAGTTCACATTAAACTAGTAATATACTTTGTTGTGGTTCTTCCAACTAGTTCAGTTCAATGAAGATGGTCATTCAAAGCTGAGAATCAAATTGAAACTGAAAGCAGTTCCTTCCTGCTTTTCACCCCCACAGTAAAAGCAGATGTCACAGGAGGATGTTTGATGGTTCTGGGATGACATAGCATCTAGCTCATTTCCCAACTCATATACAACATCCTCTTTGTTTAATAAGTTGGTCTGAGAGTGTTCCTTTTTTTTATTTTTTTCCTTCTACTTTACTAACAAAACCACCATCCTGTTTTATGTACTTTAATTGGATTCTGGTCCCCATATGAATACAGGTTAAAAATCAGTAATAGGAAGTAATTCAAAATTATACATCTAATTTAAAAATGTAATTTAAAAATCTGATTCAAACTACAAAACTTGAACTTTGTTCTCGCAGTTGATAATATAGAGTGATTAATATATAACCATATTAAAACATGGGGAACTGGAAACGCTTCATGCAGAGTGCCTGTTTGGTAATGAATTACCCTTATGAAATACAGTCTCTGGACGGTCTGATGTCCACCCACTGTGCCTGCATATGGGGAGTGGGGAAGATGGGCCACGCCAGCCACTTCTTCTGAAACACACAACCTGAACCCTGCAGTGTAGCTTCCAACCTCACCCCCTGCAACGCAGAGAGGAAATGAAAGGCAGAAGAACTGCTTCCTCATCCTCATGCGCACATACACACACAAAATGGTCCTTCAACTGCCAAGAGCAGCCATTCAGCTGCAGGTTACCAAGCTGGCAGCAGACCCAAAACCTCATTTGCTGCAGGGCTCATGAGAGAAAGGAACTCATAACAAGAAGTCTCATTCTTCATACCCTGTCCCTATAGGTTGTACTATCTAGAACCCATGTTGCCAGCCTTCCTCCTCATCTATAGGCATTCCCAGACTTTTTCCCTTTGCTCTCAGAAATAACAGTCAACAGCTGCAATAGCCTAAACCCTTGCACCCAGCACCAGCACACCCAACTAGTTCCTCACTTTCTCCTTACTTTCTTGAATCGTTACTCAAATAGGTAACATGGAAGCATCCTTGAGAGGTATCCAGGTGCCCAGGCACAGTGTTTTTCCCCTAAAGGAGTTTTGAGCCTAGGCACTTAAGGACAGCCAAAAACTTTCAGAAAGAAAATTGAGGAAACACTTGTTCCAAAGGAAGTCAGAAAAAAACTGTTGCAGCTCAGAGAACAGTAAGGAAAAAACATCCCCAGATCGTTTCTTTTTAAGAAATGGCAGAAAGTCTATGTTTCTTTTCAGTTACTTTCTCATTTTCAGAACTGCATTGCACAGCTACATCTCCCTTACCCTGATGCATGTCGATAGATAGGCTACAACTGGTTTAGAAAGGTTTTAATTGTCAACCACAGAACTTCCTTTTTTATCAGAAAAAACAGTATACTAGCAAAACTATCAGTTTCGTTTCTTACCCAGCTCACTAAAATACTGCCAATAGCATATTAACATAAGCCCTCAAGCACAAATGGTGCTATTTAAATACCAAGCCAAGCCCTCTCCAAGATTTATGATTCAAAAAACAGACTTAGAAAGCCAAATAGCTATGAGGCATGCCTTAGTTCCCCCTAGCTAGCTTTGTGGCACTTCTTTTCATCATCACAATATTCAGCCACCAGATTTTAAGCTTGACTGCTGGAAAAACAGTATACTTAAAAATAATCTAGTTGATCTAATCAAGCAGGTTCTTTTCTGCTAAAGTTAACAAAATAGAGAGAGAGAGGGAATGAAATGAGTTATAAGTTGACATTAAATTATCTTGTTCAAGTGCAGTAAGGTATCCTCTCCCCTTACACAGACATCTCTCCGGAATCCTAGAAATCTCAACACCTGAGAGCCAGAAAAACAGGTCACACTGAGTATCCAGCCTCGCTGAGAACAGGACAAATGTCTAACGCTGCTGGCTTCACTGCTGGTGACAGACCACCACCGCCTGAACCCTGCCTGCTGCTGTCAGCTCTCCCAGGACAGCCCTGGCAGCCGGGGCTTTCCTTCAACCGGCCTCTGCAAGTGAGTTACTTTGCCACCTCCAATAACTACCTGCTGCTAGAGAGACATTTTCTAACTCAATGCACAAACCCAAATTGGGAAGTTTGGCTCCTTTTCACGGCCATTCTAATCATTAAGCATCCCTCTGATTAATAAACTAAACTAAACTAAACTAAACTAAAATAAACCTGAATTAAAAAAAAAAAAAAAAAAAAAAAAAAGAAAGGAAATCTTATACGGTAAGGAAATCACATACGGCAAAGAATTCCCGCTCCCAAAGCCGAGGCAGCGTCCCGCACAGAACCCTGCTTCCCGCCGCTGCGCAGCGTCCGTCCCCGTCCCGGCGCCTCGGGAACACCCCCCCTGCGGGGCGGAAGCTGCCGGCGGGGCGGGGACCGGCGGAAATTTCGTGTTTCAGGTAAGAAAACATGTCTGTGTCAGAACGTCTACAACTAAAATACTACAGGTACTCCTTCATTAGGGAGGTATGGCAGTTCACACTTGCCCATATAACCATGTCTTTTATATGTGTATCAAATGATTATTCACAGTAAAGTAGAATTAAAAAAAAAATCTTAGGTTTCCTATAGTCTTTACACTATCATCTTCTCTTGCCTGAAAAGTTTTCCACTGTAAGAAGAATTTTCCACTGTAACCTAACTGTTCAGCAAAGACAGCTGGTTTCCGTGAAATATCTGTCAAGGGAAGAGAAAAAAAAAAAAAAAAAAAGGCCAAAACAAAACACAAGACCTTTTGCTTGGTGCCTGCCCTGATGCACTATTTCTGAAAGATTTCCTAAAACCACAGGTGGTTTGAGGAAATGATTGCCTCATCTTTGGTTCATTCTAATGTCTGGTACATTAGTACTTACTGGTATGATACTAGCTGGAGAAATACAGGCAGCACAGTGCATTCATACTGCTTGAGAAAACACTGGGTTTAAGTCTGAAGAGGTCCAAAGTTTCTAAAAGTTTCCTATAACTTTTAAAGCTTTTATATATAAAAACATTTGCCTCAAAATAAGTTCTGCAAAAATGAGGGATCATGTCATGACACAGAATCCAGGCATACATGATTGTGAGAACTGCAGTGTCTTGGTTTAGTCAGCTGTTCCATCCTCCAGTGGCTCCCCACCTGGGAAGAGGATCAGTGCAACTGATCACTACCCTCCAACCAACGCCCAGCCCATTCCTGGCTGGCAATCCCAGGAGAGAAAATCCCAAAATCACAATCCTGAAGACAGAGAGAGCTCTCCAGCAAACCCTCATTTATATAATGAGTATGGTGTTACATGATATGGAATATCCCACTGGCATATCCAAATGCCAAATTGAATCCGTTGCTCTGGCTATACCCCTCCTAGCTGCACACTAGCAAAGCATGGAAAGTTTAAAAGTCTTTGATTTCTTAGCAACAACTAAAAACATCAGTATATTATCAACATTCTTCTCATATTAAATTCCATACTAAATCCAAAATGCAGCACTATTCTTGGCACTAAGAAGAAAATTAGCTCTGTCCCAGCCGAAACCAGGAAAGGAATAGGAGCACCTATTAAGTTATTTGCTGCTTTTATAATAAATTTAACTGTACGAGGTGAAGCCCAAAAAGGGCAGACAACACTTTGCTTTCAAAACTGACTGTATACAAACATATTTTGTGTGTGATCTCAAATTTATGGTACTTTCCTGGTTCCATGTAGGCTCTGTGGAACCACTCACCATCCTTCATCCATTAGCAGCCCTCTAGTGAGAAAGAATGGGGAGGCCCAAAAAAGAATACTAGGAGAGTTGCTGAAGGTCTTCCATGTAAAAGCAGCTAGAGTTTTGGACCCAGATGATTCCTCTAAAACAAAGTCTTGTCAAGGTTTCTGTTTAGTAAGATTTAATTTATTAAATAAATAAAAAAAAGCCATAGTTATAACTCAAAGTGCTCCATTGGTTGGTAGATTATTTGTTGAGTAATGTGAGATTAAGGTAGGTAAGTGTTAAATCCCTCACTTTCAGCTCAGATTTTTAAGAAAGAAGCTACTTTATTACAAAACATGCTGTATATTCCAAATATTTTCAGGTTAAAGATGATCAAGAGATGCAGATAACATCATTGTTATATAGACATGAATACATTGAACGGAAGTGCCTATTTTCACAAGGGTCATTGTAAATTTACGTAATGCTTGTTAATGATCGTCATAAAACATTCCAGGGTTACAGAGAAACTTGAATAGTATATTGCAGAGGATTGGCTTGCAGAGACATTTCTTTAAATGTCACTGTTAAGATTCACATGGAAGTCCTATTGTCTACAAACATGTAATCTGTATTTTTACTGTAATGGATTGTCATTTGCATATTAATTAATTTTTAGGCTTTAGATTAAGAAAAAAAATTACATCCTAGATTATTTTTTTTTCATAACACATTACAGTGAATAACAAAATATTTTCTTAGATTTTAAATCTAATACTGAATTCTGCTAGTTTCAGTGGTTTTGGTTCCTAGGTCATGAGAAAATGAGCTTTAAAAAATATTAAGGTCTTCTAAACTTCTGTTCATATTGTTGAAAGTCCTTCATTCTTCAGAAGCCTTTGGATATTATTACATGTACAGTGTATATAGGTGCAGATAAAACCTCAGGAGATGCAATATGCAAGTCTTATTTTCAGACAGAAGTAGAAAACAGAGCAAAGAATAGTTCTGTTCTGTCAAACGGTCTAAATAATGGATCTATGGTAGCAAAATGCACTTTTTCTATTTCCATTTCTAGGTTGCTGCTATCCTTTTCTTTCATTATCCATTCCTGCTTCACATGGCTTAGAAGAATTTCCAGATGAGTACTAGTTACCTATGGAGAAGATAATCGTGTTTGATAGATGAGTAGAAACAAAAATCTGTGATGTTTTCACAAGAAGGGAAAAAGATAGTCTGCTGTTTCAGTGTTAGGGACTAGCTAGCTAATTCTTCAAATCAAATTATCACGGTGTCAAGGGGGCTATAATAAATAGCATCATCCTGAAATAGGAGATATTTCAGATGGCATCAAATATAAGACCATCGCCCAGACAGCACAACAAATAGTGTTACCTCTTTGCCAGATCCCACAGCTTGGAATGCCTTTGCAGCAAGGTATTAACTGCAGTTTACCTTGGATTGCATGTTCATGTACCTTGAAGTAACAGATGAAGAGTTCGATGCTCAGAGGCTATAGAGCCTGAATTAGAGACTTACAGTAAGAAAACCAGCACCAGTCCTGAGAGCTTCTCCAGGAATAACACAGGCACAGGGAACTCCTGATGCCCCAAAAGAAAAAATTACCTTGTCCTCAGGAAAGAAGAGTTCTGAAAATTAAATATTAACCTCACATCACTCCAAGATAGGATGCTAAAAACCAGTATGAAATCCTGTCCCAACTATCATCTCTTACAGCCTACCAAATTAACTGCCCAGTTTTCATGGCCTTTAGTGTGGCCAGGATTGCACTCAGCTGCACTGAAGGCTGAAAGTTTGACAGGTTGCTTCCTGAACTTCCATAGAAATACCTGAGAGCAGCCTTGGCATAACCTAAACAGTCAAATTGCTGAGGGGTTTGTTAAGCTGCAAAATGTTATGATGATGTTGATACTGAAGTCCATGCTGTTTATGGATCCAAACTCTGTCAAAATGTATTACTGTTTCAATGGAAAAAAACTCCAACTCAAAACTGACAAACACTTCCTTTTTTAGGGCCTTTTTTTCCTCTCACAGAGTGGAAGGGCAGAAGGAACATTGTGTATCTGATTGTAAAATGCAGAGAGTTTCTAAAGATTACTTAGCTTTCCTCCTTACAATAGTTACTTTTTTAATCTCCAAACATGGAATATAATGTATATAATATATACCTATGATATAATAATATATATAATGTATACATTATATAATATAGTATAGAAGATAATAGCATGTATTTCCCTCCTCCATCCATCAAATGATTTGGGCTACACAAAATTCAAGGAGTATAATAAATGTTTAAATTGGGATGTAAAGTATACTGGGCTTTTTCAGTAGTTATACTTCTAGAAAGACATTAGTTTTTAATTTTTACCCAGAGAATACCTGATTATATACCTTAATACAAGTGGTAACTTCAAGATGTATGTCCACCTTGAAAGGGAAATCAATTATATTTGAAATAATTTTACTTTGCTTATAAGGTGTATTGATATGAACTCCATAATTAGAGGAACAAGAACAAAAACTGAATTATTTCGGAGCACTTGTCTCGTGTCCGGATGACATTGTTGGTGAACTAACCTTCTGCATCTTTTTCTATTCATTCTAGCCCATACTGGAGCTGATGGTGTCTGTGTATGTCTCTGCAAGTAAGCTGTATTTAATCTAAACCAGACAAATTTGATCACAGTAATATGTCCATGTATGAGTCCCAAGACTGGGAATTAAATTTGAATCCTTAATAAAGTAAACAAATGAGTAAGTGCAGATCACTTTGTAGCCTTATATACACTGTGGCCTTTCCCTCCTAACTCCCAAAACAAGGTCTCTATTTCAATATTTAACTTTCCATAAACAACAAAAAAAATCTATTATTCTAGCCCAGACACCGGATATGACAAGGATTTGGGGATTTTATTTTGCTAGTTTCCTCAGGTACATAAGAATCTAATCAAAAGCTGACTAGCAGTTTTGCACACATGTGCATTGAGTCCACTAAGAGGATTAATACCAGACACCAAGAAATAGGTTTTAAGAAATAGGGATAGAATTATTTTGATATGGTTGGGAAATTAGAAATACATGATAGCATACCTTAACAGGAATGAAGCAGTTATTTTTAGCTCAGTTCAGACTTATACCTAGAAATTTAAACTCTCTTGCCCAGAAAACATGACTTTTTGACACAGTGATGATTATTATTTCTTACACAAGGATATCTTCATCTTATCAAAGAGAACAGAGATAGCAGCATATCTCTTCCTCTTCCTTTCAGGTATTTATCAGTAGGAAAAAAAATCATTCACCTGCGGTGGCAGAAAAAAAAGATGCTATGATTCATACAATACAAAGTAAATTACCAGTCTTTGCCATATCAAATAATTCTCCACTTTTCTTATCTGTCTAGGATCACTGGTGTTATGACCAGCAGTTAGTGCTTTTGAGTTAGACGAGTGGGCTGAAATGCTCAGTACCTTTTGGTTTTCCCCAGTGAGCAGATTTGATCAGTGCCACAGGGGAACTCCTTAAACATTTGAAAGGTAAGTTGGAAATGCTTCAAGAGAATTGAGCAAGGGACCATGCTCCTAGTAATTTATTCTTTATATTTAGCATGTTTAACTGCAAAGAAACCTTATTTGTAGATTCTTTACCCCATTTTCTAGGTATGTCACTTATGATGTGCATATTCCGAATATTACTTACTATTGCTTCAGCTTCTGGTTACTCCAGCACCTACTCTGATCCCATGGTATCCAATACCAGAAATGGGATCAGTTCCTCCAGCAGCTTCTGGCACAGAAGTCTCAGTAACCTGAGTTGCTGGATGGAGCTGTGTTGACCAAAGCAGCTGTTGTTTTTCTTCCTGACATCCCCTAAATATCTCCGTTTCCCTCAGCACTCAGGCAGTGCAGTCTGTGTGATGGAGTACGGGAGGAAATTCACTAAATTCACTCAGGGCTGTATACGAGGAGCAAATAGCGTTTGTGCAGCTCAAACTGTGTCTAACTGCATTTAACCTCAAGAAAAAGCATTGTTTGCATGCCAGAGGAAATAACAGCGATTACCGGTGGGTTTGCCTTTTGTATCTGTGCACATTATCCCACAGAAGACGCAAACTCACTTCTCTGAGTGATCTGGAAAGCAAAGCCAGAGCAGCAAGCAGCCTGGGAGATGAGAGAAAGATTAGCTGTGAGTAGTTGTTTTGATCTTAGATACAGAAAAGGCAGAGGATGTTAGCTTTGAGGAGCAAAATTGAGGGTGGTACCAGGAAATAAAGGAAAAGGAGGGGAAGAAAAAAAAAAAAAGAAAAAGATGCCCCCATCCCCAGGAAAGGCTCCTGAGCTGCCCCAGCGGCAGCCCCAGCCAAGGAGTACTGTTTTTGTCTCGTGTCTCCCATCCCTCATTTGTGTGCCACTCTGAAAGGCTGGTGCCACTCTGAAAGGCTGGTGCCACTCAAAGTGTGTACACAGAGGAATGGAAGAGGTGCTGACTGAGTCCAGGACCTTCAGTTTCTGACCTAAGACTTAGGGCCTGTCAAGCAGCACTCGGACATCTGCAGTGTCAAATTCTTCCATCCCTCTGCGTGGAAATTGCTGCAGAGATAAGGCAGGATGGAGTAAATCAGAGTCAGTCAGGGGATGATGGTGCAAAAGTGAAAATGAGTATCAAATACCAGAAACATTTCGGTGAATAGAGAAGGAATGGCAGATCCTGACCGTACCAGAGATCACAATATTGGCTGCTCTGCACCATAAAAGTTTTGCTGGCAAAGGCCATGCAATTTACAGTTACACAAAATGTACTTTCATATTATAGGATTTTCATGACACTTTAAAAGGCTAACTGTAGCTCTTCCACACCCAATTATTCACATTTTAGGAATCTTATACATAATCAATAAATTATGTGCCTTTTTCTATTTATACTACTTGTTATATCCAAACTACTAGCGATCTTGAAAGCAGATAGGGAAATTATGAAATGTTCCAATAGGCAAAAATCTACATTTTGAGGCTAATGTCAGACCACCACCAGTGTGTCAGACATGATGTACATGTAGTAAAAGGTAGTTTAAATCCAAACATTTTTAAAAGTAGATAAATTACTATTATTATTATTTCTTTCATGTGGAACTGGAGCCAATTCCATCACGCTCACACCTGACAGGCAACTGACATCTCCAGAGTCCTAGTATAGCTCTCTTTTTGGTTCAGTAATTGGGCCTTCACTAAGATAATAAAAAATGTATTCACAAAACCAGAAGAGGCAGCTAACACGTTATCTCGGTTTTAAAGATTTGCAACTGTGGTAACAGGACTGCTAGCTTATTTTATTTCATTTAACAACATCAAGTCAGTCATCAAGCCTGCAGTCTAACAAATGATTTTTAAGTTCTCCTTTGGGAGGGCAACTGGGTGAAAATGATTTTGGTGTTGTAACATCTTTGTTAATTCAGCATCCAGTTAGCTGGATTGTACAGTTAAAAACTCCAAACCCCATAAAGCAGCAGTCCTTATATTTTTACATATACTGACCAGCAACACATCCCCTCAGCTTGTCACTAACTATTGTGATAATCATTTAAACAGGAAAAGCAATTGCCACAGTGCACTCTCAGCCATCATCATCAGTCTTTCCTCTAGATATTTGAATAAAAGGGGAAAACAACAATTAACAACAATAGAAACAACATAATGTATTTTATTTTGCTATGAAATGCTTTTGTGCCAAACCAATTTATTTCTTAGACTGAGAAGGAGGTTAAATAAAGTTTTACTGCTGCCAGTCCTACATATTTTTGAATGTCAGCACTGCAGATGAACCAGCATAAGCTGCTTTAGAGTAAGAAACAAGGATATAGGGAGGAAAAGAACAACTCTGTGTAAAGAAATAGGCCATTACAGTTTACAGTATTTTGGAATAACTGTGATACCAAGAGTTTAAAACGCAGCTTCTGTAAATCCTGTTTTCTGCTAAAGGGATACTACTGATACTGCAAATAGGTATTTAGAGGCAATATTTTCCTAGGCATGATTTTTTTTCCTAAAAAGCATAGCTAATACCAGCTTAATTAATACAATACATTAGAAAAGCTAGTTCAGGCCAATTCCACACACTCCATCCTGCAGATGTGCAGCCCCATGTGTCAAAGTCAGCACTCTTGATTTCCAGGCTGCTTACAGTTATCTGGGTTTGGGGAGCTTTGTTTGTTTGGGGGTTTTGTTTGTTTGGTTGGGGTTTTTTTAAACTTTTTTGTAAAGCTAAGTTCTTGCACGTAAGCACTATTGCGCAACATTAGGTCACACAGCAACAACTGAGTGTTCATAGTCCTTGAACATTCCCCTCCCTCCAGCAAAGAATGTACGTGGGTGGGGTTTGCTGGCCAAATTCTAGAGCTGATGTTGCTGTGCTGCTACAAAACTGGAATCACATAAAGCAGTTATATTAGGACACCTAGAACCTTGATTTGATATCTCCCCTTTTAAAAGGTACATAAAATGAAAAAGCTGATAAGCAGTAGCCTATTGCAAGGCCACACGGGTTGTCTTTGGCTCAAGCAGAGTCCTGCTGTCCACTGCCTTTGCTTGTCCTCCCCTAGCTGTCCAGCCCCACCTCTGTCCTGCAAAACAAAGAATACCCAATGGCACCCAGGCCCCCATCTGCTTTCATTTGTAATATTTTATATTTTGGATACTAGCAGCGGGTTTGAATTCAACATTATGAAAAAATAATGCCTTTTAACTTTATTGTTCTTGATGAGGCACCCTAGGCTTGTCAGGGAGCTGCTGATAAAGGAGAAGTTGTAAATGGGATAGTTTCTGATTGTGTACGATATACATGGGCACTTCTTTTATCTGAGGACAAAATAGTGCAATACCTAAACACATAACCAGCTGAGAAGAGGATGTTATTAAAACCAATAAAGTCCAAGTTAATGTGTTTCATAACAGACTTGTCTGATAAAAATTAACATGCATTGAGGCTTTCATTAATTAAAATAGTTAAGAAGATGTAAAGGTAGAAGGGCTGCTAGATCTACAAGAGTTTCTGAGATGAATTTGCAGGTCAGTTAAAAATGAGAATTGAGGAAACCCAGCACTGCACACTGCTTCCCATGGAAAGAGCTGTAGGATTTGAGAAGGTTTGGAATCTGGGAAAGGGAAAACTTAGGAAAAGGAAAACAAAAGATTTACATCAAACATAGCCCTATTCACTATTAAGACCTATCCACTGATGTCAAGTACAGTAAATTTTTATTTCCTACAGATTACTTTAGATATGGAATATTTACACATGAAGAAATCGCTCATCAAAGCAGTGACCTCATGCTCAGATCAGGACCATTCCTTAAAAATGCCAAGCCCACATTTAGTCCTATTATTTCTTAAATCAAGTTTGTCAGATTTGTGACAGCCCAGGAGATACTTCTCTCTGCTTACTGTATCATGTGCTATTATAAATTGTATTTGCCATGCAATCCTTGATTCAATTGTTTAATGTAATAGAGTTGAGGAAATCCCCTCTCCTCTCAACCACATCTCACTGCTGGCAAGGTGAAAGCAAGATTCAGCCACTGTGCCTACACAAGGACAGGTCCTGGTGGAGCTTCTGGCCAAAGACCCAGTTCCTCTTCCAGCTGCAGCAGGTTTGCAGTGTGCTGCTGGAGGGGAATGCACCAGCTGGAGGCACAGCAGGAGCCAGCCCTGCCAAGACACCAGCTGCTCCTCCTGCATTGCTGCAGGATGAGGCTTTGTGTCCCCAAGACCCTGACCCTGGGAAACGGCTACTCGCTCCTGCTGGAGACAGAAGGTCCATCCCCTTGGACTTGCAGTTTCTGCAGGTTGGATGGGATGAGTTGGCCTACAAGTCTATGCAGGTAGACTCTGCAGGTTTCTGGAACCAGTAAACTCCTTAGGCAGGTCTCCAAAATTGAGGTAAAAGCCTTTTTCACACTGGTATTTACAATCATGCTGTATGGTTCTCTTTCAGTGATCTTTCCCAGAATTTCAAAGCATGTGATTTCTGACTAAGTGGATCTATATTAGCATTAATCTGTATTTCCCATGTCTTTAGAACATGTGTTTTACATCATTTACTAGTTATTTTATCCGAGTTATTAATATGAAATACTTGCTGGTAGAGCTGCATACAATTACTGTGGACTCATCTGACAAAAGGCCTTAATGACCTGATCCATAGCCTAACCTTTATTTCATCGGGCTTTGAATGAAACCCTGTAGTTTTAATTCTTCACTGTAGTGCTGGAACTCTAAACCTTTCTACGGCAACCAAGAATGCAGTTAAAATTATATTGTTTTACAAACAGACTGAACAAATCTATTTCCAAAATTTAATTTCCAGGACAGCGTGAGAGAAGAGAGGAGTCTGATTTCTTTTGTACAGGTTATGTTTTTTTACTTCATCTGCTATGATATATGTCTTTCAGGGAAGGTTTCTATTTTAGCTTTTTACAGTTAAGTGATTTAGAGTAAAAAGTTCACCAAGAAAGCTAACGCATATTTGTAGTAATAAATATATGTGGTGCCAAGCACATCAATGCTGCATGATACATTTTTGCATGTCTACAGATTTTCTTAACACATTTTTTCTTCTTAATGATCTTGTATCAGTGATATCCCTGAAGTACAAGAGCACATTATAGCTTGAACAGATCAGCAGTGCATTAGATAACTGTGATTTCACCAAGCAGATATTTATTTTGTAATGAAGATCCATCGTACTTTTTCGACTGAGCACATATTTTTAAAGACCACATTATATTTCACAGGTAGTTGAAAGAATTCATTTACTTTAGATAGAAATATTTTCTTCTCCTTCTGTCCTCCTTTGCCCTCTGCTCATTATGTTCCCAAGATACCCTCTCTCTTTCCTTCAGCTCAAGTTATCATGTGGTTTTGCAGGGATTCATCTCAGTCACACTCTTCCTCTTCCCAAGTTCCACAATCATTCAACCCTTCCCTGACATCAGGGCCAACAGCCTTACCTAGGGTGGGGACAGTTCAACTGCAACATTATTTTCCCTGTAACATGTCAGACTCAGTCAGTAGTGGCAAGAGAGGACTGAGCAAAAGACTGAAAGAATTGAGATAAATCATTTTATGAGACTGCTTATACAAAAAGGTTAGTCAGAAGTCAGGTCACTCATACACTTTTTTCCCCACTCCCTGGTTGTATAACCACACCTCTCTACTATAACAGGCTCCCAGCTGGTGTGTGTGTATGGAAGTCATGTGCATATACCCATTGGAAGAGATGTTTTCTCTTCAAAAAACAAAAATCAAGACAAAATGCCCAGTCCCACTGGTTCCAACGGCTGCAGCTAAAAGCAAAGTGGTTTAGCTTACAGAAATTGTTGAGAATCACGTACACACTCTTTAGGTGTGACTTGTTGGCACGTTCGATGTCAACATATGTGTTGGCTTTTCTCTGCTCTTACTGAACAAAGCCTTTCCCAACAGACACACCCAATCTGTTTACACAGGCATTTCTCTCTACAGTCCTCCCAAGCCCTAGCTTTTGTGTCTCTTGTCCTTATCTTATATATTGCCCTGAATCTTTTAGGTCATTTCCTCATGTGCTGTTTGCAGTTATACAGCAAAGCAAGAGGAAAATGCACCCATTCAACCTTTCCTCAGCAGCAAGCACAGTACCACTTCACATTGCATGTGTTTTTCACAATGTGAGTACTGTAATAACCTCCTTGTCCTGGCTTCCATTAAACTTGTTGGTTTTATCTGAGCTGTTGCATTTTCAGAGCGTTGGTGTGGTGTTGCTCTCATATGGTAGGCTCAGTTAAGTGAAAATACTTCAGAACCAGATATTTACTGAATCAAAACTGTTCCAAACTTCAAGGAGATTAAAATGCACATCTAGTTCTTGATTTAAATAGTGGAATTTAAAAAATTCCTTTAAATCCTTAACAGTAAGGATTTGTCTAACTCTGATTTTATTTTCAATGGAAACTTTTAGTTCCAGGTGTGGTGTTGCTGCCCTGGGGCTGAGCAATGCTGAAGGTTAGAGAAAGCATCACTTGTGGCGTTTATGTGGTTCCCAGGTGCTCTGAGCCTTATTCTACAACTATATAAAACTAGAAATAGAAGAGAAACTTGAATGAATGAATAAATAAATAAATAAATACAATCTTCTTCACTCCCGTCCTGTACATCAGTGAACTATCCTCTATAATAGCTAAGATATCTCCCCTGAATTTGCAAAGCAAATATAATTTTTCTTTTTTAAATAAAAACAGTACTTTGACACATTAGGTTTTTAATGAAACCCAGAAGTAATTAAAAAAAAAATGCTTAAAGCTGTCACTTGAATTCTAGAAAAGTATGAAGCATATGAGGTATTTCTAGTAATGATCCTTATTTTGATTCCAGGCTGCATTTCTTATTTTGGTGCTGACTGGTATGTAAGGGCATTATTATTAAAGACAGTTGCCCAAAATAATTCCTGATAGAAAAATATAATTCTTCATGGGTCTAGAAATAACACATGGATATGATTATAATAGTCATTAGCCTTATCCAAAAATTCCCCAGGTTCCTGCAAGCCATCCATAAGCAAACAATAAAAAACTTACAAAGCAATACTGGACCTTGACACATGCACTGTGACATTTTCTTTCTCTAAATGTGTTCATCTGAAAGAACAAAAAAAAAGTATCCAGAGTCATTTCTAGATAGAAACAAGTATTTCTAGAGACAGCAGTGGCTGCCAATGATACCTTGTAGTGTTTTGTTGTTGGGTTTTTTTAATAAAGCAAACTAGTACTGTAAGCAGAGCACTTACCTGACGTTAGCACAGAGCAAAAAAAGTCCCTCGAATTAATATCCTAAAATGGAAAAGCACATCAGGCTGGCAATTCCTGTTGAAATAACTTACAGGAAGAATTTTCTCTCTATACTCATCCAGTTGCCAGAACAAAAACATTATTAGACATACTATGACTAGCCCGTAGAAACATAAAGGTGTAAAATGTGTGTCATGTGCTTCTCTGTTTTCCAACCATGCATACCCAAAGTGCAACTTTCCCTGTAAACAATGGAGGAGAGGATGGCCCAGCCCTGGGATGGCTGTGAGGCAGCAAGGCTCTTGTGGTCCCACCCTGTGGCTCTTGGTCCTCTCCTGCATTTTTCCATAATATTATTTTATTGCATGCCAGGCGTAATCTATCAACTTTCACCAGAAAGTACTCCTACTTTAGATAAACAACAAGCAGAGTTAACAAGGTCACTCAAGTATATGAGGACTTTCATCTCAACTAGAATTTAATGTAAGAACTCAGGAGTTCTCATCAACATTTTTTATTACATAGTTATTTGAAGATTAAACCTGGGAGGTGCTGGGTTCTTTAAAAATAAAAGCACACAAACTACTTACTTATCTTTAAGCATCTGAGCAGTTTCCATGCTTATCTGCTTGCCAATATCCAGATTTTAGGAGCTACTCTGTGCCAGAGCCCATGTAATAAGTACACAGAACTGAACTCACAGCCTGTGAAAGCAATGAATTTGGGTCTATACAAGATTGCTTTACTCATTTATTCCTCACGAATGAGGATATTAAATGGAGGAGATAAATTTAATTACTGTATTACATGGAGTAAGTCTATTTCAAAACCAAGATTGACAAACCAGCCACGGAAGTGCCAGAGCTGTGTGGCTTCAGAGCTGATCCCAGGACTCCATACTGGAAACAGTCCATCCACATGAACTTCAGGGTGTGCCTTTTCAATAATCAGTGAGACATTAGGTTCATTGGATCGAGTAGTCCTGTGTACATTAATACAGAAGGTTTGATATGAAATCTGGAGCTTTCAAGTAGGTCTCAAAATAGGGTATCAAAGCAGAGGAGGTCAGGACTCCAATTCTTACAGAAATGCTGAAATAACTGTTTATATTCCTTTGCCAGAAGAAAATGAAAGTGAGAATAGGAATGAGAAGTCTCTGTGTTATTTTTGCAAAGAAAGACTGTAGAATTGTGAATTGAGATGAATTTTCAATGGCAATCTAGGAGATACACAACAACATGAGGTCACCTGCAGGTCTCCTTTTCACAGTGGCAGGAATTCACTGTCATTTGGGATAAAAGTGTGAATGCACTTTGGGGCAAATCATTGGGCACATATCAGTGTCTGTCCTTCTGACCTTTCTTTTGTAAAAGGCTGGTGGGCTTTTGTAAGCATAATACTAACAAGCACAGAAAAAAAGCAGAAAGTTGTATCTGGCCGGGGCTGTCTGACTCCAAAAAGTAGGAATTAGTCTCTTAAAAATTGTTTTGATGACAGTTTAAGAGGAGTGAAGTAATAAAATGCTGACAAATCATGAATAAACTGTTGTCTCATGGCAGGTGCTAACAGAGTACTTCAATAATGATTTTTCATTAAGGAAGCTATTCCTAAAAGAGATTTAGTTTAAGAAAACATCTAGGATTCCAGAAAAAAAATAACAAATCTCCTTTTACAGGATATGGGGTAATTTTTCTGAAGGAACTAAAGTCTTTTTTGCCCTCTAAGAAAGCCATTCTTAGGGAAGAAAAAAGTATATTTAAATCCTAAAGTTGATTTCTGAATTAAACTAGTATGTATCATTCTAACATAAAACATACAATTCTGATTGAAAATAAATCAATACAACTAAGAAGAGAGTCAGGAGGAGGAAATTGCACTTTCCCCCCTCCCCCCCCTCAAACGGGTACCACTTAGACAAATCCATCTAGGTTTGTCTAATCCCAAAACAAATAACCTAATTGAAACAAAAAGAGATTTTTTCAGCATGCACATCAAAGTGTACAAAGAGAAGTACTTTTGCATCCATCAAATTATTAGATGACCAAAAGATCTCAAGACTTACAGAGATGCCGTGTTGCCAATCTGTTACAAGAAGTGGTTAACCTTCCCACAGACAAACTAGCCCCTTTCCAGGTCATGGTATCATCTGAGTTTGTGGCACTACAGCGGGCTTCCATCCCTCTGACCCAGGACAGCACATAGTAATGGACCATGATGACATAACACAGGGACAAAGGTATTTTACTCATAGAAACCTTTCACATTTCCAGAGACTCCACCACAAAGCAATCTCCTTTAGATACAGTGATTTCTGTTTCTGCAGAAGGTGAAGAATGTCCTGGCCTGGTCTTCTGTCAACCTATGGAAGCTGGAGAGATGCTCTAGGTGCATTAAAAAAAAAAAAAAAAAAGGTTTTGGGCTGACCACAAGAGCTCGCTTTGTGGGAGACTGGATTCTGCCCATGCACCTAAGAGATACCGTAAAATATCAGTCATCAATAATTCAGCTGTAAGTTGCAAGCAATAAGGATAACCCAGCATCATGTGGCAAATGGTTATTATCAAACAAAGAAGATAAAATCCTCCAGTTAAGGGCAGAAATCGATTACAGGTTAAAGGTATGTTGATCTTTAATCAGCATCCTGGGTGCAGCTTGTGATCTGTGGAAAGAACCTCATGAGATTCCACAAGGCCAAGTTCCAGGTCCTGCACCTGAGTCGGGGCAATCCCCGGTATCAGTACAGGCTGGGGGTTTAAGAGATTGAGAGCATCCCTGCAGAGAACGATTTGGGAGTACTGGTGGACTAAAAGCTCAACATGAGCTGGCAATGTTTGGTTGCAGCCCATAAGGCCAGTCATATCCTTGGCTGCATCAAAAGTAGAGTGGCCAGCAGGTCAAGGGAGGTGATTCTGCCTCTCTGCTCTGGTGAGACCCCACCTGGAGTACTGTGTCCAGCTCTGGAGTTCTCAGCACAAGAAAAACATGGACCTACTGGAGCAGGTCCAGAGGAGGGCCACAAAAATGTTCAGAGAGATGAAACACCTCTCCTATGAGGACAGGCTGAAAGAGTTGGGGTTGTTCAGCCTGGAGGAGAGTAGGCTCTGGAGAGACCTTGTTGTGGCCTTTCAATACTTAAAGGGAACCTGCAAGAAAGATGGGGAAAAACTTTTTATCAGGGCCTGCTATGATAGGACAAAGGGCAATGGTTCTAAACTAAACAAGGGTAGCTTTACAGTAGACATAAGGGTTACATAAGGGTGGCGAAACAGTGGCACATGTTGCCCAGAGAGGTGGTAGAAGCCTCATCCCTAGAAACATTCAAGGTCAGGCGGGATGGGGCTCTGAGCAACCTAATCTAGTTTAAGATGTCCCTGCTTACCACAGTGGGGCTGGACTAGGTGAACTTTAAATGTGCCTTCCAAGCTGTGATAGTTTAACCATTCTGAGTCCATGAGCTAAATATTGTAATAATGAACTGTTGCTGCCATCTACTGAACACAAGAATTACATACTACACAGCTTTACAATTTGGCTAATCTAGTGTGAGACTATTTGCTTGGCTGGATTAAGTAAAATTTCTGTTTCATTAGAACAATCATGTTTGTTTCTAGATTATGTTCAGGAAATGAATCTGCTTTAGAGAATATCTGTTTGCCTTTGGGGAATACTGAATTTGGGGAATTGTGAAAGGTGAGGTTAGTAAAGAGCATACATAGCTCCCATAATGTGAAACACATTGCTATTAATGAGAAAGAGTTACTAGTTAGAGCTGCAAGTTTTAAAAATCTTAGTACACTTTAGCTTTTGTTTAGTAATATAATGCAGAACTCCATCATCTTTGCTGAGGGTGAATACATTCCCTCACATGGCAGCTGTAGTGTAGATGAAAGAGCTTCCAGTTGAAAAAGTGCTGGCTTTGACACTGAATTTCTACTAGGATGTTGAAGAGTGGGGCCAAGGTCAAGCAGGCTGCTGAGGAAGTTCTAGCCAGCAAGAGCTATCTCAGCCCCAATGCTTTGTTTTATCCAGGGACTGAACCTGTTCCTGTATGTCCAAGAAGCTGCTGCTGGGTATAACGAGAGACATTCAAACATATTCATACACTTATGCATGACACCTATATAAAAAAAAAAAAAAAAAGTACTAACACACTAAACAGCAACAAGGTCACTAAGTGCTAGAAATACAGTACTATCACCTGGTTGCAATATATAAAAATATATGCATTTATTTCTTACCTGTAAAGTATATACATGGACACTCACAGACAAATTCAGCCTTGCAGGTAAATAAGACCATATTCTGTATTTACTTCAGTGGTGGTTGGACACATTTGCGTCAAAGATGTCTTTGGCTTATTATGGGTCACAAGAAGGCTGGAAATTGCAGCAGCAGAGTGGCAGATAGCAGGGGACCCTGCTGATCTCACCTGGCACTGCATTTAGTCAGGTGTCCAGGCACACACAATTCAACAACAGTGCAAGAACGTGCTTTTGCATGAGACCCAAGACTGTTGGCTACAATAATAGTCACTTCTGTCCAAGATGACAAAGGGATTTAAAGAGATAAATTATTATGAAAATCTGACTCTCTTTCTCAATTCTCATTAGAGCAAGTCAGGAGTGAAAGGATTGAATTCAACAGCACGACATCAACCTGAAACTAGTGAGAATAGCAAATTGGCATCAGTGATCTGTAGTCTTCTGCAAAACTATAAATTTCCACATGAGGGAGCTTCTTGCCCACAAAGCTCACAGCTACTGCTAGAGAGCTTCCTCCTGGAAAAGGTGACAGCCACTTCTGCAGATTGCAGCCTGCTTGCACTGCTAAGGGTCCCAGCGAGAGCCAGGAATGAAATGGTTAACAGGTGATGATTGTCAGAGCTTGTTAACCACAATTATTTCCAAGACATATGCAAATCTATATAAATACCTAAGTGTGGTATATAATCTAAAACACACTGTTTAAATCTGTAAGCATTCCTGAGTTAATTTCACTATGGGAACATTAGTCTTGACTTCCTGACTTCACTGTGTTTGAATTCATATCCATGAAAATTAATTTAAAATTAGTCTAAATATTTGTTGAGAATTAATCACCTGATAAATTTAGCTCTTTTTCATTTTTATGAATTATTCATTATCTCTTTTCTTTTCGCTGATGTGTTGGTTACTTGCAAGAATTGGATTGCTAGTTCATGCTAAAAAAATTGCAGCATTCATGGTGATTTGTAAAATGTTCCCCTTTGAAAATTGGCCAGTGACTATGAGAACATTTGTTTTTACCACAGATATTGTATGGTAATAATTTGCTTCTTGAGGACTCTGGAGTTTTAAAAGAGGCATGAGGAAGTTCATAAAGCAAATAGTTTGCAAGAATATTTTTTCTGTTTATGTCTTGTATATATATCATGGATGTTCCTAAAAAGGATTCTTCTGTCAGTAAAAGCCTGTTGGTGGGAATGTTTGGGAACAGTATGATGAGGTGTGACTGCAAAAATGAACAGTGATGTAAAAACTATCTGGAGTACAAAAAGCTCCTATTGCACAATCCTATCATAGAAAATACCTAAGCTTGCCAAGAGAAAAGAATAATTCTGGTTTAGTGTGGCCTCGGGCAAGGCTGGATTAAAAATTATCTACCACCAGATATTATTAAGAGGAATAAACCTTCTAAGGAAAGTCACATGGGTGGGAACAAGAATCCTTAACATTAGACAGTTCAAATGTGATTTGTACACCTCAAGCACATAGAGGACCATCTCTTAAACCTTACCGCCTACATTCAACAAAAGCAGTGGAAGAGCAGATTTGCTAAATAGAGCTTACATTCCAAAATCTAGTACTGGAAGCCTGATTTCTGGCTGCCACTCATTACACAAATCTTTACCATAAAATTCATTTACTAGCAAACATGATTTCCTGTCTTTCAACTTATTGAAACAGATAACATCTCAAACTTCCCATCGGGTGGTGTCTTTATATTTGTTTCTTTCAATCTCAGTTTGTTACTATTAATTAAACAACAAATCAGAAAATTACTTCCAAAATTGTGGAAAAAGCAAAACCCCCAGAACACACCCTCATGTGGTTAGTAACTGGTACTAGCACTTGCAAAACATCAAAGGCTTCTCTAAACATAGACTTTCATCAGTGATGCTGCAAGCCTTCATCTAATCTTTCATGATTTCCCATGCAGGAACATCAAAAGAGAAAGAAGAGAATAGCACTGTTCCAAAGCAACAGTGCTCTGTGTGAAAAGTATGTGTTTAGCAACAACGCACATAAAATGTAAGTGGGAAATTATTATTTACATGAGACATATTTTAATAAACATCATCATTAGCTCTTTCTTTTCCTATAAGGAACAAGGATTTGTGCAGTTCAAAATCATGTCCAAAGCTCAAGGGATTTCTGGAAGAAAATGAAAAAGAATTAGAAAGTATCTAACATATAAGTCTTCAAAGCAAGGAGATCAATTTATTTTCGTTTTTACTTACTGAAACACATTCTGCATATTTTATTGTTTCTGTCATCTTGTTATAATTCATCCAAAGATTTTTCAAAGAACATTAAGTCCTACAAATAAACAAGCTATGAATGGTAAGGAAGGTACAAAAATGCAACAATTACTATCAAAAGTCTTACTTGTGGGATTTTTTTACATAAAGTGATTAGATAGTCAATCATTTTCTATTACTCTGCCACGAAGCAACAGGAGTTTTGGAGAACACAATCCAAAAATCTTAAGTGTCATGAAAGTTACATTTTTAACCTAAGAAAAGCAAAATATCTGAATTGTTGTTGCTATTTTAAAGCAAATGCTTTCCAGTGAATAATTTAAATAGTTTTGTCCTTTTGTTTTATATTCTCCTATATAAGCATCACAGATGATTTTGAAGGCATCACGTTAATATTACACATCAGTATTGGCAAAAGATGTGCACAGCAAATATCAATTTGTAATTCTAGAAAACATGCCTCTTAACTTCATATTTACCCCTAGTGGTTAGTATCGTCCTTTTCATTTAATTCTTCTCTTATGATTATCTTTACAAGGGAATTTTTGTAGGAAATTTCATATGACCTGAAGGTCTTACATGTAACACTTGACAGAACTATTGAAGTGGCACTCACTGTTTGAAATTATCATTAGAAATAAAATAACTTCAGTTTTGGTTCAGGTATGCATTCAAACACAACAGATAGCGGGGGTTGGAGGAGTCTGGTAGGTTTGACATGTACATTGATACTGATTCTGCCATGCAAGATGTTGAATTACATGTGGAATACTATTTAAAAAGTTGAATTAAAAAAAAAAAAGTTAGGAACCCACAGATGCTCAGGGAATATGAAAAACACAAAAGCAGACGTGAAAATTAAAAGGGTTTGAGTTAACTTTTATATATATATACATATAAAGTTTGGCTTTCCACTGTACTTCTGCCTTTGTAGGATCACAGTTGATAGCAAAGGCCCCTTTGGTCCCAGTCTGCCCACCTCTATATGCCTACTACTTGTTTTTGCATACTTACAATGAGGAAACAAGCACCAATCATTACCGCCTTGATTCTCACATCAAGATCTACAGGGACCTGGATCCCAAAGTTGGCAGTGTTGGTAAAGACATTGTTTACAAATCCAGACCAGTACTTGGAAATTTTTCCAATTGTTGACATCTCATTGAGAGCTTTTACCTGCACAAAATAGGAATACATCTAAATGTAAATAAATCAAGTACACACTAATTCTACATCCACAGAATTGATGACTGTGACTTGACACACAGAGTATATTATGGTTGTCAGGTTCTTCTTTTATTCTTATCACTGAGATGCTCTATTAGTGTCAGATTTGCCTTTGAGAGCACACACAAGAAAGGGTCTCAAGTTTGGAAACATCAGCATCTTTAGAGCTGATAGAAAAGCGGAGGAAAGCAATTGTGAAAGTTTATACCACTTTCATTCTTCTTTCACAATTAATGTTTTTCTTGTCTTGTGTTTCTGATATGCTTCAGGTCACAGCAGTACCATTGCTGTGGACCACTGTCCCCTACAACTGACAATTATGTTCTCTATTAGGCAGCCATCTGCCTATTTCTCTCAGTATACTGAAATTTCAGACAGTACCCACGATCTGATTTGGCTAATAAGTTGATCAACACAGAAGCTCTTAGGATTCCTTAACTAAGGCAAAGCATGTTGTTCACATCAGAAAACTCTGTCCAGGGTTGCTTTGAGCATCTCCTATTCTTAGTCTCATCTCTTAAATATCTCAGTAGCTCCTCAGAATTATTTTTGTCCTGATGAATGTTGTCAAATGGATGCAGAGATACTGGGCAGTAATCCTGTCTGTGGTTCTCAGTCTGATAGTAATGAAGGCAGCAGGTCCAATGCCACAGGCTTCAAGGAACTGTGTGTCGGGTAAGAGTGAATACATGTTGGATGAAACCCTGAGCCTGTCAAAATCAATGGCTGAGTGCTCACAGACTGCAGAGGACCAGGACTTAACCTAGTGACATATTTCTTCCCTTGAAGGAATTGTCACTCCTGTCCAGAAAACATCTGTAGGAATCTGACTGTACAAGTCAGGAACTCCAACACACATTGTTGTACTTCTGTTCCATAAATATAGCAATGTAGATAATATTTTTAAGGGTAGAAAGACAGGATTTTTGAGTGAGAAATTTATTCAAAGTAGTAAAACTTTCAAATTCTTAGCACTCATAAGAAACATACCTCAAAGTCAACATCTTCAAAACAGCCACAAGTTGCATATGGACCAATTATTTTTAGTACATCTTCTTTACTTTCATTCTGTATAGTAAATTTTGGCAGAAAAGGGTCCCAGTTCTGTACAACATACCCAGCTACTGTACCTGGTGGAGACTGAACTTCTAACTAGCAAACAAGAGAACAAAAAAAAAAAAAAAGTCTTATAAACTAATTTTATTTTAGTATATTTAGTATACACAATAATAGTATATTGCTTATATAATGATAAAATATTTATTTATTCAATATAGTTATATATAATTTTACCAACCTGTGAACTGGATATTACAAGGCTGTTTAATGGTGTTTTTAAATACAGTGGACAATATGAAGCTCAAAAGCTGCACCAGAAGCTAACATCTTACATATAATAAAAGATTTGATAAAAGATATATGCTGTGAAAAGTTTTTGTTATTGTAATCAGTGAGTATTCTATAAGCTTTTTTATACAGTAGCTGTGCTTCCAAAGGACCTTTTTTTTTTAAATCCTGACACAGTACTGAGAAAGTAGGTACATTAGTTAACTTATAAAATATTTTCATAAAACAAGAAAGATCTGAACAAAGGAGAGTCAAAAATAAGAAGAAAAGATCTGGTACTCTATAGGATCTGCATTTTTTTCAGTCAAAGCAGCTTATTTCCAAGTTCTGCTATTTCCCAGAGAGATATGGCTTTGAAGAGGCAGAGCCACAGAGTGAAGCATGGGCCTCCTCGGAGAGCTGCATACCCACACATGTTAACAGCCTTCAGGGATTGTCCATCCTTCACGCTCTGGGAGTACAGAGGGTGATTTCCATCTACAGCACCAACAGACCTTTGTCTGTGCCAGGGTAAGCAGTGGTTTGGGGTGTTACCTGACTGGAGAGACCTCTGCACCATCAGACATAAAAGCTTTGTTTGAGATGTCAGGAAAATACGGCCCCAGGAAAGGGAGGAGACATGCTGGGAATGTAACTCATAGAAGGGCCTCATTTATCAATAGATGCTTCTAAACAAAGGTCTCCACACAGTCCTCAGCTTGAGAGGTGGGTGTGGGTTCCTTCCTGCCACCCTCACAGAGGTTGTACAAGGCTTCATTAATGCTGTGGACATACAGCGAGGTGCTCGGACAAAGGCCATTGGGATTCACTCACCTCTTGCAGGAAGCAGGGGAACCAGCAGCTGTTGCATCTCAAGGGTCTGTTCACCGTAATCACTTCTCGGCCTGTGTTGTCAGCAATCCTTATGGTGAAAGACCTTATAGGCGAACACAAGTTACGATCAAAGCAACCATTTTCTTCTACTGCAAAGTAAATTCTTTGTCCCAAATGGTTTTTTATCTCGTATTTGCTGGAGGTCTCTGTACCAAGTATGGCTAATAAAGGAAAACAAGTAGAATATTACCATAGTATAATGTTACCATATATATTTTAGCATATATTCTAAAAATCTAGGGAACAGAGACTATTTAAAAGTTGTTTTAAAATAATGACACAAAGAAAATATACAATTATAAGGAAATAATAATGTCAGGTCTGTATTTTGAAGGAACATTTATTTCAAAGATTTTGATTTGCTGTACACTTGAGGGCTGGAACACCTCTCCTACAAGGACAGGCTGAAAGAGTTGGGGCTGTTCAGTCTGGAGAAGGCTCTGGGGGGATCTTATAGCAGCCTTCCAGTACCTGAAGGGGCTACAAGAAAGCTGGGGAGGGACTTTTTACAAGTGATAGAACAAGGGGAAATGACTTTAAACTAGAAGAGGGGAGATTTAGATTAGATATTAGGAAGAAATTCTTTACTGTAAGGTGGTCAGGCACTGGAATTCTCAGGTTGCCCGGAGAAGCTGTGGATGCCCCCTCCCTGGAAGCGTTCAAGGCCAGGCTGGATGAGGCTTTGAACAACCTGGTCTAGTGGAAGGTGTCCCTGCTGATGGCAGGGGGGTTGGAACAAGATGATCTTTAAGGTCCCTTCCAACCCAAACCATTCTATGAAAGTACATATCAAAAAAAAAAAAAAAAAATCAGATCCTGAGTTTTGGTTTGGGCTTTTTCTTACTTTATCATCTGTGGAATGTAGCAATATGAGACTGTCCCACTTCAATAACAAAACTTTCACGCAGCAAGGTATCCAAGACACAGACCAAAAATGTTTTTAATGGGGGAAATAATTTTTTTTAAAGTTTTACTTGCAGAACTTTATACTTATTTAGTACTTTTAAATTCTGAGGAACTATGTAAATAGAAATTCTTATGTTTCATTTTGTGTCTTCTGACTTTCTGTATTTGCTTTGTTTCTCATAGCATGTTAATTATTGTTGAACAGAATTTTTTTCATGGATTGGAAAGATAGTTAAACTTTAATATCTTTGAAGAGGGGGTGTCTGAAAGAGAGAATTTAGGACTGGTGTAGAGATTACTCTATGTGATCTTTCTCTCCTCAACAATTTGCTGACCAACAGGTGTAAAGAAAAGTGAGCTTTCACCACACTAACACCATGTTACAGGCCTGACATAAGGTCAGCAGGAGGTTTCGCAATGACTTCCACAAGTTAGGGGCAAGATCTGGAAGCCTTTTGGAAACATCTGTGCACCAGCGCAGTTGAGAAGTGACAAAAATTCCATCATACCTTCAAGAAGTTCCACTTGCTGATGAATAATTATTCGGTCCAACTATTTAAAAATAAAAATAAACAAGATGGTGGGTGATGGAAAGGTCTGGCGCTGCCAATAATTATCTATTTTTATTGCTCATCATCCTGTTATTAGAATTTTTTTCCTTCCAGCAGTGCACAAGCTGGGAGCCTGTGGGCTATCTCTAGACACACTTTAGACATCTCCCTGAAATGATGACTGAAGAGTGTGACATTGGGTGCTGAAGTAATGTAATTCACTTGCATGTTTGAAGAAAAATAATCTTCACTGAGGGAATGAGGAAGACAATAGCAATGGAAAGACATATGTGAGAAGCAGGACCCACTTCTCACTCTTGTTCTTCCTTCCTTGTCTTAGCAGAGGGGAAGCCCCTTAACCCAAAGCTAAGGTTAGTTCTGGGCATCATGGCAGTGCAGGAGTGAATGAGCTTGGGCTCAAGCTCAAAACGTGCTGTAGCCACATCCCAAAGGGCCCCACTGGAGCAGCCCAGCAGGGCCATCAGGTCATGCCAATGACAGTAGACACAAGCTTTAACGCTCTGATCTCAGGCAGTGGGAGTTCTGCACCCTAAATCTGGCAAACAGTCACATCAGGGCATCAGAACAACAAAACAACAGCTTCCCAAAGAAACCTGCGGCTGGCTGAAACTGTCTTCCCCTGTGAGCTGGTTACAAATGCAGGAGAAAAAACTGTTCACTGTGATACCCCTCTTTCCTGTGCTCATCATCCTTCTAACATTATTCTTTTTTGGACAACAGTCATTAGTATTATGAAAAGCAGCAAGACTTAATTTCAGTCTACCTTTCAATTTTATGTGACTTCTTATGCTTGTTTTATGTGACAGTTTAGGCTTTGCTAATCCCTTTTTCTTAAATTCCTGATGGGCAAACACTTGGCACAGGATTTCGCTGTTACTCACAGCTGCAGACAGAAAGCACACAGCAACCTTCTGAGACCAGCATGTCACAGCTCTCCAGCGTCTGTATATTTTACAATTGATAAATCTTGCCTGGTACATATTCATACTGCTGCAGCCATTTGTCAGTTCTAGTCATCTCCTGCAGCTAGTTCAGGCTGCAAAGAAAAGCTGGTAAAATAGAAACTTCTTTATCCCTTTCATTAATCTCTGAAATGTGCATGCCAGTAATTGAAATAATAAAAAATATTAGGACTTAAAAATTTTCTCCCAAGAATCTTTGCTGTTTGTTGTTCAGGTTTCATCAGATGTGAACTCTTGGAGCTCATGAGAAGTGCTCTGCTGATGAAAAAAAGAAACAAGTTAAAGATAGTAGGGCTATTTTAATATTTTAGTATTGATTTTAATATGGATTTCTTTGCTCTACATAGACTTTCACAGTGAAAGGAAAATTAATGAGCCTGAACTGTTAAAAGCTTTGAGTGATTTTGGTCTGTGTATTCATTTACTGTGAACAATGTATAAACAATGTTGAGACTATGTGGCAGTACCACTTGTTAGGCTTGTTTTGGTTTTCACTGGTTTCTGCAAGGCAACTATACATCTTTTATCAGGGCACTTGTGGATTAAGGGAATTCTGCACTTGCATTTGAAAACATCAATAGCCCTTTGGTTTACAAGGGTCTGAGTCCTCTTGAGCTCAAATGTGTTAAAATTCTTTTAACACAGCTATTCAGTTTTGTGGGCAGTAAATTTGCATATAATCAGTCTAACCAAGTATAAACTAAGAAGTTTATCACAAAATTGGTTAAGCCTGAATGATGCCACAACATGCAGTTGAGCTACATGGAAAATTCTCCGAGATCCCATCTGTCTATTCCTGTTATAGACACAGGTTTCCTCAATTGTTGTGATGGGCACTGGCCAATTCCTTGAACTATGGCTGTGATCTGGAAGATAGTAATGAGGTTTGGGTACCCCGTTTCATAGGAAATTGCTTGAAGAGAGCCTCTTTTGTGATAACAATCAAAAGCATATTATCAGTTTGCCAGGGCAGAAGCAGTTTATTGCCCTTCTCTGGTGTACCCTGAACTGCCGAGTGAGTTGCTTCTCAGCCTGACTGCCTCTGGGTGTGTATTTACAGAGTGAAATATTGCTGTCTGGCCTTAATGTACATGATAGATATTTTCTTCTCCTCTCATCCAACACCATATATTGTGTCCTTGAGCTGCTGTTTACAATAAAACTGTAGGGATCTCTAAGATTTGTTAAATTTGGAACCTTGTTTCAAAGATGTCATGGTCTTATTAAGAAATATATTCAACATTCTCAAATCTATTCAGCTATTTTCCCCGCTCCTGCTGGAGACAATCTCAGAACCTCATTTCTATTTTTTATCCTGTATTTATTCACAACTAGTCTATACAATCTTTCTTCTGGTAATATCATTCTATAAATTAAATGTCTCTTTTTCCCACAGGTTGTTTTCTTCTCTAGCTGTCACAGTTCCTCTCTGGTAACATTTTGTTAGTCTAAAGATGAAACACTCAGATTCTTGTTTTAAGCAGGATCTCTATTTCCCATGTCCTTCCAGTAGCATCTCTCTGTGCCTGTTTCAATTTGGACCCACCCACCTTTCCGCAGTACACATACCAACAGAAGGATACACAGTATTCCAGTCTTCCCAATGGCATCAAAATTTTCCAGTCCTTCTAGAAACATCTTCATTCATTTGAGATTTTCATTGTATGAAAATCTCTTAGTCTGTTGGGATAAATCCCAAAGGATCACCCTGGCAGATGTGAATCCCATATTCATTCTACAGGCAGCCTTCTCCCTGCTGGTCAGATCTCTTTTCTGCTGCAATCTGTCCTGTATGAGCTTGTTTCATTAGCCATACAGCCAGTATGACTTCAGCATTGCACACCAAAGTGCTCTGAAACACATGGAAAATCTAGCTGTGGTTGTATGCCAATAATCAGCATTGCACACAGGCTTTCCACTTTTCAGACTGCAGAGAAAATTGAAAATAATTAATGAGGGCTGCAGCACAGACACACGGTTATTGGGCCAAAAACAAGCATGAATGAAGTCTCGAGTTCTAGTTGTAATTCTGACAGTCACTTGCTTTTTTGACTCTATGTCAGATAAAATGCAGTAATAGAATTTGCTTGCTGACATTGTACAGGTAAATCTGAGGTATAATTCATGTTCATACGGGAGACTGAATATGTAACCTGCCAAGTATTTACTATCACAATCACTTTTAGACTAAAAAATGTAGCTCCACAGTCTGAGAGCAAATGTTCATGTAATTGACAACACATATCATTTTGTGCATGGGCACCATGAAATGAAAATCATAACTCCAAGTGAAAGATTGTTTCTGAAGGGTCTCCCAGTTGGTTAGCTAGCTGGGTAACTTAGCTCCAAGCATAAAATACTTTCAATTTCTTCTCCTGCACAAAACCACCAGAAATGTTTATCTAAAATACAAACCTTGAGTGAAATAAACACTTCCCCACACTACCAAAATACAAACACAGCAGAGGTGCGTGTCTCAGAATCACAACCTGGCCATACTGGGGGCCTGATACTACCCCTGCCCACACCAGGCAGAGTGCATGCAGTGTTACTCAACACATAGAAGGATGGCAGAATCCAGCCAGACATCAAATGCAAACTGGAGTCAGTGTCAAAGTGGCAGCAACAGTGGCCCTCCAAGTAAAAAGATGCAGGATAAGATGACATTTCTGGAGCAGAGCTGGAGACCACCACTAGCCTGAGGTCCAGGAGCTGAGAGGGACAGCTGCACATTTAGTAATAGGACTGAGGAAATTTCAGCATTCCCTTTCCCTCCCCTGCCTGTGACCTACTTATCTGCTTCTATTTGAAGGCACTTCCCTCTCTCAGGCACTGGTGCTCTCCTGCCCCACAACACAGCACAAAGTGGGTGAGGGTTTGTAGCCACCCAGGCTTGCACTCAGAAAGTAACCTCCATGGGAGCTTGCCTCCCCAGAACCTTACCCTTAACCTGGAGAGACATAATGAATTTGCTCAGAAATATTCGTCCATGTTCCTTAAAGGATGGGTTATAAGAAGGTGACAGTTCCTTCACACACTACCTATTTCAGAGTGAGCTCTTAAGGAGCTGGAAAGAAACTTGGGGGACAATCAGAGGGGTAATACTATGACTAGAAAAAGTCCTAGAGTGAAGAAAACCATGGTTTTGGTGTGAGGAAATCTGCGTGCATAACTAATAGATTAATAAAGAAATTAATGGCAGCAGTGAAGGAAGAGCTTATCATTCTTATGTTCCTTATTTCATAGTAATATCAAATTTTAAAAAGCCTCTCCATCTTCACTTGTCCTCCCAAGAAAAAACCCAAACAATCCCATCCCCCAAGGTGTCAAAGAAGTCTATGAGGAAAACAAAGCAATTCTAACGTTTGGAAAGATTCAGGACCTGATTCAGGTACTCCAGACCAGGTGGCAAACTATGAGTGTGTGATGTTTGCTTCCAGAGACTTGTTGGTTCAACAGGCTTATTCTGTTCTGGAAAGTCAGAAGAACCAGGGAGGTAATCCTTAAAGATTGGGTTTGTTTGTCGCTGAGACTCTGCAGGAAGAGAAAAATAAATAAATAAATAAATAAGCAGAAATTAACAGGGCCAAAGAGCAGCTAACTGTTTGGATCAAAACTGGAACAATAATGTCACATTCTACCTGTGACTATATAGGCATCTTGGTTCAGATCAGGAGCCGGGGTTTGAAACATGCCTCCTGCTGGCTCCACACTTTAAGCATGCTGTTTCATTTTATAAAGGAGTCTTGGAGTGTGCAAGGTGGGATCACTTTAGGTGAAACTAAAGCAGGAAATGTGGTCTTAGAGGGCACACAATCCACTCCAACATCTTGAGAGTACTCAGTCTATGGGACAAGGGTGGAGCTCGTCTGGACTTATACACAGGGTGGCCACAAGGTCCTCAGCACAGGTTGCTCAGCTCTACTCCCCATGAGCTGCCCTGTGTGCTAATGTGCACCAAGCAGCTGAGGGCTTGCTTCTAGCAAGATGCTTTCTAGCATCTTGAGGGTATGTATATTAGTTTTTAATTAGAGATAACCTTTCCAGGGATCTCTCATTACCCCAGCTGGACGTTACCACCCTGGTATCAAAGTCTACAGCCTCTTACAATGTTAAAGATAATTCATTATTATCTTAATTAAAAGATCAGACACAGTTAGGCTATGTTTTCTGGTTTGCTATTGCAAACACGTCATTTAGGACACAGTGATGGTTACCTTGGCTAGTGGTTGTGAAGATAACATGAGTATTTACTGTTACAGGCACCTATATGCCCACAGCCCTCCACGGGCACAGGCACCATCTCCCACAGTGCGGTGACCATTTTAGCCATTTGCTTCTCAACAAACTCATACTGGTTTTACTATGAGCATCTTTCAACAGCCTTCTGTAACACTGGCTCTGCCAGAACAAGGGCGAGCAAGCTGAGGCTCTCCCCATATCAACGGCAAATCCTTGTATTAAGGTGAGCCCCTGCACTTTGACAGTAAAGCAATCCCCAAACCAATATTTTTTATCTCATGTGTGACAATACTTAGGCACGATGGGGATTCAGGTCCAGAAGGAATTTTGGCTCCAAGTCTGAAGCTCTCTTTTGCTGTTATGGGTTTAAATGAGATCTTTTTGCATTATTTGAACTCACTGTGGCTGATTCATCCTTCAATCATATTTTGATCTTAATTTGTCTTTGCAGCCACTGCTTTCTTTCAAAGTCTGAGACCACAGGAAGAAGGAGTAAACCCTTTGAATTTGTAGCTGGCTTTTAAAAATGTATAACTGGGTGATAAATATTTTATATGCTCTTCTGCATCATTTTACCTCACAGGGTTCTGTTACTGCCATAACTCTTGTTGCTACACAAAATGCCATGAAGTGGCCGAGTGTTAGTGTTATTCTCAAATAATAAAGAGAAAAAAAGACAACAAATTGCAGTTCTACCTGTCAAACTTTAAGCTATACAAAAATCAAACAGTAAATACATTAAATATTGATGACAATCCAAGATACTCTGACACTTTGTCTCTATTTGTGGATGTTTTCCACTTCATTTATGGTATAGGAAAACTTAAAAGTTGCAGTATGATGTAGTGAGCATTCTGTACAACCACAATTTGTAGCTTTATTTGTTCCTAAAAGAAGTATACTATCAAGTTCCTTCATCATGAAAACCATATTACACAACAGATTATTTTGCTGTTTCTCTTAACTACTATGCATTAAAAATATACAAAACCAGATCTCATTTTATGGCTAAAGGTAAGCAAAATGCATACCCCTCAGGGAGACAAATGTATATTCCAAGAGTACAACAATGCTGTAAAACCTGCTTGCTGCTGTATCACTTTTAGTGTTGTAAATGCAGAGTGTCTTGATTATATAGGGTAAAAAAGGAGGGGTAAATATTTGGCAAACATAAACAGACATTGCTGGAACTCCCTAGGCCAACATATGCCTCTGTACATCGCAACAGGGTGACCTCTGTGGAGTTGCATTCATGTTAAGAAAAAATAGATTTGTGTCCTTCTACCTGCTTTAAGTATTTGAAAGCATGCAAAAAAATGAATTTAGAAGGCTGGTTACATCAGTATACTGCAATGTTTGCCTATAGCTCTGAGTACCCAACCGGCTGCAGCTGAAAGAAAATGTGTGACATAAATGAATCCTGATAAGAGTATTCTGATTAAATTCAATTATTCTTCAGATAATTTTTTTTCTTCTGTGGTTGTAGCAGGACTCTGACCAGCTTTGAAAGTGAAAAGAATTTACTGATTTGAAATTTTCAAAGTGCAATAGGAAAGAAGGGTACAAAAACAGTGTCACCCTTGGCTGCTCAGCACCTGCCCTTCTCACTCATCCTGTACCGACAGGTTTAAGCAAAAAGGTATGAGCACTAAGCTTTCTGATTCAATGCAGATGCTAAGGTTTTGTAACATATTTTATTCAACTACCATTCTAGTATAGATTTTAGTCTCCTTAGAAGCCCCTTGAATGCGGAAAAATTAAAGGAAACCAAAACAACTGTGCTTTGCCTGATGTGGTTTTAGCCTGAAACTCTTATTTCATCAGACTCTTGATTGCTGGAAATGTACAAGCCTGTAGTTTTCTGTAAACATGATCTAAAAATACAGACTATAGATGCACTTACCTTGAGAGGCCATGAAGCTTCCTGAGTTACTTCTTCAAAGGAAGCCAGGTTAAAAGAAAAGGTTTTTCTTGTTGCAGCAAAGAAAAAAAAAGAGCACAGCATGCAAAAAACTTCAGACGGTGTCTGTCTACTTCATATCAGCTTACAAAGAACTGGAGGAAATGTGTTGCCTTTCTCATGTTCCAAAACACTGCATTTTACGTCGACGGACAACAGGGGGAGATGATGCTAACAAACAAGAAAAACATTATTCATTTCAAGTCATTTGCACCAATGGAAAGAGGAAAAGTGTTTTGTGAATATAGAGACAAAACTTCAATGTACCCCCACTGGCTAACTGAACACATTAGACCTAAAATTCTGCTTTATAACATATGTATATATTCTGAGACTACACAAATTCTATCTTTATAATTCAATATTTATGTTTCTGTCTCTTCAGGGTATCCAGTAAAGACAGAGGAGCTAGATACCTGCATTTCCCTGCTGCTGGCCCCCAGTCAACATTTCCCATGCACAGACCGGAAAGAGCTACCGTTGATTTCTCGCTGTATTCCATCTGTATAACACCAGACTCCCCTGCAAGGGAGGGCCAGACCCAGAAAATGATCCTGTACCCCACCACTGCCTGCACACACACCTTCCCCCATACAGGGCTCTGCCAATCCATGTGAGGTGTTTAAACTGTATTTGGAGAATTAAAACAGCTTGGCTGTACTTTGCTCCAGATGAGCACTGTCCATACCAAAACACAACGTGTAATCACCCGCATTACACTGAGAAGAGAGGAGGAGGGAGAGTAACCTTGACTTACCAGCTCATATTTCTGCCTCAAGTGCCCAAGTCGCCATGGAGATCATCACACACATGCAATCTGCAGACAGTTATGATGCAAGGCTGCAAAAATGGCAGAGCCTAAGCACAGAGCCCGGCAGAGCAAAGTGAGGTGTCGGGGACCATTTTCTGTTCTCTCTGCTACTACAAGTCCTACTGATTTGAAATGGTCTGTAGGAGCATGTCCAAGAAGATCTAATTCCAGAGTTTACAGTTCGGGAAGATGCTGATGAGGACCTCTGAATGAAGAATACAGAAAACTCCTCTTAAAAAAAAAAAAAATGTGGAAGCTGATTTTTATTAATTATATTAGTCCACGCAAAGGCCCCAGGTCTACCTATGGAAAATGTAAAAATTTGGCTATGCGAAACTTCCCAGGAGTTTATCATTGCCCACTTGAGAAGTCCCTGGGTACAGTGGCAGCACAGCCTGACCCAGCTGCTGGTGCCTGCTGCGCTCACCCCTGGAAACACCATACGAAGGGAGCTGGCATCCCACAGACAAAAACTTTGGTTGCTGAAAAATAGACAGTAGATAAATCCTTCTGAGCTGGGAAGAAGTTTGATGTGACTAGAAATAAAGACTAAGAATGACTAAAATTTTTTGCTTCCTTTCTGCCCATCAAAGATGTGTTCCTTTGGAGCAGAGTATCTAAGCTGGAGAGGAGACACAAAGCCTAAGCAAAGAAAAAAGGAAGGGGAAAGCTCTGGGTAAATGTAGTAAACCTAACTTTGAAAATGATGAATGAAAACTCAGATAAGATAGCACCCCTCTACCTTTAAAAATGAATAAAGACTTATTTTAGTTCCCAGAATACTAAACAAAAAAAATTCTCAATAATTCTGTCAATGTCTAAAGCATAGGACTGTAAAAAAAATGTGCCTAAAATAGACAACATATATACACTGAAAGATGATGTTTCAAATGTTTATATAAAGCATTTTTGAGAAGTCCAAGCAGCTCACTCACTGACCTGGAGGAACACACAGACACCAATGCAGCCTTTCTGTGCTGCACTCGGTACCTGTAGCACAGGACCAGTCCCACAACGTTTGCAGGCTCTGGAACAGGACAGCCTGGCAGTGCTGGGACCTGCTGGCACCGTGGCACTGGCGCCTGGGCAAGAGCCACCGCGGTAGCACAGGCAGGTCCACCTGGCTGCAGGAGGCAGGTTTCATTATCCTGCCACTCATGAAATAATATTTCCCTGAAAGAGTTCTGCCCCAAGGAACTAATTTCCTGGCATTATTTACAGAATTGCAGTAAAAATGTAATAGAAAGATATAAAACCTGGTTTGAAGTACATTCTATGTTTTTCCATTTATTTCACAATTTTCGATATCTTTTACGATGTCCCCTCTTACCCTATTCTTATTGTTTTATTCTGAAGCAATAATTTTAGTAGATTACACCAATAGATTTCTGCAGAATTTGTAAACAATAGTCTTGTATTGGCATAGGTCTTTACAAATGTATTTGTTTTTTTTAAATTTGAATATTTGGCTTTTTTATTCATTTTTTTTTTAAAAAGTACTCCCATATTGGTCAAAATCTACTCCAGCCATGACAAAAAGCAGCTTCACTAAGGACTTGAGGAGCAGAAGACTTAAATGTGTTTATCCAAACACAAATGCAGCTATCCTTTGGTGCTATTTTGAAATGCACAGGAAAAACTACTGAAGAAATCAGGACAAATATTTAAAGATATTCTATAGCTGACCAGCTATTTCTGGTCAACTGTTAAGGGCTTCAGGAAGCAGAGCCGCAGCACCCAAAGTGGGACTCTGCCAAGACACCAAGCTCGCTGCCTTTGTCCTTTGCAGGAGGCTCCCAGGATCACTGCCTACAACTACTCTGTCTTTAGGAGTCTGAGCATGCTCTCTTTCTCTATATGAATGTGTTGAACATTCATAGGTAACACATTCACAGGTATAAATAAAATAAATAATAATAATAATAAAAGAAACACGTACATGTGTTCCCTATACCTGTAAAATATATTAATTCCAGCCCATGCTGTAAAGCTTATAAGAAGTCATGTGGAAATCCTCAGAAGATGCAAGTTCGCATGGATCCACTAAAATCAATGAGATTATTCAGAAGAGGGCAAGCGATACTTGGCTGGAGGAGTCTATACATCAAGTACCTTCCTTTTTTCTTTTTAAGAAAAGTTACATTGCATCTTTTCTGTAACCACTTCTCCAAAAGCACAGGCATCCCTCAGCTGACATACAAACACCATTGTAGTTACTGGTTATTACACCAACTATCGCAGCCTGTAGGAAACCTACCCATGGACTAAGACATCGTTGTCCCAGATGGCACAGAGCTAAAACACAGATTTTCCTCCAGAAAGTCTATAGTATTAGTCAACCAGGTGGGTCAACAGAGCAAAGATACAATATGATTCAGCATAGGTCATAGGCTTTTCTGGAGCCTAATCACTTCTATTTTCTACAGGCACCATGGCCAGAGTAAGGCAATGGTTTAACAAAAAACACTTTCACTAGTGGTCAGAGTCACCAAGAGAAAAAACGGGAAGCAGCAAAAAATTTCAAACTATTAGGAAAAGCTGTTTGATTTCTTGTCCTGCTCCCTGCTGCTTGGAAAGCTGCCCTATAAACCTAGTGCAAGATACCTGCCCTTGTACTCAGAAGGGAAAAGACAACACTGCCCTTTCCCCACTGTATCACTTCAGCTGCCCCAGGTGAGCAGGAACTGCCCCTCCCCTTGTCCTTACAGTCCAGACAAGTTCATGCAAGAGAGCTCAGCTCCTGCCCACTGCCCTGACTGAGGTCCAAGCAGGCAGGGATGTGCTGTGCCATCCTACTGGCAGGTTCAGGAGAGTGTGCAGGCACCCTGAAATGCACCCGAAACCTCACCCAGCAATGCCTGAGCTTCCTGGCTGCTAAGAGAGGGAATCACCAGTGCACATCTCCTTTTTAAATTTCTTTTTCTCAAAATATCAGTTGCCACCAGTATTAAAATACATTGTTATCATCATTTAAATAGGAAATTATACAGCCTTCCTCCCTTTCCGAGGCTTGCCCTTAGCGCAAGGAGAAATGCTGAGCATAAGCGTTAAGTATCAGACTGTGACCCTGTGCAATAAAAAGCTCCAAGTTACAGATTTTTACCCAGTATTGTTTTCTGCACTGCAAAAGTAATAATTTAAAAAATAATAATAAAAAAAATCTTAAATCAGCTACTGTCTAGTATGGATCTCACCTTGAACTTTGTTTTGTGAGGCGTCTTGCTTCAGCTCATGTCTACAGTAACTCCTCCCCTTGGAAGACGTCTGCAATCATGTTGAAATACTGCAGCCAGCACCCGGCATCGGCAGTGCTGCCCGACTGCTCACCAGGCAATCCCCATGCTGACAGCACACGTAGCACACGCAGTGCTGCAGAACAGGCTTCTCTCATTTGTCTGACCACGGTAGGTTTACCATAGCTATTCCACAAGGTGACTGTTGTACATGAATAGAAAAATACAACCTTTAAAATAACAACTGTTCATCAATCTGCTCTTTATTTTGCATCTAAATGAATTGGAAGAAATGGCAGCAAAATAGAAATCTTAAAATGACTGTGTAAGAAAAAAAATCAAGAAACAAATCTTTGAAGAACTTGCATTAAAAAACACTACATGAGTACAGAACAGGTATCAAAAATTTTAACAGTGCCCCCAGCAAGTATTGATATGGGTCAGAGCCCAAATATAGATGTCAGCAAAATACAGCAATCAACTGGAAATTCATAAACCAGCTTCCATACCCAATTTGGATGAGATGAGATGGAGAAGGCTTTGGGGGATTTTTGTTTGATTGGTTGTTCTTTTGGGGAAGGAGGTGTGTGGTTTTTGGTTTTGTCAACATTTTTGGGGGGAGTGGGTTTTTGTCACATGTGGTTCTTGTTTTTTTTAAAAAAAATCACTTGTAAAATGTTGTTCTCATAAGAACAGCATATCACAGGGCTGTGGGCAGTGCTGGTGAGCACTGCCTCATGCACATCCTGGTTTCCTAGCTGTTCTGAAAGAGCTGCATGAAATAATTAGTCCAAAACACTGAATTCAAGCCTAGGCCCAAATATTTAAATTCTGATCATATTGAACAGGTTTAGGTTAAAAGCAGAGGAAGTATGACCATAAAGAGATTGATTTATGTAAGCAGACCAATGTGATATAAGCAAAAACAAGGCCAGAAAGGGAGCAGCATGCAAGACCTGAAGGTATCTAGTACCAAATCATGTACCAAACCTGCTCTTTGGTCAAGAAGAAAATTTTGAAAATGGCCTCTCAACTTGGAGTTAATTTGCCCAAATTAATGAGCACTCTAAGGAAATTTTTTAAAAAATCTATCCTGAAGCTATTATGCTCTCGGTAAATATCCTTTAATAATCATCAGGTTTGAGTGTTAGAGAGAATAACTATAGCTCCATGGCAGGAGTGTCTAGAGGTACATATAAAGCTTCCTGCTTTAACTGTGTATTGGAAACTGTGTATTTATGCTTCTTTCCAGCTTACTTCAGTAAACAAGACTGTCATTAATCTATTTTGAGAAGCTGAAGTAAATTTTACCTGATTTTATTTTTATTTTGGCTTGAAACCATTTGCCAAGTTCAACTGAAATTTGCAAACCATCTCAACTTTTTTTTTGCTTATTAATCAGACTCCACGCTAAGAGAACTGCATCTTATCCTTCTTTACACATGACCAAATTCCTGTGAACACCTTTCAGGCTTAGAGCAAACAGTGGGTATTCTTTCTGGGAAGTCATAAATTTTCACAGACTAACCAAACTGCAACTGCTCGTCAGCCTCTAACAATTAGATCTAGTGCTGGTCCCTAATCAGTTTTACCCATTTAACCTAGTGATAAAATGAGATTAATTACTCAAACAAAGTACACTGGTACATTCATAAGATTATTTCTGTCTCTGGTACATTGAATGACAGAAGTTTTGGATACAAATGCAATTAACATATTTGATGATGATGCAGAACTATTTGCCAGCCTTGAAAACCTATCAGGTAAAGTTAAAACAATTGTGTTTTGGTGTAGGAGAAAAACTAACACTTCTCTCACACTCATCTCTCCTTCTTCCTTTCTCTGTGTTGTGAAACATCTACATTGGAAGAAAGTGTACTGGAAAGTTAAGAGTATCAGAAAACACTGAGTGTACACTAGGTGCTTTTCCTTCTGTAAAATGACTTAAATTGAAATCAACATTTGCATCAACTGTCACATCAACAGTCCAACGTCTTGTCAAGGCACTAGGTGAGATCTGGACAGCCCTAGCTATGTCCACATTAGCCAACAGCACAGTGCAACAGCAACTCACCTGTAGAAAGAAACAACCACAGCCCTGAGGACTCACCCATGCTTGTTGCCTCCGGCTTTTGCTTTGGCTCTTGTGTGGCTCTTCACTTGAGTGGCATTGATGGCTTTTGGTGTGCTCCTGGACCACATCTTCCAATTTGGTTCCTCCCAACAGGAATCAATCTGCATGCTCCAGGATTGTTCCAAAACTACACTCAAGCACAGCAAACCGAGGCAACCAGGAGATTCTCTTAAAAAGCTCCATATGAACTAAACCACTAACACAGTCATACACAGCTGACTTCATTAAAGTGCAATAATTTTTTTGGCAATCATTATGATGTCTGCCTGATGGTTGAGTTTTGCTAGTTCCCCCTCTGGAAAACAAAAGCCAGCAATACTAAGTTACTGGAGTGCTACTGGAGTGACTGGTTACAAGTTCAATCACAAAATCACACGGAATCACAGAATGTTGGGGATTAGAAGGGACCTCAAAAGATCCTCTAGTCCAATCCCCCTGCCGGAGCAGGAACACCTAGATGAGACAGAGATCCAGTGACCAAGAGGAGAACAGTTTTGTGCTCAGTTAGAACACATGAAGTGAACAGTCCTGACACTCCCATGAGGGCTACAGCTATTCCAAGATTATCAGCTGATTTCCTCCATGTCTTTAGAAATCTAGTCACCACTCAATATTCTAATTCTAAATTCAAACTAAATGAAACATTTTTCACTATTTGAGGAAAGAAAAAAAAGAGAAATGGATAAGACATCCACAAGATTTAATAACATAATAGTAACTCTATTAGGACATCAAAATTAATTTCAGTTTCCCTGAGGTATCTTATTTTAATTAACAAATCCATGATCCTGCTTTATTAATTAGCATACTGAAAGAATAATAAGTTTCAGATGAGCTTAATTCTAATAAAGCTCTTCATCCCCTAAAAAACAATAAACAGAATTAAGGATCTCAATCCAATTTGTTTTCTACATTTAGGAGTAATGTTTAGAAATTCTACCAAATCGTACAGCAGAACTGTCAGTCATTTCTTTTAATCTGAAATTCTTTTGGTTTTACACTTATTACATTTCAGACATTCTACCTATTGAAGGGATGGCAGCAGCCCACTAAGAAAAGTAATTCTTTCAGGATACCAGGTAATTTTATTTTTCATATTATTTGCTACTATTGAATCTAAGTTATACATGCAGAACTTTACTAATTAGTGTATCTTGACTGCATTTCACTTATGAATTTCAAACTACCAGGTTGAATATTTTCAGTGCTTTACTGAAGAATAAAAGTCAAAACAGTTATTATGTAACAGAAAAAAATAGCGTTAATAGAATATGTACAAAGAGTTGAGCAATTTAAAAATGCAAGCTATAAGGGAAAATGCATGTGAACTTCACCAATAATTCTGCCGACTCTGTCACTGAACAGTCCTCTCTTCCAAGAATCATGGAGTGGGGAATAGCAGGAACTGCTCTATGTCCATAACATGATGCTCTGATAGTTAAAGTTGGTCCTGCTGTCTCCCCATTTCAGCTCTTTTGGGTTTTACTTGGGCTGTGGTATATCCCATGAAATCCCTAGGTGACAACCTAGTGGTACGTTGCCTCTGATATATGCAGGAAAATTATGGATATTCTCCCTAGAGATATTAAGAACATGTAGAGCTCATTAACACAGACAAGAACTTTTTGCAAGAATACCTAAAAACCTTAGCTATTTGCTTTATCTTTCTTTTCAAATCCTTTCCATATCCATGTGTTTCCACCGAGGAAGCCTAATTAGGAGGTCCTCATATTAGTGGGTTTTTTCCTCGGACGTAATAACAATCATTCTTAGTGTTTATTTTCAACTCTTTATGTCACAGGCATGTTAAAGGAGGAGAGTATTTCTCAGTGAAATTATTAACACACTATCATGTTATCGTTTGTATTTTCTAAAGGCTTTGTAATGTGTTTGGTAGTTTACTCAGAAGAAACAAAATGGTTAATATAAATAATTTTTTCCTCAAGAAAACAGGGCAGTCATTTCAGATATTGATTGCTCTAATAATTTATCTTCTCAGAACACCCTTAAATGTGGAAGACTGAGGCCTCAGTGGCAGTGAACATTCTTATCTCTTGCTTTATGTTTCTGAATCCCCTCTCAGGATTTAGGTTTTTGCTGTAGTGGGGATCAGCGCAGATGGAACCATTAATTCTCTAAAAAAAAAAAGTAATATTTCCTTAATGGATGCCATAAATTAATGCTTAATAATGGACTTAATTATGTTATGCTTGCTAGCTCTCATATTTACTGTGTATCAGGTAAAAGTACAGGAACTCCAGGTTCCAGACGTGTTAAAAAGAATGTGAAGTTAAAAGAAGATTCACCCCCCACTAAACACACACAACATTTTCATGTGGTAATTATACTAATTTGCTCTAATACTTACAGTTTAAATATAGTAGACAAGCAAAGAGTTAGTACAGCAAAAATGGAGAATGTAACCAATTCTAGCAGCAAGAAATGCAAATAATCAAATATTGAATGAAATTCTGTTCTCATTTACTCCAGTTTAATAGTTTATTCTGGTGACCAGTATGCGAATGTGGCCTCTTCTCTATTTTCTTTATACAAAGGATTATACATTTTATGGACTCTAACATTTGGTTAATGGTTAGTAAATCTGGCATTTACAGAGACATTAGGAAAGATGGTATTTATTTGCAATTTTATTTCCCTCATAGTGAAACGTGGAATCCATACAGCTGTACAATGAAGATGATTAGAACTGCTAGAAATGAAGGCCTCCTGGGAAAAAAAAATATCAATAGCATAGTTTAACTACATGAACCATAATTGCATTATTAGCTCTGCTGTGCACTACCACAGGAAAGCTAATGACATGATTCTGGAGAAGCTTTATAGATTATGGAAAACTATATAACCTCTTGCGCTCCCATTGACAACACAACTCATTTGAGATCCCTGCCATTATGGGAAGCAAAACTCCCTCGTTTTTCACAAACCTTGTGAGTATGTCTTTTCATGGATTTTAAATTTTAACTGTATATATGCCCATGGACCAGTAGCTGGAATAGTAAATAACCATTTGTTTAACTTCAGTTGTGGCAAATTTAGCAGTGAACTGTGTTTTCAGTCTCTGTCCAACAAATAAATGACTGTTGCAGAAGGAGTGAGGATGAAGAGGTGCTCCCCACTCCAGATGTGTGCTCACTGTACCTGAGAGGTAGCAAAAGGATTACTATCAAAACTGCCAGTGAAATGAAATGTCTGTTGTTTGTTTTTTTAAAAGTGTACTTACTGCTAAGTCAATTTGCCTACAGTTTACCAGTGGGATTCGAGCTTAAAAGCAGAAGACCAAAATAATTTTCATAACATTCTGACAACATGCAACAGTTATGGAGCAGGAGTCACTCCTGCTTTGTCCCTGTATTTTCTCCTCCCACTCAGTCCTCAGGTTGCAAAGACATAACTGCATTAAAACCACTAATTTACTGAAATAGAAGAAATGTGTAGTCAAGATTATTAAGTCTTGAAATACAAAACAATCCAAGACACAATCCTAAAACCTTGGGCCTGGGAGACATCTCATCTCCTTGATCATGTTGCACATAGTCAACTTGCTTTAACAGCCAACTTGCACACATTTGCTCTTTGGCTCCTTGGTGATCTGCAACAGCAAATATACAATTTTTTTCTTACATTATATGTGCATTCATGCCTTGATTGCTGCTAGTTCCCCACCATACAAGGATCAGTGACCTCCTTTTTCACTGGGAAGGTTTAAAAGTTAATTTGTGGCGCCATGTGAACTGAAAGGAGAACTGATCCTGGGGTGTTTCCCCATCCACAGCCTAAAGGTGGACATAATTAGTTGCATCCATTTTAGGTCTTTAATCACTTCAACAACCAACCTGGGTATTGCCTTCGGGGTTCCTGTGGTGGTTCGGAGCAGAGCAGCCCAGTTTGTCAGCGCTTTCTGATCACAGCACCAGGCAAGCAGGCAGGTCTGCTCCCTTACCCAGGTACACTAGTGTTTCTGCTCTCATTGACACCATGAGACCGTAAAGGAAGTTAAAGTATAGGATGAAAGACCTGCCATTAAACTGGATGTGGGTAAGCAGCATAAAAAACTTTGAATAGAAAAAGAGCGCTAATTTACCAGCAAAATGTCTTATTGTTATTTAGACATTATCTTCTATATAACTTACTGCTGAGGTGACGCACCACTCTGCAAACCTATTAATACATTATGCCCACTTCTGCTTGAAAGGCTTAGCCCACTGAAGGAAGCGCTAACTTGCTAAATGAAACCCTATTCAAGCAAGGGAATTCTGGGAATCCCTAAACGGACATACAATTGTGATATACACAAGATACAGTGGATACAAGTCTTATTTCCAGAGGTTCTTGGAAAACAATGTTGTACGAATGTCTAGAGCATTTTTTAACTGGGTCCTGAGGAAACGGGCGTGTTTCCAGGCTTGTAGCTTCTACTGTCAAATTCTGCTGGGTTTACTTATGTGTGGTAACATGTTGCCATCAAGTGGCCATTTATTCAATTACAGCTCTGGGGCAGGCTGCTTGCCTTTCCGGAGGTGGTGACTTCCTACGTTGAACTGTGTGGTATGTAAATATATTAACTCCGCTGCTACTACTTATGCAATTATGTTTCTCAAAAACACTTTTGATCCCAATTGCTTTGAGTCTCCAAAAAGAAGGATGCGATTTAGAGCATCTAAATTAGCAGCATCTGCCCTCCTTATCAAGATTTTTCCTCTGTAGCTGAGGAGCGTAACATGTAATTCTAATTCTGCTAAGAGAAAGTATGTAGGGAAGCATTCCTTTTAATGCTGTTGTACATGCTTCCTTACAAACCATAGGGGGCATTATGTTACCATGGTTTGTTCTTCTAATTTATCAATTTAGAATGATGCTCTGTTATTGTCATATTCATCAAGCTCTCAAAAGCCTTGTATTTACACCAACCCAAGAAATAAATGCAGGAAACTATGTTCTACAGTTTCTGCTGTTTCAGAATTCCTTTTCTGGACATCCAAAGTGCAAGATATGCACCCTTTCTTATTAACTGCAACTTAATTTAAATCCAAGTACCTACTGGATATACGTGCAGATTAATCTGTAAAGTGCCAAAAATCTGTTGTTGAATGAATGTAGCAAAGAAAGCAAGGGACTAATCTTTGGGAATATAACTTTAGAATCCTGGGCTCTGCATAACAGTGAGGGAATACCCTCGTGCTAACTTGAAAAGAAATGCAACTGCAGGGGGTGATGGAAGAGGGCAGGATGGCTCTGGTCCACCTGTGCCTTCACATGGCACATCAGGCACATACAGAAGAACCTGCAACCTGCAAAAGCCAGCCAAATTACTTTGGCTTGGTCACCAAGCCCCAGCCAGTCTCCTGGTCCCCTGTGATGTTGCTCATAAATACCCACCACACAGCCAGCAAAAGCCTCAGGGAGTGATGGCAGGTTGTGCCACCATGCAGGAGCCTTTGGGCAGAGCTACATATTTGTTTCTAAAACTGCTGTGATTTAAAAAGAAAAATACTATCTCTGTTCACCTCTCATGTGGCTGCATAACTGCCAACATGAGAACAGGTCTGTAAAATGGTGGTTTCCCTAAACCTTTTTTGAGCCTGCGCTCCAGTTGACTTGCAGAGCTCCCACAGCTGGGTGCCTGCGGAGGGAGGGTTAATGTGCTAATCCTTACAGCTGCCTCTGAAGCAAAATTTAATAATCTTTGCATGCTTTCTGCAGAAAGAAGGTTTGAGGATCTTGTAAACAGCAGATTAAAGGCAATTTCAAAACTGGCTCAAAATTTTTGTTTACAGGAAATTATCTTTAAGGCAGCAAAAAAGAAGCCTTTCAAAAGTAAAATTCACTGTGACTTAGCCCAAATTTAGGTAAAAAAACAGGTATTCATTAGCAACCTTGATGTTGACTCTAAACCTATTTTAAGCTTTAGACTAACAGGAAAAGGTTAATTGAAGAACATATCCTCATCTTATGTAACTGACATTCTGTGGGTTAAAAAAAATAGAGAAAAATAAAATGGTCAGATTTTGTAGATTGCTTTAACAATAAATATTTAGACCATTTCAGAATGTATGCCACCTTTTGAGGATGAGATTTGATATCCTGTATGACATCAAGAAATCTCCACAGCTTCTTGTTCAGATAATGACTCACAGAAACAGAACACAGGAGAAACAGACAAACTCAGAAGTACTAAACTGTAAAATGGCAACTAAGGCTTGGGTTCTGCCGGGGGGGAGGGAATGGAATATATTTTTGTTAACAATATTTAGGAAAATTAAGGCTTCTGGTGTTCATAAACTCACTGCCAATTACAGAGTGGCATCCTGAGGAGAGAAAAAGGAGACTATAATGAGAAAGGTAGAAACATTTGTAGTAAAATACACTTTTTTCTAAACAACTTCAAGAACAAACTAATCATTTGCTACTAAGATGGTTCCCCCAGTTGAGAACTGTACTTTATTTTTTTACTTTTGAAAAAGTTGTCTTTGCTTTGTATCATCCAGTTTCTCTCCGTTTCCTTTTGGTGCAAAGAACCCTTAAATGCATAAAGGTTGCACTGGTAATTTTTGCTCTGTCTCCCACATCACACTTCAGCCATCAAATGCTCACAAGAAGCTTCTGCTGAAGAAAATAAAGCCAGATGCCCATTTCTAACAGCCAACATTGCCTGACATAGCTAATAAAGGTAAGGTATGACTGCTTACTGACTGTTATCCCTATGGTTGTTGCTATCTCACAATACAAAAATCTAATATAATACTGAAAATACAGCAGAAGACAACCTCTGGTATAGGAAGAGTGCCAGCTCCAGGAGCAGCATGAAAGTGCTGGTTGTATTGCTCAGAGACGTAAGTGATTGAACAAGGAAAAAAATCAGTGCTCTTGACACCTACAAAAACATTATCAAGAGAAAGGGAGATGGGGCTATCTAATTGTATAATATTAGAAGAACACTTGCATAATTACAGAGCTATAGTGGCAGCTGCTTACAATGTCCACTATCAGGCGCTGCAGGTGGTAATTTATCCATAGGTTTCCCATTCATCTGAATAGAAAACGGCAGGGGGTGGACTCTTGGCATTCCACACAATGGAAGACATTTTAAGCAACTACTACACGCTAGGTCCCCATTTCAATTTTGGGGAGAGGATATGGACTCGCCTATTGCTAAGTGCCAATTTTGGGGCTGTATTTTTTATTGTCAGAGATGTCACAGGACAAACGGGAGATGAGCAGGGAACTCAAGTTCCTAGTACTGTTCATCACAGGCCTGATTGCTGGAAATTTCCCTGAAGATTTATTCTCTATCGGGTGCATTTTGCAGGAGATGGTAAAGGAAAGCTGTGCCATTTAAGATTCAGGACTCTCAAATACCAGCAAGCATGAAGACAACTGTTGGTAGTTTGAAATAATAATATATATATATAAAAGCCTTCTTTGTTATTTTATTTATACCTCAATTATGTCACTTCTAAAAACACAGTTTGGAAAGAAGGGCATATCTCAGTGCATATCCTTTCACCTCCTTCATGCATATGAGTACACAAAATTCACCTCAGGGTCAGAAATCAAATGGTTATTATGGCTTCAGAAGGAACATCACACATGCAGTGCTCTGTGGTGTCTCACAATACAGTCTCTTCATCTCTTCAGTTACCATCCACTCTTTATTAATAAGCAGTGAGCTCAAAACAGAGCAAAGCTTTAATCCTATACTTCTTTTGAGCAGTGTGGTGTGCTATTCTCACTTGCTTATAGCCTTTTCTTAGTGGTATCCACGTACCGTATACTGGCAGTGGTATCTGCTTTATGTTTATTTCCATTTAAGAGTATATGTTTTCCATAGTGTATTTTAATGACTTGTTGAGCAATGCTATCACAGACTTATTGCCTTGGTCTTAACATGCTTGATGAGCTGCCAGAGTTTCCAGCAATAACAAAAGCCACTTGCAGCCATGCCTATTATTCTCAATGCCGTTAGGAAAAGCTGGCAAACTCACTTTGTCACTTTTGCAGCTGGGTGGCATTTATGAGGTGTGTTTCATGTTCTCACAGCACTGACTTGTATCACAGAAAAGCACAAAACTATCATTTTAATTGGAGCAATCATAGGTATCATTCTTGCCACTGTATATTACATTAAGTTAATGAACTTTGGGAGATACACTTGAACACATCATCGCGATCAGCCCAATTCATTATAAACTGTATGCCTCATTTACATGGGTTCCTAGTTTATTTTACTGAGGATGGGGAATATGCATCCTCTGCAATTAGCTCAACTTTTTTCCTTCCACAGGCAAATTATTACTTCTGAGAGATAGGCTGAAGTGATAGAGGAAACAAAACAAGCATAAAAAGAATATATACATACTCTAAACTGGTACTGTATTCAAGATTGGACTGCTAAACATGAAGGAAGCATAAAAAAGTTTTGAAAAGCTGCACTTTTTAAAAAAAAAAATCCTTTTACTTATGTATTTGTCATGGGGAGAGCGAGGCAGCTTTTCCTACCACCCACCAGTACTCTCCTCTGGCACTGTACTCTCCAGTAGAGCACATGCAGGAGGGATCCCACCTTGCAGCTTTTGGCTCTTGTTTCCCTGCTCCCCTTCCCCTTAAAGCTCAACTTGATTTGAAAAGAAAATAATCACAGCTGGTTTAAAATTAGCTTGAAGGAAAAGGGAGCATCTCAAAAAGAAAAGAAAATACAGAAAAGTCACTCTTCCCTGCAGCTTTGTCTGAACAATCATTCACAACAGTTGAACTAAGGAACTCTCCCATCTATGCTGCCATCTCATTTTACTTGCTGTGCCATATATACCACACATTCTTTCTGAACCAGAATACGCTTGTGCATTTTCATGTAACTTTTCTTGAGATCACCATTGCTAAAGACCTCTTTTGAGCTCTGTAACACCATTTCAGAGACTGAAGCAACACTCTCTCTATCTGCTACTTTTTCTTGGAGTTGTCAACCAGGTGACAACTCTTCTGCTCTGTTGTATCTTGTGTTTCTTTACTTCACATATTCGTCTTTTTTTATGAAGCCAGAATGTAGCAAAGATTTTGCAGCTTTCATAATTTCTATAAATGCTTATTAAAAGTAAGCATTTAGAAAATACAACTCTGTTGTAACTCATGGCTCCAAGGGGAAAGTTTTTTAGCAGAGAAATTCCAGGGAAGGATCAAAGTACAAAGTATGAAAACTTCAGATAATTTCAAGGGTTCTTTCATCAGAAAGCCTGACTCAAGTCTGTTGTGTCACAGAATTAGCAGGCAGCTGTAGCCATCATGTCCATGCACTACTCCTTAATAAGTTTGACTGTGAAGATGATGAGTGGAACATGCAGGCTATGATGGCAACACACATCTACTAACTAGCTCACATATTAACTGAAGCTGACAACTGTAAATCAGCCAATGAAGTATTTTGTTCCCAAAACCAAGGATATTTTTTCTGGTTTTGTCAACTCTTCCACAAATATTAAAGAACATACTCACCTCTCTTTTTTTTAAAAAAAAAAAAAAAACCAAAAGGAAAGTAAAGGGTGTTGTCTTTAGATTTGCACATTGCTTTCTTGTATCTCTGTCTCCTGATTAGCCATTAGTACTTTAAATAATGGACAATTATAACTGAAAACAGAAAAATTCCCATGATGATACAGGTCAGATTCTCCTGTTCTAAGGATAGACAAAAACTGCAAAACCCAGAAACATTAAATGACCTCAAGATCTTATCCCAACTCCCAAGCTACATGAAAGCTGAAAAATTTGTCATGTAATGGGAGAAAAATACCCCATGTGGAGGAAAAGAGTGAAGCCTTGGGAAAGAGAGCTCAGCTTGTAACACCGTAATTTTGAAAAGAGCATGTACCCATGCCTGTGTAGGAGATATTTCAGGGTATCCAAGGATTGATGCAGGGAGATTGATGCTGCTTACAGCAGCACTGCTGTACTAAGACCAGAAGCATAGTTAGGATTGCTTGTTACCAGTAGAATTAAAGCTCCCTTTTAAGAATTTTGGACTTTAAATCTTATTTTCCCACTAATTATTTCTGATAAACTTTTTGCCTGGAAATCCAAGTACTGGATTAAGTTTGTTTACTGTTCGCTTTCCAAACAACTGCTTACACCAGGGCTGTAGGGTTTTTTTAATCAAAAATGGAACAGGGATCGCAATAGCAGGAAGTATTTGTTCTCACTTGAGGAGTTGTGACACTCTAAAAATATAGGTCACAAATAAACACAAGCAAAACCTCTAGAAATGCAGTAGTAATACCTAAATCTCAGTTGCTTTCAAGTGCTCTATCATCCTGAAGGTGACCCAAAAAAAGCCTTGTAGCATGGACGCTTGAGCATATCTTGACTTCTCCTAATCTTACCAGCAAGGCAGCATCAAGCTTTTGTATTCCCAAAAATTTGCTACCTATCTGCCAACTCTTGCCCCCTTTGTACAGTAATCCAAAGATGAGAATATTACTTGGTTACAAGACAGTGGGTGGATAAGAGTGAAAAAATATATTTATATTAAAATGGATGATGTGAATAATTAAAACCACTTTTCTATCAACTGAAGGAACAGAAACCACAAAGATGAAAGTGAAGTCTCCTGTTTTATGAGTTGCCTAGCCAATCAATACCATCCGTCAGCAGCAACTGTATAAACACTTCCCCTCAGCAAAGCCTTTGTAGAGCCACCTGCACCCTGATCCGGACTGAACCTCAGTGACATTTTAAACATTCTCACGAGAAGTTTTCTTCATTCAGTGAATACAACATACTGCATGGCTGAGCAAATTACTGGAACATATGCGGTGGTAGTTTAGGATTTTCAAGCAGCAGTTTAAGTTGTTGGGGGTTTTTTATCCAATGCTTTGTTTTAACATTTGAAACCCCTACATTCATTTCCGTCCATGTTCCAACTGGGTTTATCAAAACTTCTGCATACTTTGCAGTTTGAGTCACAACAGGCTAATACCCCAACCACTGTAAATCAGTTTAGCTGCACTGAACTCAGTAGACAGAGGTGGATTCAATCTAGCTGAGGATTTAGACTGTTACATTTTAAAGTTTGGGGTTTTTTTTAAGAAAAAGGCACCTTGAATACTTATTTACTATTGAGCTATCAAATTTGTTTATTTTTTGCAATATTTGACAGAGTCATAGGAGTGAATTGTCATTGCAGGAAGCAGGGGGTTATACACACAATTCTCATTAACAGTAGTATTTTTCTTGGGATTTGCCAATGCCAATGCCATCTAATCAGTCCTAACTTTCATGCTTCTGCATGCACAAACCAGAAGGGATAGGACTTAAGGAAGGTGAAGTGAAATTACTATGCAAAAAAATGCCAACCTGATTTCACCACTGAAATTCACAATCCCCAAGTGATGTGAACCACAGTACTTAAGAACATTTCACACAGAATTTAATGCAGTTATTACCTTATGCAGTCGGCTCTCAGTCTCCATGTATGCCCTATGGAGCCTTCCATGTAATATAAAGATAGACTTTAATATAAAAGGCCCATCTCGAAAATCTATTAAAAAGTCTATATTAAAAAGTCTATCTTTATATTAATATAAACTTCTGCCAAAATAAAATTTATTTTCTAAAGATATTATTTACTTTTCAGTTTAGGACTGAAATTGCAGGTGTTTTTCTATTTCTTTAATGACAGAAAAACAATAACTCACAAATGCTTAATACATGTGCATAAAAGGGGAAAAAAAAAACCAAACAAAAAACCCACCTCGCACCACGGGTTCCTCCTCTTATTTTCCCAGAGTGCTGTTTAATTTTACAGTTCTGTTCTCACATTGTGCAGTTGCTGTCTAGAATCAGGGTAATTCAGTGCACAAAGGAAGAACAGAAATTAGAGAAGTTGCAGGAGTGATATTTTCTCTTAGTTTTTTCCTTATCCTAGTCTGTTCATTCATGCATGTGAGAATACTGGTGCCATGGATACAACATTATTTAATTTTTTCTTCCTACATAACCTGTTAAGATTCCTCACCAAAACTTTTACAATTAGCATATATACTTGATTCTCAGATACTAAACAGCATTGTGTTTTGCCATAATTGGTCTTTAAAAATCGGTGACATTACAATACCAACAGTGACACTGGACATAGAAGGGGCAGAAATCCAAGAGAATGCAGGCAAATCTACCAAGCATTTGTGTGAAACTTCCAATATTTCTCTCCTCTAGCTCAGTCAAGAGACAGCATTCATTAGTAATTCTTTTTGCCATAAAGACCAGGAGAAGACAAAACACAAGCAGAACCAAACTGTGAAAACATTAATTTGATATCAGTTTTGGCAAAGGTGCTTATTTCACTTTCACCTGCCTTGAAAGTGAAATAAGCAATGAAGTATGACTTCAAAGCTCTGTAGATGAGATCCATTGATGTGATCACAATATTTGATAAAACATCTCTTATTTCCTTAAAAAGTGTAAATTTAATGAAATTGAAAGATTTCAAACAAATGCTTGCACAGAGTGATATACAGTGCATCCCATAAATCTCTATGAGAAATATTGAAGGAGAAAATAGAGATGAAGCATGAGAAGCATGTCAGAAAAATTGTTTTTCTAGTAAATTGCAAAAGAATTCACTACCAATATAGTGAAATTACCAGGCTCCACACTGACTGTGTTAAGCAATGATATGTGCCTTGCCTACACAAAACTTGCAGTGCAGTAACCACTTGATAATTCATTGGTAGATGTGTCAAAAAGAAAAGAGAACAAAACACCCTATAGGCAGAACATGCAAAATCTCCTCATAAATCAGTAATTATATTTTTAAGTGCACTTCCCAGACAGAAAAGAATTACTGGAACCAGTGGCTAAGCAAATACCTCAAATTCTATCTTTTTACCAGAAGTATATAATAATACTTTTCAATTTTTTTAAGACTTTTTGTTTGTAAAACTGTTGTGGAAACCACTTATTCAAGTTTAGCACAGCTTTTTCTAGCTTGTTCCAAATCTTTGTTCCAATGGGCATCTTTTGGCATCAGACTGTGTGCTTATCTGTGCAGAGCACTCATCAGCACGCGCCTGGAGCCCAGGTTGCTTTTGTGTTGGGTTAGATGGCATAAACATTGGTGGCTTGAGGGGAGGGTTTTCCTTCAAAAACTATTGTTAACTTTCCACTGTATAGCTGAGAATAGTGTTCAAAATCTTACATTCTTCTAATGAGATAAAATAAACATCAGAAAAAAAACACTAAAAGGTATTTTTAAACCAGAACAAATTCAAAGACACTGCTGCCAAGAGGATACACCACACAGTACAAAAACATGTCTTCAATGATCACATCCCACTGTAGTATAAAATCATTTTGAAAAAGCACCTTTTTCTGTCACCTTGCCTGACAAGCTTTATGTATTTTATTTGTATGCAAGTGAATGGCAGTTCATTGTGTCCCAGGGGATGACATATTAATGATCATTTGCTCCCCGCTGTGTGGCCTGTCATAATTTTGCAGGAAGACTGACAGAAGTAACAACCAATCAGTCTGTTAATATTTGCCTGACAGTGGCCACTCAGTCCATTTTAACCAAGGTCCTTTGCCAAATCCTTAGGTGATTTCCATTTTAAAAAATGCTATTTTTGATGGCATCTGCAAATTGCTAGATAGAAGCAGGCTAAACAAACCGTATATTTCTTTTGTGTAGCAGTCAGACTTCTGACTCAGCGGGTGTTTTCTGGAAAAAAAGGACTTCCAATCTGAAAGCCCATTTTGGTCAGCAAGAATCAATCTCTAAAACATTCAGCAATTTGTTATATCAATATCTTAACATGGCAAATACCTTGCAGCATATAAGAATTAAATCCAGTTCTGACAAGTAAATAGAAGGCAGAATTTTTTAAAATGATAGTAGAAAGTCAAATGTCAACAAATCCCACAGATTTGTACAACATGATGTCATTCATTTCTCTCTTCTCTGCTACGCTGCCGGCTTCATTTTACCTTGAGGCTTGTAGAAAAACCCAGATAAAGACAGTTGTTACCAACTCTGACACACGAATAACCTTACATTTTATTAGCCATTTTATATCGTACGACCCCATGGTAGATGCACTCGAAGCTATTAAAAAAAAAAGTTTCAATAAAATGATTTCTGAGTGTTTGCCAAGCACAAGGTACAGATGATTATGAAGGAGATTAGCAGATGTTGGTATTGACAGTCAGTTGCCATGCCCCCCCTCCCCCAAACAAGAGCTGTGTTTTTTTACAAGCAACTGCATTTTATTCTTATTCACGTGGAAACAATATAGAATCCCAGTATCCCCAGAATTAGTCTCAAAACAAAATCCTGACGTGAATGATCGTGGTGAAAACATTATATTGGGGGAGGGGAACTAAAAACAACCAAAAAAACCCCCAACAATAAATAAATATCCATGACAGGTGGACATCAGCTTGAGACAAACCCCTGCCCCTGGGTGACAGACAGGCTGTGACCAGGCACGACATGCCTGACAGACCCTACCTGAAGGAAGCAGCATTAGCAGTTACCTCTCAGGGTGTGCTCCTGAGACCTAATGACAGTCAATATCAGGTGTTGTAGCTATAACATTTTGATGTAAATTAAATAGATACATTGCATCAAAGGCATTTGTATAAATGGAATAAGAAAGGGAAAGATACTTGTTTGCTGCCTGCTGTTCTTTATATGCAAATCTTAGTATATTACATGGTAACATACTTGCCTTCCATAGCCACATAAATGTTTTACTGTTTTATGAGATGTTTGCAATAAATGTGATTGATGATATTTTTTTTTCATAATTGTCTATTAGAAATACACTATTTTGGTGACAAATCCTTAAGGATATCTCACTTTCTAAACCGAAGAGAACGAGAGTTACCGGTACCAGGAACTGGGTGGTGCTGCTAATAAATGTCAAAATGCACATTCAATCCACTGGTTAATTTTACTCATACATTTCTTTAAGCTTGTTAGCATCCTTTCCAGGTTTACCGAGTTTTGCATTTCAATCAGATACAAAGATGTATAAAAATACTGCTACTGTACCTTAGGGCAGGCAAATAGCTTTAAGCTACACACACAAATAGTCACAAGGGTGAATAGCTATAATTGTATTGGAGTGCATCCAAGAAATCAGCTATTCTGTTTATACTTCTTGCCTTTTTGAATTTATGTGCACTTCAAGCAAACATACTGTAAACTGATTTTAATACTATAACTGGTAACCTTAGTATTGCAGCTTATTGCCTATTTTTCATACCATTGCTGTTGTGCTAGAAAAAATATAAATGTCTGAATAAAAATTTGTAGCAGGAAAACTCCTGGGCCATTTGTAAATAATAATGGATATCACTAATAGTCACTTTAAAATGAAAAAACATTAAAGATCTTTGGCCTACAGTTTTAAATTGAAATTCTGTCCTGAGTAATTCTGAAATTGTTAGAGACGTAGGACAGAAAAAAAACAGCTCTATTATTTTCATATCCATAGTTATTTTGAAATGCTAGGTATCAGTAGGATTATTCCAGCACAAGCCACATCAGAGGGTGGAGACAGCTGTATGAATGCTCTAAAGGTCATACATGGATTTGCACTCATTAGTGGCCCTTGTAATGTATTTATCAGAGGTTTGGCTCCATTGTTTACATCAGACCTCTGCACATATACTGTGGAAGTGGAAAAAAAGCAGGACTATAGCTATTAGCATGAAGAATATGGATTACATTCCAGGAGGATATGCAACTATATCTCTTTTATCTATGCCCTGCTCGCATATAATCAAAGTAGCATGCATAGGCAAACACGTGGTTTTGCATTGTTACTTAACTACATTCAGGAACCGCTTCCAGTCGTGGGTTTGTTTTAGCTTTCGTTGAGACTTAGTGGTTCAATTTTTACAACATTGAGACAGAAACAATGAGAATTATTTTTTACATCACTTTGAGATCTAGCAGTCAAAATTGCCAGGAATGTATTATTGCTGATTAAAATGCATCATCCATTCATTAGCAGTGTCCACAAAAATATCAGTAACATATCAAGAAAATCAATTGGCAAATAAAATATTCAATAACTATCCAAATAATCACATAGAACAGAAAAATCTTCTGCAACATTAAATGACAAGAAATGTAATTCAGTATGATTTATCAAACTTTTCAAATACATACGTGGTTCAATTAACTCTTTCTAGTTAAATTATAGCAAACAAAAATAGCAATTGTAGGATAGTAAATGAATGGAAACAAAATCAGGACTTTCACATCTGTGAATTATTAGTCACAGATTTCCATAACAATATATTTTTTTTTTCTTCTAGGTTAATTCAATTAAGAGGAAATTTGTCCGATTTTTTGCCAAATAAATTAGATTTAACATATTAACTTGGGAAGACATTAGAAGAAATTTACTGGGTTCATTAGGCTTAGGAAATTAAGTTACAGAAAATTGTTCTTCCTTCTAATAGATTCAAGCAGTAATATTTAGCAGTCTGTCAAAGATATATATTTCTCATACAAATAGATTTCTTATGAGCTGAAAGAGCCACTACTTCTTCATAGCACCTGTAGTTGTGACTTTGTAAAGGAAAGTCTGCTCCTACTTGTGAGAGCTTATAAAACATCTAGAGAACTCAAGAGAATGGCAGAAAATGCTAACTGCATCTACAAAAATGAACCATTGCCCATTCTCTGGGGTAATGGTAAGTGGGGATACTCTGATTAACCAAAAAACTTTAGGAATACTGAAGAGCACGTTAGCCCTTGCTCAGCTGTTCTGGTCCTCAGCACCAGCTCCTGAATCCACAAGACATCAGGCACGTGCCCTCCATGCTCTCCCATGGCGAGGGCAGAGGGGGACAGCCAGCTCCCAGCCCAGGCTCAGTGTGGCTTGTCTGAATCCACAGCAAGATCAACCCACAAGCCAGAGAAATCTCCCATGATAAGCAACAGAATGCGTTGAGGAACAGAGATGCAAACCATAGCCTGGGAGGCTTGGGGTGCATTCTGGTAGGCTGCAGGTGTGACCAGGAAATTTCAGGTACCATAGATACCCAACACTTTACATAACTGCTCCTACAACGCTACCTTTCAGCATCTTCTAGTAACAAATTAGATAAGGTGTCTACTACATAATTCTCTTCCCTTCTTTCCCTGTTTGTGAATACATTATCTCCTGTTGAAGCAAAACAACGTCAAAGAAGTGGGAACAGGTAGGAATTAATTTTCTTGCCTGTAAGGAGGTCAAGACCAAAACCTTTTCTAACAAGGCAGAGGAGGAACTCCTATCTTCCCATGGGTGTATCCAAGGCTGTGACATCCCAGAGCTACTCCTACTCTGAATTAGGCCAAAGAGTTCAGTATCCTATGGGAGAGAAAGTGGTTACAGCCATTTCTGACAGCTCAAAGGGTGCAACAGAAGAGACATGGAGAGTCATAGAATGGCTTAGGATTGAAGGGACCTCAAAGATCATCTATTTCTGAGCCTCCTGCTGTGGACAGCATTGTCAACCACTAGATCAGGCTTCCCAGAGCCCCATCCAACCTGACCTTAAACACTTCTAGGGATGGGGCATCCACAACTTTTTTGGGCAACCTGTTCCAGTGCCTCACCACCCTCTAGAACAGGTTGCCAGAACAGAACACTAAATCTAATCTCCAACCTAAATAGGAAAAGAAGAATTTGTGCTGCTGACTCCCTTCTCCTGAGAAGAATGACAAAAACACTTGGGTAGTGAACTTTTGGGAAAGTATTGTCAAGCTTCATGAAATTCCATTCAAGAGATACAAAGGTTTATCCAAAAAGCATTAGTTTAACTATACTATATTCCTATTAATAATCGGTGTTTTGAATTTTTAAAAATTTATTAAAAATTCTGAAATACTGCCTTACACATGAAGCAGAAACTGTAAAGGTTTGTCATGATCATCCTTAATTCTAGTGGGGAGGATATGATTTGCTCAATATGAGTTTCTTCCTGCCACAGTGTTTTGTTCTGGCCATATAAGACAGATCTGAGTAGAAGAATAAAGTCGCAGCCTTCTCCTGACATCACATGCATAGTTAAAGCTCAAAAGAAATATGATCTGGTTTCTGGAGCTAAATTTGGCCAAAATATCACAAATTAATTTCTATTGGTACAAAAGCACCTTGGGGTACAAAACTAGTTTCCTAATCTAACCACTTAGATCAATTGAGATCATATGGTCACTGAAAGTCTATTCAGATACAGCAGTGCAGACTCCACAACAAAGAGCATCCTCACTCTTTACTGCCTAAATTCATACCTCTGACTTCAGTACCTAATGCTAACACTGGACTAGGAAGAGCCATACCTGTGTTTGGAGGTCGCGGGGGGGGGGGGGGGGGGGGGGGGGGGGGCGGGGCTTATCAGTGGTCCTTGAATAACTTCTCATAGCAAGGCTGCTCTGGAGCACTATTGTGGAGACAGATTTTCAGCAAAGAGGAACAGAGCAAGACAGGCTCATAGTGAATGATCTCCACTGCAGTTGGGCTACTGTTTACGGAGACTCAAGATTTCCGTTCTTCTCTTCCAGGGAGATATCAAACGCCATAACTGTTGCTGTTACTGCTTCCCTTCTCTATGCTTTCTTTTTTTCAAGCCGTCTTTTGTCTCTGTTGCTCTCCCAGTTGTTAGTAGATAATTTGATTTGTAGAAGTACACACAGAGGACTCCTAAAGTGGCTGGTGAAGAGTTCTGCTCTTTTCCAGCTAAAAACTCACAAGGAGTATCCTAACAAGTGCCAGTTACATTCCTGATTTTTGTGAAAGGCTTGCTTGAAACTACTTAAAACACCAGCTTCAGCCCATATAAAATATCAGCTCTTCAGCACTCACTCCTAAGCTTGTACAGCTGGGGCTTTAACTGTAGAAGAGCAGATGGTGTAGATCAGGATCCATGAAAATAAAAAGCATACTGTCATATGAACTTCTTTATTATTACTCCCTGCAGCATCAGTGGTTGGTTAGGGAGAAAAAAACCTAAATATTCAAATTTTCTAGACATTTTAGGGGTATCCTAGAATATACATTGCAGTCTATAAAACCATTCTTCACATTTGGTGAATATACTTAGAAGTGACCATCTGGAAATTATTAAAATTCACGGGAACTAGAAAATATATACACAGTGTGGTTTCATTATTCCCCGCACTCATACCACCTCCCATTTTTAGAAAGACAGAGCTGCTCATTTATTTATTTTTAAAATACTTGAGTAGAAGATTAAGCTCTTGGAGAGGATGGCTAGAATAAGAATATGATGAACTAAACCAGACAACAGTGTTTTTCTGTTCTTGGCCACCCTCTCCCGCTTCCCAGTACCATGTCCCTGTTACACAAACAAATGCCACTAGCCCCGCACACTAAGGTACAGGCTGTCTCACAAGATGCTCTCGTCCCTGGTGTGCTCAATTTGACAGTTTGCCTGTGCAACTCAAATAATCTGTGGCCTAATGAAGGCTTTGCTTTTTTATCTCTCTAATTATCACCTCTTTATTGACATGCATTGGGAGGCCTGATTCAACCTCCCCACTCCAGTGCTGTACTAAACATTTTCTCTTTTGAGGTTTACAAAATACTTGGTATTATTGCAAAACATCAGCTAAAAGAGTGAAAAGTATAATTTCAGTTTGGGGTTGTCTTTTACTGGAATAAAAAAGAAGCCTAACAGTTTTCACACAATTACTTTAGGCCTGTGGGGATTGATTCATTAAAAAAATAACTTTGTGGCTTCCATTGTTTGATGCCAATAGAATCATTAAAATAATGTGTCTTATATTTCTTAATATGAGAATTCTCATTAACATGATACATCCACTATTACCATATTCATCTCAAATTTGGTGCCAACAATTTCCAGAGTGAGTTCCCATGTAAAAAGGGTGATTGGAGAACTAATAATTGAAACAGACATTAACAAAGATAGTTTGATTATTAATAACCAGCCCCAGTGCCTTCCCTATGGTAGCTTAAGCATGGATTGTTTTTTTCTACTTGTAACAAATATTTTGCTACAAAACTTTGAAAATACATCATGAAAAGCCAAAACAGTTACTGTAGGTCAAGGTGTATGGAAAAAAAGTTTTTCTTAATTACTTTTCTCTTACTCTTTAAAGGAAGACTGTATATTTTAGGTAGTGTACACTAACAGAGTAGTTTTGCTTAAGAAACTATCTCAAGGTCCTGTAAATTTTTAACAGTGCCCTTTATAAATGTTTCAGGGGCTACAGAAATGAGACAGGCCTATAAGAAGTTTAATGGGTCCCTGTTTAGCCATTTGTAATGGGGATTTAACTGCTTTGTTTGTGAGCTTCAGCCAAGAAAACAGATTACCTTCATCAAGTACTAATACTCCAGAGTCAATCTAAACTCTGCTCAGCTATGGAAAGGTATCATGGGATATCAATAAGTATTATAAACACTAATCTAGCAAACCTGTCAGTTGCTTTATAAAAAAATTATATCTAAACCCATCCTCCAGGTCCAATACTGCTCTTCCATGTCCAAAGCTTTAAAAAAAAAAAAAGTGACAGATCATCAGAGGCACATTTCAAAATTCAAAATATTCTACTTATAACTGAAACCCTTGCAGTGACAGTGATGCTCTCTGAACACTAGGAAGCTAAAGGCACACGTTAGAGAACAACAAAATAATAATTTCAAGACCTCCAAAATAACATCATATACACCATTTCCATCACAAAAATTTTCTCCCTTTACGCATTCTGTTCAGCTTACAGGAATGAAGCTGCTACCAGCAGAGGGTAGAACCATGGCTCAGCTCATCCAGAACATCCAGACCCTACAGGACAAGTCAAAACAAAAGATTTATTGCCATGACGCCTTGTGAGTGATTGCTACTGTCAAATCTTAAACACAATATATAGGAATGAAAAACAAAGGTATGCCCCAACCTCCTCTCCAGATTCACTTGCACAAAGAGGACACAGAGGCTTTTCTTCTATGTGCTCTGGCACATTATTCTTCTCCTTCAAAACCCATTTTTCCTTGAACGAAGCAGAGGAATGATGTGTAAGCAGAAATCTTATTTTTTCCTAGAGCAGCTAATCCATCTGGGATGACAAAGAAGCTCTGGACCAATCAACTATCCTGGGCAGCAGGTCCTGTGCCAGCCAAGATTGCTCCAACCTGAAGGCAGTCAGGGCAGCCTTTTAGCTGAGGAACTTCTGGAGCACAGGCTCAGCCTTTCAAGGAACTGAGTAACATGACTCAGCAAAACACTGAAGGGTCTGCTTAACTACCCTTGTTTTCTCATTGACTTTAAATAGGTGGTGCACATACCTTAGCAGTCTGTTAGACCATGGACAACACCAGTACTGTGGAAGATGGAGCTCAGCCCAAGAAATTCTGCAGCACTGTTGCCCGCTGCATAAGCAGAAATTTCCTTTCTCCAGGGCTTTCAATCTGGTACTGTTCATGACCATTAAAAAAAGAAAAATGAGAGGAGGAATATCTCATGTGCTTTATCCTTCATTTCCATTGCCTTGCCTAGAGCAATTCTTTACTAAATACTTGTAATAGCATTATTTTTGTAAAGCTGAAAGTTTGTTCACAAAAAGTTTGGGAAGCTACAGCAGGTTGCCATCATCTAGCTCTCATACTTACTACATATTTTGTGCTTGAATAATAAATAGTCTTGTGAAGAAGAGTGTTTAGTGAAAGAAAAGTTATGAGTTATATATGATTTGCATATGGAAAAATATAAAGAGAACACTATTTGTATAAGAGTACTTTAAGAGAATTTCTTTTATTTTTATTCAACAAATGTTTCCTAAAAGGTTTTCCTCCAAACCAAGCAATTTAATTTTCTTTTTAATGTTATTCTCAGTGGTTATAAACTTAATTATCTTCTTAAGCTTCACATTTATTTGCATTTGAGATAAATGTAATCTGTTCTTGATATAACGTTTTGAAATCAAAATATGGTCTAAAAAGGTGCAAGTTTGATTAGTGGAACAGATACTGTAGCAAGTAATCATACCAATGAGATGTTAATTGGTGTCTGGGTGGTTCTATTCATAGCAACAATAGGCCATAATAACACCCGGTGTCCTCTACTGTTCAACAGCATTTTGTCTTCTCATTTATCATACTGACAATTATATTGTTCTTGAATTTCCTGCCTATCTTAACAACAGAAAGGTATATAACATGAGTCAGGCACCTGTGATTTTTTTGAGGCAGACAAAATCAGAATGTGCTGTAGTTTATCATAACTCCTGTTTGTTTCTGGAAGTTAGTAGGCTAGAACCAATTTAATATTTTTTTCCACAAAATAATAATTAAAAAAAGCACAGGGGTGTTGTTTTTGTTTTTTCTCTCCTGAAAATCCTGCTGCATGTACTTGCCCTAACAGACCTAAGGATTGCAGTGGCACTTCACCCAAGAGGAAAGGGACCAGGATGTGTCCCAGGTACAGTCCTACTCTCCTTCAAAATGCATGCAATAAAGGACAACATTGAGGGCTTGACACAACAATCTATGACACCACCAGCCTAATTGCTGCTGATTTACTCATCTCTAGCCATTTTTTCTGTCCCCAGACTTACTTTATTTAAGTAGGAGATTTTCAGTGTTGAGATTCTCTGGTTAGAGGCTTGGCTTTCAGAACTTTAATTTAGATGGTTTTGAATTAGATGTCAAATAGTCACCCATGTCTCAAAGCACAAGCACATAGGCAATGCAAACCTCTACACTCAGTTTCTGCCCAGTTGGGTGGCCCAACATCATTTACTCCCAATGGTCTCAGGAAGGTAGGAAAAAAACTTTGTGTGTGGTATGTGTCAGCAGGCACAGGCTGAGCCAGAGACAGGGCTTTGAGAGGGAGAGCAAGGGCAGAGTGAAGAAATACAAAAGCCCAGGAAAAAGGTATCCCTGTTGCAGTTGCTCCTTCATTGCATAGCATTGTATGCTTTAATTTTCACTCATTATTTTAAAGTGAACGTTACTCCTTTCTCTCCCTTTCTCTACTTCCATCTGCAGTTTCCAATTATACAGTCAAATTTATGCCTTTAATTCATAGTCTACCTTGCATGATCATAGAATCATAGAACACTAGGTTGGAATGGACATCAAGGATCATCTGGTCCAAACTTTCTCGGCAAAAGATTTTTGTGTTTGCACTATTTAGCCCACAAGCGCACATTTCTTTTTTTGGGTAATTTTATTTCATTGATACTTCTGTTTTTCTCTTCCTAGCAGAAACCTGGTATTCACATTAACTACCTTCCTTGCCATTTTCTGCTAATAGCATTCCCCTCAGTGAGCCACCCATACTTCTGGGTCAGAAGCCTCTTCCGCTTCCCCTCAGAATTTTGTTGTTTCATTTGTCTGAACATCTGCCAATTTTGAAAGTTACCGCATAGATAGAAGAATCAAGGAAAAAAAGAACAGCAAGTTCCTGAAATCCAGAAAAATATACATTCATGAGAGGAAAAGAACAGCATTACCACTTTTTTAAAGTTTATGAAACAAGCGTCAGCTTCACATTTAAGGAAAACAAACAAGCAAACAAAAACCCCAATGCTTTATGCACTAATTTCTAAAAGCCATATTACATTCCAACTATAATGAAATTTTACTTTAATTTTCCAAACAACACACATTTAATGCATTAACCAGCCCATTCTCAGATTATGTACCTTATTGGAGTGGTAGACAGGGAAAATGATATTGCAAAAGAAAAGAAGTAGGAAAGGACAGACTTTTCTCCATCCTAAATATTTTGAGTAGATGAAGTCTGCTTATCAAGAAGTCCAAAAGTTGCCTTTAGAGTTTATTACATGGCTATACTTCACAAACTCTTACTGCAAACACTTTGAAGTACTGTCTTAAGTAAATAAACAGCCCTTCATAGATAAGTGAGAGTACTTGCACAGAAATCCTTCCGATTTCACTTCTAAGGAAGTCTTGGCTCTCTGCTACATATCCCCCAGCATTCTGAGAGCCTCAAGCTTTTACTCAAGGAACAGGACTGATCATTCAAAGCTGGAAAAATGCTGATGTCCACATCAGTGAAGCAGCCTTAAATGCTGTTAGAAATATCAAGCCTGAAGAGGGTTCTTCTCTTTTGCTTTTTAATTTCTCTTCAATTTAAAAAAAAAGGATAAATAGATTTTAGAAAAGCCAAATCCAGAAGGGTCCCGTCTACTTGCTCCATATCTTTTATTTCTCATTATCAGGGGAAACTAACTCTTGTGAAATGTTAAGCTATTTCATCAATCATTATCAGAGATATTTTTCTCCAACTTGTATATAAGGTGGCCAAACTCACTCTCCTCATAGCTCTGCTCATACATATTCCAAACCAGTGTCACTTAGTATAAACAAAACACTTAATCTCTTGTAATAAAGAAACTATTGACCTAAAGTAGCTTGCACTACTTCTGTGAACTGCCTAAAAGCAAACAACTGCTGCATGTAAAATAGGTTCCAGATCCCCTGAAATTGATTAACTAAAACAATTACAATTAATTAATACTCTTCAAAGGGTTGCTGCAATCTGAAAAAAAAAAAAAAAAGAACAAAATCAGCCAGGTGACCTTTAGCATTAATAGATGCCAGAATATTTACAAATTAAGCTCACATTAAGAAAAAGAAAAAGAAAAAGAAAAAGAAAAAGAAAAAGAAAAAGAAAAAGAAAAAGAAAAAGAAAAAGAAAAAGAAAAAGAAAAAGAAAAAGAAAAAGAAAAAGAAAAAGAAAAAGAAAAAGAAAAAGAAAAAGAAAAAGAAAAAGAAAAAGAAAAAGAAAAAGAAAAAGAAAAAGAGAAAAAGAAAAAAAAGAAGGAAAAAAAGATTACTCTAGTCCCTGAGCCTAAGCTGATATGAATACATCAACCTGAATATAACAGAACAACAGGGACCTCAGCAGCTTTGACCAGCTGAGTATGTAACACTCCAACACGCTGTAAGAGAAAAGTGCATCAAAGGAATAAGTAAGTATTTAATATAAAAAATGTGAAAAATGAGATGCTGAACTACAATTGCACTATGCAAAAATATGGAAAACATAGGAACATTGTAAGGGCATGGAAGGATACACAACAGATTTAGCTTCTATACACCCAACATTCCTCTTCAGAAACCCTTATGAGCATGTAGATATCCTTCATCTGAAGGAATGTGAACTAAATTACTTCTTTCATATAATTTCTGTATAGTTTTATACACACATTCTGACTAGATTGTATAGACTGATTACAGCTGCTCCCAAGAATTGTCTTGCTGCTCTTCCCTGATGACTTCTGTTTGTAAATGTGTTGACTAAACTTAATTAAGCTGTTTTTTTTTCTTTTTGTTTACTAAAATAAAACTGCTTAATAGTTTAGCAGATTGCTTTTGAGGACTAGAAAGTTCATTTTAGAAACTTTTTCTAAAGTTCTTCTTTTCAGAATACCATAGCCATCTTCTTCAAAAACTAAAAATGGGCTGTGTTTTCTTAAACAATATCAAACAAATAATATTTTTACTTACTTCTACATTTTAGGTACATTGCACAAGAGATTAGTAAGGAGACTAGGCTCTCAAGTCTTTCCCATCCGTTTGGAGTACAAATTTCCAAAGAATTTGTATTTTTCTGACTGATTACAAAAAGCATCAGGATCTAAAACTTATTCAGTTATTAATAATTTACAAGCCTGAATCAACTCAGTGGTGAGAGGCCAAAGCAAAGACACCTGCAGTACAGAAAGTGTTTTACATGCAAATTTCTGTGATTTGTTCAAGGTGACAAGCAATAAAATGTGGAGTTGTTATACATGTGCTGAAAAGTATTGCTCAACTATGTCTCAGTCTTGCAGAGCCACTTACCAAGGAGTTTTACCCAAAATATTGCCTTACTTGTCATTTACAGCAGTGAATGTTGCAGATTCATTAGAAAGAGTGTTAGAAAACAATTGTAAGCCTGCTTCCCACCAGTTGTATCTCAATGAACAATTTTACTGCCTTTTGCATGTCTGGTAACCTCCCAGACATAGGTGTCAGCATCATTAGCTATTAATGAAACATGAATATTTCTCCAGGATAACAACAACATAGAACACAACATTTCATCACGTTAGTGTAGAAAATAACATTCATAGTTTTAGGATTAGTCTGTTTGGAAAGCTGAACAGTAGGAAAGGCTGGACTAGCTCAATCTCATTTTCTTTAAAAGTGTATTGGAGCTTGTAGATACAGTGTAACACCGTGAAGAATTATTCTGATTACACACTGTCTCCGGAAATTAAGCACTTTGTTGTGGCTTAGATATAAAATCTCTTTCAAGACTTATGAAAGTGTCTCTGATTGTGAGGAGGAAAGGCTGAATCAACACTGTCTCACTGGATGCTCTTGTATCTATAGATTAAGCTATTCTTGTCAACGATACAGCAGCAGAAAATACCATTTCTCAGAGGATTAATATGTCTGTGCATGCAGCAAAGATGCTTATTTCTATTCTCTTCTTACATTTAAACCAGGGGAGTCTCAAAAAGTAATATCTGATGCTCTCCAGATATTTTCTGTCTCCCCTCAGGCATATATTAAGGATGCATCCAAGGTGTGTGTCATATTACGTACCTACAGACCAGTAATATGTTACACCAGTAGCATTTATCTGCAAGGTTTTAACAGAAGCAGCAATCAGCAGCATCATACCAAATACTTGAACTGTTCTCAGGAAATGATGAGTGATGTCTTCTCTTACTCAACAGCTGACACAGTGCAAGCCCGGTGTATGAGCATAACACCAGCCAAGCAATGAGAACATACCACAACACTATTTATGGCCTTCTTGCCACAACCAGAAGTGGGGTCACTTTCCTAAGAACACGAAGGAAAGATTCAGTCCCTGCCCCCAGAATGAAGGAGGAGGTAGAAGACAGTAGGCTTCTGCAGGGCAGACTGGCTTAGGACAGCAGCATGGGTCCTCGCTACAGGAAAACACTCAAAGTTCATGAGTCAACTTAGGGTCAATGCATATAGTCTAAAGCATATTATACTTTGTATGATCCAATTTCTGTGTTGGGATCTAAAAGGAGAACAAAGCTACAGTAACCAAGATCAATTTACTCTGAATGGGATATTCACAAGGGAGAAGGGATTGTAGTTATATGCTTTAATAAGCTAAAAGTATCTTATTAAACTAAGCCTCCCCCAATTGTCCCTTTGTAGTCAAGCCATCCAGCTCCTGCACTTAATACCAGCTGAGTTGCCTTAATATGACCTTTTGTTAGTCCAAAGTCTCTTTCAAAGTACCATAGATAACTATCTGCTATGAGAGAAAGACATAAGCTGCAGAGCTGATCTGAACAAGGAGAAAGATACATCTGCCACTGTCCCAAAGTATGTGGCATGCTTAGTAAACACAATGTTTACAGGCCCAAGCTGCAAAATGCCAGGTCTCTTTCTGCTTGAGGGATAGGAGCATAGTCTGCTAAAACACCAATTGAAATTATCAACGTAGTTATACTGCAAAGGCAGACAGGGCTACGTGTACATGAAGTTCATAGAGGGAAAAGCTTGTGAACTGATCTTTTATTGTTACAAAAGGCTTTGGCCATTTGAAGAAGATTGAATATCTCCATTATAGTATTTCTTTCTATCTCAGTAGAGAATCTGACTGCATTAGCAGCATAAGAGAGATCTATATCTATAAGAGGATTTACAGCTAGCCTGTATCAGCCATACAAAACAGAGGGGCACTTGAGCACTGACTCTGACCTCCCAGAATACAGCCTGTGCTGTGGTGACCAGCAGAACGTCTTACCTCTCCAAGACCATGGCAAGGCTGTGCTTTGTAATAATGAAGACACAGGCTACTGATACACACAGTCAGGACATCCTTGTACAGGATGCTATCCTATAAGCCTTTCACACCTCCCCATTACACCCATAAGGATTTTATTGGAAGCATATGAGACCTTCACTCAGCTTGTTAGTGAGAGTAATAACTGTACTTACATTTCCTCCCTATTCTCCATTTCCCTTTTACTGCCAAGATTCAAGTGTCCCACTGACCTCAAACCTTTGAGTCTAACCAAACTAAAAGCATCTAAGTAACTTGACATAATACTATAAAAATATATGATAATTTTGTTGTTGTTGTTATTGTTAGGCTTTCTCTGGGAAGGTGAAAGCACTAGGTCAAAATCAGGGATCTGGAATCATTATTCACCTCTTCATCAGGCCACTCTCCTGTAGCAACAACAAAATGAGGTTAATCCCTCCTGCACCCAAGTGGTCGACCCACAGTGTCAATGGTAAGTCTGAGTTGTGAAACATTTTCAGATCTGTCGAAGACCAGGGCCTTGTTTGTCAATGTCAAATTCTTGCGGTGTTGGTAGTGATGTGTTTCTATTAAAAGCTGAAGTTATCTTAAAGAAATACAGAATCAAAATATTTATTTTGGTAAGCTTGCACACTGGGTAAAAGAGTAACGTACAAGATAAAACACTGAGGTTTTTCTTCCTTGATTCTTTCACTTTTAGTGCATGGTAACTTTTGCTTCTTTCTTAGTCAGACTAAAAACCTAAATCTAAAGGGAATCCTGAAAGAGACAGAGGCAAAGATCTCTGACCACTCAACATAGCTGATTGCCTTTATGGTCGTCTTTAGCATAATTTTTCAAAAATCAAAAAATTCAAGTCCTGAGGACGATAATGAGTTCTGGTTAAGTAAGAAATTAGATAGCTTGGTGGCAAGTTCTCACCTTCCTCTATCTTATAAGTGTGAAGAAAAAAAAAAGGGAACATGAAACTAGAGAATGTGGTGGTTTCTCTCACCACCACTCCCTGCCAAAATGCGTATTCATGGAACCATTCCTTAAGAAAGGGAAACAAGGATAATACAGAGACCTAGAGAAACTGGGAAGCCAGCAGAGAAAAGACTAACTGAAACAACAACTTTATGATTTTTGACAAGCAAAAGAAGTGGTAAGTAAAAGCTCTACCTGGAACATTTCACACTTGCAAAATAAGCTCTTAAAAATACTTCCCATAAGATTTAAAATGTGTACAAAAACTACTTAACCTAAAGAAAAACAAGTTGATGTCACTGCCTGCATATTTGTTGTTGTTCCAAACTCTGTTACACAATTTTACTTATGACATATGACTTACAGTGACCCTTATTATTTAAGGACATATAAAACAAATTAACATTGATCTAGGAAATTGTCTTCAAAGATCTATGTATAGCAGAGAACAGAGCTTTTTAAACTTAGTGATCACAATTCTGATGAGGGTTATATTTCTCTAGTAAAATGTACAAAACTGTATCCTATTACAGGAGTACTCTAATAAAGAAAAAATAATCCCTTCTGTCACCAGTACTAGCTTAAATTATGATAAAACATTAAAATATTCTTGAGCTTTCCTCAGAGTTAAAATTACTTGAGTTAAAGTTCAAAACTCACTGAATCAGAAGAAATATTTCAATTAGTGGATGAAGTAATGTCAGTGAAATTAATGGCAAGCAAGTACTAAGGATTTATTAACAACTCATCATTACTCACACTGACCCTGTGTCTCCACACCTCATGTTACTGACTGTCCCACTTGTATGTTAAACTGTCCCTGCCTTTATCAGTGAAGGAAGAACACATGTGGTAAAATTTTTTGTTGCTACTAATGTCTTTAGTAATGATTGAAGCTATCCTTCCTCTATACACACACATTTTTTGCATTCATGTTGACAAGAAAAGGTTAAGGTGCAATATCCTTTATGTGGCTGAATTTTCTTTTGCATAATATCACTTAAAATAAAGCAGAGAAATTACTCCCAAAGGGAAAATTCTAATACACACAATACAATGTCTGTTGTAAGCTAACGTTTCCAGATCGGCTGCAACTATGACAATGAGGTTCCTTGAGCTGGAATAAAAATTCCTTTCATGAGTGATGTTTCATGCAATGCAAGTATGGAACAAAAGAAGTGTGTTCTGCATAAACACGCACATCTTTCAGTTCCACAGAATGTAGTGGAAAGTTGTGGTGAACTTTACAGCCTCGCTGTGGTAATAGATTAATTCTGCCACTTCAGCGTTGAGCTGGAAATTACCCACAGGATTGCTGCACCAGCCTCAGGTCTCGGAGGCTGTATTATATTCCCATATGCCTTCCAGCACTTGCCCTTACTGCTACCTTATTTCAAAATAAATGATACCACCCAGAAAGGCAGTAGACGTCAATTGGCTTCTCATACTGGTAATTCTCAGCACCAGATCCTGAGGGAAGTAAACCTTCAGCAGAGAGAAGTGAAAGCCCTTTGTCATCTTCGGGATGAGGAGCTTGCAGAAAAGCTGCAGAGCACTACTCCCTCCCTTTTTCTGGGTAGATCATGTTCCAGAGAGACTCCTTTACCTCCTCCAAAGTCACCACAACAGCTCCTAACAGGTGACAGACTAAAATATTTATTTATACTTTTTAACTAAATTATAGTATAGTCTGTAGTCATATAAGTCATATTGTATTTTATGCAATAAGGCACTTCGGACTAAAAATTAACATTTGACAGGGCCAGAGCTGCTGAAGTAACATGAGGAGTAGCGTTTTCCAGAGCAAATCTGATTCAAACCTCCAGAAATTTTAGACAAGGATATCTCAAAAGGTTAGTATATTCCAGTGCACAAAACCACAGACTGCTTCTAGAAAAAATTATCATTGTGAGACATTTACATGGTATAGAAGAGAGATTAATTTTTCTGATAAGAGGTTACAATCAGCTACTCCACCTCCAAACACTCAGCTAAAGGCATCTTGCAACATTTGAAGTTCTTAAAACAAAGCACACTGCCAACACGGGTTGTCCCACTTTTCACCAGCTGAAAAGAAGATCAGGTCATTGAATCAACTTCTGAAGAGGATTTCAGCCAGGGGAACGCCAATCCTATGCCTTACTGAGAGGAAAAGGTGAGGATCTGAAGTCAAGAGACTTCAGAGATGGTCCAGCCTGAAGGAGGAGGTAGCACAGCCCAGGGGACTTGTGCCCACCGTCCCACTCAGACCTTCCACCCTGGCAGCAGGGACAGAGCCTGCAGGAAAGGTCCCACTTTGCCTCCTCTGAAGTTGTTCCACTGAAAAAGCTGCTGCACAAACATTTTATATCTATCATGGATGAGAATACAGCAGAGTGCAGCGCAGGTTATCAGATATCTATGTTTGCCTGTATAATTCAGCTGTTTGGCATGCTATTGAATTTGCCCAAAGCAGTTATGCTCATGAAAACTGGATTAAATTTGTAGCACAGTACATCTCCTGATTCATGCATCTGCAATCAGTCCTACTGAACAAACTAGAAAAAAAAAATCCAAATGATTACTTTTTATCTATTAAAAAATCTTTTTCATTTGCTAACAAACTAAGTACTTCTAGAATAAAGAAGATGAAAGTACAATACAATCTATTGCTAGTTAAATTCAATATATAAAATAATAGTGAAAAAGGCTATTGCTTTTTTAATAAACCAAGAGGAGTTGTAATGAGCATACACATTTTTGATAGTCTGAAAGAATGAATAAGATGCAATACAAATTTTAAAGAACATGTTTTCTTATAGAAAGCTCAATTTTATTTGCCATCAACTATACAGTTAATTCAGATAAGTCAAAGAAGTTCTCATTATATGAATAAATTGACAATTTTTTCAGCACCGCTATAGTAATTCCATGTAAATTACATGCTCTAAATAGAAAACACTACAAGGAACAGTCATGGTATCATATACTATAATTCCAACAGATTCTAAATTGGGGAACAAGGGATAATCTACATTTTCTGGATTCCTATGTATTAAGATCATAACATTATAAAGGTTTCGCAACTATTGCCCAAGATACAATTTTAAATTCTAAACTGCTTGCATTTTTACTTCAGAATTCACCTCATTCATTGAAATGTTACCTCAGCATCTATTAAGGATTTGCCTTGAGCAAGGAGTTATTGGGCTCTTTGTTTTATATTTTTTTCATTTTTTACATTTAGAAGCTATCTGCTTCTAAAATGAAGCTATTTAATCCCTTGTCATCACATGGCCATAAAAATTGCAGGCAGACAGAAGTTAGCAATGGCTGCTTCACAGGCCCCACAGCAATGCATGGTAACATATTTTCAAAGCAGTTCAAAGAGTCCAGTTTCCATCTGTGTTTGGTGAAGGGTGCAAAAACCTTGGGGCCATCTGAAAACTCTGCTTCATCTCTAACACTTGGAATAACAAAGGTGTTATTTTTCAAAGCCACATTCTCCCCTCCTGGGGTGGCTCTGCAGATATAGTTCAGGGAAGGTGGGAAACTTCAGAGTAGATATTCTCCTTCTAGACTTTGCCTCCTTCAGGGAGTTCTTTTGAGGATGTCACAATGGTGGCCTATATAACATGGGTTACTGCCAGCAGAGGCCAACAGTTAATGAACCCTACAGACAAATTCTTTCTTCTGATTTCAGTACAAAAATCTGCAGGAAAACAGCGCCAATGTTCCCCCTACACACCCTGCTCTTCAAGCCCAGGAGCGTTATTTGATTAAAAGTAGAGGGTGCTCTACACCCATTGTACAACCCAAAATCATGCAAAAAAACACAGGTATCCATTACCTCCAGCTAAGCCAGCTTCACTAAACAAAATGATATGAAATTAATAACAAAGAGGATAATTAGTTTGCTTTCTTGATAAGTAGCCAGTTGCTAATCTGTGCCTCATTGTCATACACAGGGCAAGTGCTCCTCTGATGTTTATTTCCATTTTGCAGCTGTATAAAGTAAAAAAAGAAAAACTAAAAAAACAACTTGCTAATTATTTGTCAGGAATTTTGGACAGTATTTCTGTATTAACCATCTGCTACTGCATTTCTTGTGACCTGGTATTGCATAAACACATACCGGAACAGAGATACAGCAAAAAAATTGACCAGAAAACACCAATACACATATTAAAAAGGGCAATAACTATGAGAATCTCCTTGAAGTTTTCTTTTAAAAGGTTATGAGCAATAAAGGCTTTCAAAGTAACAAATTCTAACTCTTTTAAGCATCACAGAATAGGAACAATATTCTTCCAAAACATTTGTGCTTTGCCCAAATGCTGCAATATATGTATAATATATATGTTTAAATTCAAGTCTAGATGTTTACTTACAGTCAAATCAAAGTTTCAGTATATTCACACTGACTTCAATGGGCTTTGATTCAGTTGACTTTTAGCTTAGCCAATGTGTCTGTGGTCAGGATAATTTTTTGAGGCTGAAAGGAATGTACATGTATTTAATGAAATATTTCTGTTAAAGTCCAAGAGATACTTTTATATCGAGGGGCTGGTGAAAGGTTTTGACTTCTTTGACGTTCTAGTATGCACATCTTAAAACATAGCATCCTCAAGAGAAATTGCTTGATTTTTAAAGATGTATTTTCCCTCTAGGTAGCTTACTTGGTGATATCTACTACAGCAAGACTTTATGACAGTTTTGAATTTAACCTTCTTGACTAGCTCAGCTTCTAGAACTGAATGCATCTTCAATATGCCCTTCCATACTTACCTCGAGACTCTTTCTTCCCTGTCCTAAAGAAAATATGATTGTTTTCTAGTTCTTTTCCATTAGTGTTATGCAAATCATTTCAGGGGAAATAAACCAACACAAAATCAGCATGAGGGAGCTCTCTTCCAAGGTCCTTGCCTCTTGCAGTGCTGGGATTGGTGGGTGGGAGTGTAGATAATGGTTCGTTTTGGGGAGGAGGTGTAATGCACCATCTGTTCCAGCTGCTGGTAGGAATCAAAGTGGAAGTGAGCACAACAACTGTACACTCACACCACCGTTCCAAGAGCTCACTATTTATTTGCTACATTTGAATGAAATTCCATGCCTACCACTGCCTACAGGGACACACATTTGTCCACAGGCGTTTTTCCTTTGTTGCAGGGCTCCAGGCCTCCTTTTCAAAGCTTCTCTCTCAGGGCAGTCTCTACCCTGACTCACATTATGTTGCTTCCTCTTTGACGTCATTGTAGGGGAGAATCAGGACAGAGTCAGTTTTAAGTCTTATGCTAAGATATATTCTTTTGAGATCAAGAATTATTTCTTCACAGTTTTATCATTACCTCTATGCTTTGACTAATGTTTAAATCAGAGTTGGAAGGATAAAGTTCCAAAACAAAAACTAGATTGCTTCCTTTTGGTATGTGCTTTGTTGCTTTTATGTTAATTATTCTACTTTTCTGAGCAATTTAAAATTGAGATGCAGTGAGAATTGGCTTAAAGTAATTCTGATTTATGAATAAAGATAGTTGATTTTGGCAGAAGACTTTCCAAGGCACTGGAAGGTTTAGAAGGTACATGGAGGACAGCAAGACTTGGCTCAATAGAAGATAGAGCTATTCTTTCTGCTTGCGCAAAAGCTTTTTTAGGACTCCTCTGGTGTCCTAGCATATACTATTTGATGCATAGGAAGTGCTGGGGAATGGGGAACAGTGACATTTTTGGTGGGAAGGGGAGCACTTTGAAGTCACGCATTGTTCTGTCTCTTTTGGTTCTTGCACACTTACCATCACCATGGTAACTGCCTGTTTCAGTGAAAGTGGAAACCTGCTTGGAATCTGTTTTTGAGTCATGCATGTACTGATACAACAGTGCTTTCTAACTAAATTATTAATTTCATGTCATCATCAGTCTTAGGTAAGCTATGTAAACTTGCAGCAGCTAAGGAGTAAACCCTTGACAAGAATTTTTGCAGTATGTGCCAGTTGAAAGTGAAATAGTGTTTTAAACTGAAAGGATTAAATATCACAATAAAATAACATGCTATTAATCTAAAGTAATTTTCCATGGATTTTTTTTATTTTGTGCCATTATCTGCCAACAATAGCTAAACCATTTCTGAAAGTTAGCATCTAAAGTTTAAATTTACAGCTTGGTGAAAAATATTTTTATGGCATAGCAATCACTTTGCTTCAAATATATTCTTAGACTCCAAGTATGCTACATAGTTGGAAATAAATAGTTAAATCAACTATATATACCAAGTAAAAACAAAACATATAGCACTTCCTAGTGAGTACTGAAAGTCTAAAGTGATCAAAAGCTATTCTTTTCAAAAGTGAAAGATGATAAAAATCAAATTATCAGGGCTATACTGGCATGAGAAGTCTTAACACCCATCATCAAAATACTAATCCCTGCCCACTGGCACTGCAGGGGCTTACAGTGATGCTTTAAGCTCATCTTTTACTAGGTGTTACATCTAAAATTCATCTCCATCTAGAACTGTTTCTGTCCCTGTCACTGTCGTAGTGCTTCAGGCAACATAGAAAACTATGCCTTGCATTCACCAAATTCAGACTAGTGCATATATAAAATCTAATTTATTCTGCAAATCTTCGGAAATCTTTGTGCAGGGAAATGCCCCTTGTGTATTTTAATGATTCAGCTACTTTAACACTTACATTGAGTTAGCAGGAGAAAAAAGTAATGGTTTATGCTCTCTTTCACATTGTGTTGTTAGGTATCATCATATAAGTATGAAAACTATTCTTTTAATGTAAGCTATGCCATTTACTAGGCAAAGAATTTTCTTTATGTTGCAATAGCTGTACATATGACAGTAAATTGCCTCCACACATTAAGCCTCTAGGCCTTTCTGTTAAAAAGAAAAAAAAAAAAAGAAACCACCACACTCCATATTCCTCTTGATGCCTTATATCACAAAATTTGAAAGTTATGAAGTGATCTTTTATGCATAGGCTTTAGCATAATCCATCCCTATGCATATGTAAAATAATATATGCCCAAGAAAAAAGTAGCATCCATATGTTGTAATGAGGCATTATCATATAGGCACACAAACACAGCAGACAGTAAAGAGCAGACTGTAAATTGAAAGGGAAATCAGGCCTGTGCCTTTTACACAAAATCACTGGGTCTTTCTTAAGCAAAATTATATACATTTTAGTTTAATTCAGATATCTGCCCAGCAACTGGCTTTGGGTTGGAGCATACACAGACAAAATTTTATCCAAGTTTTCATAAAAATCAGCTATTTTTTTCCAGGTCCTTTGATGCTGCTGCGACTGCAGCTGACATAGACAGGGCTGAGCTAGTTTGTGGTTATGCAGTTCTGGCACTACCTGTATGGTAACAGCCAACGTGAAACTCAGTCTGTGAATCCAAATACTGAAATTGCAGATCTATACTGAGCTGGATACCAAAGATACTCAGTTAGTAGTACTAAAGAATTGATCCACTAGTACTTCAGTCCTGTATGCACATTTACTTCAGTATAGACACAATTTTAACTAGATTACCAGTGTTAGAAAAAGGCCAGAAGGCCAAGATAGCTTTACCAAAACCTTTTTTTTTAAAAGACCAACCAAACAAAAAAACCAAACAAACAACAAAAAAACACACGCCTTATATTTAAAACTTTTCCAGCTTTTGTCTGCAAATCCAACTTCCAGTTACTAGGGAGCAAACTAAACATTTTTAATTAGTAAGAAAGAGGGGTACACATTAATAAGGACTTAAATATTCTCTTGAAGGAGATAAAAAGTGTTACCACAAAACAGAAAAACAATAAAGACTATATTGCACTAGTATTCACATTTCACCCTTAGTATGTTTCCTCACAACTCACAATATACAAACCAGGAAAACCGAGCAGAGTACTATGACTTTAACAACTAAGTTAATAACAAAGCATAGGGAAAAAATTCAAAATGTTTTAAAGAGAGAGACTACTGGTTGCAATAGGAAAGCAAGTCCCTTTATTCATTATAAAATACAACAATATAAGTGGATCATTTATAATCAGCTGAATTATTAAAAAAAAAAATCTTTTCTCAGCTTTTGGCCTGAAGAGTATCCTTGCACAGCCATGCATGGCACAATTTATATAGAAAGTGTTAATGCGCATAGTGCTTATTCCTAAATTTATTTTCTGCATGAATCAAGCTGACATCACTCAATAAAGTGCAACCCCTTTAAAACATACTACTTATATTTCACAAGCATATTTCCATTACATATATAAATTAGGACCTAGGTAAACCTTAGTCTTTGTGACAAGGCACAAGCATTCAGATTCAGAGATTAAGACGGACAGATAATACCTAAATTTCAGTTTCAAAACATCTTTTAACGTGTGTTTTGGGGCACTTTCTCCCTGTTTTTTGCATCCACAATACAGGTGGGCACACAGAGGAGGCAAGGATGACTACTCCCAGCCATAGGTGGGCAGGAGTTTCCCTATGCAGAACTCTCCCAGTTATCAACCACAGGAGCTCCCCAAGCCCAGCTGTGCCTCTGGGGCGATTCAGTCGTGCCACCCCTCATCCAAACTCACACAGTCAAATTCAGCCTTGCATAGGCTCATGTCCAGGCACAGAGTGCAGGGCAGGAGCAGTGCAGTGGGAGTTACCCTGCCTATCACATAATGTTGGTGTTCTCTGCAAAGACTTATCGGTTTTCCTCGAAGCCATCACTATGAGAGATTGACATGCAAACTTGAGAGCTGTTTACACCTGACCACAATAAATTTTTAACTGGTTATCACTAACTAGACAGACATGAATGAAAACAATCCTCACAAAAAGATACAGACACTTACATTAAATGCACACATTTGCCTTGATTTGGGAAATTAATTTTTGTACCCTTCCTATTTCAGCGGTGCAATCTAAAGGAAAGTTTTTGTATTTGGCTGCTAGATATTCCCATCCCATTCAAATGAACTAAAAAATCTGTTTTCCATCCATGCTATGAGAAGATCAGCTAAAGCAGATTTAAGCGATTAGCAAAGCATCCCATCTGGTAGGAGGGCTCCATGCATGTCCTTCATGCACCAACATCTGATGCTCCCAGCCAGGAGCCTCATGGTCCAAACTCAGCAGCCCTAACAGTGGGTTGGAGAGGAGCTCACCCCCTGACCAATGGCAGCAGCTACACTAAGCTTGTCTCAACCTGAACTTTTTTGTGTTTGAATTAGCCAACTGTAAGCAGATTGAAGAAGCAATCCCTCTATCTGTCCCAGCAAGAGAGAGAAAACAGAGATTTTATAATTTTGCCTTTATCAAGAGGGGTGCGAGGGAACACTGCAGACCTTCCTTCAATGTGTCAGCACATGCATCTTCCAATCACAAGATACTCAGCTGGACAGACCCATGGTCTTTTCCTGTATGTCTAATTCCACTAATAATAATAATCCCCTGTAATAGGCTCATGGCTTGAGCTACAGCCATTAATCTGACTCCCCTCACCTTACCCTAATTCTGACTAGCAGGCAGGGAATCTCCATCCTTCCCCATCACTGAGCTACAGACTGTCAACAGGAATTAAGCAGGCACCTGTGATACCACCTGCTGCAATCTATTTAATTCTTTGTCACATAACCATTTTGTGGTTTTTTGTAGTTCACCCAGTGCAAGAGGAGGAGAAGGGGTGGAATGCTGTTGATGATAACTTTCCACCCCCATGAGTGATAGTTACCCTTACAACACACAGAATTACCAGTGAGGTGTTTCTATTTTGTCTGTATACTTCCCTACTCAATTTTGTGTTAAGCTCATAGTAAACTATAAATGCCCTGTCAATTCCTGATATACTCATGAACCAAAGAAATATATTTCAGTTCTCTGAATATATACATTGATTGGGGCTTTTTTGAAACTCTGTAGTAAGCAAACAAATTGTGAACCACATGAAAATCCTGGGTCATGGCACAGGACAAAAGAACTCTCCCTGATTAGATGTTATGGAAGTAGCCTTCTCTAACAGAAGAGCAGGTAACTAATTGTAATCTTTATTCCAGCCCCTTCCCCCTAAATGAAAGCCCTTAATATTTTATAAACATTATTACACTTTTCTAGTGCTATTCCTCAAAAATTAGAGACAAGACAATTTTAGGTAGAAAGCCACTCTTCTTGCATGCTTCCTCCTTCAGGTTGTCCCAAATCAATATATAACTAAAAGCTTTGTTCACAATACAAAGTTGCATGCAATACTGACTTGCCAAACACATCCCGTGAACTGCAGGGGCACACACCATGTGAGCTGGTTTATCTATAGGCAGCAATGTTGAAACTTTCGTAATCTAAACTGTCACTAGTTACCTCTCAAGAGAAGAATAAGGAGACCATGATGGCTCAAGATCTCATTGTAGAACATGTGCAATAAAAGACTATATTTTCATGTATCCACTGGTAACTCTTGAGGATACAGAGACCTAATGTCAGACATACCACTGGAGAGAAATTGTTTATGTATGACAAGACATAGAAAAAATACTGATAAGTATCGGCACTGTCACATCCTATGGATTTAAACAAGGATTCACATCATCTCACATAATGAGGGTGGGGGTGGTTTGAGATCTTTTAGGGAAAAAGAAAAGGCTATGCACTGTAAGGAAGCATAGTTCTGGAAAACTATGCAAAATCCATGCTTTACAAGTTCATTCTATAGTAATATTTAAAATAACTGTTGCTCTAGAATATAATGTTTCTCTCAGCAAACTTGAGCCAGATATAATGATATTTGAAGTCTTTATAGGGAGTTAAATGAGTGGCAGTGCTTTAAAGCAAACTGTGAAAAAGCAGCAATATAGTGTAGCCTTTACTGAAGGTAACTGAATTCCACCCTTCCCTCATAATAGTGTATTATAACACCAAACTGATGGGCAGTTAGGGTTACCAGGTTACAAAGACACATTTACCACACTGACATCTACCATAAATGTAGTAGATTGTCATTTCCTATAATGTAATATCTGAAATTAATAACAGACCTAGTTACAGTGGATGGATTTTGTGCAGGTTTTTTTAAAGGCACATCATACAGCTGTGAAAATAGAAAAGCATCGGACTACGCAAGAGCAGAATGAAAGACAAAAACCAGGAAAAGAACCTGTATCAAAAGTAGTATCTGTATTACTCAGTCTAAATTGTAGGCAAACAAATGGTATGTTTCTATTAAGGAGACTGTATGGGCTAAAAAGTGACTTGATTGGAAATATCACATTCCTTAGTGAGGTATGGCATTCTCACAGTCACATGAGAAAGAAGCCGGGAGGGTTGGGAGGAATGGAGGTTGGCAACACCTCTCACAAACTGAGGTATGAGTAGTTCATAGGAGTCACTCTCAGCAGATGCTCAGCTCCAAGATCTCAGAAATCTCATGTTCATTCCATGAATGTGGAAGAGAAAGTGCAGAACAGATTTTATTTAGGGCAAGCCTGTGCACTGTTTAATTTAACTTGAGTCTCTAAGTTTTATGTCAAAGTGGGTCCTTTAAGCGTGAACTTCTCATTTATGTTAAATATCTATTTTTAAGTGCATGTTCCACCTCCAAAATAAAAATCATGCTGTCTGAAAAGAAAAGTTTTCTAAAAAAATTTAAAGGGCAAGTTTTCCATTTTCAAATGTAATATACATCTACAGATAGCCTGGATCAACACAGGATATCAGTGGACAAAAGGTGCTTTGTGACATTGTAGTGCTTACTTCCTGTGGTTTGTAACCCCAATCAGACCAGTTTTAGTAGGCATTTTAAGTCCGATTAGTGAATACACTAATATTCTTTACATAAATGTAAGCAGTCCTACTGAAATCAGTGTGAAAGAATAGTAGGGAAAATTAAGAATGAGCCAGTTTTTACAGAGTCAAGATTCTCTTTCATTTTACTCATATATTCCAATTCTGAGTAATTTTGTACCAAAAAAAAAAAAATCAAATATTACGCCATTACTTGTCAAAGAGATGGAATACTATATTTTCTTGTGTCCATCTCTTAGGCTAAGCCCATCTCCACAAAGCTTGCAACCTTTCACACTAGCCACCTTCTTATCTCTTAGAGCTCTCCTTAGTCTCACTTTTGCTGTCTTCTCCGAGGAGATCCAGAAGGTAGATAAAGCTCTACTTCAGGGTTGCTTCCATACCTGATGCCTTTACATTAATTATATGAACTCAGATGTTGCCATTATTACAGCAGTATACTTGGATGGTTCCTACTTGGATCTCTTCCAAGGGGACAGAGCTTTGAGTGTCATCACTCTGGGACTTCAGACTCAATTTGCATCCTTTTATACTCTGAACAAGTTTTTGGTCATCTCATCCTTCATCTCTTCAGTGAAGGCTTGCATTGTTTTCCACGTTTTTTGTTAAAGAATATGTAGAAGTACACAGGAAGGAATACAGCAGGTGTGCACAGATGATTCTATGTGCATTACTGTACTGCTAAGCTGCATGCCAACTTTGATTCATCTTGGCACCTCTCAAATTAATAGAATTGTTCCGATTGAGAAAAAGATTAAACACTGCTGTTGTAATCCTAAAACAGGTAACAAAGCATGCTTATAAGGCCTGTTTACATGGTCAGTCTGAGACAGATAAGCTGGAAATTCCAAGCAGAAAAGCTTACTTTTACTTTTAGAGTGTCTAGGAATGTTGATGCTCAAGGGCAGCTAAGTTTTGCCACCCTGGCTTTTCCTGTCTTTGTCTTCAGCAAATTCTGTTGCTAGAGGGAAGACTAAGTCAGTGAAACATCATTGTTGCTGTGTACAATATGCTTTTTAATGGTTTTATTCCATTTTGCTTATCAAACTCAGAAGCCAACTATTGATCCTACAGAGACCTTGTGAGTGAAGATTAAAGCATTCCAACACACTTGTCTACAGGTGTGCCATGGTGAATTATGATCTTCGCATAATTCATAGAATGAAAAAGTTGCACCAAGAAACCAACTGTTAATCAGTGTATAGGCACAGGAGATCAATCTTTGATTCGTATATTCACAAATCCTGTTTACTTGGCTACATTAGAGAACAGACGGGTGTTCTGGAATGGATTCTTAGAAATGATGGATGTAATTGTCAAAACTGCCAAGGTCAATGTATAATGTTCAAAAAAGAACCAACTCATTTCAAGCACCTTCCATTTATCATTCATGCAATTTGACCCCCAGTTCTCTTTGTAATAACATACTATGAGGGAACAACTGCTGTGTTCATTCCTGTATACTCCTGTGGACTTTTAAATATCATGCAGGTCACAGCCTTTCCAAAAGACTGAGGACATTTGTATATAACTTTTTCCACCCTCAAGTACATGGAAGCTATTAGATGAAGCCTGACTTTAATAAGAGTAAGTTTGTTTCTTATAGAATTGTTATTATTCTATATCCAGTATAGAATTATATAGTATATAATGCAGTATTATATCCATTTGAAAGAATTTCATGGTTTTTCCATTTAAGAAAAGTACATTGATTTATAATAAGTTTTGGAAAACATGCCTAAATAATTTGCTTTTCAGAACTGAGATGTTCTCACCGTTGATGATATATCTTGGTTGCTTAACATCATGCTGTGGAATATAAGCCAACTCTAAATAATGAGGGTTAGAGAAAAACTGCCCCTGTGGACAGTTTACTCCATAACTCAGCCATTTCTTTTAAATACCAGCCTTGATAAAAGTCAAGATACTGAGTCAAGGGGAATGGTTGGGTAGTTTGTATTGGTATGAAGGTCTAAGTATCTGGAAGTAATTAAAAGTGGTTTAACTTACAGATTTAAAATGAAAAAGAAATGTAAATTTTAGCTTTTTCAGATTTTTAGAATGCCAGAATCTCAAAATCTCTATTTTCTGGTATTACTTTTCATAATGTGAGCAAGGGGAAGATGTATGCTTCTGTCAATTTTTGGTTATCACTGAGTACACTTTTTTACTTTAGAGTTTGGATTTTTTACCACTCTATTTTCACAAGTAGTGTTATAAATTAGTAGAGTGAACCTTAAAATAGATACCCAGCAGGTCATCTTCTTTCAGCTTACAGAGAATTGGACTTTGTTTCCCCATTGCAAATGGTATACTTTTTTAAAAAAAATTTATTTAATAGAGAAGAGTACTGTCATAATATACACGAATAACACAATGTTGATTTACCCTGGAGTGTGATGATAACCAGACTGAGTTTACTTTTTAAGAAAAAAACAAAAAACACACTCCACTTCATATTTTGTTGAACAGTTTAGAAACCAAAATGAATCTGAGGATCTAGTCCAAGAGTAGTACAACCCACTAGGTAAAACTGAATACCAAATAAAGAGTTGGTACCAAACAGCTTTATGAAGAAGGCGGAGGGGTCTGGGACCATCGGGCATATGAACAGCTTCAATCACATTCTTTAATCCTACCAGTTTCCACAGTTTCAATGAGAAAGGCTGTGGACCTGATGAAATGCCATTCTGCAGTGAGTCGGCATCCCTAAAACAGAAGTTTAAATAAAGAATATTTAGTAAATTTTCCCTTCTTACACCATTATCTTTTAATGAAAATGTAACGGCCAGCCACACACACCTGGAATGTCCTATTCCTCCCAAATAAATGAGTTCATTTCTCCTCGAGTTCGTCATATTGTAATAGTGTGGGGAGGTGGTTTGCATTGCTTCATTTCTCATATAATATTGAAAAAAATGCAGTTACTTGTAGGTGAAGAAACTGTGACATCAGCCTGAAGGTCAACAGAAAGGTGAAGGAATCATGTCCAAAATAGAAAATTGTTTTGTCTAACTTCTGCGCCTTACAGCTGAGCTGTAATCTTAGTAAGAGAGATAAAGAAGAGGCACTTTCTCCAAAAATACTCTTTACAATAAAAAAAAAAAAAAAAAATCTTTGAGAACTGGAACAGAGAAATTTGCTTATCCAGAAAAATTAAGTGATTACTTCAGCTTACATGATCAAAAAGTCTTGGCAGGGAATAAAAGGAGGAAAAGATTCTGTTTGCAAGGAGCTTCAGAAACATGACAGGGAAGAGTGGACAATGTAGAAGAGCTCTACATCCCCTCACAGAATCAACATATTTGCTGAAGGCTATAAATCTACTGACTGTTTGAAATGCAGGCTGCCATAGGATGTCAGAGTGGTCTCCCCAACAGACATCAGGCACTTAACAGACTTAAATGAACATGAACTCTTTCAGCACTTGGCTGAAAGACATCCATAGCTCAAGAGGGTGATGTGTGAGCCAGTGCTTGGCTGGAAGCCATAGTGGTGTGCTGACACACTGGGACATCTGTCAGGCTCATGGTTTGGAGCTGTTTTATGCCCATCCACTGGGAACATGCATGATGCTAGCATGCAGTGGTCTGTGCTCAACTGAGCTCAGGTCCACATTATTTCTTCTTTTTTAATGAATCAGGATGCATTAGGGCAAAACCTTTTGATCACTCCAGAATAAAAACTTGCCACCTTCATTTGTGATCAGTACAAAGAGACATGAATTAATCTGATTAGTTTTATAATCCTTTGCACCCCATTGCTTTTTCAGCCAACTTGATATTCAGGTGTAAAGCCACTGTAGAGACAAAAGCATGCTTTGTAAGCAGCAGCAGCTTTGAAGTTTAACCCATGCTGCAGGTGGAGTCTGGGCAATGCTGCTTTTGTACATAAATCTCAGTCAACAAGTTAGACATATAACTTAAAAGTAGCTATGGAAAACTTACAAATTAATTCTTCTGATGAAGCTGCTGGTTACACACTTCCAAATGCATCATGACATCAGGCTACTGCAGGCCTTTGCCTCCACATGTGGAATTTATCAAGAAGAGCCAGTGGCAGCAACTAATCAGTAACTACAAATATCAGGGACACCCGGAGGCAAGATTGCACCCCTGCAGATATGCTACACAACACTGGATAACAGGCACACTAATGATGAGGGCCTATGCTTAGGTACTAGATATGACCCACTTACTTGCCTTCAAATTAGATCATGTAAGCTTGGAGTGCAAACCCATGGAGCTATTTCATTAGAAGGTTTGTACAAGTTTCAGGTGCTAGCCTTACAGTATGAGGACAGTAACTGTATATTACTCTGGCCATCAGTACCCTTCACACACAGGCAGTGGTGTCAAAAGTTATCACTTGCAGATGAGAACTGTGAAAGATGTGAATACAAGTGTCAAGTTATCTCTCCCTGGAGCACAGTGCTCATCTACTGAACATGCATATATTGCTTTACCTCAGAGACTTGGTATATGTGAACAGAAGCTGCTTTTCCATCTCACCTTCTTTATGTCTGCCAAGCTTTCCACTGAGCAATTACTATTCAGATTTTATAAGAAGCAGGAAGTTTTATTGCTTGTTGCACCCTACCTCAACCAACATAGCACACAGTCCTCAGAAAAGAGCAGATGAATTTGCAATTAGAATACTAAGCCAGTACATAGAGCCCTACCCTGAGATGTCTCTTGTACTACATAGCTGTGAAGTGTTGGGAAAGACTCTGCCCCAAGTGTCCGTGTGCAAGACTGGATAGCAGAATTTCTGTACCTCACAGGGCTGTTGTGCCATCACCCTTACCAACTCTGAAGAGCTTGGACATGCCCTTCAAGATGAGCAGTTTAACTTTCTAACATAATATATAGCACAAAACTGTTATTATGAAGCATTCCTGGATGCTTGGAGTGATGGAATTTTACTAGACAATTATTATAGCCCAGAGTTAAAGGTTTAATTTAATCCATCTATTGCCACAAAAAGACATTGGAGAAGAGTCTGCAAGAAATAATGAGATAACTATCACTGATTAACTGAGCTCTATGTGCAGAGCACACACCCTCACAACCACATAACTACCAAAACAGAGCTGTCTGCAGCTGCAGGAGTATTTAATTGAGGCAGTGCAGAAAGGCAAGACCATCTTGTTTATCAGAAGGCTAGCTTCTGTCAGATGCCAAATTTGTTCTTTTCTCAATTTGAGTCATCCAACCCTCAAAACATAAACCGGATGCTCTAATAATCTTTGGATGTACAATTCCTTTTGAGTCTCCTACCATTCCCAGAACTTCTCCTGATTTGCAATAGGAACACTTTTTAAAAAGTAGAAATTACTTTCATAACAATCTGGCTACATCCCAATAGCACATGCTTTCACATTTTTCTCATATAAGTACAGTTCGTAATGCTTTTCTCTCATACATGCAAGGCATGATTTCATCTTTGCTGTTTATCAACTGAAATATAAAAGGAGAAGAGAGTAATTATATTTCTGCTTCCATTTTTTGCTAACATTGTCAGATAATGAAGTATGTATTACTGTAGGCTTCTGCAAAACAAACCAAAGGGACAGTAGTGTCAGGTAGGAAAACGGAAGAAGAAAGTCAGCTTTGAAGTCTACCTGTACATCTTCACTGCACTGCCAGCTCTGAGCTCATTTTGAAATCAAAGAACGATCACACAAAATTTGAAGCAATCAGACACATATTGCTACACGGAGACTTCACATGAAGTTCTTTCTTTTTAGCATGGAAAAGTAAAAACCTTGATGTTTAGAGACAAAAGACTACAAGCAAATTAGTCACATCTAGCATATAATTAATGTTTTCAGCATTCCAGTGAAGAAAAACACTTTAAAAATTTGTAAAAATGTAGGGTTATTTTCTTGAATGTACAGTATGAGAACCTGTCATTTTTATACAGCAGTGGCAATTAATTTTGAAATCTTCACAGATGTGTTGTTGAAGTTATTAATTTCACCAAGATGATTACAAATGCTTAACACTCGGCTGTTCTACAAACATTAGAATAATATGAATCAAACCAAGTCCTAAATTACCACATGTCCTTACCACTGGGATTTTTGTTTTGCCTTGGACTCTTTGAATCTTATGATTTTAAATGAGACAGTAGCTAAAAGAGTTAAAAGCTTTATAAATGCTTGAGCAAATGAACAGAACTGTGGACACTCGAGTTATATTTAATAAACCACAATATCTCAGTGAGAGGAAAGTAACCTTCCTGTGAAAATGTCTGGACATTAACATCTGGGAGAGCAGACTTCAATGGAAAGGAAAATGACTTGAATGGGTTACATCTGACAACACGTCATGCAAAGGGAGACAGTGAAATAGAAGACTGTACAAGTGTCAGACATGTTTGGTTCAATACCCGTTTACTAGAACACCATGGATGCTAAAATTTGGCAATCTGTTATTTCAGACAAAAATTCACTAATGTTATGTAACCTAATAAAATACTTGGTTAACCGCATCCCATTCAACACAAGACAAACAAAGCTGCTGTCAATACTCCTTTTAATTAACCCAATAGCATTAGCTGCTTATGACTTCATTCCCCTCAGTCCCAGTGGGCAACCTGAAAGGCAATTCTCACTATTACTTAGCTCCTGTGGCGTAATCCACAAGAGGCTGTCAGCTTGCCATGGTTTGTGACCTCTGACCCAATCACTTTCTTCCTTTTAACATTACTACCTTTGCACATTTAATGAACTTTGTACATGGTTAAAAAGATGTCAGCATAGAGAAACGATAGTTCCTGCTGTGAAAGGCTCCATTGTTTCTATAAGTCTAATTGACCTTTCACATCACAGAAAACGAGGAAAAAAATCAATATAGTTACTTAGTCACCAGTCCAATGCTATCTTTTATAATTAATATGCTAACCACATTGCTTTTGGAACACTGACACCCAAACACCTCTCAATGTACAAAAATGAATTCTCATTAATAACCATTATATTAATCACTGTTGCCCAGAACTGGAACCTGACTGCGAAAGCCTCTGGTGGAAATTGCTATAATCGTTCAAACTACAGGAACGAATATTTTTTCAGCATAATTACAGCTGTCTTCTCATTGAAAAATATCCATTAGATGGCAGCTTTTAGTTACGTAAATCAGGTTGATTAATTTTTAATTTTTACTATTTATATGACTTTGTACAAGTAAAGATCTTTGATAATTTAAATGATTAGTTGAACAATTATTAAAGCAAATTGCAGCAGTTCAAATATTCATTTAGTTACTAGAAGAGCCATACATCATTAACTTCCAATTAAAAAGTTAGGAAATTGTAAATGCTGATACAATAAAAAAATATCCTTATGTTCTTGTCAATAAAGCAGCATACCATTGTAAAAATACTCCTCTAACCTCAGATGAAAGCAGGCAGTTCATCCAATACCAGTTTTCTGTGGCTATTCCATGAGTGAGGAAGAAGAAATCCTCTTACGCGTCTGAAAGTCATTGGGAAGAGGCATCCAATGGCAGCACAGCACTTCTGTGCTGTTCACTCCACTTCTCCTCCTCCTCAGAGATGGAAACACACACCAGCTGCCAGGTCCCTGCATTGGTTCAGCTCAAGAGAGCAATTCAGTCACTAACCTGCTCTACAGCAGTGCTTAACACAAGGGCCCCTTGACACAACCGCCACCACAGTTTTTTTCAGACACATATAACTTTTCTGCCTGGGCTTGCCCATACTTGTGGGTTAAAGCACTTGCCCTTAGACACCTCCACTCACATTTGAAGCCAAAGCAAAGGGTGTTCCTGCCTTTCATCCCATGTCCTGGACTATGTCAGCACAGATTGCTGAGCCCAGCACATACCATAGCAATTATCTTTCGAATAGCAGAACCTTACAAAAACCCACACACCTCTTTTATGCAATAGCCTAGCGGTTAGATGAACTTCTTCCTATATACAAGGGGATTTCATTTCACATCTTACTCTCTGCCTCCCTTGAATGGCTACAGCTGAGCTGGATGTCTGCCCAGTTTTGCCTAAAAATCTTCACCTGAATAACATCATGGTTAGTCAGGAGCTACTTCACGGAAATCAGAGCCAGCAAACAGTGGAAGGAAAAGAGTTGTGATGCTAAACACTAAGCAATGAGACTCATCAATATTAGGTCCATACTTGTATTGTGTATGGACTGAAATGTATTGTACTGAAATCCAGTTGTGCTACTCTGATCATTCTTCTGCCAGCTTGGCAGTCAAAATCTTCGATTATCTACATTATATTGACACTCTTGCAGTTGCATATGTACTTTTTACCTTTCTGAATTCAACTATTTCAAATATTATAATGAGGCAAGATAAAAGAGTTTTTATTATTTTATTTTCTGAGGAAAATTATTATTTATTTTATTATCTTATTTTCTGAGGAAATCAGAGGGCAGTTGTATGTGGTGCAGTGTTGGATGATCTGTTTCAGGATCTGGAGGCAGTATTGCTGCACAGGAGATGCACTTATTGTTATCCTGCATGTCTGCTCAAAGCTGGTTCATGTGCATCACCACTGAGCTGCACTGTACTACACGGACCTCCTTTGAGAGACCATATTACAGAAAAAAAGAAGCAGTTGGAGTTTTATTTTATTTTTTTAATTGAAGGGTATTTGGTTTCTTCTGGAAACAAGTAAGTTTTTTAAATTAAATACTCAATTAATCTCACCAGTCTTCATTTGCCAAAACACAAAATTAAAAATCACAAAAAGTAAGTCTTTTGGTTTTTTAGGGGTTTGTGGTTGGTTTTTGGTTGGTTGGGTTATTTTTGTTTATTTGGGTTTTTTTTTGTTTGGTTTCTTTTGTTTGTTTTTTTTTTTAATACACAAACTATTCCATTGGCCCTGCCACAGGGAAGACCATCATCAATACAACTTATAGGAGACCTCTACAGAAGAATTGCACATTGTGTATAAAATATTTATATCTGCATGACTACGAACTTTCTGATATTTAACCTTCTACCTCTGATTGTTAACAGCCAACTTAAGTTCTGCACTAACCATGTAAATTACCTTACCACTGAGTTATTAGCAATTCTGTACCATACTTCCTCTCCTGTCTCTGTGTGCCTTGCCTCCAACCCCCAACAGAAATTGGAAGGTATAAGCTTCAGTCTAGACTGGAACTTAAACCTGGATTGTCCTGAAATATATGTTTTTCAGGAAAATTTAAATACACAAGGAAAGGGAGCTGGAAATATTCAAAAGTAGTGTTTACAGACATAAATCACCTGCACTAGGCTGAAGTCCCAGTGATGATTAAGAGTCCAGGGAAAATCTCTCTAGATCGTTACAAGACCTCACAATTTTCTTTCAAAAATTCCTCATGTACCATGGAGCCTTCTCATTTAAGGGAACTTCTAAAATAATGCCACAATTCTTCTAAGGTGCAGCAAAACAGTGCTGATCCAATCTAATGTTTTCTTATACATACTCTATCTAAATTTATTAACAATTCTGCTGTAAAAATCAGTTTTCACCTAGATGAATTGCAATCTAAAGTTTTCATTGATATTAACCACATGTGACCGTGCAGTGGAAAACTTTAAATTTTCTCTAATTTTGTTATTACTTATATTTGTGTATTTGGACTGGTCATAAGACCCCATTGGGTCAACATTTCTATCCACCAAAGACAAAACAGAAATGCTGAAATTTAGAATAGGTGATTTCCAGTTTATTACTTATCTTTCCACATACATAGCAGGCTGTATCTATATTCAACCATGTTTTCTTTCCATACATCCTTAAAACAGCACTCTCTGGAGCAATTTATAAATTATAACACAAGCTTATATTTACATTCTGACACAGGTACCTTGACGCCTGTTTGCAAACACAAGCTGAAGTTGGGAGTTAAAAAAAATACAGGCTTAGGTGAATTACAAGAAAATAGTCTTTCAGGGAAGTCTTAACAGGAAAATCAGGAGACAGAATTAAACACAGGTCTTCAGTGCTCTAGTTTCCCATTTTAAACCACCTATCTACCCTTACTCTAGACTACTGATGCCTCCACAGCAATAACCCTTTTTAAGGCTATTTTTAAGAGTTAACTGTCTCTCCTTGGTATCAAAATTTATTCTAAACATTCTGATTAGCTGTTTTAATATTCAGGCTCTTGGGTAGAAGAAATTTTTTTAAAGAAACTTTATTTTTTAAATAATTGGGGGCATTATGAGTCAGTTTGATATGGTCTTTTGGAAGATTAGTGTTAACAACATGCAAAGGATAACATCTCCACAAAGAGAACAGACAATATGAGCCTCTACTGTGTCAATTAAATCTTGGCATTCATTATGCCTATGTCCTTTTCCTGCCCCTTTCTTCCTTGGTGGTCTTCTGGTATTTTTCTTAATACCAGCAGCCAAAAAGAAAAAAAGAAAAGATACTAGAGGCAATTTCTTTAGTACAGTCACAGACAGACTTTTTTGTAGTTTAATATTTGAAACTGCAGCCCTTGTAACTTAGAAGGGCCACCACTCCACTATTTACACAGATGTTAGTGAAGGCAGCCTGTAACCATCCACCTCCGCCCCTGCGGTCACCTTTGCCTCTGAGCAGTCTTTGGGAGGTACATTAATAACGTTTGTATTAGATACCCATTTCTCTGTTACAATATTTTTATTTCACATTGTCTGTGTGGAATGTAACTTAATATATATCCTTGATGCAGGGAGATGTTTACATAGTATTTTATGATTAGTTCGATTGGAGACCACTGGGTTTCACAGGCTAGTATCAATAAGATTACATATAGGCAGAGAACAGGCAAGACAGAATTACGGTGTTCCAAAAGAACTGTACAGATGAAGTTAGGAATAAATATAAAAGGGATAATAAACAGCCAGCTATAAAGAAGAAATAAAATTGGTCCAATCTTTAAAGCTTTCTTATTTAAATGAAAGTAAAATATCTTCAGGAAAGACTAAATAAAAGACCAAGAGAGCCAAAGAATGTAAAAATTTTTTTTCAAAAAGTCATAATTGCTTGGCAATTCAACCGAACAAGAAATTTTGTCTCTCCCTGACCATCTTACTTTGGCAATTCTTTGAAGTGCACTGAAGAAGCAATAATACAGTTACTAAAAACTATTAGAGGGACTTACATAACATCTCTTTTGATTCTACCTTTGAATTCATTCCTCTCCGACTATGGAATAAAGAATGAAATTGGTAGAGGGCTTATTCCAGAGGACCTTCCTGCCTCTTTAATGTTCAGCGTTGCTTTCTGGGCACCTGCAGGTGCCTGTGCCCCACTGGCAGGGCGAGTGCAGGTCTCCCACTGGGAATTTTACTCAGCCAGGTGTCATGCTGCCCCACTGAGCTGCAAACACTGAGTAGAACCTGCCGGGGGAATATTTGCACTGTGGCTTTTCCTTTTGAATCAAAAGGTGTTAAAGATGTCATTGAAGAGCTTAGAATAATGACTAAGCATTTTCTATATTTCAGTCTTTCATGGCCCGACTTAGTCATATGGCCTCCTGCAGGTATGCCTAATAACTCCAGCTCTAGTGCCTATATCTTTTCACACCTTTTTACCAAGAAGGAAGCATTGTCTTTGATTGTCCATCAGCCCTAATCCTTTCTCAGCATGAAGCTTGTTAGCATAATTGGAGAGAAGAAACCAAAAAGGTACATTATGTACATCTATGTGTTACTTTTTCAATGAGGGTGGCTGTTTGGATGAAAAACTACTGTATTTATTGCACTAATCCAGCACCTAAAGGTTTCCTCGACAGAAGAAAGTCTCTACCTTTTCAGGTTTTGATTTATTGCTAGTGATGAAAATCACATCCGTAGCTTTGTGAATGAATGTCACCATGCTCGTGAAAGACTTGACAAAGTGCCTGCCTTGAGTATTAGGCTCTCTATCCAAAAATAACTGTGGAAAGTGACTGACAACCCTGAACTCAACTTCAGCTTCTTGGTCAGTTAAACTGTAAAACTGATTGCAAAGGAAATAAAGGATTATGTTTTTAGCATCTTTTCCAAAAAGAACAAAGATTTTTTAAAATGTCTTTCCCAGGACACTGGAGGCTAAGAGAATAAATAGGAAGGTAATGAGCCCTAGAAACTTCCAAGGCAGTTTCCCTCCTCTACCATCTTAGTCTTTAATGACAAGCTGTTCAAGGACTATAAGCAATAATAAGAGAAATCCAACCATCCATCACAGGCACTCTGTATTAGGTTTTACTTCATATTTTAGTCTTCATCTCTCATGAATAAGACACAAATATCAAAATAAGTATAATTTATCATTGTATTACACACTTTGTCAAGCTAGTAGAAGAATCTTTGGCATTTCTATTCTCATGGCCCAGCATTTCAGCCCAGACAGATTAGGAAGACCAAGCATTATCAAAATACTTGGCTCCTCTCTAATACATCAAATATGACACTATTTACACCAGCTCAGTTATCATCTGATTCATTACCAGAGAACCAGTGGAAACAGGGAACCATAGATCTGAAACACAAGTGTGTTACAGCTTCTCTTGAGTGTGTGCAACTTGCAGACTATCCTGACCAGGCCCAGCTTGGCTTTGAATTGGGCCTAAAAACCAAGAATAGTTAAGCAATCTTGTTACTTAGGAAGTTGTATTTTAGACACTCTTGTGAACACGTACATATAACCACTTGTAGAGCAATTTATACAGATGAGACCGCCTTCTGGCTCTGGCCCTGATATATAGATATTATTCAAAGAAGTATTCGGTTACTTTTTCCATGCCCCTCACACCCCAACGTTGCCTTACTCCTCTGGCAATGATAGCTTAGCAAGATAAGAGAACTTGTATTTTCCAGACTACATTCTACCCATCCAGGCACAGCTATGTCCCATGCACAATTTTTCATCACAAGCAACAAAACAAATCAGAAGAGGAAAGTTTGATGAGTCAAATACACATTTCCACAAGCTTCTATGTGTGTTTTGGGTTTTGTTTTTTTTTTAAGTGACTGAATCTCCACAAATGCTGAAGGAGCAAAATCTTGAGAACAATTTCTAAGATTCACAACTTGAAGACAAAGAATGAGTATATCATTGCACTATTTTTAAACTTGTGTTGTTTGTGATATCTGTCATAGGGTTATTTCATTTCTTTTTAAACTTCTGGATCAGGATAAAGAAAAAAAAAATCTGTTTTTCTTCTTTTTGTAGTCATAAACAGGTATTACCTTAGTTATAGGGCTTACTTGTACAGAATTAAGCAGTGTCTATCCACATGTAACATATATGTGTCATCACAAAAACTTTTCATTTTGCTTTTCTTTCTACTTACTAGGATAAACTCAGACTGTTGTTCATACTTGTGATCTTTTTACTGCTCTGGAGTGCTTGCAATCCAGATAGCTTTGCCCAGGCTTCCTTAGCTTTACAGTGAAAACCAATTACACTTTCTGTGTAGTTTATGGGTACAGCTTAATGAGTTGAACACAAGATACTCAATAACTGTTTTAAAATTTATATATTCCATGATTTGTTATACAGCCTTAAGTATAATGTGCTGCTTGTGAATACTGTGAATTCCATCTTTCAATATATTCAAGCACCTAGAGCACCGGGTACATATAAGCAGCATACATGTCAACTAGTAATTTTAAGCATTTTCTACACTTGGTCAAATTAGAATAGAGTAGAATTCATTAAATCACATGTACTTTGGTCTCTCCAGGGTCTTCCTCTAGCTTAATGCACCTTGATCTTAGTCTCCTTTTGTCATTGGTTGCGTGTTGGGGTCCTTTATGAAGGAGTATGACAACATGAAGGGGGGCTCTCTCACTGCAGTATCAGTGTGGTCTACCACAGAATCATGTTTACCATTGCTGCTGAGCTCAGTAAAATACCTTGCTATCTAATCACATCATCCTGGACTTTCTGATTTCTGACCTATTAAAAACAAAATTTTTCTTCCATTCCAGCACAGCAACACATATGACATACTGAAAAGATACTACTTTCTTACTAAAGATGTAAGGTACACCACAACCTATCCAGACACTGGTAGCTCTAGCATTTAAGAGTCAGGGAAGGGAGAAGTGAAATAAGTCAATCTCAAGGAAAACACAAGCAAAACCAAAAAACACACAATAAAAATCCCACATCACAAAACTATGCAAAATATACATTTTATCAACTCTGAATTTAAAAGTGAGAGTCCTCCCAGAAGTTTAGCAATCTTTTTGGTAATTTTGCTTCCAAACCCCTCCATCCAAAGGACTTTGGAGTACACATATATACTGCTCATTTTCAGCCACAACATTAGTCAGCTAGCTTTCCATAGCTGTATGTACATACATATACAGAAAATTGAAAACTTGGTCTTACCCTGGCAAATTAGCTTAGCACAATTTTCCAGGTAACTTGTCCACCTAAAGTGGTAGCAGTGTTCCTCTGCTAGATCATTCATAAATCACTGCAGAAGTCCTAGGGATTAAACATTTACTGAAATTACTGATGTGAATATAAGTCACTACAACTGGTGTCCTCATGTGAATGTACTTTTCCACAAAGGATTACCTTAGACTTCAGCAGAGTAGCATAGAACCTACTTTTGCAGAGCCAGAAGATGCATTTCCTTAATGGTTTTCCAGGACACTATCAGTATTAAATATATATCAGTCATTATATGTAAATATCCATAAGAGTTTTAACATAACAGTTTCTTCCCTCTGCAGGAAAGAAAAGGAAAATCCATCAAAGAATGGTGCATAGGGAAATCAAATATCAAATGCTTCCTGCTTCCAAGAAGAGATGTAATATTCTGTGAATGACTGACCCGGCTCTGACCTTGATCATGGTAAGAGATTTGTTTTGGTAGTCTGCTGTAGCCAGCAACCTGCAGAGCAGTTTGGGAATCCTACCAGAGGGAGTTCTCAATGCTGTAGTTAAAAAGCACATTTGTTTGCGTGGAGATACTATTGCAGATATGGTATTGCAATAATATATTTAAGATTGCTTGACAAATACATTAAAAGAAAGCTAGATAATTAAATACATAAGCATGAAAGGCTTCTTGAAGATAACATAAGGTGAGATGTAGCGCTCACCGCTGTGTTTCCTGTAACAAAGGCAGCATTAGAACAACATTAGTGGTTTTAATTATAGCCAGACAACAAATTCAAATAAAATTTTCTCACTCTGTTTGTGCACTGTTGACCACAGGTATTGCAAAGATGGGAGAAAAGTTCAGCTTTCTGTACAAATCACAAAGCGTACATATTACCTTCACATAAAGCATGAGAAAACACAGAGAAACTGAACAAAGTATCAACATTTTCACATATAACACAGGCACAAGCCCATTTTAATTTTTTTTGCAAGTAACTTGGTTTTGCTTTCCATTTAAAAAAAATAAATTAAAGAATACACAAAGCAGAGATTTCCAGCACTTTTTATTTCATGTCTAAGTTTTAAAGCCCTTAAAACTTGGGTTTTGTTTGACATACAAGTTGGGAAAAAAAAAAATGCAATTGTGCAATCATGATCCATACAAATTTCATTGCTTTGAGAGTATTATAAGGAGGCAAGATCAGAACACAAAATAGCTGGTTGGCACTTGGTGGCTTAAACAGAGTAGAGAACCAAAAATAAAAAAGAATTATGCTGCTTAGAAAACTTACAGAAAAGACAGGTAACCAACAGCAAATACTTGTGGAAATCTGTGACTCTAAATAGGTAGGAGGCCAGCTGGTCTATGGACTTCCAGATAAGATCCAGTAATTAAACAGAAAGTCCAACCTACAAGATTAGGTTTTTTTCCATGGAGCTGGTGATAATGGGGATGTTCAGAGCCCTAGCAGGATCCCCCTGCCATGCAAGCATAGGTACACTGCCAGCCCCTCACTGCACACTGCCCGTTGCCCAGGAATGCTGTTATAAACCCTGTCCCAACAATACCACAAAGTCATCTTTAGAAATACTCTGCCAAGTCTACAGTAGCAGCTTTCTTCACTACTGAAATCACAGAATTGTCTGGGGAGCAAATGAAGACAGGGACTGCCAGGCAGGATGAACACAGGGCATGGAGTGCCAGCTCAGGAAAAGGAGGACAATGTCTGGGCTCATTGCTGGAGATGTTCCCCATGTAACATAAGGAGCCCCCAGCAGTGCTTCTGCAGGGGGAACACGATGGACACACCCAGAATGATTTCAGCAATCAAAGGCAGCACATCCCTAATTGGCCAACACTACCTTCACATGTGGCAGAAACAGCTAACTAGAAGGCTGAGCATGAAATGTAAAAAATTTCTCTGTGTAGAGAGGAAGGGACCCAAGAGGAAAAGAACTGTAAAAGGTTGTGTTTGTTATACAGGTACAAAAAGGCACTGATAATGAGAAAAACCTTGGTGGTATCACAAAAAAAGGTGGGAACCTTACCTCAGCACGATAGTAATTATGGCTAAGGCATAATGTGTTCTTAACTCCAGTGTGATGGTGTTTATATTTCAGGTGTAGTGTGATTTTAACTTTTGTGGGTTGGTGATTAAATTTAAGGTATATATGAATAATACATAGAGAATGAAATGGGGCATTATTATAGACAAAAGTAGTGAAATAACCAGTTGGAGATGTTGTTACAGAACTCTGAAAGTGCAAGCTTCCAGATGTTTACGTTCCCCAGCTTAAAAGATTAATGAGAACACTAAAGATTTATACCCAGCCCCTAGAGCAGAATACAAGAGGGGTTTTCTAGGCACGAATCTGGTCGCTTCCTGAAAGAGGCAATTTTCCAGGTTCAGTGTGGCTGAAGCTAATTGGCCTGGAATTAACTGGACTCAAAGCCATTTAAATTCAGTCCTGACAGAACCTCAAGGGAAACTTACTGTGCTGGCAGCATAAGACATTTTAACCTTTGGAGCAATTTCATGGCGTAAATAACAATTCCTGTGTATTGAATTCTTGGATTAGCAATGATTATGTAGACTGCACTGCTTTTCAAGCTCTGAAGCTGCTTCCAGAACAGAGAGAAAAAAACACAGAAAACAATATCTGGAAACTTGACTGACTACTGCTTGCACTTCACAAACTTTGGTTTTTTGCTGTTACTCTGGCATTCTTCACAACTCAATGTTAAACTAAAGGAAGAAAACAAAAGAAACAAAACAACAACAAAAAAACCCAACCCAGGACCATCATCCAACACCAAAAAATTAGCTTCCCACTGTAGCAGCTCCATTAGTCCACTTGACTTGAAACACTGTGCAACCTTTATCCAAAGTGGCCAAAAAGCAGCAACTGCTGTCATACTCACCATTCCTGCCCCAGCCAAAATGTAAGTTCTTACCAAAAATTAAGCCTACCTTTTCATATCACAGCTCCTTTTACAGTATCCACATAATAGTAATTAGTTTTTCTTTTTTGGCTGTGTGTCTGTCTTTCAAGAATATAAGAGTATTTGCTTCTGGAGAATTGTTTTTCAGGGGATTAGCCAGCAAACTTTGAAGGTTCACACATACCTGTTCTTATTCATGAAGATTATGAATACCCTTCCTTTACTCTGCTAAACAGCCCCTCTCTCTGAACCCACATACAACTCCTCAGAGTCCCTGATGTGAAAGAAGTTGGGAGCCACAGGAATCACCACTTCAACAGACTAACCTGATACTGGGAGCTCTCTCCTTCACAAACCTCTCTTGCTTATTGCCACCCCTCTTTAAAAGAGCACCATTTTCCCATTACCCAGCATGGGTTTATGACCATAACATCCATGTAAACCACTTACCACTTCCAGTCAATGCCTCCCGTTTCCAAGTCAAAGCAGCACAAGGAAAGTCTCCAAACCAGCTGTTTCCTGACCAACAAAGAGTCACCTCCCTCCTTCCCTCTAGCAACCAGTCAGGTAAGCCCAGGCTGCAGCCTTTGATGGCCCCATCCATGGGGCCCCCAGGTGCACAGCTCCCAGGGTGGATGCTGCTGTTAAGCTTTCATGGGTGGTATGGGGAAGGTGACAGCACAGGATCTCTTCACCTTGGTTCAGAAATTAATGTGTTTTATTCTGAGTAGGAAATGGATTATTCCAGAATTTTTCAGGCACTATCAGGCTGTCCTTGGTCTATTAACTTAAAGCTTTATATATGCCTGCAAAGAACCCTTTTGTAAATTCATTTCCCTGCATTTATTTTTGCCAACTTAAGGCTGCTTTGCTAAAAGATAGCAGTGAGTTTTCATAGCCCCATGGCTTGTTTTCATATCAGAGCATTAATGGTCAAAACCTTGCATTGATGACTTTTTCATGTAACCTGATGCACAGAGATGCTGAGCAGAAGTGGTTGCTCAGAAAACTCCTATGACGTTTCCTACATTATCAAAACTTGCATAAGTTATTTATGGATGAAAATCTGAGTTAAGAATGCAAGACTTCTTAGGAGCTGTCTTTGCCCCAGATACATGTTTTAAACACTCCTGTGCTCAAAGGAGGACAAGGCTTGGATGGTGTTTTGGGGAAGAAGCAGTAAATCAGTATTTCCAAGTGGGGCATGGTGCTTTCAAAAGCTTCTCCAGATGCTCTACATTTACTCAGCTTAGAGGCATTGCTACAATAGTTTGTGTAGGTTAAAGTAGTTCAGCAGCAGGTCCTGGTGGGCTGTATGTAATGTGTGTGTGTGCCATCAACTCTCCAAGCACAGTCAACTCTTCGTTCTCTGAGAATGAGGGACTCAGCTATAGTTGATGAAAACGCCCAGAGAAGAAAAGTGTTATAAAATTCAAACCCAGCACAGTATACATGTATCTTACAGCATCTCTGTGAGAAATCAAACTTGGTTCAGTTAGACTCACCAATTAGCTCCAAAACAGTATGAGGTTTGCTGTATGAAAGCTGCCTCCTACAGAGCTATTCCATATACCTCTATTATGCTCTAAGCACCTGGTTTCCCAGAGTTTAGTATATTAAGGTCAGTGTTAGACATGAATGGGTCCATGCATTAATACAGACATATATCTATCTGGAATACCCCTTCCGAATTCCAGCAACTACCAAAAGTGGATTTCCACACATTCAGCTCAACGGGTACACAACCTGAGTGGACTCAGCAGACCCCAGTTGGATCTAACTGGCTTTGGGATAACTTACCTTTCCTCTACCTCCGTCCATGGAAACACAGCCAGATAACACTGGAGCCAAGCTGTCAGAGATCTAGCAGGTATATTTGCTCAGGCCATGTGTTGCAGGCGACCAGCTGTACTTGCCTGCTCCTGAGAGCAGTTTCTGTGTTGCTACACTTGAGCTAATACAAGAGGTGGTCCTGAGCTGTCCCGGCACCCGTGGCACAAATGATTCACAATTTGACTCACTGAAAGTTGAACACATCAGTCTCCAAAACCCCATTTCTACTTAAGTGAATAGAAAAGAGGCATACTGGTTGATAATGCAAATAGAATAAGAATATAGCTAATTTTTCTGTTAATACTGTTTAACTTGATTACTTCTGCTGAATGTGTTTGCTACCAAGCACCAGAATATCATATCAAGCCCATCATATATAATGAGTTTGACAGGACTGCTTTTAAAAAAAGCAGTCTTTCTAAAGATATACTCCTGCTCAACGTGGGTTTATGGATGTGGGAATCAACTGATGAATTTACAGAAGTAAAATTTGTGCGCAAAGACAATCTAGATTATAATCAAAGTGGTTAATCTGGTTTTACAAAGTACATATGAATTCACTAGTATATTTTTCTTTGTTTTTCTTCTCATCTAAGAAGGTCATATTCACAAAATCACACTCCTAGTTTAGAGACTTCTTTTACAAACTTTTTTACAAATCTTGAATTAATTATTGACCTGACTGAAGACAATGGACATGGTGATACTGAAGTGCCACCAAGCTCAGCCTGTGCTGGCACATGTCTTTGTGCCTGCTGCCATGAAGACCCCGATTCAGATGCCAGCCGTGTGTGCATGCTGCTGTGCTTCAGCCAACGTGTCTTGTGAGAGGCTGCCAAGTGCAGCAGCAAATACTGCTTGGGTAACAAAGTTAAACCCTGCTCAGACAAGCTACACAACGCAGTTCTGCCTTGCCAGCTAAGATATCTTCAGCAGCTCACACATCCTGTCACTGCATTCACTTTCACAGTTTTGCTGATTTTGGCTAGGATAAAGTTAATTTTCTTCATAGTAGCTGGTATGCAGCTATGTTTTAGATTTGTACTGAAAACAGTGTAGAGATGTTTTTATTACTGCTGAGCAGGGCTTACACAAAGTCAAGGTCTTTTCTGCTCCTCACACCACCCCACTAGTGAGTGGGCTGGGAGTGCACAAGAGGTTAACCCCACCTGACCAAAAGGATATTCCATAGCATATGACATCACTCTCAACACATAAAGCAGGGGGGAGAAGAAGCAATGGGGAGACATTCAAAGTGATGCCATTTGTCTTCCCAAGTAGCCATTATGCATGATGAAGCCCTGCTTTCCTGGATATGGCTGAACACCTGCCTGCCAATGGGAAGTAGTGAATTAATTCCTTGTTTGCATACGTGGCTTTTGCTTTACCTATCAAACTGTCTTTATCTCAACCCAGGAGCTTTCTTAATTTTCCTTTTCTGATTCTCTCCCCCATCCCAGTGTGGGGGAATGAGCAAGCAGCTGTATGGTAATAAGTTGCCAGGTGAGGTTAAACCACAATAGTGTAGACATTTTCTCTGGGTCAAAACTTGGCCTGACAGATATCAGTTATTTGCTTTATATCAATTAAACTCAGGGACTAACTTAGGAAATAGAAACTTGACAAAACCTTTGATAAGATTTTAGGTACACTAAACCACTAGCCTGTTACCCTAGTTTTAAAAGTCGTACGACAATTTTAGAAACTATTCAAGCACTTTGCACAGGTTGAGTCTGTCCAAGTTTCTTCATATCCCTCATTCAGAATAGATAATAATTCCATATTTTAAAAATACTATTTATGCAGTCAGTCTAATATAAACTTTAAAGACAGTTCACTGTAAACCTGCTATCAACCTTTCATATGCTGCATTTAGGTTCTTACTTACCTATTATTAGTAGGAATATTATCCCATAAACTCGATTACATTTAGAAAATCATCCTGGTGATTGAGTTGCTCTTATTTGTGTATTCAAAATCAAAAAATGCTTATGATTATCATGGCATTTTTTTTTTCTGTGCTGCTAGTTTTTGATAGGATGGTACTGATGTTTGCTAAAATTTCTTAAAATTAATAATTTTGTGCAAAAATTTAAATATTTTTGTGTGGCAAAATGAGAAATATGTAAGAATGCTGATTTTTAAAAAATTTATTTACAGTACTATTAATATTTGGACTCTTCAGTTATGTGTAGTTTGGGTCCATTTGGTAAAGCATATTTGAGATCATTATGGGACTTTTAGATTATAAGCAGGATATCTATGATTAAAATATATTCTTTAAAAGTTTTTTTTTCTTTTTAGTTATCTTTCACTTTCATCTGATGGAGAGTAAAAGATAAAACAAGCTTTGTTGTTTACTGTACATCTGGAGTATAAAAAAAGCACAGTATGAGGAAAGGATATTCCATGAAACACTATGTCAGAAACATTCACAGTCAAAATTCCAGAAATAGCAAGATGTTAGATAGATAATTAAAATGTCTTCCAGGTCTAAACCATAGGGAGCTGGAGTTTTAATCATGTAGAGTATATTCATGAGAAGTTTTCCCTTTTATCTACATGATCAGATTTTGATGCTTTCTTTTAGGAAGAAATAAGATCCTGGTCTGGAGTACAAACGCTGATATATTTGGTTGGTGTTGGCAGTGCTCACAGAATCAAATGCTTTCGTAGAAATCACTTTTTTTGTTTACCTTTGTATTAAGAGGTACCTGCCAAAAAAGTTCAAATGCAGTCTTTTCTCAAAGTACATCCATCCCTTCAGGTTCAATCTGCCTGGAAAGTGGCCGAGCAGAAACACCCTTTTGCAACACAGCTCGGTGCCTCTGCTCCATCATCACTGCAGAAAAGCAGAAAAAAAACAGAGCCTTGTTTTACTGTGAACCAAAGATCCTTCCTTAAAATGTTTAATAAAATGCATGCTATAATGGCAAGGTAAATGTAAAAGGGACATTCTGCTGTGAGGCCTTCACTGGGCTGTGGAAAAACTAGAATGAGCTTAGTGGGGGAAAAATAAGATTAGCCATTTTTTCATAGATAGAAATGGTTTCACGGCTAAAGCAATTCACTAATCTTATTTTCTAATTCCACCACGTCTTTTATTAACTTATTTTTCATCTTGTAGCCCACACACAACCATAACATTTTAATAATGTTACATTCGTATCTGTACCATCTAAGTCTATGCCTAGTCAGATCTAGTTATTGAGCAGCATTTTAAAAGCTACTGTAATTTTAAGGGACAATTTAGATCTAGGCTATGCTAAGAGAAAGGAAAACACATCAGTGCCAAATTAGGCTCTGATGAGGCTCTTGATCACTTTCCCTTCTCCTGACAAAAACAGAAGGTGCTAGTAATGCTGAGAAGGTCTGTGTCCCCGATGAACAGATGTTAATAACAAAGAGCATCTTCCTCATGTTAAATAGCCAAAAGAAGAGATATTGCAGCCGTTGATAATGATACCCATATATCATGCATGCTAAATCCTGACTAAATAATTAAAATCTGTGCATGATACTTGTTTCAGGCAAGTAAAACAGATCACAGTTTCAGTGGTCAGAGGAAATGAAATGCAGCTTCACAGAAGTGATTGTCACTGAACACACAGAGCATTATAATACGCACAAAGAAAATTAAACCAGGAAAAAGGCAATTGACTAAGAGCAGCTTGTTCAGGAATGAGGGCTGGTGATTCGGTGGTGGTTTGCCTTCTGGTTATTTTGGTGCATTGTTTGAATATGTGTTAACATGTGGGGAGAGTGAAAGGAGGGAGGTGATGAGCTGAAAGTTATCCCGGGGTGAGGTTGGTGGCTGGGTGCTCCTTCTTGCTGGTGACAGGGCCACGTATGCTGCCTCATGTCACCACACAGGCTGTTGTCCCCACTTGGCCAGAAGCCATGGGTGAATAGACTGATGATATTTCTTGCAGTGGGGGAAATAGCTGAGTGGAGGCAACTGTAGCCCATTACAAATGCTACACGCTATATTCTCTCTTGTCTCTACTTTACAAGCTCTGCTTGTGTTGGCAGGAACACCGGAGCATTGGTATAGCCCCTAATCTGACCAAAAGCACTTCACCTGACTCCCAGACTCCCTCTTTGTGCTCTGCCTGTGCTCTGCCTGTGCTCTGCCATGCCCCCTACTAGCAGAGAGCTCCCCTTGCACACATCCATGTGCAGAAGTGGGCAAGAAGTCTCCATTTCCTGAAGCCTGCCCATGTGCCGTGGCCAGCTGAACTTGTGGAGACCAATGCAGAGAGCATGTTATCCCATGTCTCATAAAATGAGGGCTACAAAGTCAGGGCAGCTTTGTTAGCTGTCACACAGACCTTTCCTTCAAAGCACAAAGAAAAAAATCCCAATCTATTATTCAAAACATTAAACAAAAATTGGTTGGAATTACATTTTTTCCTCCCATCCATTTGTAGAAACGGACTAAGTGAATTCTAAGGACTATGAGTAAGTATCTGCTCTGTGAAAGGTATATTGACTTGGAGTATTAAAATTGAAGTTAAAGTCTAGCTTTTTGCACAAATTAATTAAAACTGATTTAATTCAATAAATTTGCCTGAGCATGTACTGCAAAAACATTGAGAACTATAGCAATAAGAACATTTTAGAAAATTAATTAGCAACTTAGTTAACAATAAATGAATATTCTCTAGGAAGAACACTTGCTGTATTCACCTACACTGCTTTTCTGAGATTGGTGCTCTCTGGCAATCTAAATTCTAGGGGAGGAAAACAAACACATCTGTATGTCATGATATCATAGTAACCTACCCTTGTTTTCTAGCAGTTATAAAGTTTATGAACATCAACATTGTATGAAACTTTAATTTTCAGATTTAAAAGTGTAGATAAATTTTTCACTCATTTTCCAATCAGTTGCTAATACAGCAATGTAGCAATACTGAGAAGAGTGAGCTACGTTTGCCAAGTGCAGTTGTGGTGTCCTGATATTAATTACAAAATAAATACAGTAATACAAATTAACTTCCTGTGATCCCCATTTTCTCTTTGTACTTTTCTATTACACCTATCCTTTTAGTATTGAAGCACTAAAGTAGCAAATAGCATACACATGCCTATTTTAATATTGATATTTTTAAGCATAGTACTCTTTTTTCTGCACATGCACCCCAAAGACTTTGTGCTGATTAACATTGAAGTATTTCACTTATAGAAGGAAAGTTTTAATTTTGTAACTTTTTTCGTAAGTGTAGAATTTGTCTAAGACTGGGACACATAAGGCCTACGTTTGAATCTTCTGTGACTTTTATACAATAAATACAAAAGAACATCTAATAAAGTGTTCCTAAATATTGTAGTACTTAAAGTAGATATTCACTGGTTGCACCTTTGTGAGAAGCCATAAACATTTTTATAAATGTTTGAATTTAAATATACATGTGGGACAACAGGTAGCCATCCATGTGACGAGATAAGGATGCAAGACTGGGACATGGTTTAGGCTTGTTTTATGTCACTGGAAATGCATCCACTGGCTTTAACAGGCAGTGGAGAGCAATCCTAATGAAGTGACATGAGGAGTCTTCCAGCTAGAATGAAACAATAGAAATAATGGAATCTATTCTTTTCCTGTGTGATTTATTTTTTTCTTTTATTGTAAAATTACATTTTTCCCCATTCTAGTAGGGCTTTTTTTTCTTCTTTTAACAGCCACTAATTATTGTAATTATTTGTTACTACTACAAAATGGAGGCTTGGCTTTATATTCTTGTCCATGATTTGAAGTTATTTCATTTAGATGTATCTAAAATAAATACATTAAAAAAATTAAGTGTGTTAATAGTAGACTGCTTCCTAGAACCCTAAAAATTACTGTTGGGTTGGACTGCCAGTTGAAGCTGAATTTGGAAAGCATAGAGGATAAAATTATACCAAAATCCAGATATTTCAGATTATCATTTTAAGCAGTTGTCTTTCTGTCTTAGAGCTTTGTGTGTGTGTGAGTAAAAAGCAAAATGAAAAAAAAAAACCCACAAAAAACGCCTATAACACATTTGAGAGTCATAAAGTGATTCTTTAGTGTACAATAACAACTGTAAAGTCTCCAGACACAATAAGTAAAATGGAGAAGAGTATTTTAGCAAAAGGATATTATGCCAACTAGGAAAACATTCTTAATTGTAGAGAAAGGAATCTTTTAAACTAACTTGACAAGGTACATGCAAAAATTAATATTGTACACTGATGTTCTTTTTAGTGAGTAGCTTAGGTTGATTTATTCATTTAGGTAATTATGTAGCACAATATTAGTAATTCAGAGTTAAATTGAATTAGGAAACGCAGAATAAATTGAAACTGCAGTCATATTTCTTTCTCACTGTGTAACAAACAGAGATGTATTGATGTAAGTTCTAAGTGTAGTACATAAGTTAAATTCCCTAGACTGCAATTTGATCAAAAAGCATTAGACATTTACTTAGGCTATAATAGGTCCTTGCCATTGGATGGCAGTAAAATTCTACATCAATCACTAGAAGCAAAGTCAAGCTAGGAAAACAATAGGATTTTTCCTTTTTTATTTAAGAGTAGAAAGCTTGAAGGGGGATGGTGATGCCTTTAATGCTGTGGTAAGCACTAATATTAAAGGATGATTCCTTTTTCTATGTTAAGAGCATTTTAGAAATAGTAAACTCAATTTTCTATTGCATGGAAAATAATGTATTTTTTCTGGAAAAGAAAAGGCAAATCTGAGCATTGCAAAGACAGTGCAAATATATTCTATTTATTGTTAGTTAATATTGGAGGTTTATGTATATATGTGTTTTGTTTAGGTTTTTACTCAAAGTGATTTGTTAAATTTTGCACAATACACAAATTATTTTTTCAATAATCATCTTTCTGTAGTAGCATTGTAGAAGATTGTTTCTTTTACATCTAGATTATTATTGCCAATATAATGACCTCCCCAAAAGAATCCCATTTTTAATGAGAAAAAAATCCATCCTTTCTGTATGTGCACATGAACACAGCACATGTACGTGAAATACAACCTCTATATAGACAGAGCTTTTTTATACAGCAATTTTATACAATACACCATGTGTTACCACCTTTGCTCAGACCCATGCCAGGATCAACACCCATTCAAATTTCTGGAAATCTAGTCTATGAAGGAATTAGGTTTCTGTAAGTTGATCAGCACCAAAGATTCCCAAGTTATTAAAACAAAATGGCCCAATTTAGCTCTTTGCTTTGACCTTGACTAGTATTGTCAAGATTTAGATCAACAGTAAGCGCACCACCTTCCTTTTAACTGATATTACAACTAACAAAGAATAAAACGCAACTGCTATGTTCTTAAAATACTATTTATACAAACTACACATTAAATAAAGAGGAAAAAAGACTATCTAGCAAATTATCTTGCAAAATTATTTTCTATTTTTAACTTCCTACCAAAAATGCTAATGGGAAGGTTCCTAAAACATAAGTGCAAATTAGTTTCACTTTTAAATGTGCAACTCCTGATCAATGAAAATCAATAGGAATATTATGAATACAATTATTTTCACATTAATTACACTGATGTTAGATTAGGCCCCTTTTATATTAAAAATAGACTTTATGTGGTTAGCAAATATACAGAATTATATATTTACAAGACTGAACTAAATAGAACAAGAAATGTGTTCAGCATCTGGTTTTATATGAAGAAATATAAATTCTTATGTCTTCATTTAGTGGGGTTTTTAAAAATTTGTTATAAATTTAGTAGGTTGAGTTACACTCCAAATGGACATAAAATGAGTCAACTGTTTTTCACAATGTATTCAGGGTGGTCTAAAAAAACTAAAGGCTATTAATCAGGATTTCCTGGGATCAAACCACAGACTCCCTGGCAATTCATTCATTTACTTCATGTTTAAAATCTGTTAAAAGTTTATAGCTTTTCAAAGATCATATTAGGTATTAAAATTTGGAAGTCATGTAACAAAAACTCTTACAGAAAAAAAAGATAAAATGGCTTATCACAAACTCATTAAAATATACACAATGGAACAATATTAATCTGGATTTTATGACAGTGACTATAAAGTGAAGCGGTACCATAAACCTGATGATATGGTCTTAGTTTCACTCACAAGGACTTATAATTACAATGCTTCTAAACTAAAATAAGAAATCGCCACAGAAATATTTCTCCTCCACTTTAAGGCCATGATCCTACAACTATATTAACAACTTAAGGGTCTTGAGCAGTTCCAGACAAATCAGTTGAATTACTCATGTATTTAAGATAATCATGTACTACCAGGATCAAAAGCCTCAGATTTTGTTGTTGAAATCCCTCAAGACTTAGTATGTGGGACTAAATCTTCTGAGGTCCAGAACACTATAAATTCACTTATATTTAGTGAGACTGAACAGCCAGAAATTGGCTGTTCGTATTCTTACAACACTTGTATTTAGTCCAAGAACTGTCATTAAGACTCGTGAGCAGAATTTCTTGAGGTGTTCAGAATTCTTAACGCATCAGAAATTGAGATTCTTGGCATTTCACAGGAGTTTGGTGCAATACAGGATCAGACTGCAGCTGATATAAAATTTACATTGCTAAATAAAATAAATCTGTGAAAAGATCATAGTCTTCTAGAAGCACATATAAAGCTTACACTTTCTTATTAGCAAGAAACTAAACAAGCTACTGCACTATATCCACTAACTCTCAGTGATATCTATATATTTCATTTATATATTTCATTTCTGAAGCCCAGGTAATATCTAAAAACCTTCAACTACCCTGCAGACATTTCTAGCCAGAATGTGACCTTACTTAAATCATATATCAACCTAATTCTACTTTCCTTTTTAGCTCCTAACTAGCTATCATATAAAAAAATCTGGGGTGATAGTGTAAAATTTTCAGATTGAACTTAATCTTTGAAAGTGTGCTTTAGGCTTTGCAAGAAAAAAATACTAAATTTGCATTTTCAAAAACTTAAAAAAATACAATGAGATCACGATATATGCACAACTGCATTAAAAAAAAAAGCACATATTAAGAAAAAAACAACTCCTAAGGTCTTATTTTGTACACAGTAGCCAACTGCACACAAATGAGTTAACTTGAGAACTGCACTCAGTTTTTGGTGGAAAACTATATCATATATACTTAAAGTTTAAGATTAAAAACATCTTTACTAAAAATAAAGACTTGAATAACTCAAGAAACAGTAAGATTAGACCCATGATCAATGGACTTATACTGATTGTTGTTAATGACCAAACATGACTGCTTATTAGTTAGTTACTACTCTGTTTTACAAGTCAAATTTCTTGGGGTAAATTCCAGATATTCACACCACTCTAAGTGTATTCTGTGAACAGGCACTGGAGAGGAAGAAAAGAGGTGGGGGAGAACAGAAGAAAAGCACTAGTAAGATATCCTATAAGGCAAATTAAAATTTCAGAGTCAGAAAAGCTGTGGATATCTGACTAATAAAAAATGAGTAGAAAAGAACCAGGAAAAGTGTGCAAAGAACCAGAGAATAAAGCAATAAGGCAGGAAGTTGGAGAGTCAATAAGGTGGACAAAGTAGAGTGTTGAAATGTCAATGAGTCATCGCGGTGGGGAGGCAGCTGGATTGCAGGTGCTGAGCTCAGGGAACTATGGCAACACCAGCAGAGAAGTTTTTCTGAATGTTAGAATTTAGTACCATCATCAGAGGGCAAGGCTGGTGTTAGGTAGGTGCTGAGTGCTTCTGTTAGCACTCCAGCTTCTCCCCGGTCCTGGCAGACCTTCTTTCCAGAGAACCAAAGGACTTTATTCTTCCCTTCTGATGAAGAAAATAATCAGAATTTCCACAAATTCTCAAAAATTGTCTTCCTACCCTGTCCAACAATTATTTTTTAAGTTTGTTTTTTTTTTAATTATTGAAATAAAAAGAATCTACTTATTACTGAAAACTCCTCTCATTCTAAATAATTTCAAATAAAATTGTGTCCTAACATAACTATAATAACAGCAAACTTTAACTCAGGACATTAGAAGCAAAAAGAGGGATTCCAGTTAATGCTTCTTAAGACTTAGGTCTTTAAAAAGGTAGCTAATTTAGTTTGTAATGCTTAATTTCCTCTGAAAATCTCAGCCTAAGACCCATAGCTGGATCCAGTAGACACTTATTGACTTTTGATGGAGATCAGGTTCTAGAGAACTGAAACCTACACTCATGTCTTATGATTTACTAAGTTGCTGTATTGATTGGTAACGTACTGATTTATTCCCTGAAGAATAACGTGTAATATCACAGCTCAAACTACAAGCATGCCACTCTGGGACAATCAAAACAGAAAGATCTTGTACGTGACAAACACTTGAGAAGGGAATTGAGTAAGCAATGACTAGCTGAAAAAAACAGCTACTTATTGTTAATTTTTCCTTATGTAGAAGTCTGTCATTAATATATTTCTAATGCCCAAAACTGGTTTTAGTCTTGCAGATCTCTGCTGCCCATGCAAGATCCCAACTGGCAAGGCACAGAAACATACAAAAGGAGGACTGAAATGCTGACTTAACTCTATAACATTGGAATCAGCTACTCTTCCCACACAGCGAGATACCAGCTCAGACTAAAAGAAGAAGTTTGCAAATTTTTGCAGAAATTGAAATTATTTCCTAGTTTCTTTTTATATATGTTGATGCCCTAAACGTTTCCCCAAGGGAATAAAGAGGCTGAAACTTTCATCTTATGCTATTAAGTTGGGTAGTATGGGTGATCTGATATGATAAATGCTAATTATTAGTATCTCATTTAATCAGTTGCAGCATTTGTGCACACAGAATATTTCCAACACACACACAATTTTTGTTGACTTTTGGAGAGGAAGTACGAAGGATCTGTACTTCCAAACGGATCCCTCAGTGCTCATACAGGATGTACGTTCCTTCAGTCAAGTAACAGACACAAAATTATGCCAATAAGTCATTAACTATAAAACAAGTAGCAGGAAACAAATTTTGAAAACAATCAAGCAATTTAGAAACTGATACTTTTACTTGAAAGACAAATAATTACAAATAGTAAAACAATTTGTCAAGAATCCAGTAGTTCAAGAACAACTCCGCCCAGAAATAGCAAAATGTGAGTTGTCTACAAGAGCACTCACTAGAAGCAGTTCTCTCAGCTTTTAACTAGAATCAGCTACAGACTGTCTCCAAAGGATGTCTCTAGTGGATAACATCTGGTGGTGAGGATGCAGAGGGTATTAGTTCAGCTCTTCTCTGCCCTGCCAGGTTGCCCTTTTGCTGTTGATATGCCCTAAACCACCGAGCATGTGACTGCAGATACCTACAACTACCACACAGCCCTCTTGGTGGGGATTAAGCATGTCTATTAGACAGTTGGCTGCCAATAAACACTTTCGTTTCCTGAGCACAGACTTCCATACATAGGCTAGCCCCAAGTTCATTTCAAATCATGATTAGTTTTTGACAACATTTAAGATCTCTGAATTGGTATTTATTTTGAGGCTCTTGATATGCAAATCACTTATGCTAAATTCTGCAGCTTTGACTCAGTTTAGATTATCAGCATTTACCTGCAAATATTTGAATAAACACAAGTGAGACCATCCTTTTACAACCCTTTTAAGATCAAAGAGTCAGTATTCTGCCTTTGAGGCTTGTCAGTTTAAAACCTGCACTAACAATTAAAGAATTCCCCCTCCTCCCTTTCTGCTGTCTTCTCCCTACCAAAACCAAGAATGAAAAGATTCCCCTCTGCAAGAAATGTCCAGTTTTATGTCAGAACTTCTCATTAATGAGTAAACGTGTGCTGTTCCACAATATTGTTTCGCTGCTCTTCTGTTTAATGGGCTCCATCCTGCATGGCTAAAACCTCAGGATGAAAAAAGGGCTCTGGAGAGATCTAAGCTTCCATTAAAAATTAGATTTATTTTATGCCATTTCACTAGGAATACCCTAGAATTTTTCCCAAGGTAGTTAATGTCAGAATGCCATAGGAAAAACACTGTATGCGTGAGTAAGTACTAATATACTTACTGCTGACATCCCCCAGTCCATAAGATGGAGTTTTGTGCTTCTTGGCTAGGTAAACAGGTTGTTGTATTTTTCATACGCATACAAAACATTTGAAAGTGAGTGGTATAATAACTAAGGAAAAATATTGCATATGGTGGAACACATTTTTATTACTCTACACTCGCATTTCTGAGCCAATATCACCCTCCTCAGTGGGATGTAGAGACTAGAAGGAAGAAAAAAGTAGCCCACTTTTATTCTGTGGGAGAGAGAAGGTTTCTTTGTTATCAGAAGCAAGATGATGCTCAACATCAACTTTGGAGAAAAGGTTTTCTATTGAAAAAAAATAGGTATTCACCCTGAAAATATTCCAGAGCGGAATAGGATTATTGGCTGTTCCATGGTCTGACAGTTTCTTGACTGACAGGCATCTCTAGCCACATTTAGGAATTGGAATAGCCTGTAGAAGGCTTCAGAATATTCAGTCTGTCTTATAAAAACAATGGTACTATTTTTCTCTTTGAAAAATAACCACCCACACCTATGGGGTGAATGCAGCTATAAATGCTCACAGTCTTGAGGCTGTGCTTCAGCATCAGTCTATGGCCACCTGCACCACCCACATTTGGCCACCCAACCTCCTTTCATTTTGAATGGGCAAATCTGAAAAAGTAGGACTCCACAACAATATATTTTTTCAACCACAAAGATAGAAAATAGCATCCCCTCTGTTATTTCCATGACTCCAGATGGGTGGGAATGAGCATAAAAACAGGCCATGCTCTATCTGACCTAAAGCAAAAAGTATAGGATTGCATATAGAGAAGGATATTAGAAGTATAAAATTGATAAATAAAATGTATGAAATACAGCTTGAACTCATAATGGATTCCATTTCACTCTATGTTTGAGTTATGGTTCACTGCTTTGCACACAATCTTATCAAATAACTTTTTGTAATTTTTCCACTGCTATGAGAAAAGACAAAGCCGAAAATCTGTTCAAAAAGCATACACTTTAATACCTGTGTTTTCTGACAATTTATTTTGAGAACTTCTGTATTTTGACTACTCACCTTTATTTCCTGACTGTATGGATACAAGATAATTTTAATTATAGAGTATTTTCTATAGTGATTAGCCAGAAGTTGGCCAACAGTTAAAATCTTTGTTGTAATAGGCAGCTAAGATATAAGTGTGATAATTTTTTTGGCAAAACAATTACATAATTAATTGCCAACTAAATTAACATAAAAGAGAAGGATATGGAAAGTATCTATTGTGACTTAATAAATATAGTTTGTTGTTCATCTGCTTCTCTTCCTCCCTTATAATAAGGTCTTTACACAGACTCTTTAGTTTCCTCAGTGGTACTCTGTGTGCTACATCTATGATTGTACTGGACTTCTTAAATATTGTGTGTTTAAAGCTTGTGGCTTATACTGGTGGCTGAAGTGTCATGAAGTAAATTAAAGAGCATGTTTAATGAATACCACCTTAGTTGCCAAAAAACCTTTTGATATTTTCAAATCTGCAGGACATTGAATATTTACAAATAAAACAATTCTGTTTGAATAATAAATTACGTAGTCTGATTATTTGATCCGTTTGTATTAGAGGAATTAAAAGATACAAAGCCAGTTTTTCTCCCTCAAAGTAAACATTTATTGAAGTTTGAGGAAGTCTTGCAATTGCATAACTGGAATGTTATCAAAATATCACAAAATATGTGAAATAGAGAGATATCATGTTATCACAACACATTGCAATATTCAACCTGTGATCAAGAGTTCAAAACAACCTGTATCAAAAAGACAACTGCATTTATTCTAGGTATCATTTTGTAGACTGAAAAAGACAAGATTGTGTGAAATGGATTGGCATTCTTATTTTTTTAAAGAAAAAGAGAGAGAGAGAAAATTTCATGTCTTAGAAATAAAGCAGAAAACCATAAAATGCTTTAGTAGTCTTTGCAATCCTTGCCCATAATGTCAGTGATATATCACTTCAGTGCAAATAATAGAAAGAGTTGTGTCTGTGAGAGGCTTTATGACTCCTCTATTTCCCAGTTGCATAATGTTCATTAGGACTTAACATGTTCTCGAGAGAAGAGAGCTTAACCATTTCTCTTTATTTTGGCTAAGGAAATAAGCAGTAGCTCGGGTGAATATGAGAACTACAATTGCACGAGATTCTTCCATTCTTATTTGAACAGAATAGCCAAATGAATCATGGGTTTTATGATCTTAGATAGTAAATAGGACAAGATACCAGTATGAAATAACATAAGGAAAAAGCATAAACATAAGCAAAAATTGACCAAAACAATCCTGACAGGAAGGGTTAGGAGAAAGAAGTCACAGTCAAGTCTTGCAGTTACCATGATACCATGGTATTTATTTATCCATATATTTATTCACACATGAGATACAGTAAGTTACCTGAAGGAGAAAGGTGAAGAAATGTGAAATTAGATCTGAAACATATTGGTATGAAAGAAAAGAAAGATTAAGACAAGACACACACACAAGAGAAAAGACAGAGTGTGGGCAGGAGAAAGGGAAAGATCAGAGAGTTGAAGATAAAGAGCCTAGTGACAAGGGACAGAGGAAATTAGGTGTTTGCTATTGCTGTGAGAGTTCAGCCACAGTCTGGAAAAGTTCTCTAAGCAGGTAGTGTGTAGGCTCAGGTAATCAAAAACTCCTGAATGTCTGGTCAAACACTGATAGATACTGAAGCTTTTGTAGAGAGCAGAGGTTTGGAAAGATCAAGAAAGACATGGGGGGTCTTTCTTGGAAGACCTTCTGGGGAGATGGAAGATAAAAAGAAAAACATCTTTTCTTGGGTTGAAACTGTGGAGGTCTCAAGCCTCACACTGACCAAGAGGAATTGTATTCTGATCATTCCTTGTATCTACCCACATCTGCAGCTCCATATGTGGTATCTACAGAGTCCTTGGAGCAGGTCATGAGTAACATTCTTTTGTAAGCCATAGTCTTTTCTTTATTGGGTAGACCTAGAAATTATAATGTCTTTGAAAGATACAGGGAAGAGAGAAGGGCAAAGTTATGGCTCACGCATTCCATTATTGTTTTCTTTATAGCAAAATATAGCCTACCTTAATGAAAATTTTTAAAAAAATTATAAAATTATGTAAAAACTAATTTCACAGAATAATTCATGCAATACAAAATACAACATTTTTTCATAAAACTGTTATCTGACAACACCACTATCTTTAACTGCAATTATTTTATGAAATAAATCCCAGCATTTCTTAATATGGAGAAGAGATTTCATGTTAATCATATTTAGACATTTAAACCTAAGCACAGAAGCCTTCAATGTAGAACCACAGAAACTGAGATAGTTGCTCCAGCTCTGGAGGAGCTTATTGACTGCACAGATATCCCAGATAAATGGGTTAGATTTTCACTAGTTAAATCAGGTGCATAAAATTGTGCGAGTAAGTACTCTGTCAAGCCTTTCACTCAGTCAACTGCATCTCACTGATAAGTCAACTTTCATGGCTTCTTTGCTAGCTTTGATGACAGTCACTCATACCCTGAGAGGGCTGTCATCCCTGCAGGTCCCTATGTGGCACCTGACCTTCCTCAGGAACACCCAGATGAGCTAGGGAGGGTGGGCTCAGGGCACTCCCTACCTCTGAGGCCACAGCCTGCCAGGAACTGCAAAGACATCCCCACTTTGATGTGCCAGGTTTGGCAGAGATGTGGCGGTTTCTGCAAGCAATACCACAAACCACGACCCCCAGGCTCTGCCAAACTGAAAAAAAGCAGAAGGGAGTTCAGGACAAAAGGGGCTACACTTGGTGACCACGGGTAAAAATCTATTGTAAATCTCTGCTCTGATAACATTGTCACCAGTTCTACTGATAAATGTTTGCCATGATTAAGGAAAATGTAATGATCATGTTGTTTCAGTAATATTTTTTTTGGTACAGAAGCTGTTCTACTGTAACAGTACATATATCGTTAATAACAATTACTAACATTAGTATTGCATTAGCATCCAAAATGTGCTAGTACTTACCAGAAATCTCTTTTAGAGCACTCAGTGGGGAAAAATCAAATGGACATGAATGTGGATTGCCTAAGGTATGCTTTTGCAAACAAAAGGTTTAATTAATAGGGCTGTGATATAGAAAAGCACAGACCTTTGTCTTGTTTCAGTGCTCCTACTTGGAAAGCTATTGCAAAAATTTGGCTGTTAACCTGAAGGGAATGCAAATGTGTCTGGTTTAATGTACAAACTATGTCTGCTTTATGAAACAAAGATGTCTATATAGCACCAGACTGAGTTCCAAACAGAAAAGACGAACTTCTACTGAGAATTGACGTTAAAAAATAATGAACAGAAATATTTCCATGACACTTGGCAGGAATATGTATACTGTAGATGAACAACTGTTTTAACAAATGTTCAATAGAAGTATCCAGAATCCGTGGAGGAAATAACATAACTGCTGATGTCTGATTCCATTAGGATCAGTACGAATGCACTGCTAAATTATTACAGGCTATTTTATGAACTGTTATTGATGATTTAGTGGCAGGCTAGGTTATGTAGCTTACAAGCTGTCACCTTTAAGGTGAGGCCAAAAGCAAGCCCAAGGATATATTCTAAAAGAAAATGTAACAATTATTACAGCATGTGTGTCAGCAAAGTTCATATGATTCATTGTCCTTCTGGTAATAGGAAAGCTGTCAGTGGGCGCTCCTGGGCATGGTTCAGCTAACTATATAAAGAATGTTCTCTTAAACATTCACCTACGGCTTGGGATTCAGAGGTTGCTTGTCTGATTAAATGGAAAGGAGGTAATTTAAAAGCATCTTCCTTTCCAAATATGTTACTGTCAATTGGCTTTGGTTCAGAGGTTTCCAATCTGAAGTACATGAGGCGGCTACAGAAGAACTCTATTAATATTCCTGCATAAAATGCTTAGCCCAGGTCAGCTCCCCTATGCACTTTTGATGTATTAGAACTTTAACGTTTAACTGAATTGACAAGTGATGGGTTTTATAATCAATGTGCACAAAGGACATGCCATTCCCAAGGAAATTCCACATTTATTAAAATTAATAATAAAGAGGAGTATATCAGGTGCAGGCTACTATGCAGTGTTTTGTTCCTCTATAGTTCATATATTGTCAAGAAACTCCTGTGATATTATCTGGTTTAAAACTGGACTGAAGCTCAGCTCTCTTTCAGTATCAAGTAAATGAAACTTATGAATCTAGTTAAAATGGAGAGTGTCAATCTAAATGTTCAAGAGAGGGCAAAAATAAATCTGTGGCATATTTTCCTTAATGTTTTGCCACAGGGTGATTTCTGAACTCACAGCACAGATGTTTTAAATATGATACAACCTACCTGCTACAATGTTCAATGCTAATTCCTTTAGAAATATGTACTAATTTAGGGGAGGTTATGTTTTCTTTCGATGAAGTAGCTCAGCTCCCACCAGCGTTTCCAGGAACTTTTTCACTGTTTTGTGTTTTTTTCTTTTTCCTTTAATGTGTAATGTTGGAATGAAGTGGCAAGGTCTTGCACAGAAAGGCTAACTTACAGTAGTTTTTGTATAATGCTCTACAGATGTAGATGTTCCCCAGATGTGAACAGACTAGAAACCTAGTTTTGTCTCTGGGTGTTCATTTGCCATATAAATCTCCCAACACATTCTTATCTGCTATGTAAATAAGATGTGGAATTCCAATAGTGTCTCAGCCTTCTACAGCAGATGGTATAGTGAGATTTACCACACCATTACATTTAATGGGATTGAATTCATTTGGATTTCTTGATGTTCACTCTGTCCTTCTCTGAGCAGCAGTGTTGCCAATGTTCCTGATTATATATGATTTGAGAGAGTGCTTAAAGAAGAAAAAACCCTTTATCTTAGAAATATTAGTATTTTCTGTCAAATTTTAAAGTGTATATATATTGCATTTCAGAGGATTTATAAGCCTTATGAGAAAAGAATATTTAATGAATATTCAACAAAGAACTTGAAGTCATTATGTTTTAAGATTTTTGTAAATATCAGTTATTCAGTTAACTGTTTTAGAACTAGCATCATTATATATTCATTTGGAAAGAAATGAGCTTTTTACCTCACCACATCAGTGTAGACAAAGTGAAAACAAGAAAAAAGTATCTGTGTGGAGGAAAAAAATCTTTAAAAAAAATATAATCCTATAGAAATTTTTTATTTTCATTTGAATTTAAAGCTGGCTCACCGTATGCAATAATTATACTAAATTAATAAACAACATTTTCAAAATTGAAATACAAACTGACACTGCTAAAATATAACTTAAAATGACAGTGTGAAACTGTCAAAGTCTTCCAGTGAAATGTCTTTTTAAAAAATGCTGCTGCAAATGCCTTGATCTGACTGTTCCACAGATTGCTGTGTACCCAAAATGACATCTAAAACATATACAGATGTTATATGCAGTCACGCATTAGCTGGTGCTTTAAATTATTTTGTCTGCTTAGAATTTTGTCATTTCTACAATACCATGAGTGGCCTAAAAATTTACTCAAACCAATTTTCTGAATTTTGCCATGCAATTGCTATCATTCTTCATGATAGTCATATAGACCACCAAAATACTCTTACAAGAAAGCTGAATGAGGAAAAAACATGTCTTTTTATAATTAAACTTAGTAAGGATTTCAGAATTTTTCCACTTCAAAAGTACCCAGTTTTTCTAATTAAACAAAAGTTGTTTCCAAAATAAGGCTTCAGGCTCAGGAGATCTTAACTGGTTTACAAATCATTTTATGAATTGTAGATCAGTCATCTGATCAGCAATAACACACTCTTTACTAGAGTGCCAAGCAAAGATAGCAATAATGCTGAATCTACCATGCACGAATGAAAAAGCTTTAATTAGCGCAGTCAATGGCAAACATCTCACTTCTCTCAATAGCATATATAGGCAATAATACCATCTCTGTAGCTGATCTGGTTTGCACCTAGAATTCTTATGCCAGTGGGCACTGAAACTTTTGCTTTTAATTTGAAGATGGATGAAAAATGCAATGTCAAAATTTTGAAACTAATGGGATACTATGGAAAACTCTGAAATACTGATGTTTTGATCTAAATAATATAGGAACATGGGATAAACAGGTGATTTCACTAAATTACAAAACAGAAAGGTTAGGGAGTTATAATCAAACTCAGAGGTCTGGGCTGGGCTTCTGGGGAAGACCCTGGTGGGGACTACAGGTCCTTTCACCCAGCTCCCATAAGCTTGCACAGTCACAGCAAAAATCAAAGCACAAGATCAAAAATGTCCCATTAAACATGATGAGTTTATGAAAGACAGAGTTTTAATGGAGAAATACTCTGATGGAAAGTTAGGCAAGCTCTAGTTTATAGCAGGTCACCCTCTCCCCACATCACAACACCGGCGCTGTGAGCTGTTTTTGCAAACACAGTCATTTTGCTGGCAGTTATGAGAAAGACAAAGCAACAGCAAGACATGTTCCAACTGTTGCGCAAAGATCACACATTGCTGTACCATGTGCTCGCTGACTCTGAACGCTAACTAAATGTAATCGTTAGGAAATACCTTTGCTTTGCTGTGACTATCAGCAGCTTTGTCTACAAAAGAAAATGTGGAAGCTAAAAGAAAAATCATGGAAGTGACTGTATGGCGTTCCTGATTCATCTCTACTATAGTTTATAATTGAAGTAAAAATAAGAACTCTATAGATCTTTCACTTCAGTGAGACTTCGCTGACAAACTTTTTCTGCCTTCAAAGACAGTATCTTCAGCTACAGCAGCCCTACTTTTCCACACAGTCTGTGAATTGCTCCTTCACACACTGGCTTTGATAGCAATTAGATCAGACTACCAGTACATCTCATTTTTCTATTGCTTACTTATAACCCTTGTTACCTTCTGCCAATGATATTAATGACATACAGTATATTACAGGTATATCTGTACTGGCATTAAGGAAATTAGCTACAGGAGGTTGCTGTAGGCCCAGAGGAGTTTTCTTATTTTCTTTGGTTTATTCATGGCAGACAGTAGCTTTAAGACTGGATGTGTCTGTGAGGGGGTGGGGAAACATTGTGGCTGGTTTCCCATGGTTAAAGCTCAAGCACCTGTTATTTTCCAAATATTTGTATTCTCACCATGAAAAAGCTGGGGGGAAAGAAGAGGGGAAACACTTGCCATGTGCCATGCAAAACCAAACCTCCAAACTGTTCCATACAGTAATCCTGATATTTGTATGTATATCTTTCATATATGAACTCGAAAACCTTCTGAAGCATTTTTTAGGACCTTTCAGACAGAAAAGTCCTCAAGAAGAAAAAGTTAATTCTGTTTTACTTTAATATTGAACTGCTAATGACTCACACTGGTTTGAACTGAGTAGAGACTCCTTATGAGATGAATCCAGAAAGCATTTTTTCATTCTGAACAAGTACTCAGAGTTTGAATGTGTATTTGGATCAAGTTATTTTCTTTGAAAACCCATGAGAATAGATTTTTTTATAAGATACTTCTGGAATATCAGAGGAGCTCTATTATTTAATGTGTCCTTTACAGTCCTATTAACATGAAAAGCACGGGAAAAAAAGTTCACAATGTGTTCACACATCAAAGTCTTTGGGTTCTGACTAAGAGAGTGACAAATTCATCTGAGTCAAACAAAGTTTTTTTCTGTTCTTTTTTTCTCTTTTTTTCCCTCTGTGGTTTGGAATCTCCCAAGCAGGGCTATGGAGGCAATAACTGCAGCAGGGAATTTAAGGGTAAACTTAGGTGAAAGAGTGATAAATCAGAATTCCACTTTTATCAAGTCAACGTGTCATTTATGCAATTAGCTATATCAAATAGAGGAATTAATCCAGGTTTTTTTATAAAGCACTACAGGATATATTAATGAGGCAGTGGAGAACATGAACATTACAAGAAAAATACTGATACTCGGGTGAACTAGGAAACAGTAACTGAAACGGCTTTCATTCAATTGCTTGGGGGCTGATCCATGAGGAACAAACAAAAAAGAGATCTGTCTACACAGTCAGCAAAACCAGCCCAAAAAGTGAAAATGAATTCTTCAGCGAGATAAACTTGATCTATTATAAGAGTTACTCTCCCACTCTGTGTAATCCCATGGTAAAACACACTTACCCATGCTTCTTAATGTTGCTTGCTGACTCACCATTTGTCTTTATTCATTCTAGCAAAGTTACCTGTGTAACTTTGAGCTGCCTAAATCATTTTTTCATTTTTAAAAAATTCTCTATGAAAATTTAATCTCCTCTTCCTATGTTTTTTCCTCAGTTTCATTTAAGGATCAATTTTATTTAAGGATTGGTGTGTATTTTCACTTAAATTATTTTGAAAAACAAAGAATATAGTATTCAACTTTATCATTTCATTAAAAGTGGGGACTAACTCTGTCTACTTTTGAGCTTCTAATTAGCTTTTTCTAGAAATTAGTGATTTCTGGGTATAGTAAGAGGATGTTATTGATTTATGTCAGCATTTCATGCACTACACATGACTTCAACAGCCATTATGGAACAGCTACCCCAGTCCATCTTCATTATAACACAAGACTTGAAGATTCCACAGTTCAGGTAAGAAAAACAGGCATAGTCTTCCACTAAAGTACCTAAAATAGTGGCTCCAGATGGGAACATTTTGAAATTATGGAGACCCAGTTTCTATATCTTTGATCACACTGAGTAACTCTTTGTTCTTCATATGGTACCACTGACATCAGCAGTTCCTGCTGTAGAGTCAGATGCTAGACAGTATGAATTTCATGTCAAAATCTGGCCCTAAGGACAGTTCTAGCGCCTGAAGAGGGCTATTCTAACATGTTTATAATTCATTTGGTTATTTGATAGTCACCATTTTGATATATATTTTGTTTTAATCGTACCACTAAAGTGAAAATTTCAGCTACTTCTATTACACTTTTGTGATAGCTACTCTAAATTTCACATTGCTCATGCAGTTATGAACAAGACAAATTTGAGTCATGGACTGAACCTAGAAGCTTGTAAATCAAAAGGCACCGCAGGTACTCTGTGTTCTTGTTAGTCAGTCCCTAGGATTTAGATAGGAAAAAATTTTTAAAACAGGAAAATAATATACTGTTAAAGTTGATTAGCTGGCTGTAGTCTCCTAGATACAGAAGATTTCCTCCTTTTGCACAGCAGGTGCATGCATGACTTATGCAGGCAAAGCTCAATTTTGTAAAGGTTAAATTTGATCAAATTGATTAAATACAGATTTTTCTTCCATTCTATCAGTACTAGGTTTATGCTTACTGGTTAGAAACCTGTTTCCCAAAAGCCGTAGCGATTTTCTTACTTTATTGTGTCTGATTGTTAAGTATCTACAGTTTCAAATACAGAAACAACCCTTTTACTTGTAACTCGGCAGTGCATTAAGTAGCCCCCTGCAAAAATGTTCCTGTTCACCTATGACCAAAAAAAAAAAAAAAAAAAAAAAAAAAAATTATCCCAGCCCACTATGTTTGGCACATCAATGCTCAGAGCAGATGAAATGCTTACTTTAAGCAAAAGCACTTTTTCTTTTAGTGAGTTGGAAGAACAAAGTTTCCAAGAGCATCACACACAGAGAAATAAATTACTTTTCTCACTTGGACGAAACAGAAAACACAGGTCTGGGACCTGCAAATGTTTAAAAATCAAGCTAAGCACTACATATATGATTAGCAATGTTGACTTTGACAGGTATTCTTACATAGGTAAACATGTGCATGAGGTTTGCATAACGCTGGGGAAAAATTAGCCCTGCCTCTGGGAGAGCGAATGCATTAAATTCCCATTTGAAGTGTCTGGTAGAGGATAATGTTCAACACCTTGTGGAAGATACTTGGCCTAGGGGCTAGACTGCTAGTTTACACCTGGGCTAATGGCTGGTTGTGGGCAGGGTTTCAGCTCCTCACCATCAAAAACCTTTGCACCATCCAGAAATTATAATGGAATTTATTCAGGGTCATTAACTACGCAGAGACAGATGTGAGCACTAGTAAGATTTACTTAGCGTGAGGATATAAGAATTAACCAATCTCCTAGATTAAAAATACAAATCTGTGCTCTGAATCTGTACAGACCAATGCTAAATGAATCATTAATATTCTGTATGAAGCTGAAAATGAAGCAAATGAAAGCTGATCCCCCTACCTTGTCATTACATTCTCTATTACCACAAGTTCATCCAAAATTGCAAATCATTACCGCTTCTCCAGCATCTGCCACACTCCACTACTGTCCCTGGAGCACTCAGAGAGTCAAATATGTTTACTAAAGCATAAAACTACTAGCACCACTCATCCATGGTTACACAGACACATCTGAACATTACTTTAAAAGTGTCATAGACCTTATATTTATTGTTCTGAATAAACATTAGTCTCATGAGCAGAGAAGCACCAAAGACTGGAGACTGGTAATTACTCACAGGAAAGGTACACTGCCATTAGCTGCAATGAAAGCCTCTCTGTCTTTCCATGTCAGTGGATTTCGGCACTAAGAAACAATACCTTACCTCAGATGGGGGAATTTAACTCCCTGCTTCTTTAGTCTTATGTACTTAGGTAAGAAGATTGTAATGTTGCTGGATGTTTGACTGGTTTTTGATACAAATTGTGCAGTACATTGATAATTAGCAGTGCAGACAGGCTCTGTTTTTAATCCAAGCCTTTTACTATAAGTCTCAAAAACTAATTATTTGGGCTACCTGAAATATTTAATAATATTTTTATTTTTGCAAAAACTGTAACCCCTTCCTACAATGCTGATAAAATTCTGATTTTTTTTCAATGACATTTTGTTTTTTTAACCTGTTTTAATCTTTATTTGGATTTTTTAAAGCTAGATATTTTTAGCTGTTTAAAAATAAGCATTTCTATATAACTGTTTTTATGAAAATCCAGCACATTTTCAAGTCAACAAGCAGAAAAATCAGTTACTAAGCTCTAGCAGTGTGTTTTTCTGTGACTAAAGATTCAATTGTCTATCTGATATCAACATACTACAAACATCAAGGCAATATAAAATTTATACTATTATATTTCTAATTAGAAGGGATAAGTATTTTTTCAAAGTTACTTACTTACAGTCTAATCTAAGCCTGTGATGAGCAGCAGCAGGATGTCAGGAAATCAAAATTGAGTCTGATGTACATATGTTTTTGTAAAATGCTGTTTGAAGGACTGTGACCCAGGAAGAAGAACACACGTTCACCCAAGACACTAAAACATGCTGATGCTCACCGTACTCACTAGATAGCAAAGATGTTTGTTCTGTAACACAACTCCCAGCAACTTTTTAAGATCATTTCAGTCTGACAAAAAGTGGGAGCTATCTCTGTACTGCCATTCAAAAATTAAGTGTTGGACTCATTGCAGTCTTTTGTTGGTGCCACTACCTGAATACAAGGAAGAGAAGAAGAATAGCAAAATTAGTAAGATACCAAAATTTTCCACTATTTCTCACCTACACCACAAGCTAATGTGTGTTTTGGAAGAGTACTGCTTCAAGGCTGACAGGAATCGGAATCATCCTGGTTTACATGGGCTATGGGCCTGACCCAGGGCCTTTGGCACTGTCCTTTAAGGGATGAAGTTGGCAGACCGAGACGCTGGAGAACATCCCTCGTCACGCCGGGCTGTGCTGAAAAATGCCCCCGAGGTGGCAACTGGGGCTGGAGGCTCTGCACGCTGACTGAAACTGAGGAAATGCACCATAAGGCTTTTTATAACTCGTCTCAGCCTCACAGAAGGCAATAGGCAGTCTTTTTTTCTTCAATAAAAATCTGCCTTTCTGCATTGCTCATATTCAGCTCACAATCAGATGCTATGCAGATCAGTGCCCAAAATATCAATCCAGCCAAATGTTTGCCAGAGCTTTAGGGAAACCTTACGGTCTCAAAACTATTTGCATTCTGAGTTGAATGTGCTTTAATTTCAATCCTACTGGCATCTGCTATGTTTTCACAGTCTTTCAGATGGGTTGCTCAGATTATTAGCAAGTTACTACTGTGATTTGACTTTTGTTTTAACTTTTCTCTCCCCCTAATATGAAAAGGTGGTAAACTATATCTGAAACTCTACTAAAAATTGACCCATCCTGTTTATTTGATTTGACATTTTTGGACATTTTTTTAGTCTTAGGTTTACTTTCTAGTTTCCACCCATGCCTTAGAACAATGTCATTTAAGTGCCATGCAAATATATCTCAAGACATATTCCAGCTGTATTTGATTTTTGGCCTTCGTTGACACCTTTCCTCCACACTGTTCAGCTCCTTAGTCAATTTTTTCCTTTTCTCCTAAATCCATGAACAAATTGTTCTCTGAAAGACCTTTCACTGATACACCCTCCATGCTTTACACATTCTATTCCCTGAGCATTTCATTAACAGCTGTCAATCTCTTCTATTTATCAACTGACACCAGCAAAACCACTGGATTTTCTCTTTTTCTTTCCAAACTTGTACCTCAGATTCACCTGGGCAGTCCAAGCTGGGAAAAGAAGTGGTGACAGCAAAGACAGTTGTGGGGAATTGCATTCAGCTATGGAAGCAGCAGGCAGCAGCTGTGGTCCTTGAACAATAAAAAGCTTAGAAAATTCACCTTTTAAATTTAACTAATAAAAATGTATGATACTGGTTTAGGATGGATTCTAGCTGCTTTAGGCTGGTATTTGGATGAGCAACAACTCAAGGATCCTCAGGAGTCCATGCTTAAGAGAGTGCTGATTCTCCCTCTGGTTTGCTTTCCAATACTTGGAAAGCACTAATGAGTGTTTTAAATCAAAGCACATCTCAAATATTAATGATGTTTCAATGTGCCTCCCATTTAATGTAAAGCAGCACATAGTGCTTTTTAGCTGGTTTTATTTTTTAAAATAGATTTTGCACTCTAACTGGCAATAGCAGGAGACCTCTCAGTGGCATTAACACATTAAGGGTGCTTAGTTCCTTGCTTGTCTTTATCCCAGCCACCCAATGAGTAACAGTTGTGGTCGAGCTTGTGGAAAATCCTTCCAGAAACAGTTTCAAATGGAAACACCTTTTATGCTCTTTGGTTTAGTGCATCTTTTTATTTTATATTTTTATAGTGATTGGCTGTCAGGAGAGACATATCACATCACATTGTTTATATATAATGCCATTACAAAGACTTCATGTTTAGCTGCAGCTCACTAGGGCTGTTTTCCTTTTGGGGGTTAGTTTGTGCCAAAATGAGAGGAAATAGCATTTCCTTCGAGAGTAATGAGCAGCTGGTGTTTTTGCCCTGGTGTTTATGAGATGTAATAGGCACAGTGGCACATTTGGAACTGGTTGGGGAGAAAACTAAATGCTGCTTTCTTTTATCTTTATCACCCCCTTTCCCATGAAGGTTTTTCAGTTTCTATAGTTTATACTAATTTTAGAAAACACAATAAAAATAAAACCGCAGCACTTTGCCACAATGTAGTCGGATATTACAGTGTATGCTTGGTAAAGTCGGACTGTTTTTATCAACTGGGATCATAAAAACTAAAACAATAAAATATTTTTAAAACTTCTCCAAATAGTTCTTGGAAGATTTAAAGCAAAAAGAGTACATCTGGAATTCATATTTGGAGAGGAACCAGCAAAATTGCCAAAAACTGTACATCTGCTCTTCTGGCCAGTGTCTGACCTTAACTTGTTCATTCATGGTTGCCATTCCTATACCATGAACTTTCAATCCAGTGATAAGAAAACAGCAGAGTAACTTAAAAAGTTCCAATTTCTCCTAAAAAGCATTTACCAGTTCCTCAACCACTGTAAATTGTTATACCTCCATTAACTGTGATAGAGCTATGCAATTCTCTTTGAAAACAATATAAACCCATTGAAACAGAACCAGGATCTGCTCCTTCATTCACAGCACTTCAGACTGACTGATTAGACCATTATGGATTGTGAATAGGGGTGGTAAACACTGTTCCACAGATAACGTCCTCTTCATCAGCCATACTAATTGGTATTTGTGGTGATCTTATAAACATTGCATAAACTAATGATACACACTTGATAGCAGTTCAGTAGCCAAAGTGTATTCATTTTGTGTTGATATAATGTGATGAAACACATAATTATCTACCCTTCTGGTAACAGTGCTTTTTACACGGATCACCATTAATGCAAAGAGTTATGTCATTCTCAAGTGGTGATATCATACTGGGGATTTTAGAAATGAATTGAGTGGGATTGAGTGCACCCTCAGCAAGTTTGCCGACGATACCAAGCTGAGTGGTGCGGTTGACACACTGGAGCGATGGGATGCCATCCAGAGGGACCTTGACAGGCTTGAGAGGTGGGCCTGTGCTAACCTCATGAAGTTCAACAAGGCCAAATGCAAGGTCCTGCACCTGGGTCAGGACAATCCTAAGCACAAATAGAGGCTGGGCAGTGAGTAGCCTGAGACCAGCTCTGAAGAGAAGGACTTGGGAGTGGTGGTGGACGAGAAGCTGAACATGAGCTGACAATGTGCGCTTGCTGCCCAGAAAGCCAACTGTATCCTGGGCTGCATCAAGAGAAGTGTGGCCAGCAGGGTGAGGTAGGTGATTCTTCCACTCTACTCCGCTCTTGTAAGGCCCCACCTGGAGTACTGTGTCCAGTTCTGGAGCCCCCAGCACAAGAAAGATATGGACCTGTTAGAACAAGTCCAGAGGAGGGTCACGAGGATGATTCAAGGACTGGAGCACCTCTCCTGTGAGGACAGGCTGAGAGAGTTGGGGCTTTCCAGCCTGGAAAAGAGAGGGCTCAGGGGAGATCTTATAGTGGCCTTCCAGTACCTGAAAGGGCCTACAAGAAAGCTGGGGAGGAACTTTTTATAAGGGCAGTTAATGACAGAATAAGGGGAAATGGCTCTAAACTGAAAGAGGGTAGGTTTAGATTTCCTGTAAGGGTGGTCAGACACTGGCACAGGTTGCCCAGAGAAGTTGTGGATGCCTCCTCCCTGGAAGTGTTTAAGGCCAGGTTGGATGAGGCTTTGAGCAACCTGATCTAGTGGAAGCTCATGGCTGGGGGTTGGAACTAGATGATCTTTAACGTCCCTTCCAACCCAAACCATTCTATGGTTCTATGAATTTATGGGCAAGTAAGGAGCAGTAATCTTCCTAGGTGGTTACATAAAGAGAATGTAGACGACGCCACTTAGGTATTATTTGTCTAATAACAAAGTCTAAATACATGTTTATGGAATTATTTTTGTATATAGTTCATGATTATATAAAGCTTTAAGAATGGTTATTTACTCAGCATTGCCTAAAATTTGCTACCTAAATAGAGTTTTGGGCACCTTATTTAGTAATCTTTTGTTTTTCTTCCACAAAAGCAAGCATGTATGTAGGACATTCAAATGTGAATTTAAAAGCTTGCTATAAGAACCTAATTTGAAAAACACAGGTTTTAGCATTTCTCAGGGGAAATATATAATGGACAGAACCATGCTTATGGGAACCTCCAAATGGTTTGCAGTTCCTCTGAATTTTCACAGTGTCTGTGAGACAAGAAACCTCTACATAAGCCTGAAAGTTATTTACTTGGATCATATTAAATTCTCACAGTGATTCAACTTGGTTTTAGGTTGTTCTGCAAACTGAATGTTCAGAGCTGGAATACTGGATTCAACACACATGAACCATTTTAGGCATGGTTAAACACAGTCAGCATTTTTGACATGCTTCTGAAATGAAAGTTGATGTAAGGATGTATCTTGGACACACCAGGGAAGCATTTTTCCATGAAGCCTCCTGTTTCATCAGTGTCACATGAGAGAATAGCTCCTCGCTGTAACTTGGACCACTGTCAGCATCACCCAGAGGCCAGCTCAGTTAGCTCCCAAGGTAGTACTGGAATTTTCCCCACATTTGCTTACCTCGCCCACACATTCCCACTTTTGACATAGCCCTCAGGATGTTATGAAAGACAGAAGGTGCTGCTGAAGCAATGGAGAAGATCAATCCAACCACCAAAATGTCCCTCTTCTTCCACTGGCCACAACTCCATCACTTGCTGAGAATGCCTCAACATGCCCCACAGAGCCAGGCACTTTGACATCCCTGCAACTGCCTGACCATGAGCTAGCGCTGCCATTTTTCCTCCTTTTCATGCTGCCCTCGTACCTAAACTTCCTGCCTTATCCACAAGTTATTGTGACTTGCCTTGCCTTGCTGTCACCACCAGGCCTTTCTGGACATCTGGTTAACCTCATACTCCATTTACCTTAGCTCTTTCACTGCAATATGTGACAGCATGCCTCCAAAAAGCTCTGCAGCTGGAGAGCTGAAGGAAAAAATATACAGGACCACACTTACAGCCATATATCTCAACTGTTAGTTGGATGGAGTAGGAATATATTGTGCCTAGTTTTCTGAGGAGGGAATTTATCTTGCTTATCAGTGTGAGGCTGAACACATTGCAACCCCCACTATCACTGATTTTTCTTTTCCTTTTTACTTTCCTCTGCATTTGGATTTTTTCACATGTTTTAAATAAATTACAATAAAATTCCATTTAAGTCTGAATCACCATAACCTGTCCTGCAAAACTTAGTGTACTTCAAAACTGTGTTCCTGTTGAAATCATTGGGTATTTTACCATTCACTTTAGCAGCAAGCTGTACGCTACCAACACTGATGATTCTTTAAAAAGTACCTTGCACAACTTCTTCAGAGAAAAAGGGGCTGCAGTACTATTTGCAATTTTTTATCTGAGTTATGATCATCACACAAATTTCCAGAGACCAGGTGTGCTCCAGCCTTGCCTCTGTTACTTCACACTGTCCTGGAAGCAATGCAACTCCAGAGTGAACCCCTTTTGCTTACAGCAATTCCTCTTGATTCAAAATAAATGTATATTTAGAAAAGCATTCCAGAGAAAAATGCAACACAGACGGCTTCTAGTCCCCAGACTGCATGGTTAAATAGCGTTTAGGAATCAAAACAGACAAGTAACCAGTACGAACATTTGTACAATCCCTCTGAGAATGGAGAGAGGTTTTCTAACATTAGCAACCTCTTTAGGAGAATTTCTGCTTCATAAATGCTTTTCATACTGTGTTGCCCCTTCCCTTAGGCTCTTTCCATCTAGTCCACCTGCACCTTGCTCCCTTTTTTCAGAAGCTTTAAGATGGTACTTGCCAGTGTCACAAGGTTTTGCATTACCTGACACAGGAAGACTAAGAGGCTCTGAGAGCAGAGTTAAATTACTGTTGGTAACGAATACCTAATATTATTCAGTTTAGCTGATGGAAGTTTAGTCAAAAGCCCACTCCTTATCATTAAAATCTACAATTCATTGTACCATTTATTTTTTGGGTATTCTTCTTTCAATCCCATTATTTGTCCATTTTTGACATAGCAAAGCCTGCCATCGCTTGTCTGGGGTAAAGAAGAAGAGTCTTATCAAGCTATTAAAAAAACTCCAAAACAAACTACTGAGAAAATCTTGCTAACGGTAATCTGTGCAATCTTTCATGGTGAACAACAGATCACTGTCCTTTTATGGTAGAGACATAGGAACTCATCTTCTTTCTGGATTAAGAATATGACATATCTCACATCCTCTGCCACTTTACTCCATTTAAGTTAGAAATTTTCTTATAGTAGTAAATCTGAAGCTTTAATTTACATTTAATAAATCATCTTGACCTGCTGCACCAACCACCCAGCTGGTAACAGACCTAGCAGCTACTCCCAGGAGGACTTAGCACACACACCATCCTCATGAATATAGCACAGACCATTTGACCTCTGAGTTCAGGATTAAAATGTGCTGACACACTTCAAATTTCACTTTTGCAGCCTGCACTTTGGGCTGCTCTGGCCTGTAGGTCTGCTGTAATCCCTGCACAGCACAGGTCTACATCCTTGGTAACACTTCAGCAACAATCTGTACTGAATGTAAGTATGGCTTCATGTGTGACGACAAGCCAAGCCCTGATAACTCCCAGGAAGACTCCCAAAAGGCACACACTTATTAGATCATTCCTGTTCCATTTCAGCTCTTTTTAAAACCAAAAATAACCTTTCCCCTGATTTACCAGCCATGAACCCACTGGAACATTCTACGGTGAGTCAATCAGTTTGTCATGCCAGCATTGCACAGAACAGTAAAAGAACAAGTGGTACAATATAATTGCACATAAAAGGACTGGAACGATCTTCTGCATCTTTATTTACTTCTATTAGAAAATGTCTTGGCAGACTTAGCCATTAACATTTTCTGCTTTCTCAAGGAAAAGATAATTTATCCTCTTAAGGATATTAGACTCCTGTGTATTGTTTTTCCCCATTTGGTGTCCTTGATTCCCCCTTCTGAACACTTGAGTGCTTGCAATCAGCACACAACGACACTTACTTGTAACAACTGAACTACAACACCCCACCACAATGTTCTTCTAATACCATATATAACACCATATAACATCAGCAATGTGGAGCAGCTTCACTGTGCAGAGATCCGAGTCTCTCCATACCTACATCTGTTTTCTTTTCCCTCTGGTACATCTGCAGTAGAGCGTGACCCCTGCTGAGCACAATGAGACCCAAACTCTTGTCTTTTGCTGTAATTCTGAGCCCCAATTCAAATTCTGGTGCTTGGCTTTAATTTCTCAGAAACTGACAGATGCTGGATCAACACCACAGCATGTAGAAAGCTGTGTGTCGTGTTCTGCTGTCTGTGTTATGCTTATTATATTCTACTGGAGAGGTGGCCAATGAACAAATTCTGTAGCACACCTTCTTGTTACATTATATGCCACATTGCCAGCAACAAGAGAAATATATGAGACACACATGGGAAAAAGGAAAAGAAATGTTAGATGGCTAATCTGTATAACAGACTGCTAAATTTCAGTGCTGTTTTATTTGCTTCAAACAGCAACAGATAGAAAAGAATTCATTCATTTCATTATCCTTTTTTTTTTTTCTGCTAAATTATTTCCTTATTAGTCACACACATCCATATAAAATATAGTAACAGACTGAAGCTGCTGCTCCATCATTGTTTTAAGACTGCAAGACTTGGGCATTCCTGCAATTCCTCCTTCTCTGTACTTCCACAGAGTGGAAGAAAATCCAAGCAAATTTAACTTGTAGTCCTCTCTCTCTCTCTGGGAGGAAGAAGAGAAAAATACAAATCTTTATCCAACAGAAAAAGGACATCTTGCAATTGTGCCAAGGATTTTGTTTTCTCTATTTAATCCTACAGGTAATGAATAAGAGTCTGAAGTCCTCTATTGGCATCTTCCTTTTAAAGCTCTATAGGCTGTTCCTTAAGCGAGAGGTAATACAATCCTTAGTGTTCTTCTTTCTCTTCACTTTTTTTATAAGTAGCATATACAACAGCTGATCAACATCTCCATCACCAAAATGGAAAGTCTATTCCTTTTGCTGTGAAAAATAAGGGTTGTAGGTATATGCGTGCATGTTCCTTCAGACAGGCACTGTTCACTAGTGTTAGAGACATATTATTGAGTTAAAAAAAACTTTTCACACCCAGAATGGCTGTTCCTTATATATCTAGATATAGATCTTCAGAGATCTAACAGCTTTTTTACAAATATTGTACCTTCCCAGTCATATTCTTGACGAGTAAATTGCAAGTGATCAGGCCTACTGGTCCTTCCCTATGCATGGAAGTGGTTAAGCACTTTACCAGGCTAATCACTTCAAGGCACCTCAGACCTTCTCTCTTTTATTAGTAGACTTCATATTCCTGAGGCTGAGGAGCAGAGAAATCACTGGGTGTCAAGGAAGCCACCTCCTGAGTCCCCCTTCTATGCTCCATCCACCAGATTTCAATCCTTTCCTGTTTAATACGAAGCACTGCTTTTTTTGGCAGGATGATGGTAGAAGGTAGGCTGATGGCAGAAGGCAGGCTGATGGAAAACCTGGGGAAAGCCTGGAAGGCCTTTGACATATTTAGATATATGCTTTTAGTAAGAACACTTTAATTTCGTTAAAAGTATAATTAACAGAAATCCCTGGAAGACACCTTGTGACTTGGTGAAAAACTATGCTGAGGTAATGTATAAGACTCACTGACTTTATTTAGAAAAGTAGGGAATTTCCATCAATAATAATAATAATAAAACTTCTATTATCCACTTTCAAAGATGAAGAGTTTGATTGGCTGACTTTTTCATGAGCTTTTTAAATGAGAATTTTTACTTTTCCTGTGTGATAACTTTCCCCATTTTTTATCTACTCCACTCTCCCACCATCATTCTATGCTTCTAAATAAGGGTAGAAAGGAAAAAATTGAACACTAATGCTTTTTCTTTGTTTGGGGAAAGACAGATTTGAGATAAACTTGTATTAAGGTGATTTTTTATAATAAAGATAAATGTTCAAAATGGTTTGAAAGCTTTGTTTTTATTTATGCAGCATGGGATAGATTTATGACCTTTTCAATGTTGGTTTATAGTATAAGCACTTGGGGGGAAAGCCCATATTGTGTCACACAGTGCAGGTCTTCACTACAGCATGCCTGTGCATGGAGGGCTGCAGTTGCTTGAAGCATTGCTTTATCTACAGGAGTCAAAGCAGACTGACTAGGGCTCTGCAGAGGTAAACAAATGAAAGCACAACTGGTTTTTCCTGTAATATTTCATACATCAGAAAATTACATATGAAAATATAATTGTTAGGAAGCTAGCATGTTCCAGGATTACTGCGCTAACAGTAGCTCATCCTAGCAGCATGTTTTACACTGCTTTCACATCTACAAGGCACTGTCTAGCTATCAAAATAACACCAGCAAAACAGTCAAGCACTATGCAAAGCAGACTTTCAGAGGGCTATGCTTTTGTCAGCCGCATTATGAAGACTTTGTGTTATACCCAAGCCTTCCTCTTCTCACTGTTTTAGATTTGACCATAATATTTTTATGACGTGTGATTTGACAACATTGGTTAAGCAGCACTAACTGCTTCCAGTCTACACAGTCTTTCTGATAGTTGTCCTAATACATGCTAACACTTGCAAGAAATTATGTGCAAACATGATATAGCAGTAAAAATAAGACTGAGGGTTTGCTAATGCTAAACATACCAGTGCGTTTCAGAGTATTTTAGGGTGGTGAATGTCCACAAGCATAATTACCAATGTGGGTATGGAAATTCATATTTCTATGCTCTGGACATGACATTTTTTATACTAGACAGTCTTTCCATTTTTTTATATTTGCTATCTTTCTTATCTAAATTATGATTCATCCCCAGTAACCTTATCTGAGCAACTAATAGATTCACACTGACAAAGGTCATAAACTATAATGTTATGACTGACACAGTACTGTAAAGTATTATTTATTGGACAAAGGACAGTTAAGAAATTTGGTTGTACTCAAGCAAACAGGCAGTCATTGTCAACCACTGTAGTAGAGAGCCTGGCTTTCTGAGACATTACAGCTTTGGGAGCTATTTAGACGCATTTATATTGTGTGTAAAATAAACATCATCTGTGCAAATGGTGAGTGGGAAATGTTAGAGATTTACACCTACCTCATATTTATGTTGTACTCCTTTAAGTAATTATAGAGATGAACAAAACTGGTTAGACAGTATTCTTATGATTAGCATTTGTAGAGAAGAAGCCTTGAAGGCTTGATTTCTCCTTGCCTTCACAACCACTAGAAAGGAATTCAAAGCAGAAACAAAATACTGTGAATCTCATCTGAAACAAATATAAGAGAAAACTTTGCTCTGATGTAAATGAGATTAAGCCCAAAGGAGAAGTAGACTCTCAGAGAATTTGAGGATTTCACCTGCTTTCTTCCTTTTATTTCTGAAAAAGATGTTGCGGTAGTAACTAAGCCTACAGTAGTCTCAGAGCTTTCTCTTTAGTTCCTTGTACTTACATAATTGTTAACAGCTCTGTGTCAGCTCCCCTCTACGAGGGTAACACAGGAAATTACAGAGTTCCACCCTCAGATCCACTTTTGCACAGATTTTAGACAATAAGGGTTCAAGTGTCTTCCAAATCTCCCTTCTGCGACCACAGATAATGACTTGATCATGACTTGCATAAGTCACTTGCAAAAGTACTTCTTAACATTACTCCAGAGTTCAAATTTTTTGAGGGAGGGAGAGAGAGGGTGGGGGAGAGAGAGAGAGAGTGTTTGGGCTTGTAATTCCTTATTCCAGTTCAAGTTTAGGAACCTAAATAATTTCTTTAATCTTGACCTGATCATCATCCTCCACATATAGCCATTCACCCACTAATCACCTAAAACAGAGATAAATCCATTTTACTTACAAGCCAAGCTTTTTGGTCTTTTAATTAGTGTCCAGTTTAGGTCTCAATGAACAGGGAAGATAATGAATAAGTCGTTATTCTTCTTCCATGCTTCATTTGGCCTTTTCTGCTCGTGCCTAGTTTCTTTACTGTATTATTGGAGCAAAAGTACTTCAGCTTTGTGAAGATGTCAGAGAAGACAGCCCACACGTGCTGTAGCTAGCGTGTACATAGCATGTTGTCACCAAAGCAACATCTGTCTGATGACTCAGAGTAGAAGTGGTTCTGTTTGTTCTGTGTCAAAAAGAGAGAAACGCTACTTTGATGTTCTAGCGTGCATCAGAGTACCAGACATATGCACAACAGAGGCAACGAAAAGCAGCACAATCTGGTTTCATTTCATATATTTTAGATATTTTCTAAGGTTAAAAAAAAAAAAAAGTTTAATTCTCTAAGCAGTAAACTGCTTTGTGACACCTCTAAATAAAGTAGTCCTCCTCCTTGAAGTAGAGCACCAACCACCTGTATACTTCGTAATTTAGCCCTGCCAAAAATGAGGTCCTGTCCATTTACACACAGGAAGGAAACTGTTGGAATTTGTCCTTTTGAAACACATGATTTTCAAATTATCACAAGTGAGTTTGTCAAGATGTAAGCAAAATAATTAACAGAATACTAAGGGCGACAGGAGGATTTTCTTTTTTCTGTATGGAAGTTATTCAGATGGTATTCATAGTTGACTAGTGAATTCACTATTCTCAGTTCCCAGCTTTGTACACCCTTAAGAAACATAATTTTCTGCACCTGGTTGCACATAATATTCTTTGAAAATCAGGAGCCTTTCAGGTGTTTCAAGAGGAGCCTCCAGAGGTTAAGGCACCAAATTATATTTGTCACTCTACAAAGTGTAAACCTAGAAGTCTGGCTCAGGGCACCCATGATCCAGATGAGCTGCCAAGCTCCTACCAGCCTTTCTGGCCAGCAGCAGGACCAGGATGCCAGGGAGCACGGGGGCTTGGGAACAGAATACAGAGTGAATACTTTTGGGTCCACGCCTAAGTAGATTAGGAGGAAGAAGAGCCTCCTGCTAGTTAAGCATGGAGATACGGCTTCCAGGGAGGAGACAGAATCAGCCAGGACCAAAGCTTGCCAAAGATGGTTTCTAACAGCCAGTTCAGAAATCATCTGTGATTTTAACAACCAGTTTTGCTGAAATGTGCTCCAGCAGACTCCTGCAGCTAGTTATGTTATAATGCAAAGAGCCTGTAGACAGTTTGTAATCCAACTGCCTAAGAGCAGAAATAAGAGGGGATACAGCCTCTACACCCAATGTGCCAGCTTGGACTCACTGTTACAAAGGCATTCAGCTGAGGGCCACCCTGTTTATTCTTCTGTAGACAAGGTCTCCTGCTATCGCATGAGGTGCAAGCTTCAGCAACAGGCTGCATCTAACCCTCAGGATTGCATAGTCAGCTAAATAAAAATGTCATCTTCCTGCAATAGAGTGTTACTACAGTCATAGTCTGCTCATCATCTCTATGAAGAGTTTTTACTGCTGTTGGTGCAATAACATCCCATCTTGAAATAGCGTTTGTTAAACTTGCACCATATTTCATTAGCTCCTGCCATTTCCCATCACAATCTCTTTGAATTGCAGAATGTTATTCAATTTAGTTACTATTTGGATTTCTTCCAGAGCTCTATGGCTCTGAGAACAGTGCACAAAATAACAACATTGGCTTGTATTATTTCCGACAGCTCCCTTTGTTGTTTTCTGCTGATGATAAACGTGTGGTGAAATAGCTGAGAATGTAATCAACAGTGCTGATTTTGTATTCACCTATATTACACTATATTATATCTTTTGCAGTTTTAGCGGTCCATGTCCTTTTATGTTCCTGACACCACAGTTGTTGCTATTGTAAAGGCGATTTTTTTCTCACCAAAACTAAAGTGAAAGTAGAAAACTTCTGTGTACGTCTGTAGTGGAGCAGAGAACAAAATTTAGCCCCATTTTTCTCAGAAATTTTCAACAATTCCTAGAAAACACCAAAGAAATAAGTGAAAAGCAAGATAAAAAGGTAATGTACTCTAATACTTTTCACTGTGAATGATAGATTTCTTATCAGACACAGAAATGTGTACTTTATAAATTGAAGTTTTCTTTGTATACGTATAATATTGTTGCTTAGGCTGAGGAACTATGGTAGATCTAGCTTCTTGGTTTAAATTTAAAGGAAACCCTCATCACTGAAATCTTTATTCTGAAGGTTTTCATGTGATTCACCAGTGCAAAACCATGTCTGATAGCTTTCTAAAGTCACAGTATGTAGAACTGGGTTGTATTAAAGGGTTCAACACTGCACTAAAATTTCTCTCTGGCTTTAAGTGCGGTTAATCAGGATCCATATATTTATTTAGCTCATGTAAGCAACTGTCTGACAAAAACATATCCTGGTTCTACAGTAAGTGTAAAACAGAAATCCTGACCTTAATTAATCAGTTAAGCACATAACTTGATTTTAATTTTAGTCCCAGCTTGTCTTCCTTTTTTCTGCCCGTAGCTTAGAAACTTAAATCTGTTCCTGTGAAATTAAACAATTCGGAGACAGAAGTGATATTAAATTGAGAAACAAAAAAACTGTAAGGAGAAGGACACTTAAAAAAAAAATCCCTGTCCCATAGCAGTTTTGACAGGACTGTGCTGTTTGGTTCGTTGTCTGGGATTGAGTTCTGCGCAGTGTTATGCTGCACTAGCGTGGGCTGCGAGGGCTGTATTTTATAGTAACTTCTCTAGACCAGCTGCAAAGAAAATTCAACAATAAAATTCAAATTATGTTTGTCATAAGCTTCTGTTCTTTCATCGCTAGATATGTGTACATGAAATGTAATATACTAGTGACAATGTCCCCTGACACGGAGCTGATTTTTATATCCTTTAAATTTACCACTCAGCTTTACAGATGCCGCAATCTCTTTTATTCTAGTTCTAGCAATTATAACATAATCTGTGCTAACACTGCAGATTACTAGGGTAATTTTGAAGATAAATGATCAAATCTCCATTTCCATCTGCTGGTCCAATCAGGAAAATGGTAAGAATAAAACCTAGCCCTTATATTGGTGCATTTTGGTGTTTGTCTGGCAGTCTATTCAGTCAACAGCCATACAGAGAACAATTCCCACGAAGATATGAAGAAAGCTCCCCAAAACCTTGTGTCTGTTTTACAACATTACAAAGGTCCAAGCATTTATCTTTCTCCACCATTGGGCATACTCTCAGACATGAGTGACACAGTTTTTTCTGCTTAATAGAAGGCTTTTCTAGGTGTAAATTTGGCACATTTCTGTCCCTACAGCTGCCATAATTACAAGCTCTGGTCAGAGTCCTCAGCCAAGCTACAAGCAGTCTGTCGTGTCCAAGCACTGCCGACACAGCCAGAGCACTCCTGTTTCATCTGGTTTTGTTGGTCCAAACTATACCCAGGTACCAGTTTGCAACAGACCTGGCTCGATGAAAGAAACACATTCAGAACATGCTTAGATGTCAGTTGATTTTAGAACACAAACTAAACAGCCGAAATAAAACAAATACTTTTCCCTGCGCAACCAGACAAACTTCTCCCTGCTTTCCTTCTCCCCCTCTCTCTCTAAAAAGCCTGATTAAGATTTTTCAAGAAAATTAGGTTTGCAAATCTCTTGAATATAATATCAGGTCATGCATAACTGCTCAGACATTACTTATGTCATCAGGTGCAGTCTTATACCATTGAAATGCATTTCGATTCAATGATTAGAAAACAAAAATATTTGGGGAATAAGCAAACTAGAAGAACAATGCCATTGTATTTTCAAGGGAATTATTTGCAGCACATTTCTACTAGTAATTATTTTTTGTTCTGGTTTGCAGCGCTTCTGCTTCTGGCATCTCATCTCCTTCACAGCAGCCAGCAATTGAATTAGAATCATCGCTGAACAACAAGAAAAATCTGTCATAGAAGTCATGTTGACAGACAACTTTGTTCTGTTCTCATTTCTATTTTCCCTTTATTGTATTTACATCTGAAAGTCCACACCTAGGAGTGAGCAGAAACAGACACAAATCATATTTGTCTAGCCTCTTCTTCCTTTGTCCTGCTTTTGCCTTTAATAGAGCTTGCATTCAGCCACTGGCGTCAGAAGGAACTAGCCAGCCACCAGTCTTCACTACCCACTGGGGCTGGCTGCACATCAAAAACCTACCTGTTCTCCAGCAGACTGCAGGAGTGGTGCATGTCTCCTATTATCACCCTGAATGACTAACAGGAGTAAAAGATGATGCAGTTCTTCCTTTACAGGTTTTGTGTATGATTCTGTGCTTCCTGGTATGATGTCACAGCGCCAGCAGCACCTGATCCATGGACCTATCATTTGAAGGCAAATCCACCAAAGCTGCCTTTCACAGAAAGCCATTGCAGTTGATGTGGGGTGGGTTTTTTTGTGGTTTGCATTGGCTTTTTTTTTTTCCTCTTGAACAAGTCCAATGTTTTACTACATAACTCATTGTTTAGATGAGCAGACACCGAGCCCTCTATAATGCTGACTGCTAATAAAAGCTCGTAAAGGGGTGTTTCTGCCCCCCCCCTCCCCCCGCCCCTACTCTCAGGACATTGCATACCCTAAGGACATAAAAATATTTAAAATCTCAAGGGTGAGAGAAATTGAGATAGAATTAGTGAAATAAATGCATCTTGTTCTTTTTCAAACTGCAAAATATAAATGCTACCTCTACACAGAAACACCCTCCAGAAGTTGATTGGCAGAAGAAAACTGCACACAGCAAATTTGATGCAGCTCATGTCTTCCAGAGACAGAGTATTTACAGATAAAACAACTCCCTCCAAAACTAAAGAAGAAAACAATTTCTGCTAAGAGCTGCTTCTGCAGAAATCAACACATCCTGTTTGCTCTATAAAGCACACGTATGAAGGACCCCACAGCAGCTTCACTGACTGAAGCCAACTTATAATTAATTCACCAGTGTCTTTTAATCTGTGGCACCTCAGATAACAGCACTGCTGTGGAATGAGCTATGAAACCCTTTGCAGCAAGGATGGCTCTGGCTCATGATACATCCCACAGGTTCTTCTAGGGAAGCAAAACCTTTGTGGGCTGGTGACTTGTTTTGACATACAGAGCAGTGCAGATCATACGGTGGCCCCAACCTCACAGCCCTACATGTATGAATTATGCAGGGTTACACTGTCAGAGGCAGGAACAAGCTCTGTCATCACTGATACCAGAGCATGAAAACCACTATGCCAAAACGCCATCTTTGTGTTGTGGCTGCTCTTGGGAACTTTCCTTTCCATTTCAGTCCCTCTTCCACAGAGCAAAGACTACTGCTGCATATTTATGATAGGAAAAGAAGAAAATACAACATGCTTCCCATCCTTACTCACCCACAGAAAACACTTCCCCTGATCTAGACCTGGTTTATTGAAGAAAATGAAAGAGGGATCTGAAAGTCAGGCCAAAATGCTCACAAACTTGTAGAGCCCAATAGGTCATGCAGTCATGGTAAGTGAAGTGTGTCCTCACACATCTATGGTGACCATTCTTTGGAGGCTTGTTTTTTCTGAGGCATCCCACATCCTTCTGTTCTCTGAACTGTTTACATAAGCTTTGCAAATGTAGGACCTGCATTGTATCAAATGAAAGCAAATACTTGTTCTTAAAGCAGAAGTTAAAAGTTCTTCATCTCCAGGACAAAATTCTCTGTTTGCCCCATACTGGTGATCATTTTACAGTCATTTACATTTGTGTAGTCAGACGTCAAAAAAGGTGTAAAAAATGACAGTCAAACACAATACAAAATTTACCCCCTTACATAAAAGCAATTCAGTGAAAGACTAAATGGTGAAAACTAGAAAACGTCATTTGATATTTAGCTCTTTGGTGAAGCATGGGTTTTGCGGGCGGGGTGAGGGTTTCCCTCAGCAGAAAACAAGATTCTTGGGCGAGGTCGGGGAGGGTGAAATGCAGAGAGACATTTTCTTTCTGGTGACAGTGACAGCTCCTCAAAATACGTTGACTGCATTTTCTTTGAGTAGTTTTTACACAGTCTCATAATATAACATATATCAGGCCCATTACTGACACAGTTATTGACATCAGGGGTAGCTTTAGACAAAACTGGGGACTGCAGCACTAAGATAACTAATAGTCTTGTCAATAGGTCAGATCACATGAGAAAATGAGTGACATGGGCTTGGAGTATGTGGTCCAGCTTGATCACATTAACGTTATCTCTTTTAGCATTACCTTTAAAGCCAGAGTTCTCCAATACTTGGAATTTTTCTACTTCATTGTCCCAATTTACATGCTTTAAAGTCATGCAGTGTATTTACTTACATACATCTATGAACACACAGATCATCCCAAGTTAAGTAAAAACATGGCTCATGCAGATTTGCATGTGTTCATAGATCTATTCATGTGCATGTACAGTCAGTGTAGACTGCATAGAAGTGATTTTGGAGAAACGGTATGCATTAGTGTGCAAATATTTTGAAACTACAAAACCAAAAAAAATAAAGTGCTAGAGCTCACTAAAATGGCTTGGCATGAAGAGGGGTTGTAGAAAGCCACTAAGATATCTAACTTTTATTTTTTGACAAAAATGAAGTTATTAATAACTGTATTCACTGAAATCTCAACCAGAACCAGGTAAAAATATTTTTGGGGTTTTTAGACAACTTTAACATTCAGATCACACACAAAACTAAAAAGGGTTTGTATAGATGCCTGGGCAGGGAACATTGTGGTGCATATATCTTAGATACAATCACTTAAAATGTTATTGCAATGGGGAGAAATTATCTTTTATATAGAAAATATTTCTCATTACCTTGTCAAAGCCTTTCAACTGGATGTTTCTGCCTTGTGACTTGACAAATGACTTTGTGTAAAAAGAGGTATCATTCATCTCTAAATCCCATGACACATGCCACCCAAAGTTTCTCTAATATTAAAGTGATCTGTCCTTTTTCTTTTCAAGTCACAACATTTAAGAGTATTGCCAGATGAGTATAAAAGGGGGGTTGCATTCACACGCCATTTTTTCCACTTGGTTTTGTTTAACACATGTTGATGCCTTTAAAATGCAGAGAAACCACCGCTAAGAAATAGCTGGCCCATGGGACTGGAAAGGCGATCTGAAGGTTTGCCCTGCTGGGTCACTTGCTGTGTATCCGGCTTACGTCTCTGGTTGACAGTAAATTAAAGTTACTGCCATTTGACAGGTGTGCAGCAGGCTCTATAAAATGAGTTGGTGTGGCCAGCGCTGCTGTTGGTAGGCAGGTGTCCAACGCACCAGCACGCTCCTGGCCAGCGCTCGCCTGTGCAGGCTCAGGACTGAGCTCAGGAATCACCCAGATACGGAGGACAGCCTGTGCTTTTGCTCTTACAGGTGGTCCTTCTGCTTTGCGGTCAAAGCATGTGGCTAGTACTGCAGAGGAAAGTGCACGACTTCACTCCATGTGTGCTAATCCTAAATAAGCACTTCCACTTTCACTGCCAGCAGCTGGCTATGTGCTATAACTTAAGAACTTAGCATCTGATTTTTTAATTTTTTTTTAAAAAAGTTGTGCTGTTATGTAAGTATTATATATCATCCTGGTAATCTCTATAGAAAAATAAGTATAAAAAACTAGATTGGTGTTTAAGTAATTGTGGTAGACCATCCAGCTTCGTTTCTTTCGGTACTGGAGTGGCAAGCAGCTCCTTGCTGTAAGGAGCCGAGACAGCTTTTTGCATGCTCCCTGTTGGAAGTTGGACGCCTTCAAAGGAGTCAGAAGGGAAAAATGCGGGTGGCATTCTGGCTCTGCTCCTTTTTCTGCTGTGGCCAGCAGCACCAGGAGGACTTGTTTGTAAGAAAATAAACGGAATCCCAAAGTGATCAGATGAAGAACAGGATGAAAATACAACCAAAAAAAAGATGAATTAAAAAGGGGAAAACTGTTGACTTTTTCAAACTCCCAGAAATCCACACCTGACATTATAATATCATTGCAGAAATAAGTGATGTTTCCTCACTTGGAATTATTTGCCTTGTCCCCATTTATTTTTATTAGAAATATAGAAAGCATTTACCCTAATATAAGACCCAGAGGACAATAATTCACCATAAAATAAGAAATTGTCTGCAAACTCAGTGCTGTCATTTTGAACAAGATTGTGACAGAAATCCAGGGAATAAGTGTGGGTAATGAGATCGCTTTCAGTTACATGAGAGAATAAAGTTTAAAAAAAGATAATCAAACTCATGCTTTAGGAAAACATAAATAACTGGAGATAACTGGGAAAACAACAGTCTTTCGCATGGGCAGGTTACATAAGTGACTATTGAGACAGGATATAGAAAGGAGGTCAAAATATCTGACACAGAATTTTTTTTTTCATTAAATGCTCAAAATAGTGAAAAACAGAAAATCTGCTCTATGCCAAACTGATATGTCTTTCTTGACTGAAATCTGAAATAAAATGTTTTGTTTCAAGACTGTTCTTACATTTTTTCCCTTTCCTTTAGTTCAACTTATTTCATAATAATCAATGGAAACTGCTATCTTCAGAATCAAATTAAGCATTATGGCAAAAGTCCAAGCCGGGACATAGCAGTCAGAATTTAAGAAGTTTCTCTCACCTCTGCCTGAAACTTCTCTGCCTTGCTCACAGTAATTACTTAACTATTTGGAACACGAGTCTCTTACAATAGAGAAATCATGTGTTTACACAAAGGTCATTTCTAGAAACTGCCAGGTACGGGGCACCAGATGACAGAGATTCATTTAACCTGTCCACTGTGTCAATTCTATGCTTTTTCCTAAATGATGGTCTTGCTAGAATTTCTGAAACATACCTGTTGGGTTTGATTGGGTTTTTTTTTTCCAACTTGTGAGCTCTTGAAAGTATTTTCTTACTGCATTTTTATGTCTTCACTCTTTTGCAGTGTGTAAGGTAGCTAAGCAAGATCAATTACTGTGTTAAGAGTTTCAATAAACTTAGTCTCCAAAGTAATATCTTTCTTAAATTCTAATCTTTACTGTTCCACTACTCTGACAGTTGCCTTTGAGCACTACAAGAAGAAGAATTAGGTAATTGTATCTAATTGTGTTCTCCCTGGCTGTTGTTTAAACAAGGAAAGCCTTTCAGTTGTTGGGGAAAGTATTAACAGCAGACCTTTGCTGACCTTCTAGAGCCATTTGGGAAAACTTGACATTACACAGAAGCTTACTCAAACAAGCTATAATTAAGTTGAGAGTGGAGTGACACCACTTACAAGAGAAAACTATGGCCATTTAATCCAAAAATTACTTAAGGACTCCCAGGAGCACAAAAGTTTACCTCTACTAAAATAATTATGTTTTGCCATTAGATGAAGAGAGGGTACAAATGGAATATGCATGTTCTTTTCAACATCACTACCCTTTGCTGCTGTACCAAAACTAGAAGGGGCAAAGGAAAGACCTTTCAAACTAATGTTTTGTATTCAATTAGGTAGAAGCATCTGCTTTGCCTTTAAAAACCTGCCAATCATTCACAAGGTAAAGGACAAATTCTGACTGCTGCTGCGTACCCAAAAGTCCCAAGGACTAACTGAAGCATAGAGGCCTTGGCCTTCTGAGGTTCAAGACAACAGTGTTTTATCTCTAGCTTAGCATATTAGTCTCTTCTCTATTCCCTCTTTCATCAATCTCTCCCTCTATCTTACTTTTACCTCTCAAAGCAAATATTTGTTGTTAGTTGTCTCTGGAATCAAAATGTACATTGCAGGACATGTGTCAAAAATAAGAAGAGTGTCAAATTTACAACAGTCCTGTCTGAAATATTAGGCATTTGTGCTTACATGGAGGTTGTTTATGAAATGCCTCACACAAATCCTTCCTTTTACAAAATTCCTACTTTAATATTCTTGAAACTCAAACATATAAAGTTGTTCCTAAGATATATACTGTAATCTGTGTATCTCTTCTGTCTCTCTCTGAAATATTAAATGAGGTATTTCTTACAAAAATAACAGGTATCAAAAAGTCAGACAGCCAAAATCATCCCCCTCAGCTACAGATTCAATGGTATCAACTTCTCAGATGATTTCACTGCACCAGACACAATCTCTCCATTCAGAGCTGCAGGAATCAGCCACGCTACCCTACTGTCCTGGTCTTTTTTTATATTCTTCTCATGCTTTCTGCTTTGCCAATCATGCCAGCTTTCATGCTTCTTTAATCTCCTTCCCAAAGGCTGCCTTCTATGCATCCTCATGCATGAAAACAATTTCAAATCTATTTGCCTTCAACATATTTAAATTATTCTTAGAAAAGCTCACTCCTTCAACATTGTCTATAAAATCTAGACTGCAGCCTTAAAATATTTTTAATATTCTATTCCTTATCTCCAAATATACATCCAAAACTATGAAAGACCTCCAGAAACTGGAGGTAAACATATGCCGACAAGTTGAGCATCTGACCAATGGGAGTAGATAATAGTATTCCTCTAATTAAGGACTGTTTTAACACCCAAATACATTATTTGACTTATGTTTCTTTCCAATTATACATATAATATCTGCCTCAAACATCATTGTCGTTCATTAACATTCAGACTGTGAGTACAGAAATTTCTTTTCCCTGTTTACTCAGTGAGGTATTTTCATGTACTAATTACAAAGCTATAACAAAAGCCATTTATTGAATGTCTACAGGTCAATAGCCAAAATTCTTTCTTCCAGTGATATCTGTTTCTGTATTCTGAAATACTTCTAAACACATGTCTGTAGGGAAGTGCAGAAAAACTACAGGGACACAAAGTTCCACGGAGATTTGTGAAAAGTTTTAAATTTCATAGTAGTGTCCCTGCTATGATTGTTGTAACACCACTGTAAGATATCCTTTTGAAGGGTAACCATCCACATCATTTTGGTGCCTGAAATCATAGGGTGTGAGTTGTCCCGATCCGATGTCGGGATTATTCAAATATCCCGATCCGATGTCGGGGAAAGGTTTCGATATGTTCCCAAGAGCGAGATTAAGACACAAATGAGGTCAAATGCCGCATTCCCGAAACACCATTTATTACCAAAAGAAAAAGAAATAAAGAGGGTAGCGATAGGACAGAATGGAAAGAAAGATGGAAATCAAGCAAGGAGTCCGGATAGGGCAGCCAGAATAGTCACCACCATGGGTCCAGTGGCAAGGCGACGGTGAAGGGGCGGGTGAGGAGGTCTCAGTAGCTTGTTCCAGCAGTGGTGCAGCGTGGCGTGGTGCGGTCAGGCAGTCAGGTGGTCGTCCGCTCTGTCCCTCTTCTCTTTCTTTCCCCCCTGCTTGCTGTTGCCCATGCAGGTCTTCCTTAAGTACCCCTTCGAGGGCTGTGGTTACCATAGCAATGGCACGTCTCTTTGTGCCCCCCAGCACAACAAGTGGGCAGAAGACCTCCTGCGGGCAGGGCATCTTCACAAGTGGGCAGGGCATCTTCACAAGTCCGGGTTTCCAAAGCCCAGTGGTCTTGTGAAAACAATCTTGCCAACGATCTTGCAAACAATCTTTGAGACAAGACAATAGTGCTGTTCCTCACATCACCCCGTGGCTCAAAGATTGTCTTACGGGCAGGGCGCCAGAACCCAATGGTCTTGTGACCGTCCTTGCAAGCAATCTTTGAGACAAGTCTACAGTGCAGTTCCTCACATGAATTAGGAAATTAGTTTTCCTATTGCTCTTCCATAGTATTTGGAAAAGGTAGGATCTTCTGAATGACATTTCAGAACAAGAGCTTCTTATTTTCTCTCTCCAATAAATTCTCTCCTTAAAAAGCCTGTCAAGAAAGCTCAAAAAGGCAAGTCAACTAACTTAGTTACCAAAATCAGCCTTTTAAATTCTTCTCCGAGACTACTGCTTGCAAGAACACAGTATTTCAGAAGTTAATAAAAAATGGTAGATTGATTTTGGGGCAAGGAAATGGTTTTCTTTCATTCAAATTTGTTCCTTTGTAAGAAGGTTTCTGTAAAGGCTTTCAAGCAAAACAGGCTGGAAGGAAAACAATTTTAAATTATTTTTATATTTTTAAATATAAAATAACAGAGTATGAAATGCTTTCAAATTATTGTAAACCAAACAGCAAGAGAATGGACTTATTCTATTGTAACCAGACAACCTTTTCTCTCTAATGGGAAAAAAAAAAAAAATACATAGTAACCTAGCAAATTGATACAGAGTCCTTTCATGGTGGATCTATTTGTGGGTGAATTTTTAATGTTATACTTTTTGATACACAGAGTGTTGGAGGCAACTTTTCTATTCCTCAGAATTACTCTGCTAGTGAACGAGATAAAATAATTTTCATAGGAATTCAAATTTTTCAATTCATTAGAAAATCCACCCAGAAAAGAGCTCCCAAAAATACTTTTGTTCTTGCAAAATGCAATTTCTCAGCACTAAAACATTAATAAGTTTTCATTAAAGTCAGGCAAAAGGATATCTGGTAAAGAAGAAGATTAAGCAAGTGAGATAACACGTAATACATGTCCCTGGTATAAAACATAGGCTGATAAGCAAGGCTCACCCTTCACACAAAAGGGAACTGAATCTAGCTTTTCTGCATTTCAGGAAAGTGTCAAAATCTGCAGTTTACATAGCCAGCCTCTGTCACTCATCCAAACACTTTTCTTTCTTTTCTCCCATGTTAGATTAATATCTGTTCATGTGAGCAGAAGAATGGTTCAATAGCAGAACAACTGAATTCAGTTTTTTTCCTTCATTGAATATCAGATTATTTGGGATACAAAACAGAAGTTGGAAGGATTAGCCAGTAGCCTAGTGGTTAGACATTCTGACCTCAGAAATATCCAAGTTGAGAGGGACTTGAATGTAGTCATCCCCCATCCTGACTGCTATAACCTGAAATTCTGGAGGTTTAAGCCTGCTTTCGATTTTTCAAAACCAGATTTCTAGAACACTTACTGTATTTCTATTCGGTGCAAAAAATTTGTGAAATCTCAAGATTGTTTCCGATATCCACAAATCTACATCATTTGACATCTCGATTGAGGTTCTAGTTTTATCTACAGTGTCATGAAACCTCTGAAAGTATATTATAGATACTGAGCTATAGAATCAACTTACAAATATACATTCATTGTGCTCTCAGAATCTCACCGAATTAACTGGATTTGTATTTTGATGTGGAGATAAGAAGAAAGCTTTTAAGAGATCTGATCTTTATTAAGTTCAGATGAAATATACATTCAGTACTACAATAAGATGCCATTGCCTAAAGGAAGCTGAATTCACTTCCTGATAAACTCATTTTAAAGTCCGAAATTTGTTTTTACCCAAAAGAACGTAAAAAACATTTTACTCTCTTTCCTCTTCTATAATGAAAGATTATATTGTTTGGCACATCAGAGAAAAATACCATAAACATATTCTAATTCTGTCATTCCTTTGATTATTTTTCCCCCTAAAAAACACCCAATTACTTAGTCTTCATTTTATTCATGGCTTTAATAATTTAAAAAAACATTTATAATAAATAAAACAACCAAACAAATCATAAAACACAAATAAGCCTATCTGACAAATGTGAACTAGAAAGAGAGACGAAAAAAATCCTTGTTTCTAAACCACAGATTATAATGTAGATATTTTGTTTGTTGTTTGTTTTATAAAAGGCCTGATGATAGATGAAAATTTTATGTGCAGCTTTTATGTAGAGAAAGAGAATTAAAGCTCACTATAAATGTAGTCTCTCTTGATGCTTCTAGCCACAGTCAAATTAAGAAAACTCTTTTGAAGCAGTAAAAGTGAGTTGTGACATGGCTGCCCTTTTCTGTTGTGCCTCATACCAGAGATCTTGAGAAAAGAGTAAATTTTGGTTCAATATCAATTACACCTAAAAGGATGGAGACAACTCAAATCACAGAATGGGATAAAAACAAAGACTTTTTTTTTTTCCCCCCTCCATAATATTCAACTCGCAGATGTTACGTGCCCCTCAAGACATGTTGACACAGTGGAGCATTATCTCCAAGATAAGAGGACCACAAGGACAGACTGAGGCATTGTCCACCAGAGGAATTTTCCCTACTTGAAGAAATTTCCTACTAGGTTTTTGTGAGCATTTTATCTCATTAAACAGCCCACTGAGGACATTGTAGAGAGCAGGTTTCCTCAGACTGTCACCTGCCCTACAGCAAAGGGAGGCCCTGAACTGTGGTGGCCAGAGCATACCTTTCCTATTCAGATGCCCTACAGCATCTGCCTGGTGTATTCACCAGTAATTGACCCTAAACCTACAGAGGTGCCATCCAACAAAATAATTTTCCATAGAAACCTAGGAATTTAGGCAGTTAACTTTAGGTCTGTGAAGACCAAAATGGATCAAAAATGACTTACTGGTAGCAACAAAAAGCATGCTTTTTGTCATAACCAGTTCACTGATTTCAAAACAGTTACAGTCACCAAAAGCCAAATAGCCTAATCTGCAGCTATTGTATATTGTAATCTCAGCATTTTCTTCTTCAACATCTCAAATTATTTATTTATGCTTGTGTTACTTGGAGAGAAAAAAAAAAAAAACAAAAAAAAAAAAAAAAAAAAAAACCACCAAACCTCGCTTTTTCTGGTAAGTATTAGTTTGTTACCAAAAGGTCTGGCCAAATATTTCTATCATTTGTATTAACATGCCTGCTTTCACATTACCACTTCTGTGGTACACTGATGGGGAAAAGTAGAATGAGGCTTGTCTTTCTATATGTGATACATGGGAGCTGAATGGTGACTAGCTTGCTACTGAATCACTGAACTGATTTTTCTATATTTCCAATAAATTCAGTTTTGAACAAAACTGAATTGTATCAATTCATTTATTAAAGTTCTGTATTTTTCTCTTATATTGTAAAGGATGATTACATGGCATGAAATTAGGTGTTGCTAAAGTTAAATAATGCATAATAAAATAACATCATACAATCCTATCATCCAAAGTTAAGTTAAAGGAGTTCCTAAAAACTCCTTATTTTGTGGGAAATATTGTGACTTTTCATTTAACAGTGGTGCCATAACAGTTGTTCTTTGTTGTGTAAGAAATATTACTACATGTCACCATGTAACTCAGCTCACACCAGTCTAAATATTTGATACAATATTTCTACAGTTTGGGGTTTAACATTAGTTTTAAATTCCCTAAACTAATAACTGAATCTTTAAAATTCACAAAACAAAACAGTTACCCAAGTGGAAAACACCTTAAAAGCTCTCTGTAGTTGGGAATAAAGGTTTATTAAATACAACTGTTCTGACACGATGGATGTACTTACCATAACACCTATGGGCTTATACTATTACTGCTCTCTTGAAAAATTTCCTAAGAGGAAATATATAATTTAGCACACCAAGGTCTCTTAAAATATAACGTCTTACAAGTTTGTCAGCCTCTATCAGCTCCAGCTAAGTTATTAGTGGGAAGCACCTCTGTCTGTCTTTAACAAAAACAATGTAACTGAATTTAGAAGGTTTGTTAAGTAGTCTATATAAATATACTAAAAATAAGCCTAGTGCCTGGAAGATTCTGTACTGACTTCCATATATCATTGCCTTCAACAAACCAAGCAAGAAAGTCTTGGTGAGGAATAGTGGGGAGGATTGAACAATTTCAAAAAATGTTTCAGTTGAATCTCTTCAGTATATATATTCTCTCTATTAGCATATCCGAAAAGTTTGCCTGAAGAAAGTTTTTATTAAGGATAATTCAAAGAAAAATAAATTCAGGCAGAGAATTTTCTCAAAGTAGAACAAACTTTCATTCACAAACATATTGTTTAGCTATAAAAGGAGCTAATTGGCAAGAAAAACAGCAGAGCCTGCATTCAGGAAAAATACAAGCCATCAAGCTACCTAGACAATACTGTATACTGAATCCAAAAGCAAATTAATTCTTTCTTGTGAATAATCTGCCTCATTACAGTTTAAAAAATCCACAGCTTCTTCATGCAAGCAGAAATCTTCCACATGAGTATCATGTATCCATGTTCACTGACAGCATGAAATTTTCCTAGTAACTTCAGTCAGCTTTGATTCAGGTTCTAAACAAGAGTTGCCATTGTGGAATATATATTTCAAAGTTGCATTACAGCCTTCTGTGACATTAACTCTAATGTTTCAACCTTTACCAAAGAAAAGGAAAAACAACAGTATCTGAGAAAAACTAAGGGGATTCATGAGAAAGAATCTGATTTCATATACATATGTAGATAGATAGATTTCTCTTTAAAACGCTGCTCCTTACTGCACTGCTTTTCGACAAGAAAAGATATTTTCAGAAAGTGTTTGTACAACATGAAGATGCAAATGGTTTCCTATACAGTATAAACCCCTGGCAGTGTTCCCCTGCAGAACATGCTTCTTCCCACTCCCAGTTATTCTTGCATGGTAGCAAAGTAGGGTTTGGTTGGTTTTTTCAATATGCAAGGGAAGATAATCATTCTTGTATTTTGCATATTTATTCAGGAATTTTACATTTGTGCCTCTAGTTACTCTAAAAATGGAAACAGTGAAGACACTCCCTCTTTTAATCCTGACACATAGCAATATTGTTGTAGTATTATATTTTGTCGAGGCATGTGTAGAAATGGAAACTCAGGTCCACTCCAAAAGCCATGGGAGAGGAAAGATGCTTCACATGTGTAAGTCACACAACAAGTCTTTGTCATGGTTAAAACAAAGCTTTTTCCACAACCATCTATTCCTTTATTATTCCATATATTCCTTTATTATTTCAACATACTGTGGCCCAACTAAAGAACAATCAGCAAGCCTCAGAATATAAAAGTTTTAGGCATAAGTATTTCTTTTGCTTCCCTTGCAATGTGAAATTGTCCTAATTTGAAAGAAAAAATGCCCCAAGCACCTCTCAACCTTTAAAAACACCCCAACAACTCATTCTGCAAAGCTTGTTAAACGTAATGTACACCACACTGCACTGCAGGTGAAGTTTGCCAGCATGATGGGCATTAAAAAAAAAAAAAGGAAAAAAGAAAAAAAAAAGACATAGGCATGCCACCTGCTAAAACAGAGGAGTAACTACTCCTGTCCTTTGTGCTACACACACAGGGAGCGTTCAGAGCCTGCAGTCACCTGCATCTCACAAGAGCTGTTACTAATTATTCATTATTAATAATTCCCCTTTAGGGAACCTGGGATCAAAGACTGGACCAAATACTGTTCTCACATATGACAGACTGCAGGGCCCACTCCAGCCCTTTGCACTTCAAAGAGGCTGTGGGATGAGGAAGGCTGACTTTGGGCCAGCAAAATGAGAGCTACAGTCACAAGGGTTTGCCAATGCCTCCTTCTGCCTTCCCTGTTTCTAGACAGCCCTCCCTCATTAGGAGTGCCGTGGATGATGAGGGATCCTGAGCCGACTGCGTTGCAGCACATAGTTGCATTTTAGCTGTTTTTAGGGGAGAGAGAGGTCATTTTTACTTTACTATCAGACATGCCCTTGGGGAACCTTTTTTCCTTTTCCTCTCCTGGCCTTCCTTCCAGAAGGATCTCCAAACACCATCCAGCATGTGTAAGGGATAGGACAACCCAGTTACTGCTTTGTCTTATCAGTCTGTGCTGTTGTAGTGCACTTTATTCATAATTACTGTCAAAAACAGTTGACTAGGGTGCGGAAGGGCAGTTTGTCTATGTTAAAGACACACTGTCCCCCGTGCTCCTCTTCCCACAGGAGAAAGCACTTGGGCTTGCAGTGGTGATTCTGGCACCAGTTAAGGGCTGGGAAGAGGGACCTCCCTCATGCAGGACAGATTGTGGAAGTACGCTTGTCTTGAACGAACAAGTTCGATTCTCAGAGATGTTAAGTTAACACATATGCAGCTTGGTTAAACCACACTCTTAAATCTTGTCTGTCTTTCTTCACCATCTGTGACAAGGTTTTTCTCTTTGAACCTATTAAGAGAAGTTGACCCTTTGTGCTTACATGCATTTCCTCTGTTGAGTTTTTAAACTCATCATCCTGCCATGTCACTGCTTTCCTGAGAAGGACTATGGTATATAAATAGCCAAGTTTAAAAGATCCTTCTGATCTATTTGACAATGTGTCTTCCTTGATTACATGAGAAGACAGTAACTTGTAAATTTTCTCCTCCTCAAAACGTAGCAGAGTTGAAGGTACCGAGCTATGCTGTTTAATGATTTCTAAAGGAGCTCTGATTTAAAGACTGGAATAAGTGCAAAGTTTGGAAACATCTGGTACTAATCTAGTACCTACTTCAATCTAAAAAGACTGATTAAAGACTGCAGCAACAGGTGGTGCAAACACTAGTAAGTCAATTTTAATAAGAGAGGTCAACACCTTCAGCGCCTCATTTTTCTTTCCATAAGTACTAATAAATTCCTCTCAACAGGTGTGAGTCTAGGATGTATAATTACATTGTTCAGAAGCAATGGCCTAGTAGTTCTATGTTAAAGATCTCTTTTAAAAGAAAAGGATAAAAACTTCCAATGTTTGAAATGCCATCCCTGACTTCCTCCATCATTCTCTTTTCATGTATATTTTTCTCTTCATGACTGTTTATGGGTATCACACTGGAAGAAGTGCCACATAGTGCTCACCACTTCTCCAGGAAGAAAAGTCTTTTTTGGATTTACTACAGATTCTTGTCTGTCATGTTCTAAACCTCAGTCTTAACCAGCACAAAAATTCAATTCCTTCTTGCATTCAATGGATATCTACCTTTATTCCTACCAGAAGTTTCTGTTTAATTGCTGGTGGCTCTCAAATGTACATCAGTCTCCACTCTGCCCAATTAAATGCCTACTCAGGGAGGAGAAATATACAAAATCTAGGATAAGGGAACAAAAAAACACAAGAGTATGGCCTGAATCTGCAGCCAGGGCTCTCCCTTCAGAGTAGACAAACTGTATTTTCCTTTCAGAGTGTTTATGTATTTGACATGTTGCATGGTTAATTTTTATATTTACGTTCTTTATTTAGCATTCTTAATGTTCTTTGTAACACAATGCAATGCTGGGACAAACTTTTCTTGGCACCTAAACTGAAAATTATCCTTCAGAGTTCAGTGTTTTGGTTTGAGCACAACCCATGTGAAAGAGGTTAATGTTCTAAAGAAAGCAAGAACTTCGGGCGCTTAACTAAATGGTTTCTATGCTTTTTGCTTTTCATTTCCTGCCATGTGGGCTACTTTTACAGAAATCCCAAAGGGTTATTTATTGTGGAAATAAGAAATAACAAAGCAAAGAATATCAAGGGAGTGTTCAATGTAACAACTCAAAAAAAGAACACAGTAGTGTCTAAATCAATAAAGAAAAATTTTGTCTTCCACCGCACTGTGTAGGGGTTGGAAAGTCCAGCACAGAAGCAAATAAGCTAACATTTATTGTTCTGTAGGGACAGGAGTCTGAATAATCCCTTATTCCAGTTGTTTGGCAACACTGAGCCGATTGAAGCTGGGGACTGGTTCTGCAAGCTGAGGAAACTATATTAAAACTGGGCACATTTACAGCAAATCATGAGAAATTTGGGCTCCCCAGAGGCTCCATTAGAAGACAGAGCAGCCTGAGCCAGTCACAGCCCGGGGGAAAGAGGCAACCTGTGAGCTACACTGTAATAGGGATGCCCCGGGAACAGGCAGCCTCTCAAAGGTAGGAGCATAAGACCACTTTCTATGTATTGCTGTGACATACTTCCAGCCAGAGCAAGTACAGAAGAAGGCTTTTTCTTGGCATTACAACCCAGCAACAGAAGGAAAAATAGTTTTGCTCTCCTGCCTCCCATGGAGGCTGTCAGCCCAGCAGTGCCAAGTGACATGGTGCGCACTTTGCACACATTGGCATGCGGTCTCTAGGCACCTTCATCTGCATTTTAAGTCCTCTCTGAAAAATCTAACTGCATAAATACCCAGTGAACTCCTCCAGCCTACACTGCTACCCATGGCCCCAGGAATGCATGATTTCCTCTTTCTCAAACCATGAGTAGTTATTAATCAAAGCCTATACCAAGACATCTTCCACTGGACACCTTAAAATCAGGGGCAAAGAGTTTGGGACCAAGTTTAATTGCTTGGATGAAACTGTCTATGCTTCAAACCACTTAAAAAGTGATGTTCCAGTCCTAAATGATCTCTCATGAACTTAGAAGCACAAAAAAAAAAACCAAAAACCCACTCTGTAGAAATTTCTCTGGATTCAGTCCTACATTCTTTTAGCACAGCTGGGTATCTGCTTTCTGACCAGGAAGTCTTTTTAGTACTAAGAGCCTTTTAATAACTACTTGATGTTGGACTACACACTTCTTTGTTTATTTATTAATTATGAACAATTAGAGAGGGTACTCCCAGGAAAAAGAGCATATGCTCCTATCCCCCACAAGGTGGATATTTTAAGAACATTCATTTTTATATAAGACCTACTAAGTAATCCTCATTCAACCTATTCTTACCCAAAGCTTGAAGGTGTTTGTAAATTCAACACAACACATTTCATGCAACAACAATTCAAGAAAGAATATATATACACTTACATATATATTTCCACCTAGGAATCAGTTACACTAAAATCCAAGTACTAATAAGGTTTAAAAAAAGTCTAATTGACATTTCTTTTTCCTAAACTCTATATACAGCTTGTGGCCTCAAAGAAACATCCAGCTTTTGCTCCATTTTAATTACATGGATTTAAGAAAGCTATTATTAAAACACAACCTGCATGTCTCTTCAGCTATATTGATATAATGGCATTAGAATCAATTTTGCTTACTCCTTTGACTTTATGTTATGAATTATTTGCTTCCTTGTCTATATTTCCTTATGAGACAGGAAATAAAATAAAACCAAAACAATAAAGCCCCACACAACTCTATACAGAACTTGGACATTGCAATTAGGAGTTTTTTTCCTATCTTATGTCTAGAAGGAAGGGGAAAGGAGAGAGGAAGAGAAAGGATCGGCGTAGGTAGATAAAAAAAACACTTAACTACCAGGAAAATAAATTCTTTCCTGGATATTCATCAGTAACTTAACAGCAACAAGACATCAAATTACTAGCAAAAACATTCACAAGAAAACATCTTTTTACTTAAGAATGTGGTCAGCCAGGCCATATGAGTTGTCAGCATAACTAATATGATGGCACAATAGCTGATGTAACAGTGAAAGAAAAGACATCACTTTTTCACTTTAAAAACCCAATGATCTAAAAGATAATATTTTGTTCACAGGATTACTAACTGATTCTTTTAATAAAGACATTTATTACTAGTTTTCCTTAAGGGCCAAAATAAATAGTACTTTTATTGTGTAAACCAAATATACTCAAATCAAAGCATATTGTCCCACAGCAAATTTTAGAAATTTCGTGGAGAATGCCTTACCAACTGTAAAACAAAGAGCTCAGTGTCACAGGTCAGAAAGACATACCAGTAGCATTGTACATTTGCTGTATAATGGGTCTATTTTAACTGGTATTTCTATCTTGCTAATTATACAGAACCAGCTTTCTGATAGACTTGGTCAAAGTGGGTTTGCCAAAGATATAGTTCTGAATAATTTATTTTGGGAGTAGATTAAATTACACAATTTCATGACACATTATGCTGCAGGTGTTAAAAGTTTTTATGGCTTTAAGAAGGAATTTAGATAAAATTAATTGAAGAAAAATTAATAAAGTCCTGTTAAAGACAAAGATAGAAATTCTAGCTCAGTAGATCTCTGAAGGCTATGGGGATAAAAAAAAAAAAAAATCATACTTCCCATGATCTTCCAGATTAGAGGAAGCTTTTAGGCAGCTGCATGTTTGTTTTCAGAAAGATGAAGATTTTATCATAAATAAATAAAACAGGACCTGAAGCATTTACCCATTGATAAAAATGAAGGTTTTTTCATTATTTAATAATTAAATCCAAGATGTAATTGCACAGTTCATTATATTGCTGAGCAAATATCTGAAACCCAAGTGCCTTTCATGAGACTGTAATAGTGTAAGAGAAGCCAGATACATTTTTTTTAAGGTAAATATGTAAACCAAAATACAGAGTAGAGTCCATATCTCTAACTAAAGTTAAAGCCGAAATGGCAAAGGTCAATAGAGCTGCAAAATCCCTTGGGGAGGGATTTTGCTCATTAATAAAACTCATTTTACTCTAATTGCCTAATTACTTAGGTGTTTAATCTCAAATAGTTATCTAGGTTCTCTTTATAGTCAATGGAGGGAGCAAGACAACCTCAGAAGGAGCTTGTACTGAAAGGAATCTAGAATATTAGCTGCTGAACCTGTCCACTGATTACACAGCTGTTTAAATGATGGTTTCAGTTAAAGTTATAACTTCTGGACAAAAAGAATTCAGTGAATATATCCTGCCTATTATGTCTCCTTTCATGTCTAGTGCTCTGTGATCTGCTTAAGGGAGGGTTGCCTGCAGGTACTGCTGCAGGATCTGACCCAACTCTTAATAATATCATGGGAGTCTTTAGGAAGTGCTGGATGAGACTTAGACCAAGGTAGAGTCCATGCCTGACTGCCTGCAGCTCCCTAATGTGAAAAGAAAATCTTAGTCATTATTCTTTATGAGAGTGATACACAGCCTCTTACAAACTGAAAATCCAATGCACATTTCTAATGCAGTCTCAAAAGCAGATCATTATGTATATCATTCTGTATAAACATAGTCGTCAAGGGAATTTGGAATAGATTTATACCAACATTTTAATAAGTTTCATAAGAAAGAGGTTCATCAAATAAAAATAATGAACGATGGAATTAAAGAACCACTGAAAATTGCTAATGTGTTTAATCATCTCAACATCTATATTTATATATGACAAATTTGGATGATATAGTGGGTGTAATTCTGTTTCAAGTCTCTGAGCAGGGATTGCATTTTGAGATACTCAACAAAAGCAAAGCCATAGCTTGCCATGTCTGAAGACAGAAAGCAGGACTCTGACCATTTGCGCGAGGGCACTTAAAACCCTCTCTGACATATAGATATTCAGTTAATCAACCAGCAAAAGTCATAAGTAAGCCAAAGAAAAAAATAATGAGACCAGGGTTATGAGCAAAATAAAGAGAATGCACAAAAAGCTGTAAAGTGTAATAAACCCTGACATTTTTCTGCGACCTAGAGCCTCACCTAAATGTCCTGCCCATTAAGCTAGTTAGTCACTTAGCTGTGCTCATAGGTGCAAATCCAACAGCGTATGCACAAAGGACCCAGGCAAATGCAGTTAACTCAATCTGTGCTGTAGTCCTAAAAAGCTCTGCTCACCTGCCTCACAGCACAGAGGGTTTCTAAGGACAAAAAACAAGATCATAACTTCTCACCTTTGCATTTACTGCATGATTATAATCCTTTTTTCTTTTGCTTTGACTCACAATATCTCATCTCTCCATCTTAAGCAGGACTACTCTACCTTGAAAAGAAACAAAGAAGATGGCAGGGAAAGCACACAGAAGACACAGTTGCTGGGAGCAAAGCTCCCTGTCTGGGCACATCACCGTGCACATTGGCACTAACCCCATCTCTGGATCCTGAGGCCTGTGTGAGGATGTGGCTCACACCATCTCCCTCCAACCCATTTGCCCATATGCAACTATTGTATTTTTTCCAGACAGAAACACACTTGCATACATAGCAGTCCAGCTGGACTGCAGAAACCCTGGTTTGACAACCATGAACAGAAGTTTCCAACAGGAAAATATTTCCAGAAGTAAAAAGATTATGTTTCTAAGGAAACATGGCCTTTCTTGGAGACTCTACCCTAAGGCCCCCATCTCTTTTTCAGGTGATGGTCCTCTCCTGCGTCGTCCCACCACCATGCTAAGATCGCTCCCGGTTGTAAGTGGCTCACCCTTACTCTCAGCCATGGGAGAACAGCCAGTTCCAGAACCACCAACAAAACATTTGCCTGTTCTGCCCAAAAAAGCTAGCTGGGGTGAGCAAAGGTAAGAAAAGCTGCAAATAGAGATCTTGAGAACCTGGCCACATCAAAGGCAACGAGGCTGCATGATGGCCCTATTTATAACTGACCATATGGCAAATGATTTCCTGTTGCTCACACAGGACGTCTTTGTGACTCCGGCCTCTGTGCTTCTTCCAGGTTTATTTATACTTTTCCCCTGCTCTGAAGGCAAAGCAAGTTAATTGGCTATTACATGAGATTAAGCAAAATAACTAAAAGAATCAAGAAAGAGAGAATATAATGCTCTGATTCACTGTGCATTGCTCTCCATGGGAGCTGTGAAACAACATGATAGTTATTCCTGCACAAAGCAAGGAAGGCTCTACATTTTCTGCTGTATGTGGGACTGAACAACAATGCAGGTTTCTACCTGTGTAGCTATTCAAATGTTCATTCTTATCCAGAGTTTTACATAACTTTCCATTAAAACTGACATCTCAGTTTGAGACATACATAGCACCCCCAAAACTAGAGTCATCTTAAATGCCTGCCAATTTTGCAACTGCACGATGAAAGAAATAACAAATTAAATTATTTTTTATTGAACACTACAATATTAGTCCATTTGGAATAGAGATAAGGAATTAAAGAGCCAAAAAGGCCTTTCCAGTCAATGATCTAAGATGAAGAGATGCCTGGGGGAAAGAGACAAATTTGGAGTGTAGGAAATGAAAAACAATTAGAAGAATTAAAATAATTGTATTTTCCATGAGGGGAAAATAGAGATATGGGATAAATTACTAAGATGGGTTTCCAGAACAAACAGTGCAGCATTCAAAATGGTAATAATGGGGTTTCAAGTAGAGCTATGAGAAAACCTGCTTAGTGAGAATAAGCCCAACTTAAAAAAATAAAATTCTAATCACAAATTTGGTGAACCTAGGGAGAGGTTAATTAAGGCTAGCAGAAACAAAGAGGGTAAGGCCTACTGCAGCAGTTCCTTCCACCTTCTCAAATTTCTAGCAACTGGAAACAAAAGAAAGACTGCAGAGAAGGAGGCAATGAGTACAAAGAGGGGAGAAAGCAAGATTATCATGTTTCTCTGTCCTACACTTAACCTATCTCCAAACAAGAGTAAGTGACACAATATGCACAGGGCATCTGTGGATGCGAAGATTTTTATAAGCTGTAATTGCTTTCTGAATGTGGTGTTGTCTGCTAGTTAGTAAGAAGATAAACATTTCTAACAGTTGAAACATATCCTTATATTGATAATTGAGTTGAATAAAATAGACTGGACAAAGTAGTATATTCTCTCTCTCTCTAGGGCTGGAGTTCAATCCTTCCATTTCTTGCTTCTGTAAACACTAAAAATAGGCTGAGAATCAAAGAACAACATCCTACAGTGTAGGGTCCTAGTGTTTAAGCTGATTTCCTTCAAAACTCTGATCCATTTACCTGCAGATCAAAAGTATGTGATTCTCCTGTCTTTTAATCATGTGCAATAAAAACCCTTAGAGAGACCTGGGAGGGGAAAAAAAAAAAAAAAAAAAAAAAAAAAGTAATACAGAGAATGATCCATCACTGTCTAATGCAGGTTACCCTCTTCAGAAATACTGTCTTGCCTGCTTTTAAACAGTGGGATGCTGTACTATCATTCAGATGATATAGATCTCATCTAGATATCAATTTCTTAATTCCTTGTCTAACAATCTGAAGTGTTACCTACAGCAGTACTTGCAGGAAATAGCCAATACTCAGTCTTAGAGAAAAAACAGCCCAGATCCTCACACGTTTGGTAGTGCTAAACACTTTTAGCTGACAGTGGTTATGCCTAAACTACCAAATATCAAAACACATAAAAATCACACCTATAGACCACATCAGTTAGTGCTAGGAGCCCAGCTTCACCACTGTACGTTTTAGGGAAGCACTACTTTGGACTAGCACCTGCAGAGTCCAGGGGAGCACCAACAGGAGGAGAGCACCAGCACAACCAGCTTTTCTGTCAGCACAGGCTGCCAGGGACCACTGCTTGGTGTCATCCTTATGTTTCACTCTCCTATTTGTTTTACCACAAATTTCTTTATTACTTACTTATTAGTCTTTCACTGTGAGTCCATTACCACAACAAATAAGAGGGAGATCAGAACAGTTAATTTATTGATAGCTTGCTCACCACTGCTTCAGTATTGTCAGCTTCCTGGCTCCAGTTTATTTGATTCACCAGTTCAGGATTAGTACTTATTTTGAAAATTGTATTTGTAAAGTCCAGAATCACAAATTTTAAATTTGTAAAGTTCAAAATCATAAAAACCCAAGGGAATCATACAGCATTTATTTATACCTCAAGATTTTAAAGCCACTTTTATAATTTTGGGAGAACTGGTTCATTTTTCTCCTATCAATTTAGGAAAAAATAACAGGATAAAGTACCTTGATCCACAGTAGCAAAGTTATAAACAGAAGGCTCTGCTGTCCTTTTCTAGTCCTAAGATTAATTGTGTTTTCATAAAGATTTTTATGCTCCATTCACCCTATATCCCTTTGCCTTACCCTCCTCATCCTGAGAGTTTTAATAAATTACCCATTCTTACTAATCCAGCCCTGCCAGCTTTCTTTTAGTACACAATATTTCAATATTTAATGCAGTATAAGAGAGTCTCCACTAGCCAATTTGATTAGTCATAGCCTTGTCTTTGCTTACCATGCTATTTTTCATTTTTTTAGTGTCATCTGGAATGTATTCCCTGCTCTGGTTCATGCTGTGTTGCTTTGTGTTGGAAATCCTGAACAAGGCATACTTTATTTGTAAAATGCTGGAATGGCCTAACATTAACCAAATGCTGCAAGCACTGAGCTTTACACTTTATTTGAACTTTACTAGCAACTTTAAAGCCAGCTGCATTAACTCCCTGAACCACCCCTTCCAGTAAAGTATACTTCCAGGAGCACAGACCCATTCCAGCAGCACACACAGGGCCACAGCAAGAGAAGCTCCACTGTCCCATAATCCTCCAGACCTTCACTGCCACATCACTACAAACTTACACCTCATGTGTGCTCTCAAATATCCCCATCTTTTTTCAGAAAAAGTGTTCCTTAGGATTCCCCTCCTCCCCAGGTTTCAGATCACTTTTTTTTAAGGGAAGTTTTGTTTTTCTAAGAAATGTCTCAGGTTGGTGAAGGCTTACCTGAAAATTTCATTAAAGTCTTAGATGCTTATTTTTCCTAGTTATTACTGAAGATGAAAACACAATATTGATCCCTGCAGTATCCTGTTAGTACTATGCTACTTCCTCTCACTCCCTTAAAAAAAGACGGGGGGGAAGCTAAAAATAGTGCTATATAAAGAAAAAGTCACTTACCATTTATCTTGTCAGTATACCCATTCTGTCTTTCAAGATTTCTGTATAAAGGCTGCAAGAATGGAAGGATCTCACAGGTTTATTACATTTGTCAGATAGCTAAGTGTCACCTCCCTAAAATAGTTTCACTTGTTTTAATTGCTTGTTAGTTAAGCCATCCTGCCTTCAGTTGCAAGGTTTTTTATTGTAATTAAGATAGGCATGGTTACTTAATGCTAAAAAAAATGTTATTACCTTCCCACCTTAATTTACATAATGTGTTATCTCCTCAGTTATAATAAACCAGAGAGATTTGATCATAATTAACCTAAAAAGGCTATTCATAGAAAAAGGCCCAGTTGTCATCTGATTAGTCTAAAATCCTTGGGCCAAATTAAAGTATCTTGTAAAGTATCAACTGAGTTAACACAGCTTTTATCTCTCTCCCTACTCTTCACTCTTTTTTGTACCTCAACATGCTCCTTTTAAAATGTATTTTATCTTGTTTTCCCCCTCCAAAGACAAAATATTGTTGAATCATATGTTTACATACTAAAGCACTAAACTTAAACTTTTGCAAAATGTCTGAGAACTGACTATAATTTTCATATAGCCACTCTTAAGTGAACGTAGACTACAAATCTTTGCACATTGAATTCTAAGTTGACTTTTACTCTGTATCCCATTGAAATTGAGGGGAGTGTAGTATCAGTCAGTTATGATGAAGCTTGGCCTCAAAGAGGTAAAGGGTTAAATCCTGATCTCACTGAAGTCAATGGCAAGGCTCTTCTTCATTTCAGTTGGTTCAGGATTTCACCCTAGGTCATACGGCAGAATTTTAGCCTCTGTTTGAGGAGAAAATGAATTAACTGTCACATGCCAGACAGATGAACATAAAGCAAATTAATCTGTAACCAGAAAACAAGCCACAGGGAACATCACCATCACACACAGCTCCATACATCACGAGACCTTCTGTTCAATGTGAGAGCTATGAAGGTGCCTCTTTCTCCCTCCAGTTCCATAGTCTAGAAGCCTCCTTTGAACCAGCTTCATCTCTGTTGCCAACTCCTTTTCCATGAAGGAAGTCCAGCTGCAACATCTCCCTGATTCTTGATTAATTAGCAGGTTATCCTGCACACTCACAATATGTATTACATGTAGAAGTGGGCTCTGGCATTGGTCCAACCCAAAGTGTAGGAAGCTGAGTGAAAAATTCTCACCAGTAATAAAAACAGTTAGGGTAATGGAGCTTTTCAAAAAAGGAAAACATTTCATTTTCACTTTACATTTTTCTTCAAAACAGATGGATGTTTTGAATGTGAATAAATACTAGAATGGGTTGAATAATGAGTATATCTTACTAATAAACTTTTTAAAAAAGTTTTGCACTATTGAAACCTTGAAAAAATTAAGTCCAAAACTTCTCAATCTGCCTTGGATGATATCGTAAAATAGTTTTAAAGACCTAATTCACAAATTTCTGAATAGCCCATCCTGGAATACTATAAATCAGAAACTATTTCCAATACTTTTAATAAAGATGAAAATCACACTAAACCTGTATGCTACTCTGGTAAGGCAATAAACTTCTAAGAGTAGGGTGAATGCCACAGAATTAACTCTTATTTATGGCCGTTCTAAAAGTGAAAACTAGAGTAGGACAACTGGCCATAAACTATCAGTGAAATCTATAATCAGCAGCATGTGGCAAGGCTGCAGAGCAGGCAGTGCTCTGCGAGGCTTTATTTTGCTTGGTTTTTACATGACTTTTTACGCTTTCCTTTCCTCGTGCATCAAAACTTGATCTATACTGAGCATTATTTAAATAGATCAAATTCTGTTCTCTCTGTTGGCCTTAACATTCCTGCAAACTAAGGAAAATAAATGTAGAACCAGGGATATTGTTATGACAACTCCCACACTCCATTAAATTCTCTCAGGAAAATATAAAGTGTGGTAAGACAAATGGACTGAAGAAAATGACCTAAAACCAGAAAGTGACTAAGAGTAACTGGTACAGCAAAGAGGCAGCCTGCGAAACCCATCGGAATTTATGGGACAGGATCAGGGGAAAGGTGAGCAGTTACACCCAGCTGATCCCCCAGACACTTCAGCTCCCTGCACACCACGCAGACACTGAGAGTGGATGGCAAGAGGAGGCTTCGATCAGCAGAAACCTGCCTTGCCCACACCGTGCCCTTTGCTTATCCACAGCAGGAGCGGAGCTGGGAGCAGGTTGGGAGCAGGACCCAGCTCCATCCCTTTATCCTTGCTGAGACCTCCCTGCTGGTCCTCCACCCAGCAGCTGCTAACAGATGCTAGCTCCTTTGCACCTCTCAGGCAACACAAAGAGATCAAAAGTGGGGCAGGAAATCTGGCTGTGGGGCCCTTGTTCACTCTTAACATATATTTTTTTCTTTTTCTTTCTTTCTTTTTTTCCTTTTTATTTAAACATTGACAGGATTTTTAGGACTGAAGACACATCCAACTAGTGTCAGAAAAAGGAAAGGTTTTGATTACAGTTAGTAATCTGGCACTATCTATTTAGAAATGTCTGAACAAATAACTCCAATGTCAGATGCTCTAGTTCTGGCAGAGTAAAGAAATACGATTAGATCTGGCTGCCCAGATGTCCCAACATCGAGAATAATATTTTCAAGCACGAACTCATGTACTGCTGCTGTCATGTACTTCAATAGACTTATTTTGTTCTCATGGGCTATAAATTGTAATAAAATTGAACCAGATTAATGGTTATAACTGGCCTCTCTTCAGTCATGCATTATTTCAAAAGAAAACAAGGGTCTTTTTGGGTACAGACCTGAGCTCCTCTTCCCTGTACTAACCTGCAGGCACTGGTCATTGTAGCCTTGAAGAACTATCCAGAAATATGGGCTTCTAGTTGCTATGTCTTTCCACTTCTTTGATGGCTTATTTCTTACTGCCGTGTGGTGTTTTCTATTCATATTTATATAAATATACTTTTATGTATAAATATATTTTATATATAAATATACAAACCTATATATTTCTTCATATTGTCATTTTCAGTTATTTTCACCTGCTTTCATTCCTTTCATTTCTAGGACCACAGAGATGGCAACTGCTTCTATAATGTAGTTTTGGCTCTTTTACAGTTATTTTTGTGCTGGTAGCTTGATTAAGGTGAAGCTTTGTGCATTGGTTATGTTAGTGTAGTTGGGTATATGAAGTTCTCAACTTTATTTACAAAAACAAGTGCTTGGATATCAGTGACAAAGTAGTTAATTTCTTTTTTTTGTGGTTTAAAGAAGATAACTTTGTTTGAAAAAACACTTGAGGATATCTGTTTTCCCAAATGGTTATCTATACTTTTAATTCATTAAAAGAAGGAACAAATTCAAGACAAGGAAGAAGGGTGTCTCATTTTTGCTTAAATCTTGTGCTATTTAGACCTGAGTTTCAGCTTTATATACCCATCAGAAATGAACACTGAGAAAGCAGTTTTGACAGTAGGTGAATTAAGCTTTCCAGTAAAAAGTTTCAGCCAGAATGCTTTTCCCTGAAATGCATACGCAAAAGGCTGCTTTGCTTTCTCTTTAAAACTGTTCACAGGGGTCTCATTATTTGCACAGAGGTTTATATAATTGCACCCACACACATGATTTCAAAAACTGGTTTTTGTCTGCGTGTATAAAAAAGAAGAAAATAAATATTTTAATCTTTTTTTTTTCTTAATGTCTAGCAAGAAAGTTCAATTACAGCCTCTCTACTTATGAAAATCATACAAAGGCTTCAAGTCTCAGCATGTTCCGGCAGTAAAGTGCAAACAATCTTGCGGTTACAAAGGCTACTTTGCTGAACCTCATTCCTTCTTCTCTCTCTCCCACCAGCTGAATAAATGAGAGACATATTTAGCTGCTTCAGTAGAAACTATTTTCTCATGCTCCCACTAACAACCAGGGCAAGAGATGACAGTAAGTCACAGGATAGGAGCAAAGTACGTAGAGAAAGAAGTACATCAGAATTGATAAGGGAGGATGAGATAAATAAGGGAAAAAAACCCAAGCCTAAACCCTAAATTCAGGCAGCAGGTTAAATCTGAGGAGCAGACAAGACAGTAGAGCATCAAAAAAATTAATGCCTTACAATCTCTTTAAATCAGATTGTTGCCATTCATATTCATATTTGAAGAACATAAAGTATATTTTTTATTATTATTTTTCCATTATTAAAGGTTGTTCATCCAGTACATGGTAACACAGCATAGAGACAAAACTACAAAAAACAGAAAGCCACAATAGTCTAACCCACACACAGACTTGATTAGGAAAAATCACTTGTCATGAAAAACAGTTCCTAAAATGTCACAGTAGAGCACTGTATTTCTTCGAAATTTGAGTTCAAGTTCATATCTAAGCAAGATTAAACCTTTGCAAAGCACCTCCTGGATGCAGATTGTGCTGGCAGCACCTCACAGTTTCAGGAGGGTGACTGGAGTCTCCTGGTCCAGCAAAGCTCTTGACAAGTCCTGCAGCAACTGCTTCAGGGAATGCAGTTTCTGGAAGTCATTGGTTAACTTCCTATCAAACAGCTTTACACATTTGCAAGAATAAAAAGTTAGTCAAAACTAACATTGCCCTATGACAGCCCCCAGCAACTGCTCTCCAGATGTATGCTACTATTTGTTGTGTGGCCCAAGGAGCCTACCCAGCACCTCTCCAGCAGAAGATTCCTCTCTGGTATTTGCTCTTTCTGATGGCAAAGAAGAAAACGACATCTAACATGTTTTGAATCAGAATGCCTAAAGATTTTCCCCAAAACCGTGTATTTAAATATATACAGGTTTGTCCAGAAATGATACAATTCAGGGTTGATTTCTATGACCTTTACCACAGGCAATAAACTTCAGACAGAAGACAGGGTGAGGCAGACTCTCCTAATTGCTCCACATACCCACAATTAATCTATAGCCTCACTACCCAGTTTTCATTTGATGCAGAAGCTACCTCACCACATCAAAGATAGTAATTCACCTCTCCACTAATCAAAATTTGAAGAGCTACTACCAATAGTAATTAGATAGTTAAGGCCAATCATTATGCAATTCAGCATTAATTAAACAATATTATAAGTTTTCATTCAGCTTGCTGAGTGCACCAGGAATTTAGCCAGAATGGGTCTCATAGATTTTAACTACTTTTCCAGAAATCTTTTGCTCCGTGTAATTAAACACCTTTAGTCCCTCAGTAACTACAAAATTCAACCTCTTATGATTGTTTTAAGATGAAGAACAGTGAACATTCATGCTCATTTAAATGATTCCCCCATTTAATAATGATGAGGAAAAAGAGGAACTTGGTTCAGCTTTGTGCTTTTGGGCAATTACATAGGCACTTAAAGAAAAAGTGACTTAACAGAAAATATAAAGAGATGCTATAAACCAGTGTAGGTCCATTGATTACAGACAGTTTGGGATCAAGGAAACTATTTCTTAAAAGCAGATGTACCAGTACTGCTCTTCAGTGGCTCTTTCCACTCTATCATTTTAAACAGGGTCCTATTTTAAACTAAGGTCTATCTGTAGTTGGAAGCAACAGTGGTAAACTGGGGTCCAGCATTTAGACCTGCCAAATGCTGAGCTATAGTTGCAGCTATGGAAATGATAAATGTGTAGCTGTATGTGTTCATGTTCTGTAGAGTCTCTTCTTTCTACAAACTCTTCCTCTCTTGGTACTTCATATGCCTTAAAAGATGGCATAGATGGTACTCTGGCTCCAGAGTGGCTGGGAATGGCACCATTGCTAAAAGAAAGCTTTGCAGCAACAGGATACAGAGGGACAAGATGTACTGAAACATGAGCTTCCAAGTCAACCTACACGTCATGGTTTGTTTCCTAAGGAAAGAAGAAAACAATGACAGTGCGCAGCTTCAAATCAAAATATTTTATTGCCATACCATGCTGTACAAATGCTGTAAAAGTGTAAAAAAGCAGAAACCTTGGGTAACTATCAGCAATAAATACAACACATCGTGCATCTGCCCAAGATAACCCTTCACAGTGTGTTTGGAGTTTTATCCCCTGTGTCCATTTGTCATTATTGTCCATTGCTAAATTGGTGGCAGGTTGTAACATGGTATGATGCTATCCCTGCCGTCTCCTTCCTTTCTCCTAGGGTTATGCACAGTTTTTGTCATTGTTTTTTAATGGAAAGTCTTTTATCATTTCTGGTAATGTAAGCAAATATCTTCCTAACACTGTCTAATACTATTCATACTGAAACAGTAAGTGCCTTTTATCCAGTGTTGCCTTTTTTGTCACATGGGCTGCACAATCTCCCTTGTTCCAGTTCTCTTCTACAGTAAATGAGTCTGGATTTAATTAAGATCTACCTTAGTTTTACTTTCTGACTGCAATCTACAATCATAAAGAATCTCAGTATTTCTCTTCATTGTCTCTGATCTGTACTTCTAGATTTCCTGCATACTATCTCAAATGATAAATACATTAGTGGAGACTGGTGTTTATAGACTTGGAAGACAGGTTCAGTTGGATCCTTTATTAGAAGTTTAGTGTAATTTTTGCTCATTAACTAGCAAGGTAATTTTGTTCTGGTGTCCTAGATTGTAAATCAGTAAAAAATTGATATGTTAATCTAATCCAAACTCCTCTACACTATCCTGTACAAGTTAGCAACCTTCAACCACATATTTTAAACTTATTTGTACAACACACAACTTTTCAATATACACAACGGATTTAACTTTTACATACTTTGGTGCCAGATTTCCATGTGAAATACTGACTGGAGCTGGAAGTTCAAGTGTCATAAACAGCACTGGTACACTTAGGGTCCTTAACCCAGTAGTTATCTTTTTCTTGCCCATAAAAATACACAATACTCAACTTCTCATCTGCACCTATCACAAACATGAATCAATAGCAGTGGTATCCAAGGTTACATTTTTGATGCCTAACTAGCTAGAATATCAGAGTGGCCATACAAAAGCAAATGATAACTTATGTTTACATTTATTTTGTCCTGCTCACAGTCACTGAGCTCTGACTCATAAACTTCTAAAAATGCCCTGGGAGATCAGAAGCTTATCCAAGGCCACACAACAAATAAACATGGAGACATGTGATTCTTAGCTCTGCTAGATTATCTGTCCCCATGGAGAGGTATATAGAGATGCATATGCATATTACCCACCGTTTTAAACAATGACTGCCTGGTAGACACCTATATTTCTGAGTGCCAAGAAGATTTTTGTTCTCTGGGAACAGCTGAGTGCTGCTTTCTCTACAGTCATGGTGTGTGATTGCAGTGGGCAGGGAGCTCTCATCCCATTCTCTCTTGAGCTCCTGTAATAAAATGTGACTCTGAATTTTGCGTCCTTTCAGGCCTTATGTGGTGATGAAAAACTGCACATGTTAAAAATTAAAAACTATTGGAAACCATTGCAAAGTTACACTTCAGTTTTCTAAACAAAGATTTTTTTTTATCATCATTCCAAGTGGAGGACAGAAAAAAGACAAGGCTTAAATATAAAGAAACTTGTAAATGCATGGATCAACATTTGTTATATAAGTAGGTTTTTCAAAATAAGTTATCCTCCACAATAACTATACAGAAGAGCTAACCTTAATTTCACAAGACCCTCATACATTTTTGTATTCTTTTTGTGTGTATGTTTTATTTCTTGCGTCAATGAGTCATAAGATGCAGTCAAGGAATTAATTTGAAGCTTGAAAGCTAAAAGGAAAAGAAGACGATATGTGTAGCTCTGTAGCCTCAGATTCTTGTATCTAACTACATAACATATTTTCTTTCCACAGGAGGTAGTTATGACAAATTAGAAGTCTGAAAATTTTCTGATGGTGTAAAGGCTCCAGCTGTCACTAGGGAGATACTGATCAGATTTCATAGCTGCATGGTCCCATGGCACCACTAAGAGTTCCATATGGTCATCCAAATGTTTCAACTAAACCCACAAAAAAAATTCCACCATGGCTTTCACTTTCAGAAAAATAAAACTCTTCTTCGTACAAATTTTTCATAAAGTTTCACTGATAAAAAAAACTTTCTTGATTTGGTTATCTGAAAATAAAAGGATTGTTGGAGTCATTCTTTTTGTTTCGGGTTCAAGTGCGTAGAAACAAACAGCAGTAAAGTACACGCACCTGAGCTCTAACTTTTTAATCTAGCACAACTTACATCTTACATAACATGAAGTAGGCTGGTAAGTGGGCATGCAATGAATAATTAAGGTGTGTATATGTACACAGTGATAAACAGTAATTTCTTCAAACCACTTCCCTTTTGGTATAAAAACACCTCTGTTAAATTGTTAATGCTATCACTGTGGACAGAGACTCTTTCATTCATGTCAAAGATGTCAGCATAAGCCTCCCACAATAACAAATGACAAATGCATAATTTATTGATTCTTAAATGGCTATGTCCTTGGATGTATTTCTTATAACTAATTTGCTTGGAGACACATCTGGCTTCTGAAGATAGCATCTGTTTTAAAGAAGGTCAGTGCTATATTTTAAAGTTAAAGGCAGAAGAATATAATCTTTTATCTCCTGTGCTTCTCTGCTCTTTTAGCTTACAAATTCAGCTCTCACTCATATCTGTCTACTGATTTTTGTATCAAATCAAAAATTAAGCAATCCATTGTGCAGTTTTGAAACAGTGATAAACATATACATACACAGTGCTAACAATCAAAGCACACAAGGAGAAAATGTATAGGTTTCAAGTGACCTCATACTGTATGAACTGAACTATTTAAAAAACAAATTAAATTCAGTTGTGTTGATATAGCTTTCCATTAATGCTTCATTTCTAGGAAGGTTACTCCATCTATCTATTTCAATAAACGGCTTGCTTGCCCAGAGTTCATTTTATTCAGATGTATTGCTTATGAACTTGAGTCTAAGATTTTCTTGCATAAAATCTGCAAACACTAAATGCTGCAATGTTTATTCTGCTATTAGGCCATGAACCATGACTTCTCCCCTGATTATTCTTGTACATACAAAGCATGATCTAGCACATCTTTGTTATTTTGCACAATATTTATGCATATATATACTCCATGTGACTTCAATCCCTGTCTCTGTTATTTCATCAAGTTTTCATTGAATTTTAGCACTATTTATTTTTACCCACCTTGTGGCTGGAACAATAAAATGCAAAAAAAAAAAAAGCTTAAAATCAGCTTGAATTTTACATTTAAATAAGCAGACACAAGTACAAATTATTTAGAAACTGCCTTTTTAACCCTGTGATGAACAGCTAGGCACCTTTTGCTTTTATATTTCACCTTGCATCATACACAAAATGTTTAATTATTTGAGGATTAATGGAGGTAGTTTATAATTAAGCTGAAGTATGAACTGATGTCATCATCTCAGTATGATGATATACATTTTTATGCCAAAGCACCTGTTGTTTTGGAAGGAAGCAGCTGATATCATTATCTACCCAGCCAGATAGCCTAGTTTCCTGCTGCTTAAAAAATTATCCTAAGGGTTACCTAAGTTGGGGTAATACAGCATTTACTTTTTCATGCCCAGGATAGAAGAAAATGCATAAAATTACTTTATTCTCAGTCAAAGGTAGAGAGGGAATAAGAAGGGCATGATGCTAAAACAGTTAATATTTATTTGTGTGGAATACAAACCTTGCCTTTTTTCATGCATGAATATACATGCAAAATGATATATAACAGATATGTAAGTAAATATATGATTCGGCAAGTCTTTCATGTAGCGCAAAGAAGACCATCCTCTGCTTTCCTGTGGATATTTTTCACCACATGATTGACCCTGCCCACTGTATAACAAAGGTTATCATCTGGGGGTTTCTCCTGCATAGACATGGTCAGCTGCTGTCCTGTCCCTTGTCCCTGATGTTATGAGAAAAAGAGGTTGCCTAGGTAATTTGGGAAGAGGGGAAGCTGTGGTAGAGATGTTCTGTTACAACGAGTATTTTACAGCCATGAGGTCATTGCAAGATCTTATGCCAATGCTATGAATTAAAGCTGCATGCATGAGGACTGGGGAGCACTGAATCCAGGACCCACAACCAGCCTTGGGAGACCCATGCCTCCATCCTTCCGGCACTCTGACAGAAGGTGGATTCAAGCCCAGAGTGTTCTTAGCATGCCTCCAACTATCAGGCTTTCCTCTCAATCATGGCATTGTGCCAGAGCTGTTCATTTGGGTTGTCATCAACCTGCGCTACTCTAAGGAAAGCTGAGACATAATACTAGTGAATGCATCGTCTTGGGAATTTTTTGCTCTTCCCTGATGATAATTTTCTGGCTTTCCTAGTCAGATGGTGCCACATCCACCAAATTTTCCTTTTGCAATTATCTCTGGTGTGTCTTCTGAGCAGGTGCAATATAATAGATTTTCTAGCACCAGTCATCTACATCGAAGCAATATTTGGAGAAGCATAATATACAACATGTTTGTCTTTTTTTTCTGTTTTCTCTCATCTGAACTACCTCTTTTCACACCCAGCTCTCAAACATTCCTGTTGAGTGCAATGTATCTTCTCTGCTTTTAGGTTCTTTTTAAGAATATTCCTACATCTGTTCTTTCCATAGGTCTGATGACATTTTAGAAGGATGCAGTGACTAGTAGGAGACAGATTTCCAACCCCTCCACAGCTTCCCAGACCTCCTGTTGCATGGCAGATTGTACCACTCAATAATATGAATAAAGAAACTTTTAACAGAAGTTGTGACTGAAAGAATCCTGCAATATTTATCCCCAAATCTTAAATCAGATTTTCCCCAGGCCGTGTTTTCTTTTGGTTCCTCCAGTTATCTTAGGGAAATAATGTTTCTTGAATGTAGCTCTTTGGGTCTTGCTGGGAAGGGGAGAGAACGGGTTTCTGTGCTGTGTTTCTTCCCTCTGCACCCAATCTCTATTTTGAGATTTTCTTATTTCATTGTAATTAACATTTCTGGGTCTTCCACCCTTTCTCCTGATTTATTATTACACCCAATATTTTGCTACGCACACCTATGATAATACTAGGAATACTTAAGTGATCTTCAATAATTAACAATACAGATATACTTAATCATTTTATTTCATAATGTCTTAGTGGAGTTAACACGATTTTCTTAGCAATAACAAGCACTACTATGTTAGCGCTAGTTTGGGGGCTTATATTTTTATTACAATCTGTATTACATGCAATAGATTAATGAATGTTTTTAAGGTATTCTTACTGAGCTTCACATCAGATGGGAAATAAGGTATAGCAGCTTCCTGTCAGAGAAATACTTATTGTGGTGTTTTATAATAAGGGTATGCTAGAGATCAGATTACTATCCTAATGGGCTGGAGTTCAGCATCGTGATCATCGTGCCATTGTGCACATTAGCTGTGTACGTGTGCAGGGGAGAAAGACACTTGTCTAGATATTTACGGATATTGAAAGCTACAGCCATCAGTGTTGAATGAAGCTAAGTTTTATCCCAATCTTCTTTCTCTCCCTTTCATATCATAAAACAGCCCTGCAAATTAGGTTTCCAGAAAGTTATTTAATAATACAGAAAGCTATACTGCCACACCAAGTGTACTGTAATTGCCTGTGGGTATGCAGTATGTTTACAGCTGGTGCATTCTAAGCCTTGAATGCTATTTCTCTATTTGCTAGACTTCAAAGAAAGTATTGCTTGCTGTTTTTCATGATACCCAGCATTGGTATCTGACTAGCATAATGAAATGCTGACCATAGGTAACAGTATAAATGTATTTACTTAATTTATTTTCTTTGCAAACTGTAATACACAGTTTCTCTAAAATTAGTTGGGGTAAGAGGAAATATGAGAATTGCGAAGTTTGCATATGTTAATAGAAATTAAAAACACTGTTCTAAACAAGTTCATAACCAGTGACAATGTATATGTTTCCATGATAATAAAAAATTGGATCTGTCTTGCACTTCCAAGAATTATAAAACCAGTTATCCACAACACAATAGCGATTAATTACAAACTTGTATCTAATAATTTCAATCTACAAGTTTCATTTCCCTTGAAATTTATTTGCTGAAAATTATTTTGCTTTTTAAAGAATGAACTTTATAAGTAAAGCTAAAACAAAATTTAAATTGAACCTTCATGTTGAGCTAAAGGGAGAAAACCATGGATATATAAAAATACTTTTGTACAGTTTGACCTTGGAATTATATGGATGTTTCTTTTGCAAACTTGATTTCATGGCTTCCACCATTGACACTTTCTCATTTTAGAATCATTAGCTGGCTGCATCAATAATGATTACTTAAGAAATATTATGATCTTGAACATTTTCTGAAGACCTCCTCTGACACTGCAATTTCAGGTACATCTTATGTGCATTAATCTATAGCCCATATTCTTTGACAGAATTTCTGAAGTTCCACTCAAGAAAATTGTGACAAGCAATAATGCAACTCTTTAATGTTTACTAACTGTTTGCTTCTGTAAATCCTAAATTCACTAGATCAATTAAAGCTTTGTCTAAAAAATGCCTGAGTAAAAGACTCCACAATTTAACACAAAACTGAGCAACTTCAGAGTGGTAAAAGTCTTCTATACAAAAATCCCCATTAGCAAAATTCTTTGAATTTGCTATCCTCAAGGCTGTTTTTCTTCTGTACACTAAAATGAGATTGTAACACAGAATACGCAAAATCTGGCCACTGACTTCTACTTCATTCTAGCCCACCACCAGTAACTGAAGATACCAGACCAGCCAGCTGCAACAACACAAAAGCATCCAGTACAATGATGGATCAAGTACAGCAATTGCCCTTCTGTTTTCTCTTTTGAGGATGTTTGCTTTGTATTTTATTTTTATGAAGACAAAAAGATACGTTTTTGGATCTAATATCTACATTCTGGGAATGTCTGTACAAATATGCAATTCTGTCTATACAAACATTTCTCTTCTTCTGAACTAAAAATAAAATTATTTTACATAAAAGCTTGGGAAAAATTTAAACCAAAGTGAATCACGTGCCATATTGCTCTTTGGAATATTAAGGCTAAATTCCCTGCTGGCATAAACTGACGTAGGTCTGTTGAGTTCAGTGGAGCTATTCTAGCCCACACTAGCAGGGAATTATGAAGCAGCTTGGGTTTGTTACATAAATTAGACTGATGTGTACTAGATAATTAGGAATACCAATTAAGCTATGGGTTGTGCATGATCTGATTCCTGTGAATACAAGGGTTGAATATACATGATCAGAGTTTTGTTTTATAATTTGTATTATAATATTTGGGAGAGGCAAATAAGATCATTATTCCTTGCAGCAATGGGAATGATGTTTCTTAAGGGATGACAACACCAGCAAAGAGGACCTCTGCATCTTTAATATTTGAGAGTCTCACCCTATAAATCAGATAATATTCAGACTCTGCTAAAACAGTGTAATCATTTACTGACTTGAAAATTACATTTTTCAGCTTTAGCTGAAGTATTTGAGATATTTAGTAATATCAAAATAACTAAATATAAAGCAAAATAGTAATTTACTGGTCAGTTCTCAGCAATTTCACATGTATCTTTCTTGTTGAACAACCAGGAAGTTAGACTTCTTCCCTGCTATGGAAGGGGATGAAAAAGGAGTCATAGAAAACAGAACCTGAGTTTGATGCATATCTGTACAGTTTAGAGGTGGGAAGCTAGGTAGGTATCTGTAGGGAAATTAAGTAACTTTAGAGAAACTGCTGCTCACAGTAGTCTGTTGGATCTTCATTGAGGCCCTGACAGGAAGAACAGCAGATGAAAACATCACTCAGCATGGTCTTTGTGAGAAAGTGTATGAACCATCTTCCCACCTTTCCACAAAACCCCCCTCTAAATATTTTAAGCCACCACAGAAAGGACTGGCTGGACAAGGAGCTTCTACCACCAACATTGGCTATTACAGAGTGGGTCTGGATGTAGTATAAGCCAGCTAGAACTGATTTATTAACAGCAATGAATATCTTGTAGCTATAGGGCTGCACTATTAACGAGGCATCAATATTACAATCATGCAGGTCTGCACTTCAGTCTGGAGTTAGTTTTCCAGGCTATCCAATATAGAGAAACAAGCATAACATCCCTATCCCCTCCAGGTCTTAACTTACTGCTAAGATTCTGCTTCTGGCTTACCCTTTTCATTACATGCAGATAAGCAAAACCAAATATAAGAACTGTATCTTTTGGAATAAAACTGCTCATAGGCATCCCCTCTGGTTCACAGCAACCATCAACACTGAGATCAGCAGTGTAAATACTGAAGGATGATCCATGTTGGCTGTCCAGATTCAGCTGTGTTTACTGTTCCTGGATCGTGACCTCCTTTCAGCTTGCTCTGAGGGAAGAGAGGGAAGAAATATTAATTATAATAAAGGGGTGATCCACCTGCAAGCAAGGGAGAGGTGAGCTTGCTAAAGCTAGTAAGCGCTCACAGAGGGGAACAGGGCAGCCTGGGAGGAACCATCAGGCAGATGAGGGACTGGGATCCCATACAGATCCACACCAAGAGGCCTTAGGAAGGGATCTGATACACAGGCAGACCACAGAGGAAATGCATTTTCCCCAGGGCCTAGAGGAGGCTGTGACATGTTTATTTTATCTCCCACAGCCATTAAAAATTTTTGGACTGAGCACTAGGTTAGAAAAAAGGATCTAATCTGCAAAGACACTGTGGGCAGGGCAAAGAATTGGTTTTCAGACTGTTCCTTTAGCTTCAGACAGCAGATCTGAATTCCTCTGTTTTAAAAGTTCCTTTACTCTATGCTGTATTCTAGAATTAAAGGTTGAAAGCTCTTTTGGTGTCCTTACTATGAAGAAAGATACAATCAGCTTTACTTCACAGCTACACCTGGCTTGCCATTGTAACTACATATCCCAGTAAACACTCAGAAAGCAAAGAAAATTAGCTTTCTCTTCCTGTCCTCAGCTTTCCCTGTTGTACAGACCTGAATCATTCAGTCTCCTGATTGATAACTGTGCTTTTCCATGGCTATTTGAGATAATCATCTGGAAAATCAGTGCAAATGATGCATGTTTAATTGGGGCACTACCAGAAATCCTGCATATCTGTCGACCTCTCTGGAAGAAATCTGAATCCACTTTGAAAGTCAACCAATAATTTCTGTCAGAGCCAAAAACACTCGAGCCTTTAATAGTAAGTAAGTGACATGCTCAACAGCCAAAGAAAATGTGAACCATTAAATTGCTTCAGCTCCTGTAAACCTATGGCAAAGAAAATATGAAATTATATTTAGTTCAATTATTGATTGATAAAATTCATTCTTTCTTTTGAATAAATTGGTGGGGATCACATAACAGTCACAGCCTAAATCCCCAGTTGGCATAAGTTGTCTTCATTCTGCTCACCGAGAAACTGGCTCCACAAATTCTTTCTTTGAATCCTTCTTTGTGAATACAACCAGCACAAGCACAGGCCAGAAACAGACTTTATGTTTCCTTGGTTTTAAACTTTGAGACAGAGTCTGTGGGAAGTGAAAGAATGCTCCAGAGACAACCTTACTGAACATTGTGTATATCTGCTCAGTTTGGAGAAAACTCAGTAGCTATTTGCAAATTAACTAACTGTAGGGCGAGCTCTTTCAAACAACCATATTTTTTCATATACAAGCAAAATATTAGTCAGACAAAGTAAATATTATATAATCTGATCTTGAATAGCATTGTGCTATGGTCATTAACTGTCAAGTCTTTTGGCAAAAAGACACATTGATACCTTATGTGCTACAAAAGCTCTCAGGAGCTACACCAACAAGACACTTGCTATGTCCCCACCTGAGTGTATTTCGTCACTGAGACATTCATGTGCCTATTAAAAAAAACATTTCTGTTTCTAGACTACTTGTGGCAACAGGTAAAGACACTTCTGGCTAGGAGAAGCTGCTTGTTTGCTGAGCCTGTCAGAACACTTCTGTGTCAATAGAGAAAATATATGTGCACAGCTCTAATGGGGATTCCTACATTGTAGTACCTTGTCACTTTGAGAACGCCTTGCCCTCCATGCCCTGTGAGCATTTTTTACAGTCAAAATCAACATGCCCGAGTTCTTGTTTCCAACTTTCAGTAATGTTTATTATTGTTTGTCAGCAACTGAGCACTGCTGGAAAAACCTCCTTCGGTGAATAATGAAGTCATTCCCACAGTGACTGCTGGGTTCCAAAATTTTCAGTACTCTACCTATGGCTATTTAGCTGTACATGAGAAGCGCAGAAAATCTTACTTTTCATGGCCCATAAATAAACACCCAATCCAACACTTCAGCACATTTCTAATTGTAATGCAGCGTGTAATGTTTCAGTGCACAATACAGATGTTTTTGGTTATTATATGAAGAGGAGACAATGACAGTTAAGTATGTGTTTGCATTATAGTCACGGCATGAAATCATTATGTTCAACTTTCCTGATCATTTTCCTCATAGAAAAAATAAGATTCTATTCAGTCATGATTCTTTCCCACATGGAACAAGTTGCAGAAAAGTCAAAGACATCCATTTGTAGCGCACTTACTTATAGCAAAATAAACTGCAAAAGCTCTGCTTAAACATTGGACTCTTTCTGTCCCCTTTGCCTGTTGTTAATCGTATACCACTCTTTAGCTGAAATGAGTCCAGGCGGTACTAGGATATAAGCAAGAGTAGAGTTGTCCCATGAGATTTTTTATCCTCTGTGACGTCAGAGGTCCATCCCTGCTGAGTGTTTAAGACCCGACTGTCCTCAGTGGAGCACTAAAGTGTTCTCTTGCTAACACCTGCAAACTACCAAGTCTATTTCTTTTATCTTAGTTCTCGTTAAGTTTTCTCTGCCTTCAGTCCTCTCTCTCTTTCTCTCCCATTCTTCTTGTCCATCCATCACAGTAGTCTTTTGTAAAGCTAAAAAACTACCCAACTAAACTGTCTGCTGTCATTTCCTTTCCTATTCCAAAGCTATCTCCCTTTATATCTGCCTAACTCCAGTAAATTACTACTTGATGAGAATAACTCATTAGTTCAGTTATAAAAAGGTCTGACTTCGCAAACAGATATTTTTATCAGTTCTATTTGTGTAGGCACAAATAACTATTTTGGTTATGTGAACAAGCCACATGGATACACATAGGCAGTAAATATCTGGGCAACTCCAGACCACAACTTGAGATTATTTTAACTTTAGAAAAATCAAACCTTAAATGGCAAAAAAAATTGATACTCCTAGTTTGGCAGGGTTAAGTTTGTCTCTTCAAGAAGATTTATGGTTTTAGACCATTTGTGATGTACAACTGCAGGTGAAGTAACAGAAGAAAGAGTGCTGACACTATTTACCATTGGTTTATACAGTACTGAAATTAAAACAGAGTAATCAGAAGTGGTCTAACAATATCACTACAATAAGTCATACAACTAAATTAAGCAAACTTTAAATCTTCTTTTCTTAAAGACTCTCTTTTCTTAAAGTACAGAACTGATATGAGATGCCAAGCCACACTAAAGGAGAAGAATCAGTGACATGGTACAGTGCAAGTTTAATTTTAAATCTAGCAAATCGTAAAATACTTGAATCAGGTAGAGAATAAAAGAGAGCAAGATGTAGTGACATTGCATGTATCTAATGAAAGTATTTCAAAAGAAAATGCAAGGCCAAAGGATTCAGAGACATAGACTTCAAAGAAAACTTTTACTTTCAGATGAGTGCTGATCATGAGAAAGTGATCAAAACTTCAGATTTCAAAACTAATCACATCTCAGATTCAGTGAAATTTCACATTTCATTGATAAAATGATTTTGCTGCAAGGATGCATTTGGCCTAAATTGAATGTGCATAGGTTTAAAACTTAAATCTTAGAGAAACTCTGGGAAAAGAAGTTGCAGTAGTTAAATGACATGACTTAAGACTGCAGTTGAATGAGTTGGTTGTAATGGATAACATTTTTCAAAATATTCAGTCTGACTGTAAATTCTGATTTCTGATTGTAAATTATTCACAAACAAGTGATTTTTTAAAATTTATTTTATTGATAAATATTGAACAAACTACTTATGGAAATTTACTTCAGTCTGTTGTTCATACCAAGCCATGTTTCTCACACCTCTGTACAATACGTTACTACGGTTGGATGACTGATTATGTGGTAATAAAAATCTCTGTGGAAAACTTTAACTCAATCCTTTTCTTCTCCTTCAAGTGTCCTCCAAAAGCACTTTTGGGTAGTATTCCAAACACTGAAGGAAGAGAAACAAAATTCATTGACTTTATTACCCATGTTGAAATAAATCTGCAACTTGATTAAAGCAGCCTTCTGAATAGGCTTCTTGGAGTCACTGCCTGCAAAAAACTGTACATAAGTAATAGTCATGACAGGGGAACTTTTCCATCAGCACTGGAGATGGCTGAATGCTAAGCAGCAGAGTGACACCAACCCTTTTCTTGTTATGATTCAGCAATCAAGTTTGAATTGTTTTAATTTGTTCTCCTTTCACTAGTGTTCAGAAATAAATCACTTTTTTGAACAAATTTCATGTGATGTGGGTTTTTTATTCCTCACAGTTTCACTTCGTGTTGATGCTCTGTATTCTTTGCTGTATGTCAGCTAAATTTCATTATCTTTGTCTTGTCACCTGACTTAATGACAGAAGAAACAAGAACAAGAAGCATGTCATTAGCAGCAATTTTTGTTTATTCAAGAATAGCTTAATTCATAAATGAACAAAATCTTTTCAGAGCGCAGAAGTAGCACAAATTAGGGGAAAAGATGCAGTAAAGGATATATTAGGAATTTAAAGAACAATATATAAATATACAGAAATATATAAAGAACAATATATAAATAATATTTAAAATAAATTCCTAGAAATTGCTGTGCTTTATCATGCTTCACAAACTTCATATTGGATCCTGCATTTTTATTTTCATATTTAGTAAAAGTGACTGTAAATTATTTGGATGATTAACATAATGTCTTATGCTAATTGATATCAAAGCAAGTTATAATAACTATCTAAATCAGGGCATTCAACAAGGTAGTGAAATCTATCTATAACACTGAGATTCCATAGCAAAAATGGAACAGGCTTACACTTATTAAGCATCTAATCTAATGCATTAAATCCTGTTTGAGAATTTACCTTGTCTACTTTCAGGATTGAACATGGTTTTGCAAAAATACGACTAATAATCAAGATAAGATGATAGAGGGTTGTCCTGGTTTTGCTAAGATAGAGTTAATTTTCTTTTTAGTATTTTAGTTAGTGTTTCAGTTCAGACTTATTGTGAGAAGAACGTTGATAACGGTGCTGGTGGTGTGAGTTGCTGCTGGAACTCAAGGCCACCGTGTTTGGCTGCTTCACAGCTGCATTAGGTCTGGAAGGGAGAAGTGTAGTGAATAGCAAAGCCCAGCACTGGCATTTGGATGTGCCAATGAAATATTCCATATCATATCACATCATGCCAGTATATTTACCAGGGCTGACCGGAGGACAGGGCACTTCTCTTCCAGGGGTACTTCTCTGGGGGATCACTTGGGCTCACTCTTCCAGGGTTTCGGTTTTGGAACTGTCTCTCCTCCGGGATCGTTGGCTGGCACAGGCCAGGCATCAGTCAGCGGACGGTGGGCACCAAGTATCACTCATTTGTATATTCTGTTATCACTGTTGTTATCATTATCATTTCATTTTAATTAGTAAATAGTTTTTATCTCAACCCGTGAGTCTCCTTGCCCTTCTTTCCAATTCTCTCCCCTACTCCCTGGGCGAGGGAAGTGGGGGTGACAGAGCAGGCTGTGTTTGGCTGCAAGCTGCAAGCAAAAGGGGTGAATCCACTCAAACCACCACAAGCATAAAGGAAAACTGAGAAACATAGGTATTGTTTTAAAAGTAAGAGATGCTAAATCGAATTTCTGAAGGCAATGGTAAAATGTACATAATTTCATACTAGGACAGACAAAACTCTTAATATGTTGATCATCTCTATAGCCTTCTGAAAATTTCCCTGCTTTACAGGTACAGGGTAATAAGATAATGAAGTAGGTAATTTTACCCCTAACTTTTAGGGTAATAAGATAATGAAGTAGGTAATTTTCACCCCTAACTTTTAGGCAACCAGGCAGCACTTTTCTCAGAAACCCACCACTGAAGAGAAATAAGTAGTTTTATACTTAATACTAACACATCTAACCAAAATATGTTAATGGTCAAGTTTCAAAATGCCTTAATTATAAATAAAGTGTCTTTCTTTTTAAATATGCAAATTGCTGGTGAGTTAAATACATACTGTTGAGTATTAATTCCTCACAATCAACAACTAATAATAACAATTAAAAAAAAAAAAAAAGGAGAAAAGCAGCCAAACCATCTGACAAAGCGTAGGGCACATGTAACCCCAACACTACAAATGACTGCAGAGCTTACAAAACGAGCCAGATGCTGCCTCTGGAAGGATTTAATCTATAATACCCGAACCGTGTGACAGCCTATCACAACTCATGTTTGGCCTAAAGGTGTGCATCACTGGTGGAACAGGCAAATAATGAGAGAGGAGTAAAGCCTTAATCCTAACTAAGGAAGGGGTTTTTTTGTTGTGGTTTGTTGTGTGGGTTTTTTTAAATTTGAAAATTGCATTTGTTTTACCTGCAGACACTGGCACAGATGGTGCTTCTATAATATGCTGTTATAATAGCCTGATTTGTTTGCAGTGTTGCATTCATGTCCAAATTTATGTCCAAATGTATTGGGTCTTCTATAGTGTCACTCAGGATTGGGTCAAATATAGACAAGATGTGTGTCTCTTTAGTGTATAATGAAGAAATTTGTCCACAGCCCCTCTGGCAGAGGCAGTGTCTGTGTCGTTAGACCCCTTCCCCAGATAGGCGTGTGAATGGATAATAAAATAATTGTAGAACGAATAGAACTTATGAAATGGTTGTAAATATGCATGAGAAAGCTGCATTTCACAGACAGGGATACTAGTATTGGTTACACATTCTATTAATTCTGCTTCATTTTGACCTTGATTCCTCTGCAAAAAGGCTGCTAAACAAGGCTGGAGGCTGAGAGAGACTAAAACCCACCCCTTTGTACTGACATTTTAAGTAGACAGATTTACTAATACTAACTGACTTTACTCCTGGGTTGCTTGTTGAACTAGTTTGAAGTTATCTTTATGAAAGCCTTCCCTTGCTGAGCAGTCATGGCTGTGTCTATGTTCAGTTTTATCTTTCCACCAATTTACATCACATTCTTCAACCTGCATTATATAATACTTAGGAGGATTATTTGCATTTTGTTAAATTATTTTGTTGGTTTATGACTGCAGATTTCTTTAATCAGAAAAAAAAAAATTGTTGTGATTCCTAAAGGTAAACAAAACCATGCCCTCTGTGACATTTAGGAAACCTACTTCAGTACAAAAATCATTATTGATACACTAGCATAAGTTCATCACCATCAGGAATATATATGTTTGTGTTGCCTCTTAATTAATTTAAATAAAAGAAATTTAAGACTTGCAGAACATCACAGCCAGGAGACAGCAGAAGAAATCATCAGTAGAAGTTTAGTCTATTCTGGGAACTTCAGGAACAAGCGCAATTCCCACATGCACACATTTTTGGGGGGTTTGTTATTTTTGTTTGTTTGTTTGTTAGCCAAGAGAGCTACAAGTCTTTGTTAATAACAAAAGTTCTTGATGAAGAATCAAACTCCCACATGGTATTACTTTGTCAGTTCACAGCAGCACACATATGCCCAGATCTCAGAAGCACACCCATGAAAGATCTCCATGTTGCAGATAGACATCACAACAAGTTATTCTGTCTTAACTTTGCTGATTAGGAACGTGGGAAGGAAACAAAGTGCCAGTGGGAGACTTGGTCCTTTTACAATGATAGCTTAATCCATTTAGGCAACACATGTATGTCAGAGAAAGTATAAATTTCCCATTATAAATTGCATTCCACTAGTTTATTTCACTTTCTTGTATCCCAGAATAGACAATACCTAAAATGACTGTCTCTATTCCCTCTGAACAAGTCATTGAATAAATGTTAAACTCGATGTAGAGTGGAGATACCATTATGGTGATGCTATCTTTGGATAAGGAAATAACCTAACTACAAGCAAGCATTGTGCGATATTCAGACAATGGAAAAATCAAGATATTAATCAGCTGGAATCTGTGTCCTGATGAAATTGGTAAATAATCTATCTTTTGGTTATTGCCCTTCTAAGGTAGGTCTCAAAACCCTCAAGGGTCACTGGAGTCAGTGAGAGGCAGGTTTCTGCTGCTTCTCTGTCCCTGACCTTTATCACCCTCACCATGGCCAGGAAAGGAAGAGGAGAACTCTCCTGTCTGAAGTGGATCTCAGCTGCCAGTCTGCACTCAACTGGTATCAGCAGGAGTTAGTTGCCTTGTTGGATCAAAACCCAGAAACACAGTCCTTAAAAGTGAGTGCCATTATACCGTCCTGACAGTGCAATTGCACAGGCAGATCCTCTTGCAGACCGATCCACCTCCCATCACAGATGCCGCCCTTTCTAAAGTCAGGAGAGCTCAGCAGGCTGTGTGTTGGTGTCACAGCCAGCCACACCACAAGCCTGCAGTACGAATGTTTTCTTGTTCCTCTTTTAGGGATGAGTTAGGACAACTTATGTGCATACTGATAAAACTTTTCTTAATGGTTTCCACACCATTGACATTCTTTTTGTGATCAGATAAAAGACGCCATATAATCACCATCTTTGTAAACACCATCTTTGCTGAAGAGATTGCCTTGTACAGCAGATAGCCAATGTGGCCAAAATAAGTAAAAAGGGTAGAGTTAGCAAGGGACAGTGGCGCAACTGTGAAGAAGTTTTACAGTTTGTCTATGACCCCATAGGTAACAATGTGAGATAGGCCAAAAATTTTGTAGTCTTTCCTCCTGGACTCCCCATCATTTTTATGTGTGATGCAAATCTCTTCCTGGTATACATAAGATCATAGAATAATTCAGGTTGGGAGGGACTTCTGGATGGAGATTTTTGTGTATTTCTGTTTCTATTGGCTTTGTAGCAGAAGATAATACATCCTTTAACACCAGAAGCCACGGTAGTATAACTGATGAACACTAATGGCCAGCTAACTATGTAGCTATTAATCAGGTGTTCTTAACTTGTGGCTTATGAGTGTTGTGTTGCCTCAAAGACATTGCTCGTAGATACAGAAGGTTAGAGAGTTAAACCAAAATTGCCATAGAGCATGACACATAGAATATGCAACTGTTCCTCTTCCGTGTGAAACACTGGAACACTGCTTTCATGTGGATCTTCTATTCTGTTGACTGTCTGTAAATAAATATTTTGTTGTATTAAAAGAAGGGACCAAATCACGTAAATTTGGTTTTCATAATGTCCAAACTGTTTAAGGAATCCTTAGCATTTGAAAAGCAATTATAGGCAGAGGAATTAGGACAATAGGTATACCCTGACTTCATCTCACCTGTTCTACTGAAATAAAGCACCCATAATGCATGCACACATGTTGGCACGGGGTTGTTTGTTATTCACTCTTTTCATGTACTGCGTGATGCATCTTTGTCACGATTCATTATTTCTAACAGCTATATCAAGTGTTGCAATTACTGCACAATACAGATTTAAGCCTATAATATTTCTAGATTGGAGAAAGAAAAATAATATATTAAGTGCTTGTGATATCTTTATGTATAAGTTTGAGAATCATTAAATAGCTGTCACTCTTCCTTCCTCCTCAGCATCAATTACTCCACTCTGGTTTTACTTACTCTACTCTGTATAATGAGTCCCTAGAGCATGTTTCATTGCGGGAGAATGAACACATTCTTCACTTGCGGTCAGTGGGATGTGGTTAATTTGAAATCACTTAAACTATTATATCTGTCAAGCGTGGTTATTTTATTTTCAATTCACATCAGTGTTTGAGTATGCATGTCTGTTACTGGGTTAAACTGGCAGATTAATTTTCAAGCATTCTGTTGTAATGCTCTTCATCACTGTCTTTACATGTAGGCTCCTGTTGAAAGTTAATATGTTCCTATTAAAATTTACTTGAGATAAATCTCCATTTATAATAAACACTCATATGATAAACACCCACTGCTGAATGAAAGCTGCCAAGATCAGTGGACTTCTAGCTTTTCTCATGAAAACCCAGAATATTTGGTTTCTTCATTGTTCAATCTTCTTTTGGAAATACAATTTGCATCATGAATGACATGCATTTGTGGCAAAAAAATAAAAGTTCAGTAAGTAGGGCTATTCTGACATATTTAGGTTTTTTCTGATGTTACAGACTGTGTTGTTCAAAAAAGCTGCAGGCTTCAGTTCAGTGTGAGCAGATTCACAACGCACAGTATCTAAAACTGTCTGGGGTTGTTTGGTTTTGGTTTTTTTTCTTTTTAAAATATTGTGGCTTGAAATTTATAAATAGCCAGAATTTGAAAATGCTGAAATACTGACTTGCATAGCTACTAATAACAGGGTGCTCATACAAAGAATTAGAGGAACCGCCAATGGGCTTTTTATTACAGCAATATTGTACATATTACATGAATAAATTACATTGTTGCATTATGCAGCTGCTGCATCATCAGTTTAGAGACTAGACTGCGATCCTAAGTATTCAGGGATGCAAGCTCATTATCTCTAAATCCACTTCGGTTACAGCCACAATATGATCCAAGCTAAACTGCTTTCATATAACGTATTGAATATACCTACGCGTAATCAGGTACATGGCTCAGAGACAGACTGATGAGTTTAGGTGTCTAATCAAATTTACAAAAAAGAGTCTGTTTCTCTGAATGAGGCAGAATCTTTCACTTCGAAAGGTTATTAGGAAAACTATATTACCCATAAAAATACAAATCTACATATGTTGTGAAACATAATTTTTGATTTGAAAGATACTAGTAGAAAAATATGCATTTATATAATGACAGTTCTTCTCACTGTAAAAAAAAAAATTTAAAAAAATCTGTTTTCTCTCTATCTTATTATGATGATGACAACTGCTAGTGTTTGAATGCTGCCAAGGCACTTCTTGAAACTCAGTTGTTTTTATTCTCTGCACATTGTTCTCTCAACCCATCGAATAAAACACAAATCTTAACATTCTCCACAGCTGCAAATGTTTGCCTAGTACTCATAGATTCACATTTACATATTTTATATATTGATGCAAATATCTTTGGCTAGGCAAGTAATATGCTGTCAGTTCATTTTGCTGAACCCCTGTTTCTTTTCATTGCTATTTTTTACTTTGCCAAAACTGTGCTTATTTTTATTGCTATTGTTATTCCACTCTTCTGAATGCACATACATCCCTTGCATCACCCACCTGGCTCATTGTGCTTATCTCCTCATGGGAACTCTTCTGCCTAGAGAAATCGGTCAAGATTTTAGTGCTAGCTTTAAGCTGGATGATGTTTTACTACTGGGCTCTTGCCAGATGAGGCTGTTTGTTGTATGACATTTCTACAGAGCTTTCATAAGTAACTTCTTTAGGAGGCTCCTAAAAGCTATCATAATCATGGAGATAACGGTAGCTAAGGTGAGGATAAATATGTAGATCTATATCATTTTACACATATGTAGTAAAACTAGGTGTGGGAAAATCACACAATTTTAGTCTAAGCAGTTTTAGAATAGAGATAGGCATCATTCAGATCCCAAATTTGGGTGCTTCTGTTTTGAATACTTTCAAGAGATTCTAGACAAACTAAGATCTAAGCCTAATATGAAGTGACTTATATATCAGAAAGTATATCTTAGTAAAGGTACTGCAAGATCATCCAGAACTCACTGGTCTTTTATTCACTGAAGAGTGTGATCCAGTATTGACAAACACATAATCAGAAGAGAAAATAAGAAGCTTTGAGGTAGTGTTTAGCCTGCATCTGGACATGTTTCCAGCATAATGTAAGAAACATCCATGCAACACTTGAAAGGGAAAGGGAGCAATGAAAGTGTTGATGCAGCCACCAACCATGTGTCACTCCCTCTCCTCCATTAAAAGTGGAAATACACTTTTCCTTGTAATTATTTAAAATTATGGTTTTCCTATATAAATAAATATCTAAACATTCTGCAACATTTAGACTTCTCTAAACTTTAGGCTAAGACAGAATGGCTCCTGCACCTTCTATGCCCTTCCTAAAGTGCTATCAGCTGTAGTTCATAGCTACTCAGCAATTATACGTCCTGCTGAAGCTTAGAAGATATACATGAATTCCAAATAATACCACAGCATAAAGTGAAGATACCCTATGTTAATATTATCAGGTCACATGATTTGATCCTACTGTTAGGTCTTTTTGGTCCATACATCTGAAAGTGAAGAATACAAATTTGAATACAGTCCATAACTATAATTGACTCTTTGCCTTTTGTGACTTACCAAAATCATATAATATTGTTTCCATTATCCACAATAAAAAAAAAGGAGCTTTAAGATTGTCAAAGAACACTTTTGTCTGAAAATGTGCTCAACCAAATGCTCCTGGAGAGAGAATAAGAGGTGAGAAATGCAAATTTGTTAATGCAGTTGGCAGTATTCATGCATCTCTGTGAATATACATATATCTGAAAAGAATGAAAATTGTCCTACATTTATAGGGAAGACTGTCAAGGACCATCACTGATCTACTTCCAAACCTAAATCTACTTTAAATGACAAAGTAAAGATCATCTCAGTTTTCTCTCAGAATATACCTAATATTTTTGGGAAAATAAAGAAAAGCTAAATGGATAACCTGTTTTAATTTTTTTGAGCTACTTTCCTATACGAATCCTGAAAATGCTCTGTCTATATGACACACTACTATTTGAGGGGAAACATTCAAATATTATTACATATTAAAAAGAAAAAAAAAGGTCATTAAAACTGAGACAGAAATTATCTAAGTGAATATTGCCGTACTCATAAAACAGCATTTATATATATATATGTGTGTGTGTGTGTGTGTGTGTGTGTGCCACGTACTATATGCATAAATATGTGTCTATATAAAGATAGCAATGCATTGTGCAGTATATACTAATTTTCATATTATTTTTTCCAAGGTCTTGAGTTTATTCAGCAAAATGCTGAACAGATTTCTTCAGCTATACTATTTCAATTTCAAATAAATTTGGTCCCAAATAATGCAGTTTTGAGGAGGGAAGGACATGTTTTGTCTTTTTGTAGGTTTTTTTCGTTTGTCTATATATCAAAAAATTGCTGAAGCAAGCTGGATCACACTCACCTTTTGGTGACCACAGTCATAACTGGATATAAAAAATTTTGATTGCAAACATTACTGTAGGTAAACGAGAATACCTTTCAGAATGAAAATTACTAGACAGCCTTAGCTTAACTTTTATCACATGCAAGCTAAAAAGGCAATCAACTCAATGGTAGCGTCTGATCTCTGCATGTCTCTTCGGAGTCAGTCAGTTACCAGTACTGTGAGCAGCTGTAGAAAGTGAATTTAATTTTGCTTATGTGTGTGTGTGTATAAAGAAAATGTAAAGCTGATTTTTTTTTTTTTCAGTTCCTGAGCACAAGAAAAAGTTGGCATACAAGTTGCCTGTGGTTACTGGGGTAAACCAGTTAATGTGTGAGGTTTTCTTTTTCCAAGATGTAGTGAGAGATGAAGAGACCCCATATGGACCACTAGTACAAAGAAAGCAGAGAGTAACAGGAAAAGAAAAAGAAAAAAAAAAAACACAGAGTGTGTAAGGGTAACAGAGGGAAATAAGATTGAAAGAACAAAACTTCAACATTGTTAGTCATGAGGAACAGACAGGAGGGAGGTATTGCCTGCTGACCATGTGTACCAATGCCAAAGAATCTAAAAAGAAAACCAGCATCTGTGGTATGGGATGGTCTCTCTCTAGATCTGAAAGACAGCAGCAGATTGTTTTTATAGAAAGAAAAGGTGTCAGCAGAAAGGAAGGAGCGTAGACACATGGAAACATTTGCTGTAAGAAGCCACTTGAAAAACAACCAAGGAGTTGAGTGGAAGAAACATCTGTGAAACATGCAGCAGGACCACCACTAGTGCTTCAGTGAAGAGGTGGGAACAGAGGGGAACACACAAGCAATGTTGGACATAGCATCTTGTCAGAACGACAAGGAAATGTTGTCGGTAATTTCAAGAAAATCCAGTATCTTGTGAGTCTGAGGGGAAAAATATTTTGTCCTCCTTATGAAGGAGCAAGGGAGTACTCTTTATAATTATCAAGAAGCAAACAAGTCTATGCTCATTGACCAAAGTCAATCAAGGAATGTTATCTTTAAGAAGAAATCACACTTTTCAGAGGATATTCTGCCTACCAGCATCACAATACTTAGGGTTCTTTTCCATGAGCTCGTTTCTTCTTTTAATAACCCTAAACATGCAAAGTCTTGATTGGTATTAACTTAAGGGATTGAAAATTACCACCAGCAAAACACAATGCCCATGTAGTTTTGGGGTCAGTGAAAGCAGATGTGAGGTGTGACATCAAGAAGGAAGAAGACCCAAAACTTTTAGTTGTCTGTCTTTAATCTTGTGGGTCAGATTCTTTTTGGTTGACAGAAGAAAGCAAATGCTTCATACCAAGATCATATCATACCAAGTCACTGTAACTATTCCTCATGAAGACATCAGTCTACATGCAAAATAACTTGTCTTTAAGTCAAATGAAAAGGAAAGCTTCGATCAGGATAAATTTTACCTCTCAGGGTTTGAAAGATTCTCTACCAAAGCCTTTAATGACTTTTCAGCATTGCTGAGGAATGGTGCAGGAAAGGATATTTTGCTAGCCAACTGTTATGTGTAATGATATGGAAAGCCCATGTGCTACCCAAAGGCCTCTTAAGGAGGTCACATAAAAGATGAGTCATAATGTAACTGATTTCTACCAGATCATCTCTCCATTTGCTCACTGCAGAAAAAACAAACTATGGAATGCAAAAGCACTTTGAAGTGACTGATGATTTTGCTGCTTATTAACCACACTGAAAGCAACATTAGTAAAAAGTAAATGAAGGCAAATGAGAAATAGAGACTGAATGGCTCATTCTGACCAGTGTAAAGACAAAGCAAATATTTTATTCTTCACAAAGAGATGTGCTCTTCTTACACAAGTTAATGGCAGCTCTCAAGGGATAATAATATTGAGAAAAAAATACTATATACTTTAATTTTCTACAAAATATGTACATATTTTAAGGATTTTTTGCAAAAGAATTAATTCTTGAAGTTAACAATAAAAAAAGCTTCTTTTTATTTTCTTCCTCAGCAGGCTAATAGTTTTTTTCATTTATTTCAATGGAAAAATCCATTTTTTCTAGCGAAACAAAAAAAATAAATAACTACCTTAATATAAGAAAAAAAAGTCCAAAGGAAAAGAAAGATTCTTCAGAAAGAAGCAGGGTCTATCTGCCCTCAGTGGCTAATAAAGATTGGTTTAAATTAATTATAATGAATTTAATAGTTTTTAAGAATTCATGATTGAAGAATTTCTGACTGAACAAAAAACTTTCCTTCTTAGTGCAAGCTTCCTAAACTAACTTGTTAATGAATTTTTCTATTATCAAACAGTTTTTTAAAACCTAACTTTGTCTTAAAAAAATCAAAAATCTAAGAAAAACAGACATCTAGTAAGCAGAATGTAAAAAAATAAATTGTAAGTTCCTACTATTACAAGAAATAGCTCTATGATTTTTTTTAGTTTTTTGCTTAAATTGGCTAATGTAGTGTTACTTTTATTTCACTGTTGTTTATTATATAGACCATACTTTCCCTGCATCCTTCAATACACCCACAGACCAGGAAATTGAAAACCTGCTGCCCTTGTGCTCAGTGAGCTGCTAAGACACAGAGAGGGTCCCACGGGTCGTGGAGTGTCAGACCATTGGTTGTAACACACTGAAATCAATCCTGCTTTAGGAGAGAGGTGTGTCATCTCACACATCTAAACTTTAATCCAAATGCCTGGCAGTGCATACTGGTCTTGACAGGTACTGAGCCAGCTTGCCACTTGGCAGATTAAAAAGGGCTGCCTCCTGGTGACTAGATGGCTTGGCACAGCAAGAACACAGAGGTCAAACTATGATGTTTGCCAACCAAAAAAGATCCTCTCATTTTCCCACTCTATCGCTGCTCCCTGGATAAGCATTTTTGGCCTCTTGCCTCGGTTTGAAGGCAAGACTTGTTAGGATTTAGCCTGAGGGACATGCTTTACTGTTGAAGGTCAAGCTAGATTTTGACTGTTGTGAAGCTGTTATGGTAAGGTCATATTCTTTCTCGTTAGGGCTGATCTCTCAAGGCTCTGGGTGACTCCCGGGACATCATCAAGAATGGAAATTATTCCACACCTTTCTGAGACCAATTCCTGATGTTTTTTATGTTCCAGTTTCATGAAATGAAGGCAATTTTCCCTGAGATTGAAGCAGAATAGAACATAGACATTCCATTTCATATAAGACTTCAGAACATGAACATTTGGATTTGTTCCCAGCAATATAATTTGTCTTGACTCCTATCCATTATTACTCAATCTTAATCATCATGTATATTTTTAAACCAGAAGAAATTACACTCTAAAAATGTTGAAACCAGACTTCTTGTAAGACATTTCATTGTTAATGAAACAGCAGATTCTGAAGAAACATAATCCTGTTGTCATTTTTCTAAAAAAATTTACTTGTCACACGTCAGTGGTTGTTTATTGTTTAGTTTTTCTGGAGCTAACAGCAGTAATGCAATAAAGGTTTCCTGGTCTGGGCACTCCCTCTGCCTTTCTGTTACTTGGTGCCACACCATCTCTGCATATTGCACATTCCTGAGCACCTGACACTCTACAAAAAAGTCCACTGTTTCCTAACGTGTTTTGTGGGTCTGCTCAGAGTCAAGGCTTCAGCAGCAGCACAGGAATGTTTTTTCACAATTTTCTGGCTCAAATAACAGTCATTTGGTTATTGCCACAGTATGATATAACTTTACCCTCTCCTCAGGTCAGGCTGTTGAGGAGACAGTCATTTGACACACCTCCAAATTTACAGTGCTCATCCTGTGCTGGAGCCTTCCTCTCTCTTCACAGTGTCTTTTATGAAAACAGAATATCTGGGAAACAACCAGCTGTTTTGAAGCAAAGTGGAATAAAAGAAACTTGAGCAATCACTGCATATGTTTTTATTCCTCGTCTATCTTGTTGCAACAGACTGTACAATAGGGTGAAAGTTGTTACCTGCCATCACTCTCACAATTTGTCCAGACTTTCAATAACCCACTTTTTAGCTACAGTACAAATCAGCTGCTCAGTTTCTCATCATGGTAGAGTGGTAGAGTTTATTGGAATTAATAATATAGCTGCTCTTCCAGAAGCATCACAGTCTTTCTTTTCTTAGACATTGGTGCAAACAGTCTTCTGATTGAGAAGCTAAGGAAGATAAATTTCTTTTTGAAATTAAATCAGATCAAATTGGCTTTTGACTTGCAGTGAAGACATTTATCTTCATTTTTCAACTTTTGAAATATGTTTCCTAAAATTTTGATGGAGGATTTCTTGACTTCCATTTGATTCTCTCTTTAACAGGCTGAGCAGCAAGGAGCTTCTGTCACTACAAAGAAAACATTCCCAATCCCCTACTTTACTGTCAAGCCAACATTAAAAAAGGAAGGAGTCAGTAACCTAAGAAGGATGTTGCCTGAAAAGCTCCTAAAAAAATGTGTAGTTCCCAGATAATAATAATACTATTTGTATGCATAAAGACTTTCATAGCTGTAATTATGTGATTTCACATCAGGAGAAATTTTTTTCTCTAATATTTTTAAATAAACTGCAGTAGTGTCAATACCAGTACTGATAACAGTGAATTTACTGCTGTAAAAATTGTACTTTATTGAAAATCATTGTGATTTTATTGCCTTTGCTTAGTATGGCTTGACATTCTCATTAAGAATGTTTGAAATCCCGAACTCAAATATTCAATACTTTCACTTTACTAAATTGTTAAACTCCTGCCCCTTTAAAATTGTTTTATTCTAGCCTATTGTGTTGCTCATATTTGCTAATACTATCTAACCTGGAAAAATACCCCCTCTCATTATTGCAAATGTAAAAAAAATTGTAGTACTTGCAAAAAAAATGACATTTTGACCAAAAAAAAAATTGACAAAATTTGGTAATAATAAGGAAAGTACTGGAAAGACTAATATACTCCACACCATTGTACCTTTGAGAAAATGTAAGTAGGATAGAGAAAAGTACTACAAAAGTACCTGCAAGAGAATCAAAACCAGGAAACAAATGTATATAATTAATGTTTAAAGGAGTATATCTGGATGGGGTTTTATTCTTTTTTTTTTGTGGTCTGATATGGAATACCATTGTACTACAAAAAAAGTAGCGATAACAGTGGAGGACACAAGGACCTCAGTTATTAAAAAGGGTCAGACAACTACTATCTGTCTATATTCTTTAAGCTAGAGAAGATTAAAAGCCAAACAAGGGCCTTCGAAGGCTGTGAGTCTCATTGAAATCAATGGGAAAACGCATGCACATCTGAAGGCAGGGTTTGGCCTGAGCAAGGGAACCTCACTGAGACAAATCATTCTGCAAAGGCATCAGAAAGGATCAAGGCTCCTGCAACTCTTGAGGTCATATTGGCCACAGAAAGAGAGCAGAAAGAAAAGCTAAGGATGGCACAAGTACAAGAGGAATTGAGGTGGAATGTCTTTGCATGTACCAACATTGCAGAAATGAATTATAAACAGGAAAAACACAGTTAATATAAGGTCTTTAAAAGGAACAGGGCAATTTTCAGAGGAAGGAGTTCATTTTGTAGTGTACAGCTGGTAATGCAAAGGATAGGGCAGGACTGGCAAGGCAACCCATCCTCCTTCTGGCAAAAAAAATAAAAAATCCATCTTCTTGTATCGTCGGCATTTAATCAGGCATTAAACGTAACAACTCAAAGCGATTTCAGTGTCTCCTCCAGATCAGGAATGATATATTCTGTGAGAACTCAACATTTCACTAAACCAACAGTGCATTGTGAATGAGACAAGCTCCCCAAATTAGATTTAAAGGCGAAGAGTCACGCTTAAAATGATGTGGTGTCCGTTAGGCGAAATGCGGCGGCTGTGGGACCGATGCAGCGACCAAGACTCTAAGCTGACATCAAAGCAGAAAAAAAATCAGCTGAAATGACAGCAGCAGCTGCAGCATCCGCCTCTAAATTAGGCTGTGTTTCAAAGTCTGGACTCAACTGCTAAGCAGTATAAAGACCCAGGAGGAAGGCTGCCCAAGAAAAAGAGTTAGATTTCTAACCTAACACATCAAAGTAACACATGCTTAGAAGAGCAATAAATGCATATGGCACACATTCACATGCTGCCTAATTGCAGTGGGCTCGTGAAGCCAAGACAAACCTTCAGCTGATTCCTACTTTTACAGAGGATTTGAGTCCTTTTCAAATGCAGAAAGCTGACACAAATTGGTAGCAGATTAGAGTCTGGCATCGTGATAATACATCCCATAATTTCAAAAGATGGCCATTTTTCATATTGTAAGACACCTTTAAAATACTGAGCTCCTTATTAGATAATTTATACATCCACCAGATTACAGCATATCCATAAAAACATAATAAATTAAGAAAACCTTTCTTTCAAAATTCAGAAATAGAAATTCAGAGTTAGAATAGAAAGCCATCTATTTCACTCTTAATTTACTTACATATCAAATTAATCATACTTGTGGGAAGAGTGAGAAATATATGATCAAATTAAATACATTGTTGAATGTTTTAGCACTATAAAACAGTGATTCTGGAGAAGCACTCATGTTTTGGTATGTGCTTTTATTTTAGTTTATTCTATAAATTTAGGGAAAATATTTGAAATGTTATTGATTATGTACAGATTTATAAGTAATTGGAAATAAGCCTGAATGTGTAGATACTTCACAATATGCACACCAAGCATGCCTAGTGCAAAAAAATGCTATTTTTATAGTTTTAGGGATATGAGTTGAGATGTTTATTAAAATTCCTATGAAATTGCTGTGCAACAGTGGATTTGTGAGTTAATTCAAACTTATACCTTCCTCAGTTGTCTTTGAGAAACTGTGAATAAGTATGCAATAGAAACATAAATAAAAACCAGAGAAAAAACATGACATTTAATTCTCTACAAACCTTTGGATCTTGTTTATACAGCTTAAAATTAGTATACTTTTGTGAAGGGTTAAAGTTGCAAGCCGCAGCAATCATCTACAGTGCCCTTTCTTAACCTGTGCATTAAAAAAAGCAGTTCCACCAGAAGTGATGAAATAACCCTGACACAGTGGCATTACTACTCATGAAGTAATATCACTTTTTATGCTTATAGACTTTTGCCAGTTTAAATGAATCTATTCTAGGACATCAACATCAAATACCGTAGTATAGCAGTTATCATCAAAACAATCAGAGATGCTAAAAAAAGAAAAAGTCCCTAAACATGCAGTTTCAAAATAAAGCAGAAGCACAAATGTAAACGTATGTGGTACTTATAAGATGTGCTATCTTGCTGAATAATTAATTGATAAAATATATCTGTTGAAATGATTCATCTTGAAATGAAAATGACTTGGAAGCTAACACCCCTAGAAGGACACAAAAGAATATGGTGTAAATTAAGGCTAGATTCTTATCTTAAATTTTCCAGATTTTGTCATTTGTCCAGTAGATGTAGCATCGTAAAAAATCATTCTCTAAAATGAGGAAAAATGGCACCACATGCCTTTTCTAGTTGTTATGCAGAGGAGCCTGGAGGGGTGGTGCAGCAGGTACCATGAGTTTGGTGCACAAGGACTCTGAAAGCATGAAGATCACCACAGCCCTGAAGTTAAATCATCCTGACCACCTGAGTGCACTGGCATGCATTTCAACCATCACAACCAACTCAGAAACAGTGAGATTTATTAGTGCTTAGTCAGATCACTTCTTATTCTTTGTTTGGTTTCATTTTGGCTTTGATAATACTTAATAAATGCTAACGTTTAGTGAGCATTTTGGAGGAGGCATGTCTTAACAACCCTGGTTCTCAGAAAGGGGTGAGAACTTGCAATGCAGACGTGCTGAACACTCTGAGAATAACACAAGATCAAATAGTTATGTAGTTGCCTCAATAGACAACTTGCCTGGTATGGAAATTAGAAAGGAGAGAGTTATTTTCCTGTGGAAGATGAAAGACCATAAAAGGCCAAATTCAGTACAACCCCTTTTATAAGTAAAACATGAAAATACTGTTTTCCTTGTATGTAGTCAGAGGAAATATTTGTGAAGTTACACGGTAATACAAGCCTCTAATTTGCTTCAAGCTTTTCTGACCCAAAATATTGGTATTTAGAATGGAAGGGTTTTTGTCATAGTTCTGAAGAGTTCCAATAACCACTGTTTCTTAGAAGACCTGCTCATTTTCCCCCATCCTGAAGTGTATCCAAACATAACTGGGATTGCATTTTCTAAGGATGACCTTGGTTCTATGATCTTTATCTCCTTCCTTACTAGACTATTTCTCATATAAATTCTGGAAAGGGAGGAATTGAGAAAGTTACATCATTTTTTCCCAGTTTTCTGATGAAAGTTCACCTTGTTTTGCATTCCCACTCTGCTTCAGGGAGCACCTGGAAATCTCACAGAATTTTGGAAGAGTTTTTCTGTAGCCTTAGTAGTTTCCCTTCTCTTCCAACTATGTTATTAACTTTCCTATCCCAATCCCAAATGAGCTTAAATATAGACTCCTCTACATCTAATGAGCCATAAATGGCTCATCAACTTCTGACAAGCCTAAATAGACTTGTTAGGGAATGACAAGTCTAGTCAATCTCACAGTGGAATGAGTGTCATCCCTTTCACTCAACTCTACAAGGAAGCAAACAAATATCTTAAAAGTTATTTGGAGGGTTCCCAATCTCCTCCAGAAGCCCAAAAGGAGGGAACTTAGTTTAGGTCACTGCTCTCCTACCTTGCCCTTTTAAAGTTTGCAGAGATTTGGAGAAAAATGACCTGGGAGAAGGAAACTAAAAGTAATTCATTGGTGTGATGGGTTACCTTTTCTCCTTTTTCCCCCCTAGATAATGAAGGGGCTGTTATGCTGAAGGGAACAATCTTTGGCTTTTTTCTTTCAGCTGTGTCTCTGCAGTTGCCAGGGCCAAAATTAGCTCATCAGCTCCTGATGACCCATGATGATGTTACTATTTAAAATGTTAAGAACTCTTAAAATAATAAGAGTCTAATAATCTAATCTTTATTTCTCTGACCTACAGCTCAACTAGATGAGTCCAGGTAGCCAAAATTTACTTTATTTATTCATTTAGCTATCTAGCTAACAAATGCAAAAGTGGTATAGAATAACTGTGCATTAGGACTGCTGAAAAATATCTTTCCTATGTAGGAGAACCATAATGCCTCAAACAAAGAATCCAGCCATTTTTTGAAAGTGTTGGTTTATACTGATGAGCTGATACTTACATAATTCACAACCAAAAACTGGAAATTAGGCCAATATTTGCAAGTATTTCATATACTAGATACGTCTTCTCAACAACAATGATATCCTAAGTAAGGATGTCCTCCCTGCCCAAGATAAAAGCAAAAAAAAAAAGAAACCTGAAGATTCGTTTTGAGACATTCCACATTGCATATTCTGCAGAAATGAGTTCTTGTTTGAGAAAATGTGAAGGCCACATCATCAGTAGGTCAGTACAACATCTGGGATATTCAGAAGCCAGTTGAGGTTCTGGGAGTGGGATACCTCTGGAAATCTGTATTAAATTTACAATTTAAACACTATTGGTCTACTGACTATAGTGGAGCAATGCAATTTACAGCAGCTGAGTCAATGTTGAGTGCCACAGAAAGCCTGTAGAGAAATTAAAATTCCTGCTCTGATAATAAAATGGATCTGAAATCATGAAACTGCAATAAAATTAATATGATTCTCATTTGCTTTTTTAGCAGTTATTACATCTCAGTTTCTGAAAAAAGCTATCTTTTGTTTCCAAGCTATGTTTGTGCAGTAGGATTCTGCCCTAGGAGAATCTTATCACCGAGTTATAAATCTCTGAACCCAGAGAATTTCAACAGAAACACTTATTCATTCGTAACTAGTTTGGATTTAACACTAACAGTGTAATTAAATTGTGTTTTCCTCACTTTTCCCCTGCTGTTTGAGAGAGAATGTGTTCAGCTTTCTGGTATACAATGAGAACTAAGTGAATACTAATCTATTGTAACCTCAGTTAATTTGAAGGAAAAGACAGACTTTGATTTTATTAATTGTTTTCTAAAATAAGACTTTTAGGGAAAAAACTCAGAAGAGTTCCTTCACATTCTTATCAGGAATTTCAAATAAAAATCTTGTTTTCATTACTCTAACACAGAACAGCAATTGATTCTGTCAGACTTTAATTGAAGCACCTACTGCATGTCAAAATATTTTTTTATCAAATCTTCATTTGTAAAGTCAAAGAAAAGTTAATGAATGTACCTTCTGCTCTCACAAATATACTTAAAATTGGCTATATGTGACATCTTCTCTACTACCATCATGCAAAACTATGTTATCTTAAATACCACAAGGTTGTAAGTGCTCTCTTGAGGCACCAAATAAGGTTGATATGTTCAGCTACTGCTTCTTTTTGTTGATTTTTTGAATTAACTTTAGCGAGCAATGGCTCAAGCATGACTGGGATGGGATAACTACTTGGGAAGTGACCTTGGTCACATGGACATAAAGACCAAAACAAATGGTGGAAATGAGCAGGAACGTCTTCAAGTAAATTTGGAAAGTAACATTTGTTATATTATCTTCTCCCTGATCCTGAGTCATCTGGGAAATCAAGCAAGTCCTTATGCTTTTGGAAAGACAGTAGCACCAGATAGGTACGTAGAAAGGCTGGGTTTTATGTCAAATATAGCGATATTTAGGTTTCCAGTTCAACCTGTTCAGACTTGCATACCCAGACAACACTTCAACCAAACATTCAACATAAACCAAGATGCTCTGTTAGTCAGGAAGGTGGTATGACTGTCACTGGGCCATTGGACACACCCTGGAAATCAGAGAAGTTTGTTGAATTGACATCTTTTATCCCCTCCTACCACATGACAGATCCAGGAATACACATTTCCGTTCCTCACTACAAAATCTGTCAGTACAAGAGGACTGTTATTTCTGTGCATCCTCCAATGTAAAACATTGTTCATTTAATGGGTTCAGACAGACAGGACTTGAAAGTAACATGGTTCTAGCAAAATGTTTTGTTTTGCACCTTGCAAGTGGAATATAAGATTACTGCTTTAAACTCTTGCCTCCTTATTTAAAAGTCAGAAAATGTGACAAAGTTGGAAGCGTCAGATAAAGCAATGTGATATCTATAGCAGAAAAGTTACACTACAGGTAACTTGCTTACTTATTGGAATACACTCCTTAGAAAACTTGTTAAAAGTAGTAAACTAAGACCAAAAAAATGCTTTTAATAATCAGGATGTATGAAAGCACAAGTCTTCTGGGAATACTGGAGAAGGAGGACAATCTTGACCTTTGTCCTGGTAGAAAATTAACCATCTTTTTTCTTGAGCAAAGTACAAGCAAAGAAAACCTTGTCCAAATACAGGAAGGAGAGCACATGCTCTCCCTCTGCAAAAGCCATGGACAACAGGAGGAACAGAAAGGCGGTCTTAATAGTAGCCTAAGAAGCTCAAGATCACACACAGAATTCTTTAGATACCCTGAAAGAGAATGAAATGGTCTGAGTGAGATCTTCTCCCCACTAAGGTCAATTACAAAGCACCTGCTGAGTTTGTCCTCCCAGTCTTGATATTCTGAAACTGAGATAGTAGTAGCAGACAAAACAGCGTGATCAAACTTATTTACATTACCATATATTTGTAACATACGGAATTTTTTTTCTACATATTAAAAATTTTTCAGGAACTAGATAATGAGTTTCAACATTCATTTCACAGGGGCATAGCAGTATCAACTTATGACACGGTGTGTAGGAATGAAGACTTCTAGGAGCACAGGTCCTAGAAGTCTTGATTGTTTTACGGGACTTCGTATTTGTAAGATTGCATTTTTGTACTTGCAAAGCTTAGCAGTGCTATCTAAAGACATATGTATCAAGATACATGGGCTGAGTATTTTTGCCCCTGCTTGAGAGCTGTTTGCTTATGCAGCACTAACTCCGTAAGAAAAACAGTACCTAACTGTATTGAGGGAACTAAATTTTATGGATCCCTGAGCATAACTGAGATGCCTGGACTGATGCATAAATGAAACACTATCTTTTTAGTGAGTAGAGTCTTACAGTCTATCTATACAGTATTTGTGTACCTGTGTGCTGTGTCTTGCCCTCGAAGTGAGTAGAAGCTTTTCTGGAGCTAAAATGATGCAGAATATTTAATTCGGAACAAGGGCTTGATTGAAAAATCTGTGGAAATGAGTATTTCTTTTCTCTCTCTCATGATAACACAGAAGCCCCAAGTTGCAGTGTTAATTCTCCAGAGGAAAAAAATAATAAAACAATGGAAATACGATAAACAAAGGTATTCAGATAGCTTGTTAAACCTTTTGTATGTTAATATGTGATCATCTGGAGCAGAATATCCCAGCCACTCAGACCATCATGTCACCTGGCTTTGCTTGGTGGGACGTGCTCTGACAGAGCTTAGTCCCTTTACTACTTCATTGGCCATGTGGTCACTCAGCAGTCTGCCTCTTTTATTTATTTTTCCCCTCAATGTCACTGCTTTACTGTAATTTCTTTATTTAAAACAAGCAAAAAAAACCAACCTATAAATTATGTTCTTAAACATTTCTTCCTGACCTGATATATAAACTGAGATTTAAGTACAAAGAACTTAGAAGTTTTCAAATGTAATTTTTCTAAAGTACACTGAAGGTATGGAAACTATATATTTTGTGGTGGGCTTAAAATCACATGTAATATCTTCAACTCAGAAACAGAGCAATATGGGACATCCAGGAAGCAGTGGAGAACCTATCTGAACCTTCTATGTGAGAAATATTGTTTTTCTTACTCTTAATAGGTTACATCCTGACCCTTCCTTACACCCTAAGTACCTTTTCATCCTACAGATCTATGACTTTGTCTCTTAAGGATCCATCAAAGTAAAACAATTATTGTGCTTTCTGTGCAAAAACCAGGACAGATATGCAGTCCATGCATAAAGAAGACCAATCAAAAGCCAAGCTGTATATGAGCCATAAAGTGTTAGCCAGAAAAAGATTCTCAGAATATGTTTTAAGATCTGTATCAAGTAAAAACATAATACTCTGGTGTGTATGTTATTTTCCATGTGACTGACAAACAATACAAAGCATATGTCTACTTTATAATGAAAAAGTCATTTTTGTTTAACAAAGTTACTTAACATTCATTGAGAAGTTCAGCAGAGTGCCATTAGAGGGCATGAAAGAGTAGTTGTGTAGAGAAGGGAACACAGCCTCAAGCAAATAAACTCAATAAAATAGCTGGAATCAAAATAAAATAAGGAAAACATTTTTAATGAATCACCTCTGTTGAGCAATCAGCTCTGGATGCCAGCTCTTCAAATCTACACTCTCTTCTTCCATCTTGAGTCTCTAGTCACTGCAGGGAATAGGTCTTGGCCACCAGCAAAAGTAAGATCAGATCCATTTTGGCCCAGCAGTAATAGTTAATTTCTGGAATTTTTAAGTCACGTATAAAACAAGACACAAACCCAAAGGTTCAGTAATCTAACTGCTGTGCCAGTAGCAAGGCACACAGGCATATCAGAGGGATTACAAATGCTCAGTACAAGGAGAGCAGCTGATGTTTAAAAGGATCATTAAAATAATAAGAGATTCACACCAGGAAACAGCCACAACAACACATGAAATGTATTTTAAAGGTATTTAATAGATTTGTATTAAGTCCTTGGACTGTTGAAGAAGGTCTGTGGAAATAGAAAGATGTGTCAGAGCAGAATCACCAACTGCACATAACATTAATTAAACAAAATTCCAGCTTTGTGAGACACATGGAGGAAAAACGGTACATCACAAGAAAACCATAATTTTCTCCTATGCATACCAAAGCAGAGCTAGAGTGATGTATGAAGAAATTATTTTCTGTACTCCATTCTTCCTAATAACTTCTTTCAGAAAAAAAAAAAATGGAGGAGGTAATTTAAAAAAGAAAGAAATCAAAGAAATTTTTAAGATATAATTTATATCCCCTTCACTTTGGAAGGCACTACAGTTGTCACCATCATTGTCTCGAACTGCTATAGATATGGTGACTCCTTTGCTATTATTAGGACTATTATGTATGCACTTTTTTTTTTTTTTAATATGTCCTACTTTTCCTCCCTCAAAGTTCTGTCTGAGCAATTTTTTACAAATGCAGACAGTGTCTAATTGTTTCTATTTTTCACTCCCTATCAGGAAAAGTTAGGGCTACTCTTTTGGTCTGGTGATTGCCTGAGAAGGTATCAAAGATTTGTTCATGATGATAGTTTTTGCTGTTTGTTGATGATGTCCTTGGTTCAGAAGGACCAAGGCCAAAGTCTGATAACACAGACATCAGACATCCTTTGTAGAGTTTCTGCCAGGTGTTTATTGGCAGAAGTGTACTAGGGTACATTGAAGTCCTTTTGAGTAAAATAATTGTGAAGTTGCCAGGACTATGCCAAAGACAGAGAACAGTTTGAAGACATGGAGGCTGCTCCTATGAGACCCCAGTAGTCAGAACTTGACAACTTGTGAAGCATAGGGTTTCTCATGTGGGGTTTTTTAAACATTTTTGTCTTTCTATGTCACTATAGCCTTTTTCCTCCCCAATAAGTCATCCCACTTTGAATCTCATTTTCAGATGCGTCCTTTAACAGTGAGTTCCACATGTAAACTACATGCAGTGAGGCAAAAATACCTTTTCTGATGCAGAGAAACAATATGCCTTCCTAAAATATCAGGTCCTTCAGAATACAATTTGGACCTCTTGGCTTATCTGTGAAGTATGAGCACAGTATTTCTTCTTCCCTCTCTATAAACTAGGTATTTGGCTTTTGCAATATCTACCTCCTTGCAATAAAAGGTTAATGTGTATCCCCAGATCAGCAGACCAATTGCCATAGAATTATTTTATTTTTTTAGAAATAGTGAGGTATGAACTTCAGGATAATTATTCCCATGGAGTGGAAACAGACTCTGGATGTGCGATATGGGGATTAGAAACATTAAGTATATTCTCAGTTTATAGGATTTCATTTCCTTTTCATGTGACTTTTCTTTGCCTTCAGTTTGATATGTGATTGGAAAGCTTAATAAAAAATGAAGAAGTTTAAACCCCTCTCACATTATTTACTTCATGCAGTTAGCATTCACAAGCATCAAAGCTTCTGTTTCAGTGCTGTATCAAAAACCACGAAGCTTAAGGCTTGGCCAAAGAATCAACACAAGCCTAAAGCAGAGGCATCAACTCATGAGACTGCTAACGAAATGGATTAAACAGACTTTTTAAAGTCTCACCAGTGCTGTGGGGAAAAAAGGCCTTCAGTTCTACACATGCTTTTAAACTAAGAAGTCCAGCTTTTGTAAACTATTCACATTGTTGATGCTCAGCAAATATCTATTGATAAGATGACATCATCTGCTAAAGAAAACAATTGCTCAAAGGCTTAACCCGGTTTTTAAGTAAAATATATGGGCTAGTCATGCATTGACACAAACAAAAAAAAAACCCACAAAAGAAAAACAGCAATGGATTTTCATAATCAAGGAAATGTTATAGTACTTGCTTGCCAATAAGAACACTGTTTCTATCAGGCCTGATTGCTTTCACAAGAGGAATTGGATCCTGGAGGAATAATTTCATTGTGGTATTCAACAAAATTTCAGTACGGGCTCAGATTTTCTTCTTTGCTCATTTATTATTAGCTGGTGTAGTGCTGAGGATAGCTATCACAGTATTTTCTCATTTGTCAGCAACGCCATTACACCTGCATTGTCCATACTGGGAGATTATGCTTTCCCTTATGTCACACTGCAGTTTTCTGGCTGCTGCCTCCAGTTCTCATTCATCTACAAGCTGCCTGGTTTCTCCATGCAAAGAAAAAATGCTCTGTAAAGATTGTTTTTTTGTCTTTAGGAATGAAAATTCTCTACTGTCTGCTCCACAGGCTCACAGCTAGAGCCAGGCCTTGCAGCCAGGGTCTGTCCCACAGGCCCAGCTGGGGAGCAGAGCAGGCTGGGAGGTAGCAGGAACAGCCCCAGCCACTGGTAACAGGCAGCCCTGGGCACTGGCTGTGAGGAGCTGCAGGACGGCTCAGTTGCAGTGTCACTGAGGCCAGGACAGTTGTCCCTGACACTCAAATAGTGTCCTGGGCCATGGGCTGGGACAGGGGAAGGCCCTGGTGAGGCTGCACAGGATCACCATTATGGGCCATGACAGCACCCAGCACCCAGCCGCAGGTTCACTAGAAACACCAGCCACAGCAGAGTTAATGTTAACACAGTGCTGAGAATTTAATCAGTGAAGCAGTCGTCAAGAAGAGCCATTATACAGCTTTTGGGCCCCGCATGTCATAGCAGCTTAGAACTGAAGAGGAAAAACAGTATGACTGCTTTCGTGTGAAAGATTGCACAGGTAGAAGTGAGATCAAAGTCAAGGGCACAAGTGGTTGTTTCAAGACTACTATGTCACTAAGATTTTCATTAAAGATGTGCTTACACTAACTCCTGTGAAGAGCACACTAGAAGTATTGAAAAAAAAAAAAAACTGTACACGTATAAGTGGAACAAGAGCACAATATGATATTTATAAATACAGATAATGAACACATAATAATGTTCAAAAAGATAAAATAGTAATAAAATGGTGCTGCTCAAAGCAAACAGAGTAATGTAATTTCAGCAAATGCCACTTTATTGCTAAATAATCAAACTGGGAGGGAGGGATATATTAAAGATTAAGATGACTGTGCCCACAACTCTGTCAGCGTTGAAGCTGACTCACAAGCTGAACACCAGATAAAAACAACTTTTACGGTCTTACTAACCTTTGAACACTGGACAATAAAATACCATACTTCCTTTGACATTGTGTCATACTTAAGATTATTCTTTGAAAATTCCTTTTGAATTAAATAAATTCCTTCCTTTTGATGCAACTAGAAAAGCATTTATATTGAATTAGAATAAAACTGTGGTTCATTTTCTCAGAAGACAATGACTTGACCAAACTGTAGGTTATATAAAGCCCTGAACTTATTAAATACCTATTTTTAAGCAATGTTTGAGAACTACATTATCTGCAATAATCTTTTGATATTACCATCCAAAGGAACTATTAAAAATCATTTGTCTTGCTGCACTGTTGGTCACACACCTCTTTTCAGTAAGATCTGCTAGCACATGTCACTGAATTTGAGGGTTTTCACATGTGTTTTTTGTCTTTTGAATAGTAATATATCATAAAAAAACATGAACTCCTGAAGTTTGGTAGTGACATTTCGCACCTCTAGTCTTTCACCTCCATGAAGCCGATTCCTCTGAAAGTGCTCCTTCTGAAATTCATGAGCAGTATATTTGTAGTGAAACCTCTTTAGAAGACATGACTAATTTCCTTAGTTATACTCTTTGTTTCTTTATGTATACCATAAAGTATTTATACCTCTGTGTCTAGAACCTGATCCTTGAAAAGCTGAATGAATCTGATTTATTCAAACAATATGCAATCTGAGAAACTCAATATATGACTTCAGCTCTCAGTATCAGTCAGTTAAGTTGCATCTCTTCCATTGAGTTTTGTAATTTGATACCAGTTTATACCTTTAGTCCAAAGTTGCTTAATGATAGATTATAAGATATAATAGTAATTATGCAGCATCTTGTAAAATGCATTATTTAACAACATTGGCACTACTTTGAGAGTAGTAGAATAAGTTGGTTTTGATTCTATGACCTTTCTGGTGGACTTGGACTTTTTTTTTAAAAAGCCCTTTATCTTTGTGTAGAAGGAGGGAACATCATTGGCAAAGGAAATTTAACTTTTCCTGCAGACATCTTAATGATTAATGATCTATAGACTATAATTACAGAATTTATATTATTTACAAACTTGAAACAGTTGCACGTGTTAGTGAATAGATACAGAGCTGACCCAGTACTATCAACATTTTCTAGCTACTCTTTCATTTTTCTATGAATGTAGTGATTTCAAAGCCATCCTGGAATGTCTATAGGGCTGTAATTTGACTGACAATACCAACTTCATGCATCTACTAATAATCCTTCATGCATCTACTAATAATCCAAAGGTTAGGTTTGTGAATGTTTTGTTTTTCATCTTTTAAGGATCTCTCTTCAGGTCTCAGAGGGTTTTTTCAGCTTTTTCTTAGTCAAATATATGAAATATGCTTATTTAAAATAATGATACACTAAAACACAGCTGTGACTAGAAGCACCCAAGATGGTCATGGCTGCCCTAAGGAACTATCATACAAGCTCCCTCCTTCCCTTTTCCCCTTGTATACTGCTGTTTCTGTATTCAATAACTATTTCCACTCTTTGATTAAATGTAAACCATCTCTTACTCTGTGGATTTGCAATAAGACTTCAAATACCTTAGCACTTCGAAACTAGAAGTGTTCTTCAGTCAGAATAGCACATAGAAGTTAATTTAGCATGTTATCAACTTGGGACACAATTCCTTGCATTCATGTACATCAGTTTTAGTCTGCTTTAATTTTGCCAACTTTATCACAGTTCACCTCGATTTAAATTGCTGAATAAGTGCCTAAATGAGGCACCAGGATAAATCTCAGAAAAAATAGCAATCATAATTTTGTATATGTATAGTAGTACTAAGTGCTAATTGCTCACGTCCCAATTACATGGACTGTTGTTGTGATAATTCCCATAAATAAAGATGACACAAGATAGAGAGATCGACTGACTTTAGTCAGTTGACAACCAGCTAACAGCCAGCAGTAAGGATGGAAAGCATTTGAGCCCAGGGGTTTAAAGTGCTAAAGCCTGCATTTATGTCTGCTTTTTATTGTGTAACATACTTGTATCACTCTCTGAAATGCATCTTATTTGTAGAAAACTTGCTGCATTTTATTTTCATCTTTTTATTGATTCATTTTTAAATGCCTTTGTTTTTTTCAGGCTTCAGGTGCATGGTGACACAATTTTGTAATAAGTACAGCTGATTCTGCTAGGTGACAGGGAGGTGATGCAGATGAGCAAGGCCTCACTGGATGGGGTAAGCACATCAGCAGATCTAGAATTCAAATGTCTGGAAAGAAAATTGATGTACTTTAGGCTACATCCAGCCCTGGTAAACATGAGGGAAAATTCATTCAAGGCTCTAGTGTTACACCAGTTCTTCCAACAAAGAGGTTACCTAAAGAGTTCCAGATACTAAAAATGCAGAAGATCACCTATTAAGACAAACTACCATTATGTCTACTTGCCTCTTATATCTGGTTATATTAAGGGTCTTACTCCTCATCTTCAAGACCATCCATCAGATGAGCCTAAGCTGCCATGGATCTCCCAAGAGACCTCCAGTCCACTGAGCTCACTAAAGTCAAAGATTAAAAAATGGAGCCAGGACTACGGAAGACAAAGGACCCACAGTGACGTGTGTCCTTCCTTGAAGAGATGAGCCCTTCTGGGAATCCCAGCATTTTCAGATCGTATAATCCACCTCTTAACATGATCTTCCCTCAGAATAAAAGATGAAAAATTCTGATGTCAAGAAGGTGATGAGAGAGTTATGGGGCTTTTTAATGTGTTTACTTTTAGAGTCTGGAATGCGTTCACACAGCACAATGTTCGGAGTGTGGCAAAACTGCTTTGGCAGGCAGAGAGGTCATTAACGGCATGCTTCTGCACTAGGAAGAGACTAAACAGCAGTGAGGCACAGAGAGATGAAGGACTATGTCTCACTGTAGTTTAACCGTAACAAGTGACTTTGGTGGTCTCCATCTTGCACTGTGCTCAGGGTGGTCTACATACATTAGCAGGACTGGTTTTGGCTAGAGAAGCTATTCACTCTTTGTTTCTCTCAGATAAAAGGTGAATTTTCAGATTCAGAAGCTGTGATCTGATATTTCCTATGCCATATATTTTATTTCTTATGCCCTACGGAGAGGAAACTATGATTGCATGTGAAATACAAAGGATAAGTAATTATTTCATTGTGCTGTTTATTAGGCCTCACTAGTCTAGTACTATATGATTTTGAGTACAGTCACACACTCACTATATAATTTGTTTGTATATATTCAGTGACTCCAAAACAGCTTAGTTTTCATGGTGCCTTTGCAAAACAAGGATTACCTGCATGAACTTTTAAAGTGTGAGTATTTCTGCAGTTTGCGTTACTAAAAGTTTAGTTAATTCTATGTATATCACTTAAAACATATATGACTAGAAGCAACGTTATAACCAACGGCCAGGGGGTGTTAACAAAGCAGTAAAGACCACTCAGATGACTGTCTAAGACTGTAATACTATTACCTCACTGAACCCTAGTTTAATGTCCTTTCTGCAAAGTGGTAATTTTGTAAAAATTTACCTCTTATAGTTAGCAGTCATGAATAGGATTGAATTCCTACTCTGTTGCTCATGGAAATGTGTCACAACTGAGACAAATTGAGGTGTGTTTACACTACACGCTGTTGTAATGCAACAATATCTCTACAGGCTCCACACAGATATAAAATTAAGTAGACTCTACACTTATTTAAACCAGCTTTAAAAGAACTCAGTCCAGAATCAGTATCTTGCCCTGGAAAGACAGCTGTTGACATCTGATTCATTTTGACTCCTTTCTAGCATATTAATTGTCAAATAGACATAAGCATAAAGTTAGATTTGGGTTCATTCGGTTTTGTTCATCTGGGATTTTTGTTCTTTATATCTGATTATGAAGAACTAGCTTTCATGAAGCCCTTGAACCTGCAAAATTGAACCTGCTTAGCCTTGTCTCCCTGATTAATACAGCTGAACATCCATGGAGTTTCTCAGGGGCACAGAGTTAAGCATGTACCTGCATATTTGCGGGTTTCAGGCCTCCACTGTCCACATATTTGCAACATCTATGTCTGATTACTTACATTATTTGTTCTATCTCCTCTAAGATTTAAAGTGAGTGTGCATTCCAGACATACAATTAAACTATACACTGGACTAAATCCTAATTTCAGGTAAAATAGCATAGAATAAGACTGGTGTAATTGAGATGAGGCTACTGATTTCAAGTGCACTTCTTTGGATATTTACTGGTGGTGTAGAAATTAAAATCTGGCCTATAGTAGCTATTGTTTCTATCCTGAAAAAACTCTTCTCCACAGTTATTTTTTCTTCACATTGATAGGGTAGTAAATAAGTACTTAGCCCTTAAAATGAATATGATACATGAAATACTTTGTATGCTTGCAATGTATGTAGTCCAATACAAGTATAGAAAGGGATTAGACATTCCCCTTTAGTTAAGAGATATATCAGTGCATAAAGTCACAGTCTGGGTTCATTTAGCCTTTTCATTTGTAGTGCTCCATATTACATGAGTGCAGATCTATTTGAATCTCTTTAATATTCATGATCCTCTCACCAGTCTGAGTGAAAGAGATAAAGCTTTTGATAGCAATCTTAGCAACTTGATTAACAATGCACTAATCATCACTACCATTGACCTGATTCAGAAATGTTTTCAATTCATCCATCACTTTATAACCAAAGATGATTGCATTATCTTACCATTTTTTATTTAAATAAAACCACATGAGCTGTAAATATCTTGCCATTTTGCTAAATGCACCTTGGTACCAAATTAATTTATTTTTAAAACTAAATACCAAAATGACCTATAATAACCAATTAGGGCAGGAGCATAGGGAAAGCGTAGCACAAGTGGTCTGCAATAAAATCAATTCACTTTGACTTCACATCAATAAATGTTAAATTGTGCCAAGGAAATAATTTTGCAATAAATTGTTATTGTTGTTATAAAATCTAACTAACGCATATTACCAGGAGTAATTATCCATATATCAGAATGCATTGAATGTAGAGTGTGCACTATAATTACTCCCAAAATTGCTTATCATTCAAATGGTAATTTTAGGGATAATGTTTCTTTAACTATAACTTTATAAATTTCATCTGAAATTTATTTTTTAGGGGTTTTTTCCTTTACTTGCTACTGCAAAGAAAACAGAAAATGGACTGTGAAAAATGCAACAGATAATAAATATGCTAATGTAGTTTAATCAGTATTTTGTAATTTTAGATATAATTGCTGAATGTTGCAACAGTGTTAATAAAGTAAGATACCTCATTTTGAGTGGAATTTCCATCATGAGTACTAACTGGAATCTCCAAGCCTATTCATAGCAATAGGTAGAATGAAGCACTGCAAAAAATATCAGCATCCAGCTCTGTGTGAATATAAAACCTGCAGTGGTCAGTGAATGTTAATATTAGATATTATCTTTTTTAAAATGTCCTAATATTTGTGTTCAGCCTGAAGTCCACTCTCACAAGGATTTGGTGCAGAATTTTGAAACTATAATATGAATGATCAAACAGGAAAAAAAAAAAAAAAAAAACAAAGTCAACAACAACCAAAAAGAAACACCACCAAAAAACTCTTATTTAATTTGTACAACTAGATAGATTAAGGGTTTCCTGTTCATCTAATGTTTTTCAAGCCATTGATATCATTCCTATGGTGCACTGGGAATTATTCAAGACTAGGACAAACTAAAGCAGTGTACCCCCAGAGATAATCATTCTAGTGGATGGGTGATTCTAACCTGGGATGTAGAAGAGATAAGTTGAGATTTAAGTCTCTATACTGTTTTCCCTTTTCTAGATTTAGAATCACTGAAGGGTTAATTTCACAATGCAGAAATTACCCTTTTAATAATTCTTAAATACTGTGATTAATTGGGTGGATGGTTACATGTTTGTAGTTATGATGACTGTTTTCAGCTCACCTGAAGCTTTCTAATTGGGTTTGTTGCTTTATTTATTTATTTATTAGGTGCCCTAACAGCATCATCTATCTGAAGTTCTGAACTCCCCATGTCATAGAAGAATACAACTGGAAAGACCTCAGTATTTTGTACAGCTGGGTCATCAGACATGAAACCATTATGTGTAGTTGCTTTTTGATGTATTAAATCTAAGTTAGTGGTGCTTCTTTATTTAAATCATCACTATTTGAAATAACTTAAAAGTTTTGGCAATCGCTGTAGATAGGACAGAGGTTCTGAATAATTTTATGCATAGAACTGGTCACTGTTGTTTATACATAGTGACAATTATAAAAGGAAGAGATTAGAGTAAACAGCTCAGCTGGTGCTGCTGTGTGACACTCTTCTGTGCAATGGGAACGTCAGTCTATGCAACTGCCGCTGCTGTCTTTTCCTGCATATAACTGCTACAAAAAGGAAAAGAACAGTGATAAAGAAGCCCTTTGCAGATTCAAAATAAATCAAAATTATTATTAATTTTGATGATGAACTTTGTTTTTCCTTCTTATGAAATAATATTATTCTGTTGAATATATGCTTTATGCTACCTTATTTTCATAACCACATAAAGTAGCTCAAATTAGACAAAAGAGGCTTTTGTGAAGTATTTTAGAAAGATATTTTTTAAAAAAACAATTGTGAAGTGGCATGAATAAAAAATTTTTCATTCTGTGGGAACTACTGAATTTGCAATTTAGTCAGAATGTATTTGTGAAGGCGACCAACTTGTTTTTCAAATATCTGTAACACACATCCTGAAGATATGACAGAATTTTCTAACATTTCTTTATTGCCCTAGGTTAACTGCTGATATCTAAAAACCTAATGTGCTACCAGCAACCCAATCATTAGCAAGAATTGATCATTATAATGAAAGTGCACTTTCCTTTGGAACTGAGCAACACATTTTGTAATGATGAAATGGATAATGTCTTAATTATTCCCTGCATCTTGTAGTCGTGAGGAAACATTTCAGTAATGAGCAAGAGATTTTAAATCTTCTGGAGTTTCATTATGAAATACTTCATCATAACTGTATGCATGGGACTTCTCATACTTCACTTTGGATGCCCAGTCTAAGCCCACCAAGATAGATTCCTGTCTAGGTCAACCAAAGTTAGGTGACTGATGTAAGCCAAACTCACCCTCCAGGAGCACACAGAGAAGCTATCTGAAGCTACACACCTATGGTAAGTAAAATTCGGTGACACAATGTTTACTGTCCTGACTTTCTTTTTATATTTCTTCTTTATATTATTCCTTACAGAAAGTTTGAACTCTCAGAGATGCCCAAGGGGTTTGTAAACCAGGTGCTCTTAAGTATTTTTTAAGATCCTGACACAATAAACTATTAGGAATATTAAAGTGATATTTTAAGAATGAAATACAAAGAAAAGAGTAAAAAAGTTAAGATATCCACAGGACATATATAGTACTTAAAATAAAGCCTCTGCATGTGAATTACCTAAATGCACCTTTCACTTCCAGCAGGTGCTTCTGATTCAATTGTTTAGTAGGTGTGAATAGTTTCTTTTCATATTACTTTTAAGACCCTTCTGAAGAGAATAATTTTTATCCAATATGTAATTTTTTAATAGCTTATCTAGATTTAATTTGATAAAGAAAAATGTGTATCAGTTTAGCCATTTAATACAAAAATACATGGCCTAAAGAAATGTTATTTTAAAGCTGTTTGCCTTTTAAATTGTAACAGTCTGTATATCTATTTGTCTAGACTCCATCAAGGGCACTATTGTAGCTGGAGGCATTGGTTTGAAGAAGACTAAAGGGCTACATCATGTCAAAGCCTCAAGTAGGAATTATTGCCTTTCTTGCCTCAGTTCACAGCTGTATTATGTCACCAAATCACATCACAGTGTAATCAAAGATGAATAAAATATTTTTTTTCTTTACCTTAAATGCTTTCCCTGTCAATTACAATCAAAGGACATGATTTCAGGTCTGTCAGTTTGCTGGTTCTCTCCTACTGATGACTCCAAAACTGTAATCTGCTAAATATAAAATGAATCAGTGAAGTCTTAGAATGATTCTGCTATTAAGAAGAAGAATGTTTTTCTCCCACAGGGGACAGGAAAGTAATTGGTCTTTAAAGAATGAAATCAAAGATGTTAAAAAATGACCTTTTTTGGTCCTTTCCTCTCCACCTTTGGCTTTTTGGGTTTTTTCTGTGCTAAACACTCAGCCACTCAGTATTTTCCTCTTAAGAAGATAAGCATAAGTATTCTAATCAAATCTGTCCAGTTTTGTGTGCCATTAGAGTAAACATTTAACTGGTATCTTGTTTGCTACATCACATCTTTTTTCGCCTCTGTATTATTGTCGATTAGGTGCTTTGTAATGGGCAGGCTGTACGCCTGCTGCAACTCCAACTTCTAGGCAGTTTACTGGCTTGATTACATCATTAACCATAATCAAAAACATTTCCCCGGAATGATTTTAGCTTGGTAGTAAGGATTGCTTCCTTTGATCTCAGTAGCATCATTTTACGATAGGTTGCTCCTCATTTACACTACAAATGCTGGCAAAAATGAAAGTAGTCTCTTCACTAGTAATACCAGATAAAATAAAATAACTGGTTCAGTAGTCATGCCAGCTGCTTTCATCGATGAGCAATCACTTTTTTCTTGTAAGAAAAGGTATGTATATACACATATATATAGGTGTGTGCATGTGTTATTCTGTGTACTGCAATTTCCTACTATATATCTTTGCATTATACTTAGCAACATATATTTAAAATATAGTAAAAAACATGTAATTTGATTGCAGCCTTGCAAAATGTTTTCAGTCACAGCAAAAAATTTCATTATACCTGCATTGCTTGCATATAGACCAGTTTTTTCAATGCACAGTAGTCTTGTCAGAACCCTCATAAATAGCAGATTTCATTTCTATGATTTCTAATGGCGTGTCCTTATTATAAGGTTAGTTCAACAGTTGCAGCTCATATCAGTTACCTGCACTATGAAAACATAAATTAACCACTCCAAAACTGAAAATCTAGATGGCAGACCTACCTACTACAGTGAAATTACACATGTGCTATACTGGAGCACTAACAGGAACACACCAGATGCATATAATAAAAATAACTTTTGATCTGTACTGTCTCCAGGACTGAGCTAGAGCTGACCCATGTGGGTGTGACAGATAGAGGATGTTCAAAGACCATTACACTGGCAATGTCCTTGATCTCTCCTGTGCTCTTCCTGTCATATTTTACAATTGGGCTTTTGGTCTTTTACAGTAGATCTAAAGTTTACTGGGGGGAGCTGGGAAGTGTTTTGTGGCCTGCAGCATGTGTCAAAGGGATAGAAAAGGAAGAGATGTTTTGTGGACCTCTCCAAGCTGTGCATCTATGCTTGACCTCTGGGGATTTGGTTTGATGTCCCAGGTGGTACTGTTCAGTCCCATGTCCCTACCTTACTCCCATTCAGCCATTCCATGTACTGCAGTGTCACAGGCCATAGAAAATTTACATAACCTCTCACCTTCTTCTATTAGAGCTGGACACTCAAGTGTTGGGCACCTCTAGCTGCTCTGGATGCCAAGCCTCACATACTAGCAGATTTTGCAGTTAAATAGATTCCACAAAACCTTATTTCTTTATTTATTCCCATTTTGAAGCAAAAGTTCTGCACTTTACAAATGCCTAACAGGCACTTGTCTTCCATATGCTTGCTTGAGGAGCAGTAGAAAAGGAAAAGGAAATTAGTGCCGTCTTCTTGTTGGTTAAACCAAGGAAATTTGTTTTATGTTCTTCAGTTGCTGATAGTTTTGTAGACTCTAATATAAACCTGAAAGAAACAGCATAAAAATACCCAAAAGTTCAGTGTCTGCTGAATTGTCACCAGCTTATGCCACCCACAGTGGCAGAGGACTAGGGTTTGCAGGTGACATTCTTTCAATTTTTAGAGATGTAAATGAATAAAGGAAGGGTAGCAATTGAGTGCCAATGAACAATGGAATGGTAGTGACTGGGTCCCTCTTTGGCAGGTGTCCAAACAAGCCATGATGTGTTTATGTGGATATTCCCTGGCTTTTCAGAAAAAGAAAAACAAATACAGTCTCAGTGGCCAAGTGTAAAATGGTTACTGCCTTTAGTGGGATGATGCACAGTCCAATCTACAAACATGGAGACACAGGAATCAGACTGCCTGCATCCATCAACTTAGTAAATGCCTCCAGATCAGCAGAAATATTTTGAAACCACCAATAATTATAAAAGAGTTGCTTGCCATTGCATAATTATTTTATAAACCACATAACATACAACTGTTACTTAGTCACAGAGGTCCTCTTCACACTGTACCATATGGCTAATGGTTTCTATCGCACACCACACCATACTGAGTATTCCTTCTCATCATACTGTATTGGCTACTGTCTCAGTTTGCAGCTAATGTCTGTGTTACCCTTTCACTGCATGTTTATTTTATGAAATTGTGGCATCTGTTTTTGGTGTTTATTCTAAAATGACAAAGTGCTACGTTTCCAGCTCTATCCTGAAAATCACCTCAGTATTAATTTCCCAAGGTAGATTTAATTTTTTTTCCTTTTTCCTGAATCTCTGACAAACAACTTCTGACCTTTTTTGCATTTTTATTTAAAGGGGCTTTTTTGTTTCTTGAATTTTGTTCCTGAATGATTTGCACTGTGTAATATTAGGTCTTTCTGTTGGTGACAACCATGTTTCATCTACACTGACAAAGCTGCCAAAATATTATAAATACCATTCTTTTTCATTCAACTCCCAAACACCTTCATAATCTTTACACAGCAAATGTCTAATTCTAGTATGAAAGCACTATGGCAGGACCTATACCATCAGGACCACAAAGAACATTTTTCATGGTTTCAGTGGTATCATAACAGTTGGAATATAATTTAAAACCAAAAAAACTTAAGCACAGAAATGGTAAGCTGTATTTTAAATGTTCTTAACAATGCTTTGAATGAGTGATTAGAATCAAAATGGCCTTAGAGATTTTAATTTTGTGTCATTAACCAACATGTCTGATTCAGGCAAACAGTTGATTCCACCCCAGATACTAACAACAACAACAACTAAAGACACAAACAACTTGCATTTGAGTGCCTAGTTTCAACAAAAGTCATGTTTGACATTGGCCAAATATATGCTGTGGAACTGGGTCATTTGCAGTCACTCTCACACAGACAAATCCTGGAATCTCTTCTGCAGCCACAGACACCCCCTGACAACAGAAGCAGTGACAGTCTGTTGGGCATGACAGCCAGGTCAAGGGTAGCTACAAGGCTGGCAATAGTGCATATGTTATGCACTTGCTTTTCCAAGGTGAATCGCATGGAAATATGGTGGTGACCATCTGTGTACAAGTATTGTGCTGTTGGCCCTTGGTGTAAGCCTCACCATGAGACTGTGAACTCTGGTTTTAGCATCTTATTAAAGTTGGTTACTTGTTTCCCAGGTACTTAAGCAAGACCAGAATAAGGCCTTTGAAGGTCAATCCAGTTTTGAGTTCCTCAGTGTCTCTTCACTTTAATATGTGTTGCCCATGAGCAGTGTTCCATGGGATATACCTGGGCAGCCCTGCACAGCCTGGGGACTGAGCTCAGAGCTCATCTGATCTTCCAGCATGGTTGCTCTACAAATGGCCTGTTCTCTCACCCTGCAGACCAGTAGTAAGCTAAAATCAATCTGCTCACTCAGTCTGTCTGCTGATAGACAACACAGTTACAGAGGGCTAATTGGCAAATTCAGGCATTTGCAAAACTTGGCAAAATTACTCAAATTTGTTCAAGTATTTGTGAAGCTGTCTCTGCTGCTCATGGTGTTCCTCAGGCACTTACAGTAACTGATATCTAGGGAAAGAGAAGACTCATTCCAGCACACCAACTCTCTGCTGAATACTGTACATGGCAACTACAGAGCCTTAACTGCTTCTTAATAAGTTTTTTAATTGACCTGTTCTAGTTTAAAGGGTCTTGTGTTATATTTTCCTTTTTCTTTCCCCTAGATGTCAAGCTGTGAAGTTGCCTCAGTGAAGCAAAGACAGAGTCAAGCAGTCATAGACAACGTTTGCAGAGTAAACCGGAGGATTCCCATGAATCAGTCTACATGTGAAGCTGGTATACTTTCAACTCATCATTTGGAAAATGCTAGTAATGCAAAAAGAAGAAAACATTCGGGCAAGGACAAGGAAGGAGAAAGTGTTAAATTATTGATGGAGAGTTGGAGAACTTGAGATCTGATTTCAGTCAAAATCCTTGTATACTTCAGTGCAGTTTATCACTTATTAACATGACCTAGTGCTTGTTAAATAGACATGACTGCAGTTTTGCCAACTGTATTGGGAAGCAGGTCCCCACAGTAACCTCACACTAATATTAGCATGACCTGAGTGCTATCAGGTGTGTGGTTTTATGCAAAAATATGACAATTTACTGTATATTTAATAGAAAACTCACCCACTTTTCAGTTTGCAGGAAAACATACAATTAAAAAGTTATTTTCTCTATGTTTTCAATTTCAACTTTTGCAAATCTAGGGAAAAATTTAGATAGAATAAAGAAACTAACAGGATACATTGAATTGTACAAATAGGAAGAAAGAAACAATAGGAAAATGAAGTATTAAATTATTTTTTTCTAATTATTCTCAGGCAAATAAGGGAAGAATTGAGTTCATAATATATTATCCAGACAATCTGTCTGGATTGCCACCATGTCTTTCATGGAATGAAGATTTATAAGGAGACACTAGTTATTCTAAGAAATATAAACAGTCATCATATAAAGAAACCTCAAAAGTGATAATAAAAGACCCTTATATGTAAATTGGACTATTCACTTAAGGAAAAAGATCTTTACATCAGACATTTTGGTCTGCAGAACCATGGAGACATGGTTTACTGTGTTTGTTGTTGTCACACAGATTATTGAATTGCCCTGTGAAATAATGTTTGACTTCACCTTGTGATTTCCTTTGCATCTATGATATTTGAATTAAGGGTTATTCAAAAGTTATGCCTCATTTCCTTCCATACCTCTATCTTCAGACTGCTGTCAAGTATTATTTATTAACTCTATTATAGTACCACATTGAGACCCTAATCAAAATTATGCTCCTACTGTGTTAAAATCTGAACATTATAAAATAAAATATAAACCTTCTCCCAAATTCTTACATCAACATAAGTGAAAGGTGTTAGTATAAGATCTCATGATAGTATAAAAAGAACTTAAGTGACTTGATCAATGTCCAATGATAAGTCAGTGTCAGAGTCAAGACCAACATAACTTCCTAGCTCCAGCCTCCTGCTCCTGGTCAGCAAGGACGTAACAAGAACGACAGTTTTTTACTTCTTCTTTGCAAGAAGAAAAAGAGTTCCACAGATTTATTTCATTGATTTACAACAGCTACCTGAATTGTCTCTTTGGACAGACATCCAAAATCTTTGGATTGCAGAAATAAAGTAGGATGTAGCAGAATGCTTATTGACAGGAAAAAGAAAACCAAAACTTATTTATGTTAGTTAGAGTCATTACTATGAGAGCAACACAGTATCTGGTGTTCTTCCCTTTTTAGTGCCCAAGATCCACTGTTTTTTTCTCTGTTCTCTCACTGTATTTTAGACAAGAAGGAACAGATTCTTGATTTCACCAGCCTAGTGGAGCAACAAAGATATTCACATTAAAAGAGGTGTGGTTACCCTAAACAGGAAAAATATATCCCCTTCCAGATTCAGCCTCTGGTTTTTAAAAGATACACTTTGATTGAGTAGCAGATAAATAGTAGAATCTGTTACTATTGTGACAAGCTATTTTAACAACTAACATGTTTTAGGAGGAACTGGATTTTGTGCTTAGTATGTTAATCTGAGTAGTACATGTCACTGCATTCCTTGGTCTTAGTTTCCTTTAAAATAATGACAATCAGTACATAAAGGTAGCTCTTCACAATAGGAGTAGCTTTACTCTTGATGATCTTCCTTAACTACATGATGAAACTTTAATTCCTGAAAGAAAAATCTAGGTTGCCGTGTGGGACTGGAAATAGCCAATTCAGAAACAAACAGCAGCAAGCAGAGCTGGAATGATTACTTAAGACTATTTCCAAATGCAGAAACAACAAGGACAAAGAAATACTTCCACAAAACAATTCCTGTTAAATAATTCTTAGAGTAGCTCAACATAGTCAAGAACTTGGAGATAAAATCAGAAATATCCTACTGCCTACAACTAGGTCTAGGCATCTGCATTTAACAAGAACCTCAAAACCTTTTACAGATGAATTGTGGCTGAGATATATGCAGGCTGAAGAGCTCTTCAGAGTCTGTTCCAATGAAAATATTGTCTAAGTACATAAGCATTAGAGCTGAACAAATAATTCACGATGAATAATTTATCTGATTGATTTCCTCTTTTTATTCTCTCCCTCTTCAGAGGCTATGTACGGACAGAACAAAAAGTATATTGAATTTATTCATTATTTGAAATTATTCACAATCTTGTTCAGTGAATAATTCTGGGCCTGCAAATCCTTTGAACTGTGGACTTTGAGTAGCTAATTTGCAGCTCACACCATAAAGTGTGTAATAACGAACTAACTAGCTAGCCAAGCACAATTTTTAATTGCAAGAGTCTGACATCTGAATGAGTCCTGTTTGAAATTCAGTTCAGTAAGTGTACAAACGCTCAAGCTAAAAAGTCATTTTTCACAGGCATTTTCCCTACTTCAGTGTAAGTGCTCCAAAGATGGGTTTGAACTATTTGGAGCATACAAGGCTGCCCATTTACACAGTTCTGATAGTCCCTTTTTTCTTCTAATGAACCTTAGCAATAGATTACTTTATTCAGGAGCAGAAACATGCAACTTAGTGTGAAAGCAGAATTAATAAGACTAATAAGAAGGTTCACGTGATAATTTTACCTTACTGAGAGCTCACACGGACAAAGACAGAAAAGGAAAAATATCACCTTGAACAACTGAAAACACTGAGTTGAGTCTGGCAAGTCTCCACATAGCCAGAACCATAGTCATTTTTCATGCTTTCTTCCTTCTCTGCTTTATTTACTCCTGTCTGTCCTTGACAGAATCACCAGTTTTAAAAGTGAACTACTTCTAGGTCTCCATATCACTCTTCTCCTTGAAAGACTGGCTACAGAGAGTGGATCAAAACAGAGGGCAGGTAGACAACCAGAGCAGGATTTCAAGAAAGGCTTTAGCATGCTTTAAAGTGTCTCAGCTAGGGGCTTGCCGAGGTTAGAGACAGCATTAACTGGAATTTGTCTGCCACTTCTTTGGAGTTTCTGGGTATCCCCAGAGGCTTTCTCATATCCTATCTTTGAACTTCAGACTTTTAGCATACTGGTATATATCTCATTCCACAATTTTGATTGTGATTATAGCCAAAAAAAGAAGCTAGAGTTTATTTACCACCCATCAATCAGCAAATAAATTATTTACAGATGTGTTTATTTATTTGACTCTTTCATTTATTTACTTATGATTACAGCAAATACCACCACCAGACAGTGTCCAGATGGAAAACAATTACCTCACGCTGGAACCGTATGCTTCCTAAGAGAACTTGAGAAATTATTTTAATTCGGACAGTTAGAAACATGTAGAAGTGAGTTCAGGCTTGTTTTTGCAAGAAAATCTCCTTTGGATACAGTCACTATTAAATTTTTCTGACATATAAAAAAAAAAATTGACCTTCAGAAAGAGGTTTAGGATACTGTGAGACCAAACTGAATGATAATCCCATGTAAGTGGCAACTCAAGAGTAGACTTTAATCCTCTGAAAAATTGCCCTGTGCACTGTGTCAAGTGTAAGAGTAACGAACCCGTGTTGTTTATCCAAATACACATCACCTAAGGCTCAGACATGCTAGATGTATCATATCATAATTTACCAGGAGAAAAGCCCTTTGATTACGCTGGAAAAGAAATAATTAGATTCATACTAGCAGATCAAATTTGAATATAAAACTTTACACTACTTGAAGTTGCTTAATAAAATTTGTAACTACTTATAGCATTATAACTACTGAGGGAAAATGAGAGCACAATGAGATTGATTTAATATAAATCAGTATAGATGACAAAGAAGAATATATCTCCATATCCTTCACTGGCATCTCACACACTTCACAAATCCAGGGAAGTAACAGTTCTGCAGTAATATCCAACTCCAGGAATTTGCAGTTTGAGACCTTATCTGCACCTCCATTCTGTGTTGAAACAGAATCCAGCCTATCATCTGGATCATTAGAGTTCAATGACAGCTTTCATCTGCACTCCTCCAAATCTAGATGCACTGTCATTTGTTCCTGTTGTGGCATTGCATTTTGAACTTCATATTTCACCAGGTTGTGCCTTAAAGGCAAAATGGATCCCTTAAAATTCTAGAGAAGAATTTTATTAATTCAATTTCTAGACCTTTTTTTAAAGATGTTTGTGTTCCCAGATGTGGTCATTTAGAGAGATGTTTTTACAGTTCTGGCTCTTTCTGTTACTTCTTTCAGGTGATAGAATGGGACAGAATCCTTGCAAGAACTCTCCCAAGGAATGGTATTAGATGACAGCTTAGAATCAAATGCAGTGCTTGGATATTTAAATAAATAAGAATTCAGGAAACAGATTCTACTTACTAAAAAGAGCACAACCCTGTACTAGAAAGAACCGTTTGACCATCTTGTTTAAATAAGAGACAAGAAGATGATCAACATCATGCCTTATTAATAATAAAACTGGAAGTAATAACTATGGAACTAATCTATCTTGGAGGGAACAGTATATTCCTGTATTTCCTGTCTTGGAGGGAGGAGCAGATTTTTGCCACAGAAACTCCTTTCTACATCCAAAAAGATGGGTTTCATCAGAAAGTTTATTTCTTGTTGTAAAGAAGCTGAAATATTTTGGAGGTTTGCCAGACATCATGAAAAGCTAGGTTTCCTAGGGATTTCTTCATATCAAGGAGTATGAGCCCCATAAACAAGAGAGGGAAGGAAGATATTAAAGCATGGAAAATCCTTACTCGTACACATACACATATTCCAACAACTTTACAAATAATACTTCACTTTTTAAGAGATTCTAAGGTGTTTTCCAAAATGGAAAGAAACAGCAGATCAAGTTTGTTAAACCAAAAGTGATTTGAACAGGGACACCAAACACAAAAAACATTCTGAAGGTTTAGTTACAGAGAGGCAAAGAGACCTCCCTTCAGATTTCCCTGTCCAGGAATCTGGGAACTGACTTTGCCTTGACTGACCTTCCCTAACAGAATACAGATCAGCATGGGATATTTCTGGATGCTGTTACTTATGGACTGGAACATGGCTCATCAACCATAGACTGCAGTTGATATACATGTAATTTAACAGCTATGAACTGCTCCACTTGCCAAGCACCTTCAGAGAATTTACATTATGCAGACAGAAGGTGATCACCAAAAATTTAATATCTTACAGATCTTTTTTTCTGTTGTTCATGGTCAGCCTTTTATATTTTCAGCTTACGAAGGTGCAGATGAAATTAAACTAAACAAGACAGAAACTAAATATACTTCTGCCCTCCATTATACTACAGTATCAGCTTACAAACATGAAGTTATGACTCTGATCATTAAGTAAACTAAATATACTTATGACCTGAAATCACCCTATCAGTGCTACCATTTTAAATTCCTGTTTCCTTTCCTTTTTTTCTTTTTTCTTTTTTGTCTGATATAGAATTACTTTTTCCAAGGCTAAATAAATAACAGATGGGTCAATCTTTAGGTCGCAAGTTGTATCTTTTCATTGCCAGGTAATATTCATAGCACAGCAGGGCTAAATGGTGTTCCACAGTTTGAGGGCATTTGATGGAATCTTTGCAGTGATTACTTTAAGTGATGAAATTTACGTGGTATGAAGTGGACATCTAAATCTTTGGATTTTGGAATGAAAACTGCTGTGGGAAAATATTTTCAATGGTACAAATGAGAATCAGTTAACCACCTTCCTTTTTGACTAACCTTACTGGCATTAACCATGTCCTGGTTTTTAGCTGGGATAAACCTAGGTTTCTTTTTAATGGCTAGAATAAATTAAGTTAAACAATTTGAGTCATCTTGAAACCCACAGCATCTTTTTAAAGATTGGGTAGCTTTTCACTTTACAATACTACCACCTGAATAGGGGAGCCCACAACTGAAAACAGCATCCCAGATGTGGCCTCACCAGTACTGAGTAGAGAGGAAGAATCTCCTCCCTTCATCGCCTGGCAGCACCCTTCCTAATGCATTGCTGGCTGATGTTCAATTTGATGTCCACCAAGACCTCTAGAGTCTTCTCTGCAAAGCTGCTTTCCAGCTGGTTGGACTCAGCCTGTGCTGGTGCCTGCAGTTATTCCTGTCCACCAGCAGGAGTTTGCATTTCCCTTTGTTGAACTCTGTAATATTCCTGTCATCCCATTTCTCCAGGCTACTGATGGCCTTGTGAACAGCAGCACAGCCATCTGGTGTATCAACCACTTCAACAAGTTTTTTGCCATCTGCAAACTTCCTGAAGGTGCACTCTGTCCCATCATTCAGGTCATTAACATTAAACACTGTTGGTCTCAGTATTGACCAGTGGGGTACACCACTGGCCTCCAGCTGGTCATCCTGCTGCAGTTGAGCTAGATTTCAGTCCATCTCACTATCCACTTACCTAGTCCATACCTCAGTTTGTCTGTAAGAATGATTTGGGAGGCAGTGGCAAAAGCCTTGCTAAATTCAAGATAAACAGTACTGATTGCTCTCCTCTCAGTCACCAAACCAGCCATCATAAGATGTAGAAGGCTGTCAGGTTGGTCAAATATGATTTCCCCTTTATAAATCAATGCAAATTACTCCAAATCACCTTCTTGTCCTTCATAGCTTTGGAAATGGTTTCCATTCAGCAGTGAAGTTTTTTTTTCCTTGATAATGTTGATGAGGCACCTCATATTCACCTGAATATTTTTTATGGATTAAAAAAAACATTATATTAATCCTGGTACATCAGTGAGAACAACAAATAATAAGGACAAGTTGTGAAATATTCCTCATTGAGAGCTTCAAAGATAGGGCAGAAATCTAGACTAGGATAAATTATAATTCTCTTAATTATCAGACTTATAAAGGAAATGCAAACTTTGAGAGAAATGATAAAAGGAAGTGTAGATGCCCATTACAGCTTATCAGAAAAATATTTTTTAAATGTTGAAGTAATTTTCACTTTGCAAGATGGAGACTAATCATAGTGTCTTCACAGCAAAACCTGTCCTACAACCTTCCAAAAGTTTTTTTGCCTTGGTTTGTTTTTATGTTTAACAGAATAAATTTTTGATAGTGAATTCATTTTAAAAATTATTAAAATTACAGTTTCTCTAATAAATCATTAAAGGTACAAATCTTAACAGTGAGCTAACTTTTTTAAGAGAAAAAAGTTACGTTCTGATGAACAATTTTGTGCTGACTCCATTTACACAGCACTTCGTAACATTAAAACAGAGTACAGCCTGGGGTTTTCTTTTTTCTAAAAAAGCTATAGAAATCACATCCTAAAAGTGCTGGTTCTGCATTAGGAACCCATTGGTCGTGACCAACAGAAGGAGGAGGAGGCTCCAGCCGACCCTGGTCTCCTCCGGTGTTGTTGCTATGGCAATACTGAGCATCAGATTAGACCAGCTGTAAAGAGAGACATGCTGTGTGCTCCCTGAGTCCCTACTTTGCTCTTTCTTTTGTTGTTTTTTTTTATTAAAACAGAAATACAGATTGTTTGCACTGAATATGTATAATAATAATGTTTGAAAGAATAAACTCATTAGACAGCAGAAGCTACCATCAAAGGAAAAAAAAAGTGGATATTAAAAAGAAAAAGGTATTTTGTACATGTGATAAACCCTTATTTGCCAAGACAGAGCCAAAAATTGAAAGAAACCTCTCAGTGGTTACATTAGCACATTAATATTCATCACTGACATTTTTTCTTTAAGTCCACTGTCAGAAGGGGGCACATACTATTTACAGCACTGACCTGAGGTAGTGTATAACCTTCTAGAAGAAGGTTAACTTATGCCTACAAAGGAAAGTCCCAACTAACTTACAGCATCCTAAAATAGAGAATTGTAGAACAGTAACTAATACATGAAACACGGAAACTTAATTTCCATTGTATGATGGATTTTTCTCCTTAAAAACTACATTTTGTGTCTTTCACTTATCTTCCTTCAAGGCTGCTTATGTTTAGCATTAATGTATGGTAGGGACACAAATTAATGACAATAATCCCCTGTCTGCATGTATGTACATAAATACACACTCACACAAATACTCTGACATTTTTTGCTGTAGAAAAAGAACACAATGTTTTAAGAGGTTGCATGTATCAGAGATGCACAAGCTGCAGGAACCAAGGAATCCAGAAAAGATTCGCCATTGTTTGAGTCCCATGAAGCCGGTCTCTGTCCTCTTGGTAACTCAGGGTCTGGCTGGCACATTGGCAGTGTTTTTCAAATTCCACGTACTCTTTTGATACTTAAGCACTGTGACTGAAGAGCTTCTACTTAGCAGGTTTCCTCAATAAAGCACCAATCAAGCTGAAAGAAATTGTTTAATCCACAACTTGGTCTAAGGCCAGGTCAAGTTGGTCTCATTTATCATCTTTTTAAGATGGAGCTTTTAAATATGGACAGATGATACAGCTCTAAGTGTTGGAACCCATATGGAGAAGGCATGTCTCCATTACTATTAACAAGTCGTTGTTAATACCTCTTTGCCAAAGTAGCAGAACACAGCGCCTGGTCAAACATAAAAGCCTTTGAAGATTCTTATGGGAATTCAGTTAGACTTTCACTGTGTAAATGCACAATTTGTTTCTACTATATAGACCTTGAAATGAGGTAGATCCCAAAGGCTATAGCAAAACATCTGCAAGATCCTGTATGGGTCAAATATTCTACTGATGTGATTTTCTCTTTGAAAATTGGTTTGCAGATGGTTAGCAAGGTGTTCACAGTGTTCAGTTTTATTATTTCTTTGTTGACATTTGCGTCCAGTGCTCTGAAAATAACTTTGTGAATTCAATACAATAATTGCTGCCTAAAGGAAACATTATTCAGTTACATGAGGAAATTAAAGCGAGTTATTTCATTTCTTTTATTACCATTTATTAACTTTCCTCCATATGTATAGCGTCAGAGAATTTAGAGGGGAGTTTCAGAAGAATTACTTTTTATGTAGCCCAATACTTCTACTTTTACTTTCGGGCTTGGCATCCGCAGAACAATGCTTTGTCCTGGTGTGTATCACCATCAAACTCTGGCTCTTCAGTACAGCTAGCCCAGGGAGAGCAGCGCCACTTAACCAGTGATCGTCAGGGGAAGAACAGCTAATTTAAGAGCGCTTCTAATAGAAAACAAGCACTATGGATATGGACATTCTCTACAGACAAGATGATCAGAAAATGGTAGGTTCAAAATAAATATTATTTTTCACCATGATGAGAAAGGGAATAGTTTCCTAAGTTGTTGTTTACTGTCAAGAAAATTTTGAAAGAGGGAAAGTTATCACCTTGGGAATTGCTTCATTTAATTTAAAAAAAAAAATCAGAGCAGTTGGGATACATTTCTAATCTCAGCTTAATACTAAAAGTTGATTTAAGTTTGAGCATCCTTAAAAGGTCTCAATTTACCTTATAATAGCAACACTGGGCTCTCAAAAGTGCAAATATAGACATTAAGTCAGATGTGTTCTGTGGCAAACAGCCAAGAAAATTCAGTGCCGACTCTCAGCAAAACTAATAAATCTGAATAATTAATACACCAATCACAATCACAATCAGCTGTCAGACAAAAAAAAAAAGTAATTAATTAAATTAAAATTTGTTATTTATTTCTTTTTTTTTTAGCTATATGTGTCTGGTTAAGACTCACTGAAAACTGAACAATGATAAAGACTGGCTTTTCCCCTCTTATTTCTACTGTTTATTAAAAATATGCTTAAGAAATAAAACTTGGGGAAGGAGGGAAGGGGAGTGGAGAAGAAAATATATTATGCCTCAAAGGAAAGAGAAATTTGCAGGATACAACAGAAAGAAAATATTATCGTTTTCCATGTGGAAATAATACAGCTACAGCCAGCACACCAAGACTGATTTCAGATCAGCATCATCTGTTGTGTATGAACTACTCATATAACACAAAGGATTGCCAGGCTAAGTTCAGTGCCAGCCTGAAGGGTTGGCTTTACCTTGCCTTTGTCTGGAAAGGCGACACTAAAATTTTTGGAACAGTTTTTTGTAAAGCTTATTTTAATAATCATTTGAAAAATGTAAACAGGTAGAAATGTGCCTTCATATCAGATAAAAGTAATTTGGGCCTAACAGATATCAATCTGCCCTTTTCCAGGCAACACAGGAACACTGCAGAGCAAATGTGATTTGGGGTAGGAGAAACAGCAACAGGGTTTTTGTGTTTGCCTGCAACACTTCAGTTGCTTTTAGTTGTAAACGATAGTCTGTACCTTTCTGCTAGCCTTGGCATAGGCACATCCACCTCTGTTAGGGGCACACCTGCAGTTACTCACTTCATAGCTGATGTAAGGTGGCAAACAGCTCCAAAGGGCAAGTCTAACTGAAGAGGAAAGGAGCCTGATGTAATCACCTAGCTGAGGTGTCTGAGCTTAATCAGGATAAATTAAGGGGTCTGATTAATCTTGTTGCATTTCTGAGGGAAGAAGAGTTCTATGCTCTTTGTAATATGGTGAAATTTTCTTACAGTACCTGTGGGTCCCTCAAACTATGCCAATATGGTGCCATCTTTGGGAGAGGAAAATCAGGGCTTCACATGATAACTTGCACTACTTTTACTTGAAACTGGGATGGCTGCATTTTGACTCAGAGCAAACATAAAAACTACTTACTGCAAAAGTGCATGCATGGCAGCATACTTATCATTTTCATAATAATGGCTCACTGCAGTACTATTTCTAATTCTTTTTTACTTTTTTTATCATGAAAATGGATTAATGGTCCATTTTATGATTTTCCAACACTATTTGTTGCAAGGCTTAGGCATTCTGCTCAGATGGTTAACTTCTCTTCAGTGAGCTTTACAAGCATGCTCCAGTTTGCTTTTTTCAGTCTGCTGCATGTTGAATATTTGTCTGTTTTTCTACAGTCCACCCCCAGATTTCTGTTTCTTGTGATCCATGACAAAGACTTTAATGGCACTAGAAAAGACAGACACCTCAATCTCATTTTTTGCATAATCAAAAGATCATAATCTAGCTGCAATAAATCTCAGCTCTGATGAGAAATAATTTGGCATTGCCAAAACATGACATGAGTACATTACAAAAAGTCTGTCTTAGTTTCTAACTTGCAGCTTGATGCTAAGAGCACTGGATGAGATCCAAAGTCTACAGAATACTTTTTGGTCTTGGTCTTTGAAGCTTACTAAGACTTTCTCAAACTGCATTTTATAAGTCCACTATATATTTTTCCTTGTAAAGCTCATGTATTTTCTTGTAATGTTTTTCCCTCCCTATCCAGTTGAAACCAGTATATTCATAGTACGATCAAAGTGCAAATGTTGACATTTACACTGCTGGACATTTAAATAAAATTCTTATATAAGTATCTATTAAGCAAGATTTACTTCATGCCATTTTCAATCAACTACATAGTCAAGCAGTATATATAGAAAAATAAATCCCCTATTCATACTTACACAAATATTTCATGTATACTTTGTTTATTCATTGGAAGAAACTGAGCATATCTTCCGCAGTTTTACCACAGGTCATCTGAAGGGCAGTATCAGGATTCCTGTGATCCATGTAGGCCTCCCAAGGGGACAAAGAACAAGACCTGTTTGATCCAGCACCTGCTGTGAAACCGTCACTTAGATACTTTTTTGTAAATTTTTGCCAGACTGTGAATAGTACAAATATGTAAGAAAGAGCAACAGGAAAATCAGCTGGATATTGACAAAAATGCCATTAGGAGCCACTGATCAATCATTTTGGGCTACATTTTTTGCTTTTCTGCTGGGTTTGCCGCTTCAGCAAGGTCAGCAATTGGCATTGTTATTAGCAGACCAAGGCCACCACATAGTTTTTAGCTGCATGTTAACACATTGTGCTTTTGGTGTAGTCTAGGGGGAATGTGCACAAAATTCAAAACATGTCAGTTTGCATTTTTATGCAGTATCTATGACTGGCAGGCAGTTTGGAGACTATTTGGTGAATTTACCAGATTCTAATTCCACACAAAAACTTTAGCAAAAAATCCTCTTATTGCCAGATAAATTCTTGGAGAGTTGTTTTGTTTTGTTTTAAGTTGAGGTCCTCTGGAACTTGACAAAAAGACCTTAGGGAATGGATTTGAGTTTTCTGAAGCTATTAAACTTAACAATGACTTCAAAGATTTAGCATCTGTTTTTTAAATGTTTGCACGAGGCTGACAGTTGGTATACAATGTTTCACCCCACTGCACTTGGCAACAACCAAGATATCCGATGTTACCCAAAATACAAACTTCGCCTGAAACCACAGTTCTGATCGGGAAGAAAACTATATAGCATCTTCATGTTCATCAGCCCCAGGTGAGGGTTTAAAGTCTACTTGACTTACTGACACAGTTACCTCTGTGTCCTTAATCATTTGTTTGCACTACAAAAAGGCAATGCAGTGAGGGCACAGTGAGTGTCGCTCCATTCTGGCTCATGTATCAGGAGCTGTTAGCAAAATTCCAGCTTCATGGTGGGGATGTGAGAGTCCAAAACAAACAAGATGTTTTTCAGATGCTAGACTGTGTTTAAAACTCTGACACTTGGACAAAATTTATTTTATTACTGTAAATTGAGCAAGTTTAATTAATATCAGCTCACTGACAAACAAGTATGCTGGTTTAATGGCTGGTTTTCACACTGTGCAACAAATCCCGACACACAAGCATTTACAGGAGTCGAAGGCCCAGACAGTCAAGCTAACGGGGTTCCACTCTGCAGCTGTGTGAAGGGTGAGAGAAACAAATCTATGCAGCCCCCTCCCCTTTATGGACAAGCTCCTCCATTTCATTTCACAGGCCTAAAGCGTGTCCAGGGGCTCTCAACCTCACCAGCTTCATGGAAAAATTTCCTTTTGGAAGAAACTTACATCATCTATTGCTAGACCTGTCTTGGGTCTCCATAGATAGTGTGAGAAATGAATAATTAACTGTTCCTAAAACTTAGACTGTCTCATATTTGTCCATTCACCCTCAGCACCATCTATGCCAACTGTGAGTTAGCTCTGCTATTTGGCTCCTAATTATACGGGCACTAGTTGAATCAGTAATTTTATCTAACAAAAGCCACACAAGAAGAAAACAAATGAAACACTGATTTTTTTAATGCCACTGAACACAAAATGCAATGCCACTGGTTTGCTAACTGATTGCTACTTTCTGCATAGATAGCCAGTGTTTGTGATCAAGTTGTCAAACAAACGCTTTTATACATTACTATAAACTGTAAAGCAGGGCATAGTCTGGGCACTGTATTTGAGTGTAAGTGTATAAGTTCTTGGGAAAGGAAACAAGTGAAATTTCAAATCTCTAAGGCAACTGTTCCAGCTTCTCACTGTTCCTCTTCCAATTTACTTAGTTCAGAGGAAAACAAGAGAAAAGCTTTTAATTACTTGCATTTCATATCTCTTCATCTGAAAGAAAGGCAATAAAGTGGGTATTTCTTAACTTTAAGAAGCCATGGTACAATTAAGTTTGGGCTACTCCCACTCTCCCTTCTTTAAAATAGTTTATTGAAACTAAAGAGTGGAAAAAGGAATCCTACTGAAAGAAACTCTGTTTATGCAGAGCTCATGCAAGAAAGTTCCAGAACATTAATTTATTTTAAAATATTGCCCCTTAATACTGCCAAGATTAATGAAATCAACTGTCATCTGCAGAGGAAGTGTCAGTTTACAAGCCAAAGCTGTTATAAATTATGTGCAGGATTTTTTCAAGATTTCAGAAAATTTTGGTATAAACCATGTGTGTAATAAGCTTATTTGATACAAGTCTCCATTATTTAGCTACTATTTTTTTCCAGCAGCCTATTGGCTATAGATAAACAACTATCTTCACAGACTGGAAGGTGTCCAAGAAATATTGAGATAAATAAGATACATTTTCCCTAGGAATTTAGGGTGATATAAGCTGAAATCTGCCTCAAAGACATCTGAACATAAATGCAAACTAAAACTGTGTGAAATCATCAACTCTGCCTGCTAAAATCAGTTCTCAGCTTCTTCCATGGCATAAAATGTTGACTGTGTCTTTCTATAGCATCAAAACTTTCATCAAGTTTGACATCAAGTTTCCTGTACTCCTTGAGAATCAGTGAGCATTAGTGAAAGCTTTCACCAGGGCTAAATTCCTTTGTCGAGGTCATAACCTATTTCTTCTTATTTTCTCATTGATTGAGCTACCCAACACCCTCTAGAAGGTCATAGATAATTTTTTCTTTGTAGTTTCTCAGAGGGAAATTCTGATCTTTTTTGTTTGGAGTCAATTAAAAAAAGCACACCACTTTTAGTCTTACACTGGGGCTTCCATTTGTTAACTTAAAATTTATATTTCATAGCTAATTAGTTTTGCACTCCTTTGTCTAAGAGTTTTTAGTCGAGAAAACAGCTAGGTACCATGAATTCTAGCTTTCAACCTGCAGAAACCAGTCACAAAAATTAGATGCATAATTCAAAAAGTCATCAGAAAGGAAAAAAAAAATATGTGAAACCTAACTGTTGCTTCAGGTAGAATATAAGTGGACTTCAATCCCTAGGGATGCTGCATCTGGGAAAGAACTAAAGTAGTTACTCCTTCAACACTAAACAAAGTTCAAGGGTAATTAATTCACAAGCAACAGCAGCAGGTAGGAAATTTGAATCTCTTCTTGGCAATGAAAAGGGGAGGGAAAGACAGAAATAATTTGTCAGTATGGAGTCAGGATATCATTTGAGTGATCAGTTTTTATCAGGGATCCCAGAAAGACCAGAGTCTTTACTTGAGTGAATTCCTGCTCATCGCAATGGGATTTTGCCTGGTCAGACAGAGGAGCACACGTGCAGCTTTGTCAGTACCATACTCACTTGCACAGATAAGCAGGGAGGTAGTAGCAATGGAGCATGCACCTGCATATGGTGTCAATCTTGAGATAGACTGAAGTAGCAGAGAAAAGCTTCCCAGTGGAAAAATACCCTCCATGGCAATGAGCTAGGAATATCACTCTTTCCTATTCAGCCTTTTCTGTGTTCTGGGCTACAGTAAAGACTCTGGGGACACAGTATAGGGGACGTGTTTGTCCCAGTTGTTTCAGCTGGACTGGGTTAGGGGGAGTATAAAATAAAGCAATATAATGCCCTGGCAAATGCTGTACTGTACTCTCCATGGAAATAGCCTTTTATCAAGGCATATTTAGATGTTACATCTCAATCAATAGGTGTACAATTAGACAAGAAGATAGCAGATTTGGAATAATTTTTGGCCAGTGGACTTAAACTAATTTTGTTTTAGGACAACATTCTCTGAAATTATTGCTGAGGTTAGGAAAAAAGAAACGAATTGGTTTTCATTAGAGCCCTGAGAGCTGTGTTGCTTCTTTATTTTCCAAACACTGCTTTAGAAAAATTAATTAAAACCCAACAGTTTATAGGGGTTTATACTGATGATACATCTCACACTACTTTTTTTCAGGTGATCCTGGCAAAACTCCAGGATGGATAATTGCATTGCCTTGCCAAGTTTTAATCAAATGAGGTGTTAATCTTAACTTTGTCTCCTAAATTACGGTGCATTGTTGTGCATTGTTCATTACTGACCACACACCTCCAGATGAGGCTAACTTGCAGAGGCACTGTATTGCCACAGTGTAATCCAGAAAAGAGATAAAGCTAAAGCCCTGAAATGTATCTAGAGGAAAGATGTTGGCAGGGCCAGACTGATGTAGTGCCCTATCATCCAAGCTTCACTTCTTCCTTTTCTTCATATATTTAAAATAATTATCAGTGTAGACTGATGACACAGCCCTTCCCTTTTTTGTGTGTGTATGTTGTAAATGAAGAAAGAACAGACTAGGGTACAATTCCCCAGCTTCTCAATGGTCTGTTTAAGTTGTGGTGATTTGGAGGCCTTTCTGTTAAGATCTCCAATGGGCTAATTAGAGACATCTCAGAATATTCTTGCTAAGATTGGAGGGGAAGTGTTTAGTTTTGTTTTCCAGATAAATATTTGTTCTAACCAGTACTGTTTGTGAAACAGGAGCATAAATATTTTAACCCAAACCATTTTAGGATAGATGCCAAAAATGTTCTTTTTTCAATACTTCAAAGCAGGCAAAGAGGAGGAAAAAAGAAAAAAGTACAAGCAATTTTGTATTTTAAAATTTTAGAAAAAAAATAGACTGAAGAAAGCAAAAATTAAAAAAAAAAATTCCTAAACATCTACAGCAACTTGTGTAATCCAAGCAAATTTTTCTTGGCTTGATTGCCCAACACAGAGGACTGTAATTTCAGCCTTTTTACCAACCCAGTAGAAGGGAAAATGATCACAAATATTGAAAATTATGAGAAATCTGGAAAGCTATATGTTTCCTACACACAAAAATAACATCATTTTTGTTTTATATGACCATATTTATTTCAAGTTAATGTCTAGAGTTTAAACTAAGTGATATCACTTATTTGTAAATCTATATGTACACATATAATTAATGTATATGTGGAAAACATTTATGTAGAAATTTACATATTTTGTTTGTATATTTGTAAAAAGAACAAGACAATTTTTTTATGCTGTTAACCGGTGTGACAGTTTAGTTTGAGTACCCAACGCAGATATCTTATACTTATGATGTGAGGGAGTTCAACTCCCTCTCCCAAAAGAGGGAGTAAGAAGAAAAAGGCAGTTCCCATGTGAGGGAACAGGAGGTCCCTCAAGCTGCAGAGACCCTTCATCTTTAAACTACAGAGATTTTGAATGAAAAAGTTGTGTGCTGTCTAGTTTTAACACTTTACAGGGCCTTGTCTCCTACTCCAGAGCTCCAAGGTTGGGCTTATGCTAAAGAAGACATGGTAAAACAAGAGTAAAATTCCAAGTCCTGACTAGTCAGGGAGTGCAAAGTTTCTTTTGTAGTTTGCATGGTTTAAGGCATATTCTTTGAGCAGCATTCAGTACTTTAGGCATTGTGCCATGACAACCCTATCACTTCTCTGGAAACCAGAGAAGACAGTAAATGCCTGCAGCAGAGTTGAACTAGGGTTGCTAAAGCATAAACAGGCAAAGAAGAAGGAAGGAAGTGCTCCTGAATAGCAGTTGCTATGAGAAAATTATGACCACATGCAAATTCTCCAGGAAGTTGTGAAACGTGCTTCAGGTTGTTGAAGAGTTCATCTACCTTTTATTTCCCCTGTTCCCCAAGGAAAAAAAAAATTACAATACATTTCTTGAGCAGAATTATTTTAAATGATTGAGGAATCTCCCTTCAGTATCCCAAACAGTTGTTTTATTGGCAACCAAAGCCCCTTTCTCATTACTCTTCAAAGATCCCTCCATTTCAATTCTACTTGTTCACATTCTGCTTCAAATGATACCCCACTGAGCTGACCACATGCAGGACTGTGTTCCAAGACCTCTTTTTTTAATAAAAATTCTCTTTCAGTGTCTCCACACCATGAAACAAATCACATAGCTTCATAAGCCATCAGACAATCCTTTCAGTTTCTCGTGCAGGCGAACTGAGCCTTTTTCATCTGATTAATTCACCAAGCAAGCTGATCTGGGAAGCATAAAAAGCTTCTGAGGCAGGATGAGAATCAGCAGTTCCTATTTCATAATGGCATCACTAATGCCCCAAATTAAGTGCTGAGGCTGTTTTGCTTGGCAATATCATTTCATGTTAATTTTGGATCGGACTGAAAATGAAGTTGTAATCTCTCTTTGTCATGCTGCGACTGTTTCCTTGACCATCTTAAGTGCTGCATTTTATGAGGATGTAGTTGCTACTGCTCGGTATGGAAACCACTATAAAAGTAAAACCTCCTTGGGTTCCTGCCCCAATGAGTTTAAAGATTCACGTATTCATCCTCGGAGAGGTCACCCTTGGGGAGCAGGCCTGGCTCCACATAGGGGCTGGCAAAGAAGACCTAGAAAGGAGTAACTTGCAGGCCTGGTGCAAGGCAAGCCCCATATTCAATGTGTTTGACCTCAGCCTCCAAGGGAAAAGGAACCCTCAGAATGAGTTGTAAGCACAGGTATCCCATGCTACACCGGTAATGTTGCACCAAATTGCCTCACCTGACTAGTTCTTAGCAGCTCTGTTCAATTTGTTGGAGGAAAGATTTTAAGAGAAGAAAATTTGAAAAGCAACAGGGGCTCCTTTTTCTGGCATTGTGTATTGCTTTAGTGATTCCAGTTGCCTTTTAGTAATTTTTAATGTTTTTCTTTTTTGAAAAGTCAAGCTGTATTTTTTTAATGACCACATACTATGCAATGTGGACAACTAGTGTTATTGGTCAACATGTCAGTACGTCCTTTCTAGGGTTCTAAAATGAGGCACCTAGCATTATACATAAGAATTCTTATATTGTCACTAATCTGCAAAGACAATGAACTAGTTAGTGTTACAATTTTTAGAATATTTACTCAGGTTCATTGGATATTGTATTGTTTGTGGGTCACAGTCTATTGACATTGATATTTATAAAAATATGTAATTTTTAATGCAGAATTATTTTTATTGTTCTTGGTTTTCGCAGAGTAGTTTTTGCTCCCTCAGATCCTGTCCCCTTGTCAGCTTCAATTTATCTCAACCAAAATGATCATGTTCCCAGCTATGAACTCTACATTTATTTCATAGACCCATAAAAGGTCAAGACCTTAGATTTTTTTTTTTTTAATCTATCCCATTGTGATTTTATAAGAGCCTAAAGGATCAACAAGACCAAATTAAAATAAGAGAACATAATTGTGTGTTCACTCACTTCAGATCTTTGGCTACTGCAGGTCTAATTTAAAATAAGCACACGTTAGTAAGCAAGTCAAGCACAGAACTGTACATGGTATCATTGTTATTAAGGTTGTCCACTTCAGAGTTCGTTTTTACCTTCATTAAAATATTTTAATCTATATCTTTAAGTATATAAAACATCAAAGTTTCATTCTATCACAACCATCTCAGAAAGAGATCAACTCTCAGTAAGACCCTTGCCATTTTCTTTGATCTTGTACAGACCTGGGGATTTTAAGCCTGGTGTTGACTCTTTAAAGAATTTTAGAACTAATTGCTTAATGTTTTTATTGTGTGCCCTTCTCTAATTTAATATGATGTTTTATGAAGTTGTTAGAGACTGCAATCTCTGTATCATATTTTTGCTCTTACTGATGACGTTTCAAGCTAAAGGGAATAATTTATAATATTCCTTATTTTGTTGGTAAAAGAACTTCTTTGGTGATCCTCTATTACTCTGTCTTGGCTATAATTTTTCTTCTGCACACGTATAATTGTGCAATGAAATACGTAGCTCTTTTTTGTCTACTTTTATCGAGTGGATATTTTGAGTCTGAGGTTTAATTCAGTGTAAATTACTTCATATCCAGAAGAATATATCTACTGCTTTTAAACTGCTTAAAATAATGTGGAACATTCAATGCCTAGGGATAAATCCGGATTCTGCTGAAGACAATAACAAGCTCCCATCAACCTTAAAAGAATCAAAGTTGCCCTGAAGTGCTCAAGTACCAAAAGGACTTGCTCAAAGCAGCCTTTGGTGGAGAATATTTAGACGCACCACTTTTCTTGTCCATGCAAAAAACTCCCCTCTCACTGACAGTCATGACTGAACCCACTTCATCTCCTTACCATTACACAAGAAATTCAGGCCAGCTCAATGGATATTTTGTGCCAATAGTGGTTTTAACCAGATCCTAGCCACAGTTTACAGAGGAATTATCTCACTGATTTACACTGAGAAACTGCTGTTTCTTGGAAAGATACTCCGCTGAAACAGCTAGTCTAGTTCCACACTGTTAAAACTAAAGGGACCTACTTATACATGACGGCTGCTTGTAATTGACTAATATGTGAAGATGTAAAACCTGATCTATGTGAGTGTCTAATTGCAAATCAGTTTAACCTAGGGAGAGTGGAGGGGAGGGAAAGCTTCATTCAAGCTGATTTGAATGAAGGAGGACTGAAAGCATAAGCGAAATTTGTGCTCTGCAGGACAGACCAACCTCAGCAGATGGGTGCATCCTGCACTTTCCTATGAAGTTTTTAAAATATAAGCTTCAAACACACAGCCCACAATAACCTTCATTCTCGGTGACAAAAGTCACAAAAACATATGGCCAAAGTGGCAGTTGAGAGAAACTTTTTGCCAGGAGCAGATTAATGTAGCATTCTTGGGGTTTACTGTTATCAGAGTAAATAGAAACAGATGAGGATTCAAGAAGATCAGACTGTAAATCTAACTAACAATCAGGAGGCACACTAGTAAATTGAGGAGAATGATAAAATTTCTACCCTTTCAACTCAGTGCTTCCTCTGCTCTTCAGTCACTTCATCTTTGGCTCTAATCTTAGGCAACTAACAGTAGTGATCTGGTATTTCAGCTACAAAATTCTACACCATCCAATGTACCTTGACAATTTTTTGATACCTTTCATGCACAAATTTCTGATGACTCACAGCATATAGCTAATTCAAATAACAAAATCTTTGAGCTTTAGTTTACATTGTCACAGTACATTTGCTACCTAGATCTGGATATTCTTTGACTGAATGAAAGAAATGAAAACAGATTTGTGTGCTAATCCAGTCTTATTTTGATTTTATGATGGGCATGTAGGAAGTTGCTGATGATGAATAAATAAAAGTAGCATGCCAAGTAAATATTATTCATTTGTAGTCACATATGTACTAGTGAGCACAGCTCTGGGTTTCAAACCTCATCCAGATGGAGAAACATCTGGAATTAAAAAAATATCAGGCAAACAGTGTAATATCTGAAAGTCTAATTATATTGTTTTGGTGTTTTGTTGGTTTTTTTTTCCCCTGGGTCTGACAGTCCTGTAAAAAATGTGAGGAAAAAGAAAAAGACAGGAATGCAAACTGATGTATATGTATTGGACTATGTATGTGTTATATTAAGTTGCATGCATGGTTTTTCAAAATCAACATTAGGTTTAAGGATGCTAATATCACCTGCCTGGACTCTGAATAGCATCATTATTAACATAATATTTTAATTCCGTTTAAGTTCCACTCCTGTTCCAGCATGATTGTCTCATTTCTACCTAGGAAGAATTTTTGAAACATTGAATTCTGAGTACAAGTAGCTATTCATCCTTCTCAACCTTTTTAGTGAGCAAAATAGACATGCATAGTTAATTAACTGTCAACTATTCTAATAATAGTTATCTTTAACAAATACCATAAATATTAAATTACATGATTAATATATTAGTGTTTATTACCTGGTATCAGAGAAAGTGGTCATCAAATAAATCAGTCTTTTCATTAGAAACATTTAAATGTAAATGTCATTCTAAACCACTGTGAATTTTAGATCTGTACTAACAGTTTTGCATGAATGTTTCATAACAAGAAATTAGATATTAGACAATTTCCTATGACTTTACATCATCAAAATGGGGGGATTGTACATTTGCAGACTTCAGAATATTTTCTACTTTTTTCTTTCCATGCAGTTAAACCAAAATTATCCAAGAAATAAGGTCCTCAGTGTGAAAAAACCTTTCTATGCCTTACTGAAATTTTAGCACTTTTTTTTTCCTTTTATAAGTAGGTATTCTTAAATACTTTTTGAAAATAGTTATGTACTTGTTGTATCCTTCCATAAGACTAACCTGAACTGACTATTTGTGTGGAAAAGCTATAAACCACCTCCAATAAAAGCAGATATTTTTTACTAAGGATTTTTTGTATTTTACGTTATTTCACAGCCTTGATGTCACCAAAAGATTGTATTTCACAGCTGTACTTCGCTACGATGAACTACTGTTTTAAAAAACAGAAAAGAAAAAGGCAAGGAAAACATTAAAAGATTTTTAATTAAGAAAATTCATGATAGCATTGAGTGCAACATCCTTTACTTTTTATTTTAAAAGCTTAATTGAGAGCTATAAAAAATTCCCAGTTAAGAATTTAGAACTGCTCAGTTGTTACAAGAGAACATTAGAATACATTCCTAGCAAAAGATTTCCTAACATAAAATAGCAAGCTTGGAGACAAAAAAAGACACCTCACACAAGAACTAGCAGCTATAGAGCTTGCCTGGCTGAAGAAAAAAATTTTACCTGTTGGACAGCTGTTGATGATACCTACAAGGTACATATTCTCACAAATCACAGATTCTCAGTGAACAGGGAGCAAGACAGGATCCATTTCTAAGAGTAGGGTTCTGTTGGAGGAGATAGGGCAGCACACTTCCCACACTCTAATGGGAATGGTGGAATCAGTATTTATTTTATGAATGTTTCAACAGGCTAAAAAATGTCTTATAGAACAAGCAGGCCTGATAAAAAAAATCCCTGCAGATACTCACTATCAACTGGATTTTTTTCTGTCAATCTGTTCTACACCTTGAAAATTCCTGGGCAAGTGCTTGTTTTTAAAGATTTCTATACCTGGGGTTAATGTTTATAAACTCTAGACATGGGAACATTTCTGAAGACACAAAATGCACTTACACATTCTTTGAAAGCAGAGTTAGTTTCTCAGCTCACATTTGGTCCCTGAACACAATTTTTCATTAAAGAGTCTTAACAGAGGTTTGGCTTTGCCTAGTTTATTAGCAAACTTTGAACTCTCCATTATTTCAGCATTCTGAGTAGAAATAACAGCAGACATACATATATTTTCAAATGGTGCCTAATTTTGAGTATCCCAGCAAATGATCCATCTTCTGAGATCGTGTGGTATCAGTCCCAATTTTCAGAATGCATCAGTCCTAATGACAGCAACAATAATGTTGTTGATAGTTTTAAAAACTATATTATGAATAAAGGTCAAACAAGAATATCTCACCAAACTCAGTGCACATTTTAATATCTAAAAGAAGAACAGATCTAAATACCACTACTAGTGTGTGAGATCAAATAACTTATCTGCTTAAACTATGCAGTTTAATCTGCCATAAAACCAGCAGAAAATAAACTCAGTCTCAGAGAAATTTAAAATATTTATTTTTAATGGAAAACTTAGGTGTATGAAGCTATTTAAAAGAAAAGTGTACTTTTCTAATGCTACCAATTTCTAAAGCACTTTATAATGACAACTCTCAAGTTAGCTATATTTCCTAATTTCTAAATAAGATATAATATTAAGTGGTTCAATGGAAATATAACCTAAGGTTAAGCGATTCAGCGGAAATATAACTGATTTTTTACCCAAAGCCACATAAACAGTATTTGGTTATAAAACTTTAACAGATCCATTTATGTACTAAATTATTTAAGCAAATGTAATGCTTCCAAATTGTATTGTTTTGCAAGGTTTCTCTTGGAACCTTTGCCATTTATCATACATGTACTTTTGTCTTTTTTCTACTCAGAAGCACAGCATGAAAAAACTTCATTTCACATTGAAACATCACTATGTGGAACAGTGTGATGAAATGAGACACAGGAGGAGAGTTTGTGTTATACTCTGGTAAACAGTTGGTCTACAGGAATGATAGCATTTTATGCTGTGACTGATATATCAATTGTGAGACCTAAAATATGACTGATCTGAAAGCAGGATTTCTGCCTATGGTAAACTGTATGCATGTGAAAGATTACAGGTAACATGCCTAAACCTGCTGGGAGGTCACAACCTAAATCTCATCCAGGAGTTAATATAACAATGCAATAAATTATGCTAAAATTATATCTCAAGTATACTTAAAGATAATGTTACTCTGCTAAATAGAGCAATATTAATAACTAAGACTCTGAGCTTGTAGGTAAGACCCTGACATTATTTACATGCTTTACGTGAATGAACAATTCCAATAAAGTTCTACACTAAAAGCAAGTGTCCAAATGTTTGCAAGTTCAGTACCGGCAACTCTGTAGAGTTGGAAAATTCTGCCCATCAGAGCTACATGGTATTAAGGTGTTAACAAACACTGATCTGAAATATTTCAGATTTTTGAAAAGCTAAAGACAAAATTGATAAATATCATTTTAGTAACATTCTGTATGAAATGATAAAGTTTGATCAATTTTATTTGAAAATGCGAATTCACTCATTTGATCTGCTTAAGTATATTGATAATTTCCCAGGGTGTTGCCCACATCATGTAATGCCTGGCCTTCCACATGGTCCCATGGAAAACACTGGCACTACTTCAAAAGCCAAGGATCTTTTCTGTGGAACTGGTTCAGTTATGCACCTAAGTATGTGTTTAGGTCCTTTACAGAATAGGGAACAACTTATTGCTCTGAAGCATATAGCAGTAAGGATGATGAAAATCAAATCTCTAGACACTAAACATGCAGTGAAATTTGTATAAAAGGATTTTTGCGTCTCTTAGGATCACTGCATGTGGGCCAAACTGAAGATCAGTGGGGAGATAAACCTGACATCGTAGCCTATGCTTAAATGTAGAAACAACACACCATTGTTTCAAGTCTAAAATAGTCCATATTGTAAAGGAGTGTTGTTTTAAGATGAACTCATTCAAAGCTGCCTGTTTCCTAAATCGTTTAGGGAAAAGTGTTTCTCACCATGCATAATCTGTGAAAAGATAGCTGGGAAAAAAAGAGTGTTGATTAGAAGGGACATTTAGGAAACGCTGTCAGTTGGAACTTCCCTGTCTGAAATTCACATCATCTTCCATAACCAGCTATACGTTTTCCTAATGTAGCACTATTATAATCAGTGGAAACTTTCTTCTTTGCTCTAGTGAACAGAAGATCAAGACCTAGAAGTGACCACAAGATTATCTCTTTCTCTCCTCAACAGTGATTTCAAAAACTTTTGAAATATATCACTGCCTCTTTAATCATTTTCACATATGCACTGCTTTACTTTTCTCAAGTCAGGAAAAATTCTAATAATCCTTTACAATGGAAAATGAAAGCTGCTTTAATTTCTAGTGCTTAATGGAAATGATGTAAAAGGGGTTAGGAACATAACTAGGAAATATTTAAAATCTATAAGATCAAGTGTTTTCTGCTTAATAACAATGTTCTTTTGATTGTTAAAACAGTACTGGAGCAGCACTGAATCATGTATGTTATGTATATAAGTCTTAACATAGTTTCATGTCACTATGAATCTGGTCATTGACAGCAGGAGATTCCAAAATAAGAATTTTAATTAAATCATTAATTACCAAAAAAAGTGAGAGGCAGTGCATAAGAAAGACTGCTAGCTAAATGCTGTGCTGCACTGAGAGAGAAATGCTCCCCAGAGCTCATTGCACAGGGGTTTATGGACACGCACTCACTGTTTCAGGAACGGACGATGAACAGCTGTCCTGGATCATGGGGACATTACCACCTCTAACCAATGCAACAGCTCACAGCACTGCACAGCATAAGCAAAGCAGCTTCCTTGTCCATAAGCCTTTAAGGTTGTTTGTGCCTTCATCCTGCCTAAGTTTGTCTCCTGCTTATCCAGGTAGTAGAAACTGGCTGAGTCACCTCCTGTTTGTTTTGTATCCCCAAACAAGTGCATACAGGAGAAGGGATCACTTTGGATCCTGTTAATTGAGTGATCCTTCTGTAAAGTAGGTAGCCAGAGTGAGTCACCAACTTAAAAAAACCCAGCTAACAATAACAGGAGAGAGCCACAGATGAGTGACCGGCATCACTCAGAGCAAAATATGCAGGATATTATAAACAGCAATAAAATAACTTTTGTCTGTGAACAATCCACAGGGTTTTTTAGATAATAGGAACAGCATAAGCCACAGTTTAGACACCCCTGTAGTAATGGAAGTAAAGGAAAGCAACAGACCCCAAGTCTGATTTGGCATTGGGGCAGGAGGAGCACAGGTGCCAGGGCTACACCACAGAAAGTCATCACAGTGAGACAAATTTCTGCTCTGGGGAAGAGAAGCACTAACCAAATAAGTAATTCTTCTGCCTAAAGAGCAAGAAGCCTCAACACTCTGCATTTGCGCTCTCTACTTATATAGCTGAAGTCTTAATACAGAGGACAAAAAGCCATATAAATGTAGCAATAAGAACTAGCTTCCCATCTTGTAGACAAAAGCGGGAACCATATTAAATTTCCTCACATGCTCTCAATGCAGCACAACAGACAGTCTGTATTTTAGAAAAGGCTTTGGTTGTTTTCACAGTAGGACTGAAGTAACCAGAAGGGCTTGCCTCCAGTGTTAATACCCATGTTCATCAGTTAAATCTTTGTTTATATGTGCAGAAAGTATCTTTTATTGTACAGAAGGAATTTAGATACCTAGAACTAAATATAAATAGAGTGGTACAAAATGTTTATTATCCATCTCTTGCAAGCTGAACTTTTCTTTCACTGGAACAAAATCCATCAGCCTTTAAACTTGCTTATATGTATGAAATTAAAATACTGTCTCTGACTGTCAGACTACAATTCATTCTCATTTATTAGCATCTTAATAATCAACTGTTCAGCGTAGCAAATCAGAGTGATGCAGGCCAACTTTTACTTCTTCATGCAGAGTGTGAGGTATTCTCACAGTGCAACCTTCCTACAAATGTTTGTTCCTTGCCAAGTCTTGCACCACAGTACACTTTAATTAGGCCATAGAAAGCTGACGTCCTGCATGCTTCCCAGGTGTACACATTTTCAAATAAAGATTATGAGCCCAATCCTGTTCCCAGTGCATGCATAGCATTTGAGGCCAATGAAAAAAATCAGAATCACAGAATTTCCTTTCATTAAACACTAATATATTGTTCACATAACACAGTTATCAGAATAATAAAATACTTTATAGCCAGTAGGTAAGATAACAGTGGTTTAATACCTGATACAGCTCAGAAATATTTAATGCTCAAATGTAAAAATATCTCCATTACTGGTTGAAAGAAAAGAGAAAACCTTTTAACTCTAGAATACATAGAAAGAAAGAGATACACGCACATACCTGGCTTAGAGACACACCTGTGCAATCAGTAATAAGTTGTAATTTCATGTCCCACTTCATCTGCACTTACTCCACAGCTATTTAGTGCAGCCCTCAAAGCTTGTCAGAAAAAAATCTCTTTCTACAACTTGTACACATAGAAATCTACCTCCCCTTCCAGAGCTATGTTTAAGACCAGCACTGTTCCCTGCAGCAGGAGCTGGTTACCAACGTTTAGAAATTCTGCAGAAAGGGCACAACATCATCCACACTTTGCAGGGTCTGTTCACACCAGTTGAACCCTGCACCTAACACAGCAAAGCCCTGGAGCACAGCTAGGGATCTTGGCTGCAATGTTAACACAAAGAAATGACAGTAGCAGTGCCTCTACCCCTGAAAGAACCTGTGATATTACATCTTCATGTTGCTTTATGCACAGAACTCTATTTTGTAGAATCATAGCCTATTCATAACATTTTATGGAGAGTAACGTTTCTTTCCCTCACTTGGCTTGTAATACCGGACACCTGCCCTGCAGATGGCGGAGAGATGGAAAAAATAAAATCAAAAGTATTTTTAAGCTCCCTAAAATAATTTAATAACTTTCTATGCAATCTGTGGCACCTCTTAAACACAAAATTATGAGGTGCATGTTTCACAAGCACTATTCTGGAATGTGGCTGTTTAAATTACTTCTCAGCCCCCACAGATTGTGAGCCT